>JAEIGF010000297.1:1630000-2971000 GCA_018903485.1 Drosophila littoralis | reverse complement strand
TCTTTTTTGTTTAACTTTAAAGAGCATATCAATTTCTCCAAGTTGTTATTTTCTAGCATAGACTGTAATTGGTTTAAAATGAAGAAAATTCAGAATTCAGAACATATTTAATGAAATTTAAAAAGAAAATAAAATGAAATTAGAAGTAGCTTTATAAATGTGTTACTGACTTGGAACCTCATAATAGTCCAGTCTTATGCACTGTCATTTGTTCTATTTAAAGGTAGTCCTGCAAATGTCCTAGTTTCCGCTTGGCACGCGCCTTTCAACAACTGCTCCTGCGAGGCAGCCGCTAAGTGAGCCCTAACTGCTGCTGCTGCTGCTCCTGCTAGGCCCGATCCTTGTTGCCCTTTCATTTTTGTTGTTGTTGTCTAGCCCAGTTGGGTTCAATATCCTTTCACTGCAGCTAATCTATTTTCAGTGCGGCCGGGCATGAAAATGCTGAAATTTCCACGAAAAACACAAAAACTCGGCACAGATCCGGACAATGAGCCCGTCTAGCGCGGGCGTGTCTGTGTGTGTGTGAGTGTGTGTGTGTGTGTGGGGGTGTCCTTTGTGAAGTGCTAAGTGCGTGGCATTAGAACAGCTGGCTGCCACAGTTGCGTCAAATGCATTTTAATTTACAGTTAAACAGCTGCAGTCGCCGCTTAAATTTAGTCACAGGAGCTGCGAGATCCTGACGATCCTTGTTGATCGCGTGCGGCCTTGTCGCGTGGGCAGGCCAGACAAAATTAGCATACGGAATGTGTGAGTCTGAGTCCGAGTCTGGGTCTGAGTGTGGGAGGGGTTGGGCTGGGGTTGCAGGAAAGCGCATCTGTTCAGGCCGAGCTTGGCCAACTGATCGCGTGCCCCTTAATTAAGGCTCAGTCGACATCTGGCCAATGCGCAGTTGGCCGTGGCCCTATGCAAATTTTGTCCGCGGCCAGACCATTAATCTTGATGGAAATTTGAATAACAGAAGAATACAAAAAACAAAAAAAAATATCTATTTATCAACGCAAAATGAAAAATGATATCAACAGCAAAAAATGTCTATCGATATGTAAATTATATTCTTTTGACTGAGCAGCGACACATTCAAATTGCGAGTGCATTAATTACAAACGCAATATTTACAAAACAAATGTGTCGCTTTGTCTGCGCCAGGACATGGGACATGTCCTGCCAACAGAAAACGAACAGAAGACGGGCAAAAAAGGTGTGAGCTGAGGCGCTGCGCAGGCGCCGCAACTGTCCTGCTCTCTCTTTCACTTTCTCTCTCCTGACAGCTGTCAACCCCTTTGAGCCTTTTGAGACGGCCAAAAATTACAAGGATTACAACTTAATTTCGACTTTTCGCATTTACATTTTCGCTGCATAAATCTCCGATGAAGAATAATAAAAGACACTCGAAATGCTTGGAAAATATTTTGTCTTGCCCGAAAAGGACAATGCACAAACCCCTTTTTTCCAACTCAAGTACCTGGCTTTTCTTTGAACCATTTCCCAGCGCATTTTCCCTGTCCCTGTGCACATTTGCATCTCACCTCAGCTGTCCCCCATGTCTGACTGTGACTTCTTTGCCCACAGCGGGCTTATTGTCCTTTCACACCTTTCTCTATGACTTGCCATTCCGTCTGCATATCCTTACACTCGACTGGGCTGCGACTGCAGTAAATATTTTGATTGCATTTGGCGGCATTTTGCAGCCAGCTACAATTTTGTCCCTCTTTGCCATTGCCAATTGCCAGCAGTTGCCCAATTAGCAGCGCGCCCTCATCCCGGCCTGGCCCGCAACCGAGCTGCCCCGCCTGCCAAGCTAACAAGTTACCCCTGGCCAAGTCAAGGAGCACTCACCTGTAGCCGTTTTGCCTGCGGGCCTCAAATCAAAATTGCAGCGAGTCCAGAGACACTTCCTACGGCCATCGCAGTTCACACGTTGCCCAATGAGCATAAGAGAAGTAAAGAAGAAGAAAAAACAGCGGAAATGAGTCGCATGAGGGTTAACGACTATTGAATACACTCATGAACATCATTTAAGGCTATAGAATAATTAGTTAAAGCATAAAGGTAACTCTTGTAGTTGCATCTTTACAAAATTTATAAGGTCTTACTTGAAAAGTAGAACCCGTTCACAGTTCAAACCCTGTTTCTCACAATTACAAACAAATATGCATCTGTGTCAGATTTGTAAGACCTAACTTAAGAATTGATCCAGTTCACAGTTCAAACCCTGTTTAAAATTTGTAGAGCCTAGCTTTTGGATTGAGACGGTTCTGAATACTAGCCCTTTTTCTCACATTTATAGAAAAAAACTTGCGTTTTTACCAAATTTTTAAGGTATAACTTGAAAAGTTGAACCACTTCACAGTTCAAACCCTGCGCAAAAATTTGTACAACCTAGGTCTAAGATTGAGCCATTTCTCGGTTCGAATTCTGTTTCTAAGATTTTAAACGAAACTTTTATCTTTAGCGAATTTGTACAACCTGGCTCTTAAATTAAACTAGTTGATAGTTCAAACCCAGATTTTCACACTTTTATTATCATTTGCAATGCAACAACTATTTTTATAGTCTTTATTGATCGAAATATTTACATTATTCATATAAGGAATTCTGAAATAAGGAACGAATTTTACAATATTTTTTGTAACTGTTTTTAACTATGCAGCTAAGCCAACTTTCTTCAAAATGTGATTCCAGCTCAGGCTTGGCTTGATTGATTGAAGGTTTTCTTAGTTGTGAAAACTAAATAGGGATACCCGGCATTGGCCGGTTCGTTTTAAGCCAGTTCAAATTCGGCTTCCAATGCCGCCCTCAAGTCTTCACATGCTTCGTATCAAAGTAAGAGCAGCCGAGCAGTTAGTGTAGACGAAACACAGGCGCGAAAATGGGGCGACATCAAAAGTCTCAGCGACTTCACGCAGCACTTGACCAACTCCGCGTAGTTGTCTCCCGTTGCCTTCGTCAGCCAAGCGTTATATTTGTAACGTCTTTTTGTTCGTTTCCTACGGGTTGCTTAGGCGCACCCAACATATAAGGCGTTCGAGGCCCTGATATCATTTATGTTGTTGCTTGGCGTTCGGTTGATCTCAGTGCGTCGATAAAATGCATTTTCCCAGACAATTAAAAGATGGTCATCAAGTCATAAAAATGCGATGTGGCCTTTTCTCAGATGCGCGTTTCTCTGATGAGCGATTGTTGGAATGTGCGATGTCTTCAAATGTGAGGCACTGGGTTAGGTTACCTTGCGAGAGATTAACTGACAGTTGAGGTTGAGGTTATAAAAACTCTAGGATTCGTCTTCTAAGTTCTTGCAATCAAATATATTTTTTTATTTCGCTTTGTGGCTTAATCGTTGGGTATATTTATTGTTGATCGAAATCACTTATAATTTAAATTATAAATAGATATATATCCATTTCAACTTTTATAATTTTACTATAAAAATAATCTTTATCCATTTCAAAATTATATTATATGATACGTATATAAAGCCGCATATTCATATCATTATTAATTATATATACATATTATGAACAAGAATTAAAAGAATGTTCCAGAAATAAAATTATAAATATTATATCAATATATCCATACAATTATTTCCAATTTTATTAATAAATATATAAGAATTTTAAAAATTAATTATGAATTATATTATAGTAAATAATATATCTGTATCAATTTTTATAATTGAAATTATAAATAATAATTTAAAGAAGTTTTTAGAAATAAATTAAACAATTTATAAAAATGATGAATGAATTATTAATATTATTTATATATTATTATATTAATATTACAATTTAGAACAATTAAAAGAATATTGTATAAATAAAAAAACTAACTAAATTATTTAAATAGCTGGCTCGAGGTCCGGGTTTAGCTAATTTAATGTTAAATTGCCGAGGTGCACCCGAAATTCAGCTGAGGAAATAAATAAAAAGAAAATTGTTTTAATTTTCACATTTTTAATTTTAATAAAATAAGTTTCGGACCTGGCGCCAGCTAATTAAATATTTAAAAAATGCAGAGGTCTCCAAAACCAGCATAAAATTATAAATTTATATCCGTTTATCTTTAGCAATATGCATATTACATTTTATAAATAATAATGAAATGATGTAATGTATAATTTATGATATATGCATTTATTCTTTCGATGACCTTTCCATCGATTCCTTGTCTATCCGTTTCGTATCTTAAAGCTCGAGTTTATTCAATTGGGCTTCGTATAGCTGCATATGCAGGTGAACTTAACTCTCACAAATCACCTCAAGTTCTCGACAGCTACACTTATTTGGTAAAACTCCAATCTCTGCCATCAGCAGACTTTGCTTCGGACTCTAGATTCCCGAGGTCCTCTTCGTAGTCCAAAGCTTTAACCACTTGTGAATTATAAGAAACAAAAACGCGGCAAAGCTGGCAAAATTAAAGCCCACTCCTGCATGCTTACCCCTTCTTCCTTAAACTATGTTAGCTTATCAGGGAATATCACTTTCACACCTTCTCCCGAAACACGCTGGCCCAATCTGTTAGGCAAGCTTAACAAAGTCATCAAGATTTTCGAATATTTCCCAGCGTTGATTCAACAATAAATCACTTACAGCCTTTGCGAATACTTCAATTGCCAAATGCAAAATCATTTGCAAAAATTTGTAAACATTTTATTACAACGTGGCCAACGGCAGAGGGGATAAAAGAGAAGAATATAACCCTCTATGCGTAAATCCCATTTATCGCACATCTACTTAACATGCACATCAGATCGCCGTCTCGACTGAACAAAGGCGAAGATTTTTGCAAAATGTGACGATCCTTGCGGCACAGTAGTATTTCGCACTGACAGGACTCTATTAAAAGAGTGCGGATGTAACTGTAACCCTTTTACAAAATAATCCCCACCCCACCCTCCTTTTACTAGACTCTATCACATACAATCAAATTGAGGAAACCACCCTGAATTGTACGGATTGTTCTTTTAGATAAGTCTCTGCTATCTCTCTCTCTCTCTCTGTCTGTCTCTCCCTCTCTCTCTCTGCTTAAGTCTTTTCTATCAGTTTCTGCCAGCGAGCGAGGACTCTCTCATATTCTCATCTTTAGTCCTTTGCATATGTAATATCGTTTTTTAAAGCCGACTCTGACCGTTTATTGGCCATGCATAATCCCGTTAATGTGCTTATTGCGGCCCGTATTTGAATAATGCACAGTTGACGCTTTAATGTGCTTAGCCCGGAAGGAGTTAACGCCGAAGAAGAAGAAGAAGAAGAAGCAGTAGAGCTGCACTTCCGGCCTTTTGCTGCACCTTTTTGTGTGGTTATGTGATTTTGATTTCATTTTTTGGTTTGTTTTTTTTTTTTTTTTTTCGATTTGGCCAACGCTTACTTTTTACGTTTTATGCGCGCAGCGAATCCATCAATTTTATGGCCAAGTATTTTTATTTATGTCCCAGTTGCCACAGTTCGAATTCCCTTTCCGATTCCATGCAATTATTATGATTCTTTTTCACACACACACAGAGAGAGAGAGAGAGGCATTTTTGCGGCTTCCCCCCTTCCCCGTCAATGCTGGGCCCTAACGCCAGCTTCTGGTCTGAAACAAAAGACGCGTTTGCCAACAGCCGAAATGGTTACAACAGTTGCCAGTCGTAAAGTTTGCAGCGTCGGCTTTAAGCTGCTTATGCGACCATATATAAGAGAGAGGGGCTAGAGTAGACAAGAGGGTGCTCGACTAGCAGATACCCTCTGGCCAACAACGAGCTGTCGCTAAATTTCTAGCGCGTCCATATTTTACTTAGTCTGCCATAGCTATTAGAAAAGTCAAATACTTCGCATGTGTTTACTTTTGAAGAATTTACATCTAGCTCGAATCCTCGAGATATGTCTAAAATAAGTTGAGTTAAGGATCTAGATATATAGAACTTAGGCATTGCGAAAGATGGCAATGAAAACGTCTCCGCTTAAAGTTATTTTTTGTGGGAGATAAAAGAAGGCTTGAGTTGTATTTCTATTTATATACATAGTCGGGAATACTTATTAAAATATTCAAATACTTTGCATATGTAGAAACTACATAACAATTTTGACAACTTTCATCCTAGAATCCTCGAGAAATGCCTAAAAGAAGCCTACTTAAAAGATCAATATATAGGATTTTAGGGAAATGCGGAAAATGTAAATAAAAACGTTTATGCTTAAAGTTTCCTGCGAAAATGAAAACCATTATACCCTCTATTACTTAGCTTCAATGGATATACAGGGTATACAAAGAGCAAGAGCGCGAACTTATAAAATGTATTATATTATGGGCATTGCATACAAAAGCATTTTGCGGTTTATCCTTTCAGCAATAAAAGTATCCGATTACTAACTGCACTTTTTCACATGACGTCGCCGTCGCAACTGAAAGGATCTGGACTCGAGCTCGTCTTGGGCTCTTGGCCCTGCCTGTCAACGCGTAGATCAAATGCTAACGAACAGTTCCTCAGTTCCTCAGCTCCTCGGTTTCTCGGCTCTCAGTTACCGGCTGAGCACAGCTGTGCCGCGTATTTCTTTTCATTCGCTTGCACCTCACCTTTTAATTAAAGCTTAAGCCTTTTAAATACCCTGGAAAACATTAAGCGCCAGGTTAGCCCAAGTTAAATGCCATTCAAAGCGTTGACATGATACGGCCTCAAGCGTAAACTGAGAACCGAGCAACTGTCGCTGTCAGCTGTGGACAGGAACAAGGACAAGGACATGGTTTTCTTCTTTTTGTTTTTGGCAGCCACACAACGTGTCTGTGCGTGTGTGTGTAGGAGAGTGTTACATTTTTCCTATGTGGCAATACGTGGAATTTTGCTTGAGGTTGGGTTAGTGATACCCAATTAACTTAACATGAAGCGAACACGCACGCCGCCTTCTGAGCTAAAATATTTAGTAGAGATCATTTTTGTGTCCCTTTAAAATGTTTTTTGTTGTGGCAAAGTAATAGTATATAGGGTATTATTATCATTTTTATTATTAATATCATATTATATACCAACGGGTTTTTTCCCGGTCTTGCCCGAGGTATGTTTTGTGCTTCATATTTTGAATTTTAACTTTTCATCCATTCCCAGCCCGTAGACAATATGAATCTATCCGAAACCATCTTCAACTGTACGTCTTTCGTTATACTTTACATAGATATCTAAAAGAAAAGTTTCAGGTCCATAATATAAAGGATAATACATCGATACATACACATACACTATCTCACATTCATATATACATATATACATACATACATACATACATGCAGATGAACGAACATACAAACATACACACATACATACGAACACAGAACTATTTTTCTTCAACGATCTTTTCCAACGATTTTTCCGTTTTATCGGTTTATCATTTCTGTTGCGAAGCATCTTTAGTTTTTTCGTAGTCTTAAGGAAGTTGCATTTAATTAAAAATTGTTGTTCCGTTTCTCGAAACTCGGTTATTTTCGGTGAATGAAGTTTTCTCGTGCCATTTTGAATGTATGTTAATTTTCCGTTGATGCAAAACAGTTGTGCAATCTTTTACCTGACTCAACCCCATGTAAATGAAAAGAACGAAGCAAATGCTTTTCACGCATCTCAAATGACCATCAACAGGAGACAAAGTCAAGGATAGAAGCGAAACCCGGGCACATAAATTTCGTAGCCAAAGTTATGACAAGTCTGAGATGCAACAATGGAAAAAGAGGCGACATGTAATCAGAGAAAAGCGTCCGCGAGTTACCCCTTTTGTTTTTCCCACATGACACATAAATACACATAAAAAGAAAATATGTACATATGTATATGCACTGAGAGCCGAGCCATTGGTCAGCTCTGCCGTTAATTGAATCATTACGGAATGAAAAACTCGCTGCAACAATGCAGCATAATTATTATGAGTGATTGCTACGAGAGTGAGAGAGCGAGAGAGGGGGGATGGAAGGGGGGAGGTATAGGAAGCAGAGCGGGGTAGTTGCGCCCCTAAAACAAAAGGGCTGCCCAAGGCTACCTTACAAAATTAATTTCAATAAGTCAGAAGCAGCTCGAGACAGAAGTCGTAGCATCACGTTTTAAACAGCTGCGGGCATTGGCCAGTTGATATTGTGCATACCTCCCTGCCCCCCTCATCGTTTGTCTATTACCCACTCCCAACAAACTGGTCATGATGTAACGTCCGGAGAACTGTTAGCGACAGCCTCCTGTCAGCCTTTTCAGGCAACACACACATACACCCATGCATAGAAAATCCTCATGTAATCCTTTGACAGTTTTCAAGCAGCCTGTAAGCGTAGATAGTTGCAAAGGGTTGCTCAAGAGAAAACCACTTGAGCCAGTTTTTCTCTATATCAAGCTCCCCCTCCCCGTGCCGTACCCCTCTTGGCGGCGACCTCTATCTGTCATACCCATGCATCGGCTGTGACTCGAACATTTTCCAAACTGCTTCACTTGAATGCGCCGCACGGGTCAATAATTTTTGCCGAAATGTCTTAGTGCCCTGCCCCCCCGCTCTGCACTTCAAGATGTTTGCGCGGAGTGCATAAAGGTCGTGGGCTGCATTTTGAACTCTTCAAATGAGCTAAAAATAATAATTTTATTTGTTGTGAACATAGCTCGAAATGACGCAGCAAAAGGAATGACTTCCTCAGCAACGTTCTTTGGTAATAAAATTACAATATTCTCAAATATTCTTAGGGTTCAGGAAGTATTTTATGTTTATAAAAGTGCCACGCCTAATGAACTTTTCGAGACACATTTTTACTTTTATCATCATTAGTTTATAGCTAGTAAGAAGTATTTTTGTAACCGAAATGTGAGTTATCTTAAGAAATCTGTTAAGTATATAATATATATAAATCTTGATTTAGCTGGCTCGAAGTTCGCCCTAAATAAAGATTTGTAAAATGGAAAGGTCGCCCAAGCCAGCAGTAAAAATATATATAAATATAAAATAAATGCAATAATAATATTAATAATTATTATAATTCATATACAATGGTTTAAGTCCTAAATAAAATAATAAAAATTATATAATTTATAGAAAGAAAAAAAACACTTTCTATGTAGTATTATGATCTATATCTATATGTTTGGAGATTATCTTCTTAATGCCTTCCTGGTTAGTGTAGATGATTAAATTACCCAATACTTAACTTTAATATGGCTCTTGTTATGTTCTAGCCTTGTTATGTTCTAGCTACAAGACTCTCGGGCTTGTAATATCTGTAATATACATATATAGGTATATATTTGATTATTTGATATATAAGTAAAAATAGTTGATTAGCTCGCGCACCTCGGGCCAGCTAATCAAATATTATTATTATTATTATTATTGCTATATTTTTATTGTTTTTCTATTTTAAAATGAGGGAAATAGAAATATTTGTATGCAACCATTTTTCTGGCCACGTTTTAAGAATACAACTTTTATTGTCTTTTACTAAAATTATTTTTCTATTCTGATGCCAGGGAATATCTGCAAGCATTTTTTTGGCAACCCCTGAAAACGTTTTATAGATGATTTTCTTGTTAAATAATATGCCATTTATTCTAACGGAAAACGAACTATTGTCTATCTCATTTGCTTGCTATACAAGTACTATTATAGCCCAACAGCACATCTTAAGTTTTCCATTGAACGAGCATGCAGAATCGCATATTTACAGCATAGTCGAAAAGTGTTTGGAAATCTTTTCGAGTGACATTACAATGCGATTAACTAGCCGCCGCAAATTCGACTCAACAAATTGCAAACGGAAAATGTGGAAAAAACTGAGAAAAACTGTGGACAAACGCGACTTCGCAGTCGCTTCGAGCAAATCAATTAGTCACAATGGCCCAATGGGACAGTTTTTGCCTGGCCCAGCCGGACGTAGCGAGCGCATTGTTGAATGTGATATTCCCTATATTTTGTTATGGCTCTGGGCTACTCTGGACTGGACGTTGAGGTCCTGCATAAGGGCGTTAATTATCGGGCAGACGTTTAATGAATGCGCCCGGAGCGACGCGCACGTAATTTAAATTTGCTTAGTTGCGTGTTGCATGTTCTATGTGTGTGTGCGTGTGTGTGTGTGTGTGTGTGTGTTGTGACATTGCCTTTTGGCTAGTCACTTAGTTAGAGGCTCATCCAAGCGACCACTTTAGTTTCCGCTTCCTGTTTAGCATTGTTATCCTGCGCGTAATTAGCTGTGCGACAGGAAGCGATTGCAGCTCCTCAGGTTGAAGCAGAGATAACATCTACCCAAAACTGAAAGACAACTCTCGGACAGACGCTTACAACGTCTTACTGCCACAGTTTATTTTCTTATGTTTTGGGGTAAGTTGCGACAAGCCAAATTCCAAGTTATGTGACATGTGAAAAACAGCTGTACCGAAATTTAATAAACCAATTTGCGCTGGTCATAAACATCATTCGAGGCATTCAAAATGAAAAATCTATAAGAATTTTTCCAGCTATTTTTATAGCCCCGACCAAGCAGCTGCCCGGCGGCAAATACTTAGCTGGATTTAGTGCTCCATTATAAAATCATCATTAAAGAGGCCTGACAATTGATTGATATATGGCGCTTAGGTCTGGCAGGAAGTTCCGCTGAGTTTTGAAGCGTATTAGGCGCCCAACTTGTGGGCTAGTTTGGCAAATGACTTCATTAGACGGCAACACGGGCAAATTATACAAATTTCCATCAACAGCTGCTGCTCACTTAAACGGAACTACCCTCAAGCTGCCTAATTCAAAACTGGAGGAGCGAAAAAGCCTAGACTAACAAAAAAGTATCAAATTTCACATTCTAATTAAAACTATGCTAAGTACGATTTCCTTAATTACAAAAGAAAACGAGAATGAAAGTTCTATAAAATTAAAAATAAAAAAATTTGACTACTTTTATCGAACATAAAATCTGTGATTGATGCGCTGAAAAAAGAGCTTTAAGTTTATAAAGGATTTTGGTAGTAAATTCTTAAGAATGAAAATTCTATAGATCTTAAAAAAAATGTCCTAAATACAGAGAAAACTGTAAAACAGTTTTTTATAAATTGGTCCTAAAAGGTGTCTGCTTTCATAGAAACATAAAATCTATGATTGATGCACTGACAGCACAAAAATCTGACAGAAATTGCATTGAAAAAAAAAACTTCAAGTTTATAAAGGATTTGAATAGTAAATTCTTCCAACCAGCTCCTGCTCACCTAAGCCGAACTACCCTCAACTTGACCAGCCGAAGCTAGGGAATCAAGACCTAGGCTAACAGAAAAGTATCATGTAACAAATTTTAATTAAAGCTATGCTAAATACGCAAATCTTGACTACCAAAAAAAAGAGGGAAATTCGAAGAAATATTTTTTATAAATTTGTCCTAAAAGGTGTCTACTTTCACAAAAACATAAAATCTATGATTGATGCGCTGACAGCACAAAAATCTCCGAGTAATTGCATCGAAAAAAAGTTAAAGTTTTTAAAGAATTTTTATGGTAACGTCTCAAGTTTTTCCAACCACCTTTTGGTTTTTTCTTGTTGTGCGGCGTGAAAATTCCGAGTTACATCTGCTCAAATGCCTGCACATAGCACATAGTCTATGCAAATCAGTTTTAACCGTCATTCCATCATGCGGCATTCCATCAGTCTTGCAATTTGAGTAAGCGAATGACATAATTCCCGACACTGTGACGAACTTTGATTGATATGTGCGCGTCCGTTGAGATCAGTGAAAGTTTCTCTGGATGCGACAGCCATGGCGAATTCGGCGACTGGTTGCAATTCTCTTGCCGCCCTTTCTCTTCTCTTTCAAGTGTCAAAAATCTGTTTTTTGGGATTGATCACTTGAGAACATGATGTAGAGCGTGTTCTGCTTTCCTTTCCTACTTTTTTTTTTTGCATAATTTAGTCGGGGCTTACACGAGTTTTACAAGGGATAAACGTTGGCTATGGGAAAAGTTTTGCTGACACCCTACTGACATTTTATGATGTGTTTAGCCCTAGGCTGAGCCATTGAAAATAATAAATAGCATACATATATGTAATATATGCTGGCATAAAGGAGAAGAGCCAATGAAATTCGTTGGATCAAATTAAGTCTTAGACAAAGTGCAGAATAAGTTAGAAATTTAAGATTGAATTAAAAGACAGGCAAAAGGAATTTTAGAAAAATATTTTGTGCTTTTATAGACAGTGAAAACTCTTTTGAATGAACAGAGAGCGTCGGATTTTTTATGTACTTACGCTCAAGAGGTGGCCAAGGCGGGAATGGATGTGACCTAATTTATAGGATTATCCGGAGCATCCGTTAGAGAGGTTTAACTAAATAAGCTATTGCGTTCAGATGTAAAACATTTAAAGCCTTATTAGAGTCTGTCTATCGATTGGTCTATCAATTTTTCTTGATAAGCCTTTGATAGAACCGTTAATGGAAGCTTTGCCTATGCAAGGTATTAATATATAATTAACTATTCAATATTTTGCCTATTAAGTTTAAGAACATCCTTAAAAAGTATTTAAAAGGTGGAGGAACCTCTTAGCACATCTCTCTTACGAAACCTTCTAACTGGGGCTCAGCTCCTTGTCTCGCTCAGCTCGCGCCGCATAAGAACCGCCATGAACTGGCATAGAGACCACAATCTTTCCTTGTACTCTCACTTACTAGCCACAAAGCCGCACACTCGACCAGAACAAAACTCGATGACCCACAAGACGCAAAGATGAGGATTATGCAAACGGAATGTCATTAGTCAATGGAAGATCAATGTAGGATCAACGCAGAATCAATGGACCCATATTTGAACTCTGACCAGAAATGCGTTAAGTGGACAAAATGCCAGCAGAAATGATGCCAATTTCTGTATGTTTTGGTCCGAAAAAAAAAAGAAAAGAAAATACAAAAAACCGCAAAATGTGTACACAGCGCACAACCCCCGAGCAAGGAGAAAGGCAAGAAAGTTGATACCTGGCAGGGCACAGAGAAACCCTCGATTGGAATATATTTTCGTAGCGCTTGGAGGTAAAACGTTTTGCAACTCGCGGCATTTACCTCCTGCTACCCACCCCGTCCCCCCTTGGACGACATAAACAATCTCATTGTGCGCACTCGAGCCAAATGATGTGTGAGATATCAATTGTCAAATTGACAATAGAAATTGACAGATCGGTATCTGTAACGTTCCAATAGATGCCTGCCTTGCACCGTAATAAAATTAGAAGTTTATTGATTTGTCTTGACACATTCGCACAGCAAAAATTTCTAGAGACTGGGAATCAGATTGATTTAGACTGTGCTGCCTAAAAGGTAGCATATTATCAATGGGTGTGGCCCCGACTGCTGCTCCTGTTGCCACTCCTGCTGCTCCTGCTGCTGCTGCTGTCTTACCCCTTGCTGATTTCTCGTTGTTCTATAAAAATTATATGCAATTACATACGAAACAGTACAGAATTTTATATATATATATATATATGTATATATTCTGTCGCTGAGTTGTCATAAAGTGTGCAACTTTATGAGGCACTGTAAATATTTTGATGGCAAGCGCTAAAATTTTCGTTGGACTTCCGCTGACGATAGCCAATTTTTCAGTTTCCACACCCAGGCCCATATACCCAGCATGATGATGATGATGATGTTCTTTCTGCCGTTCGCGTTGCTTCATTTCCGGACTGCCTGACGGACTGACAAATGAAGCAGCGCTTCCGCTTCAAGTGTCCCCGAGCACTTTTGGACTACGCCCCGTTTTAACTTACTTTCGATTTCATTGAAAGCAACAAACAGGAAAAAAGATACAAGAAAACTATCATTAATAGCATGACTTGCGCTATTTGAAGTAGAGTTCGTGTAGAGTTTTAAAGTTGTACTAATTATTATTAATGTTTTCATAAATGACTCTACCCAACGGCTGTCGATGATGCCTCGCTCCCAGGCACTGTTTGGGGATCTGTTGTGAGGCATTGTCCGTTGGCCACAGAAGCGAAAAGCGAAAGTTGCAACAGTGGGTCACAAGCTACAAGGGTATGGGAAATTATGAGGCTGCTTGAATTTGAGATATAAAATGATAGAGAATGCATTATTGATATTATTCTTGTTAACCTTGGACTAAGACAATACTATTTTCATACACTAACTTGGGACTCGAACCGTAATAATTGTCTATGTAACTGGTTCACTCTGATAACTCGTCGACAGTGCTATTAATCAATCATTTATTATGAATTGAATTGAATTCTCAACTTACTAAAACAAGCTATTTGACTTTGACTACTTCAATCAGGAGCTACATTAACAGCCGAAGCTTAGCTCGAACTGAACAATAATTTTCTTAAATATTGTTTGCCTCAAAATAAAAAGCCCAGCTCCGAAGTGTGCATGATCTGGCCCCCATACAACATTTTGAAGATATATGAGAGAAAGCAAGGTTTTAACTAGCGCAAGGAATGAGTTTGGTTCAGAGCATGCGCTCGATTCAAGGCTCGAGCTCACATTTTTCCTTGGTTCAAACCTTGAACCGACTTATTTGATTTTATTTATGGATTCGCAGCCCACATAACTACGAGGAGCACATAAGAAGTAAAAGTCTGTCATGTTCTGCTGACAAAAGATATACTCTCTAAACGCGCGTATATCTGCGGGCTTCTTCCACACCTTCTGCTCCTGTTCCTGCCAAACAATCGACACATAATCTCAACTGAGCCTGTCAGCTCTCGGCTCTCAGCTCAGCATATCGAAAAGCCAAACCCAATCTTATTATGCAGCCCCCCACCACCCGCCAAAGTCAAACCGAGTCCCACACTTGGCTGCACCTCTTCTAATTTAATAAAAAGCACACAGACTCAAGGATGCGCCTTTGAGCAGCTAACAGAGTTCCGTCGTATCAGTCATCGCTTGTTAATCCGAGTTAAACGTTTCGGCGGATATTATACGGCGCACATATATACGTGTATATATAACTTATATATATTCTTTTTTGGCCCGCAGCTGAATGCAAACTACGCGCAAACTTGGCTGGCAGCAGGAAGCCAAACGGGATATTAACAAGGTAAGCTAAAGGCGCCGCAGCAGGACAGTAGCTGGTGGTAGGGTCTTGACTACAAAAGCGTAATGTTTATTAAATGCACTCAAGAAGATTCAATTCATATTTCAGAACGTTTTGCTTTCATTAGGCGGCCAACAAAGGAGGCAGACGTCGGGCGTTCTCTTTGCCCGCCGCAGGCGGCGACATGTGAGGAATTTGGGAAGCGCGTGCGCTGCCTTTAAGTGGTTTACGCCAAGAGGATTCTGGTGTGCTCTGTGTGCTGGTGTGTGTGTATGTCAGGATGATGACACCTGTGCCACTCACACACACAAAGAAGACAATGCGCCTGGCTCTCACCTGATGTTACCTGCTTGTGAGCCCCGCTTCTTGGCCAATTGTCTGTGGCAACCGCAAGACTAACACAAAACACGCCCGCAAATTGACTCGATTTCGCTTTCACAGCTGAAGACCTCGCTTATCCCTTTGTCAGCTGAAAATATTTGAGGAAATTAAAACGGATTTCCCAAAAACTCCTGCCACACAATGTACTTAGCTAGAGCATAAGAGGAAGAAGCCATCCTAAATGCTAATTAGCTTGTCTGCTTCACAGTCGACTAACATGCATAGCATAAGTAGCTGCAGGTCTTGTACAAAGTTGCATTAACAAGGAGCTCAAGAGTAATATTCATGCACGCAAGTTGTGGGAGTATGTAAAATCTGCATTTTCTTAGGATTTGTTTAATAAATTGTGGGACATTTTATATAAAGTGAGGCAAAGCTAAAGCAAGCCGACGATTAAATATTCTTCACGACTTTACGGATATGCGAGACGAATAGGGAGGTTGGTAAATGCTAGTCCTGATATCTTTGAAAACAATAAACTTTTCCATACAATTTTTCGTCCGTTTCTACAGAATATATGATATATATTATATAGTATGATATATAAGTTGTTTAGATATCGCTAATATGCAAGGAGCTTGGTAGATATCAAGCATGAGAAGTTTCCTGCATTTTACCTTGCAAAAACTCAAGTTTTGAGCGATCATCCCTATGCCAGCTATATGATATACCAATCCATCCAACTGATTTCGAAATATTTACTGCCTGCAATAGAAAGAAGGACATTTATAAAGTTTCATGAAGATATTCCTAAAACTCAGAGGCTCTACTTAATCCAAAAAGCATTTAGGAAATCTTTATAGCACTTAAACACTTAATGAAAATATATATAATATAAAAAAAAAGAATATAGAATCAACCGAAACAGATTTAACATGTACTTCAGGCTCTGATCTGTAGAATGATCAGCTTCTTTCATAAAACATCTGGGAATTGTATTCAGCACTTAAAATATTAATTGTATATTATAATATATAAAACAAAATAATATTGTTTTAAATTATTTTATTGAAATATGTACATATATGAAAAATGGTTTTCCTGCTCCTAATGTATCGTATTTTAGAAATTGGAAATATTTGTATTGCATTAGTTTTCGGAGAGCTACTCCAGTATTTCATAAAACATTCACTTTTTAGTTAGTTTTCCCTAATACAACAGCTAGCCATGTTTTTGCGATCATTTTAAGTTTTATAATTTTTTTCAACAAATAGATATCCGGACAAGTTTTCCACACGCGTTGAAAGCCATACTAAATCGAGTTAATTAAAAAAAATTAAATATTTTTTGAATTTCAGAAATAGCTTGAAATGACAATGTCGAACCTACAGTTGCCCGTGGATTGTGTGGGCCACAATGGAGATGTGGTCCAGCTGGCCTACAGCAAGGTCTGCAAATCGGGCTACTACTTGGCCTCGGCCAGCCAGGATGGGCAGGCGATGTTGCGTCATGGCGACACCGGCGACTGGGTGGGCACCTTTGAGAAGGACGGCGAGCCGATTCTCAGCGTGGACATCAACGCGGAGGCGACACGGCTGGCCACAGGCGGCGAGGATTGCACGGCGCGTATCTGGAATGCAGTCGACGGCAAGCAGCTGACAAAGATTATGTTGAACTCACCCGTACGCTGTGTGGCGCTGGGCGCCAGTTCAGAATATCTGGCCGTGGGTTGTCTGGATCGCAAGACTGGCCATCGCACCGACAAGGTCCTGTATCTGTACACACTGGAGCAGCCGGACATGCCCACCTTCTTTGAGGGACAGACGCGCGGCATGCGCGACGTGCTCTTCTGTCGTGATGATCGCGCGCTGCTCTCCTCCTCGCACGATCGCTCCATACGGCTCTGGGATCGCCTGAGCGGTCGGCAGGCGCACTCCATAGCCCTGCCGCATCATGCCAAATCTGTGGAGCTGTGCGCCGATGGACGCACCGTGACCATTGCCTATGGCCACAGCGTCGTCTTCCTCGATGTGGATCGCTTTGAGGTGCTGCAGCACCGCAAGCTGCCCGTCCGTCTGATCGGCGTCTCACTGCATCCCGAGAAGAAGACGTATGTGTGCGCTGGTAGCAATCGTTGCATCTACAAGTGCGACTATGCCACGGGCGAAATCCTGGAGACGTTCAATGCCCACGAACGCCACATGCACTGCATCAAGTACAGTCCCGATGGCGAGGTTTATGCCTCATCGGCGGCCGATGGCGGGCTTCGCCTGTGGCAGCAAACGGTGGGCAAGAAATACGCATTGTGGGATACACGAAGCGATCAGAGCGAAGACAACGACGCACAGCCCGAATCCGGGGGCGATCAAAACTGAGAGAACAAATACACAACAAAACAAAAACCATCCTTGAAAACTGGAACTCAACTGTAGTTGTACACGTGTTTTGCGTTCCTCTGCTTTTATTTTCATCAGTTTCTTCAGTTTGGTTTCAATAATAATAAAAAATAAAATACAAAAAAAAAAAGGGTCACGCTCTGGTCCCTCTAATAAATTTGTCTGCGACTGCGCGGCGGTGTTGTGATTGACTGCCCCCAATCTATCTACCTGCCTGTGTCTACCCACAAGCCGGACTGTCTGAGCGTCTATAAGCCGCGACTCCTAACTACCTAACATTTGATTGTATTCTCTACCCTGTAAACATCGCAGAAACAGGCCATTAGTACGTAAAATCTCTTAATGGTCTTGCTTAACTCGGGAGACTATAAGGTCGAGAGATATGAAATTTGGTAAACAACTATATGGGATGCAAAATAAGGTTTATGCAACATGAACTTGACAAAATATGATTTGCGACTAAAGTTTTTGATATAAAGTCAGCACAAATTCTTGGGATATTAGTTTCCTGAGTACAGGATCAAATTTTCTGTACGGATAGATACAAATTATTCTGTTTGCTAAATATCACAAAAGATTTCATATTGCCGGAGAACTTTTCCCGATATCGCTTTGATTTTTGGTATACGTGTGTTTCAGCTAACCATCTTTAAGTTTCCCAAATTTTGACGCCAATCGCAAATAAAACACAAAAGTTACTTGAGACTCGGCACACGTGAGTTCTGAAAACTGGATATCTTAGAGTCGAGCAGTCGCTTCTACGAGAGCCTCGCCCGTTTCTTAATTTTTTCTTCATCGCCTGCTCTCAACCTGTTTTCGTTGCGCATTTAGAGTTGAGTAAAAGGTTTCCTGAAAGGATTTTGGGAAACCCAAGACGTCTTCTCAATGCTCCAACGTGTGTTTTTTATGCCGTTTCTCACCAAATCAGAGTCATAAATGCATTTTATTATTATTTATACAGTCGTGGCAGTCGAGAAAACGTTGCCCCTGGGGCATTGAAATCGTTTTATTATGCATCCAAAGAAGTACAGAGTTTTTCTGTTGTTGTTTTTTTTGTTTTTGTCTCTTACGTTGGGGTAGGTGCATGGCGAGAGTCTGTCTTCAGCTAATGCAGCTGATAGACTAGGCAAACAGACAGGCCAAAGATACAAAGATACATAGGAGCATAGATACAGATACAGTCTAAAGTTTTGGGGCAAACACCAAAATGCTGACCTATGTTACCTTTCAAGATTTTGTCGCTTGACTTCGTTCGTTTGTTTGTTTTTGCTGCAAATGCATTTCCATAAATATTTATAATTTTATTTTCTCAGTTTTTTTTTTTTTTTTCTGGGGAGAGCGCTGATAAAACTAGTTTTCCATGCACCCCCTGCTGCTGCTGCTGCTGCGCCTGCTGCAATCATGCTGCGTTTTTTCCACGCGTTTACCAGGAAAACACGGCAGCAAGTAGGACGTTCCCAGTCCGATAACCTCGCCCTTTCGCTCTCTCTCTCTCACTCTGTGTGTGTTTATCTAGTAGGTTGTTCCAATAAAATGAAATGAGTTGTCATTTCGGCCTGGCCCTGAAACCTGGTTATCTCTCTGGCACAAGTGTGCGGCCCTTGATTGATGATGATTGTTATTGCACTCCGGCAAGTAGCACAGTAGCCAAAAGGATTTTCTCTGCAACGGTAGCCAGTTTAAATATTTGCATACACGTATTTAGCCTTTTAATTTTCGTATTTGCATTGCATTTGAAAAACCATCAATATGGCTCATCTAGCCATTTATTAAAGCTGATCTTAGCTGTCAAACAAAACTCTAACACTGACCGCAGCAATTTGTCCGAAGGTGAAAAAAACCCCAAGATAAGCCACAAGTCATTTGTAAATGTCCTGAGACTGTGAATTGTTATTCATATTAATGATTGGTCATTTACCGAGGGTTCAGCCAGTAGAAATCTCAGCGATCATACGAAACATATTCCGAGCTGAAAGAAATCACACAGTTGAAATAAGAAGAAGAACTTGATATGCAGGGAGTGTGCTGAGACTTAGATAAATTTAGATCTTAGAGGATTCATCTTATGTTAAGGTTTGCTTAAAATGCTTGGGTATAGGTAGAGAATTGAACATTGACACACTGTACTAGCCTGAGAGGCGAGGAGAACCTGTGTTTGAGTTCCCTCAATGATATATAGAAGGAAAATGTTTATCTAATCATCCTACCTTAAGTTAAATCAAATCATGAACGAAATTCATCAATTATATAGAAATCTATCAAACAATTCAAGCAAAACACACAAGTTCGCAATATCGAGAAGATGAACTTGATATGCAGGGATCGTGATGAGACTTTGTTAAACTAAGATCTTAGATATTTGCTCTTATGCTTAGATGTGCTTAGAATGCTTGGGGATTGTTAGAGGACTAAACATTAACAGATAATACTAGTGAGAGAGTTGAGAACACGAGTCTGAGTTCCCTCAATGACTTCGTTTTTAGTATTTAATAGCGCTCGATATATAGATGGAACTTTTTTATCTTATTAAAATACCTTAAACTAGATTATTGAAAGAACAGTTTTAATCATATAGAAATCCATCAAACTACAAATTCTAGTAAAACACACAAGTTGGAAATTATGGAGTATATGATATGCAGGGAGCGGGCTGAGACCTAGATAAATGTATCTCTTAGGGGTTTGTTTTTATGCTTAGGTGTGCTTAAGGTTCGTTAGAGGATTGAACATTAATAGCTTATACTAGTCTGAGAGCCGAGGAGAACCTGAGTCTGAGATCCCTCCTTGACAACTACATCTCTTATTTAATAATAGTGCACGAAATATAGAAAGAAAAGTTGTATCTTGATAAAATAGTTTAAATAATCTATTGAAAAATAAATCCTAAATAAAATGTTAAACTAAATTTGACAATAATATACATATCTATCAAACTACAGCTGGTTTAAAACTCTCTCGTTGATTTAAACTAAAACTAAAACTAAAAACTAATCGAATACACAGTAGCACATAATTGATCCATTAATGGGAAATATTCCATTTTCTGTTTTCTTAAACAGAACTTTGCTTAAAAAGCACCTCAATTGGAGTCCACAGCAGTATGAAGAAGAACAATTTTCCCATAGACTGTTAGACTTTATTACACCCTATCGGGAACACTTCCGCTGCATTATGCGAATAATTTCGTGGCAAACCCTTGGAACGTGAAAAATATCCTTAACCATAGCGCACCTGCCCCCGAGTATCTCAGTTGAAATTGAGCTTGCGGTCACAGTTCGTGAGCTAAACAATTTTATGGCAATTTCCTTACGGAACAGAATGCTATATTAAAATATATCTTATGGCATTTTGGAACGTTACTTCGACAGTCACGCTGCCTGAGCACTACGGTGGGCATGGAAAACCTCCCGCTAGGCCTTCGTGGAACACGTGGCATATACTAAGTCAAGTTTTTAGTGGTATTCTATCTTGCCCCGGGGGGAAGGGGGTGGGGTGTCTGTTGATTTTATGTTCCGCTCGGCGCGATAAGGCGTGCTGCATTTGAAATGAGTGTAACGTATATTTTATGCAGTGTCCGTTGTTGAGGTTTTCCAATGAGATAATAATATTCCGACAATGGCGACCTTCAACTTGGGCATTGTTTGTGCCTCTTATCGAGGCACAGAGCAATAAAAGTCCGTCTTAAGCGCCTATCAGTCAACAAATAGAGGGCATGCTCTATAGGACTAAGAGTCATTGATTAAATCCAATTAATTATCAAATATTGTGAGCATAAGACTAAGTTTCTATTACATTCTGTTAGTCAACCAGCATTAAAGGCCCATTTCTCTATATATAAACAAATGCGCATCTAATACCCGCACGTTCCAATGTTGGACAATCCTTTAATGGGCTGCCCTTATAAAGGATTAGAAGCACCACTTGAAGTACACCCCATTGTTGTGCTACCTCTTTTATATTTTCCTCCACAATTCGACGCCTTTTTTCCGTGTGTTTACACAGCAAAATGCAACCCATATATATTTTCAGTGCATCCTGTAAAGACATCGTCAACTTGAGGAAATTACTTAAAAGGATCACGAACTCTCGCCATCCATCGGCCCCCTTTACTACAGGATCTTGAGTTGTTTATGTTTCAGGCATGACTGCCGCAACTCAACGCCAGCAGAATTTTTCCAAATTTGTTAAAAAGTGTGTAAATTTACGTTCCTATATATTTCTTCTTTTTTTTGTTATATTCTTCGGTTTTTAGGAGGGTGTGTCCCATAAACAGAACTCTGCGGTGTGTCTGCTTCGCACTTGGTAGGGGTAAAGAGGCGAGGCGAGGCGAGGCGAGGCTCGATCTTGGCTGCCTAATCGATCGATAGATCGTTTCCTTGCTGCCCTTTTGGGGTGATTGCACTCGAGGCAGGGTTTTAATTACAGTGAGTTTTTCGTTTTTTACTTTTGAAAAACCAAACGTTTTTTTATTCCTCTTTTTGTGTGCAGTGCTAAGGTACAAAGCAAATGATGTCTTTAGTTTCGAGCCGGGTTGACTTTTTCTGTTTCTACTATTTTTCTCGCTTTTTGTGCACTTTAATTGCATTTGTGCAAACAATATAAATCGTTTTTTATTGCCCTGGCAATGTAATTTAATTTTTTACGATTTTGCACTTAAATAGCAAAGCTTGGGAAATTTTTGTATATTTTTTGAAATATGCTCTCTAAGTAACGGCTGCGTGTCGAACATAGCGGTAAATTATCTTTACACCCTAATTCGTATGTTCTAATGCACTTTTCAAAAAGTTGCCCCACATTTTCATTTCATGGCCCCAAGTTACAATAGGAAAGTGAAACTGTTGGAAACCGTCTGCGCTGCCGCCCTAAATCCAATTTGTGTGACTCTCAGACTCAACGCAACGAAAATACAAAAACAAAAATCCAGTTTCAGGTTAAACAAACCGAAGCCAAAACATTTTTATCTACCCATCGCATTCAAACCAAAAGTACAGCTCCAACTCGCGCAGCAACAACAAGCAGAGACGCATGGAATTTTCTGCAAGCCGAATAGTGCATGTCCTTTAATATAACTTTTCATGTATGCAATTCGAATAGATTACATTCAGAAGTAACTTATATTTTGCTAGCCATTAAAATGTTTAAGCAGTTGCTAGCGCGTTGTTAATTCAGTTTGGCTAAGTTCGAAATGTAGCAGACTATCTCAAATTTCAAGCCGCATAGCAGAAATGATGTGCCCAGTTTTAAATAGAGCATTTGAGAACAACAAGGCGCTGCTTCGATCGTTTTGAATTCGAGGGTTGCTGTAGTGTCGTCACTGCAGTGCGTTGTATGGCAACGCTGCGGTGGTTGTTTGACGTTTTGTTTTGTGGTTGTTCTTACTCTCACTATCTCTCAGTTGCTCTCCGACTCAGTGAACGAAAAACTTGATTTGAGTGCAGTGTTGACTGTTTGTTCTTTTTTTTCAACAGATCTAGCTAAAGATGGGCCAAGTCGAGAATTTTAGCTTTTTTTTGTGGCAACCTATAAAAATTATTAGAATTTCAAAACTAATTATTAAATCTACTGTTAGTTAAAATTAGACCGATTTTATAAAATAAATAGCTGTAAAATACATGCGCGTCCTTATTGAGCATTATGCAGCTGTTTTACACTTTTTCTAGCCGTGTCCAGTACAACATCGCACGCTTAGCTTGTTTTAGCCGTTTTTTCGTTATCGCATGGCAACCGAAGGCGTGCAGCACTGTCTGCGAGCGACACTAAGAGAGCAACTTGCCAGCTCTCTGAGCGCGAAGATATACGCGTATAAATATCATTTTTCTCCGTTTGCTTACGTTCAGTTTTGTTATTCTGCTCGTTGAGCTCAGTCGAAAAGTGCGTTCGCATTGCGCACTTCAAGGCAAACTAACAGAATATTCACTAAAGAGCATAAATTAAAAGAACGCGAATTGTAAAATATATAAAAGATTTTACAACTTAAGTTGTAAAAGCAATAGTAAACTGAACACGACGTTTAAAACACAAAACGAACGCGTCTTTCGCAATTGTCTCAATTTGTGAGTGCTCGACTCGCCAGTTTTTTGTGATTTGAGTGAGTTGGTTTTTTACGTGACCAATAAGAACAGCGATAAAGGCGTTTGCAAGTGCATAAAAACAATACACAACGAATTTGTTTATATCATATTTCTAAACAAATACACGTCAAAGGCAACAAATACGAATTTCACTTTTAAAGCGAATGTATAAGAAAATACAAAAAGACTGCAACAACACTGCGCCCCACTCACGCACACCTCCTCAGCGCACCAACACAAACGAACATTTACGCTCAGACACGCATACACAGGCGCAACTGAAACGAGATTTGGAGACTTTGCGTCTTGTGTGTGTGCATGTTTGTGTAAGCGTGTATTGGTGAGTTCGCCCCTCTTTAGCGCTGGGCAGCGACTACGTACAGGCGAGCGCAAAAACCAACACTTTTGGCGCCAAAACTTTGACAGTTCGCTTAGTCGTGCAATTCGCAAACAAGTGTCCAAAGTGTAGGCAGCAAAACTGCGTCGCATCGCAGTCCAAACACACAGAAAACCAAAATAGAAAGGAAACAAACAAATTTTAAATAAATCAACCAACCGAACTACAACAAAAACATGGTCAGTGCACGCATGCTCCATCCGGTGGTGCGCAGTGAATTCTGCAAGATGAGCTTCAGTCCCGCCGTCGGTCGCAATTCACCCTGCGGCCCTCAATTGGAACGCATTAAGCGAAATCTGTTTGGGGCAGCGCAGACGCCGCTGGTGGAGACCAAACCGTGAGTAAAAATTGAATTATGATCAAATAATGTTAAATTTAGGTAAAATTGTCCAAATATATATTAAAAGTGCATTTGTCACCTGCAGCTCCTTTAGCGCAGAGCTGGAACGCCATCAAGAGTTGGCCACAAAGAAATGGGGCTTTGATTTTCGTAGCGATCGCCCGCTGGCCACCAACGCCAGCTACATCTGGGAGCGCGTCAGCACACAGGAATCGGACTATGCGCCGCAAATGTACACACTCACCCGTGCCGCGCATGTGCGCCCCGATGCCTATGACTCGGCCAGCGACATGGATGCGCTGCTGAACGAGCGCGCCGATCGCGAGAATTTGGTCAACTCTTCGCTGGACTCCAACACAGACACTGAGTATGACTCACAGGATGAGTCGCTGCCATATCACTTCACCAGCAGCAGCAGCAGCAGCAACGTGGTCGCCTCCACTTCGGCAGCCGCTTTGACCGCCTCCTCCTCGTCCTCCGCCAACAGCAGCTCGCCCGCGCAGCAACGCAAACGACAGCTCAAAATCACAGGTGAGTTGCGTGTTCTCCCCCTTTTTTGTTTTCCTCCTTCCGTTTGCGTAGTTCCGTGTTCTTTCCCAGCGTTATGCCTGATTGCACAAAAACCGTTTCGACCTTTACAAAACTTATTTCCCATAACCCACAAATTTCGCCTATTTAACTGTTTAGAGGGTGAGCTCTGCATGGAAACCAATCCAACTCAAGCTCTTTAAAGGAAGTTCTAAAAAAAAGCTAGTATACCCAAGAGGAAAACTTTAACAAAATAACAAAATATTAAAAATCCACAAAAATACTTGAAATAATTAGTAAATTTGGAATTTGTTGATAATTTTTCTTTCAATATTTCCAATTCTTTATCATAAGCTTTATAGTTGGGGTTTAATACATGTTTTTTTTCCTAACCTTTTTCAATTGCTTTTCACAAGCATAAGTCAAATTTTTGTGTGTTTTTGTATAGTTCTTAATTCAGGAAGTTTTTCTTTTTTTGAATATTTATTATGCTGCAAAATACTTGAATATCAACAGAGCTCTCAGAAGAATTCCAGGCATGTGTTGTATTTCGTTGTCCGACAAAATGGAATTGTGAAACTACATACCCTACATCAATTCTAGCCTACTAAAGCATGCACCCAGATTGATTCCCATGGGCGCAGCTTTTTCTTTAACTGCCGCGTGGGCGTTGTTTCTTGTTCTCGAAAAACCATAATAACAGGCTTTACCAGGCATATAATTAGTTTTGTTTTATGTGATTTAGTCAAGGGGTTACGTTATAGAGGACCGATCGTTGCAGCTGTTTTTTTTTTTTTCATCACTCAGTGCTCCCCCTCCCCTTGCCGCTGGCTTAGAGTCAATGCACGCAACATCCATCCCTGCGTCGCGGGGGTTGATTTCCAAATGCGATCATTGCATGCGGGTTGCTGTAAATGCTAACAGATGTGCATGGCTCTGCTTTTGGGCAGCCCTCTACGCCTTCGGCTGACCTCATTAGAGACAGCGACACGAACAAAGAGAGAGAGATGGAGTGATACAGAGAGGGGGAGCAGCAGCGCACAATGTGCCGCCATCAAAGCGCAGCACTTATCAACGGCCGCTGATTGCATTTGTATTATAAATTCTTTTCTGTTGCCACTTGGCGTAGTTATTAGCATAATAAAAAATAAAAGTAGAGAAGTGTCTGTACTGGACAGCCCGCATGGGCCTTGGCGCAGCCTTGTGGGACTAGCTGTACTTTTGTGCAGCCAAGCCTAGAAACTTGCCCAGTTGGCAGGGCGTGTAATTTATGCAGCCCATGCAAGATCCATGCAGCGTTGACTACCTGAGCAGCAGGCAGCGTCTCTCGGTTTCATTCACTATTTGCTACCCCTGTGTGGCAGCAACCCCTGGCCGGCCACGTGCCACAATTCAAAATCAAAATGTGCAAAAACAGGCGGCGCCTGCTGTTATTATGCCCTTAGACAATTATATCAACTGATGACTGATGCTCAAACTGGGGGTAGCTCGAATGCCAGCTGACTTTGATCCGGACAGACAGAATTATTTGTATTTATTTAATTACTCACGTGCTTCCTGGTTCTTTCTCTACTTGCAGAGTTCATGAAGGAGCGCAAGCGTCTGGCCCAGGCGCCCAAAAAAATCTCACCCGCCAAACGTATGCGCACCAGCTCCGGCAGCAGCAACGGCAATGGCAACGCCAGCTCCAGCTCGAGCGCAGCTCTATTTGGCTGCCAGCTGAAGCGTACGCGTCACAATTAAACTTTATCAGCCTGTGTGCGCCACATCCCAGCGAAAGTAGTTGCAACCTACTCTCCACCAAAAAGAAAAACGAAAGCGAAAACTCAATTTGCAATTTGTATTTGTAATATTATTTTTAATTTTTTATAACACTGCAAACAAAATACGTAATTTTTTTTTACACACTTCAATGGCTAACATTTTAAGTAGCTTTCACATTTCACATTTTTTATAAAAATTAAGTACTCATTTTTGTGCAGTGCAAGGGCGTAAGTTGCGAATATTAACTAATAGTCTAACTAGTTTAAATGCCAGTTACTACAACCAGTACTAGTACTAGAACAAAATAGCGACTAAGCATTTAAGTATCGAGCTATATGAAACTTTTTAGATTTCTCTAGTGAGAAATGCCATAAACTAAGTGATTAGTTCTTAACAACAACAAAACAAACAAACAACAACAACAACCACACGAAACAACGTAAAAGAAAAACAAAAAGAAAATATCTAGAGACACCTTCAATGAAATCCACATTTGGAATACAACCTTTAACCATGAAATTTATACGCTACTAACGAAATATTTGTAAACTCGAAATTGATAAATTTTACCAGCAACTTTGTGGTTGCTTGTAAAATTTACCATGCAAAACTTGATGTCGCTCTGCTTTACAAAAATTCTACATATACACATTTATTTGTTTATACACATATTATTTTTGCCCCTAAAGCAGAGTCATATTGACTTTTTTTCTCCCTAAACAGACCCTAAAACAAACAATTGTAAGCCTACAATTTTACAGACAGGCTAATGCTTGTTTTTGTTTTTGCGGCTGTAACTAAAGTCCTTAATTCGACCAGTGTTATAACCTATAAATTAAGCTTAAATCCTTTGCCAATTTGTGCGCTTTTGCAAATACATATTACCTTGTATTGATGTATTTGCAAAACCTCACAAATTGCCAATTTGTAAACTCGAAACTGTATAAAATTAATTTCCATCCGTTGCCAAATTGTTTGGCAAATGATGAAAGAGATTTTGCTTAACTATCATGTACAAATGCTATTATTGATAAACATTTATATATATATAAACTATTATATATTTAGGCAGAGCCTATATTATTAAATAACATTTTCACAGATCATCCTAATTCATAAGCTTAGCATAGAACAAAATCCAAAGTATTCACTTAATATTTATATTTAATTCATATTGTGTGTATAATCAAACTCATACTTCAATAAAAAGCAAAAAACTAGCAAACAAAATACAAAACAAAAAAAGAAAAAACAAAAAAAAACAAATCATAAGAAACTACTCGTTAATGCTGTACCATCTAAAATGGGTACTCAATCGTTACGAGTAGATCCATTCAGTTAAATGTTGTTGTTTTCATTTGTAGACTTGTATTTGTTTATACCTAGCATAACATTATAGTTTTGTAAGTCTATTAAGTTGACTTTTGTTTTCAATAAAATTTTGTTTTTCTTTTTGTAGTAGCCTAATTTCTAATATACTTATATATTATTATAGTCATGTAAATTGCCGGGAACTGTTTTTGGCACAGTTGCTTCCCCTTTGCTGTGGTTAAGTCAAAGTCCTCGTGATCGATTTGCTATAACTTGCGATTATGGACATGAATCGGAAATGAATCAGCCAGAATATTTATTGTATTGGGAACATTTACATTTTAAAAGGAATATGTTAGATAGAAGTTAATAGGGTTACAATCTATCTAAAAAGGAATTTGTGTTATTGAGCCGATAACTAATAACAGTTAATTAATGTCATTTTAATTTGTGGATACTAATTTCGGTTTAATCATCATGGTGACAGATTTGAAAGAATACTCCCAGTCATGCCAGTCTGAGCCAGCCCAAAGTATGCCTTTATCCGCACGGTAATCAGTTGCATTTTGCTTCACATACACTCCGTTGAGGTCGCTAAAAGGAAATACTTTAACAATATAGTTTTTCCATTCGTAATACTCGTACCCACCTGGTACCACAAGCGCGATACCACCAGGCGCTGTGCATGTCTTCAGCGCAATTGTCATCATCGTAGTCATTGTCACGATCGTATGTGCTGAATTTTTGGTGCAGATTATAGATCAAAGCATTGCCCGCATTACCTGAGTAATTTCCCAAAGATTTCAGTTCATATAGCTCCTGAGCGTTGCCCACTAAAAACCGATTATACTGAGCAAAGCGGGTTTCATTCGCAAAATCTGTCAGTCTGATAAGCAGCTCATGCTCCTTGGCGCTTGTCAAGTGGTGCAGGGTGTTCAAGCCTATGAAGAACTCGGCTTGGTTATTGCCAAACCCGATTTGATAATCGCTCCAATTGCGATAAAAGTTAACGCCGCCGTCCATGCGTCGCTGTATAACAATCCAGCCGGCGTCAGCCCGTAATTCGTCTGGACTGAGAAGCGATATGTTGCCCCTGCCTGGCACATGACTGGCCTCCACTTGTTGTGTGCGCTTGGCCAAGGTCAAACAGTTCCTGGGTGCGCACTGCTTTAGTTGTTCTATGGTGGACTGTTCGGCATTTAATTTAGATTTAAGCTCTGTGGTTTGTGCGATCAGCTCATCTATATAGCGCTTATTTTGATCGCATTCCCTTGCCAAGGCGCTTTTGTCCTCTTGAAGTTGTATTATGGCCGCCTCCTGCCGTTTAATGGCATCTTTCTGCCTCTCCAAATGGTATGAAAATCTACGTATAAGGGAACTTAATTGCCTTTTGTTGTTTGCATATTTGGGCGTGTTGCCAGTTGAGCCTGCGCTGGAACTCTGATTTGTAGATTTGCTTTCTGTATGCGACTGAATTGCTTGAGTCTGGTTAATCTTATACGTTTCGTCGTCGCTCCTCTGTTGCGGCTGTACCGTGGTCTATGGAATGGAATTATTAACTTTGATAAATCCATTCGCTTGGATTTGTATATATTATATGCAAACATACATGCCCTTTCACAGCTAGCAGAAAGACCAACAAAAGTATTACAATGTGTGTGTTGAGCCCCATAATTGGGAGAACTTTGGAATTTAACTTTGATTTTTTGAGCGACCGCTTGAAGCTAAGTCCAAAGCGCAACTAAATCATATTTTTTTAAATGTGAAAAGTTGCGACAAGCTTGTTAATGAGCGTTAAACATTGCAAATCAGACTGATAAGCCATTTGCTTTCGAGAGCTGGCAAAATGTTCCTAATATTATCGGGCTGCTATTCAATTGTACACGACAAGGGCATTTCTATTGCAGCTATATATAAGTTCCATTTATTTGTTATTCTTGGAAAGAAGATAGTTTCTTGAAAAAGAAGAAGATAAAATGTAATTGAGCAGATTGGCCAAGTTTGGGTTTCCCCCGATCCGTCTAACTCTGACTTATGTTTCTTACAGCACAGAGAAACATCTATGGAGATATTATGAAGCTAAGAGACTAGGATAAAATAAACAGCCGGGTAGACGAAAACAATTTTGCCCATTTAATTAAATGAATGTTCGAGGAATTTAAAAATTTCAAAGGTTTTAATATAAAGTTTGGTCAGAGTTTACTTTATCACATTTTCTGATAAACGAAATTCCGGAGGCCTATTTGTTTATGTTTTAGTTCTTATATTATGTGTCATGTCTGACAGATATTCATAACTATATTTTTCTTCCACTTTTCTAAGGTTGTCATTTAATCTATGGATCTAGGGATCTAAGTCCAATTAACTAACAAGTATAAATCTTTAAATCTTGGCAAAATATTATATTAATTTCAATAAATTCTTTAGGATATTTTTTATTCAAAATATTTTCTTTACCAGCATTCACATTTAAATTCGGGCTCTTTTTGATTCCTTTTTTTTTTTGGTTTTCCATTTAGTTTTTATTTTCAATAAATTAATATCATTTTTTACTTACGACAAATACATAAATAATTTGATTCATTTGCAAACATAGAAATTGACTAAATTGTAACTGCGATTAACTAAGTTTGATTTTTAGTTTAATTTGTTTGTTTTTTTTAGTTCTTTCCTGCTTGTATAGTACATGAATTAGTAATGAAAAATTATATACAGTATTCGGATGGTACTGGATGGACACTATTTCCCCGTTGCCTTCTCCTCCAGCTGAGCCTGTATGTGCCGGACATTCTGACCGCCGCTGCTGTGGCCGTGGCGCTGGAAGAAGGCATTGATGGAGCTCATGGAGCGGTATTCGAGATTATCGCTGACATGCCAATCGACGCTGATGCTCTGATGTCTGCCCACAGGATTGCGTATCTTTGTCTCATTGTATTTCTCTAGCAGATGCAGCAGGCAATCCTTTGTCGTATTGGCCGCCTCCTCCAGATTAACCGTTTGATGTGTATCCGGCAGGCCAACGGGCACATCGCGACTCATCTGATTGATGCGGAACTTGGCGCGTCGACTGCTCGCCGACTCCGAGAATACATGGTTGCCGCTGCTGCTGCTGGAGCTGAACTTGGAGCTGCTTGTGCTGGTCCTTTGCACATGGCTCTTCGTATTGGCCGTGCTCATGGTGCTCACTGTGGACTGGCTGCGCAGTTGCTGCGACTGCTGCGACTTGGACCAGCTGTTGTCGCTTTTGCCATTGCTCAGCTTGGGCATCTCCTCAATGGACTGCTGCAGCCGCACGGACAGGGAGCTAATCTTCTGGTGGCCATCATTGGAGCGCGTTTGAGTCTGGTGGCTGCTGCTGCTGCTGGCGCTGTGCAGCTGGCCACGCGGCGTTGCTCGGCTGGCGCTGGCGCTGTTGCGCGTGCTGCTTATCCACTTGTTGCCCTCCTGCGTGAAGCTGCTCTCCGTGGCCGCACTATTGTTGCTATCGCCCAGCTTGGTATTGATCTCGGCGAGCATTAACAGATGATCGGATAGCTTGCGTATCTCATCCGCCAGATTGACGCGCTCCCCGGAGCTGCGCCTTCCCAGCAGATAGGTCGTGTCCGAGTTGCGACGATCGAATGTGTGCAAATAGCTTTTCATGCTGCGCTGCTGCTGTGCGCTGCTTTCGCTGCCGGAGAACTCATCGAAGTTCTCATTAAACAGATGCTGCGGCGTGGGCGTGGCACAGCCCGAAGCGCTGGCCGTCGCCGGGAACAACTTCTCGCGGGATTCGTTGATGGGCGTGGTGGCCACCGAATGGGGACTGTCAGCGCTGCGTCGCTCCTCCTCAAATGCCGCCGCCGCCTGCCTCTCATACTCCTGCTCATCGTCCGTCAGCGTCGCTATCGATTCACACGGCGAGGGCGAGCACACTGCAAAGGCACGGGAAAATATTTCAGTTCCATGGAGCAGTTCACATTGGAGCATACATACAGATTAGGTTTCTTTCTGGGAGGGGTTAGGTTTTAATTGTAATTATCAAAGTGGTATCGGAAACATAGAGACACATATATACACAAGAGCAGAGCATGCTTATGAGACGGACAGCCCAGTTGATTAGCGCCAACAGAGAAGTTAGTAATGGATCGTTACAGCTAGCCCTGACAGACAACATACTGTGCACAAAAAAACATACTTGAAGTGAAAATGAGCTATTTTTTATGCTTTGAGTCCTCAGTATTAAGAAATTATTCAATCTCCGAAATAAACAATTTTCAAGATTTTCTTTTGTGATTTCATTAATATTTTTTGCCTTTTATGATTTTTAATAATTGTAAGGAAAAACTTTAAGTTCTTAAACATAATTAGTTAGAAGTTTCAACTGAATAATTGGTTTGCTAATTGGTAACTAACCTTAAAAATTGTTCAGTAAATATTTTTATGCAGAATTTACATAAGTAATTGAAAAAATGGGTTATGTACAATTAAATTACATTTTATTTACCAAAATTATAAATGTAATTTAATTATTTGTCATATTTATATCAGAATTTTCAAAAGTATTTGAAACGTAATTTAATTAAGTAAATATTACGCATAATGTACAATTAAATTATTTGTAATTTACCAAAAAATTAAAAATTTATTTAATTATTTATCATTATCATACCAGAAATTATTATGTTATAATTTGCACAACTAAATTACATAAAATTTACCAAAATTATTGATTATTTCTTAAAGTAATTAAAAATGTTATCTATTTTTAATTACTTTTGATTAGTAGGTTAACAAAAATTTGTAATGACTGCGATTGTTATTTAATTTAAAAATGTATAAAAATAATAATACTACATTATGCTTAAAAACTTTCTTTAGTTTTTGATTAAACTCTACCAAAATATTTAGAAAAGTTAAGAAACACAACAAGTGAATAGTATTTGAATTCTAACTAAATAATAAATTTTTAATTTTGTTGAAGATTTTTATATAATTTCTTATTCGTAATGGATCACAACATAAATAAGCTTCATGTTTTATGAACGACATCCGTTGAGATGAAATGAAACTTTATAATTTGGCTGATCGATATTTTGATCGATATATTTTTTCTTTATTTGATCGATAATGGAGCTTACCTTTTCCGGTAGTTTTGAAACTGTGGCTAGGTGTTGAGCTAAACTTGAACTAGGTTAGGATAATGTCTTATTTTGTTTTATATTTGTTTATCTTGGAATGTTTACGTTTGGATAGAGTTGTGACTAATGTATTTGAAAGAAGGTTTGTAGTATTTGAATTTGAAGTAAGTATATTTTGGTATTACTCTTGTCATTGGCTGTCTTTATCACAGTGTCGAAACGCTAAGCAACTTATATAACTACGCAATTTGGTTAATAGAGGTGGCATCCGCTACAAGGATGCGCTTAAAGCTACGGTTACTTAAAATATAATTCCAACAACGTTTATGTAAATACTCAAAATTTGTTGTTGTTGTTGTTGTTGTTGCTGACATGCCTTCTTTCTCCCACACACAACATAATTACAATAGCTCATTAAAGCTTATGTTAACACAAAACATTAATAGATTGAAAATAAAATATATATGAAGAGAAAGAATGAGAGAGCGCGTGAGAGTTAAAGAGCGCACCGAAGCGTGCCCTTCTTCGCGCTTCTCATTGAGCTAACTTGGTGTACATTCAAGTTAAGAGAGAACAACAATTAGTTGGCCATTTTTTGTTTGTTTGTTTGTTGGTTTTCAAGTTAATTATGTAATTTACAAATTGGTTGTGATTTGCGTTGCCCCCGCTCATTTGCCATGGATGAGCGCATGCCGGTCGCGCTGCCGCTGGGAGCCACCGTTGCGGCAGTACTCACCTCGGGATGAGGAGATGCTGTCCTGGCCATGGGGTCGTCGCGGATGCGTGTAACTGGTCTCATTTAATGGCGCTATCACATTGCCCTCGACGTCAAAGACGTACGGGCTATTCGGATGCGTCTCCCAGCGCACTATGAAATTCTTTAAATTATCCTTCGTGGCATCTAGCTCTTTGTTCTGTTGGGAGTTGGGCAGCACAGAATTTTATAATAGCTGTTGGTCTATTTTGCTAGCTTCTGCTTACCTCTAGCTCATGTGTGTTGCACAGCTGCGCCAGCTCTTCGCTATCCTCGTCCTGTTCCGTCGCCTCGTCCTCATCATCATCCGCATCCTCAATTGTTTCCGTTGAATCCTCCGAAGACTCCGAGGCTAGCGGTGTGGGCGACTCTGACTTCAGGCGCGTCTTGCTGCTCACTGTGGCGCTCTTGGTTACTTTTGCTGTTCCAGCTGCTGTTGCTTGTTTTGTGGGCGTGGCAGCGGGATGTTGTTGCAGCCATTTGTGCTTAACACAATCGGCGGCTGTCATGCGGGTGCTATGGGGCATTTGGTTGATTAAAAGGGCTGCTAAGGCTCAACGGGAGGGCTGCTGGCCCGGTTATGGCTAGACACTAATTAAGAAAACGCACCTCAAGTCCTTAACAAGGAGCTTCGCTATGAAATCCAGGCACTCCGGGGATATGCCATTAAAGCATTCATCCTCGAAATCGTATTTTGCAATGGTTACATTTGACATTGTTTCAATGTCGTTCTCGCCCATGAACGGCGACAGACCAGAGATGCTGTTGTTGTTGTTTCAACATGTGTGTGTGGGTGTGGCAAAGTCAATAAACATGAAATGTAAAAGCAGCGCACACAAAATAAATAAATACATAAAAAAAACACACAGCAGCGTTTAATTAACTAAATTAAATTGGCGCCGAGCGAGTGCTGTTTAGTTTCTCCTTAGCAGCGCGGGCGGTGGATGGGGCCGGTTTGAAACACCTTCCCTAACATTGCTAAGACTTTGATTATTCAATTCTAGACTGCCGTAATTTTCACAGATTTTTAATTAGTTTGTTCTGCTCAATGCGGCAGCTCCAACCCCAAACCCCACGCCGAAACGCCAGAGCAAGCTTTGATTAAATTTTCAAGTGTCATCTCCTTGAAAACACTGTGCAACAACATTATGAAAAATTTCAATTTCTGAATATTTGTTAAAATGTAATAAGAATATGAATATTTAACAGTGAAAATTAAATGTATTTGTCTATGTTGTTAAATTTAATCAAAGTTATGCGGCGAAAAAGTTCCTATTCATACTTTTACATTTAATTAAATTTATCTAAAATACATTTTGAAAAATGCACAAAGTTTCTGTCTTTTACAATAAAAAAATACTCGTTGTGTTGTGTACCTGACTTAAACAAAATATATTTCCGCCACAAAATACTTACAGCACATAGCAGATGACACCAACGCTCCACATATCGGTGCCATAGGAGATGCAGTCAAAGTTAACAACTTCGGGCGCCACAAACTCAGGTGTGCCAAAGAGCACCTGAAAGGGTGTCAGTCAGTATGCATAGCCCAATATAATTGAGAAATTGTAACTTACCCTCAGACGCTTGTCTGGATCGAATTTGCGTGCCAGTCCAAAGTCAATGATCTTAATGCGATTGCCCTTTTGTGTTAGCACCAGAATATTCTCGGGCTTTAGATCCAGATGGATAATACCATTGCCGTGTATAAAGGCCATGGCCTCGCACACCTGACGTATAAAGACACGACACACGCGTTCCGTGAGCACAAATTCATCGTCCACAACACGATCAAAGAGTTCGCCGCCCTCAATGCTGTCAAGTTAATAAAATCAAATAACATTTTGAGTTGATCGAAAGCAGAAAAGATACTTATAGCGTATATAAGAAAGCAACATCGAACATATACCAAATGCATGCCAGCCAAAGCCAAGACGACAGTTAAAGCCATAACTTAATTAACTCCCACTTACATGCTAAGTTTTAGTCCGTTGGCTTACCTGCCCCGGCTAGCCGCTTTAGAACTACATATGTTATTTACAAGAGCAAGGCATTGTTTGACATAACACGAAAATCAGATAATACATGAACATCAACCTACGTGGAGGAAGTAAAGCGCAGCAACTGCACTGCAAAGCATTAGCTTCATAATTTTAGTAAAATGTATAAACCAAATGCTTTGCAAGAGAAAACAACTTTTAGGTATGGCTAAGTCTTATTTCTCTATTTAAGGCAGTTTATGCGCTTTACTTTGAAATGCTTGAGCATGTCTACTAAAAATGCCTGATTACCTAAAACCCATTGCTTGTTTATAATATTCAGAGACCTGAATATATTTTATACTTAATAGTATTTAAATATGGACGCTCAGAAAGTTCTGTTTCTGTTTAGCTTAAGTTTGCTTGCAAAAGTCAAAAATTAGTATAACAGATTCGTACAGTTGCAGATAAATGTATCTGCTGCCTTAATTTGCTCCCTCATAGCAGCCTGCTATGAAAGTTCACTGTAAATATTAACACGAACAACACATAAATACGTTTAAATACTTTCAAGTGACAAAATGCTGACTTCCATGCAACTTTACTTTAAATATGAAGAAGTTAACTTTAAGACATATCGAAGAAGATGTCGCATGTTTCTGCTAAAAAAGGTTAATTTTGCCCGCTCAAAGCAGCTTGCTATGCAACTGTAAATATTAACACGAATTGAGCATATTTAAAAGCCAAATATCACATAAATATTTTAAAGTTAACTTTTTGAAAAACTTTAAGCTGCTGAATTAGCTTTATTTATTGATCCCATTTTATTTTATCTAAAAAAGAACAGTTGCATAAGGGAATCGGCTTATGTGATATTATTTGAGCATTTTATCAGCTGCATTTCCCATATGCGGTAATCGATGTGACTTATGTGCCCGATGCAGCTGCAGATTACAAATTTTGTCAGTTGACATGAAATATATTTACAAAGCAAAAGGACTATGGAAATTCCAACAGTCCGAATAAATATTATTGTTTGTATGTGGAAATAAAATGCAATTTTCATTAGAATAGCAAATGGACAATTTTTGAAAACGAGCTTGCAGCTTGTCAACGAATTCTGTCTTGGCAAAAATATGTTTGCTGCATTTAATGAATATGCAAAACGAAACAACTTTTGCAAGTAAACAATTAAGACTGCAAAACAACAAAAAACAACAACAACAATGCAGACTGTCAGCATTGTTGTCGAGTGTAGTTGGAGCACAAACAAGTCTTAGCCATGAAAATTAATTTAAAAAGTAAAAAGTCGAGTGAGCTAGACAAAAGAGTCGTAACTTTATTGTTTCTGGCCAGCAAGTGTTGCGTTTCATTTCTGTGGCGCTACCGAAATGTGGGTCAAGGTCATGGCCCAATCGTTGCGCCGTTACCTGACTCAAACGCTTTTATGGCACATAGAAAATGGCCACGTTTTCGACCAGATTGTTCCTTTCTTATTGGGAGTCAACACCAGATATAATAAGGAAGAACGGCTATTTGCGGCACGTCGAAGATGAAATACTCCTTAATGGCATACGTTTTTTCAGATATTTGAGAAGAATATATAGATCGTAAATATTTGAAAACAGAAAAGTTTTCTATTCAAAAGCTTTTTTATCGACCGATTCTTTTTATCCGATAACGTTCAGATTATGCGTGCATATAAGGAGTATGGTAAAACTCGCATTATTAAGTTTGGCCAAGATTTCTGGAGATACAACAAAGTTGTTCATGCAAGAACTAAATTTTCGACCGATTTTATCTATGGCAGCTAAATAATATCATTGTCCGATTCCTAAATATGTACTGTCCGTAACAAAGAGACAAATCTATGCTAGGTTTTATGAAAATAGCTTTAAGTCTGAGCGACTAGCTTGAATCTAAACATGACGCTTGATACTGATCAAGAATATATACACATATAATTAATGGGATCGGAAATGTCTCCTGCTATGCGTTACACACTTCGTGATCAAATTATAATACACTATACTAGGGTATAAGAATACATTTCTAGAACTAGGAAGTGCGATAACCTGTTGCTGAAGGTTTTCTTTCTGAGTGTAGTCAAAAAATAAAAGGAAAAAAAGGAAAACTTTTATAGTTTTGCGTTGTGTGTGCGTGCTCGTGTGCTTGTGTGTGTGTGAAAGAACTTTACTACTTTACGATAATGTGCGTACGTGTAAATCGTATTTTATGCACATTTCCCGCTGATTGCGAGATATTGTGCTCCACAACAATGTAACAACAACAATAGAATAGAGCATTCAACAAAAAGACTAACAAAAGTTATGAAAATGTTGTCAAAGTAGTTCAGCAAGGACAACAACAACACACACACACACACACACACGGACACACGTCCTAACACAACAACAACAAATACAAGCGAAATCAACATGTTTGCTACATGGATACATAATTTCTACTACATATATAATAAATACATATATTTATATATGTGTGTGGGTTCGTTCAGCCTTACAGTTCCAGGACGACGCACATCATTTTCTGATATTCGTATGCAGCATACAATTGTATAATGAGATGATGTTGCAATGAATTCATAATCTCCACTTCACGCTCCACATTCCGCTTGTCCTCGCGTTTTGGTATGGGCACAAATTTCGCTGCCAATTGTATTCCACTCTTCTTGTCCCTGCACTTGTACACTGTGCCGAATTTACCGCTGAGAATTGGATATCATATGATTAGCACTTCATGCAATCGAACGGAAAGTGTGTTAGGTTGAATGCCTTTTTTAGGTAGTACTTACCGTCCCACCTCGCCGAGCACGTCGTACAATTTATGCGCGTCCACATTCCGATTTATGGTCACATCGCGCATTGGAAAAGCGGCCTCCAGAACTGCAAGAAATACGGTAAGAGTAGTTATTAATAAATAATTCAAGTACGAAACGTGAATATAAACTTCTTGCGAGATAATCCAAAACTTTTCACTCATATTCCGTTCATTGCTTTCAACTGTAGTGCACAGAAATGTTTAATCGTATTGCTTAAAGAAAGAACTTCTATGCACTTCTCGTTTCATTTTTAAGTAACTAAAAGCTTAACTGAACTCTTCAATTCGATGATTGGCATCTTTGTTATGGCTTACACCACAAAGCAATGCTCTTACTTCACCAATATTCTGAGGAAGTTACTTTAGCCTTAATTCAATATCGATTGCTATTTTGCTGGCTTTCTTTCTTTCTTTCGAAAATCAACCAACGAGATGTATGTTTTTCTTATTTCTTTCTGCATGACCTCTCTATTCGCTTCTCACACAGCAATGTGCGACAAAAAGTCAGTTGCACCAGGCATAAACCTAAATGCGAACCACTTGCAGCATACTCCATCATATTCGACTACTTCGAGCGTCTCTTGAAATATGGCATTCAATCATTTTCATTGTGCGCCGATACGAAATGCATTTAATATTGGGTATTATGGCCTTCTCGGCTCCCCCACCCACCCGGCAACAGTTTCTGCTTGTCATATATTTCGCAACATATTGCAGACAATTTGTTGTGGTATTTTTTGTGCTATTTTCTTGTTATTGTTATTTTTCTTATTCAAAAGGAAACCCTTTTCAAAATTCATTTGTTGTTGTCGTTGTTGTTTCTACAAGTTGCCAAACAAATAAAAATGACTTCATTGAATTGAATTCTACAGCCAAGGGACACACCAACGAGCACAACCGCAAGCGAGGACGACGACAACGATGACTTACTGAAAATATTGTGTGTGCTCACAGTCACACACAGACATACACACATGCACAAGCATATGTAGTAGGTGTGCCAATCGTTGACATAAACTATATTTTTTTATATACCCTATACCCCAAGGGGCATCGTGACTTTGCTTAGGAGACAATGGTATGCAACACTTACACAACAAAAAAATATTTTAATATTCTTCATCAGCACAAAATTAATAATATTAATACATAAAATACTTTAAAGATTTAAGCATATAGATAAAAAATCAACGTAGTATGTATAAGAATGCTTCTTCCATCAGTTCGCCAACATATTATAAAGCTTTAAATGTTAATAATCAGAATATTAAAACAAAATCAAATTTATATACTCCATCATATCCATGCAGAGTATCTGCTGTTGAGATACACCCAGCTGAGAGCTTTTCAGCTTGTTTTCCTATATTTCCTTTTTAATATTTTTCCATTAAGCGTAAGCAGTTCAAATTGACATTTGGTCGCACCCAAGGCTCCATCGAGATTTGTCCAAAATCTTGAAAAGAAATCAACTTGAATTTGCAATTTAAATTATTGATAAGCTCTCTCCAAATCTCTCCCTGTCCTCGCCCTCCCTAGCTTTCCCTCTAGCTCGCTCTGTCTAGCGTTTAGTTTGTTTTAAGCTTTTGCGTTGCACTCATAAACGCTGCCAGCTGGAAGACTTTGGGTGCCGTCTGCTCTATTAATATGCAAATGGCGCATATAAGTATGCTACGAAAAGCACGATAAATCTTTAAAATCAAAGGCAAGCCCATAACGGCATATGGATAGGTTTGCGAGTGTGTGTAAGGATGTGTGAGTGTAGGTGTAATTTCTAGTGTGTGTGAAACGAAGCGTAAGGTGCGCGCGCGGGGTTGCATCTTGCGGAAAAACTTGGCAAATTCAAAGTGAAAGTTGAATAGAGGCATGTGCAGCATATTCCAGTGTGTGTCTATGTGTGCTTGAATGTGTGTGTGTGTGTGTGTGTGTGTGCCCTGCTATTTGTGTGCAGTGAGGCACTTGTGCGTGTGCAGCGATTGCTGCAACTTAACGCCATCTCACACACTGCTATCTCTTGCTCTAAGGCTGTGTGTGTATGTATGTGTGTGCTCCCTAAACGGCTTTTTGGCGCAAAGTGTATGCATGTCTGCTGCAGTTTCTGAGTGTGTGTGCGTCTGTGTGGGTCTTTTGAGTGCACTTTGCCAATAATGCGCACAATTTAAGTTTGAGCAAACACGCCCATTCGAATAGCAGCTGCCCCATTCTCGTTAGATCCCAGCGATATATTCAATTGGAACACGAAACTTGGGCAAAAGTTCAGGTGATAACAAAAATATAATTTTTTTTGCTCACATAATTTATGGCCAAATCAAATATTTTCATAAATTGCATGCGTGTCAGACAAAATACACACACACATACTTTATGCGCCATAACAGTTTTATATACAGACACACGCACACGCACGCACATTGCCGCGCTAGCTAACACATTCATTTCCGGTTTTGAACTCATGAATAAATGAATTTATATCGACTCTGCTTGGTAGTTGAACTACGGCGCATACTTTCCAGCGCTTAGATGGCCATATACCTATACCTGTGCAGTATACTCCCCCCCCTACTCTTACAGCATCTCCTCTCATCTGCCCCCTTACTTTTTATGCTCACGTTGCTGTGATTGTGCCTGCTGTTGCAGTTTTGGCTCTGGCTTAGCTTCGACTCGCTTGTGCCTCACGAATTGAATTGGATTTGGTTCGAACGTTATGCTGCTTAACGTAGAGCCTCGTGTCTGGCCATCGAGCACACAAATGCGCTTATAAACGCAGCCAAATAGAGTCGAGAGGAGTCTTATTAGGTGCACGGCATATGCTATTGAGCTGTCTGCGGGCTAAGCCTATGAATAAACAAGTGGGGTTTTCTCGCCTGAACTTAACTCCAACAAATATCTGAAGCACAACTCATAAAGATAAACTTCTACATTCATGCGTTTAGCAAAGTGCATAAATTCGTGCTTTTCGGCTAATAAAAAGGTGTCTGCACTGCACAATTTCATTTTTGGTGTCAAGCAGTTGAGAAATGGTTTTATAAGGACATTTAACCGATGCTTCAAATAGGTTTAAAGGGATTTAAAAATGTGGTTAAAACTTGATAGCCAGCAAAGTGTTTCAAATGAGCTGCTAAAATTAAGTATCTAAACTCGAAGTGCATTAAAAGAAATTATTTATTTATTAAACATCTACGAAAATTAAATCATAATTAATTATAAGGTAAAAAAATTAGATTCAATAACTTCAGTTATTAAAAGAAAGGGAGGTAGAGGTTTTAATTAATTATTCTAGTTAAATATTGTTACTTTAGTTAGATTTAAATATTTGTAGCCTTTTAAATGCCGAGTACCAACTTTGTTGGAAAACAAGGTATATTTTCTAGAAAGAGTTTTACAATTTCAAAAAGTGTAAATTCAATATTCCAACTGCAAATACTCCACACAAAAATCCCAACTAATTTAATTAAATTCGAATTCAAGTGCGAACACTTAACAAATGCTGCCACCAAAACCATTTAATGTGATGTACGGCACCTTCGAGCCCGAACACGCCCACAACGTGCAGCATTGTGTGGACGTCAAATGGTACTGATAAAATGCCACTCGTTGCAATTTCAATCTACAAAAACTTTGAAAAGTTAATTTATGCACAATATCAAAAGCGCATTTGAGAGGGCGATTGTCGAATGCCAAAAGAATAGTTTGAGGGTGAGATGCAGTGTGGTTGTGGGGGGAGGGGGCGGTCGGTTAGGGGGTGGAATTAAATGCGAATATATAGTATATAGTATATTTGCATGCGCTCTCATTCAATTGAGTGCCGTTTGTAGTAGATAGCGAAACGAGTTTTTTGTGCCAACGCCGGCAATTTTTGTGATATGAGAATCAGCAGTTTCTTTTCTTTGAATTGCCGAGCATATTCGCAGTTTTCCCAAGACTCGACCCTGCCCCTCTGCCTCTTGGCAACTCTTCTTTTGTGCATTTTGGCAACTGTTGACAGTTTGGCCGCATCTTGACTTTTACTTCTGATCATCAAAATAAAGCATTAAGCTTAAAATTAATTTTCAAATTATCTCAATTTAAATTTAAAGTGTCTTTAAAATAATGAAAAAATTTAATGCCGCCATGAAAACTCTTAAAGTTCGTTTAACAACAAATTGTGCAGCAATTGCGAACTGTTGCACATCAAAATGATAACGGCGCACACATACGCGTCCGCAAAAAAACAAGAATATTAATGTGTCGTATTATGCATACGCTGCGTGTGCCGCAAAAACACAATAACAAAATAAAATGTATTTTTTTATTTAACAAACGCGTTGGCATTTTAATATGTGCGTTAAAAAGTTGTGCCAAGGGGCACGGGGCACGGGCGCGGGGCACGGGGCAGGGTGCTTGTTGGTATGTGGTTTATAGGTTTTTAATAACACTTTTTATATGTCTGACGGCAGCACAACAAATGCTCAACTTAAACTCAACGTTTTTGGCCGCTGGCCCCAGGCAATAAGCCGCAAGTATGTCAAGCATTTAATGGCAAAGGATATAAATCCAAAGCACGGCATATTTACACAAAGATTAAGCAAGTTTTATTTGTATATATAGAGGTTAATGTCAAACAAGTACGGCAGAGCACACCTAAAGATGTTCCAAGAAAGAAATACGTCTGCATTTCGCTTACGGGCGATATTGTCACAGTTCTGAGTCAAAGGACGAACTATAATGCCAATAATAAAAGTAAGTCTAAAAAGCAAATAAATGTCTGCTTTAATCAGAGCTGGGCATGGTCTACATACACAAGGACGTTCCCAAAAGCAGTTAGTACACAAATTTGTAATTTGTTTCTATGTGCTTATTAGCTAGGTTGTTAATATTATATTCCATCTGAATTATAAAACACATAAATTATTTATAAGTAATTAAATTTGTACGGTCTGCGACATACATATTTTCATTTAAGTTATTCCAATTCCACTTGTTCTAAGAAAATAGTTGATTTTATGTTGTTTTCGTAATTATTTCGTAAATATAATGTTTTATCTTAACTTTTAATCACATAAATAACTTAGAGAACTAATATAACTAACAAAACATATAACTTAAAAGTAACTCATTTTTAAAAGCTGCGAAATACATTTAAATTATTCCAAATTCACACGTTTCGAGTAGCGCATTCTGCGGGATGTCTTATGATATATATGTATATATATCAAAAGATCGCCTGCTTATTTTTGGAATCGCATCTTAAATTTGTTCCTTTTGTCAGCTTTGGGGGCCAGACTACAAATAATAACTGACATTGCAGCTGACTAATGGGGAACAGCATATGACAAACGACCGATCGAATAAAAAATGCTGAAAATGTATGTTATTGTAGTTGTAGGAATAGTTGTTATTACTGTGGTTGTTTCCGCCTGGTTCGTGCACTGTAATCAGCCTAAGTGCTGGCAAAAGAAGAGCACGAAAAAAAAACACCGACTACCACAGGCAAAATTAAAAATGGTAAAACTTTGCTCGTTTGCTGCTCTGATGGCTGCTGCTGCTGTGACTGTGACTGTGGCTGCCATTTCAAATTGGTTATTACACGGAACTTGCCACACACACCAGCACACACACACACACACACACGCACACATTGCCTGTATCTGTGTGAAAGGTCTGTGCGGACACATGCTGCAGTTTACGTATTTCAGTCGACTGTTTGTTTGCATTTGCACTTATTGTTTGCCTGCTAAAAAAGCCGAAAATGAGAGTTGCATCATTTTCATTTTTAAAGCCAACTTTTTGTCATTACGTGCTGTCATCCGACATTCACACATATGCGTCTGTTAAGTCTATGACCCCTTTTTTTATGGCACAAATCGTTCACCTATGTCGGTTTATTATTATTATTATTGTAATAATGTTTGTGTGCTTAAAAACAGAAGCTTTGTGGCATAAATGAATTAATTGCAGAATTTAACTGCCTATTAATATTTTATAGGTGGTTTGTTATTAAATTAAACATGATATTAAATAAAATTAGTTTAAAAAAAAACAAAAATTAATCTCAAAAGCCAATTATATAAAAAATAATTAAGTAAATGAGTTTTTATAAATGCATAAATAGAGTTGAGGTAGTCGCAGATAAAATATATATTTAATACAAAATACAACTAAAATTATTATAACCGAAGTCATTTGCTGGCCAAATTTACATGTTAAGCAATAGCCTATAGCTGTTGGATTGCTTTAAATGTAAAGCCCGTCAGAGAATCCAAGAATTTTACTTATTAATATAGCTTCTGTAACAGATTCATGTGAATATGCCAATTTCTATCTCCTAAAAGAATTTTGTGTTATAGACTAAAAACTTATATAAGAAAAAATAAACACATAAAACATTTTTTTAACGGATTTAATAAATTCAACATATTTCTTAGCATTAACCTTGAGAATACCTGTATTAATCAAAATTCTTAATGGTAGCAACAATTTATTTCTTACAATCGAATGCATTTGCGTCTTTTCTTAAGTCTCTTGCCGATAATCAATTGAACAAATGATAAATGACAAGGCTAAATTGTCTAGGCACAAGATATGATTTTCTTTTTTTCTGTTTTGTTTAAAACAAAAGCGTTCGGTTCAGCGAACAGGCAGCAAATCAATAACAACAAAAATGTCGCCCAAAATCTTTTAATACACGTGCATATACATACATACATATACATGTTTTCACGTGTTTATGTATGTAGATACGAATGTATCTGCAGCAATTCATCTTCATCATTTTTGCATGCCATGCGTAAGTCCGTTGCCACGCCCACGAATATTTTAACATAGCTCAAGTGACGACAACGTATATGAAATAAAAAAGATATATATTTTCATATATGAAAATCGTTAAGGCAAAATGAAAAGTAATAATCGGGAAGAAGAAACCTTGCAAGGCTAGCGATAAAGCCCCCACCACGCCAGTCAGGCAAGGGAAATGCCAAAAATGAGTGTGCATGTATATGTGTGTGTGTGTGGCTGTGTGTGTGCTTGTGACTGCCTGTGGGTGTGTGCTTAGCTGCTCTAATGCACTGTCAAGTGTTTCAACTACCAACTGTTCCCAAGTCTTGGCAAAGTGTTGCTATGAACCGCACGCGCACTTTTAAACTTTAGGTTGCATACTTTTGTGGGCCACTTTAATTGCCCATTGACATTTAAATTTATGCGTGTGCGTATCTATCGCAAAAAAGTGCCAACTAAAGGGGGCCAGAAGGCGGAAATTGTGTGTCTGTGTGTGTGTGTGTTGCTCATAAGATTTTATGATTCTAATGCCGCTTGCCAATTTGAAAGTTGCGCAAGTTGATTATAAGCCCAGGCAAGGGGAATGGGTCCCATAACTTTGGCATAAACTTTGCCAGACTAAATAGATGAGCCAATTATTTGGCACATTTTTGATATGCTGCTATGGCAACAAATTCGTTAAAGTTGAAGCACATTTTTTTATACTCTTTTTTGGCTACATCTATATTTTTATTTAAAATATTTGGAATTAATATGAAAGTGCATAATTTATTTATGTAAGGAATTATTTATTTTATAATATATACATTTGTATATATGTATACATTTATTTTTAATATATATTAATATTTAGGATAAATAACATTTCATATAATCTTTTTTTTTATAAACATTTTAAAAGAAATTATAATTTGTTGCCTCCCATAAAAGAATTTGTCTTTTTCTTTATTATTTTTCTAGTTTAAATAATTCATTTGATTTTATTTGTACTTTAATTATATGAAATTAAATAAGCTTGTTTATTCAAAATGTTCCATACTTAACAATCATAAAATTACCACCAAATTTATTTTTGTAGAGCATTTATGTTTCGTCTATAAAGAACAATCTCTTAAGTTAATTTTTTTCGCTGTCTTTATTTTGGCCTGACAGCAGCAAATGAAATTAGCATTAGGAATTTGTATGCAAGTGCGTGTGTGTGTGTGTGTGTGTGTGTGTGAGTGTGTGTGAGGGTGCTACAAATTGTGTGCTGCCTGGCAGAATTTTCATTTTTATTTGTATTTTTTTATATAATTTTATTTGCCTTGCTGTCGTTTTCATTAAGTGCGAAATTTCATTCAGATCGCGCGCTTAACCAAGTTATTTCTATGCATTTCAATTATTTTTGTAGAATTCTTTGGTCGTACAGTTCATTAAGCTGTTTAATTTGGATGGGTCCGCATAAAACACGCATACGCCATGTGTGCGCGCGTATGTGTGTCTGTGTGCTGGATGACAATGGCGTTGAGGTCTGTTGGTCTAAAAGCATTTCTGGCGCGCACATTTCTTAAATTGTTTTTTACCAAACACTTTATGGCTATGCACCCGCCCAATTCGTGCTCGGGCGCCACTGGGCCAAGAGCTTTTGTGGCGTCTTGTTCATATGCTCTACTCACACGATGTTTAGCTAACCCTTTACACATTCATTACGCCGGCTTTTGTGGTGGGCGTGTGCATATTTCGCGCTTATGTATAATCAGCGCTGCTATTCGAGCTGCTCTGTCTGTGTGTGGCACCAAGAGTTTCCTCTTTTTGCTTTCAATTTCAATGCACATGCGTGTGTGTGTGTGTGTGGCTGTGTGTGTGGGTGCAAAGTTTTGAGCGCTTTAAGCAAAGTGCCATAAAATTTAAATCGACTGAAATGTGCCCCTGTCTACATGATGGCAAACAGGGCCAACGCTAATTGATTGATGTGAACACAGCAATTTTCAAGGCAATTTCAAAGTTCAACAATGGTTCAACAATGCCTGAATATGGCACCCGGCGACAGACGACACACGACAGACGACAGACGCAGACGCACAGGCCACACAAGATGGATGCAAAGGGCCAGCTGACAGCTGCAAAAGATAAACACAAGAGACTTCACTTCTTTTCAGCTCCTGCGTTCGTCTACATATTCATCAGCAGTTCCATCTCCGTTTCCACTTACAGCTACAGCTTTAGCTCTTCAGCTGCAATCACTGCAATTTTTTCTATATGCCCTGGCAGCGGGTGTTGTCATTTTATGACTGAGTGTGATACATATTTTTGATCAGGCTGAAAGCCAGCTTTGAAATGTTGTGTCCTCAAATTCTTGACAAAGCTTTGCAACCGCTGGATACGTTAGTCACTCCAAAGATATAATCTATCTTATTCATAATGCAATATTTATTTTTACCTAAAAATGGTTTCATTAAAATCTGGAAATATGATAAACTAAGCCCTTAGCAGGTTCACGAGCTAAACCTAAACGCGAGGCATATGTTTGGACTGAGAGAAACAAATGTGAGGGCTTGCAAAAATAGTTGTTATACAGAAAAAAACTAAAAATTGTAAATTTAACTAGTCTGTGTCCAAATACCTGCAGGGCACTCAATCTTCGGCAATAAGCGAATAGCTCTGCTTGCTTGTATTCAGTTTTTGATTTTTTTTTTGCCACGTCAGCAACAGGAGCTAGATATGGCGAGTCCTTAACTAAACGCGGCGCTCTCATAGAAAATGCAAAACAATTTTAAGGCTGTCTAACGATGTACACGATACGTCGCGTCGCTTGGCTATAGCCGCAGAGAGCAAGACACAGTTCTGTGCGGCAGAGGCAGAGGCAGACACGGCACGAGAATAGGCAAAGATGTGGCGTCGCAGTGAACTCATTAAAAGTTTCGCTTAGCCAAGTTGCAACAAAACGGCAGCTGCGACAAATGTTAAGCGTTGCATGTGAATAAAATGTGCAGTTCCTAAATAATAAGCAGGCCGCAGAAACGCGTTCACCATTTTTCTAAAATCCCCCCGCCCCCTTTTGATAGCGTTTAATTAATTTAATGAGCTGCCATCGCAGCACCACGTGAGGCAACGGTTGCAACATGCCTCGTTGCTGTTGTCTATCTGCCGTCTGCTAATGACTTATGAGGCAAACAGCCAAACTCACGTGCCCCGAGCAACTGCAGCTCGTTAGCATTAAACCGGAGCTACCTGGCGATATTTTGCCATTGAACCGCGCCCAAATGCGCTGCCATTGAAGCACGTCAGGCGCTTAGTTAATTATTGGCATTTGCGGTGACCAGCGCAAAAGCGTATTAATTTATAGCACGCATACGCCATGTTGTACACCCAGGCACCCATAAACGTTATGATCCCTGCCAACAGCAGCAGCAGCAGCAGCAGGAACAGCAGAAGCCACGTGGAATTAACGATGCTGCGGCTGAAACCACTTTTCATGGCCGCTTTTGGGACTTGAACGAGTTGGCGGTGCATGTTATTGGATCATAATTTTGATTAAAATGTTGCTGTGCGGTAAACGGCTTAGTTAATAAAGGTTGTATCGTGATGTAGTACAATGATCTTTTCTGTTTTAAAAGCACTTTCGTTTTAGAGTTTTTAAATAATTATTTATATATTTCCTATATATTTACTACTCTTCCCGGGGCTAGAGTTCTCGTAGTTCTCTTAAACATTTTCTTGAATTTAGGTCTTGCGCGCATTTAAAAAAGAAATAAAGAACATGTTATTGTAATATTTTCCTAAGCCATTTTCCCAAAAACTTTCGCAGTCACCGAATTGGCGGCTTCTAATTAGACTTGTGCCATGGCAACGCATTCATTTATCTGCCTTCGTATATTTCCGTCGCCGCCCATAAAACGGAAAACCACTTGAAAAGAAGGCAACGCGGCCAAAAGAGCCACCACGGCACCACCAGCCACAACAAAAAGAAAAGAACACACAGACATGGCCAAGCAAAAATCAAAGGCGAGGACCAGACGGCCACAGACACCGAGCGAGGGGTGTGTGTGTGTGTGTGTGTGTGTAGGTTTGTGTGTATGTGCTTGTGTGTGTGTGTGCGTGCTGTTGGACGTTTTGTGGCTGCTTTAAGAGCGGCGGCAAACATTAGCGAACACATATTTGCACTCAAATTAAATTGAATTTTAGGCATAATCTAATAACAACAGTTCACTGTGAACTATTTGCCGAAAATGGCGGCTAACGCAAACGGAAATGCATGTGGCGTCTGTAACGAAGGCCGCGGAATGGGAGGGGAGGGGAGGGGGGGGGGGGGTTCATGGTAGCCAACTGAATTTGGCTGCGTGGGGAAGCAAGATAAATCAATTAACGTGCCGCGGCACGGGCACAAACAAAACAATTAATCAAGATGCAGGTTTTTAGTTACATACGCAGCGGAAATGAGGTAATTGAAAAGCCATCGATTCAATGACAGCATTGAAGTATGTGCGTGTGTGTGTGTGTGTGTGTGTAAGTGTGCCTGTTGGGGTCAGCAGCTGGTACATGTTCACACGCACAGCTGACAACAATTTGTTAAAATTTAACGCTTTATTTACTGCTGACTGGCTGAATGCCTGACTGCCTGAATGGCTGACTGGCTGCTTTCCACAGGGGGCAATTCGGCGGGGAGGGGCACATATTCTTTCCCGTCTCCTCTGACTGGCAGGACACTGTAAAGTGTCCATGTTGAACGACAGTTTGACATCTCTAAATAAAGTTTGCAGTCTAGCTACGTGTGCACACACACACACACACACACATACACACCAACACACACAAAACACGCTTGACAATTTAATGGTGTTGAGGTTATTTATACAATACGCTCGCTGCATCCGTTCAAATATTCATGGGATTGCAGCCAATGACATGACCAGAACCGAGTGTTGGCACATCTTAAAGCGCTTCCCCAATTTCAATTGGTGGAGAATACAAAGCGACCAACTTTAATTAAAGCAAAATATGTTTTCAAAATACATTTGGAGAAGACAACTTTATAAAAAAATATATTTATATTATGTATTATTCTTATATATTTATATATTGGCATTATTTTTTCGGCAAATCTAATTCACTGACAGCATAGCAAAATTACATGTAAGGGTTACTCAAAACATTTACTTTTATTTTTAGAGAATATGAAATTTAGTGTTATATTAATGCATATAATCAAAATAATATGCGGCAACCGAGTTTTAATACAAACATGAAAGTTAATTTCACAATATATTTCATATTTAAATCTGGGCAATAAAAAAAATATATTTTGCACATTTTTCAATGCAATTAGCTAATTTGCAGCTGCAAATATGCATAAGGGATATTCAACACATTATAATTAAGCAAACTTTAAAATGGAAATAACAATAGTAGAAATTTGATCAGCGCTCAAAAACCGGACTTGATCAATTCGCTGCCAGGAAAAAGGGTATTCAAGATCAAGCAAAAATAATAATTAATGCCAGAATTGCCCATTAAATTTTGTTCAACAAATTTGACTTAAATTAATACAAAAATTCCACATAAATTTGTGTAAGAAAATGCTTAAGCTTAGTTTGAGGCGAACAGTAAATGTTTATATTAAAGGCCACCACCATTATATTACCGCACAAGCGCCCCGTAACCACATGAAAGGGTCATAACTCAGCGCTAAAGCGCATTATATGACCTACCTCCGAACTCAGTGCCAGTTGATGGCCAGCTACTTGCCATTGCATTTAATTTGAACAGCACTCGAAATTAATGGTCAGCGTGCGTCGGTTACATAAAAGCGACTGCGTAACGAGTTAACAGATACAAATGTGAAAATAAGGGGAACATCAATTGAAACACTCGTCGCCTTAATACATGCGCACTGCAATTGCCCAAAAGCAATTAAATAACGCGCACGATAATAATTCGATAGTAATTAACCGGCTTTTAGTGTAAATACGCAAAATGTCCATGTGAATTTGTTTGCTCGCAGCACTCGAGGCTCAGCGAGGTTCAACGTTGCGTATACGCAATGTGTTAGCCGATTAGCGAAGGGAAAACTACGTGGGCCATATTGTAATTTATCATAACGGCATATTTGTGATGTATTGACAGTTACCTGAAGCACATAAATAACAACAATGTAGGGAAATGGAAAATTCGCTCGCCGTTGTTGTTGTTGTTGTTAATGCAAATCAAATGAGCTGCTGGCGACCAAATGTGGAAAAGCGTTGAGCGAGGCGAGTTGCAATAAATAAAACAAATGAGAGAAGTGCACTGGCATTTACATAATTTTGATTATTTTTGCAACTAGCTGCGTAAAGGCACTATCCAAGCTAGCAACAACAGCAGCTTCAACAACAACAATACCAACATAAATGTTTGCAATATGGAAATTGCAGTTTGCCATTTTGGCGCGAAATGTCTACATGAAAATTGAGTTGCACTGGCAAATGTGTGCATATATATATGCAGTATGTCTATGTTTGTTTGTTGTGTGTGCGTGCTGTGTGTGTGTATGTGTGTGTTTGGTTGGCTTGCATTTGGCAAATGCAATCTTAACAAGACTCCTGGTCGCTTCCTGCAATACATTAAGTTGCAATTTTAATTTGCTTAGCAGCGCGTTCTCCCTCCCTCTCTCACACTCCTTCTCTCTCCTCTCTCTCTCTCTCTCTCTCTCTCTCTCTCTCTGTTGTTCTTCAAGTCTTTTACTCTCTAGCTGAATCTAGCATACTCTCACACGTTTTTGTTAGCTGTCCGTGTACCACATGGCGTATGCGCTATAGCCATACATATATGCATGCACTCACGCCTTGTCTGCAATTTTAATGCTGCCGCTGCTGCTGCTGTTATTGTTGTTGTTATTGTTGGTGGTGCTGCTGTTGCTGTTATTCCACCTGCAGCTGCGGCTCAGACAGCCGCCAGATACTTGCGCATTAAAAATTTAAATAAAATTGCAGAGAAACAGCGTGTAAAAGAAATACATGACTGTGGGAATGGGTATTGGGTTACGGCTCAGCTATATGAAAATGGATATTGGATAGCTCCGCTCGGCTGTACGTGTTCCTCACTTCCTCTCTGTGTATATTTGTACTTTCAAACAACAGTTCAATTGCTTACAACAATAAACATTTATATATGCTTAAAGTCATTTTGCTTTCAAGGCATTCCCATGATCATGCAAGTGCATACAGTGCTTAGCTTTTATTGTTAATCGGCTTTAGAAATTATGTGTCTTACTTATGGGATTTTCACAATGATTTATACTTAATAACAAGTGTGCAGGCTTTTATTTAGTTAAATTAGCATTTTATTGCTAAACAAATTTGTTTGTAGTTTGTTTATTTAAATTTATTTAGTACACAGCCAAGAGCTGAACTTCTATTTATATAAAATAAATTACAGCTAGAATTTATGTAAGCTACAGCCTGATGATTATTTGAAAATATTTCTAATGTGTGAATTATACAAATATTTCTCCTAACCACCGAAATTCCCACAAAGAGAAAAAAATAGAATATAAGACCCGTATACCTCCATTGTCAGTCGCGCGGAAAACGTAAAAATATTCATTAAATCTTGGTTTCTTGCCAATATCGGCGCACATAGACACCGAGACATAATCACGTTCATTCAGTTTTTAAATATACACTATATATAGCTGCCAAACGATTCTAAACAAAAGATAAAACCATCCAAAAAGCAAGCAGAGACAAAGAATCGAAATGCTCAAAAGAAATCACATGAGGGAAGTGCACGCAAAGCAGGAAGCCGAATTCTCAATTCGACAGTAAAAATATTTACATAATTAATTGACATTTATATATAAATATATGTTTATATGGATGGTGTATTCCAAATTGCCGCTGTGTACACAAATTTGTCGATCATTAGTGTAAACTGTAAAAACCCCAAAAACGAAATAGAAGAACGCTCTCTGCATGAGACAGCCGCAAGGAATTTGCAACGTCAAATGAAGTGAATATCAACGAACGACCTTCAACATGAAATGCGACGTAAAATAAATTTATCTCAATTATATATATGTACTACATATATGTGTACCTTTAAGAATACATGTGTGCGTTGTCAGTTGTCTATGCGTTTGAGAGTGTGCGTGTGTGTGTGCGTGTGTGTGTGCGTGTGTGTTGGTGTGCTGCTTTTCATTTTCGCTCATTTGCGCTGTCCGCTATTTCGACGGGTTGGGGGAGTTACTCAGAGACGTGAAGTGAAAAATTGTTGTGTGTTTTTCTCTATGTGTAGGTGTGTGTGTGTGTGTGTGCGCGTGTGTGTTTGTTTTACATTCACCTTGGCAACGTACAAAAATTAAAAGCAAAATAAAAATTATTTTGATATTTGTGCGGCAAACGCGTAAAAAAGAATGAAATATCTATCTACATACAGTGAAAACTCGCTAGCTGAGAATGCGCAGCATGCTATCTACAGCTTCTTGTATAATTTCCATAAAAGAACAGAACTTCAATGTCATTTTAGTATGTACATATATGCTATATTAACGATAAGACTCAAGTTTGTGAAAAGTGTTTTATAATTTGTATTAAATTAGGCTTAAGAAGGGTTCAAAAGTATTTCGAAAATGATTGGAAAGCATTTCTGAAATAGTGGAAAAGTGATTTAAGAATGGAAAGAACAGTCTTTAATATTTGGCTACTGACTGACTGATTGACTGACTTACTGACTGACTGATTAACTGACTGACTGAGAGATTGATTTACTGACTTAATGATGATCAACGCACAGCCCAAGCCGCAAGAACTAGGAAGCTGAAATTTTCAATCGGCCTCAAGCTCATTTTCAAAGATTCTCGCTCGTCAGATTGCATGTAAATTATTTTACTGTGCCCCGAAAATCTCTTAGCCAAATATACGAAAATTTGTGCGCATTAAATGACGCCAACATGAGGCGTTGGCCAGCCGTTTTATGCATTTTTTTTTTGTCGGTCGGTAGCTGTCTGCATGTTTTTAAATGTTAAAACAAAAATTATATATGTGTATATGAAAATATTGTATATATTATTTAGCTAGCAATTTGTTTGGCTTGGCGCTGATAAAGAAATTGAATTTTTAAATTGTTTGTGTAGTCGACTAAATCACAGCTCCATTAAATAAATAAAGTAAATTCCAAGTGTTGGCAGAGCTTTGAATAATTTATATTCGTGTGTTTCATAAAAAGACACTGAAAAATGTATATACATAGTTTTATTAACGAGTATTTTTAATTTCTGTGCGGTTTGGTAATTTCCGTGCAGTTGCTGTTCAAATTTTTTTCATTTCCGCTTGGCTGTTAAAGTAGTTTGTGGCACATACAATTTGAGGCAAGTTTGTTGAGAGAGAGAGAGAGAGAGAGAGAGAGAGAAAGCGTTGAGATCATTTAACAATCCGGCTGGGTCCCTAAACGGAAATTGAGAAATCAGCTTTCGCGCCATTAGCACATAATTCAGCTGTGTCAACAGCCAGACAAAAGCCTGCACACACACACACACACACACACAGAGGGGACAAATAAAAACTGAGCAATTTGCCAGCACACATTCACACATTCACACACACACACACTCACTGAAAAAGGGTTTCAAGTTCCTCACACCTGTAGCAAAAGTATTTCCGTTTGTTGTTATTTGCCAATTTGAGAAAACGGCGTGGGAAATCGAGCCGCCGCAGCGCAACCCTTTTCTGTTTTTTTTTCTTTTTTTTTTTGGCTTATGGGCGTGACGTAGGCGTTGTGAGGTTGCCCGACACTAAATCACGACGCCCGTGTGCGGTCACACCCCGAAAACACGAAGGCAAATACAAGAGCACATGCCACAGCTAATACCCTGTGTGCAAGGGCTAAGCGCGATATGATACTAATTTAGTTTTTTGTTTGTTTTCACTCAACTAATTAGGATTAATGCAATACATTATCAATTATTGAGATCAGAGAAATAAGTATTTTAATACGCTTTTTAGGTTTGTTATTTTTCTTCAAAATGCAACTGAATATAAATTGTTATTAAATTTATTTAGACATCTATTATTGACGATCTTAAGATGTATAAGATGTAGAATGGATACAAATTCTGCAACAATTTTCTTGAGTGTGGTTAAAATTTGTTTTTATTTGAATTAAAATCCAAAGCAATAAAAAGATAGAATATTTAATCGAAGTATCTTAGAAATTTCAACCTCTTTTTATTGGATCATTAAAGCTTGATCGACTCGGGCAATAATTATAAATATTTAAGCCTATGTTTAATTACTGATTCCTAAAGAGAGATATATAACATAAAATAATATATTATTATTTTGATTATTATTAGGTTATTAAAGTTAGCTCAACTTGGCTGTGCAGCTGATCAAAAGTATAAAAGTCTATGTGTACTTATATAATTTTTACCCATTTTTAAACTGAGAGTTGAGATAGATCAAATTATATTATATTAAATAAAGTATTTTGAAAATATTGACCTTTTTATTATTAGGTTATTGAAGCTAGATCGACTCGCCTGTTGAAGCTGGTCAAAAATATATAAATTATAGTTCCTTGCTAAGGAAAGCATTAAGATATTCCAAATTATATTGATTAACAAAATGACTCATGCTGACACCTTCCTATATACTGAATAAGATTTTTTTTTTTTTTTTATTATGAAAATCTTTATTATATTAACAGATAATATGAGTTTTTAAACATGTACATGCTTCAAAATTTGCATTTAACAATGTTTGTTTCTTAGTTTATTTTCTCCTGCTCTACATAAGGTTAAGGCTAAGCTGTCTTCTATAGGTCTTCTGCTAGTTGTTTTTATTTCACAACTTAGGGCTATGTCGATCTTGTTGTCTGTGATGAAATTACATAGCTCTAGCATTTTGCCAGTCAGACCCCTGGCGTTCCACACTGAATAAGATATACAAAAAAAAAATAAAACGTCTCAATTATATAAAAACTCTTTTTTGTTAACATTTACACTTCCAATCAAACCCGCTATTTAAACTTTTTTTTTCGCACATTTTTTTTTAATGGGTATTTCATAGTTTGGCAATGTCTTTTGGTAACTTAGTCAGTGTATTGTACAACGATTGCATTGTTTTTTTTTTTTTATTTCAACTCTTTGCCCCTTTCATTTTTCAAATTGCTTCGCGCTTGCCATTTTTCATGCTATATGCTTTTGCCTTTTATTTTGTCTGACTTTTTGTTCTTCGCTCCCTCTCTCTCTCTCTCTTTATCTCGTTGTCTCTTTTGTCGCTCATCCAACTACTTGACACTTCCGTTTCCGTTTGAGTTGGCCTGACATTGTCTTAGGTTTCTAAGCCAGTGCAAATTTTCAAAGGAAAGCTACTGTAGTTACACTTACGCATACCCGAAGCTTACCCGCCCGTCGCTTCCCCTCCCCTCACCACTTTCCTGCGTCCCCATCCTCAAATTTACGTTTGACGTTTATCCTTCAACGCCTTTTGGTTGCCAGCGCCCAAACTTTAATATGAATGGCAACAAAAAAAAAAAGCATTCGCTTTCTGTGTTTTATGCGTGAAATTTATTGTTTCTGACAATGAAAATGGCGGCGCAAACGTTTCCTGATCACAGCCCGTCTTATCTATGGACCCTTTCCTCCCCATTTTTTTTGTTTGTTTTTTTGGCTGCCTGCTCCATTGTCGTATTTTATTGAAATTCATGTATTTTTAAAAGCCTTGGCCATTTGGTAGCTGAGCCGCATTGGCTCTAAATCGTTTAAGCATTTGTTCTGTATTTTGTTGTTTTTCGGCTGGCTTTATTTTTGCTTGATTTTTACAGATATTTCGCTGTTGTTCGGTTTCGGTTTTTATCTGTGCATAAAAGTTAATGCTTTGCATCATGGCACACAAATGTTTATTGCGCCCGGGCTACTTGGTTGGTCCTTTATTAAAGCGTAGTTAGAAGCGATAACTAAATTGGCAAAAGACCCCAAAAATGAAAAGGAACAGCTGCTAATCTATAGATTTGTCTTGATTTGATTTGTCTATTTGCAGTCGTTCCTTTTTAGCTTTATAACTTGGGCAGAGTGGGGCCAATAAGATGCTGTAGTTCAAAAGAAATTAGCTTTTATTTTTTTTAAGTAACGATCCGAATTTTTAGCAATTGATTGACCTGCTAAATTTAATAGAGGTAATGTGACATGTATATACAATAATTATCGTACATGTTATTCACTTACTCGACTTTACTTTTGTGCTTTCACGACCGACCTTGACCTTAGCTTATCACAATTTTAAAAAGATTCTGTGTAATTGAACTAGTGCAGACCCAATCAACTATAGATAGATTCTATAAATTATTGTCTATAATAAACTAGTCTAGAACTATTGTAAGAGCTTTTTAATGCCCAATTTACAGCTGTAATCAAACTCATATTACTTCCCGGCTTATCAGTGGACAGGTATATACCCACATAAACATGTGGATATTTGTAAGGCACTCTTATCTTATCAAATATCACTTGTCAGTGATACGGAATACGCATACGCAGCGTTGTCGTCGTATTTCTATTCTCACTTTGTTCAACTTTATCAGGCTCACTATTGACTATTTCCCTTTAATATATATATATATACATATATATATATATATATATATATATACTATATGAATTAGTTGGTAACTATGTTAGCGACTTACCGCCTTCCGGCTCTGAGTCATCGATGTAGATCATTTTGCTCTTACTGCGTCCCTTGGCGCTGGGTTCACGTAGACGAGTGCCCGTTTTGGCTGTTTTGCTTTACAATATATACGTACTTGAGTTATATTTAAAATTGTTTTTTTGCACGTTTGTACACACTTGTTTTTTGCTATATGCTGCTATCTATAATATTTCACACAAATTTCTTTTTATAACACAAAACATTTTCTTTTTGCGTTGTGTCAAAAATAAATGATTTTCTTTTGACTGAACTTCACTGCACAGCAAGATTTTGTGTTATTTTGATTTATTTATTTTTATTTTTATTTGCAATACTTTTTTTTATTATTTTTCGCAAAGCACTTAAAACATGACACAAAAAATTATTAAGCTTTGCGAATTTTTATATTATTTTTAGCTCCGACTTATGGCTTAGGACACGTTGCGTATGCGTTATATTTGAAACAGTTTTTCGGTTATTTCTTTGAGGGCGGATGGATTCCGTTTTGAGCTGAGGCTGCCTTTGATTGCGTGCTATTGTGTCATCGTCATCGCGAGCGAGCGTTGTGCATCAAACTGTTTTTGGCCTGCGCCACATTATTTGATTTGGGGCCCCGCATTGCCAATATTTTTCTTTTGCCTTTCTGCTTGCCGCTCTTTGGCGCTCAATTATAAAGGGGTGTACATGTGTGTGTGTGCGAGTGTGCTTGGCTGATTGCTGATGGCAGCCTGGCTGGCAGCAGGGGCGCCGTTGTAAGGGGGGCGGGCCTGGCACGACTTGTCGCCGATCGACTCGACTCCGACTCCGACTCTCAGGCTAGCCCAGTGCCAGCGCTCGCGAGCGTTTTTATTCGATATCTATAAATAAACAAAGAAACACAAAAAAAAGATACAAATACATCGGGCCCACAAGTTGTGCTCGCCGTTGCCGCTGCTCTAGCTAGCGTATCTGTATCTGTATCTGTATCTGTATCGTTCTGTCTGTTTAGTTATAAAAATAAATTGCAAAACAATTTGTATGTTGCGCTCTCTTTGCGGCTTGTATTTGGTAAACGAATGAAAATCATTTTCCTTGCTGTCGTTTAGCACATTTTTGTAGTGTGTGAATTTTCTTTTTTTTTCAATTTTTTTTGGCAGCTTTTTGCCACCTACTTGTCGTACAGTTATGTATATATAAATATATATATGCCCTGGTAAATGGCTTCCTATGGCCCCCGCCCTTGCCCCTTTGTGTCTGGCGTCTCTCTCTTATCTGTGCGCTTCGCAACTTGTTGCCGCTTTCAGCTGCATTCTTGCGCTGGGCATGTGTCACGTTTTTTTTTTGTTGTTGCTGTTGGCCAAAAAGTTGTCAATCGCTCAGTTGCTTATATCACACCATTGACCTTCGTTGAGATTTGGCTTATCAGGCCCAAGTTTGTTATGGCCCATCAATACTTGCTAAGCGCTAGCTGTCAATAACTCGTATTTCAAAGATACAGCAAGTAAAATGCAGTTATTTATTGTGCTGTTTGTTGGATCGACTATATGGTATTTTGGGCGCTGAGCTGTATTTTAACTTCCTGGTGAAATTAACCAACCTTATACGTAAATACGACTGATAAATACATTTTTGTATATTACTTTTTACAGCTTGGTTAAAACATGCCTTGGGCTGATATGAGACTTCCTAATGATTAAATGTTAATAAATTTAACATATGCTTTATTTTTAGAAATATCCACTAAATTTCAATCAAATTTTAGCTTGAGAGTGGAATTTCGTACTTTTTGAAATATGAAATTATTTCGCTGCTCAATTTATAGTTTGTTCATATTTCTTGAATGTTTGCGTAACTGGCATAACTCACATCAAACTCAATTATCCCAATCTAGCTAAGCGTTTCGTAGTAGATTTTTAGCTATGTCATTAATCAGTATAAGGCATTTTTCTACTCGGCTTTTGATGCTGACCAAGAATATAAGCGTTTCTTTGGCTTAAATAAAAAGTTAGAGTTATTTAGATTGAAGAAATAATTAAGAAGCCCTAAAATCGCATATGAAAGTAACTAACTTTCTTAACACTTAGAGATAATATTCTATTATTTTGGACTTACAAATTTTATTCGTATTAAAAATAGGAAACCAAACATCCAAACAGAAATGCTGTCTACTTGAGCGAAGAAAATTTGCTCTTAAGATAATAATGTAGATTTAAAATAAAAACAAACTGGGATTACGCATTATGACTGTGATATTCAGTAGTCCCGAAATTCCGTACATTTTTAGCTTTATTTAAATTTTGTGTTCGCTTTCTCTAAACTCAAGTGTGAATCTTAAATATTTGCCAAGCACAAGGCTACTTGGCCATTATCTGGGCAACATTATTAAATTACGCTTTGCTATATTTATATGGGTTAACATCATGGCCGATAAGAGCCAGCACACAGACACACACACCCCCACAGATACACACTTGTGGGTGCATGTTAAAGTACTTGTAGCCTATCTTATCGGACGGAAGAATGCTTAATTGCCGGACAGCCGAGCTATAAATGCGTCATGCATTTCAGTTAACTAGATGGATAGAGAGAGGGGGGACAGGGCGAGTCGGAACTGCAGACGTAGGCAACTCGACTAACTGCGTTTTGGTCTGCTCTAATTGGTCTGTCTTTGTTGCAGGCGGCTAACTTAAATTGCTTTAAAATGTAAACAACAATACGCACTAAGCCGACAGAGCAAAACAGAAGCCTTGGCAGTGTAGAACAGAAAAAAAAAATTACGTATACGCCATGTGACTGAGCCGCAGGCCGAGTGGACAGCGAAGGCAAATAAACAAAACGCTGTCTGCGAACGTGTTCCGACGCGTTTGTGGCTGTGAACAGGACTCTATAGAGCTCTGGCTTAAAGCTGCAGGAGTGCGGCAGAGTGGACCGGAGAGTGAGCCGAGGAGTGGGCTGCCGAGTGGGTCGGAGCGTGAGTCGAAGAGTGTGCCGGAGCGTGGGCCGGTGAGTGATGGACACTAAGCCACGTTTTGATTTGCAAAGGTCCGGCAAATGCATTCGGCTTTGATGCACTGTAAAGTGACTTGGGCGAAGGCAAACCGTTTTAGTCCAGCTCGAGCTTTGTTTTAAATAATGCAAATCCTTAAATGCGCTAAACGCAGCGGGTGCTGCCACTCTCTATTCGTGCTTTTTTATGCGCGTTCTTTTTTTGCAGCTGCTTTTCTCTTGAAATCGAAAATCGCGCACACGGCACGTTTTGGTTTTCCGTTCGCTATTTTTGCTGTTCTTGTTGTATTTTGGCTAGGCGTTGCCTAAAATGCTTTCGTGATACAAAAAACAAATCAAACAACAAAACTTTTGTTTGTTATTTAGTGTGCACGAAATCATTTAGCAAGCGGCAGCTCCTGCATTTTCAATTGTTTTGCTTGTTTTATTTTTATTTGTTTTTGTTTTTGGGATTTTTTAATTAATTTTTTTTTGTTTTCATTTCAGGGCTCATTTTTGTTGTAAAAATGTTTACATATCAATGCTGCACACTTTTTTGCAAATATTTTGACAACATTTTCAATCGAATTTTTCTTTTTTGGCTGCACTCCGCACGGCTGCTCATTGCACGTTCAACTGTTCGAAAAACATTTAGTTTTTAACAATTTCAATCAGGTTTTCGGGAGAGCCGTTTTTTTTTTCGGCCTGCCAACGCCTCGCGGCGCTATTTTCGTATTGTTCGTGCACAATTTTCGAAACAGTTTTCATGTGTGTGTGTGTGTGTGTGTCTTGTGCGTGCGCTTTTGTATTTTGATGACCTGCTCATAAAAATTAAGAGGGTATATTGTATTCCTGTAGATTGTGTCTAACACGTTTTATTTGCTCTTTATCTACAAATGTGTTTTTCGGATTACAGGGTATCTGCTAGTCGAGCACCTTTCACTCTTTGCTTATTTGATTCAGATACATTTTTATTACAAATTCAATTCAAATTTTCTTCCATATTTTTTACACACCCGTAGAGGGTATCATTACGTCGAGCATACATGACTAATAACATTCTCACTTGTTTTGTAATTTTCATGCGGCAACGCCGACTGCGTGCTGTTGGCGCAACACAAAGCCAATATGTTTACCTCGCCAAACTTCTTTGGAGCTAATAATAAACCGAATCTCTTGGCGTTGCATGCAGCACAGCAATGGTCCATTAGCCCCAATTCTGTGTGGGTGTGGGCCTTTGGCGGCCGGGCAACGTTTGCCGTACGTGAGATAAAACAGGAAAACCAAACTGTGGCTGAGAGTTTTTCCGTTTTTTTTTTTTGTAAAGTTTTTGGCTCTGCCAAGTGCGACAGGTAGTCGCCAAACAAATGTATGTTTTAATAGTCAAAGTTGGCGAGTTAAAGAAAAATATATTCTTTTGTGTATACAACCTTTTATTGTCATAATATATTGTTTATTATTTTCATATCGTGTCTTCGAAATCTGTGACATGCGCTAGGCGATTTCGTCCCGTAGCACAATAGATAACACGTCTGAATGCAGATCAGAAAATTGTTGGTTCGACTCCTGGATGATAGATCGTAATCGAAGATGGTTTGGTTAAGCACAATTATTTTGTAAAAGTAGTTTCTAATATTAAATAATTTTTATGGTCGATAATGTCAAAGGAACTATGCGTCAAAACTTATTTCGAATTTATTTTCTTTACGCCTTTAAGATAGTTTCTTGTTCAAAAGAGTTTCTAAAATAAGTTCATTATTGTTATTGTAGAAAAAAAGTTATGCAACCTATAAAATATGAAGTTAGTTTATTATTTGCTGATCGTAAAATCTTAGAAAGCAATCTTAATAAAATTGTGCCGCGCCCAACGTGGGGCTCGAACCCACGACCCTGAGATTAAGAGTCTCATGCTCTACCGACTGAGCTAGCCGGGCTTGATGATGCTCGGGAGCCAAAAAGCAATCAATATATTAATAAAGTTTATTTTAGTGCAAGTGTAAGCTTGTGATCTAGTTAAATTGTTTCGATTATGTTGTTTTACTAAGTCTCAGTCTCTTCTGCTCGTCTCTACCAACGCACAAGGCAACCTTGATCAAATCTGCACGCCAATAATGACACACACACACACACACACACACACATACGCACACCCAGGGGCACAACACAGAACACACTCTATTAATTTTCCTCTTTCACTAACCACATGGCGTCTTCTATCTTGGCCATCTATCCTAATTCTAGCTGTTCGCCTTTCATCTCAGCGTGCGTTTTTTCGAGTTGTTGTTTTAGCCGCAATTATTTTTCTGGGTCATTAATGGGAAATATGCAAAGTATGTAGACAAATGGCAATATAAATTATTTAATTTCCACAAACGTATATATATGTATGTGCTTGAATTTTATGCTATATGGAAAAATATTTCACTCGCTCGCTTTTCCTCTCACTAAGGTCGTCGCCGAGTCGTTGACTGCAGCTGTGCTCGAATTCTGTTGCTCTTGTTGTTGTTATTGTAGATGGCGCCGCATTTTACGACAGTTCACGCACATAAGTAGCTGTATATATATATAAATATAGATATATATATGTCACTGCTGTTGCCGCTGGCTGCTTGATGCTTGCTTTATTATTAAAATTAGTGGCATTTGGCCTTTTGCAGCGCGTTGACAGCCAGAAATCAATGTTAACGTGGCCCGAAGCGCTACAAATTTATGAGCCTTGTGGACCTTGTCGCTTGAACTTGTGTCAAAGTGGCACAATGACAAAGATGCGCAATCACAGTGGCCAGCAAATGCAGCGGTCTCTAGCCATTGCTGCTGCTGGCATCACATGTGTCAGAGGGACAAACTGAGTGCTGGCTGTTGCTGATACCCTGTAGCGTAGTAGGCGTATTAGTTTTACTTAATTACACGTTAATATTTTGCCTGTAAGATGGTTAAGATATGATATAATGAGGTTCGATGTTCATTTATTCATATGAATCAATTTTATGTAATTTATTTTAATCATATAATATTTAAATATACCTTTAATGAGTCTTAATAATTTATATTCATATTTTTGTCATTCCCATTCTTTTGAGCATCTGATTTTTATTAGGATTAAAGTTATACAGCTCTTATAATTAATTAATATTGCAGCATAGACAGGCGTAAATTGTATGTTTTGTACAATAGAAAGTTTGTGTGCTCTAGATTTCTTTAGATATTTTGTTCTAGAATCTAGCTTAAGGATAGATTAGAAGATTACAAAGTGGTTTTATACTCGTCTCCCAAATAAGCAACTATTATAACAACAATTCCAACTATTAAAATAAAAATATGTAATTTAGATTCAAAGAAAATTAATTCTACAAAAACTATTGTAATATGTACTTACTTCCCATTTATAAGTTAAACCATTTTTCTGTAATAAATGCTTGATGGACATCCGTATTTTCATCATGCTCGTCATTTGTTGCCTATTTGATTTGTTGCTGTTGTTGTAAATGTAGTGCGATGTGGTTGTTGTTTATGTGGCCTACTTCCGGCGACTCTTGTTTACATCTAATTGGGCTGGCCGCGTAAACAAATGTACAGGTGAGTATTTATAGGTGCTTTGGGGGCATTGGATTGAATCGGATCGGGTTTTTGTAGCTACGTCAACAGCTGAAGAATTTCGCTTGATTTGCGCTGCATGTAAATAAATTTAATTGACAATTTTGTCAGGCAGCTGAGTGCTCGTTTATCATTAAAAAAAAGAGGGGGTAAGACAAACATATAAACCAAATTCATATAAAATACAAATTATTGCTGGCCTGGCCGAGTGTTTTTCATATTCTATGGCACTTTGGCATTTCTGAGTTGAACCGAAGAACTTTTGCGGCTAACCGCAAAAACAATTTAATTTGATTGCCTTTTAAATCCTTGGGGTATTTGACGGCTGTGAGGTGCAGGAGTACGTCGACTCTAATCCTTTTCGCAAAAGTTTCGTGTCTCGGCACGTACTTGCGGCCACGCCCACACCTGTATACGGCTGCCGCTGCTGCTGCTGTCATGAATTGCAGAAAATTTATTTTACCACAAGGACTGCTGTGGATGCTGTGTGGCCAACACGGATTTATGCCAAAAACAAACAAGTTTTGTTTATGTATTTCGATAAAACTTAAAGTCAAGCAATTCATTCATTGATAAATTTAAACATTCCTTTAACCGAAAGGTCACACCAATGGATTGGCATGCCAGAGCGTTGCACACACGCGCACAACTTTTGTGCACAAAGGCGAACAAAATAAATATTTATGAATTGCGCACATGCCAACGCAAATGGCCAGTTCAAGTTGATGACGTTACTTCTACACACCCACACACCTCCCCACACACACTGATACACACAAAACGCACAGAAACGGAGAGCTTGTGCGAGCACGCATGAGAGGCGGAAGCGTAGGAAGCAAATAAATTTAACCGCTGCGCTCAAGAGTATGCAATGCCAAATTGTGCAACATCAAATGAGTCAATGCTGGCAAAAGTGTTGCATACTTTTAGCTGCAAATGGAAATTCCTTTTCAAATGCACTCGCTGCCACGAGAAATGTTCATTGGTTTCAGCTTGAGAAAGTGCAATTGAAAGCTGTAAATAAAACATAGCACATAATATTCTCACATATGTTTAAATTAAATATTTATTATCTATTTACAATCTGCTCAAAGGTTGAAGTGAATGGATATTAAGAAAATACATGAAGTGTATTTGAATTATGTTCAAGTCTTGCCTGCAGGCAATACATACTACTTAGAGCAGGGCTGCATAAAGCTTGTCTTAAGTGTATGGAATGTAATGTTATCTTTGTAATATTTGCAACTTCATAAAAGAACTATATACATATAATGCATACAGCAAACGCTCCATTAAAATAACGTAAAAAGTATGACATACTTGTCAGGATTGCGGGTAAAAAGCTTGTCTTCAGAGTAGCTACTCGACCACAGTCTTGTGTATGTTGGCAGGACTTTGTGCGTTAGGTAGATTAAGTTTACTTATTGATAATGGGGTCAGCTAGCAACAACATAATTTCAGTTATAAGGCTTACGACTTTGAGTCAAAAGAAAATAAACCTTTTATCACTCTTTTATCCTTAGGAATTTGTGGAACTTGTGCGCACTGCTGCGTCTTGGTAAATCATTGTCCATAATTATGCACGTGCTCGTGCAAGATAATGCAGCAACAAACAAAAACAAAAAAATTGAAATAAAATTTATGGCAAATGCAACGCAGCAGCCATAAATTGCTAGCGCTGGTAAACAAAAGATAAAGGGGTAAAGGGGGCCAGAAGCCGTTATCAGGTGGCTGCAAAATCTCATCAAAAACGCAACAACCAAGAAAAATATTGAATGCAATTTTATTTAACACACACACATGCGCACACTGGCAACAGCATGCATCAACAAGCTGCAACTGCGGCAACCGCAAAGCGCATTTTTTTTGACGCAACTGCCGCATGGCAACTGAGCTTTTTAGGAATATATCATATTGGGTGTGCGTGTGTGCGAGTCTGTGTGTATGTGTGCGCACGTGTAACTATGCTACTTAGTGTCTGTTTGCATAAAAGGGAGAGACTGCTTATAAGTTGCCTGTCACACACACACATACGCACGCTAGCCCGAAAGAAATCGTATTTCCTGCCGCGCACAATGAGGCAAAGCGTCAGCCGCAACCGTTTGCTGCACATTGCCAAGCTATTGCTGCGGCGCCACGCCCAGTGCTACTTGGTACAGCTGCATGTGGCTGTTGTCAATTCATCGCCCGCTGAAATTCGCAGTCTGTGAAAAAGACACACGCAGTCATGGTTACCTCCAGCTACCAACTTGCCCCTGGCCAACTTGCCGAATGCCATCTGGCCGTCCCACCTGTGTGCTCGTGTGTGCGTTTAAATGAGTTTACGTGCTGTTATGTGTGCGTTGCTATGCACCTTCAGCAGATCCTGTTGCCAGCTCCTCTGCTATTTGTTTGTTTGTTTGGCTTTAGCTTTGCAGCATCAGCACCAGCTGGAGGATGAGCTGTGGGAGGTCCTTGCCTCAATTGTTGTCTGTTGTCTGGTTGGCTGCTTGCTCGGTCTGTTGTGCTGCCTGCGCTCTCATCAAAATCCAGTTTAAGATTTTTGATTTAATTTTGTTTGCTTGTCGGTTTCCTGATGCACGTACCATGTACTTCACATTTGCTTTCGGCATTTGGCATCGTCCTGTGCACATCTTCCAGCCCAAGTTGGCCAAAACGAATTTATGTGAGACAGTCAAAAGGCTGCTTTTGACACACGCACACACACACACGCTTGGCATCAAATGTTTATCAACTGGCAAATATGAAATGCTAATTTTGGATATCTCAGAGCTTTCTTTGAAATACCATCACATACTGGAGGGCTTAGGCATCGTTGTTTATATAGTATTTGTCTGACTATCTGTGGGTTTTGAAGGCAAATTGAACTGATTCAAAAGTGGGGAATTTTTTGATTGAACATCAATGTGAAGCTCATTTCCATACAGATTTCATCAAAAGCGGCTCAAAACAAGTTTTGTAACTTTAATTAATATCAACTCCCCTAAGTCAAGAACTTGTGAGCTTCCTTGGAAATGATTGGATGCTCGGATTATGTAATGATTATGTAATGCCAAAATATGCCAGCTTTAGTCGAAAAGCAAATGTTTGATATGACAATGCAAACCTTTCGCTGTCTCTTTGGCAAGTTCACGTAGAAAAGCTTGACACCTAAATAGTCGCCAGATATTTGAAAATCAAATTAAATACGCTGCTTTTGGCAACAGAAATAAGTGTAAGAAAATAGAAGCAAGAGAAACAATACGAAATGAAATCACGCCAAATTAGTTGTAATTGAATTGTTGCCTACTTTGCAGGTGTTTTGGTCTAATCGCCTTAAAGCGCCAGAGGCGGCAACAAGAACATGGCCAGAACTTGTTGATTACCGCCGACCCTAGAGCGACGACGCGACAGGTGATCAACAACAATAACAACAAGAACAAAAACAGTCAGAATGTCGAGTTCAAGTACACGGACTGGTCCGAGGCAGCTCTATGGCCCTTGTATCGTATCGTATTGTATCGCATACATGTATTTGCCACGCCGACAAAACGAAAACAAATATTTAACGTTTTAGTCTAATTAAATTAGCGAGAACGCCGCTATGGCCCTCGGGAATTGGTATAAATTTCTGTGCAACGGCCAAGCGGCTAACACAAAACGCTCTTCAAAATCCGCAAAAGCCGCGCGGACCGGACATTGTGTCAAAGTGTGGCGAACGGAACGCACGGCGTGCTTTTGGCAGCACAAAATCAAAAGAGAAAAAAAGTTGAATTAAAATAAAAATAAAAGAACTATACATATAAATAATACAAAGCAAGCCGCGCGCCTTAACGTATGCAATACAAAAGTTAAGCCACAATATTTTTTACCTCTAAGCCACATGAAATTTCGACGTCCATTGTGCGGCCAAGCTGAACAATTGCACACGTTTTTATGCGCCAGAATGCAAGAAGTAAGTGGCTTAAGTGTCCCAGCGACCAAGTGAATTATGTAGCCAACAGTGCCAAGCAGAGAGCGAGACAGTCAGAGAGAGAATTGAAATAGTTGCCGAACAAAGCTGCTGCCGGTCATTGTGTGTGTACGTGTGTACGTGTGTGTGTGTGCGTACGTGTGTATTTGAATACGTGTCTGTGCGTGTGCTACTTGTGATAGCAATTGTGGCGCATATTTGAATTGAATACTAACTAAGCCTGCCATGTGCAAGAAAAGTGTTAAAGTCTAAGTAGACAAAACTCCAAGCATAAAGATGAAAATATTTTTAAAACAGGTGACCAAAATGTAGAAGAAAAATAGTTGTTTGGTTTTGCTAGTAAATATTGAGCTATAGCATAAATATTAAAAATAAATTAAGGTGTGATTCCTGTTTATAACCCTTTTTTAGAGCCCTTTTTCCAATGTTGTAGACTAGCTTCCTTCGACTTGACCCTAATAGATTTTGTATTGATGAAATTAGTATTAGACATAATTAACTTATTGAACGCAACTGCATAACCCCATATATCAAATTTATCCAAAAATGTACACTATTAAAAGCGCTAAACCTAGGCCTAGTCTTTTAATGTTGAACTAACATAACTCTCTTTACCAATTATTATATTTTTGAGCGCAGCTGACTCTACTAGAAAAAAAGCTCTTAACCTGATTTCTAATTCTAAAAAAGATGATCTTACCAACACTTTAGCATAATTTGATCTGAAAAAGTATTTTTTTTCTTAAATTAATTTTATTTTTAATTTTTTATGTTATTTAATTTAATTAAATTAAACTTAAATGAATAAATACTAATACAACTTATTCTACGGTAGAATGGATTGAATTGACAAATGATTGATTTCAAAACCTAGCCAATTTTTACAGGTTTATGCAGAATTTTGAATAGTTAAAATTATTTCCCAAATCATTTGCATACAAAAAGTTATGTTATTTGAAGATTTTACCTATTTTAGTCGAGACAAATTATTTTCTCATCAACAACGGGCTGGCATATCGGATCATTTATTCGCATATCAAATACAACCCTAATTGCTTAACAAGCCAACTCGTTGAAGGGCAATCATAAAATATTAATCCCTTACTGAAAGAGCACACCCTATATGTATATATATATGTATATTCCAGCTTATATCAGCTGTCTTTGCTGATAAAAACGAATTTATTGCGGCGGTTTTATGCGTTTCCTTGTCAGCAAAAAACAAAGAAGACTAATAAAAAAAAGGCTATCTGCATATATGTTAAATGACAAACGCGCGAGTCGCACTTATAATTCTATTAACTTAATTAAACAATGCAATTGTTGCCTTTTGTCTGGCTACTCACAATGCTTTTCGCATAGCCGTCCCCGGTTTCAGCGGATGTGCCGTTTTTTAAGGCCGGCCATAAAAAATTTGCATTGCATGGCCATTTTTTACGCAAGTGGGAAATACTTTGAATTGCAGCCAATGAAAGCACACTAAGTACACTCTGAAAGGCTCTGCAAAAAAAAAAAAAAAAAGAATTGATTCAAATAAATATTTAAGCGTTAATTGGACATCAATTGAATAAAAACAACTTTTAAAGTGTTTGAAGAAAAAGAATTTGATTTTGTTGAGCTGCGATTCGAACTAAGTGCCCAGAATTATAAATAATATTGAGAATAATAATTGAGTTATTTGTGAAATAAGACACTCGGTGGCCGCGTGCTACATGTAAACAAAGTCTGCTATAAACAAAAGCAACAATTACAGCTGGCAAATAAAATACTGAAATCAAATCAAATACAGAAGAGCAAAGCGCAAAAGGGGAAATTAAAATTTAAAAAACTTAAAAGAAAATATACGCGGTTTGAAAAGTTTTACTTGTGATTTCTCAGTTCTCATTTTCTGCTCCATACATAACGATTATGTGTGGCAAGACTTAGTGGAAAAATAAAATAAACAAATGTTTCTGGTAAAAAACAATTTACAAATAAAGTAGAATTAAATGAACATAATTTAAGAACAGCATCAAAATAAAAATAATTGAGAAATATAAACAAAACACAAATTGGCAAAAAATAAAATATGGAATATAATACATCCCAAAAGGAAAATAAAATGAACACATGACTCAAAAATGTGATATTTAAGTCTCAAGAGCTTTTGAATTTTTTTGAGCACAGCTTTGGGGAGCTAAATAAATGAAAATAATAAATATAACTAACACAAACGAAAACCAACCTAAAATATTTCCTTTAATTTAATTGCAGTTGAAAATTGCTCAAAATTAAATGCATAAAATTGTCGGACACTCGAAAAGAGCTTAGCAGAGTGCCGAGCAAAAAACCGAATAAAATAAAAATAAATTAAAATTATAAACAGCTTAAGCGACAACTTGCAGCAGACGCTGACCAAAAACCATAAACCAAGACAAAAACCAACTGCTCACATACATACACACGTACGCTTGCACATGTGTGCGTGTGTGTGAGACATATACAACTGGAACAACAGTGATCAAAAAAAGCGAGAATAACTTTACTTCAAAGTTGCATGCACAGGGGCTTAGTGTTTGCCAGTTTTTGGTTTGGCTTTTGGTTGTGTGTGTCTGTGTGTGTCATAGAGTGTGCAGCCCTGTGTATGTGCGTGTGTGTGTGTGTGTGTGTGTGTGTATTTGGCTTAAGCCCATGCGTTGACAAGCAGCTGCAAAAAGAAGTTGCCATAAATGAACTGCAGTGTTAAGCGAGCTTTGGAACTTTTAGAACAAAACAGACGCAAATAAATTACAAGTCGTTTTTTGTTAAGTGAATTACCTATTACACACCCACACACACACACTTTTATACATAAATAACACCATTAAACATGGGTCGCAAGAAGAAGCAACCGATGGGCGTAAGTATTTAAACTACTGCGTATCTTTAAGATACGCGTAACAAGTAGCTGCCAGCTCATTTTCGCACCAATTTGCAAGTTACGCATACGCCGCGTTGCACGTGTATTAGCTACTGCTGCGGCTGTCGTTGCGACTGCTGCTGCTGCCGCTGCCGGCACTTGGCTTAAACGCTCCAAAAGGCACATTTCATTTCCATGCCATTTAAGTGGTGCAAATAAAGCAACCGCTCAGCCAGCCAACCAACCATCCGACACTTTGCACTTAATTTCCTTATATGTTTATGTTTATTTTCTGCTCGTTTTTTCTTTCTTCTGCATTTTATTTTATTTTATTTTAGTTATTTACACCTGCGTTTATTTTTACATACTGACTCTTTTTTATTAAATTTTTTTTTTTCGTGGTTCAGTTGCCGCCCGGTGGCGCCTCTGGTGGCGCCCCTAAAACTGTGGGCGGCTGTTGTGTGCCGCTGGGATTACCGCAACCTTTGCTGCTCGAGGAGAAGAAATTTTTGCTGGCCGTCGAGCGTGGCGATATACCGAATGTGCGCAGGTGAGTGCCAAGCCATGACGTTGCGTGTTTTTCTCTTGTTTTTTTTTTTTTTTGCTCTCAGTGCTGCCAAATTTGCGCCTCTTTTTTTAATACGTATTTTTCTTCTTTAAATGTTGCGTCAGGGGACACGCAGGTGTCGATGGGCCGTATCCGTATCCGTACTCGTAACCCTCAGCGTGATATGTGTAGGAAACGCATAAATCCTATCGGCACGAGTCCTGGTTATAGGCTGTGTACGTATCTCTGAGTGTGTGTTAGTGTGTTTGCCTGGCTGCCTGTGCGTGTGTGAGTTTTTGGGTGTTTTCAATTATTTGCATAGCTGCCTGCCTTGTTTGCCTTGGGGAATATCTTATGTGCCACTTAATAAGCAATATGCGGAAACGAGTCGTGTTTAGCCATTTCCATGCCATTTAAAGGCGCATTTTAATAAATTTACAATTAATTTAATTTGATGAGCAAATAGAAAATTTGAGTATTTAAGGTGATATAAAAATACAAAATAAGATTTAAATTGCTGCAAGCTAAAAGCAAAATAAAAAATTTAATTCAATTAAAATGTTTCAATTAGTTTCATACTTAGAATTCGAAATTGAGAAATATATGTATATGAATACAAGTTTTATGAATTTAAAATCAATCCCATATTGGCAAAAGCTCCAATATTTAATAAAAAATTATTATTTTTAAGTTTTTAATAGCAATCGATAGTCGTTATTTATCGATAGGTGTGCCGCATGTAACCCCGAAAATTCGAAAAATATTTCCTAAAAACGTGAATCGACAATATTCGCATAAGTTAAGTTTGATTCTCGGAAGATATGGCATATCCATTTTCTTAAGATAAGTTGGGACTCCCAAAAAATATTTAACTTTGCTCTCAAGGAAATTTTGGCAAAAGTGTGTGTCGCACCTTATTATTTATGACCAATATGGATAAACAATTAGATTAAGCATGGATTGAATGCCAATCGATGCTCCTGATTTGTGTCAGTCAAATATGGATAAATATGTTCCTAATAAACCTGTTGGATCTATCCGATATACGATTGTGACCGATTGTAATTACTTTACTATAAATAATAAAAATTTTAATTATAAATAGTACACTAGTTACTTATATTCAGGTCATAATCAGCTCTACTGAAAAATGTCCTTCTATAAAGCATTTACACTCGCAACTAATACCGCATCGATTCCCAAGAGGTAAAACAAACAGTAAAACTTGGCTGGTAAGAAAACCATTTATGAACAATCATCAATTGTTTTGAACATGAAATAGTACAAGCATTTCTCAGGTCTGCTTCTCTGTAGAAATCGTAATTGTGTAAAAACATTGAGTCATTAGGGGGGCAACAGACTCTCAACTTGTTGTGTGCTGTGTACATTGTGGTTGGTCGTCTGATATCGTGTGCTTTTTGCTGTTGCCTAATTATTGGTTGGGTTTCTTCTTGTCGTTGTTGTTGTAGTTGTAGCTGTTGTTGTGGCTGTGATTTTTTACATTTTTAGATTGATAAAACGATAGGGATTGTAACTTTTCATTTCGTCTAATGTGTAACGATAGTGTGCCTTTGATGGCTCCTCCTCGGATCCAATTGAGTCGTCTTCCTCCTCGCGCTGCACCCGTATGCCCTTAAGCTGGCAGGCGCGCCGATAAAGCTCCTCCTCGCGATCCTTGTAGAACTGCCAGGAGATGCGGCTGAATGCCGGCATTTGGTTAAAATCACGCCCAGCACCATTTGGGGGCACTGCAAACCAATTGCCACCACCTATCTTAACGGTTTGCGTTTCTAATTGATGGATGGACACACCCTTTATTTATTTTCCAGTCGCAGTGGTACGTTCGTCGGTCGGAGCCACTCACCCTTGTTCTTTTGTGCCATTTTGATGACCAAGCCTTGATCCTTCGTAGCGTCCATATTTTTTTTTTTTTGTTATTGATTTGGAATGGGTTTACAAATAATTTAATTGCCAAACGGTTAGTTTATTCGGCGTTTTATTCAATAAATATCTCGTTTTGTTAGAATTTTTTACAACAATTTATGTTGACGAACAATTGTAAAATGAATTTTCTAGAGATTGCCGCAACGTAGCTAAACTGGAATTTTTGACAGCTGCAAGTCAAAGGTAACTACGTTGAGTGTTCAGTTAATCGAAAAGTGTTGCAAAACGAACCACCAAATATCACAACGATTTCAACTGAACACAACACTAGACACCACCTTTGGCGCTGCTCTTGAACTTTATGCTTTGATTTGAAAAATGTTTTCAATATTTGTTTATATCAAATTTGCTCAATTTTCAATCATAACTAGTTGCCTTTTATAAAACAAATACGTAATATCCAAAAAATATCGAGTGCCATTTATGTTACTCGCTTGATTGGCAAACTTTTCGCTGGCATTGCATATAATTAAAAACTTTTGATTCGTAGGCCGCGCAAGAAAAGCAAAAGTTTTCTTTTTCGGCCACATTTTTCATAATTTCCTTTTTTTCTGTTGAGCCAATTGATTTTAATTACTTGCCCCACCCACTTGTGCCACATTTCCTTAGGATACTGCAAAAAGCGCTGCGGCACCAGCATATCAATATCAACTGCATGGACCCGTTGGGCAGACGCGCCTTAACGCTGGCCATAGACAACGAGAATCTAGAGATGGTCGAGCTGCTTGTTATCATGGGCGTGGAGACAAAGGATGCCCTGCTGCATGCCATCAATGCGGAGTTCGTTGAGGCCGTTGAGCTGCTGCTCGAGCACGAGGAGCTAATTTTCAAGGAGGGCGAGCTCTATGTAAGTAATACACCTATCCGCTCACGACCCAGTGATGCACTCAGCTAATTTGTGGCGCACATCGAGTGGCACAGCTTTCAGTTGCTTCTCAAACTGAAGCTAACACGATTTTAATCAGTTTTGTGTGGACTCGTTAGGCACGTACATGACAGACGCTGAAGTGATTGGGATTGTGCGATAAGCAGACAACGCTTCCGCCTCCAACTGCTCCTTAATGTCACATACTGTATGATTATCCATGGCTGTGTTTGTGCTCATCATATTATACACTCCCCTTGGTTGTTATACATTTTTAATGATACATGCTGTGCTCTGTTGTGGGACAATTGCCTAAAGGGAAATATGTATATTATTTACTGACAAATAAAGTCAATTTTATATACTTATTAAATAGTTAAGTTTCTTCGACTGAAGCGTATTATGCATAGGTATTTTTTTTTATCTCTTCAGCTAAATTCTCTTGACTGTAGTAGTAGTTTTTTATAGTACAGTAAAAGTTGCCTGGCGTCGCCCGGTTAATAGCTTTTTGTCTAATTCGCACCATCTTCAGATAAATATTAAATGAACATATGTATGACTTGCAATATCGGCTGGATTTGATCCTGGATTCCACGCAGTAGTCCACTTGGAGATCCTACTTTGTAAGACCCCACCTGAAACAAAGCTTGTGCGTCCACCAACAGTCAGAACTAATTCATATATATATATTTATTTTCGCACAAGAAAGTCGGCTTACAATAAGAAGTAATTCAGAAAAATAAGTTGTAAACTGGAAAACTTGTGTTCTTCATTCGGCTGATCATAGCATCATAAATTATCACTCAGCCCACTTAATATATATTTTAGGATCAAGTTAACCTAGCTTAGTTAGCAGTTAGATTAGGATGTTTATATAAGTCCCGTCCATCAATATATTTGTATCTGACCGAACTAATGCTGGCTTACACAAAAATGTTAATTATATATTAGCTAGAGTATTTAATTTTCGGCTCTGCCCAGATGGTCTTCTTCTTTTCCTGTTGCAAATAAAGTTGTATGAGAGCTGGTGACGTCACCGCCGGCTCCTGCCACATATTTATGCACACACGAGCACGCTTCATTAAGCAGCCATTGGGCGCAATTGAAGCGTGAAAATTACAATTGTAACGCATATGCAATAAAACGTTTAATGAGGCCGAAATATCATCTATTGCGTGAAGAGACTTGAGAGTTGGTCGCAAACCTTAACCTTAACTGAACGCTTTCTTACAGAGCTGGCAAAAGGTGGACATCAATACGGCCATGTTTGCACCTGACATAACGCCGCTGATGCTGGCGGCGCACAAGAATAACTTTGAAATATTGCGCATACTCTTGGATCGGGGCGCTGCGGTGCCTGTGCCACATGATATACGGTAAGCAGTTGGCTTCCATTGCGGAATTTCCATTAATTTGACATCTTTTAGCTGCGGCTGTGACGAGTGTGTCCGTCTCATGGGCGCGGACTCGCTGCGGCACTCGCTTTCGCGTGTGAATATCTATCGGGCGCTGTGCAGTCCTTCGCTGATTTGCCTTACCTCCAGCGATCCCATACTGACCGCCTTTCAGCTGTCATGGGAGCTGCGCAATCTGGCCCTTACCGAGCAGGAGTGCAAGTCAGAATATATGGAACTGAGACGTCAGTGCCAGAAGTTTGCTTGCTGCCTGTTGGATCAGACGCGCTCCTCCAATGAGCTGGCCATTATATTGAACTACGATCCGACTATATCTAGCTATGAGCCGGGCGATCGCATGAGCCTGACGCGGCTAGTACAGGCCATATCCTATAAGCAGAAAAAGGTAGGTATTTGTGACTCGTAGACATTTCTGCAACTTTGTACTTTTATATCTCAATAATAACTTTGTTTCTCGCAGATAATTTTGTGTCTTAGAAAAAAAGTTGTATTTCAGGCATATTTTTGTATCTTTAAGCAACTTTTGCATCACACTGATGCACTACCATTCAATGTCTGCATTTTTGATATGTTTGGACTATTTGTTTGCAGTTCGTGGCCCATTCGAATATACAACAATTGTTGTCATCGATTTGGTATGACGGACTGCCTGGCTTCAGGCGCAAGAGCATCGTGGACAAGTTCATCTGTATAGCGCAGGTGGCTATACTGTTTCCCCTCTACTGTTTCATATATATGTTCGCGCCCAACTGTCGAACGGGTCAATTGATGCGAAAACCGTTTATGAAATTCCTCGTCCATGCCTCGTCGTATGTGTTCTTTTTGTGTAAGTACGATTCCGGCTAAGAGTTGTGGGCGAAGTAAACAGTTTAAGCTATAATAACAGGACCTGCCTCTACTCATATCCTGTCTGTTTACCCTGCAGTTATCCTCATATTGGTCTCACAGCGAGCGGACGATGATTTTGTGCGGCTGTTTGGCACGGCACGCATGAAGGCCGAGCTGGCCGAGCAGGAGCAGCGGCAACGTGGACAGGCGCCCAGCAAACTGGAGCTAGTGGTGGTACTCTACGTGATTGGGTTCATGTGGGAGGAGGTGCAGGAGATATTTGCCGTGGGCATGAAAAACTATTTGCGTAACATGTGGAACTTTATTGATTTTCTGCGCAACAGCCTCTACGTGAGCGTCATGTGTCTGCGGTAAGTTCAGGTTCAAGCTGCAACACCCATTCACCTCACCATACCTCTAACTCGCCCACCCTGCAGTGTCTTTGCCTACATACAGCAGGCAACGGAAATCGCAAGCGATCCGCAGATGGCCTATATACCGCGCGAGAAGTGGCACGACTTTGACCCGCAGCTGATTGCCGAGGGTCTCTTTGCGGCTGCGAATGTCTTCTCGGCGCTTAAGCTGGTGCATTTGTTCAGCATTAATCCGCATTTGGGTCCGCTGCAAATCTCGCTGGGTCGCATGGTCATCGATATTGTCAAATTCTTCTTTATCTACACCTTAGTGTTGTTCGCCTTTGCCTGTGGGCTAAATCAGCTGCTATGGTACTTTGCTGCGCTCGAGAAGAGCAAGTGCTATGTGCTGCCCGGCGGTGAGGCGGATTGGGCCTCACATGGCGACTCCTGCATGAAATGGCGACGCTTTGGCAAGTCAGTCCAGTCATTCAGTTAATTAGAAAGCATGTACTATGTACTAATCCCTAACTCGTTGTGCTTTGCAGCCTCTTTGAGTCATCGCAGTCGCTGTTCTGGGCCAGCTTTGGCATGGTGGGCCTCGATGACTTTGAGCTGACCGGCATCAAGTCGTACACGCGTTTCTGGGGCCTGCTCATGTTTGGCTCCTACAGCGTCATCAATGTGATTGTTTTGCTGAATCTACTTATAGCCATGATGTCCAATTCCTATGCCATGATTGATGTGAGTAGCCAAGCCTCAACCCCTCAGCCCGTCCCTCCATTAATGGCTTTGATTGCGTGATTTGCAGGAGCACTCGGACACTGAATGGAAGTTTGCACGCACCAAACTCTGGATGAGCTACTTTGAGGACAGCGCCACGCTGCCTCCGCCTTTTAATGTGCTGCCCTCGGTTAAGTGGCTCATTAGGGTATTTAGAAAGTCCAGCAAGACCATAGATCGACAGCGTTCCAAGGTGAGTGATTGAATGATTGATTGACTGAATTCAGCATTTCTGTAAAATCTACGACCACGAGTGAAAAATGTATGATAAATAGAAGCGCCTTGTAACAGGTAGTTACACATAAAGTCGCTCAACAACGTACTAAGGTGACTGCGGGATTGATTAACTGACTGATTGCCTGACTTCACCTATCCTGTAAAATCCACGCCCACGAGTGAAAAATGTGTGGAAAATTGACAGTTTGAGCTTTAGAGTCTCTACTTAACAACTAGTCACATATTAAGCCTCTTGATAGCATGCCAAGAATGGGGACTAAGTGATTGATTAACTGTCTGATTGACTGACCTCACCAATCCCACAAAATGTATAGTTAGGGCTTTAGAATCACATTAAGACGCATCACTTTTGCCCACAGAAACGTCAGGAACAAGAGCAGTATAACAAATATGATAATATCATGCGCTCCCTTGTCTGGCGTTATATTTCGGCCATGCATCGCAAATTTGAGAACAATCCGGTCACTGAGGATGACATCAATGAGGTCAAGAGCGATATAAGCACCATGCGCTATGAAATGTTGGAGATATTCGAGAACAGTGGCATGGATGTGTCGTCGGCCAAGAAGAAGGAGAAGCGTAGGCTTAAATATCCTTGAAAAAAACACATACACATGCTAATCACTTATATTTTGCGCAACAGATCCGCGACCTCGTCGCATGAAAGTCTGGGAACGGCGCCTGATGAAGGGCTTCCATGTGGCGCCCGTGCAAACGAGCAGCGATTCGGATCTGCTCAGCAATGTGAACGGCGATTGCGAAATGCGAGAGGTCAAAGTGGAAAAGGTACCCTCAAAGCCAGCCAAGGAGACGGCACGGGAACGTTTCCAGCGCGTCGCACGCACCGTGCTGCTGCAGTCGAGCACACATAAGTGGAATGTGGTGCTGCAGGGCACGCTGCAAAACTCGCAGATTGGACGCAGCACCAAGTGCCAACGCAAGAATTTACACAACCTGGGCAAGGCCATCGAGGAGGCCAAGAAGTGGGTAGAATTAACAAAATAAACAAAAAAAAACTGACTAAGAGATTGTAACCCAATCCTTTACAGGCTCATCCTGCTCAATCCTGGCTGCACCTCCGGGCGCGAATCGCCCATACGCATCGAGTTTGAGGACGAGAAGACCAGTACATTGCTGGAGCTGCTCAATCAGATCAGCGAGGAGATCAATCTCTCTGAGCGGCAACGTGCCAAGCCCTGCTGGCGCCCACCGCTCCGAACTGTGCCTGCACGTGCGCTGACTGCCAACAACGAGTGGTCCAGATCCAATACGGCGCCGGAGCTGCAGCTGAATCGAAAATTGGCGCCCCATAGTCGCAGCAGCAGCCGCACACGCGAGCTACCGCTCTGTCCCAGCAAGCTGGCTACGGCTGCTGCACCCGCGGTCAAAAATACGGCGCCGGTTGCGCCCACGCCGGCACCCAAAGCCACAACAACAGCCAGCAGCAACAACAGCAATAGGGCTAGGACTCCGACGACGCCCTTCTCCGTGGAACTCAACCTAGCTGGTCGTGGCAGAGGCCACGTCGCTTCGCATTGCGTGCCGCCGAGCAATTCGAATAATTTCGATATACATGTCGTGGATTTGGATGAGCGTAGCCCAAGTGGCGCTGCATTCGATAAGGATAACACATCCGACATTAGCTCCATACTGAGCATGAGTCCCAAGCGGCCAAATCATTGAATGCGTCGCTCGCGTGGCCTCTTGTGATAAACCCTCAAAAGCACGCTTTGGCTTTAATAGCACTTAAAGCGTATGCTCTCCATGCCATCCAAAAAATAATACTGTATAGCAATAAAATAAAATTATATGCATAAACAAATTTGAAGTCAAGCGTCTTTTTACATTCATTTGGCATTCATTGCAAACTTGAGCTTATTTATTCACACGTAATTCCCATGCACAAATGAGCGCATCGCAAATTGAATTGAGAGTTGAGTTTTGGGGGGGAAGAGCAGACACCAAAATACTCTTACTAATTGAGAGTATAAAGATTTGCTGGCTGAAGTTAGGCAAATAATAATTAAACTCAGATATTTATTGCTTATTTTACACTTAAATATATAATATAAAGACCCTTAAATATGACACAGAAACTAAACTATAAACCGAACCTAAGACTAAACCAGTTCTCCACACAATCAGCTCAACCTTATAAGTATTGGAGCTGGGTCATCGATATGAATATATTTGTGTGTTATTCAGACCATAAGGCAAATCAGAATATCCCTCGCAAAGACATATGGCACAGCACGAGCGCGGCTTTTGTCAAATACAAGCTACTTAAGAAAATTTATATGCCCCGCTGACAAGTACTTCCCCCGGCTAATAAGGCCACCAATATAGCCATTTACATATAATCGTATAGCCTGGACCGGCGGCAATAGACACGCAAACGCATGTCGAGGGGCGATTCTTCTTCTGGGTGGTTGATTTTTATGCGTCTGCCCAACTGGAAGGGCAAGACGTGCGTAAATTCTTAAGCTTGAAGCATTAAAAGCAATAAAGACACAAACAACATAAACAAGTTGAACAGAGAGCTAAGCGTTGCGCCAAGCCGGAGGCTATTGAACAAGGAACAAGAAGAAGAGGAAGCAGAAAAAAAGAAGCTGGGTAGCGAAATTACAAATTCAATTTGATGTCATATCAATTGATTTTGCGATACATCTTGTTGCCTTTGTCGCCGGCGTCGCTGACAAGTTGCAAACACAACGCTAACGTTTTGGCTTCAGTTGGCTTTGTGCAGAGTAGGGACATTCCCTCTCTCTTTTTTTATTTTTATTTTTATTTTTATTTATTTTTCTCTGCGCCTGGCATTTGATTTTGATGACGCGTGGCACTTTTGAAATTTATGCGCTACTCTAAACATACTTTGTATGCGCTCAAAGCCACGGCCAACATGATAAACGGTCCAAGTAGCTGGCGCAGAGTGTGTGTTGAATGGGTGTGTGTGTGTGTGTGTGTGTGCGTATCTCGCTGTATGAGCCGCATGAAATTTGAAGCTTTTAGCTGATTCGCTCTGTCAGTAGGGGACAAGCGCAGGTATTTTGAGCACGCACAGAAAAAAAAGGGAGAAACGGACATAAAAAGGTAAGTTCTTAGAATAAATTAAGACAAATATGAAACCCTTCACACAGGCTAACATGTACTTAAAAGTATATTAATATGATTCTCAAAGCCTGAGGCTTTCACAATTTGATACATTTCAAATAGATAACGAATTTAATATTAATCACAAATATGGATATAAAAGCGCAAAAGGAAAACATTAGGAAATTCATAAAAAAAACCTTGAAAAGTTTTTCTGTTGTGAATCCCAAACATTTTATGTTTTACTTGGGGATATAAAAATACTTCAGGTATTATTCTAGAAGGCAAGGAATTTGCTAAGAGTATAAATATGCAATGAATCCTGTATAAAATATAAATTCAAAAAAATAGCTAAAATAATTAAAAATAAATGTAAGTAAAGAAAATACAGGAGACAATTTTTTAACTAATTTTACAAAATTAATGTTTTTATAATTGTTTTTTATATAATATTAATGTAATAAGAAAACTATATATATATTATATATATATATATATTTTAATTATATATAATTTAATTTAATTTATTTTAGCTAAAATTATATAAGTGAAAATATATTATTTAATACATTTTAATTTTAAATTGATTCCAAAGCGACTGTAAGAAATAAATGTATTGATTATTTTGAAAATTACCTTGGTATTTGACATTAACATGGAACAATTCTAGCGAAATTTGTTTACCAGTATCCTTCAAGTGCTCTAATTCACCAATTGGTAGCTGCTGGTGACATCCACACAAGTGCCCCAGTGTCCAGTCTGTCAGTTGCTACGCATTTTGCTGTCAAATTCTGTAAAACAGCATATTTCACTGCCAATTGGTCTGGGCACGCAGCGTGGGGCTCGACGAGACGCCAAAAGCGGCCCATAAATATGCTACACGAATATGTCATAAACTATTAGCAGCCACGTCCTTTCATATGGCAGCTGACAAACAATCTTTACACACATACACACACACACACATCCGGTTGCCGCATGCCACACAGCTCGACATTCATTGGGCAAAACTTAGAGAGCGGCAAAGGAGAGTTGTGTCCTGGGAGCGGGCAGGATATCTGCACGCCATACACGTACGCAAACATCTATCATATTTCCAAAAAAAATACTGATCATCATAATAATGATGTGGAGCTTGTTAAGAGCTGTTGCTGTTGCATTGAAAATGTTGACTAAATTTGCAAAAATTCATTTTATTTACACATTTTTGTTGTTGTTTTGTTTAAGAGTAGAGCAGACAACAGACTTACGAGTTGCATGTACATGTGGATGTCTGTTTAGAGACCATATATATTATACACTTGATTAAGCATGCATTACAATATTACGATTACATTTAGCATTAACAACTATACGTCTAATAGGAGCGTGTCCTGGTCACACATACATATACACAACATAAGAGATGGGGCTGTGGGATCAATCGGTTGTTAGCTTCAGTCGGACCGCAATCCGTTTGCATTTCCACATCAGCTGTGTCTCGAGTATGCTAAAGGACATGGCCACCAGGACGAGGCCGAGCAGCAGATAAGCACAGCATGCGTACAGCTGCAGTTCGGGTCCATTAAAGCTCCGTGCGGGCACAAAGTCACCGTAGCCAATCGTGGAGAGCGTGACAAAGCAAAAGTAGGCGCCATCCACCAGTGACCAGTTCTCCCACAGCGCAAAGATAACGGTGCCCACGCATATGTAGCACATCAGTATGAAGAGCACCAGACTGATGGGCACCTGTCGTTGTGACTCCTCATCCTCATCGTCATCATCATCATCATCGTCGTCATCCTCATCATCTGCCATCTGGTGCTGCACACACTCAAGGGAGCCATTGGGCCGCCTGGGCCTTAGCTTCTTCAGCACAAACTGCTCGCTGCCATGCTGCATGTACTCCTCGTCGTCGGAGGTCTCCGTGTTGGCGGTGGCATCGTACAGCGCCGTCGCATGCTTTTGACAGCGACGCGTCAGCAGCAGCGTCTTCCGATTCAGCGGCTGCAGCGTATGCCGATTGAAGCTAGCAGCTGTGGCATTTAGCAGACCGCGCGCCTGTTGCCCGGCGCCGGACTTTTCCGCCAGCGGCAGCTCATGGGGCAGACCCAATGCGCCGCAGCCGGAGCTCGCTATCAACGGCACACGAGACGGGGTGCCATGCGGGCAATTGCTATGGAATAGAAGTGGTGAAAAGACAGGTGTAAGTAGAGGAAAACGTTTAACAAATATTTACGCAGCGTTTGGCCATAAAACGGCATCAATTAAATATATCTATAAGCAGGCCAAAGCCACACAACAAACAGCCAAAGGCCATCAAAAAAAGTAATGCCCAAGCACGTCTGCCAGGCTGTTACTGGCCAATCAATAAACCATAAAAACAAACAGTTGGCGTGTCATACGTGGCGTATTGCGTATACGCCGAGTTGGCCAAGTGATTTAGCTACTAGACAGCTTTAAGCGAGATTTAATAGTATTGAACCAATGTTAGATTATAAATAGGCGGACTTTCAGGTGGGCGTGCCTGTTAGCTGGTGCGGACCATGGCCCACGGCCTTTAAGGGTTAAGCCAATAATTGTTTATTTTGGTCAGCTATCAAATTGGCTTTATGGCGATGACGTGTTCATTGAACCTGCACATTAGTTTTCACTTGCTTTAAGGTTGGGAGAGTAAGTAAATTCATAAATATATTGCGTATATTCTTTTGAATGTTTTTCCAGTTGTCTTTCGGTTTGCATTCACACGGGGAATTCAACCCATGTATTTTTGTTAATATTGATTTTATGTAATGCAACTTTCATGTCGCAAATTGGCTGTAAACAAATTCAACGTTTTATGAGTGAATATCTATTGAATTGGAATTTTATAAGTCTCATCAACGTTGGCCAAGAAACTTTAGTTTCACAGAGTCTCAGCTCGAACAATTCGATAAATTGTGTACCCGCATTTGCAAAAGTGAACCCTAGATATGTGAAAAACATTTTGCCAGTCAGCTGACAGTCTTTAAATTATCCAAGCAGCGCAACAAAGCTTTATCTGATTCATTTTAACGACCTTTTGTTGGAATTGAAAGTATATATTCCGAGATCGTTTATATAACAGCAACAATTTTTACATTTTTTATTTTATTTCAAGATCTTTAAAATGAACCAGCCGAGCGATATGCCTGATGAGAAATTTTTGTGGGATGTATTTCAACGTGTTGACAAGGACAAGAGCGGCTTTATTTCCGCTGATGAGCTGCAGATGGCGCTTTCGAATGGCACTTGGTCTGCCTTCAATCCGGAAACGGTTAGGCTAATTATTGGGATGTTCGATCGCGAGAATCGTGGCACAGTTTCCTTTCAGGACTTTGGAGCATTGTGGAAATACGTAACCGATTGGCAAAATTGTTTCCGTTCATTTGACACCGACGATTCGGGCTTTATTGATAGCTTGGAGCTAAAAAACGCTCTCACAACATTTGGATTTCGGCTAACGGATCAACTGATTGAAATCTTACTGCATAAATTTGATCGGTTTGGTCGGGGAAATATTCTGTTTGACGATTTCATACAATGTTGTATTGTGCTATACACACTAACAGCAGCCTTCAGGGAATACGATACAGACATGAAAGGCGTCATAACCATAGACTATGAACAGTTCCTACGAATGGTATTCGCACTTAAGATATAATAATGCGATGTGTATTTAGAAAAGTTAAATTATTCTGACACCCTTAAAATATGATGGGAATAAAATTTTCAATTCATAAGCTGCACTGAAAAGTAATCTTTGTATGCGAGTATGCGAGCACTTAGGTTAAATCAGAATTCATTGTCATGTGAAGAATATGAATATGAAAATTTACTTGTTTTTGCCTCATGAAATAGTTCGATTTCGGATTGGACGCGGCATAAAAACGATTCAGCTTATATTTAAATTTAAACATATATATCATCAATTGCCACTGACATGTCAAAACTAATTGCATGGAAATAATAAAAGCGTGGAATTTTCTCATTTGTGAATAATATTTTCTTAGTAAATAAACCATTGCGAAAGTGGCGCAAAAGCAGCTCAGATTAAATATCTTCTTCTCGCCTACTCTGGGAATCTCTGCTGTGTAGTTACATTTCCGACTAGATGAACTTCAAAAGAAAACTCATTAAAAAATAAATACAAAATGATGCTTCAAGTCGTGGGGTAAGCGAAGCGCAACCACTTATAAGGAATATAGGCCTATTTAAGCATGATAAAAGCTACGACGCTCATGCTAATGCATATTGCTGCGGGCCAGTGGAAGAGTCCACTTGAGTTGCACTCGAGAGTGGCTCACAAGTGTGCTTGGTCAAATCAATTTGCGGTGCGTTTATTGAACTTGTCTGCGCCAATGAGCAGCAGGCAGGCAGCCAGCCGGGTCCAGCTTGGTCCTGCCTGGCAGGATGTCAGCCACTTCGACTTGCACTTAACGTGCGATTGGCCGGCAGCTTGGCAAACTACAAGCAACAGCACACTTGAGAGCCAGCGCAGAGGCTGGGTGCAAGGAGCCTGCTCCAGCCAAGGCCTTTGGTTGGCAGTCAACAGTTTTGATTTAGGACGCACGTCGGCCAAGTCGAGAAGTGGGTTAGGCTTAAAGCAGCTCAAATTTTCTTTAAATTAAAGCAAGCGCCAAGAAGAAATCATGAGAGAAGCGGAGCAGAGGCTGGAGCTGTGGCCGCACAATTCGCATGAAATTAATTGACCTGATTCAGTTTGCAGCTCGGCTTACCATTAATTACGTCCACACACACCCGCACACACACACACACACACAGGGATTGTGCTGCTGAAATTGAAGAAGCTTCGCTGTGCGCGCTGCCCGCCGCCAGAGGGCGCCAGCAGCGCCTGCACAGGTTCACTGTCAAAATTAATTACCCGCTGCTGGATTTTATTAAATAAAATGCGCAAAATGTATGAAAAACCCAAAAAATATCAGCGACGGCTGCTGCCGACTGAAAGTGGCAAATTCAGACAGCGTGCCACTTGCCACAGACGTGCCCCGCAAACGTTTGGCTGGCTGCGGGGCTGGCAGCGAGCCTGCAACCAAGTGGCCGCCGCAGCAATATGCAAGCAAATATTCTGAAGTGTTGATTTAAAGTGTTGCCAACGTACAGCAGAAACTTTGTTTATGAAATGAAATTAACAGTTTGTTATCACATGCAACTGTGGAATTATGCCTCGGAGCTGGATTAAAATTCCTTGCATCAGCAATAGCAAAAAAGCAAACATCAAAAGAGTAAAACTCAGCTTGAAGTATGTGGAATCAAAAACAACTTTTAAATGCCTTTGACTTTGTGTGCATTACATAAATTGTTATATCTGTGCTACAGCCAATTACGATTTGAGGGATGCGCAAAGTTTTTCTTTTATTTAATTACGTTTAGTATTTGAAATTTAAATTTTATGTTTGTAATAGAAAATCTTTGCTAATTGGGATATGTAAAATAATTTTAATTAGGTTTTAAAAAGGAACAACATGAATTTTTGGATTTTACTGCATTTTGGACAATTTTGGCAATGCCAGAAACTTTATTGTGTAAGTTAAAAGGAAAATTTCATAAAAATGTACATATAAAAAAACTATAAAAAATTATAAACATTTAGATTTAAATTAATTTATTTTATTTATTTATTTTAATTTAAGTAAATAGTAAGTAAATAAGTAAAATATAAATATGCATGCCCAAAAATATGTGAAGCGGTTTTTAAAACATATCTTAAACTTTGATATAAATTAATTTGCTATTCATTTTTCTAAGGTCACTTTCAAACGTCTTGAAAGAATTGAATTATTTAATAAATAGGTGAGCAATTATGGAACATTTTCCTTATACTCCGCCCCAATAAATTGCTAACCCAAACTCGTACATAATGTGCGTTCCATTGTGGTTGCTTGGCCGAGTGCATAACAATGTGGGAAATGTTTCCACGACTGAACCCATTAGGGTCTACCGCCAACATCAACTGACCAACTGAAGCGTCGCAGTTTAACAAGACCAACAACATGCACCAAGCCCACATTTTCAAAGCCAGCACGCTGCTTGAAGTTCACACAAACACACGCAAACACAGATACATACCTGGAACGTTCACGCTCCTGCTCGTCCTCGTCCTCCATGATGTCCACATTGCCACTTGAGCTCAGCAGCGCCGACAACGTGGCTGCTGCAGTAGTTGTTGTTGCTGCTGTCGCTGCTGATGCTGCTGCTGCTGGTGATGTTATTGTTGCTGCTGTTGTTGCACCGACGCCAGCGCCACATACACCTGCGGCTATAAAACTGTTATCGGCCATTGTTGCTGCTGTTGTTGCTGTTGCCTTAATGCCGGCTGGCAGTTGCGGACTGCTTGTTGCTGCCGTGTAGGTTAACAATGCAAGCATCCCTGTTCCTGTTGCAGTGCCTGTTGCTGCTGCCGCTGTTGTTGTCATTGTTGCTGCTGCTGCTGCTGAAGATAATGCATGCGGCAATAAATCATGCCTGCAGGATAAATCACTCGAACTCGTTGCCGTTGCGCCCACAGTCAGCAGCGTATTGATTTCTGGCGCCAGCGGCTGCGTCACAAATTTGGCCCGGCGCACAGCTGCAGCAGGGCGAAAAAAAAACACATACCACAAGAGTTGGCAACGTGTTGATTTAATAATACTTTTTAAATAAATTTAAATGTGCACTTTTTCTACTACAAAACCCAATAACAAAACAGTCAACGAACTATAGAGTAAGGGCCAAAAAAGTAAAAAATAATATAAAAATTAAGAAAACAAAAAGTTTTGCTGGCGACGCAACTTCCGGCAACTGAATTTGTTGGCCCCACATAGGCATGACTGTAAAAATATATTTGTATATAAGCATGTTGCACTTAGTTAGTGAAATTATTTGTTTCTGCGTTTGCGAAAGTTTAGCGTGCAGCGGTGGAACACAATATGTGGCGCTTGGTTTCAAATTCGCCAGCAAAAGTTTGGCAACGCCTTGCATGGGGCAACGTAATAGCTGTCCAGCACTGTATTTAGGGCTGCCAGGTATTTTCGTAACCAACAAAAGGAAAAAACGAGTAAATTTTGTTGCTGCTGATGTGTGTAAAATTTATTTGCACGTATTATAATATTTTATCAACTGCTACAAAATAAAGTCTTCTGAATTTCATCGTTATTTGCTTACTTGATTAAATAAGGGTTGTCAGCTTTTGCATTTACGTTATATTAACAGAAATACTCTAGTATGTTGATTTTTACTTATTTAGTAGACCAAAAGTCATATCATATCTGTTTGGATAAATGGTCCACTTAAGGCATTTATATTTTTTGCCCAACTTTAGTTGCGCAATTTGCAGTTCCGAAACGTAAATTTTTCATATCTCATATCAACTGGCCATTGCAAAAAGGAAGTTAAAAGCCGAAAGGAAGCAACTGTAATGGCATCTTTCACTTAGACCCAGCGCAGCTGCTGACAGAGCTCGCGTGGAACGCGTTGGGCTGTGGCCAGCACAGGACATGGCCAATTTGAAAATATTTACTTAAACTTGGATGGCACACACAACACACACACGCACACAAACATTCATTAGAGTGTTGAATGCATTTTGTACATGGCTGGGTGCAATGTGGCCGACAGTTTGCTGTAACTTTTTGTGGAGCGCTAATGGCGTGGTCAACCATTCGGTTGCAGGAACTGAGTGTCCAGGCCGAGAGTGCTTGCCGGCAGTACAATGACCACCCTTTGAATGACCGAGTCCTTTGTGCTACATAAAAACAGCTGAAATAATTAGGGTGCATATTGAAATTGGAATCGATGTAGCTATATTGACATATATACATTGACTGCAATTTGTAGCCAGCAATCATAATGGAAGACAGAACACGGCGAGGACTCGCCGCTTGTGTAAATCTGTCACGTGCTCTCAACGTAAAGTAAAATAAGTTTAATGAGTTTTGCATGCAGCTGACACGCAGCAATAAGGAGGAAAGGGGGCGTGTAGGGGTGATTGTCTGCCTGTGCACAGGCCGCCGACGTCTTGTGTCGAAATGGCATGTGGCAAGTGCCAAGTGGCAAGTGGCAAGTGCCAAGTCATCATTATCGTCAATAAAAACTGTCGCACATGTCTCGCCTTGGCTCGAGAGTGCATGTTGTCCTTGTCATGTCCTTGCCACGACAACGACAACGACGACGACGACGACGATGGCGGCATGCGGCAGCAGTTGAAAACTTTTAATGCGCCGTCCCCTCTATAAAAGTACAGGCCAAAGTCGCTTAGTATGCCAGCTTAACTCTGTCATTTTAACACGCTGCTCTCTCATCTCTGCTCATTATGTTGTTGCTCTCAATAATGATGATTGTCATGATAATACTGCTGACAGCAATGCCAGCAAATTGTTACATAATTGTACGCCCAAATGAGCAGACACCCACAGAGACTACGCTGCGTATGATTGATGAATATCGGTATCATTTGTGGCCTGCCCTCGCCTGAGGTCTGACACCCAGCTCTGTGGTCTACCATTGTATATGCTGAGCTGATGTATTATTAATAGATGTGCATCTATATAAAGGTTCAGTTAAATTCAATTTTATTCCAGCAAATATTGTGCAGCTGTTTTGTCTGCAACTGAAATGAATATTCATAAATTTCCGGCGAGTTCGGATATTATTTTTGTGTATCAAAATGTAACCAAAAAAAAAACGTTTTTTTGGGGGGGTACGGATAATGTGTTATAAATACAAAATAATTAATATATTAATAAAATTGGTCAAATTAGATAGTCCTTAAAATGTTATTAAGATTTATAGATTTATAATTATAATTTTTAATAAAATTACCGATACCTTCAATGCAAGTCAAAAAGAAATTACAGTTTTGTTTGGAATAATTAGGAATAGTTTCGTATTCCTGAGGATATATTCACTATTTGAAACAAGAAAGAACCCTAGAAATTGTTTTAGTCACTTATAAAAAATCATCTACTTTTAAAAGCCCAAAGCAAAAATATTTATACAAATTAGTCTTTTTTGGGGTTACAAAGTAATGAAGTATTTTTTTAGGTAAGCAATATAAAGCTCATAAATAAATAAAACACATTTATTTTTATTTTGATAAATGTTTTCCGTGAAACGAAAAATAAAACTGGTGGAACCAATTCACATAAGTAAATCTTCCCGATATACATGCAAGGCATTAGACTTTGAAATCAGGCTTTGAATTCCCAAACGATTCAAGCATAATTTAGTTAAAAAGACTTGCTTTTCTGGTATACTGTTAGAAGAGCTGCAGCTACGCTGCTTATCACGGCAATTAACCAGCTTTTAAACAGCTCCAACAAATCTTAATTACATTTGGATAAGTTTCCGTTTCTCCTTCAACATTTCTGATACTCACGATGCATATTGGCTGTCTGATAGGCAGGTGGCGGCGGCAATGTAATGGCTTCCAGAGTGCTGGTTGTTGTCGCCAGGTCGACTGCTTGTCCCGTGGCAGTTACTGCTGGCGCTGCGTCCAGTGTGCTCAGCAGTCGATGCTGTTGCTTGGCAGCGGATTGCAAGTGTATCGTGTGATACTTGACCAATGGCTGCGGGCAGTGGCTTGGGCTGCCCGTTGCAGAAGCAAATGGAAAGTAAATTGTGGCCGTGGCCGGGGCATAGCAATTTGGTGGGCCAGCGGCAGCAAGGGGCATATTCGGCGCGGCACTGAAACGCAGCATGCTGCTTGGCACGGCGACAAAATTCGTTGGCTGTTGTTGCTGTTGTCGCGGCAAAGTTGCTGTCGATAATTGCTGCTGCTGCTGCTGTGTTGCGTGTGTTGCTGATGCGTTTATGTAGAGCTGATGCTGCTGTTGCTGCTGCAGCTGTTGTTGTTGTTGTTGCTGTTGCTGTTGTGGCAACGGTGCATATTTCAGCAACGCGTTCCCAGCCGTTGTTGTTGTCATTAGCATGACATCTGGCTGCTGCTGCTGCTGTTGCTGTTGCTGGTAAAACTGCTGCTGCTGTTGCTGCTGCTGTTGCTGCTGATGTTGCTGCTGATTCAACTTGCTTGGCATTGCATTGCGCAACAATTGACTGGCATCTGCTGACCACAGGACAATGGAGAGTGCAGCCGAAAAGGGATATGCGAAACTTGATTAACGATTTGCCAATTGTTATGCTGACAATTCAATTTATAACTACTTCCACCCCCGTCTATCCACACCCTCCCCAAAAGAGCATGTATTTTGTTACCCACCTTCGCCTTGTTCCAACGACAACTTGCGTTTCATTGTTGTCGTTGCTGCTGCTGTCCTCTGGCCATATTCATAGCGCTCGTTCAGGCTCGTTTCGCTGTTGGCCCCATCGTACTTACAGCCCTTACAGTTGGCCTGCAATTAAACCGGATAATTTTATTAATGCCGCGCAGCTGTAATATTCAACTGAAGATATAAATAATAGTTATACTTCAGTTAATTATAAGATTTAACGCTGAGCCGGGTCGCACAAATATGAAAGCTGTATTTATTTATGCATATTGTATAAATAACTTGTACTCCATTATACTGGGGCTTCGCTTAAATTAGCATTTCGTTTTCTTTTATTTCCTTCTCAAAATAAAAGCTGTGTGCATAATGGGACTTATACATCGATAACTTGACAAAGCTGTTCGATAAATATTAAAATAATATTAAAATGCTAATCGCTGTTCAACACTTTTCAGCGCCAACTATGTCCTAGAAGGTGACATCACTGTAAAAGCATTAGCTTGTAAATATTTAACAACACACATTGATTGACAGCTTTGCTTGTTACAATGAAATTAAGTTTGACAACTAGTTTGACAGGGACATAAGAGGACAGTTGTAGTTCGACTTGCCAACGTCTATGAAAAAAAACTTTTTGACAGTTTTCTTCATTACATTATCTACAACTTAACATCATTTTAACTGTCCAATCTCAACTTTAATTTTTGAATTAAAAAAAAAACTTTGCATTATTGCTGCTAATGTAATTCACACAACTTCGCTCAGCTAATTTCCAGTTTGGCAAAGGCATTCAAACATCCTTTAAGACCGCAACACAATTAACTTTAACAAGTTGTACAACACTTGGCATTTGCACCTTTCTTTGGTTACATTTGACAATCGTTGAGCGTTGCCATAAAATGTCAATAAAATTGTAATTTACACATTCGGCAAGCTGGCAACTCGTACGGTGCGTCCAAATTGATGTCCTTGTTCTAATCCTTGTTGTGGTTCAAGCACCACGTTGCGTGTTGCCAAGCGAAGCGTTGTCATGTTGCTATCGTGTTAGTTGCGGTTCTGTGGCATCATGATGAGACGCTGGGGCAACCACACACACACACAAGCTTACGCACGCACACTTACATAACTCAAATGATACGCCACTGTGACTTTGCGGCTGGCCCAAAAAACCATTCACACTGTGCGTCATGATAATTGCAAAAGGCAACAGCAAAGCCAAAGGATAACGAGCAGGGCAAAGGGCGAAAAGCCAACGGTCAACATGCTGATAATAATTCAACCGATGAACGCATATGCCCCAATGTGAACCGCAGGGCTTATCAATTGCCAGTCCCAAGGCAAGGGCTTTGGGTTTGGCCAAAGAGGATAGGGCCATGTCTGTAACAGCATCAGCATCAGCATAAGCAGCAGCAGCTGTGATTTGCTTAGATTGAATTAAGCCCTAATGAGTCGTTAAATGCAAAAAGGATTTCAGTTCCTTTTGATTTTACCAATTCGATTCAGCCAAGCAAAGCATTCGAGACTGTATGCAAATAACGTCTCGAGGCGGCAAATGCAAAAAACTTGTTGAACAATTTTCAAGCACACTCAAGCCCCAACCCATGCCTCAACCTAACAAAAGTAAGATGTTAGAGTCGTAAAGTGCATAACGAGTGAGTTTTTGCCACGTGCCAACAATATGCGGTATGCAGCATTAAAAGGGATGAAAAATTACACTGTTGGAAATTCCCTAAGTGTTAAAGGTGTTAAAAAGAGTGAAAAAGCATTGATTTTGTAAATAAAATTAAGGTACACTCAAATAATTGTTAAGCTAATTGGCTTTAATGAGCTTTCAAATTGTTTTCACAAATCGGTTGAAATTTGACCTTTTTATAAATTAAAGCAACGCTTTGCAGGTTGGACAGCTTACAATTGGTAGGGTGCGGAGCTTTACGGCTGTGTGACTCCAAGTATTTAATGAGCTTTAGTTCTTTAAGTCTTTAAAATAAGTTTTATGTTAATTAAGACAAATCTTTAAATAGTACCAATTTCATAAGTGCGGAACTTAGAAGCTGTTAAACGCTGAAACATAAATTAACTTTAAACTTGATTAAATGCATTGCCTTAGTTAAGGTTAGTTAAAATAGTTGTTTTCACAATGAGCTTTACTAAGCCTTAAAAAGTTTCCCTTAAACGACTTTAATTTTAACCTTTTCATAAATCAAAGTGAGCTTTAATAAGCACAGCATTCCACAACTAATTTCTCTGTTTGCAATTTTTGAGCTTTCAAGCTGCTCGGCGGCATCACTTTAACGAACTTTAAAGCTGCTTAAAGGCTAATCTTATGTTGTATTGTAAAGCTTTAAAGCACAAAGTTTTCGACTTTTTGTGTCTTAATTAAAATGTTATGTTTTTCATTGCCCTTTTATTCTATTAAATTAATTTTGTTGCAACAACCACTCAGTTTTTCTTTTCTTATTGCATTACAAATATATAACTTCTGAAATTCCCCCAATATGCTTCCCCTTTTCAACTTAACACAAACAAGCAGTTCGCCGCACTTTTCCATAGCGGGCCATAAAAAAATCAATTACATTTCGCATTGTGCAACGGCAAATAAGAAGTTATTGCCCGCTTTTAGCCTGGCCAGCGTAATTTGCCCAGCCATTTTGGCCAACTTTTCGCTAGAGCATTTTTAAAGTGGACGCAAACTCATTTAATTTACTTAACTCGGGCACTTTATATGGCCTTCAGCGACCCAAGTCAAATTGCAACTGGCTTCAAAGTTGGGACCACGCTTAAATTGTCAGCCTGACATGAATTTGAACTTTGCCGCGCTGACAGCAGACCAAAGTTCCTATTCATTAAAATCAGCGTCCTGTCGGGCAATAATAGTGCGCTTTTTCATAGAGCTCCATTAAGCAAATTTGTGCAAAAGTAAATGTTAATGTTTATGTTAATGAATTTCCAACCGAAAGCTAAATTAAATAGTATTTTTTTAATGCCAGACAAACTGCTGCTCAATCACATAAAACCGTAATTCAGTTATTCGCCCTCGCATGTGGTCAGATATTTTGTCGTTATTTTCCTTGTAAATTTCATTTTTATTTTTTCGTTTTGTTGAAATTGCCAATTAAACAGAAATTTTTGCAACCATAAATAAACAAACGTGTAAAAATGAGTGACATAACAAAAAATGCATATGTATTGCCTGATGATAAATCAACTTTTCAAATGTCCACAAGAACTGAAAGCTTTAAAGCAGTTGCTTTCGGTTGATGGAGTGGAATATACCCTAAGTTTCAGTGTGATTTTAATAACTGCTGTTATTTGAATAAAATGAATAATTGTATTTAAGAGAATAATAAAAGTATTTAAAAGAATTGTAATAATAAAACAGATAATAACAATAATAGTAATAGAAATAATCACAATATCAAGTTAATGCTATTGCTAACAATAAAAAAATCAAACATTATAATATTTATAATACAAAAAATAATAATAACAATAATAATAATAATAATAATAATAATAATAATAATAATAATAATAATAATAATAATAATAATAATAATAATAATAATAATAATAATAATAATAATAATAATAATAATAATAATAATAATAATAATGATAATGATAAAAATAATAATAATATTGTTGTGTAAATAATTATTTATTTATTTTTTGTCATACAAATAAAGCTTAGGCTGAGCTGGGAAAATAAATGTATTTAATATAAATTATAATCATTTAATATAATATATATTAAGCAAGGCTACGATACATCGGTCGGAAAGTCAAACATCTATAAATAATGTCCCCGTTTGATAGCATTTGTAGACGACTTCTTACATTTCGAATAAAAGATATTAACATATGATACAAGTGATATGTATCTGCAACAAGTTTGCTTCGTGCTTTCAAGCAACTCAAGGCACAATAAAAAGGTTATAAATAAACCTCCTATCAGTGAATGACAAGACACAAACAATATTCTAACAAAATTGATAAACTTTCGCTCTAAGCGCCTGCCGCTTGCCTTTAATTTTAGGGCACAGCGTATATCATAAGTAAAAGAAGTACACTCAAATAAAACGGAATTCATAGCTCGGGCTTTAATACAAATGTCAGTGAGGCTCGTAGATGGTAAACAAATGACTTACAAAACTTGTGCACGAATGCACAAAACATGCAAACAGCGGGCCAAAAGGCCTGGCCCTGAGTTTAGCCGGGTCCACAAATTATATATGTATATGGCGTGCGGAGCGAACGCGACCGCCAACATTTTTTCTTCTGTGTTATCACAGCAAATAAAAAAGTAACGTAGCCTGATTTGCCAGGACACAACAGTAGACACACACACACACACACACACATCAAAAAGGGGGAGCGGCAACAATCTGGACAGTTCGCAATCTGTGGCACGATCCCAAAAAGTTCTTTTTGCGTTTTTTGCTCAAATCAATTACAAACTTTCAGTTTGCTGTTAAAAAAAAAAAAAAAAAAAAAACCTAACAAACCGAAATGGGTTTCAAAACTTAAAAGGTTTCTGTTGTCTTAATTAAAAATCCGTTTGCCCTATCGAAATACGAACCCACTGCGAAGTGCAAAATTCGAAGGCTTTCTTAGAAAGCAAAATAACAAAACTAAATCAAAGCGAAATTTGCAGGCCTGAAGGTCCGAGTGCTGCGAAAAAAAGGTGGCTAGTGTCAAATGTTTCCCTTTTTTCCGGAATATCCTTTTTTTTATTATGCAGCCAGATATTGGAAACACAATAAGCCAATTATTCAGATAAAGGCAAGTTGCTTTTAACAGCAATATAGCCGCACTGAGCCGAAAATAATTTTCATAATATTTAAACTCTGCTTTTTGATCGGAAATAAAATTCAACGAATAGCTTGCAGATTTTCATCAAGTAAATAAATTCCAGTCGAACATTTTTATCATAATCTTCGCAACTTGCATAAACAAACAACATAAAAGAGAAACGGAACAGTTCGCATAGTTCAACTGCAAGTAACTTCCCACATTTTAACAACTGGCTGTGAACTGGCTTTAAAAAAATAAACTATTAACAAAAAAATAAAAGAATAACTTTAATATTTCACGTAAAAACACAGCAACAAGAAAAAACTGTTTAAGCCCTGAAGTGCGAGCAGCCAGTGAAAGTTTTTGGCCAACAATAGACACAGCGCCAGGGCCAGAGCCACTCTCCAACAGTGGCCAGTGTTGGTTAGTGGCCGAAACTGTGGCCATGAGCAGGCTATGCAACAATGCCAAAAGTTTTGCTTGCAAAATGTACAGCAAATACTTTAGCAAGACTTCCAGAACAGCAAACACATTTTACACGCTCAGTTATTGCAGCTGTGTGAGAACTTTGACAGCCCTGGCAATCGAATTAAATCCATAAAAAAGTCAACACGATTAAGTTGCAGTAAATGTAACTTGAGCATGTAACTGCGCAGCAGTGGCCAGCTGTTGCATTAGCAGCTGAATAATATCAATCATACGCCCTGTTTGACTTACCCCATTGCCAGCTGGATGACGTCGCTTTGTCAGAGTGCCCGTCGCCGTCGTTGTCAGTCCAACCGTCGACTTCTTTTCTCCGCTGGCAGATGTGTGGCTCCGTTGCAGCTGGCAGCAGAGCCGCATATAGGTGCACTGCAGCGCCTCGGCGAGCAGGGCTCCCAGGCTGGACAAACACATCAGCATCAATGGGACACCGATGAGCGCATAGAATATTGTTGCCAGTTTCCCAGCCGCCGTGCGTGGCGTCAAGCTGCCGTGGCCTGTGCGAGAACACAAAGAATTTTTATATAATATAATTTTTAAATTAAAGTTTAAAAATAAAAAAATCCATGACCTGCCATATAAGAAAGTATTTTTAAATCTTGGTAACAATCTTGCTTATTTACTTTTTTTTAAACCTAACGCTATGATGTTTTAAATTTTGTAGGCTTTTTCTTTTTTGGTAATTAAAGTGTAATCCCCCAAACCTTTCACTAAAATTATAATTTTCTATTATTTTTAGCCACTTTCTTAGGCAAACTAATCCTTTCCTTCAGCCTCCCTCCCAAGTTCTGTATTCGGTTCACTTAGTTAAACAATAACACTTAAGCTGCTCTTAATTTGTTGGAGTATTTATACCCCCGCCCAAGCACTCTCTAACCATTCAACCGAGCAGCACTTCATAATACATAGCTCAGTTTGCCCAGAGACTACAGACAACAGGCTCTAACCATATGCAAATATTTTGGCAAAGCCCATTGGGCGTATACATAATATGAATGCTGGCTTGTCTTCGGCTGTTGCCATTGATGCTGCTGCTGATGTTGGGCCCAGAGCAATGTAAATATTTGCAGTTATTACAGGCCAATGCTATAAATTTAAATGCCCCGCAGTACATTGTAAATATTAGTAACAGTGCTTCATAACAAGCAGCGACTACAAATGAAGATGCTTCTACTTACCAATCGTCGTTATCACAGTCACCGAATAGAGCAAAGCCTCGCTAAATGTCCAGCTCTGCGTGTCGCCAGCATCGTAGCCGAAATGCCCCACAGCGCTGGCACTGGCACCTGGTCCAGCTACTGCGACCGCACCGCCACCAGGACGCGTGGCGGCCACAATGGATCCCTCGAAGCGACGCAGCTGCTCGTGCACCAGCATTGTCCAATTGCGCTCATACAGCACGTTGAGTTTCTCTGCAATTAAACGCAACAATTTGGTTAGGGTCAAGATGCAGTAAAACCTGGCCAATTGCCAGTTAAACACGAAATAAAAAAGATAGAAAGAGAAGGTTTAACCATTGTAATTATGCAATTTTGTTTAAAGTGCAATGATAACCTTTGTGCTCCTTTGCCAAGTGTCGCACTCGTCGCTTGGCAGCACAAAGCCACCCCTCGACCCCCACCGCCCCTACCTGACACAACACCCATTGATTTTACTTGGCTTGCTGAAGAAAATGTCTTGAGGCGCTGCTCGCATTTGATTTTGCCTCTACAGCGAACTGCAGAGGTAGCTGCCACAGCTTGTTAACAACAACAGCAACTACGCCACATGCCAACGCCCACTTGACGCCATTTGGCCTTGGCTATGCCCACCACATCCATGCCCCGGGGGCTCAATTTACCAACCCCAAGCCCACGCCCGCTTCCGCCTCCGCCACCGCCTTCGCCACTGCATCTATTTCAGCTGAAATGAAACACTCAATACTCTGGGCCGTTGTATTGGATCCTTGGCAGATGTAAATACCAAAGCAAATGTGCTTCGTGTTTAAGTCGTTGTATTCGTATACTATAGGTACATCTATTCACTCTATACTCATTTTAATAGCAAATGAATGCAAAAGTGCTCTCAGCATTTGGTTTCTTACTCGCACAAACTCGGGAAGCACTTTACGTGACTATTTGTGTAATATAAAACTTGTTACCCAGTCTTCTTTCACGTTTCAGAACGGAAGCCACAGGAATTTGTTGGCCTTCAACATTATTTAAATTCGCTTAACTTCTACAAAATAGCTAGCAAGCTAATTTGAGTGCTCGCAAAATATTCCGACTCAATTAGGTTTAATTGAAATATTTTATATGACAAAGTTTTACAAACAAAAATATTACAGTGGCTTTTTAAAAAAATAAAAACTAAAATTGTAATTAATAAATACTTTTAGCCATGCCGAAAGCGGAAAACGAATGCATGAAAATCTGTTGAGCTGTGAACATGTTGAGAATGGCTTCAATAATATTAAGTATACTTATTGAAGACTTGAAATTAGATTTAAAGTCGTGTTTGAATTTTACAAACAATATTAAATGCTGTTATAAGACTTTATCATAATTTTGAAAATTTTCAAAATTTTTAAAAATCTATTTTCATTTCAACTAATCAAATTAATATATTCATTTATTATAGAGGTAAAGCTATGCCTAAAATGCCTGCAAGCATGAAATTCATTTTAGTTCTGACAAAGTAATTGGTGTGGAGAGCGCTTGTCTCGGCGCTTACATGAATATTTATATATTAAGCTATCCGATTACATAATAAGCATCTAATACCTTTTTGGAACTAGCTTAAGCTCATTATTATAATTATTAATTAAATATATCTTACGACAGCTTTGAGATTCAACAAAGGATTTTCCGCAATTTTTCAAATGAATTGACTAGCTAATTGCAAACTTTACCCAAGCAACGAGATGCTCAGCATCATTAAATGCAAAGTCTTGTATATTTATCATACGCCAGGTGCGCCACTCCAAAAATGGAAAAGTGCGCGTTAAATTAATTAGTTTATTTATGATGTGAAATTTTCATTAAATCAACACAAGCACACGCCACCGCATACGCTTGGGCGGAGAGAGAGAGTGGGAGAAGTAGAGAGAGGGAGGGGAAATAGGGCACTGCGTGCAAATAAGACACCTTTTCCAGCATAATTAAATAACCGGATGTTTTTAAGGTTTTAAACATTGACATTAAAAAAGATAGTGGAAACTGAGTTAATGGAAAATTCGTCAAAAGATTCTAAGTACTATTTAATGAGACTTTATTTAACGCAGCACTAGTTATCTTGGCAGCACTAGTTATGTTAATATGTATGTTACATAACATAGCATGCATCTTTGGATAAGTCAGACATTCTGTTAAAACATTGTGCATTTGAGACCTAAAACTTCACTATTCAAATTAACAATTATGCTATGCTATAACTTGTATATAAGTATAACTTATATACATAACAATAACTTCTTCCAAAAATCAAGTTTTTTTAACATATGTTAATTTAACACCTGTTGTTCACACTAAAATTTTGGTAACCTAACGCCCATTTATCATTTTCTATTTTAACATAAATGTGTTAATTAAGTTCTTTTAACTCAAGTCAATATGCTTCTAAAACTCACTCTTTGCCCCATCGTGCAGAGGTGTTGCAATGCAATGCTTTCGCATCCGGAAAAATAGAAGAAAAAAAACAAATGCTTTTTCAATTGAATAACGATTGCCGTGTAAATTGACTGACAGCGGCAGCTGCAATGTAGGTGACAAGGTAATTAATTTAAAATAAATCACAGAAAATAACTAACTTTAGTTGAAGAGCACACACACCCATGCCAAAAAATATGCAAAGGTTGGCGTAAAATTTGTGAAATTGTTTTCTTTTGGCTGGCCAAATATTTGGCTATGCAAATATTTTGTTATTATTCAATTTGGTGCATTCCTGTGCTGAGTGAGAATTAATGCCAATTAAAATATTGATATTTGTTTAGCATTAATTGCCATTAGCACAGACCTTTAAAGCACTTTAAACTAGCATTTGCACAGCTCAATTCAGGCGTAAAAAACACAACGTTTCGGTTTTAATTTATGGGCAATGCGGCAAATAATTTACGTTGAATTTATGCGAATGCGGCAAATACACAAATAATTTGGCTCACTCACCCGTTATGATCCACAGTTCACGCAGACAATCCTCACGACTTTTGGCTATGGCCGCCGATTTGCTTAAATCCTGCGGCGCCTCCAGCAGTGGAAAGATTAAAGCACCGAGCACCGAATAGCCTGTGACCAGCAGCACCAAGCCCGGCGTGGACAGCAGCAGCTTTAGGAGCTGACCCAAGCAGCGTTTAGAGGCGTGCCGATTGGCCAGGGCAGGGGACTTCACGCACGTCTCATTGCTGACCTGCTGCCGCTGCTGCTGCTGCTGCTCCTGATCCTGCTTCGCGTGCTGCTCGTCCTGCTCATCATCGTTGTCGTCGCTTTGATTGCTCTTAAACGCCTGCTCAACGTCACACATGATCGCAGTTGGCTGTTTGGCATTTGCAATTGTTGTTGCCGTCTGCTAAGAAACATTTAGTTGACTTCTTCTTGTTGCTGCTGCTTCTGTTGTTGGCTGTCGGTTTTATTGGGCCTGCATTTCCGTTTCCGCCTCAACTTTTGATTCATGCTGTTCTGCTGCTTGTCAGCCATCCGTTTACTAATTACAACAACGTTTTCTCATCATTCCGACTGCTGCTTTGTTTTGTTCCTAAATCTCTTTTCTCCCCTCTTTACTGCCTGCCTTTAGCGTATTATGTTTTAAGCTGTTGTTGACTCGGTTTTAGTGCTGTTGCTGCTGTTGCTGTTGCTGCTGTTGCTGCTGTTGCTGACATCGCATTTTGCATTGTTGCCGCTACTTTTAAAGTTGTTGTCCCAGTTTATTACCCCAGCTTTGCCAGCCGCGCCCTGCCGTCTGTCGCCTGCAATTGAAAGCAAATGTTGTATTGTAATAGTTCTTGCTGCAGTTGCAGTTGCCGTTGCTGAAGTGCACTTGGGCTCAGGTTAAGCGCACACAAGTTGCCTCACGAAACGTAAACGCACTAAATTTGACACTTTACTTAATCTAATTAGCAACTCTTAAATGCCACAATATTATGAGCAGGCATACAAGTATGTAACACACAAGCATTAAGATTTGCTTAATGTTTGAACAAAATCAAATTAATCAAAACTAAAGCCAATGCAATCAAACAGTCTGGAAGTAGGCAATGTATTTTCAATAAGATAACGTTAATATTATTTGTTTAAATTAAGCTTAATCCAGTGCCTTTCAGAGAATCTTTTTGCTTGGGCGCCATTTGTATAACCTTTGCTTAAGTGCGGGCTGTTTAAAGTAAAAAATAACTCGCTCTCTCTTTGCCCTGAACTAACTTAAATTAAAATTACACACAAGTATGTCATGCTTACTAAATTAAATCAGGCTGTGCCATTAATAAAGTAATATTTTTGAAGTAAACATAATAAGTTACTACCTTGGCACATGCCCCTTGGCCACATTAAAACAATCTATCTGGAAGCGTCTATCGACAATCTTCACTCGTATTTGTCAAGTGCTGTAATCTGTTGTGCTATAGTTAATCAATTTGGAGGTTTATTTACTTACTTTAGTTTATTTATAGAATTCTTCAGAAATTGGGCATATTTATCGCAATCTTTATGGGCACAATATTGTACAGTGAACTAAAATCTACCGGTACCATAATTTCTAATCAAAATGTTCTTTTTTCGTCGTGCCTTTTCACACTCGTAGCATAGCGTATATATTGCGTATGCATATCTCATTTGGCTCATTTGGCTTGGGTCGTTAAGATTACAAGGCGTTTACAATAGGGCGTCCAACAAACAGCAGACATTATCGATAAAGCCCATTAAAGAGCGGCATAAAAACGATAACAATGCCAGCTCATGTAATACAAATTGAAGTGAAATAACAACGAGTAGCACACACACAAACCCTCACATAAGCACACACACACACACACACACCCACAACAAAGCACTAATCATTATTGAAGCTGACGCTGCGGCTTGTCTAATAATGCGCTTAGAGTGTTTCGATGAAATCAATTAAAGCCAGACAGAATTTGTATAAGGGGGAATTCCCCATTCCCCTAGAGAGAAAGCCACACACACACACACACACACACAAAGCAACGATTAGTTGGGGGAGAAGCTCTTCAGGGGCTTGTCTACATGTATTGATGTGTGATGCTTGCCTCATCGATGGCCGAACAGACCCAAAGGGCGACGTGATTTATATAGTCAAAGAGCCGAGCAGCTGGCTTAAGTAATTTAGTTAATTGGAATATAAAATCAACTGGGGTCAAAACACTTGGCGCTTTAACAAAAGAGACTTGTGTTTTTTTTTCGCCTTCTTTTTTATTTGTTGCCTTTGCTTTTTTTATGGGCAAACGCGCATAATTAAATTTGCGGCTAACGTGGCGTATACGCAACTTGGCGAGGGTTTGGCTTAGCTGGCTAATGCAAAATTAATGTCAATCGCCTGGGCTGCAAAGCCAAGTCAGCATCGACAACATCAGCAAATGGCAATGCCCCTTTAATTGCGCCTTGGCCAACATTTGAGCTTGGCCGGCACGCACCAAGCAGCGACCCTTGAGGCGTTAGCCAAAAGGCAAAATGTCTGCCGGAAGTTATCCCTTTTAGTCAGATTGAAATCAGCTTAGCTCCGGCTCTTAATTGAAATGTTTGCATTTCACTTTAATTAAAGTGATTTTGGTTCAAGCCCAAATAAAAAAAGGAAACTGAAAAAAAATAAATAAAATAAAACCTTTCAGCACGCACAGGACCTTTCTGCTGGGAAGAAGCAGAGCAGAGGGCTCCGAATATGAACGCCATTTTTCTTACAATTTTCATTTCATTGCGCGCTGTTTTTCGCACGTCGTTTTATGAAGTTGCAGCTAAAGTTTTTAGTAGTTAAATATATACAACTGGGCTGCCTTTGGCCAGGACCCTAGAGCCTGGCTGGCTTTTCATTCATTTCCTTTGTATATGAGCTTTTCTTTTGCCAGCGCCTGCCGTCTGCCTTATTATGCAATATTTATTATTATTATTATTATTATTTATAAATGCAATGACAACAAACGCAGTTTAATTACAATTTTCTTCTTCGTCGTTTTTAGTATTTTTTTTTTTTTTTGTATCCATCAACTGCAGCAGCCACAGGACGCAATAAACGACGTCCGAAGCGACGCTAATGGCACTAGCCTCATTTCTCTCCAGCTCTAGAGCTGTTTTTAAATCCAATCTTGCTTCATAATTTTATAACACGCCAAGCACCAGACAGCCCTCTGCCACCCAGCCGCCTAGCCCTCGAGCTGCATCCTCTTCGTTATTCTGCTGCCCTCTGTTCGTTGTCCTCATCGTCATCGTCGTTGCCTATTCCCAATTTAATTGCATCGCTGACATTTAGCACCAGCATAGAAAACAAACAAAAAACTACAAGCTACAAACTACAAACTGAACGGAACGAGCGAGAAGCGTTGCAGAAAGAAGCGCTAGCTGGCGCAGCTTAAATGGGATTTTGGTTTTTGGCCCCATGGCTCCCTGCCATGTTAAACTAAGCCGCGCTTCTGTTAGTCACTTGTTTAATTGAACTTGACTCATGGCGTGCCCGTGCACCCGTGTTAACTATATCACAATACGCGCATTTCCAATTTGGTGGCGCTCGGTGCTAAAGTGCAAGCCAAATGTCATTGCATTGAAAGGATTTAACTCGCAGTTCAACTGCTCTTCGGAACTTTTACTCGCTGTGGGATCCTGGCGCCACTGCGTTGGTGGTTTTGTTGTTTTTGTACTCGAATGCCTTTTGATGTAATTACATTAACGAGAACAAAAAGTAAGAAAAGAGTAGAACGAAGTTTGTTCGAATAAAAGTATGTGTGCGCAACTACAAGACACCCTGTTTTTAGAGATGAATTAGCGAAGCATACTTCCTAATTCATCATTAAAGAGGTTAGGTAGGTAGTCATATTAATGTTATGTGTGTAGTAGCCAGAACGACAAGGAACCACAAAGAGCTTACTTAAAAAAAAATCAAAATGTTCTGTGAAGTATTTTTGACGCTCATGAGAATCGCATAGAGGGGCGTTTTGTATTTGAGGAATAGAACAAAAAAATGGAAATTCAAAAATTTTAAAAAATGTACAAAGAAATATGAAGAAAGAAGGCAACAGATAAAGGATGTGAAAGAAGGGCTGCGAGAAGAAATAGAAAAAGAAGAAGTGAAAAGGGTCCACACTATCATTTTACTAACAATCAATATATTCTCTGTTCTATAAAGATTACCACACTATTAATAATGAAAATCGCATAGAACGGCCGTATTTGCAAATATTCAGCTAAATACCTTAAATGCTCACAGTTCACAGCACACAAACTTTCTAGACAAATGCCAGCATATAAATGAAACAATTAAATGGAAATGCGTTAAAAGTTTAATGAATTGTTTAATTTTATGGAGCACACAGAGGGGAATAAGCTGAAAACTTGTTTGGGTAATTTAAAAATCGACAAAGCAAAAGACTCACTAATAAGCTAAATTTATTTGTACATTTCCCACCTTCCTCAGCCGGACGGCATAATTTTGTGCAGTCAAGTGCCTATAATGAAAATTAAATGCGGAAAGACGCAGAACGGCAGGCGGCGGGCAGCAGGCAGCAAGGATTTGCCAGGATATACACTTGCCGGCAGGAAGGCAACGAAGCATGCACGGAACTTTTAACACATTAGCCGAGTGAATGCGAGTGCAGAGGTGTGAAAAAGCAACAGCAGACAACAGATACGCAGAACAACAGCAACAACGGGCGACTTAAACAATACCTAATAACTATGCAATTGAGCGCAGCGGAAGGAAGACACTTGAGAGCGCCAATAGACGCCCAGCCCGCCCCATAATTTATAATAAAAACCGGGCAGCTCTGCAAGTGGCAAAAGGATAACACCGGATAATGACCATGTTAATGCAATACAAAAGTGCACTGAAAGGAAATGAGCATGATAAGTAACGAGCCCCGAAAGCTGACCAAAAATGTTCACCATTTTGGCCTCAAAAAGTTTTGGCGAAAAACAAACGATCCTTCGGCTCAGGCCATGCTCATTAAACACGCTCAACTTGCCTGCAACAGTCTTAATTATGTAGCGAGACAAAAAAGTAGATAAGAAATGTAACGCTGGCAACAACGAATAACTAAAATACTCTATAAAAATAAAGTTGAACCAAAAACTATATTTTAAAATACTTGGCTGACTTTTTTAACAAAATAATAGTAATAATAATAGTAAATAATAGTATTTACTCTCAACCGCAAATAAAAAAAGATTTATAACTAAAGTGTTATTTACTCGAGCTGCCTGCAAGTTAATGTCTGACATAGTTTGCATACCCTTCCGTTAGGGCAAGCGAAAAAGAAACAATTTGAGCCAACACAATCAGCGCAGAAACTGGCAAGGCGCTCATCGTCGCACTTTACCGACGCTGATTAGTTTTTGGAGTGCCTCAAGTGCACGTCAAGCAGTCAGTCAGTCAGTCGAGCATTTAGTCCGCCAGTCAGTCAGTTTGCCAGTGGCCGCTGGTCGAGCGTGTAAACTTTGCCAAACAGCCGGCAGACAACAGCAGCAAACATTTCGGAGCTATTTTCTTCGCAACAAAAACTCATTAAAAGTGGCGCAAATGCAGCTGCTGCTGCCACGTAAATATGAAGCCAAAGGAAAACACAGCAAGCCAAGTTAAAACCTTAACTAAATGCAAAATGCACAATAATTAGAGGCAACATTTTAAAGGCGCTTAGAAAATGCGCGCTTTGTGCTCGACCAAGACGCAAATTAACGATAATAACCAGCTAAAATTAAGCAAGGTGTGCCTTAATGATAACAGGCTATGAATACAAAATACACGTTTCAAATAAATAAGCCAAATAACAATTTGCAGCATTTCATTTACTAAATCAATGAGCACAGAAATTTGGCACGAGTTATATATATATTAAATGCATATACTAGATTATAGTATTACGATACAGCATTTCATTAAGGAAACTGCATATTTAAAGAGTCAACAATCTAGTTGAACCACTGAATGCTTTTAAGGCAAATGCATTTTATAAATGCCCAAATGTCGAAGCTACTTGAATATTAGGGGGATTCCAGAGATAGAACAACATTTTAAATGTTAAGTACTAACAAGTTACCAATATTTATTTTACGAATTCATGTTTATAAAACGCAAAATATTATGAATACTACTTTTCCTTTGTGTAACATTGTCTACCGGCACATAAAACACACCTTTTGCTGGCTTACACAATAATTGCAATATATTTTGTAACATGCAAATGGAGTACATTTTTACCTGCGAGTTCGGCTTCTTAGAAAATATATGAAATAAGTTCTCAGCTTAAAGGATTTTCAACACATTCGACTTCTCGAAGCTTTATTTAATATGGATTTTATTAATTTGTCTGATCGACTGAATACCCCTATTAGGGCCACTGAACATAAATGACAAAATTTGCTGGCTAAATTTTATAAATTTGAAACTGCCTTTGGCATATTTTGTCCAACACTTTTCCGTTTCGGCCAATTGAATTGTGTCGACACAGAGCTTGAAGCTGAGAGCAGCGAGCGGCAAGCGGCGAGCTGTCTGCTGCTGGCAGTTCAACTTAAACTTGTTAACTTTTGTAATTAAATTGTTAAACATCAGTTGGACTTTAATTGACTACCGGTGTAGCCGTTGAGCAAATGGCTGGCAGACAGTCTGGCAGGACAAGCAGGACACGAGCAGCTCGCATAGCAATGAGGACTTTCCGTTAGCCAGCTCAGCAAAATTCCTTAAGTGCCAATTTAGTGGCAATTTGCCTTTGTCTTAACACTTTTTATTTCGTGAATGGCCCTGGCAACATACAAATTTAATGTTAATTAAGCCCAAAGCGTTGCCCATGGCATTTTATACACAGAAACACATATTTACGCTGGGATCCTAACTCCTGTCTATATAAATATGTGCATCTGTGCATATAAACAAATGTTTGCTGGCCTAATTGACTTTAGCCGTTCACAGCAAACAAAAGGATTTTAGTCCTAACAAAAAAAGTAAGCGCAAAACTTTAATCAAATAAAATCGAATTGTTGGCCAATTGAGCGCCAGAACGAGCTCAAACGCATAAAATGCACAAGGTGGAAGTGGCAAAAAAATTTGCATAAAAGCGCCAAGCACGTTAAATGGTTGTGTATCTGTGCATGTGTGTGTATGTATGTGTGTGTGTGAGTGTGCTTTTGATAATGCCATTTTAAATGCACTTTATGCGCTCTTTGTCTCAGCTGAATGTCATTGAAAACATGCAGCTTTGGCGCAGCTAATCCAATGATATATCAACTGCAACGATTTGCATATATTACAATTGGGCATCCAATGCTGTAAGATGCAAGCTTAGCGCCATATTACGCATACGCCATATAGCCACAAATTAAAGGTGAATGTCTTAATGCCGAGCACAAGTTGTAGTTGTATATGTGCGTGTGTGTGTTTATAAATTTAGTTGCAGTTGGCACTAACTGCTATGGCCTAGCACATTTTGGTGTGAGCTGCATGTAATTGACAATACAATACTTCAATTATTATCAAGTAAATTTAGAAAAATGCATCATAAATATTTTATTAAAGCCCTTAAAATGTTGAAGGAAGGTTTCTTAGACTGAAAGAGATTTTTGAAAGCTTTCAAGTCCTTAAACATGCGCGACCTTTCAAATTTCCACTGGAGTAGCAAGTAAGCACTTCAGTGTAAAAACAAACAAAGACGATCTATATCAGAAAATAAAATATAGCTTAAAAGACTAAAGAAATTTGTAAGCCTGTAACTGTAAGGGGAACATATTAATAATTTTTCATTGCAATCAAATAGAGATAAAAAATTCTTCATTTTATCTAAGCATAAAATTTATCAGCATAAAGCTATCTATTAGTGTCATATATCTTACATGTTTTTTAAAAACACTTTCCCATAATCTTTTATAGATATTTATGAATCCATATACAGTTTTTTAATCAATGAAATTTTGAAAACTTGAATTAAGTTATGATTCAACACTTTTCAATTGAATAAGTTTTATTTATTCGTTATTTGTATATTCAAATTATTATTTTGTGCCTTATTATATAACAAATTAATAAATATATATATTCTTTCTGATTTTCGACAATAGCTTTATTTAGCACATATTTTTATTCGGCTGACAACTCTACTGACTTGCGTCCCATATTTAATGCTCTGAACTTTAATTATTGTGTTTACTAGTTTAGTAATTATTATGTAGACTAGTAAGGTTAACAGCAGCTACAATTTCCATTGTTATTATTTGGTCGAATTTCGCTGGCTAATTGTTTGTCGCTGGGATGCCAAAATTAATTGGTCACGTGGAGGCAAGACGTGTCGCTGGTTGCCGCCTCGTCTGGCATTGGTCGCGCTTGTTATTGATGATATTTCCGCAAGCATTTAATTTGATGCACGAGTGCCTGTGATAGCCGATGCTAATGATTGAGTGTTAATGGGGCAAACGTGGCCGAAATGGGAATCAAAGCGCTACAGAAAAGCGTTGCTATACATATGTAATAACATGGCGGATCGGCTGACCTGAATGCATGGGTATGGGTGCCAGTGGCTGACTGTCCGGGGGAGGCTAGGGGTTGTGGTCAGAGGGGGTGAGCAAACAAGGCGCGTGTCAATGCGTTGCCAACCAAGGAAAGGCAACAACAACAGCGAGAAACGTGGCCAACATGTTTGCAGAGTTGGGTAAGGCCTGGCCACAGATGCAAACATTGAGATATGCAACGAAAAGCACACACATAGCAGCGCATACACCTACAGACACATATTGGCAAGTGTGTCATGGACATTGCTCAGTTTTCGTTATGTGTGTGTGTGTGAGTGTGCGTGAACAACACACTTACACGTGTTCCAACAGCTGCTGAAAGTTGATGCTGTGACTGTGGCTGTTGCCATAAAAAAGGCACATACTAAAATGGCAATACGAAGGACAAGCAAACACACTAAATACACATACACACACACCTATCCATGTACTGTAATTGTGCTTGAAAACTCTGGCAACACGCATTTATGCAAGATTGCAATTACGATATAAAATACTTGTTGGGCTCGATCTGCTACAAGAAAAATAACAAAAATTATTATGTGCCCGCATTGTATGGCCAATGCTCGAGTGCATTAAAGTCGAGTCGTGGCCAAGAGGCAAGCTTGAATATTTATGTTAATATGCCAGCAGCTAAAAGCCAAGGTTGCAAATGCTTGAAAAGCTTGACGAAGGCAAACAAGTTACAGATAAGATAATGTATAAGAGGGACTCTACTGAAAGATGGTAATGGATTGAAAAAAATGAATAAGGAAATGTTGCTGATGTTATATTTTCTATGTTTATATATATATATATATATATATAAGTGACGCCTTTTGAGCCGCCGGATAGGTGTAGCTGTAGGCCAAGCGATTGCTGTGAACCAACAGTCGATCGTTGAGATTGACTTGTGTCCTTTATTTGACTTTTATTTTTTTCAATAAAGTAACTGAGTACTCCTTGAAAATACGAGAGACTACATTTCAAATGTGTCGTCCTTTTTCCTTTTGGAAAAAAAAAGATAAAGTCTGTCCTGTCGTTTGCATGTACTTACATGATAATAATTATAGCTCTTCCCTTGGGTCAATTTCTCTCTAAACTCTTGGCTATTTCTCTGATGCCCCCCTTTCATGTTGCATATTACAAAATCCTCAAATTGCCAGTGCCAATTAACAAATTGAACTCAACTTGACCGTTGACATAACGCCTGGTTTCGCTGTGGGCGTTGCATGTCCTTCCATCCTATTCTATCCTGCGCCGCTGGCAAAACTGTCATAGCGTTAATTGAGTTTGACACTAATGAGCGTGCAATCGTTGCATAATTGATTTATAAATGCACCAGCCGCACCAAACCCGTATCTCCCCAATTGAGCTGTGCACTTGAGTTTATGACGTTGTCGCAATTCTGCACTAATTGGGTCAGGCAAACAATGGCGGGCGGGCGGTCGGTTGTGAAACTTAAAATACGCCAAATTATTTGAAGGCTGCTGCAGTCGCCAACGCCGGAACATAATTCAAGTAGCTTGTCAGGCTAAATTTGCTGTGGCAGGGCGAGGTAATTGGACTAGAGAGCAGAGGGCGTTCAATGCAAACAGCGCACATACGAGCATAAGTCCATGAAAATCGCTGGAAATGTTTGCGGACATAGACAGCATAATCATCAGCAGCATTATTATATTCATTATTACACTGATTATCAGAATTATCATCATCGTCAGCATCATCATTATCATTTTTTGTTATGTGGGCGGGCTGCTTGCCACAAGCGCTAATTCCACACAAATTGTAATTAATTTGAATTAATTATGTTCTACTTTCCACATGCCAAAAACAAACAGTCGCTGGCAAACAACTCTCTAGCACACACACACACACATGTGGTCGCGTCGACTGAGACATATTTTTTGTTTTAAGCATACTAAGGCATAAGCATACACACACAGACACACACAACCACAAATTAACCGCAGAACGGAAGAATAAAGAGCAGCTTTCGCAGGCTTTGCTGCAAGCTAGGAAAGTTTTCACCATTCGTCCTTTTTCATTGCCTACTTTTCAGCGAGGCAGACAAATGAAACGATATAAGTAGAAAAGGCTTTAAAGGTATTGTTGCAGCATCATTTAAATCTTAGAATGACAAACGGCAGCTTATTTTTCAACATATTTGAAGCTTTATTTATGACTTCAAAAGGGAATCTTCATAGCTGACTAATTTATTTTAAAATAAGCAACACAAGTGTTTAGTTTATTGGCAACTGAATAGGTAGAATTTGAGTTTGATTTTAGTGCGTTTTCGATTCATTTCTTATATTAAAAGCTATCTGTTTGTAGGCACCATCAATATATATGTATATAAGCCTAGTCCATATACATATAGCCAGCCCATGTTTATTTGAATTTGAAAACATTCATCGAAACTTTCCGCAAAGTTGGCCATGACTTAGTAAAGTCTTCTTATGTGGTCAAAGTAAATTGTATGTCCATTTCATTTTATAAAATAGACAAAATTGGTAACAAAGCCTATAAAAATATAATTTTGGCCCTATACGACCAAATTACCTTTTCGGCTTGCATATCCTTCAAATTACTGCACGATCATTTCAAACAAAATGCACATACTAGTTATAACGCCGGCTGGCAAGACGGTAAAAGTCGATATTGGCGATGAAACCGATCACAAGGATGTGGATCACGACAGAATTATACCGCTGGGCGATACAAAATTGCTGGATAAGTTCCCAACAACCTCGGAACAGTCACCGATACAGATAGAGAAGCAGACGAAATATCCAGGCCAAGCATCCGTGCATTCCTCAAGCAATTCATAGCACGTCGATGTCGGTACGATACTTGTTTATCGATTATACTTATCGATTTTTCAATAATTCTCATTTTGTTTGTATTTTCTTAGCTGAAAAGATGTATTCGTTGTGCGGGAGCTGCTTGAGGGAAAACCTACGGCACACCTGCCTGTATATTGGTTCTGCCAAGTTAAACAATTAATATATATGCTGATTTTTTATCGGAATACACAACTTAATGAAGGCGGTAAGGGCGAAAGAGCAGCCAAGATATCTATTCTTTTTCTATTTTCAATTCCTTTGCCCGTAGCTTAGTTTCGGGTCAATATATCGGCAGCTTGACAGTGGAATATAAAGCAGTATTTGGGACAACTGAGTAACAGGCAACATATGTGCAAAGTAAGCAACAACAACGTACAAATCTTGTAATTTCAATGTATTTCCTTGGCTCCATTGAGCATTAAGGCACATTTCTATAAAATATACTAACCTACCAAAAAGATAATTTACCAATGTATTAATGAAATGTTTCTATATATGCCTATAAATAAATACTAGCTTAAGCTTAATATTGCCATGGGATTACTTTTACAAAATGAATGCCCAATCAAATAAATTAAATCAGAGTTGAGCCCAAATAGGTTAGGGTATTAGAGGGTAAGGCAGTAGATGAGAATTGCCCGTATGTGAGCAAATGACACGTTTGCTCGTAATCTCTAAAACATAAAGCAGAAACTGAAGTATTTAAGCGACACGTGCTAAGCAAATTAATATGACAACTTCTGTTGCCGCCATAGAAAGTACCACAGAAGCAGCCCAAGCTCGCTGCGGCAAGTGAATGACATTGTCTGGCACGAGTGGAAATGTTGACAGCAAAAATTTAACGCTTAAAATGCCAAACACACAAATATTTTGACATTCAAAGCACAGACAGAGTCGAACACACTAACACACACACACGCTCACATGCACAGCAAAGCAACAACCACAAAACATGTACGCTTGTTGTTCTATTTTTTGGCTGCTTTTCTTTTTGCGTGGCAAATTTTCCATGAAAATTGCATGAATTGCAGATTTTTATACGCACGAAATGCGCTGCGCTTGGCGTGCGACTGGAGTCAACTCGTCGAGTTGAGTTGTTCTCGTTGTTGTTGATGTTATTGTAGTTGTTGTTGTAGTAGTAGTTGTGGTTGTTGTTACTGTTGTTGTTGTCGTTGTTGTTGTTGCGTGTGCTTTAGTCATTTTTATGGCAGCACTTGGCGTAAAACATAGAACAAAACAACAACAGAAACAAAAGTGCCTTACATTGTTATAGAATTTGGCTTTAACAGGCGCTTACAGCGACCCAAACAATGACTTAATATACTGCATCTGCGATAAGTCCACAAGTGTGTGTGTGCGTGTCTGTGTGTGCAATGTGGCGCATGCAGTCAACAGCCGCCGCCGTAATAGCAACAGCTCAATTATGTGTAGTTGTCGAGCACGGGGCGTATGATTAATGCACTATATATTCAAATGGCAGCCGAAAAGTATGCAACACTAATAGCTGGCCACAATCTGACACTTGTGGCACACATATGCGGCAAATGCGAAAATTGTTGCAGCCACACAATTGAAATCGCATAGCTAATGCAATAGTCTTGGGAATGGGCCCAGACACAAATTGCTTTGGTGAACTTAGACCCCAAATGTAATTCCACACATGCAGCAACTGTGTTAACTCAAAGATTTCCGAGTCGTAACCAATTTGTTAGCAGTCAACGAAAACTTTTACAATCAACTTTGGAAGAAGTTTGGCAAGATTTGTTTTAAATAAGATAAGAGATGTACAAGCTCCGAGCTGCCCAATTCAATTAGGTTAATAAAAGTCTTAAGAACCTGCCTGATAAGAAAAACAAACAAAGCAATGAGGCAGCTCTTGGAAATCTAATTGAGCCTGTTTTATATGGTGTCACAAAGTTAGTAAAATCTAAATACTTTTCCATATATAAATAACAAAGTTTAAAGAAATTAAAAACTAATACAAAATCAAAAAAAAAAAACACAAAAAATAATATTGTCTATTTTTATTTTATTTGACAAAATACTTATTAAAATATCAGCAAAGGAGTTTAAATTTCAGCCTTACAATGCACAACAGTTCTTTATTCTAGCACGCTTCCCTAAAATAGCACCCGAAGGAGACATTTATTATGTCAAGTGCCATAAAGAAAACTAAACAAATTCAGCGTAGCTCTGAATTAAAACATCAATTCTTAATGTTCCTCAAGTGCATAAATCAAGAATGACAACAAGCTGCCGGCCAAGCGCCACCTGCCAACTGGTAACTAGCAACGCGGCGTATGCGCAACGTGCCTGCCTCTGACCGGAAAACCTTTGGCCATCTGTTTTGGCTGTTTCTCTGTGACATTTGTGTCTTTTGTTTTTAATGTCCAGCCTATGCCAAATGCTATAAAATTTAATGTACTGCCAAAATAAACAAAACGAATGAAAACAAAAACAATTGCGTGACGAAGGACAACTGAATTGTGGCGGCAGGCTGTGACTTTACCTTTTGGATTTTCGTTTGGCAAACATTCAGCATTCAGTGGCAGTTAAGTAGTTGTCATTGCGATTTGCTTAGCCAAGATTTATGCCCGAGTGGCGCTTGATAAATGACTGAACGAATTACAAAGTGGCTTTTACTTGCAGTCAAGCAGCGCTCTCTGTGTTTTCTTGGCCATAAATTCACAGTTGGCTGAACGTCTAAATTAGCATTGAGGTAATTGTTGATATTTTGAGTTTAGTTTTGGTTTAAATATGCAATTGCAAATTACGGCTTTTGCGGTAATAAAGCAGCTAAATTAATTAGTGTGATCTGCAGTCAAAACAAATAACCCTTAACAAGAAGTGTAAATAATAGGACTTTAAGATATCTGTTTGCTTGAAGATGGGTAGCATAATTGTAGATAAATAATTAGTTATTTGACTTTCAATGTGATTTGAAATTCAACTCTCGAGTTATTTTAGGCTGCACTTTACTTATGCCTTTGCTTGTATTTAAGTTAATAATATTTTTAGATTGTATTTTAAGTGTACTTATGCGAGCATTCAATTAATATTGAATTAAGTTTTAAATTTTTGTTCTTTTTTTTTCAATTGTTCCGCACCGTTAATATTAGAGGTAACAAATTCTTTACAGGCATTTCATTTAGTTGATTATATTTTATTTTATTTTTTTTTTTTACAAGCACAGACAAACTCGACCGACCGATAAGATCTCCTTTCTAAGTCATAATTCGCGTACAGGTGTGCACGACAATGTGTATATCTATTTCTGAATTCAGGCAATATCAATAAGTATGAGTGCTCGGATGCGACCGACTAGGTCATACCCTAAGCCCAGACCTGAGCTGCTGTTCCACACATCCCAGTTTACCTTTATACACACGCAAAACAAAGTTAAACGTATACAGACACACACACACACAAACACGCACGCCGAAGCTAAGCCTTTTATGCAGCGCCAGTGCATGTTCTTTCCTTAGGCATTCAGCATATTGGTTAAAAATTAAGTTTGGATTATTAAATTTGTATTACCAGCAGATCTAATAGATGGCTAGATCGATTCAGCTCCTTTACTATATCAAGAATGTATATAACTTATCGAGTCAGAGATTATTCCTGCTGCAGCTAGCATGCATGTCCACAAAACTATGATAACCATTTTACCCATTGTTAATGGATATAAGAACAGCATAGATCCAGCACAAAAGTTGCAAATGCGTAAATGCAATTTGTGTGCAAAATGTGGCTGAACACAACAATGCACAAAAAGTAAGAGAACACGTGTGTATGTGTGTGTGTGTGTGTGTGTGTGTGTGCGAAAGGACTGAAATTTTAATTGGATGCAAATTGGCAACACCTACTAACACTCATTTATGGCTGCGGTTCGGCTACTCTGAACTGAAAACTCTTTTGTTTTTAACACAATTTGCAATTTTGGGCCATTAACACGAAATTGACCGCAACAGAAATTATTTCGTAAGAGCAACGTTGCGTTATGCATTGATTACACGTGAAACAATTCAATTAAAAAGTACATTTATATATGTACTATAAATACATAAATAATTCAATGATTGAAGAGCGCACTAAATTGCATTTATCGCGCCCGCATTAATAAATTATTGCATTGGCAAAAACATTATATTTGCATTCAATTTTTCTCTCCCTCACTTTTAATCGAATGCTGTAATAGTACAAATACTTTTGTTATTTTTTCTCATCATCATGAATGCTTTTGGCCCATTTAATGTGTAATTAATTTTTTAATATTATTGAAGGGTTAATCTGGTCGTTTTGTTTGCCTTTTTTATCGCATGTTTTTATTCGACTTATTTGTGAAAAAGTGTTGCACATCAATAACAAGGGCGCAGTTAATGCCCAAAGGTTTAGCAATCAAATGGGACAATTTACATATGTAGTTGAGTTAATTGATAAGTTAATTAGCCATGGCTAACGGGCAACAAAAATTAATTCTTTTGTTCTTTTGTGACTTTAATTGCACAATTCATTATTTAATTGAATTTTGATTTTCTATGTATTTATATAGAAGCTTTTTGTGGTATTATTATCGCAAATAGGCCAATCTAATGTCCAGACTGAAATCGAAATCTTTAAGCGATAATATAATCTTTTTCTTTGTAAAAACTATCAAGATAATTTCATTTGAACGTCTCGACAAATATTATTGTTGACATTGGTAAACAAGCAGGGGTTGCTTTAGAGAGCATAGTTTATTTAGGCTGATCGAAGTGTTAATACCCCTTCGTTAAGAATTAGAGGTATTATTAGAATAGGTATTAGAATTTTATCATAAAGTATATATATTCTAGATCATCATGAACAGCCGAGTTGATATAGCCCTGTCCGCCTCCCGTCCGTCCCTCTGATTCTATGCAAACTTGTCTCTTAGATTTAAAGCCATCGTCTTGAAACTTTGCATAAGTCCGTTTTTTCGGTTGCATCGAAACCGGTCGGATCGGCCCACTATATTATATGGCTGTCATGGGAACGATCGGTCCAAAAGTAGGTTCTTTTCTAAAAAAATTTTTGTGTTTATCAAGATATCTTACCCAATCTCGGCATTTAAAAGTTTCACTATGGTCTCTATCAAAATCTTATCCCCATCGGACCACTATATCACATAGCTGGAAACCTTTTTTATTTAAGATAACTTGACCGAACTTGGGATTTTTTACTTCCCTTATGATCATCATATATATGCAAAATCTTATAATAATCGGACCACTATAATTATCTTATAAGGCAAAATATTCAAAAATCAATCAAAAATTACCTAAAGATTCACTTAGATAAACTATTATTAATTACTTTAGCTTGCGCCACGGGCGCATCATCGGCATTAGTCAATAGCCAAAAACAATTGGATGGAAATATTTTTTTACACATTTGTGTTTTCAATACAGGTATTTTGCGCCTAACTTACCTTAGGTCAAGTTGTGAGCAATTTTTACCGTTAAGCACGGCTGTTGTTGCTGCCAGCGTCGCCGTCGGCGTCGTCTGCTGCTGTAGACGCTGTGGCTCACGAGTCACAAGGCCCAACACTTCGCTCAGTGATCGCTTGGCGTTTGTTGTGTTCAGTTCGTTTGCAAATCCAGTATAAAGAGCATTCAAGTATTTTTGAAAGCTGCAAAAAGAGTTCCCAAAAAATATACAAAATTATAAATCAAATTCGTGTACCTAATTATAACAAATTATGCACACGGGCGCATATAATTTAAATAATTGAGCAGCTGGAAATGTTTGAGCCACAAAAAACATGATCAATTGCTTGGCATATGATTAAGGCCAGTTATAGAGCTGCGGCTTAAGCCCAAATTGGCAACGAGCAAGTGACGTGTTTAACGTGACGCTAACTGACAGCCGAATCTGGCTCATTAAAAACAAAGTAAATACATACAAATTTTAACACAATGTTTAATACATATTTGCAGTGTGAGTTAGCGAAATTGGGCGCCACTAACGACAGTTGGTTTTGCGAATAGTTACTGAGGGTCTAATCAAAAAGCAAACAAATATAGGAAACACAATTGTAGTCGCGTGCAAAGCAAAATAAATAAAAAGCAAAAATAAAAAAAAAAAAATAAAAAACAACAACAAAAACAGATAAACAAAACACAAACCAGTTAACTGTATTCCAAGCGTGGCCAACTGTTAAAACATTTAAGAACAACACATATTGTAAAACGGGCCAAAATAAACATATGCATTTTTTATGGGTCAAGGTTCGAGAATGCCGCCTGTCTGGCTTTTATGAAACCCCAAATTATTTGCAGAACAATGCTTATTAAATTCTTTATTTTATATGAGCCACGCCGCGGAGCGATAATTAACGTTGTCTCGCATTGTCTGGGTTAACTAAAACTTTATTGTGCTGTTTACTGTTATTTCCCTATACTCATATACAAATCTAGCCTTATCTTGTTCGAGCTTTATCTGCTGCCAAATATGGTTAGCCTAACCCACGACAATATCAAATTTATAGCTAGTCAAACGTGTGCCAAGCCTTATCTACAAATATAACAATTATATATTTCTGATGCAAGCAATAACAAATGATTGATAAAATGTAAAACAAACGTTTAATAATATATTTGAATGCTCATCACATTTAAAACAATAAGAGCTTGAAAAAAGCAAACGTGCTTTAGGTTTGTCAATTCTTCTGACACACTTAAAGGTAGATTCCGACCTGTAATTACATGTTTAACGTACCACGTAACGCTGACATTTTGCAGCGAGGGCAACGGCTTTGTGCGCCTTCACTTTCCATTAACTGCGAGAACAACAATGGAGCAACTGCAACTGCAACTGCAACAATAACAACAACAACGGCAACTTTGACGTCGACGCAGCTGCAACGCGTCGCGCCTTGCGCATGCGCAAATGCAATGCTGAGGCAATAACAAAAACAACAACAACAACAATGACACAAAGGCAAATGAAAAATTCAAAAACAAACAAACAAACAAAAAAAATGTTTCGGATTAAACGAAGCGCTAATACCCTTACCTTTCGTATATATTTCATTTTATAATTATATGTCTATATATACAACTGTTTGTCTTTACTGACTGACTGACTGACTGATTGACATACTTACAGACTGACAGACTTAAAGACTGATAGACTGACTTACTGACTGACTGACTGACGGACTGGTTGACTAACAGACTGACAGACTGATTAGTGCACAATGCAAAGCCCAAGAGCTAGGAACCTGAAATGTTCACTGTAGTTACCTCGTGTGATGGAGGAAAATGCGAAATGTTTGAAAAACATTTGTATGAAACTCTTTTATTCAACCGATCTGATCGGTATCAACTAAATTTCAAAAATCCTTGCTCAAATTTATTTGAGGGGTGCTTCACACCTTTCACAAAATGCATTCCTTCTTGTTATAAATGACAGTCAACGATTTGCTGTGCGGCGTTTCGCGTTGAAATTCATTTCCATTTAAGAACTTTAACGCGGAACTTTATATCTTCCTCAGGAAGAAACTAAGTGTAAGCTATGATCTAAGATTTAAAGCAAAAAACTTGTCATGGGCAAGGTAGATGAATATTTGCTTGTTCATATATATTTCAGCACTTTTATATGAATATTATCTTTTGGTGTCTAACCGGTTTTGAGCCGAGTCGGTTTTAGGACTGAATTTCATTTTTTTATTTACCATAAACCAAACCCTAAACAGGATTAGTTGAAGAGCTTAACCTAAGCGTGAACCCGATTTTTTTGGAACGCTTCCTGGTTCAGGAAAGTAAAAAGCGTCATGAATCTATTGTCAAGGCAATCGTAGCCTTAGTTATCTATCGAGTCAAGTCATTTAAATCACAAAGAAATTAAAAGCAGTGACAGATGCAAGTTTGCGATTCTTAATTAGGCTACACTTGTTATAATTGTGCCTTAAAATAAAATAAAATTCCGCGGAACTGGTAAAGGCACAAAAACAATACGTATTTTTCATGTTCAATTGGGCTATATTTAGAAACAACAAAAATATCTTGTTTTGCGAGCAAATAATCATGTAACGACTATTGATACATTTCTGAGAATTTGTAGTATTTAACTATGATAAAGTAGAAGCTGAAATTGGTTTTATCAACAGATAAGATACGAGTTTATTGACTTGGCGGTTTATTGACTATTATAACACGACGACTGCAAAGACTAAAGGGATATTGACAAAAATTAAACAAATTTTAATTACGTTTATTACGATGTGACAACATTTGCACGAAGAGGCTTAGCTAAAATGCATATTGGGAAAAACTGCATCCGTACATTTTAAAGTATTTAATCCTTATTTTAAGTTAAAAAACTTTGACTTCCAAGTTCGATTTTGGTTTAACCTTTGCTGTCAGCCTTATTGCGAAATATAATAGCAAAAGTGTCAAATAAATTTAGATAACTAGTTCGATCTAAAAGCTTAACATGACAACTGATATAAATACACATTGTAATGCGTAAATGAAAGCATGAAAATTGTAGCTGTTTTACGTTAAGAAAACAATGCTAAATATTGTGAAAATAAAAAATGGAAATATAATACCTCAAAGTATCTGGAGTATGATATTTCACGCCTTGCAAAACTGTCTCTAATCGTAGCCGCATTGAAATTGAATGCCAACTTCTGCATTACAAGCTGAATGACATTCATAAAGTACTCGTGGATATCACTTTGAATAAAAAGTGAAATGTAAACAAAGAGCAAATCGAAGCTAGGTGAAAAAGAAAAATGCAAATGCTAGACGAGTCGAGGCATTGTCGAGAAACTTGTTTGAGCCCTAAAAACTGGTAACTGGCAACAAAGTGGTCAGAACTGCAATTGTATGGGTGAGCAGCAGTTTTTTCTTTTGTTTTTTTTTTTTTGTGAATGAAATAGTTATATAATCGACGTTTCAGTCAGTGGGTCACTGACTTTTGTGGATTTGTAACGTTGTTGTTTGGCATTAAACCTGTTTCTTCGCCGCAGCGATTTTTAATTAGTATTCAACCACAAAACTTGACCATAAGAGTTAACCTTCAGTTGCGGCGTTTTTTTGATTGATTTTGCAGCTGCAACACAGCAACAACAACAATAACAACAGCAAGCAGAATGGAGCCGAGCAGCAACAACAATGGTTACCTCAATCCCGCCTTTGTGGGCTCACAGAATGCCTCCACCATATCCATACCGGGCGCCTATAAAACCCAAACTGAGGGTGGCGCCCTGCCCACGCAGACGCCCTCCTCCACGCCCAAAGAACTTTCCACTGAGCGCAAAGCGAGCGAGGCGCAGGAGCCAAACGCTAGCGCGGATGTGGAACAGGGCAAACAACGGGATGGCTGGAATAATGATATTGAGTTTCTGATGTCCTGCATTGCGCTGAGCGTGGGCCTGGGCAATGTTTGGCGTTTTCCCTTCATTGCGCTGGAAAATGGCGGCGGGGCATTCCTGATACCCTACCTCATTGTGCTCTTATTGGTTGGCAAGCCGGTTTACTATTTGGAAATGTTGATGGGACAATTTTCGAGTCGCGGCAGCGTCAAGGTCTACGACTTTGTGCCCATTATGAGAGGTGAGTGTGAGAGTATGTCTGTCGTATGTGTGTGTGTGTGTAATAATATCTTCCATTTGCAATACAGGCATCGGCTACGGTCAGGTGCTGGCCACGGGCATTGTGACCACCTATTATGCCACCTTAATGGCGCTCACGCTGCGCTATTTTGTGGAATCATTTTATCCCACTCTACCCTGGAGCTATTGCCGCGAGGAATGGGGCTCAAGCTGTTTGGATTCGGCACCGCATCAGGAGGGCGTAGTGAACGGTAATCAGTCAACGGTGCGCACCACCTCGGCGGAGTTTTATTTTACGTAAGTAAATCGGATGGTTCGTTTTCAATCAAATCCCTCATCTTTGGCAACTCCATCAGCAACATTATTCTGCGTGAGAAGGTGAGCATTGATGATGGCATTGGCTATCCCAGCTGGAGTCTGTCCCTGACTTTGGCTATCGCTTGGCTTATTATCGCGGGCATTATGTTCCGTGGCGTTAAAAGTTCGGGCAAGGCTTCATATTTCCTCGCTATATTCCCCTACCTGGTCATGCTGATATTGCTGGTGCGCGCCCTAACCCTGCCGGGTGCTTCAGATGGTGTCCTTTACTTTCTGAAACCACAATGGCACAAGCTGCTGGAGCCGCAGGTGTGGTATGCAGCTGTTACCCAGGTCTTCTTCTCGCTGGCCATATGCTTTGGCAATATTATTATGTACGCCTCCTACAATCGTTTTGGCCAGAATATATACAGGTAAGTTAGATATGAGACCTTTTGGTTGATTTCACTTCAATGAAACCACTTTTAACTTAACTTACACTCCATGTACCTTTATGTGTTCAAGTGGTTTGGCTTAAAATAACAAAAAAGTATTAGCTAAAATAGCATTAATCGAAATTTGATTACTTATTATCTTCAGTTATAACGGCTTTTAATCTTTTGTGATTTATTCTCGCTATCTTTTACGCTCTCATTCTCTTCCTATCTTTACCATGCTTCAAATAAATCAAATAATTTCAATTCAATTCATTTTCTTTCTTAATTAAAAAGTTCTCTCTCTCTTTCTCTCTTTCCCGCTCTTTCTCTCTTTATTTTACTGTCTCTTTCTCTTACTCTGTCTCTTTCTCTCTCTCGCCCTCTTTCTCTCTCTCTCTCTCTTATGACTATCTCTGTCCCTGTGTTCCCCCTCAATTTTTATTTTAATAATTTTGTTTAATATTCTAAACTAAATATTGCAGTCAAATTTATTTCAAGTCCAAAATGGTTTACCTAGAAAAATAGTTTTTGAATCCAATTATATATTTTGTGTATTTTGCAGAGATGCCAACATTGTAACCACCTTGGACACATTCACCTCGCTGCTCTCTGGCATCATAATCTTCGGCATTTTGGGCAATCTGGCGTATGAGAATAACACAACGGACATAGCAAGTGTAGTGAATGGCGGACCGGGGTTGGCTTTTATATCCTATCCGGATGCAATTGCCAAGTTTAAGGTGCTGCCGCAGGTCTTCTCGGTGCTCTTCTTTCTCATGCTCTTTGTGCTTGGGATTGGCAGCAATGTGGGCATGGTCTCCTGCCTGACCACCGTGCTGAAGGATCAGTTTACACAAATCAAACAGTGGCATATCGTCGTGTTTATATCGATTGTTGGATATCTGCTGGGCCTGTTGTACATAACACCCGGCGGCCAGTTTGTGCTGAATCTGTTGGACTTCTTTGGCGCCACATTTGTGGCCTTAGTTTTGGCCATCTTCGAGCTGCTGGCCATTGGCTGGGTCTATGGCGTGAAGCGTGTCTGTCGCGATGTGGAATTTATGCTGGGCATAAAGACATCCATCTACTATCGCATCTGTTGGGCTGTGATAACGCCGCTGCTGATGTTCGCCATACTGGTCTATATGCTGGCGCTGTACGAGCCGCTTAAGTACAAGGACTACACCTATCAGTCTGGCGTTTATGGTAAGCTGCAGTCTAATCCCAATTGTGGACTGAACTAATTTAATTTTCCAACGCAGTCTTTGGCTGGTGTCTGAGCGCCTTTGGCGTGGGTCAGCTGCTCTTTTGGGCGGTGCCTGTGGTGAGGCGTCAGCCCGCCGAGCTGGGTCTTTGGCAGCGCATACGCAAAGCCTTTGAGCCGCTGCCCAACTGGGGCCCCGCCGACCCCAACACGCTTAAACGCTATCAGCTCTATGTGGAGCAGGCGAATGTAAGCGCCATGTTCCAGCGCAGCGGTATCTGGCACAAAATCTATGACAATATCTTTGGCTAGCAATAAAAATCTGTAGCCTGTAATGCTGGGGGAGTTACTCGTTTTATGTGTGGCAACCCTAACTATGTACAGCGCAACCCTTTTATAATAAAAATCCAGGCTTAAGTGCCAAATATAGTCGCTGCGCCAGTTGGCCTCAAGCGAATCCGTTAAAGCAGTGCAATCAGCCAGAGATGGACGCGTGAGCAAATGGAGAAATGGACAACGGTACAGAGAACCCATAAAATGTAACGAATTTATTGTAAAACTCTAGCTAAATAAATAATAAGTTTACTTTATTTTAAATTAAATAACGCTTCTTTTTGGGGTATTCCAAATGGGATCAATAGAACAAAGAGCGACTCACTGTTTATAATTCTCAACTGGGAAAAGCGTCAACGTGATCCTGACGTTGTTAAGATGCATTCCCTTTGCAACATATTCCCTGCTATTTTAATGATCACGTCTTATAATTTAAAACTGGCTTAAAACAAGTAATCAAAGATCTTTTTAAAATTATTTTTATAATTAACTTTACAGCAACTTAAAACTAATATCTAAAGCATTTTTTATGCTTCACATTCCCAACCTTTACTTGATATTTGAGCAACACATATAGGACTTCAATTGAGAACGCTTTTATACACGAACTGCCTGCTCATGCAGTCCTTAACAAAAAGTTTTTTGTCACCTTTAAATCTTTTCAACTCTCGTGACTTTCGTGTTTGCTCACGCGCTCAGCTTCAGAGCCAAGGCAAACAGGCACAACTTTAAAAGACAAGACAATTGCAGCCAGCGGCGCTTAACGCACGCATAGCCCCACACGCACACACATACGCACACACACACACACACACACCCATACACCCACACACCCATATACGCACAAACACACATGCACTGATTATGCCGTAAAGGGTAAAAAGTTCTGATTTTATGATTGAGGCAAAGAGTTGCAAGTAGAAAACTGTCGTGCGCACAAACGCATGTGTGTGCGTATAAGTGCGCGCGTGTGTGTGCTGTAAAACACTTCCACTTCCGTTTCCGTGTAACAGCAGGCACAAAGTATTCAAGTAATTTGTAAGTTAAAAGACAGCACCTACCCCTCCCTCCCTCCCTCCACCAACAGTCGACCGCCTACTGGCAGATAAGCATAAATGGCGCTTTGTTGTTCTGTTTGTTGTTATTGTTGTTCTTGCTGACAGCGAAATGACAAACGAGGCGCCTATAAGCATGCAATATAAAAATGCGCCACTCCCAAAAAAAAGCCTAAAAAATATATAAAAAAAAATCATATTAAAAAAAAACAAATAGCAGACTAATAAATCACGCGGCTTGCAAGTAAGAACAGCACGCATCTGAGAATCTGCTTTCATTAGCCCTACATATCGGCAGCTTGACAGGCACAAAGACAAACAGTGCGAATAAAGGTGAATCTGGCACTGAAGGACAAGTGTTTTTGTTGGTATACCCTGTAGTCATTAGTTGAAGAAGTGCATTATAGAGTTTACATTCACAAGCAACATAAGAATTGCACTTATCAAGAATTATTTTCTCAGTGCCTGGAACATTCAGCTGTACGAAGTGATCTCTGAAACTATAGGCCACGAAATTTAATACTTATCTTAGTTCCAGATAAGCACGAATGTGTATGACCTTTCTGCTAAATTCCACTCTGTAAATTACCTCATTTTCTATGTAAGATTGACTGAAACAAAACTGAACTGAAATTTAAAAACTGAGATTTATAGTGCATTGCTCTTAAGGGAAGCTCAAACATAGAAATATTGCATTTAACTACAAGAATTAATACAGGAACTAAATTATCAAATGCCATGCAATTTGGCATATAATTGTTCATATATATCACAAGGACCTAATCTATTTCACATTCAAAATAACTCTTGTTTATCATACAATATGCTGAAATAGAAAATTTAAATGCACTTTCAGGATTCCAATATTTACCTACAGGGTATCTCTCCGTACGCCACTTTTAGCTTACACCATTCCAACATTTTTAAAATTACTTTGTTCCTCGTTTGCCTTGCATACGTTTCCGTTGGCTTTCAACTTTTTGGCTGTCAAATTAATGTGGCTGTCAACCGTTGACGGCCAAGTTGAGTGTATTTGTCAGCAGCTTGTATGCTGTATGTCTGTCCACGTAATTGCACTGATAAAATGCGTTTAAAAGTGCATAAAACGGGGCTCACATACGCTGACATGATCACAAGGCGTATGCGCAATATGCGAATTTAACGGTAAATATATCACACACTACATATGCTATGCATGTGTGTGTGCGTGTGTGTGTTTATTGCTGGCAAAGCGGAAGTGAATGCATTTCGAGTTATTTGTCAAGCCATTGTGTCTTGTTAATGAGTTTTTAATGGGCAAATGTTGGAAACACAACTCTTTGTGCATTTTATTCAAGTGGACGCTTGAGAATGTCAGCCCCACCCCCACACCGCCATGCCCCTCTCTGGCCAGTGTGCGCTTAATTTCATTGTTATTCAGTATAAATCAAACATAATGCGATATTATGACCGCGTCCACGCTGCGTATACTTAATTAAAATATATATTAAATACCCAATCACGGAAACACACGCGACCATTATCGAATCAAAGCGAATGCAATTTGCACTCATATGAATGCTTTAATTCGTATATATTCATTGGCGATTTGGCTACAGCCACAAAAGGTATTACCTTTAAATCAGACGGTAATCATGAATTTACGATATGTTCGTTTAATTCAAATTACCCATAAGCAATTCGGGAATTTATGCTTTTGATAAATATTTGCTGCCGCTCCCGAAAATTATTTATTAAAAATAACATTTATGTTGTTTTTTTTTTTGAAATCGATTTAAATGATGAAAATTAATATGACATTGAAATTTCAACATTCATTTATTTGCTATTTGTTTTTTGATTTACCAAATAAATTTACGCAAATTTAGATAAAATATCACGGAACACAGCTTTCTTTTCCGATATGCTTAGTGTTTTTTCTGTAAGCCGACACGAGCCTTTTTTAAGGGCTACGGACCGTAAAGGGGTGTCAGTAAGGTTCCTGTTTTTCAAACTTTTAACTTGTGGGTTTTTCGGTTGGCAGAGTTCCAAGTGGGCGTGTCCACATTTGTTTGTGTCAATCTTCAAAGAGGTTCATTGGCAGTGCAAACGCCTTGGTTAATCACTTTAGATCTTAAGATGATTGATATTTAATTGATGCGATTCTCCCCCGAAATGAGTTAATTCTGGATGTCTATATTTTCATTTGATCCAAGCACTCTCCATATATATTTGCTTTTCTCAATCCCCTTGTTAATTTCCTCGATTTTCTCTCCCCATACTAGTTTCTCCCTACTCTTGTGGGATCTAAAAGTTATTAGCCAATTGGCAGCAGTTCAGCCCCATTATGACCATGAACAGAAAGGAAGAACACACAAAAAATTCCTTTAAAGAACTTCTTCTAACTTAATAACTTATCAAATCTAATATTATACGGTTCGTTTAAGCCTGCTGTCGAATTCCGCTTAAGACAAATAAAGGCAAGATTATGATTTACGTGATGTCTGAGCATTATTGAATACCAGATTTATGGCCATGAAATAATAGCTCAAAATCATAGCGAGCTGTTTATGGCCTAGAAAACCAGTGTAGCGCAGGAGAGTCGGTCACAAAAACACAAAAGAACAACAGCCACATCCTGTGGCAAGGCAAATAAATCAGTCGCCAGGCATTGGCAACGGCAAGCGGCGAGTCGGCAAACAGCAAAACGGTAAATGACAGGACAGGTACGCACCGTTACCTTTCACGCACATTTCCCCAAAGTAATCAACACAGTCGCCGCAAACAAAAGGCAAGCAACACGGCCAAAACGCAGTCGTCGGATGTGCGCCATTTGGCCATGTGGTGGCTGCCAGCGGAAGGCAGCCAAAAATTCAGTTGGCCAACAAATGGGCCAACTTTAATGGGCGACCGACGAGTGTTTGGGTGTGTGTAAGCCAGTGTGTGTGTGTGGGGTCGCCAAGCCTGCTACTTAGGCACACATTAACTTTTGGCCTTTTGTGAAGTGAAACGCTTTGTCCGCCCTGGGCCTGCGCCTGCTGCTCAATTGTTATCTTAAGACTAGACGCAGCTGCCATTACTTCACATTGTTTGTCTTCTTTTGAAGGGAAGTTTTTAAATTATTTAAATAAATTAGCGCGCATTTTTTGTTGTGCTCTCCGAACAGATTGCAGGTGATTTAATTTGAATAGCATTTAGTTGTTTATCTTTTTTCTCGCTGCCAAAATGACAGGCGTGGGATGCATTCCAGACGGTAAACCGAAAACACACCCAAAAAACGCATTGTTGTAAAAATTTACTGGCCAAGTTTATAGGCCACAACTGTGTACCCAGCCAGGCTGGCTATTGCCGTCTAAAGCAGCCAGCCAGCTTTTAGATTACTTCAAACAATTGCCGCAAAAGTGCCATAAACGTGTTCATAAGACATTTTACAATTTAATGCTAATAGCAATTGTTGAAATTTGCATTTCATTCACGCCAAGACAATTGTTTGGAAATTGTTGAAAATAAGAAGGCAAAAAAAAAAATTAATTAATAAATAATTAGTCTTAATTGATGTGTTGCTGAAAGAAATTAAGAACAAATTGAAATGTATATAAAATGCTTTAATTTAAATATTAAAATACACAAACAAATTTTTCAATAAGTTTATATATTTGTGTATTTATATATTTATATTATTTTTTTGATATATTAATATATTAAAATATATATATATTTATATATATAACTAAATTCAGTAATAAATATTTCATCGAAACATAATAACTAAAAATAGTAGGTTGATGAACGATTTTTCAGTTTCAAATATTTTAGGTAAATTGTAAGCTAACTTTAAATAAATAAGTTCAAGCAAAAATATTGAAAAATCTTAAAGCTTCCAATTTCGAATACTTAAAGTAAGCTATAAATTAATGTTGAATATGAAAGTTAAAGCTAGAAAATTTATTTTTTTCGAAGATTATGAAACTGTTTTTCGAATATTTAAAGTAAACTCAAAACTAATGTTGAATATGTAGGTTACGGGTAAAAAGTAAAAGGTATTTAATCTGCAATGGAAAGTTCGTTCTAAGCAGAAATATAACCCCTAAAAAATAAACTAAAAAATCGAAATAAAACTATCTTAAATTAAGGAAAAATATTAAAACAATGAAATTTACTCGAAACCTTTTCAGTTTTCATGCAAATGAGCAATGAAATTAAATTAATTAAATGAGACACAGGGGTTGGGCAGCGGACATTTTACACGCTTGAATGAAGTGGCCAAGTTAAGACGGGCAACAAGACCAAAATGCCAGACATAACAGACATTGCAGACATTCGGAAGACATTTCATCAAACGTTGCCTGGGCAAAGCAAAAAAATGAAAAATATGAAGAAAAAAAAAAAAAAAGGCAGCCACAAAAACAGATCCAGACGATTGTTATGTCGATGGGCGGATGGTCTGAGTTGTTGTCCTGGCATATGTACTACACATAGTTTTCGGGCTGGCTTGGCTGTTATTTTTTTATGGGTTCCCATATTTATGACTGTCTGTCTGTCAATGACAGACCCGGACACACAGACAGACAGAGCCAGACAAAGTACACTAGCGAAACCCAAGTAAAGTCTGTCGATTGCCTCACTCGAGCGGAGCGTGTATTATTGTTGCACTCAAGTGGGCCACGTCGCACTTCAGCCATTGATTTGCCGTGTTTTATCCACATATATATGGCAAACTGTACTATAATATTTTTATGAGCTACTCACAGTGCCAATTAAAGCATAAAAATTTAATATAAATATGCAAATTGAGGAATTCGCATGTTACAATTTGCCGTATTGGTAAACTTTTGTTTATTTGGGCCTCTTTGCCGACTGCTGTTGCTATTTTTTTCACGTCTATCTTTTGCTTTTAAGCTATAAATAATTATTTTGGCCGGGCGCTGCAAATGACGAGCAGAAACAAACGACAAAAATCTTGACAACTTTGCAAAAGTTTTGTTATAAGTTTTCTTTTTTTTGCACAAGCCCTGCCGTGCCAAGAAACCAAATAGACATTAGGCCAACAGTTGAGAACATTGGGATGAGCGGGCTGGGTTGAGGTAGTTCAGGGGGAGGCGGGGCGGAAGAGGGTTGGTAGCACAATGAAAGGGCAAGCGCTGCAAAAGCTGACAACACAATGGTTGACTGTCATTCAGGTGCACACTGGTTCAAGTAGTTAGAAAAGTTTACAATGACAATAAATTTATGTGTGCAATGCAATTTTTGTAGACCAATTAAAAGTAGTGGCAAGTAGTTGAAAAAGTGGATCCAAATCGATAAGCATTTCATAAATGGATAATAATGAGAACAAGATCGTTCGTTAACTTTTAACTATTCAACAAGTTCATATCGCCTATTGTCATACCAAATTTTCTTTCATTTCCTCTATTGGAGTGTTACCATAGATAGCACACAACTAAAAAATGTTGAATTTCAATTTTATATTACTTATTTTACAGTTATAAACAACTTAAGAACTTTTAATGAAGCATTTTTTGTACTTTTTATCAAACAATTATTGACGTTATTCGAAAGATTAAAAATAAACATTTTTGGTTCGTTAATGAACAATATATGAACTATTTAACATTTTGGTGTTAATTTGTATGCCTAATGTGAACCATTTGAGAACTATTTTTGATCTAGTTATGAACGATTCATGGACCATTCCGTTCATAATCTATTCTTCGACAATAAAACATCATTTGAAGCCATTTGTGACCCACTTATGAATTGGCTTCGAAATAGAAGACGCATAACTTTGACTACTTTCTAACCTTTAGACAACGGTCGAAAAATGTGCTTAGTAATCGCAAAGCTTACAGACCTAAGCATTGCACATATCTGCAACATATTCCAGGTTGAGCTTTGGTAAATTTTACGGAATTCCGCTTAATATATGAAAATCGGTCATCAGTAATTCGTAACAGCCACAAGAAGGAGCAGCAAATGATATAAATTCCAGGATTACCTGAATAAATACGAAATGAATAAATTTTAAAGGACTCTGCCTATCAACAAGCACTCAAGCTATTTGCTTTTAATAAGCTCAACGCCCACACTGTGCCGCGTGATGTGGCAGCTGACATGCTGTGCGTCTGCCACAAAACAGACAGGCAAGCAGGAGCTGTGTGGCAGGCAGGCAGGCAGCACAGACAAAAAAGGCAGCAATGTTTGAAGAAATGTCTCCGGATGTCGCGCCAATTTGGTGCCAGCTCTATGAGAGGTAACAACAACAAAAAGGGATATATGTATATGTAAAGCGCAGCTCGCATAGCTAGGTTTAGTTGAGGTTTATGAACTTGTTCAACACGTGTAGTTGGCTGAGAGCTGGCACTTAGCTGGTAAACTTTAAATGTGGCTGGTTAATTATGAAAGGACAATATCAAATTATATGTACGATCATAAACTGTTGCCGCCTAAGGCTGTCATTTCGAGCAGCTACTGTGGCTTAGCCGCCGGCGCTGCGTACCCTTTTTCTGGTTTGTAGCAAAAAAACAAAAAAGGCACAAATATTTCTAGTCAAGAGCTTTGAGATCTTTCAATCTAAATGGCTAAACTTTCAGTCAAGTTGTGTTAAATTTATCGTTTGTGCAGTTTTCTGGCTGCGAGCGCACATAAACTTGGCCAAAATTGTTGCCACTAACTATAAAAGCCAAACTGCGCCACGCACACACACAGCCAAGCGCACTTAAGCTCGCAGCCCTCAACTATGCCTAGTTATAAACAAGCAACAAGCAGTAGATTTTTGTGACGGTGTGTGTATGTGTATGTTTATGTTCTGGCAGTTGGTTTTGTCTTTGGGCATTTTGGCATAATTTCTACTACATAACGCATAAACAGGAAAAGCATCAGCAGCAGCAGCAGCAGCAGAGGCAGCCGCATCTAAAAGCATCATTAAACGTCTTCAGAAACTGTTGTTTCGCGTCAAAAAGTTACAACAATCAACATAAACATTCCAGCATGCATCAAACCGGAAATGCTTAGAACATTTAACCTCAATATGCATAACAAGTCGTATACGCAATGTGCCGGAATATGAAACGTACCTTTGCTTCTTTTTTTCTTTTTGAAATTTTGTTCTTAATTTCCTAGGCAGTGTTGGTTTAAAAATATAGTTTTATATTGGATTGAATATATTTTTGTGCGTCAAAATTTTCTGTTTTCAAATTTTTAATATTCTCCCATGTCTGCAAGAGTATTAAATCTTCGGTGTACCGAAGCTACTTCTTACTTTCTTGTTTTAGCATAAAATGTACATTTTCTGGTTGCTGAATGCTCAATTATTTTCTATTTGATATTTTTACATATTTTAATTTTTATTCATAAAGTAATACAAATTCAAATTAAGCCTTAAACAAATCTTGAACCTTAAAGGTTTCGGAACGTAAATCCATTTATTTTTAATACGCGTATTTGTCACTGGGATATCACCTTTCTTTTTACACCACTCACGAGACAAGTCCTGTCAACTGTCAATTCAAGAGGGAATCTGTCTTAATAATAACATTTTTATAGCATAGCCGCAACTGTTTTCGCGGTTTTATTTATACACTCAAGATACACCTTTGACCTCTCGGAGCAGTCACTCCCCAAGCACAGCCACAACATCATTAACAACAAATACGGGGAGCACACCTTTTGCCACCAACAATGTCTTTCTGCATTATCTGGGCAATTGATTGATGGCTTTGGCTGCCTCATCTCTAGCAGAACGTATGTACAAATGAAAATGCGAAATGCGAAATGAAAAGCATCTGCGTAGGTAGACGCATTTGCCAAGAAAATCAACAAAAATCATTTGCTTAAGCTGCTCAGGCACGTCACAGCCAATAAGGAATGTTGTCTTATCAAGGGTATATCAACATGACAGGACGCGACAAGGACTCATTCTCTTAGCTGCACAACAGATTTGTAAAGGTATTGAGGAATTATCCGAGCAGTAGATAAGAATCCAAAGTTAGCTAGCATATGAAATAAAAGTCTATATGTATATTAAAAATCTTATATCAACTCAAATCTTTGCAAATCTAATCTTAATTATATTTATATATATATTATATTAAAAATAATTATTTAAAATGTTTGAAATCTTTAGATAAACTCTTAAGTAATAAGCTTAAGAAAACAAGTTAAACTCATTACAATAAATAAAACTATAGAAATATTTGTGTAATTCATTAATTGATACAAAAAATTATGGAATTAGAGTCCGAAATAATTGAAGGAAAGCAAACTAAAATAAGCAAATAACGAATATTAAATAACTTAATAAAAAATATAAGCAAAAATATTATACTACAAAATAAGTATTAATGATAAATATTAATGACTAAAAATAATAATAGAAGACTGACTGACTGAATGACTGATTGACTATCTGACTGACTGACTGACTGACTGACAGACTAACACTCTGACTGACTGACTGACTGACTGACTGACTGTATACAAAACAATAAAAGACACATCCATATAAAAGGCATGTCGACGGTTAAAGTCCTTCAGTAATTGAAATATTTTTTTATATAATTTGTAATTATTCATAAAAATAAAATAAAAAAAGTAATCCATCAAAATGATTCTAATAAAACAAAATAATTTGAGAGCAGCATTCAGCAGACTCAGAGCTCAAGCAATTCATCAAAATTTAAATTAAATGAAAACAATGTTTCTCCATTTGATTGCGAAACCTATCAGGATAACAGGGATAACGTCTACAAATGACGCCACGCAAATGGAGTTAACCCAAAGATAGGCAAACAACGGCGATTGTGACGACAGACGGAGACGAAGCCCCAAAACCAAATACTAAGACAAAACACAAACAACCGCAAACCAACAACAATTTATTATTTTGCCATTTCTCAGTTTCACGTTCTCAAATTCCCATTCTCAGTTGCTCAAGTTAGTCAGAAAAGCCGACAGCAAGTGCCAATATGCAAGTTTGCTTTTACGAACTTAAATAAATAATGAAATTGGTTGGCAAAGTGTGCCAAGACGCTGTGTCTTCAACGGCTGCTGTGGTCAACAGTTACACACATAAGTATCCATACATATGCAGATGAAATAGGCTAGGTTACGTTGCGGCTGACAAGCAAATCTATCTAGATTTGCCCCCCCACCCCCTGAAAGCCAGAGATAAGGCCCGGGTAAAGTATTAGGCTACCCGACTCGAGCATTCATCAGTCATTTGTGTGCGCTGAGACTGGAAGGGGGCGGGGCTTAAGCACATCCCCAAAGGGTCAACCGAGACTCGCAAAAGCTTCAAATCAGAAATTTCTCAATCATATTTATGTGACGTGTAACGAGGGGCGGAATCGGGCTGGGTCAGGAGTTAGAGTTAGAGTTGAGTGCGTGTTGACTTCTCCTTAGTCAGGCGACTTTACCCATCTGTCGGCTAACAATATTTTCGTATCGCTTTCTTATCTGCCTGGCGAAAGGACATCACAGTTTCTACTATAGCGAAATAAAATAGTACATGAAGTATAGTTTTGTGTCATAATCATTATCCTAACATTTGTCAGGCGATACTTTTTTACAATTACAAACGGTACTTCTATACTTCTATCACAACATATACCTAGAAGCGCGATATGCCCGCCCGATATGAACCGACCGAGCATGTTTTTGCCCCGTCTCCTGGCCGACACGCGTCCAACTCTCATAGGAAATGCAGCAGACGCACGCCCACTACCATTAAAACTAAGGCCGCTTAGGCCCTACTGGCCCTGGTCGACCTTTTTATGGCGTGAACTTAATAAAATGTGAAAAACCTTGCAGAGCAGCGGCGGAAAAATAAGCAGCAGCAGTCGGAGACAGAGAGAGAGAGAGAGAGAGAGAGAGAGAGAAAAAATCATACAGCAACGCCAGGCACTTGGCAAGTTTATGGAAGAGCTTAGCAAACAAAATTATATTCAATTTCCTTTAATGGCTACCATAAAATAGCAGTCAGCAAAAGTAAAGCCAGAAAAATCCACCCAAAAAAAAAATAGAAGCTGATGAAGGCGTTGCGGCGCAAACTTGCGAGAAATTTCAGATATGCCCCGCTCAATTTCCTACTTCTCCTTTTTTTTGGTTTTTTTTTGGGTAGGTAAGCAAATTGTTTGAAGTATTGTTAGTACTTCACATTGGCTTATGTTTAGATGTATGTTTATAGCCAGGGAATCGGCTTTGGGCCATAAGCTCAATTAGCCATTAGCACCGACAGGCTAATGAAAAGGCAGCCCATATTAAATATATATAATTTACCATGGTGTTAAGTGCTCCTCCACAAAAGATTTGCATATAGAACCAAAGCCGCTGAACTAGTTCACAGTGCCAGTTCGAGCTATATGCCATTTGCCATTTGCCTGCCAGATTTTATTGTGTGCATTTGTGTGTGCGCACCTCACAAATTGCATTAGATTATTATTAATTAAGGGCCATTGATCAACGGAGCTGCAGAGGCCAAACAGATTGGTTAGTGTGTTACCGCTGCCGGAAAGCCAAAATTTGTGAGCAATTGCAATTTGAACCAGTTCGCTGGGCTTAACATAATGTTAAATGTGATGTCAATAGCTCAGTTTGTGTTTAGAATTTTATGTGCAGTTACGATTTGATTATATGAAGCAATATTGCCTAAATCAGTAGATGATTTTATTGTCGAATCGAAATTTGTGACTATCGCAAATGGAACTACATCAAACTTAATGACTTAATGATTGACCATGTTCTAGAGAGAAATTTTAAATAAAAAGGAACAGCTTTTTTTCAATAATTTGTGCCTAACACAAAGTCTTTAGCTTGGGATTGATTCTAAAATTCTGCTAAATATGCGAACGAGTTCAAGCCAAGTACTCCAACTTTTATTCTTAAATTCGAAAGAAAAAAAGTGGACAAATAAAAAGACCAAAAACTGTGGATCTATTAATATAGCAAGCGACAATTTTACCTGGACTTGCATTAGATTTTCCCTACGCGATCTTAAAATGATTTTCCTACATTAAAAGGGCACAAATACTAAAAATAAATTCCATTTAAGCATATTTTGCGTTATGGTAACAACTTTTAAAAGTAAATGCTTTTGTTATTAGTTTAAGACTGTTTGCTTATTACATTAGTCCTTTAGTCTCTTGCTTGGGCTTATTTTTGGGATATTTTTAGCTTAACCACAGTAGCTTTTAAATGGCCCCAAATGGATTGCACAGGTTCTGTCCTTGGTGAGTAGTTATTAAAGTGAACCATTCATCAAACTCTAACAAAAGGCAAGGTTTCAGGCTTAAGCCCTGACTGGAAAGAAAGGCCAATGCTTTTTATTCTGGGACATTACAAAATGCTATTTCCTTTTCCATGCTCCGTTTTCATAAAAAGGCTGCTATTGACCTGCTAAGCCATTAAATCAATCAAAGAAAACAAATTCAATTTGCGAAACTATCTTGGGAGTAGTTATATATTATTAAGTTTAATACAGTTTAATACAAATGATCCAAATATGGTCTTTCATTATCTAGTTTAAAAGTGCCAATGATCCTTTTATAGCTTTTAAAATATCCCAAGGCTTTTCAATCTATAAAGAATAAGTCTCAAGTAACGGGCATAAAATACTTTTGCGTTTATTCACATTTGAAAAACATTAGAGGAATTGCAATAATCCAATTTTATTTTTTTAAATTTATATATAGATGATTTTGAGTCTTTCAACCAGTTTTATTTTTTCCATTTTTCTTTAAGGGCCTGCAAGCTCCCGGAGCCACAAATACGCAGCTGCTTTCCTTTGTGAATAGACCAGAAAATGTTTTAAAAGTTACGAAGCACTTAAAAATATTAAGTTTCCTTTTTGTATTTTATTTTAATATTTTTTAGCATTGAGTGAAAAGGTAAGTAAAAATGTTGTAAGAATTTTCGCATTTATGAAAGAACACAAAAACATTTAGTTTTTATATTAGTAAAGAAAGTTGGAGAATCTTTTTGCACACACTTTAACCCGGACAAAATAAAGTCACATATCATAATTTCCGCATCAGCTGCCAAGCAACGCCAATAAAGTTACTCTATAAAAAAAAACATGGCCTATCAGATAAATCGGCACTTCAACTGTCAATTTAGCGGCAGCAATTTATGCGTCCAGAGTTGTCACACACGCACACACATTTATAGAATTTTGGGGTTTCTTTCTGTGTCATTGACTAGCACAATGTGAGCCAATGGCAAACAGTTAATACATCAAATTCGAACGTCTTGACGGCGACAACTTTTTTTTTTTTTGGAATGGTGACTAAGGTTGGGGCTGGCAACCAAAGCCAGAGCCATTGACAAGCCGTTTGACATGAAATGAATTGTGAAATTAAACAGACGGCAGAAAATGACAAAAGCTATTGAAGGGGCTGTCACAGACACACAGACAAAAGGATGCTTTGCCCGAGTCGAGTCCTGTGGCTACAAATTGCTAAATGATTTCGATGTGCGTGTAGGGCTGCCAGGGTTGCCAGAAGCCAATAAGCGTGCCACCTAAATGTCAACAGCCAAGGACAACAAATCACATGGCAACTTCTTCTGTGTCAACAACTGAGAGCTTTGTTTAAAAAGTACTTTTTAGGGCCTTTACTTTTGGCCCAGTGCACTTACCCGCTTTAAATTGGACCCAAAATGAAAACATAAAGAGTTGCCTGTCAATTAGCTGATTGCACACAATACAAATGCACAGAACTAATCACGCGCGCGCTTTAATCAACCACGAGTCAAAAGCCACATGCACTCGCACACACAATCAAAAATCGCGCTGCCTAAAAGCAGACAACACTTTTTGTACTTTTGAATTTTTTTTTTTGCCTTTTAAAGCCCACGCTGCGCAATCAATTTTTGGCAAACGCGTTTACAGTTAGTTTTGAGCTAAAAATTGTTTTTGCTGCGCGCCTTTTTTATGTTCAATTGCAATTCAAAATGCCGTTAAATAGAGAACACAGCGAACGCGACAACGCGCAACTCGTTTTGGAGCAGCACCGTCTGTTTTGCCAGCCGACGACGTACTGAAGCGAATTGGTGTGCAGCAGGCGCTTAAGAACGGCACCAGCCGCATGCGTTCCACACGCACGCGAATGCGTTCCACATGCACATGCGCAAGCGCCGTGCGCCGTGTGGATGCCATTTGGAAAGCGCTTCCTTTTTTGCTGCTTCTAATTCTTGATTCCTTGAACGGGCAAACGCTAAAAAACAACTTTGTTGCCAAATAAGATTTGATTTTTGGTGCTTCATCGAAATACGGTCTTTCAATTATGCACACCACAGCTGTGGCAAAGGGGGCTGCGGGCGGCTTGGATTGTCAACCGTTCCTGGCGTGTTGCATGCGTCTTAAGCTGATAGCTCCTGCTGCTCCCTGCTGGTACGTACGAGTTGTTCTTTTGTCCATTTCCAGTACAGGGATTTAGTTGCAAGCAAATAACGTAAACAAAGTGCTATTAGCTGCAGGTTGCAGATGTGCCTGCCACACAAATTTACGGAGTCAACGTGTGTGTGTGTGTGTGGCAACAAAAGAGGAAACGAAAATACGATTTCAATGTGGTGCGAACACAAATGGAAGTTTCACTAACTAGACTTGAAATAACGATCGTTAGTTGTACTAATCCTTCAAATTCTACTTCAAGAGTTTAAGTTGTTTCTGGTCTTTAATAACTAAATTTCTTTACTTATTTATTTATTTGTTCAATCTACCTGAGTATTCATTATTTAATTTTCTAGAGTTTTCGAGCCGTATTTCTGTTAATTTCTTACTAAGCCTAAACATCAGCCTTTGAATTTTAAGTCTTGCTTCCCCCTTCCTTTTATATTTTAGGCACAATATTTCTGCTTTTTATGATTTTACTTACAAGTTTTTATCTTATTTTATAGAATAGATTCCAACCTTTTCAAATATTTTAACTATTTTTTGGTATTCTTAAAAGTTTTTAAATAATCTTTATATTAATTCTGTTTTTAAAACAGATTCCTATAACATATTCTCATTAACATATTTACATACTTTTTTACTTTATTTTATATTTACTTTTTACATTTACTTTTGTACATATTTTTTTACATTTCAGACTGAGCAAGTTTTTTCTAGCTTATACTTTTACTTGTTTGTTGGTTGAACAACAAATTATTAGATTAAGGGCTAGAGTCTAGATTTTTTTAAATTCTGATTATTTTTTGACATAAACTTTGTTTTTGTCTTTGTCTTTGTCTTGACTTAGATTAAAATAACAATTTTAACTAATTACATTTTGGGAATATTTTTACCAATCCATTTATTTACTTCTTAAATTTAAATAAGTTATTGTAAAACAATTTTCAAACTAAAATATGTATCCGAATCTCTGTGCTATCCAGTTTGTTTAAATATCTACAGATTGTATCTCAAATGTCTAGCACCTGCTTCAATTTTATGATAAACCAAGTGTTTTGCTGCACACACCTTGGCTGCGACTGCCCCCAACGATCCCTTGCCCCATAAACACGGCCCCTTGGCAATTTCAAGAGCTGCATAAAATGCGTGCACAGTTGGCGCACGGGCTGCCTAAATGCAATTTCAATGCCCCCACCCCACCACGAGCAGCCATCAGAACCCAAAGCAGTCTATGTAAATATATATAAATATATATGTATGGAATATATATATGTATAGTGTGGATAAGTAAGTGTGCATTGGCAACCGTGCGGCAGTAATAGCCAACGGAAGTAATTGAATTTTGTGCAAACGAGTTAAAGGACGATTGCCGGCGCAATCGCAGCGCTCAATTTATTTTGCAACATTGTTGTTGGGCAAACGGATTTAACGGCTAAGCGGGCTAACCAAAGCTGCTTAAAGCGCAACTCGGCCAGGTCCTTAGACGGCAACTTGTCAAACGCTCATCAGCCATAAATCGCCTGCTGCCCAATTGTCACGCTCAGTCAAGGAGCTGCTCAAGCGCCGCTAATTGCCCGCCAGGACACACACGCACACACACGCACACACACGCACACACACGCACACACACGCACACACACAGCCACACACAGATACAGGTAAGCCATCCTGGCTATTGATGACACTATCACTATCTACACAATGCCCATTTGCTGCCTGTTTTCGTAAGCCGCTTTATGCCGCCTCCTCCTACTCCCTCCAAACAGGTGGCCACAACAACAACTTGGGGCTTTGGCCTGCCAGCAGCTCCACATATTAATGAGCTTCGGCTTTCACCGAACTCATAAATCAAGGCCAAAGAAATCAAGCACAGACTTGGCCATATCAATGATTATGTTAACGATAATTGCCGGTTAAATGTGTTTGTGTCTGCCATTGAAATCGCACTTTAAATGCTTACGATTTTTGACAAAGTTTTGAATAATTTTACAGATTTTCTCAAATAAAATATAAATATTCCTTATATAATAGGTTAATCCTTTTCGGTAGCATTTTTCTTTCATAACAACTTAATCCTCATTTATTGAAAGTTTTATTTGCTCGATTTTCTTTAAGAGTTTTTGTATTCCAAGAATGAATTAAGATGTTTACAAATCTAGAATTTCAACTCTTTGAAATATTCTTGGGTGGTTCCATTTTTCTTATCGATAAGAGATTCCCTACAAATTTTATAAGTAAGGATTCTAGATTCAAAAACTCTATATATGTATATATCTATAATCAGCGACTGAAAAGTTTGTTTAACTTTTTTAAAAGGAGCTTAATTTCAGCTTGCAAAAAACGAAACTTTAAATGATTTAACTTGGTCGAGAAGCACATGTCTCAAGCACATTTCAATTCCAGTTTAAACCAGAACAATAGCTCAGCAATCACAATAGGCTTTAGGTACTGTGACACGTTCCACATGAATTGCCCTGAAATCAAGCAGCAAAACTCCTTTTCCTGACACATGGCTTTATTGCGCCTTTTGGACACGCGCCATTGGCTCAGAGAGTCTATCTCCATGTAGGCTCCATCTATTTTTATATATATATATTTCTCTAACTGCTGGCTTAGCTCTACACATGTCCATTGAGCGGACAATTACAACACATGTTTTTTGTGCCTTTTTATAGATGCAAACCTCTTTTTTTTACATACAGCTTGCAACGTCCATTGAGATCCTGGCTAATCGCAGCCGCGTGACAAAGTGTTTTCAAAATTGGCCGAGGCCAGGGCCCGCGGCAAGGGACCCAATCAGGGGCGTCATTTAAAGTTCTGCCAAATGTAATCACATTCGGCTCTTACTCGTTATATAACGATAATAAACTCATTCTTAATTGCACACACATAACGCGTTTAAGTTTTTAGATTAACGTAAAGCCGCGGGCTAATTTTTGAGGTTAGCTCGGCGCGTCATGAATGTGTGTTCCGCTAACCAGAAACGCCAATTCGTCAACAGTTTTTAAAAGTGGAAATATGGAAATTGAACAAATGATCAATTTGACGAATTTAACAACAACTAAAAAGCTTCTGTTTTTAGTTTCCGATGAATTGTGGACTTGAGTCTTCTGAGTTTGTCGCTTTACTTTTTTGATAAGCAAAAAGTAAACACCTAGCTAAAACGATAAGACCTAGAGAATCCAGTATTAAAATCCTTTGAGCAATATTCTAACAAGGACTTATAACGTAAATATAATAAATAAAGCAACCTCTATTAAAGTAAGCACAAAGCAAAACTCTTGTAATAGTTTACAATAACATAAAAGTATAATAAAAGAACCAAAAAAAAATCATTCCTAACATAATAAAAGATCTGCCATTAAGTTAAAAATGAGTTTTTAACTTTTTTATTTGAATTATTGAAAGATATTAACGTATGTAGAAAGTCTAAAGACTTAAGCCTATAACTAAGCCTTATCAGCAGCTCGAATTCGTGCATTTGCCTTGAAAGCATTTTCCAACCCTAATTAGTCAGCTTAAAGCAAACCATTTTTCCAACACTTAAAATTAACATTGCTTATTTCTGGAATAAATGCGTGTGTTTCTGGCCCCTTGTTGCCCTTATCCATGGGCAAGCCGTGTCGCGTTCATCGTGAGCTCGCGACTAACATGACCCTAACGGCACTTGCACGCCATTTTGTATGCGGTCGCACGAGCTTTGAGCATGTTTAAACATGATTAATTCGTGTTGATAAACAGTTATTTTAATTAATCGCCAGGTGTCGTTCGCCGTCGAGGTGGCCGCCGTTTTAGGCTGCGTTTCGCGTGATATTTGTGCCATACTTTTTATAATTTTGTTGGTCATCGCAGCTTAACAACATTTAAATTTAAATCAACTCTTTATTTGGCACTCTGCATGCGACAGGAGCTAACTAATTGCAATCACATTTAGTCGAGCTGCATAAATTCCAGTCGCTGGGCAAATGCCGAACACCATTTATCAAGCAAAGAAACCCTGGACCAGGGGCCGGGTACCCAGGACCAGGTAGAGGTAATCAAGAGCGAAGCGAACTTTATCTGAAATTAAAAATCGCTTTTACATAAATTTTGTCAGCACTTTGCCAATATGCGAATATCTTTGTATGTGTGTGTGTGTGTGTGTGTGTGTGTGTGTATATAGGGTATGTATGTATGTGAATGGCCTCGCCAATTGGACTGTAACTTTGAGTAGTGTGTGTCAATGGGCGAAAGTCAGTTGCAGGCAACAACAAAAAGTTGACCATAATTAAAAGCTGCTAACAACTTTCAGCACAAAATGTTAACATGTTTGAAAATGTAAGATTCGCTCAAAAGCCAGAAAATAAAAGCAAATAAAATGCCCAAAACACTAAATTAACTAAATAGATGCAGTTCTTTGTATAGATTTCACAGGGTTCAACTTTTGCAGCTTTTGTCTGAGTTGTTTAAGCCCGAACTTAATTGGCTAAAGGGCATTTGGCCGGTATTGGCAGTGCATCTAACAATTTTGAGGAGAGTATCAATATTTTTATTATGTATACTTTATTTATAATAATTATATATAACAAGCTTAAATTATTTGTCAATAATTTATGTAAAAAGAGACCAATAGCTTTATGTTAAAGTTCAAATTTAAATTAAAATTCCAATCAACTTTAAGTTGCAAAACAGTTTAGTTGTGTCACCCTGTTAAGCTGGCGCCATCTATGGTTCGTAGCTGCAACACACGCTTTTCTTGACTCTTGCCTTAAGCACAGACACAAACCAGTGCTGTAAAGTGCGCCTTTTCGCATTTAAACTAAGAAAACTACTTGGAGAATAGATTTAAGAAATATTAACCACATAAAAATAGTTTATATTAAAAACTTAGACTTCCAAAAAAGAAATGCGAACCAGTTTCAGCTACATAATAAAAACACATTCTTGTAATTTATTGTGCAAAAGTTAAAAGTACTTAATCATACATTTCTACATAAAACAGAATAGATACTTATTAAAAGCTCTTGTTTTATAATTATATTTATATATATCAAATGCTTCAAAGTAACAAATTTTGTATAAAAACGAGTGAAAACTCAATATAAAAAGTTCTTGTTAAGTGTGCACAAAATCGCATATCAAAAGCTGCTCTATAATAAATGAAAATAAAAACATACCATATAAGAAATGAAATAGTACATATAGTATATATATATATATATATCTGAATAAATCTTTAGCGATCACATTACTGGCACTTGTTACGTTGAAGCAAATTTTCTTTCATTTTCGTTTTTGTTTTTTGTATTTTTTTTAAAGCATTTTCATGGTTTATTACACACAGAGATATAATTATTTACGGTTTTTTTTTTATGGGGGGGTTTGGGTATATGGATCGGAGTAGGCATCTACTTGGGACCCAGATGCAGCTTGCCAAGGATCTGTGTGGCCTGCTGGCCAGCGGTATCCTGTGCATGAGTGGCCGCCTCATGTATGTTCTTCTCGAGTCCTTCGCGCTTCTGGTCCACATACTGATTGGCCTCGTGCAGCTTCTGGTCCACCGTCTGGCTGGTCTGTTTCATGGCGCCATCGATGGCGCCCTCGGCCTGCTTGAGCTTCTGGTCGGCGACTGATTCGGCTGCCTTGACGCTCTTGTTGATCGCCTCATTGGCGGCCTTTTTGGTCTGGTCGACGGCAGTGGCAGCGGCACGCTGGGAGGCCTCCGCCACATTGGCGGCCACCTGCTTGGAGTTTTGCACGGCGGCGGTGGCCTGACCGACAGTATGGTCCACAGCCTGTTTGGTTTGATTGACAGCGCCGGCGGCACGATTGACGCCCTGATCAATCACCTGGCCAGCCTTCTGTGCCTCGGCAGCGGCCAGAGCCGCAGCGTCCTTGGCTGAAAATGATGGGCCATTAAACGAATGTCCTGCTCCTGAATCCATCAAATTATAGTTACCTGTGCTGGCAGCCAGTTGCTCGGCTTCGCTCTTGGTCTGCTGCACGGACTGGCCCACCTTCTTGGCCTGCTCCTCGGCTAGTTTCTGCGCCTCGACAGCCTTGTCGCTGGCCAACTTCTCGGCCTCATCCTTCTTCTTGCCGAACAAGTTGGCGGTCTTGTCGCCAAAGCTCTTCAGAGAGGCTGTCGAAATAGCAAAACAAGAAAAAATCTTAATAACCAACTATTTAAGTCCTACTTTCCTTACTTTTTTGCTGTTGACGGCTGGGATTCATTTTCGCTAAGGCTTTAAAAGTCAACTAAATCCTCAACCAGCCACCGATCATAATTTATAGACTAAATCGTAATCAGTTGAGCTTTGCTTATCGATGGAAATTGTGAAAAGTGCTCAGACTTTGCTAATTGCCGAAACATAAACAAAATGCATGACCCGGCGTGAAATTTCATCGAGCATGAACTAATCAGATCGTAATTACATGCCATGCCTGATTTTCACTTTGATTACATGCCAGGGGTGACAGTTGACACTCGGGCAGCTGCTGCGCAATTCGCGGCGTCTAATTTGGAGGCGACAAAAACAAATTTAAAACGCTTCAAATACTACAATATAAAACAAAACACGTAAAGGTGATCTAACCTCGAGTGCTCGACTAGCATATACCCTATGCATAAATAGCATGCCATAAAAAACAAATTTGTTGTCTAATTTTTAAATATGTTTTTATATATGAAGGGTTTTGCGGGTGATCAAAATAAAATTAGTCGACTAATACTGTGAATCATCTACACACCAAATTTCATATACATATGTAACTCTTATAAACTCAGAGTTCCTTGAGGTTGCATCCGCATAATTGAATAATTGGGGCACAATCGTACTGCCTTTGGCATTTATCACAATTAATAATCTTGATAGTACATTTTAGATACCCAGCTCGTTTAGATGCTGACTTCCCTGAGTTGGGGCAGAATAATTGCAAAATTTAAAATATACTCGAACCCTGTAAATAGATGCTCACCTACTGAATTTCATAGCGCCAGCTCGTGCAGTCTCCGAGTTCGATGAGGTCACGCAAGTGAACAGACTTAGAAACTGGACTAAGAAACATGACTATAAAAGCCGATCCTATTGCTGACTAATATAAGTATATACATATATATTTTCTTAGCACGCACACACTGTTCTCTCTGATTGTTGCTAGCCACCATGTACAGGGTATACAGAAAATAATAATTATAATTTATAAGAAATTAAGAACGTCGGCAGCACTGTCCCTGCTGAAAACTGCTCAGCTACTGCATTCCCATAAAATGACGTGTGCGCTCACTCAAATAGAAACATTGTGCCATTAAAAGCCGCAACGGCAATCCGCTCGATCCGGCAATTTTCGAGCTATAGCACTATTCTAAATGGCATACCAAAAGCATGTAAATGAGTGTGTGTGTGTGTGTGTGTGTGTGTGTTTGTGTTTATATGTTGCCTCTGTGCATATAAAGTAAACAATGCGCAAATATTTGAATAATTTACAGTATGTGATGTCATAATGGCAGCTCATGGTATTTTATTTTAATAGTTTTTCAGCTCTTATTCACGCTTTCTTGTTGAGCGGCTGTGAAAGAAAAGTGTTTATATTCGAAAACTAATGGCGTTTTCAAATTTAAAACCAACATAAAATAATAATACTAAAAACGCTACAAAAGCCCCAAATGCCTAAGTTTCTTCCTTTCTTTTTTTGTGTACATAATTTACTTTTGCTAAAATTTTAATTAGCATTTTGATTAGCCCACGCGTCGATGTGTGCGAGAAAACTGGAAGAATTCTTTCGCAACGCAAAAAGTGATAATCAAAACCGGAATGTGTTAACAAATGATAAACGTATTCTGGGATAGCTTCGGACAACAGACAGAGTTGCATTTGTGTGCCTATTTCGAAAGCTGTTTGCTATAAAACTCGAGACATAGATGTCAAAACAGTTGGAGATGGGCTAGAGAAATAATTGAGGCTGGACTTTGAACAAAATGTATGACAGTATTCGAAAGAAATATAAAATGTATTAGCAAGTGCATACAAAAATATGCATGCCTTTTATAAAATCCACATTGTACAGTACATAAGCAAAAGCTGGCTGCTATAAATATATGAGATATTATAATCATTTGCTCAGACAAGAAAACACTTTTATATACTCATAGAGAATTTATCTGTCTGTTTAATAAGATAAAACTCCGAATAGAAACGAAATATAAATATAATAAAGAAAGTTCTATCAAGCCAAAAAAAAAAAAACAAATGTATTGTTTGGTAAACATCAAGAAGCTAATCTATATTTGCATTTCAAAACACAAGCCGATTTCACTCACAAATTAAAATTTGTAAATAAACAAAACAAAAACAAAGCAAAACAAATTTGCATTTAGCATGCACTTAAATAAAAATAGAATAGAAACCATGTGGTGAACAGCTAGAAAGAAAACTTAGTCCCATTAAAATACCAAATACAATACTCATGCTCAAATATCAGAAAGAATCAAGTGCTTTCTTACCATTTGCGTAATAGAACGACGCAGATTGTCAGATATGCTCGCATGCTGTGGTCAATAATAAAACAAAAACAACAACAACAACAACAAAAACATAAAGAAAAACCGGCTAGAATGCCATAACATGGCCATAAAGTAACACAATAAGCCACAGTCCAGAGCAAAGTCGCAACGCTGAGAAACGCCGAGACTCAACTCACAGCTGTTGTTGATGTCGTTTTTCTACTACATCTCACATAGTAGTCCCAGATAATGCGCAGAAGCGCTTAACACAACAAAAAAATAAGCATAACAAAACAAAAACACAACAAAAAAAAATTAAATAAATAAAACCTGTACTCAAGACCAACTGAACTCAAGCGCAACAAACGGGTACGAGCTACAGATACAGATACATTTGTATCTATAGCTCCATATGTATGGGTTTTTTGTCGCTCTATGAGTAACCGCCAGTTCAGGTCACAAACTCACGTTCCACACACAGGTTTCGAGACCCTAAAAACGCCGGTCCCAACACTCATTTGTAACTCATTGCCTATAGCTATGAATCGATGAACCGCTTTTCTGATGCTGCTCTGCTGATGATGATGTCATTGGCAACTAAATGTATCTATAGAGCGGGCACATGGCTGGCACTGAGAATCGTGCTGAGAGAAATTCGCACGCCCAGTAATTTGTTTAGCTCTAAGTTAACTCATTGTCGAAGGTCAATACCAGACTAACAACTTGGCAACGGGCCCAACTCTGTGTGTCCTGTAAAGGGCACAGCTGGAACTGCTGCATGATGTCATATGCGCCCGCAAAGGTAAATCAATAAATGTATTTACAACTCCGACCAAGGGCAAGGCTTCAAATACAGCTAATACACTCGGAATTAAAGTGGGTTACTCAATCGAAATAAAACTAAAAAATACTTCTATGGAATTTAAGAGAATTTGTCTTCAAGTTGAATATACGGAAAGAAAGGTATTCCAATTCTACATACAAAATATATTAAAATTTGAGAAACAAATCGTCGAAGTATTTGATATAATTAAAAAGGAATTCAAGATGGAAATCTTATCTAAGCTTAAATAAAGTTTGGTATACATGATATATTGTGTAAATATAATATATATTATTCATAGAGCTAGAAAATTCTTATAAAAATAAAAGAAATATTTTGCAAGTGTTGAGCAACCCACGATTTAAATAACAGAAATCTTAAAATTGTATTTTTTTGAACATTTATAAATCAATTTTGTTATTTATTTATTTAAATATTTGTTGGAATTGCTGTGCTTCAATATTTTTCAAATATAAAGATATGTTCTCTATAGAAATGATGTTCTCGAAATAAAAAACATTTTTTTTATAACGACGTAAACAAATTTTTTTACAAGTGAACAAAGTTAGCTTAAATTAAAATAAAAGTTTTATTGAAATAAAACCTGAAAAACTCTTTTCCTATGATTTACACAGTGATTTACTTTATTTGTAAAAAGAAGCCTATTCAATTAATGTAAATTATATCTAGAATGAGTTGATAGCTCTATTTTCTTTGGTGTAGCTATTTATGCGTTTAATTAAATGCGTAACCCCAAACCTGACCCACAAACCTAGCCGAGCGGTTCCGGGCTGAGTGTCCAAATTGGATGACAGCAGCGTCTCAAGTTTAGTCGCAAGGTCTTCCGGAATGCCCGCCGAAGTCGGGCTGGCGACTGCTAATTGAATTAGATGACCACTGGGCACGGTCGGGTGGAACCGGTGATAAAGGCATGCGATGATCATTGATTGCGAGCCATGGCAAATGGAATTGAGATTGCATGGTAGGGGAGGATATAAGTACAGGAGGGAACAGCGCTAGAGCACACAATGGTGCATTGGTAAGGAGAGATGAAGCATATCATAATTGCGATCATTGCCGTGCTGAGTGTCCTGCACAGGGATCAGCTGCTGACCACGGCCAAGGGCTGTCCGCGTCGTTATCTGAGACGCATCAATGGCAAGTGCTACTATTTCTCAGTGAAAAAGGTAAGCGTATCCTGCCGTGCAGAATTCCCTGCTCATCGTTGCCCTGCTCACTAATCGCAGATGAACTGGTATGGTGCTCTCAACAATTGCCTGCGCAAGGGCCTAACGCTGGCCGATTTGAGCAATGCACGAGATTTTTATGGCGCTGTCGAGTTTCTCAGCTCCAAGGGCAACACGGAGGACTTTTGGTTTGGCGCCAATGATCTGCAAACGGAGGGACGCTTTCAGTATATCAGCAATGGCCGCCTGGTGCGATACTATAGCAACTATAGCATTGTGGAGCCAGCAGAGCATTCGGAGTGCGACGATTGCCTGGAGGTGCGCATACGCAACAACTTGACTGTTGTTGCTGATGACAATTGCCTGGAGCGGCAGTATTTCATCTGCTCGGAGCGGTACTGTGATGTCGCCGTCAGTAAGCCTCGTCATCACAGTCACGAGCATTTGCATCACTTCCATCACGACATCGGCGAGGCTAGCGACGCGGAGGGTGAACAGGAATTCAATAATCAATCGCCAGAGAATATTGAGGAGCAGGAGCAGACCGATAAAAACGAATCAGAAGAGGCAGCCAATGCGGAAACACCGGTGAATATGGGTGATGGAAAAGAAATAGCCACTGAGGGAGGGGAAGACACAACACCACCAGCTGAGGAAGGAGAAACGCCAGCTGCAGAGGCAGCCCAGCCAGCTGAAGGAGGAGAAGGCGAAGCCCCACCAGCTGAAGGAGGAGAAACTCCAGCCGAAGGGGGAGAAACTCCAGCCGAAGGAGGAGAAACTCCAGCCGAGGGAGCAGAAACGCCCGCTGAAGGAGGAGAAACGCCAGCTGAGGGCGCAGCACCACCAGCTGAAGGAGGAGAAGCAGCACCTGCCGAGGGTGCAGCACCACCAGCTGAAGGAGGAGAACCAGCACCTGCCGAGGGTGCAGCTCCGCCAGCTGAGGGAGGAGAAGCAGCACCTGCCGACGGTGCAGCTCCACCAGCTGAAGGAGGAGAACCAGCACCTGCCGAGGGTGCAGCTCCGCCAGCTGAGGGAGGAGAAGCAGCACCTGCCGAGGGTGCAGCTCCGCCAGCTGAGGGAGGAGAAGCAGCACCTGCCGAGGGCGAAGCTCCACCAGCTGAAGGAGGAGAAGCAGCACCTGCCGAGGGTGCAGCTCCGCCAGCTGAGGGAGGAGAAGCAGCACCTGCCGAGGGTGAAGCTCCACCAGCTGAAGGAGGAGAAGCAGCACCTGCCGAGGGTGCAGCTCCGCCAGCTGAGGGAGGAGAAGCAGCACCTGCCGAGGGTGAAGCTCCACCAGCTGAAGGAGGAGAAGCAGCACCTGCCGAGGGTGCTGCTCCACCAGCTGAGGGAGGAGAAGCAGCACCTGCCGAGGGTGAAGCTCCCCCAGCTGAGGGAGGCGAAGCGGCACCTGCCGAGGGTGAAGCTCCACCAGCTAAATAGGCAGCATCGGCATAGGAACTGATCAAGATGACGCATTCGAAAGAAACAAGTTTTACGTGTAAAAAATAATAAACCAAATAAATACAATAAGCAAATACAATTTCGGGAACAGGGCGAAAGGTATTACAGAGATTAACAGTTCCGGCACAACTAAGGGTTTTTAGTTGACAAGAGTTTTCTTAGATCCAAAACACAGACTCTGCTAAGACTTAGGTACATGCTTCATAGGTATGCCGGACATTTCGGAAGAAATTTCCCAAGTCTTAACTTTGTTATATAAAATAATACGTTATTTAGCAAATCTATAAGAACCTAAGAATTGGTTAAGAAACTCTACCATGCAGCTGTATCGAGTTGCCAAATCAAAGAGATGGTAATCAGTCAACTTAGTCGAAGATCCCATAAAAAGACTCTAAATATTCACTGCAACAAGACAGCGGACTATCTCGAGTAGACTATACTATAGTATTGCATAAGGTGACAGCTATACAGAGTTGCCAGACTTATGATGCACAACATAAAATTGTTCTCAAGTTGCAATAGAAAGACAAAGACTTAGTTGCAGCAAGTCTCCATATGACAATATAATTTTTATTATAAGTCTCAGAGTTTTAGCTAAAATCATTCGCTTATTCTTATAATATATTTATAATAATATAAATATAATATAGAAACTAACGCTCTATTTGGCAGCATAATAAGGTTGCCAAATCACAAAAATGCCCGTTCTAAAATTACTTCAAAGCTGTTGGAAGAGGAACTGGAAACTAAGCTGCAAAATATCCCCGTAGAATCCAAAAATTGTCTTATGTGGCAGCTTCCCAAGGCTGCCAGACCCAAAGGGGGTACATCTTTGTGAAACGGAGGAACATTTGGAAGTCTTAGCTGAATAAAGTATCTTTTAGAACCCAAATATTGAATAGGTTGGCCTATTCCTTCAATTGTCTGACCTTCGAAGTGCACATCTGTAGGTTTCTGATGGAACTGTCTACGCTTGAACATTTTATTAGAGTATCAGTTTACCGACCCACCAACCCGTTAAGATGCATGACTTGAGAGCAACTAATTTAAATTAATTGATTTGTTCAGCACTGGGCAATCGAACCACTAAAAAATTGCATATATTTATGTTTAGATAATATAATTGGGCATATATAATGAGGGTTGTCACGCCCTCAAGAGTGTATATATAGAAGAAACAGACAAATTGTGCACAGTTTGTGCAGCGAGGCGCCTGCAGCCATGAGGTTACTAGAAATTGTGATATTGACTTTAATCGTAGTATATCCAGATGATGTGCTCTCATCGAAGGTTGATAAGCGGTCCAAAAAAGCATCCAAGAAACCAGATATTAATGGTCCCTGCGGCAAGCGGTATTTGCGTCAGATTAACGGTAAATGCTATTATTTTGCAGGCAAAAAGGTTTGTACTCGAAAATAGTTGCAGACTACGATGATTCAGTTGAGCTTAATGGTTGAATTCTACATTTCAGATGAACTGGTTCGGGGCACAGAACAATTGCCTGCGCAAGAACCTCAATCTTGCCGATCTGGCCACAAGGGAGGAATACAATGGCATCGTGAATTACCTGAAAACGCGCGGCAACATGGAGGACTTTTGGTTCGGTGGCAACGACCTGCAGACGGAGGGTCGTTTCACCTACATTAGCACTGGCCGACCGGTGCGCTATTTCGGAGGTCTTAAAGGCATTGAGGCCACGTATCGCGCCAATTTGGATGATTGCCTGGAGATAAGGCTAAGGCCGAATAACACCAGCATTACCGATGACAATTGTCAGGAGAATCAGTATTTTGTATGCCAGACGAATGCTGTCAAGTGTGCTCAGCCAGTGGAAGGTGGATCAAACGATACGCATCATAGTCATGAGCATTTGCATCACTTCCATCATGATGCGGCAAAAGGCAAGGATGCATCGGAAAACAGAGATAATGAGCAGAACGATGTGGAAAGCGATTCGCGGCCGGCTGATAATTCGAATTCAACGGAAGTTAGGGAACAGCCAGCCGAAGCATCGGGTGAAAATACATCAGCAAATGAGGAGACACCCCAGGAGGAGAATACACCAATAGCAGAGGAGAGCGTAAGCACAACAAATGTTCCACCAGATGATGGTGAAGAAGGAACGTTACCAGCTCCAGAGGAAACTCCTGCACCGGATGAAACTGGAGGAGAAACGCCAGTGCCACCTGCAGAAGAAGCAGAAACTCCAGCGCCACCTGCAGAAGAAGCAGAAACTCCAGCGCCACCTGAAGAAGGAGCAGAAACTCCGGCGCCACCGGAAGAAGGAGCAGAAACTCCAGCGCCACCAGAAGAAGGAGCAGAAACTCCGGCGCCACCGGAAGAAGGAGCAGAAACTCCAGCGCCACCTGAAGAAGGAGCAGAAACTCCGGCACCACCTGCAGAAGGAGCAGAAACTCCAGCTCCACCGGAAGAAGGAGCAGAAACTCCGGCGCCACCGGAAGAAGGAGCAGAAACTCCGGCGCCACCTGAAGAAGGAGCAGAAAATCCAGCGGCACCTGCAGAAGGAGCAGAAAATGCAGCGCCGCCTGAAGAAGGAGCAGAAAATCCAGCGCCGCCTGCAGAAGGTGCAGAAAATCCAGCGCCGCCTGCAGAAGATGGTGCCCAACCACCTGTTGATGGCGGAGAAGCAGTGCCAGCACCACCTGCCAGCGGAGAAGCGGCAGCACCAGAAAACCCAGCTGAAGATCTAGCAGAGACTCCAGCACCAGACAATGCCGAAAATCCAGCCGGCCGTGCTCCTAAAACAACGACTGCGAGCGTTGAAGAAGCAGAGCATGGGAAAGCGGATGAAGCTCACGGCAAAACTGATTTGGCAGCAAAGAACCTGGGTGGAGAGCCAGTTTTGTCAGTGCCAATGCCTGGCGAGACAACGCCGGCTAATTGATGGAATATCAGCGACACCTGTAATCGGCGCTCAACAAGCACCTGCAATAACCCCAAATCCAAATGCGTTTGTAAAAATCGAATTTCCAATGCACAAATAAAACGCCAGACATCTCGCCTGGCCTCTATATAAATAAGTCAATTTTATAATGTCCAATTTCTATGGTTAGGGGGATGGGGCGTTGGGTGCTGGAGAGGGTGTTCGGGCATAAGGAAATGTTCTGTCTATTGAGCTACTGATAAAGTGAATGCATGCTATTTATAGTGTACAAAATATCTACACTCAGAAAAATATTGGGGCTTATCAGTCAAAGAAATTATTTTCACGACAAAAATTTATATTAAATATTTAATTTGTGTTGCAAAATATTCTCAATTTTGAATTACAATTTATACGAATAATATTATTTAATCAATGTGAAATAAATAATAATCCTAATTTAAATCGAAATTTAATTTGTATTTTTTTTTTTATTTCTTGTTTTTTTTTCTATTGTGCACAATTTTTTGCTGAGTGTTACTTTGATAATTGTTGAAATTTCTACTAGACTTGCAAAATATATATAGTTTATTTTGCTTATACATTTACATAGACAACGGATTTTACTTACATTTGGAAGCATCTGTTTGCATTAAGTGGAAACAGAGAATTATAATTAAAGTATATTTCATCATAGTCTAAGAAATTACTACGAAATACTTTGTGCCAATTGCATCAGTTGTTTTCGATATATCCCAAAAGCAGGAAAACGAGAAAACTGACAGTGAAGAATTTTTCAGTTAACGGAAATAGAGTCATTTATTTTTGGGGGCGGTGTGTGTGCGCGTGTGTGTGTGCGTGTGTGTGCGCGTGTGTGTGCGAGTGGGTACATTGTACGCACTCTAAAATACATCAAAGAACGAATATAAATTTTGAAATTTTTAAACAAAAAAAAACAAAAATATTCGCTCAATATGACAAAAAAAGAAGAAAATAAATATAAACATACATATATAAAAGTATCAAATATGTATAGATTTTGTATATATATATTTATGCACACACGCCAATTTAATTATACATATATACATAAGTTTATATGTATCGTAACGTTTTGGGTGTGGGTTGTGCCAGCGAGAAGAACAACTTATAGTTCAGAGACGTGTCTGTATATAGTATATACAGAGGCGAATACTGCGCCATAATTGGCTTACGCTGACGTATCATCATCGTCATCATCATTATCATCATCATCATCAGCATTATCATGATCATCAACAAGCTCTATAAGTAATCGTAACTGTAGCAGACAATTAATTTTGTCTGCTACTCAACTCCTTTTTCTCATTTCTCATTTTTATTTTTTTTTTTTTAGCTTGTGACGATGATGTAATTCTATGATAGTCCTGCAATGCGGTCATAGGTTGTAGAAACCCAACAGCAAGGTCTCACACTTTATTTATTTTTCAATTTTTTTCTATTATTTATTTCGATTTTTGTTGCTGTTCGAAATGTCATGCCACATACCACATGCCACACGCTGCATATTTAATTGGACAATACAATGCATGGAAATGTCTCTTAATTTTCTAATTCAAAAACTTTCACAACAGCTTGAACTGCGCTTTGTTGTTTTTCTACTTGTTTTTTACCTGTCAACGAGCTGAACATGTTGAAAAATTTGCTTTTGCTTTGTTTGTGTTTTTTTTTTAATAGAATTTGGAACTGTTAACGTTCAATTTGAATTGAAATTTAAATTTGAATTAAGAGTCTGCTTGGGTTTTATTTGTAGTCGGCTAATTTTGTACGTAGCGCGTTTATTTTTAAAACGTTCCGACTGCGTCGACGGCACAAAAACGAATAAAGTCCAAACGAAAGTATCTTGTTGGAAATGTTGTTGTTCGCGATTGTTGTTGTTGTTGTTGTTATTTAGCTACTGATTCTTGTGGAACCTGTTAACTGCACTCATTCCGATATGCTACGTTCGCATGTAGATGCTATCAGTGTTGCCAGATGCGCGGAGTTCGTTGCTACATTGTGAACTCGCAGTGGCTGTTAAGCTGCCAAGCGCTGCCAGATAAGCATTAACAGCAATGTTATAAAGTAGCTAACATTTTTCTGTTAGCGAATCTTAAACTTTTTCGCTTTAAGTTAGCTCAGGTTAACAGTCTCTTGCTTGAGAGCGGTCAACATTTTTGTGTTAACGGACTTTCAAATTACTTAAATTAAATATATTACTGTGAACTGTGAACAAAAGCGGAACGAATACGTCGTATTGCTTAAGTTGTATATTGTGTAACTATTCGAATTCGGGATGCAGCGTAAGCCACATTCAACATGAAACTGCAGCTAATAAAAGGCATTTGCATTTTAGTTTATCTTGCAAATATTTATCAAATCGAAGGCAAAGGCAATTGCTACTATTTTAGTGATGAACAGGTGGGTACACCTTATAAATGATTATAATTTGTATTTTCATGAAAGAATATCAACTTTCAGTTAAGTTGGCCTAGCGCCTTAAAGGCTTGTGAAAGCAAAAAACTATGCCTGGCCAGCTTCGACAGTGCAGAGGCCTTTTATCATTTGCGAAATCAACCTGACGAGCTTAAGGTTGACTATTGGTTTGGCTTAAATGGACGTGCGAAGAATACGTTCAAGTACATCGACACATATGAGTTAATCAAGTACTTGCCACCTGGTAGCGAATTGGAGATAGATAAACCCTGCGCCTTTGTAAAACTACTCGAAAACAAGAAGCACACCATCCGGTCGGATCATTGCTTAATTAAAAAAAAATTCGTGTGCTTCGATTCGGTCAGATGTAAGGGCATAATTGCTAACAAGGAAACCAGTTATCTTACGGAAGTTACTTGTAAAAATTAAACTCAAAATAAAAAAATATTGTATATGCCACGGACCATATCGAATTCATTTTAAACAAAATTTAATTTGATTTGCCGCCGTTTATGTAATCCTTTGCTCTAAGTTGCTATAAAATAAAAACAAATTTTCTCGGCCGAAACATACCATACTCCAAACACCATGAAACTACAACTGTTGGCATTATTATTGTATTTAAGCCCTTTGTGCGAGGGGCAAACAGCAGGATCCTGTCACTATTTCAGCGAGGCAAAGGTACAGCCTAGGGTCCAATCCAATATTTATCTAATTGTTAAATTTGTACCATGCAGGTGGATTGGTTTGAAGCATTATTCACATGCCAACGAAAGCAAATGTGTTTGGCAAACATGAGAACACAGCGTTCGTTTGACGAATTTGAAAAAAAACTAAAAGCAAATGCTCGGGATGAGTATTGGTTTGGCCTAAATGGCTATGAGAAGTATGCATTCAAATATGTTGCAGATGGCGCACCGCTGGGCTATATGCCACCAGCAGCGTTAATACATTTAGATAAGCCCTGTGCTTTCGTCAAACCCATTGGTAAAACACATTTCACCTTTGAAACGGGCAATTGTGGACGACCCAGACGATTCGTATGCGCCGCAGCACCCAAATGCAACGGCAAGGATACAAATAGCACATTTTTGCCATCTCTTACGGCCGTACTGCCATGTGAAATCAAAAAAGAAATCTTAGAAAAGCTTGGTATTAAGTCCGCAGACTTAGAGGATTAAAGGAGAGAAAAAGCTCAAGTTTAAATTCAATTTCACGAACATGCGAGATAAAGTCGAAGGGCAAAGTTGAGGCAAATAATATAAAAGTTGTAAATAATTTTTCCTTCGCTTCATTTTTGTATTGCAATGCTGGAAATATATTTACAGGTGTTAACAAACAAATGGCGACACGTTACATTACAGAAAGCCCCAAAGCTATGCGTAAATCGCTTGAAATTTGCATTTTTATTTAATGAAAATGAACTTGTAATTTAGTTCATTTACGTAAGCTGCTAACTTGCAAGCTAAGCTAAGTTTTTCACAAAGGAAACAAACAAAATATATTTGCGATTTTAGCAGCCACGAATCATGTTAACAAATCTGTGCTAACTTTAAAAGCTTTGGCGTTGCCAGATGTTTAAGAAAATGTTTGAAAAGGTCTGCACTCTTCCGTTCAATATTCAATATTCAATATGTTATATCCAGTTAATAATTAAAGTTATTTGATGAGTGACTTCTGTTTCCTTAATAATTTACTCAAGCTTTTGTTTATATGTTTATTATTTATTTAAGTTATTCCTAACTACTTAACACAATAATCTTTTCGCTGTTGTCGAATGACCGCATTTAATTTGAGGCACTGTTGCCGCAGCTGATCATTGTCACCCTTGAGCACCTCAATGGTCTCCTCCTGACGCTGTATGGTCTGATGCACCCTATTAGAAATTATATGTATATGTATGTATAAGGTTAGCTATAGAGCGATCTGATGCTATATATTTATTTACCGTTTCTGCAGTTGATCCATTTCCTGTTTGTGGCGTTCATTGAGCACGCCCAGCTCACTTTGTATATCCGCATTGAGATTATCGCGCAGCTTGTCGCGCTCGTTGATGAAGTCGCCGCACATCTTTTTGCTATGGCTGAGCTCCAGCTGCAGCTGCTTGACCTCCGCCTGGCAGTTGCGCACCTGGGCGTCCGCCTCGGCCAGTTTTCCGCGTGTCTCTGCATACTTTTCTCGCAGCGACTTTTCCACATTTTCCGCCAGTTGCAAATCCTTTTCGTACTTTTCCTTGAGACGCCTGGGGATTGTGGTTGCATTCAGCAAATGCCTATCCAAGCTCTTAACTTTATACTTACAGCAATTTCTGCTCGTGCTCTTCGCCGCTCTGCAACGCATCCGCCTCCATGCGCACCACCAGCTCGTCCAGCTGGCGATCTCGCTCGGCTCTGTAGTGCTGCCTAATGGCATTCTCCTTTTCCGCCTGCGCCAGCTTGCACTTGTTCTCGTATTCCGTTTTCCAGAGCTCAAAGTCCGCCAGATATTGCTGCTCCACGGTGTTGATGCGATTCTGATATTTCTCCTCCTGCTTGGCCATCTTCTCCTGCATTTCGAACTTGGCCTGCTCAAGTTCGCTCTCCTGTTCCCGCTGCACCTCCTGTCTCTTGGCCAGATAGTCAGACTCCTTTTGCCGCAGCTCCGCTTGCAGACGTTCACGTTCTGCGGCAAAATCATCGGCGAGCTTCTGCCGCAGCTCCGCCTGCGTTTTCTGCTCCTCCTCCAGCTGACGCTCGAGACGCTCACGGATGGCGGTGCGTTCTTTTTCAATAATGCTCTCACGATCCTGTGCACAACTCTCGCGTATGCTGTGCTCGATTTGCTCGTGCTTGAGCCGTGCCTCCTCCAGAGCGTCCAACAGTTGCATCTGATGCGCACGCTTCAGTTCGGTCACCTCACGCTGATGATCACAGTTCATTTTGTTAATCTCCGCCTCAAGACCTTTCACTGTGAGCTCCTGTTTTCGGAGAAAGTAGTAAATAGGAAATTGTGGGAGTAACTTTTTATTTCACATTTCTTCAAGAAATTCGATAAGGAAATGTCAGCAAGTCTGCGATTCCCATCCTTTTCCTCTTTACTAAAAGCTAAGCCTTGAAACGAACTTTGGTTCATATAGCAAACCCTATTGGGAGGCTTCGATTCGATGAAGAAGGCTTACCAAGAATCAAATATGATTATCAGCCAATAGATAGGAATCTTCCATATAGGCATTTTGTTCCTAACCTTGAACCTGAACCATGAACTAGGTTCATATTCTAAACACTACGAAGAGCATTCGATTCGAGCAATGAATTATTTTGTTTTTGGATATACAGCCAAAGAGGGGCGTCTTCCATAAATGCATTTTCGTTTTAGCGTTGAACCGAGCATTAGGTAGATGCGTGGAAGGAGAAAAACAGATTTTGAAATCGAACCTATGCAATAGGAATCTGATCGTACCACCAACACTTTGTTCTTTGGACTTCCAGCTTATCAGTTAGTCCATATATAGTTGTCTTCCAGATATGCATTTTCCTACCCAGGACCTACCTTAATCTTCTTTGTATTCTCGCGCACCCAGCGCTCCCGGCGTATTTTCTCGCCCGCCAATGTTGTCTCCTTGGCGCGTGTCAATTCCGTTTCCAGCCGGTGCTCCCAGGCCTGATTCTGGCTCTCCAGGCGACGCGTCAATGCGGCCACCTTCTCGCAGAGCGAACCCTTATCCTTGAGCAGCTGCTCGATGAAGCCTTGATGACGTGTCACAACCTCCTCGTAGTGCTTCTTTTGTTCACGTATTTTCGCGGCACTGTTGGACTTTTCGGCGCGCAGCGATTTCTGTTTCTCGGTGCGCAGCTGGAGCACATGCTCCTTGGACAGATGAATGGCATTGGCCAGCTCGTTGGCGCGTAGGCTGAGCGCAATAACGCGACGCGCCAACTGATGATTGGGAAGCATCAGCAGTTCCGAGAGCCTAAAGAATATTGTTTATTCTAAAGTAAATACGAGTGTTTATATACGAGTGGAACTATAACTCACTTGGGCACCTCATCGGTCACATCGGGCTCCACGACAAACTCCACTTCGGAGCGATTGCTGTCCGGCATGGAGCGACGGGTTTCCATCAGGGTTTTGTCACAGCTGCTCTCCACATTATTGAGATAGGCCAAAATGTCTCTGGAAGGCATGAGGTGTATTTTAGCTTTACTTTAAATATGCTGACTGTTAAATGGGGAAGGGACAAAGAGATCTATCGAGCTTCAAACCGACCTGGAACTGCTTAGCTGCAGGTCTTTAGATTGTTGATTAGATGACTTATGACCATATCTCAGATCCTACGAACTACAAATTCAAATTGAATAGGCACGTTCTCTATGGGATACAAAAAATATTTCACGAATTGAATAACTCCCGCCGAAATATATATCAAAGGAAGCTAGCGACAGATCAATACTGAATACAGGGTATCTTCTAGTGTGGCGCTTTCATGTTTTTTTATTAGAAACACAATTTCCCTAGTATCCCACCACTCACTTGTATTTGTCGCCACTTTCGGGCATTTTGTCTCCATTTTGACTAACCGTTTCGGCTGTCTCTGCGCGTGAATCCAGTTTAAGGTTCAACTCGCTGGGCAACCGTTCCGCAAAGTTGTCTGAAAAATGTTTATCTATAGAAAATAAAGTAGATGAATTGGGGCCAACAATGCTGCAAGATCACCTCGCTTCTTATCCTCCTCAATCTCCTTAATGACGGACACAATCTCATCGTAGGTGGAGCCTCTGGAATCATCGTTCGACTTAAGCGACAACTGTGAAGCGCTATCATTGTCATTGTCATTGCCCTCGTCCAACTCATCCAGGCCCTGTTTATGCAATTCCTCAAACTGAGCCAACGCCTGCTTCTGCTCCTGCATGCTCATCCAGCTGTCCACCTTGTCCAAATTGTATTCACTCAACTTTCGCTCCTCCCGCAGACTGCCCACGCTGACGGCTTTCTTCAGCTTGCCGCCGGTGGACAAGCTGATCGTTGTGCTCTTGGCTAGAAATTTGGACTTGTTGTTGTTGTGGTTGATTCGGGTGCTTGGCTCCGCACTGGCGGGCTTCACGTTCTCCTTCTTCTTGCCCACAAATGGAGGCGTGGCAGCGATTTTTAAATAATTGCTAATAACAGAATCAGCGCTGCTGTTGCCCAAATGCCGTCGATCCTCCTGGACAATGGGCAGAAAATTGTTTTCAGCGCCGAAATTGCGCTGACCGGGCGGGCGATATGAGGCGCCACCGTTAACTTGACCTTGGTTGTTGCCGTTACTGCCATTAGCTGCGCTGAGATTCTTCTCGGAGAGATTGTTCTGTTTGTCCTTGGCCTGCGCCGCATACTTGTCCATATAATTGGGCAGCTCCATGTTGTTCATGGGCTCCAGCGGCTTGCTGCTTTTATCCAGCGACACGCCCACCGCCTGCTTGTACTCCCTGATGACATTTAGCTCCGGCGTGGCTGACTTGGGAATAGGCACTGGCGGTGGCAGTGACAACGGCAGCTGGCTCTTAGTCTCCGCATAGCGACAGCTGGGCGCATCGCAGGCGCATTTGACATCCGCGGCAGCCTCGTTGGTGCTGGCCGTGGAGGAGGAGCGCGTGCTGCAGGTGCAGTTCTCCGATGGGCACTTGGGATACTCGTAGGTCTCGGCCAGCACTTCGGCGCTGCCGCTGCCCGAAGCCGGCGCGCCAAAGTGCACGGATTTCTTCTGACCGCTGGCATCGCTGGGCTCCAGCTTGTTGCCACTGTTGTTATTGTTGTTGTTGCTATTGTTGTGGTTATTGTTGTTGTAATTGAAGCTGGGCAGTGTCAGGGGACCCGGCGCCGATATGCTGCTGCTGCTGCCGGCGCGCACCAGCGACTCCTGCTTATCGTTGTCACAATCACTGGAGTCAACATCATTCTGCTGGCTGTTGGGCTTGCTGAAGGATACGCGACCCGGCAGATCCGGCTTGGCAGTCTTTTGCAGGAGCGCAGCATTACTCAGTCCCTGGCTGGTTGACCAGTTGGAAGCATAGGATTTGACTTTCTCAGCGCCCGGCATGCTGACCAGAAAACGTTCCAGCTGCTCGCCCTCGCTGCTGTGCGGAGATTTCTGCGAGAAATCCGACTGATCGTCGGTGGAAGAGTTGCAGGCGCTGCGGCACAACCAACTGCGCTTGATCGGCTCCTCCAACAGCGACTTTAGAAGATCCGTGGAAGAGACTTGACGCTGTGAACAGAGAATTGAATACCCTCAAATGGCATTATTTTGCTAATTTATGATGGCCTAGAATTAAACTTGATTTCATTCTTAAAATGGTTAAAGACTTAAAATAAAATAAAAAAGAACCACAAGCATTTGCGTACTTAAAATAAACGCAAATGGAAGTTTAACAAATCTAGTTTTTAGCTTAACTTAAAATAAGCTTAAGACCAGCTCGTTGGTAGTTATAATATTCTAAGTTTAAGTAATGTATTAAACTCTTCCATTCAGAAATTTATACTAGGCATAAATGAAGCAAAAAAGAGCCCAATAATAATGAATGCTTGCTTGAAATAGGCGTAGAACTTTCAAGATGAAAGTTAAAAAGTTTTAGTTTAATTCAAGAACCTGAGTCTTATAGGAATTTCGAAATAGAAAGATTTTAGAACAAATTACCTTATTGCAAGAATATGCAAACTTAAAATAATACTCTTTAAACTAAGTTAAGTGTATTTTAATCTTATCTTGAAATAAGAAATTTCGTTCTCATTTTAGGTAAATTAAAACTTGTCTGGATTTAATGCATATTTGGGTACGCAATGCTTGTTTTGTTTTTCTCCGAGTGTACATGGACTTGACCTTGCGGCTGTTGGCACTTTCTACTCACATGTTTGCTATGTCGCAGTTCCTTTTCGCCAAAGTAAACGCTAAGCTTGCGTCCAAATTTCGGATCCGCCGACTGTGGCCGCCCCAGGAAGGGCGAGGAGCGACTGCGCTGCTGCAGAAAGTTGGCGGAACGTGGGCGAAAGTGTGGCGCAGAATTATGCAGAGTCGTGAGAGAGCGACTATTGTATTTGGGCTTCGTTTTTTGTCTTGCGGCGAGGTTAATCTGCGGTGTCCAGCAAAATAGGGGATGGGTAGCACATAAATAGCTGGCACAGCAAGAACCAATGCGCACCTACCTGTGAGCCCCTAAGACATAAATCCATAATAGCACCCAAATTTAGCACACGGCGCACCTAAAACACTCGCTTTTCACTTTTCATTTAGACAGGGTCTCCTTTCGCTCTGCCTTTTAGCCGCACTGACGGCTGCGCCACAGCCAACTGATTTTGTTGAAAACTTGTTTGGCCCATGGTCGCTTTTGTTTTGGCCAAAACATATAGAAATAAAAAAAACAGCCCCTGGCTATAATATCGATTAAACGCAGTCCAGGACATGTGCCCAGCAGATGTTGGTCAGCAATGCAACCCCCAAAGCGACCTGGACATGGTTACCATGGGCAAGCGTCACGCTCGCCGAGCACCCGACTCATGAGTTGAAAACTTGGCCTCACAGGTGTTTTCTTCAATTTCCAATATCCAACCGAACTTACACAAATTTTTGTGCATGAAAAAGTTATAAATAATAAATATTTCTAATCAAAAATTGAAATGCCACACCTGCTCAATCAATCAATCAAATGCAGAGCATGCTAACAAGCCGAATCAATTAAAGAAATTCATCATGAAAAAAAAAAAAAATTATCATTATCAAAACTGAACTCAAGGACAGCAACGCGCTGGCACACAAAAAGTCAAAGTTCAGCTTCATAAATACCTTACTTTTATTAATTCATCACTTTATTCGTTCAAGTTTGAATCGCCTTCCATTTTCAATGTTAACAGGTAATGAAATGCCATTCACAATTGCATATTATTTATACAACTGCAAGGCACATGAAAGTACAAGTTTTGAATTCTAGCCAGACCTGACACATGTTAGATACATTCAAATTATTGCATGGCCTCTATTTATATCCTACCCGTCAACAAAATTGTCTAATATCCACAACAGTCATAACAAACTTATCTGCCTTTTCAAAACTTGAAACACCTTAATTAAACATTAGATATTAATGGAAAAACATTTTTCTGGTATTACTTTTTTTCTAATATACTTCAATTAACAACCTTTTTTTTTAATTTTTTTAAGTATATTAAAAAAAATTGTTATTTTTGTTTAAGAAAATCTTTGAATTTGAATAAAATAATTTTTTGGGTTTTTATATATCTTCAAATATTAATGATAAAAAATGTTAATTACTTAATTTAATAAATTAGAAATATTTTTAAAATGTAAATGAATTATATAAAATATTGAAAAAATTAAAAAATTTAAAAAAATTCAAATACTTTTTAAAAACGTCCAATATTATGCTGCTAAACGTTTGGTAGGATCAAAACAAAATTCCACAACTAAGCTAAGCAAACAAGTGTCTCATTTATGACTATCTTTTTTTTTCAGCTAATTAATAATACAAACAACTGGTTTTATAATAATAATTTATTTAAAGCAAATTGTTTGAAGTAAACATAGTTAAGTGTAGCTGGTGGCCAGGCTTAAGGGGGGTATCGCACGATAGCTAAACCCTAGCATGGCGACGGCCTCAACAATTGGCGCTTAGTGTATGTGTGTGCATGTATGTGTGTTGTGTGTTGTGTGTGCGTGTGTGTGTGTGTGCGTGTGTGTATGTGCATGTGTGTGTGTGCGTGTGTGTGTTACACGGATACTGACTGATGCGCAAAGCATAAAATTAAATTTGGCAACATTTCTCATAATGAACTTATTGGCTAACACAAAATACACAATAGATAGTTCAATATTTTTTGTTTTGATTAACAATAAATTGCACTAAAAGACGACGACCCTTCACTTGGACCACGGGGGATTGGTGGTACTGGCGGGGTTTGGGTCAGCTGCTGGCGCCTAGTCCGCACGCAGCACCGACGTCACCTGAACCTCGTTCTGTGCATCGTTTTGTATATCAAACTTCAGTTTAGTCAACTCCTGCAGCTGTGCATCGGCAGACGAGGCAGCTGTCTCCTTGGTCACCTTGACCGTATCGGGATAGTTATTCTCACCGCTGCCCAGCTCCTGGGCAAAGCTAACCACCGTCTTGGGCTCATAGTTGACGCCGAGTGCACCGCTGGGATCGGGCGTGGCTAGGCTGGGCACATCGCTGGCATGCCCATTGGTATGGGATATGGTAATAGCCTCATCGTGACCATTGGTGGCGACGGCGGCGGCGGCGTCTCCATTCTGCGCGCTCACGGTGGGCGCCGGCGTAATCACCTCCACCTGCGCCTCAACGGCTGCGGGTGCACTCTCAATGGCAGCGGCAGCTGCAGCAACAGCGACTTCGACCTCAGCCTTGGCCACTTGCTCCACTTCCGTTTTGCTGTCATCATCCTCGCCGGCCACCGCTTTGTTCATCTCCTCAATGGCCTTGGCCACCTCCTCGGGCGCCACATCCTCATCGTGAGCATGGCCATTGCTAAGCGGCTGCACCTCCGACTGCTCCACGTTGTGGCCGTTGGTCAACAGTGCAGGTGGCTCCGCCTGCGTCTCCAACTGCTCGCTGTGTCCATTCGCAACTGGCGCCGCCTGCACCACTGGTTGCTCCTGCTGCTGCTGCGCCTGCTCCTCCTCAATCTTTGCCGGCAGCGGCATTTCCAGAGCTGGCACTATGGCCGGACTGGCCATTGTCTCCGCGAAGGAGGTGCGATTGGGCGAGTCCGGCGAGATCATAACATGGGTAAAGTAACCACTGCGACGATTCTCAAAGTCCAGCACATTCTCCTTGGCCAGACGCTCCTGAATGCGTCGCTGCCGGCGTATGAACTCCGGCACATTCTCATCCTCGGTAGCTGCGGGCGCTTCCACAGCTACCGCTAGCTTGGGCCGACGCAGCACCACCTTGGCGGCTTCATTCTGCTCGGAACTGCCGTTGCCATTATCATTGCTATTGGTCGCCCAGCTGGCGGCTGCAGTGGATGGCTTAAAGACGCCATTGAACTTGGTGCCGACCACAAATTTGTTGCTGTTGATGCCGTTGCTGCTGTTGTTGTTGGCGCACTTGTACGGATTGTAATTGTTGTTGGCATTCGGTTGCGGCGACAACGGATTACCATTGTCTTCCACTTTGGGCGAACGAGCTATGGTAAAGTTGGGCTTGCCATGGCTGATCAGCAGCTTGGCGGCCGGCGAGGGGCTCTTGTCGCTGAGGGGCGATGGCAGGCCGCTGCGAATTTGTATGCTCGGCTTGTTGATGGTATCGGCCATGTTGCAACTGTGTGTGTGTGCTGCGAATGTGTTTGTGTGAGAGAGTGGGACTCGTCGCGGGTCTCGTGTGGATCTGATACGCGCTTTTACTTTCCGTCTGCTAACGGTGCTTTGCCTGTGTTAAGCTGTAAAAGATGTTACCAAAAAAAAAAAAAAATAGATAAATAAATAAATGAATTTAGAGATGAAAAAAAATCACAAAAAATTAGTCAAATGCAAATTTAAATTTTTTCATAATCATGCTCAATTTGTGGTGAAAAGCACATAAATTTGGCTATATGCATAAATAAATGTTGGCTTTGAAATCACCACAATTTGCCACAAAATGTGGCAAATAATTATTGCCTTTAATTTAAATTATGTATTTTAATTTTATTTAAATTTCATCGATTTTGGGACAGCACCTTAAGAATACTCCGACTGCTTTCTATAAACTATTCACTTTTATGGCTGCTCAGTCGCGTTTTAAGTCTTTTTATTATCGCCCTGGGCATATTTAAAGGTGATTCATGCTTGAGAAAAAATTTGTGATTAGCTGCATTTCGAGTGCCCCGACAACAGAATCAATTACTCATCATTTGTTGATGGCCCAACTTTGCGTTTAAAACATTTATTTATTTATTTTATTAACTATTTTTAATGTGACTCTTGGCGCGCGGGAATCGCCACTTGACAAATTCTCAATATATTTATAATCCCAGGCATTTATCAAGTCATAAATAAGCCAATTAAAGCTTCCCATTGCAGTGGCTAATTCATAACTTATTTATTAAACTCTTTAAAATTGTTAAATGCGCCCAAAGTCCACACTTGGCCATATGGCAACTGCTTAGGAACACTTCAGCCCAGAAACTTGGCTGATAAGCACCGAAAAGTTGTTATACATTTAGAAAGAAATATATATAAAGTTGTACTCTTATCATTGTTATGTTATAAAATGTGCATATTGTTCGCAAAGTTCTGTCTATAAAGTCATAAAGTCATTTGCAAGTCTATGAAACGGTTCGAAATATCTTTGAACAAGATTTCGGCTTATAGAAAGTTCTTGACTAATTTGCTAAAAATATGTGTGTGGGCTTTTTGAATGATATAAATATGTATATATATTTCCATGCCATACACATATATATATATATATATGTTTACCTAAATAAAAAGGCCTTCATTTTAGTGGACGCCGAGTGGTTCCGGAAACGCTTGTCAAGATTTCAACTATCTCCACTTATGACAATAATTATAAAATAAATCGAATTTAGTGCCTATTCCTGAACTGGTTAAAATTGGTTCAGCCAAATATTCCATGATCGGTTTCTTTTGTAGATAATTCTGCCTAGTCTCTTGTATGTTCCAAATATTCCGTCGTCTATTAGTTGTTGAAAGTGCTTCGATGACATATCTTTATAGATGATCGTGCGTTTCACTTCATTGGCTCGGGCTGTTCTTTGCGCTTATCAGCAAGGTTATATAACAGCGACACGTTTACCCGCAATTTGTACCTTTATCTAGACTCCACCTGGCATTCAGCCGCGTGCTATCAATCACATGTCCAAGCCTGCCGCAGCAAAATCTCATCAATGCAAAGTTTTGCATTCAGTATTTACTTTCGCTGGCAATTTGTAGTTTGATTTTTTTTTTTTTCGTTTTTGCTACCGTTTCACACGGCGTATGCGTAATTACGTAACGCGAGCGGACAATGCACGGCCAGGGTCATCAAGTGGTCATTGTCAAGCCCAAAAACAAAAATACAAATGCCATCGATTGTTTATTGAGCTATGGACTGCTTAAATAACAATTAGCCGTGTTTATCGGAAATACCCGACGCCAAAAGGCCGCAATTTTGCAGCTAATTGGCAGGCGAGCAGCCCGCGACACAGATCGATCAGAAGTACATGTGACCAACTAGCTGGTCGACTGGCAAGTGACCAGCTCCGTTCCAGCCTTATCAATATGCTCAGCGCACACACGTAACCGATCAGAACTGATACGCGGCCACTTTCATTGCCAGGCACTTCTTCCCCTCGCCCCTCGGCGGGTACTAATTTAATTAAGCGCTGCAATTTATGGACCTGCATTGCAGCTACTCATAAATTCTATGCGCATTCAATTACTTAGCCAAAGGTCAGCCGCACAGTTTATTTGATTTTATTTTCAATTTTATTGTTCAGTTGTAATTGAACTTGTTTTTAATGTTCGCTCGTTCGTTCGTTCGTTTATTTGTTTTATTGCGTCTGGCGTAAAGTCTGGCAATTGCGACGCATCTAAATTAGATAAATAAAGTCCAAGAGCAAATAAAGTTAGTCTTGAAGCTTGGTCTAATGTAAGGGCTTGCCAGGTAAATACTACTTCAAAAAAGAAATATTAGCTACATTTAACTTAATTCTTGTTTGTTTTTTCCTGGGTCAACATATCGCGTTTTATATTAGCTTTAATTAAAGTGTATAAGATTTAAATAACATATTGTATAATTTGCAAGGGTTTTAAATAAATAATTAATAATAAAAACGAGAAAGTAAGGATAACTGCGGCACGCCGAAGATTTAATACCCTTGTAGATATTTCCCTTTTGCAAATACTTTGCAGCAACTCGAAAATGCAGAATTTGTTGAAAATATCTTTGACAATAGAATATTTTACCAAATGAGAAGGAAATGGCTCTCTCAACTCGGGGATGCCTTCTTTTATGCGTTACACATTTCATGACAAACTTAAAATACCCTCTACAAGGGTATATTAAAATTATAGGTTTGGCCCAAGAAACAGAATTGTGTGGAGTACAAATAAAGTTTATGAAACAAATTTTCGAAATTTTATAAAAGAAACCGAATTTTTTTGTGTCTATATTAAATTTAATAATTTAATATATTAATATTGATAATATTAAATATAACAATTGTACAAATAATAATAAGAGATAGTCAAGGAAATGCCAAATCTATAAAGAGAGGCCATCAAATATATATTGATATTATATGCTGTACACTTTTAGCAAGAACTATCTGCACATAATTCTTGCTAGAAGAAAGAAAAGCAAAAGAAAACATATATATATATAAAACATAAACATATATATGTATATATAAAACACAGCTGGATTTGAGCCGGTAACTTCGCGCTTCTTAGTTCAATGCTCAGACAGCCAAGCCACGCAGTCTTATGACGTCACATCGCATAGGCATATCGGCTATAGAATTAATCGTCGAGAAACAAACAATATTTTTGTAATGATCAGTTATTAAATTGCTAAATAATTAAAGTGCATTTTGCCGAATACGAACTTTTAATTACTGTTTGCTCATTCGAGGAACAATTAAAATCAACTGGGCGCAAACATTAATTAAAATAAATGCAAAGCTCTAAACAATTTGTGTACTTTCTAGAACTTTATATGTACACTTACTGTGTGCTTGGCAAATACTATGTGCTTAAAGTATTTACTGGAAACTATTTTTGTAGCCCAACAAAAGAAAACAGCTGAACTAATTGCATTATGAGATCGAACAGAGCAATTAAGCAGTTGCACGTGTTGTGATCAAATATAGTCAATATTCACTGTACTCAATTGACTGCTGGGCAGGAGCTTAAGCATATCAGAGCTCTGTCTCTCATTGAGTTGACATAGTGACTTAATTATTCAGTCCACTTGGCTGCCGAACGTGCCGAACAACCAGTTCTCATTTGTCTGTCAACCTTCCCAACGAAAAACCCATGACAAACAACTAAATAATGTGCAGCCATATATAAATGTTTATAAATTGATAAAAAAAAAAACAAAAAAAAAGACAAAAAATAAATAAGCCATATAAAAAGTGGCAATTACAGTACCCAAATAAACTGTGCTGAAATCTCAAGTGTTTGTACTTTGCCGCCGTGAAGCACAATTTGGGTGGAACTTTTTGCGACTGGGTGGGTGGTGCCCGGTGGTTGGCGTCCCGCTAATTGAATACAAATATGCGGGCTAAATTCAGCCACAGATGTTTGCAGCAAATAATTTAAGCTGTTTTGCACATATTTTTTTTCTTATTTTTTCTTCTTTGCTTGTTTTGTTATTTTTTCTAATTTACCTAAAAATGCTTTAAGCAAAATAACACTTGCACATGATCTGTTTATTGCCAGCGGGTAGAAGCTGCACTTGAAAATGCGAATTGGCCTTGAATTTAACGTTTTGTGTGCTATAAGCTGTGAGTCAAGTATATTTGTGTATACCCTATAACAATAAAATGCATATTAGAGGGGGGTATATAGGCATGCGTCTAATAGCTTGTACAAACACAGTATGTATAGTATATTCTTGTATACCCTATGCCATATTAAATGAATATAAGAACTGGGTATATAGAACTAAATATATAAGGCAGACCATGCCTTTACACAGCATCTTCTATGTGTTCATTTCCCTCAAAAACTACAATTACCACAGCCACGAAATTTTTGCTTGAATGTGCATCTAAGTCAAACATTGAATTATGGCTTAGATGTATTATCATAATAGCATATTAAATAGATAATAACAATTATAAACTGTGGGCCGTAGAGGCCATGCTTTATCAAATGTTACAAAATTTAAAAGCAAATAATATTTTAAAAAATAAATTCAAAGCATTCAAGCAGAGATCAACAATATAATAACTTTTTACTATAAATAAGAAATGTTCAACTTTTTTTTAGCACGTTTTGACTTTTTCTAGTCGTGCATGCCCGTCTAGAGCAAACACATTAACTTTTATTCCTAACCATTTTAGTTGAAATTTGCATAAGGTGAGCGAGAACGGGACTCCAATATGAATATTTCTCGGTGAATACAACAAATTGCACTTAAATAAGCGCTCAGCATTTCCACAATTTATAAATAGTCATTGATTAATTGGCAAAATTTATGAATAAGTATAAAATATTGTACTCTCCATATGATTTATCTCTAAAGTTTCCGTTTTGTATTGCGCTTGAGTCGAAACGAAAACCGGCTTTTAACCTAAGACCTTGGCTCAGCACCAAAGAAAGCGAAAGTATTTGCATTGTGGCCTGATTTATGGCTAAAAACGTAGCATATCATATGCAAAAATAAATCTTTAATTTATAGATTGACAACTTTCTGTATAACATTTGATAAGCTTTTCAAGCGCTTTGCTCTATAATAGAATATTTAGCTAGCTCTCTCTGTTTGCCAACTTTAAAAGCTCTTAGTTATTTATGAGCCAAAATAAAAGTTTGTTTTTAGCCAAAACTTCTGGTGTAGAGCAAAAATTTGAAGGTGTGAATTGCTGGTGTGACAAACGCGGCGCGATAATAAAAAACAAAAACAAACAGACAAACGGACAAACCGAAAAAGGCTGCTATTAAAGACCAGGCCCAGTCCCAGTCCCAGACCCAGTCCCAGTTTTTGGCTACAGAACCCAAAAAGCCCAAAAAACGCAGGCCATTCACATTTGTTCAACTTTTTGGGTTATATCTTTCCATCTTTTCTATTTTGTTGTTGCGTGAGTTTGGTGCGTCTATCATTGGTAAATCAAATTGGTTACTTGGCCCCCTTTTTGGCCGAGAGGTGTGTTGCCAACGCCGTCTGGCTGTGTGAACTCGTCTCGAACTGCTTTATTGCCACAACAATTGCATTGGGCTGGTTATTATGATGCGAGTGCGCGGGCAAGCTCATCTTGTCTCGCTTAGCTGGGAATTGCGTACTTTTCTTGTTGTTGTTGTTGTTGTCTACACAAAATGCGACGCTTTATACATACTCATATATGCAGCTCAACAATAGTTTCGCTGGTTCAAACCAGGTTCGAACCTTGGCTAGAAATTAGACAATTATTGACATTCTTAAGCCGCATAATTGCTTTTAAAAAATGTGGTTCCTTTGTTCTACACACATATAGTTATAAATATTAAAATTATAGCGCCAGCCAGCCGCTAATCTTATCAAGAGCCATAAAGAGTACCAAGAACGTTTTTTTGTGTTTTGGCAAAAACACAAACAACAACTGATAAACAGCATAATCCAAAAACGCGCAAACTCAAGAACTTGTGCGCTCTGTAATACTTTATTATCTAATCATATGATTAACGGCCTCGGCTTGCAAGAAAGTGAAAACTTTGTGCATTAAAACCAAGAGCATAAAATATATAAAAAATAAACGGGGTTCAGGGTACGAGCCGCATTGCATAGCGGTAAATGCTTGGTTTTGTTGAAATTTTTGTATTATTATTATTATTTTTTAAGACAAAGTTTTGCATGCAACCGAGTTGCAAGAAAAAAGTGAAAACCATTTGCCGATTAAAGGCGGCTAAGCGTCATGATAGCGTGTGTGCATTTGAAATACATATATATATAATTATTTCTATATATATGTATATATATGGGCGATTTTTGTAGAACGATTTTGGAGCGACAATTGGCCACACTTCAACAATTTAACGGACAGTCAAGACGCAAAGTCACGCACAGATGCTAAGCGGCTTTTTTTTTGTGTACAAATTCTGATGGCATTAATTTTTTATTGAACTTTTTTATTATTATTATTATAGGTTTTTTTAATTTAATTTTATTATTATTTTTTTCGTAGCAGCCAACGCGGCGTATGCGCAATTGTAATCGCATAGAATACGCTCAGATATGATTTACACGTTTGCAGAATTGTTATTATTATTATTATTATTATTATATTTGGGCAGCTAACAGATACCAACACGCACCTCAATTGTTGTTGCTATTGTTGTTGTTGTTGCTGTCTGCGTTGTCGTTGTTGTTGTTGTTGTTGTCGTTGCCGTTGTTTATAATATTATTGTTGTCGTTGTCCGCTGCGTTACCGTAAAACGCCAAAACGTAACTGAAACTGAACCTGAAACAACTTCAACACTGACGAGCACCTCTGAAGTCGTCAGGCTGTCGACGTCGACGTCGTCGTTGTTGTTGTTGTTGTTGTTGTTGTTGTTGTCGTTGTTGTTGACGTTGTTGTCGCTGTGGTTGTTGTCGGTTATCGCGCAAAGTGCTCGTGCGCATAGCTGGCGCAAAATAAATATGTATGAAAACGAAAGAAAAAAAAAAAAATAGAAAATAAAATACCTGAGCAGCGAATGTGTAAAGCTGACGCTCTTAATAACTAAACAAATGCCCTACAGGCGCGACCAGTGTGAAAGGTAAACGCAGTCTGCTAGCCAAAACATTTTCCCCCCAAAAACAGACTTCTGCTAAGTATTTTGTTGGCTTTTAATTGTTGCACAAATTACGTATAATTTTGCTTCTTCTATTTTTTTTTGCTCCCCAAAAATGAACGGCATTTCCGACACTTGTTGTTTGCCCAGGCGCCCACTAAAAAAAATAAATGAAAATAAATGCAAACAAATGTCAAAGAAATGACTTAAATGGTTTGTGCAAATAAACCTGGCCGAAAGTGAACTGGTTTACACGTGCGCCTAGCACACGATCAGCTGATCACGTACGCAAACCGTTTAAAGTGCGTTTTACTGTACTCAGCTATTTGTTCATAACTTTTGTCTCATTATACAACCTGTTTGCCAACTGACTCATAGCTAATACACTCGGTTCAATAAGCTCTTTGCATTAGCCGCTGCTGGTGCTATAATCGTATGTGTAGCGTAATATGGGTCAGAGATTGCAGGTTTCAATGGTTTTCATAAGTTGCAATTATTGCTTATGTTTATATAGACTTTTCAAAGTGTTATCAAGGTATGTACTTGCAAATATTTGAAGACTATTGTAAATAAACAATCTATTACAAGTATGCGTTGCTTATCAGACAATAGCCAAAAAAAAAAAAAAAAAACGAAAGACAAATACTGTAAGCTATGCTGTTTTAAATGGTTTAGTGTAAATGGTCATTAAAAAGTTTGATTACGTTTTTATTAATTTAAAAAAGCAAGACTTGGAAATCAAATGCTTAAACGTGAAGCAAATTCCCAAGCAAATACAAAATTTAATATACAAATAGATTTCCGAAACAAAAAATTGTAACTAAGGAAAATAACAGAGCAAAAAATTAGATATGTGAATAGATATTATGTAATTGGAATTTCTTAATTAAGCACGAAATATAACAAATTTAACTCGAAATTTGATGTGTAAGCAGCTATTATCGTATGGAATCCCCTTTGATCAAAAAGCAAATACCAACAAATTGCGGGCAGAAAATTTCAGTAGCGCCCGAGCAGGGATCTCAATCCAATCATCACTGATCAGCCAAAGGCTACCCAAACAAGTTTATTCGATAAGTAAGCAGCTGTTTTCGAATGAAATGCCCCAATAAAACCAAAAGACTGCACCTTAAATGTTTTAAGTGCAAAAGTAATTGAACAATAAAGATTAAATGTAAAAGCTTTTTAACAGCGGAACCTCCGTACATGCGAAAAGAGTGCTAGTTCGAAATTAACAGTGGCGCCCGAGCAGGGATCTTAACCAAAACATCCATCATCAGACAAAATGTAAAAATACAAGTTTGTTTAATAAATAAGCAGTTATTATCAAATGAAATCACCTAATAAAAAAAAGACTGCAGCTTAAATATTTCAATTGAAAAAGTAATGAAACAATAGAAGTAAATGTAAAAGCTATTTAACAGGGCCTCGTCTGGCATACGAAAATATTTAACAGTGGCGCCCGAGCAGGGACCTGAGCCAAAAGTAATAAAATGTGTGTGCAGTTATTATTACCGCATGGAATTCCCCGATTTGCAGCGCACGCTAGGAACGTTGCTAATCCGGTATTTTTTTTTTTTTTTCTTTCTTCTTTTTGTTTTACTGAAATAGCAGCTCCATCACGTTTGATTGCCCGCATAAACATGCCAGCAATTGGTGCACGCCAACGAAACTGTTAACAGGCGCTTCTCGTATCGATTTGATAAGTTTTTGGCAGCAGCAATTTAGGTTTCTGCGTGTCGTGTTAGATTCTTTGATTGTTTCAACGATATATGGGCCCCGACAAGAGTGTGTTTGGCTTTTACACGACGCAACAATTTTGTTGCCCTAATGCGGGCGTCGGCTTCCGCTGCCAATATAAATAATAAATTAACAAACATACTTAAAAGCGTTGGTCATGAAATTGTGGCCAAGCCGCTGGGTGGGTTCAAATCAAAAGCCGTTTGACTTGCCACTTGGCAAGAGGAGGTGAAGGCGTGGCCCCCTCTATGTCGACGATAAACGGTACTCGTATCTTATAAAGCGCTCGTCGAGGTAAACTGGTATGTGTAAGCCTTTCGACCCGTTTCCATTGCTATTATTTTCTTTATTCGCCTAGAACTCAAGCCAGTTTTGTATGTAATGGCAATCAATGTGTTAATAAGTGGCTGTTAACTTTTGTGCTGTTAATTCAATATTTGCACATCGTTACAACTGGAATTCGAGTGTGCATGCAAAGTCTCTATTGTTTTTGACTTCTTAACTATATATATATATATATATACATATATATTTGCCCGGTTGAATAACACTAATTGACATACAAACACGGGGGGAAAACAGAGAGTAAGAGGCGCCGAAACGGATCGACTTGGAACGGATCGGAGTGGGACGGCACAAGCGAACGTGCACTTAAGCCGGCATCGCACTCTACAACCTTGACAAAGAGAATTGCAATTAACGTCCAAAACTAATTTGCGTACAAAGTGCAGAAAAAAAAAGAGAGGCACGCGCTGAACAAGAACGCAGCAAGCATTTTAGCAATATTTATCATAACTGGAATTTATATTGGTCAACATAGCGCCACTTTGCCAGCAGAAATTATATCAATTAATGGCAAGAATCAAAAACACATAAACACACGCAATTCTTTGAAATTCTATCTCTGTGGAAAAGCCGACAGCACAAAACTTTTTTGATTGGCTTAATTATGCATAATAAATACAGTTCGTTCATATACTATATATATGTGTGTGATACATATGTTGTCCAATATCTTTTTTGCAGCTTTCTTTTCTCATATGGTAAATTGTTGGGCGCTGCCAATTAAAATAGAAATTGTTGACCTACCAAAAATTTTTATAGCTCGCTTACTGCATTTGCATAATAAATTACAAATGTTTTTCAAACACCCAAAAAGCGTCTAATACAAAAATTTGTCTGCGTAGTTGTTACTGCAAATCACACGCGTTTGTTGGCTGGACACAATAACTTTCGAAATACACGGCTGACTCTTAAAGTTGTTAAAGCGCAAAACGCTCTGCACAGGCGCATAACGTGTTTTGAACTGAGCGCAAAGTCTGAGACGATCGGTCAACAGCGCGCGCACACCGACAACAGCTTTAATAACAAAAACAACAGCAACAAGAGCAACAATAGCCAGCTTTAATGAATGAAAGTGTAATTTTTTGCCTCAGCTGTCTCTATTATTGTTACAATGACAATGTGCAACTTTTTGTGCATGGCCCGGGGCTTACAATGACAGTCCTTTACATTCCCACAATAGACGGAATAAACAATGCGGCTAAGCATGACTAAAATCTAACATATGCTACGCTGCCAGCGCACAGTAGAAAACTTCAAATTTACGCGCGCAGTCAACACATGTGCTTATCGATAACATTTGAAGCTAATTTTGCAACACTTTTTTTTGTGTTACTAATATTTGGACCTATCGATTTTAATCGAAATTAGCACCTCGCTCAGCTGTTCCTGCCCGTCGTTGAAGAAGCAGCAGCGTTTTGCAACGACGTTATTTAGCCAAAAAATCACAAATACGACACAAGAACATGGCTGGACGTGAAGCCGTCAAACGTGCAGTACAACAGGTGCGACCCATATTGTCCGTGGACAGGGAAGAGGCGCGCAAGCGTGCGCTAAACCTGTACAAGGCCTGGTATCGTCAAATTCCCTATATTGGTAAGTCCGTTTGTTATGTCATCAAACCCTCTGATCCGGCGCCAAATATAAACAAATTAATATACACACCCACAGTTATGGATTACGATATACCCATGAGCGTGGAGCAGTGCCGGGCTAAATTACGCGAAGAGTTCGTCAAGAATCGTCAAGTGACCGATATCCGCGTCATAGACATGCTGGTCATTAAGGTAAATCTTGGTTTGCTGATCCTTGCTAGACCCAACTAATGGGCCTCTTTAATGATTTACAGGGGCAAATGGAGCTGAAAGAGTCCGTCGAGATCTGGAAGCAAAAGGGTCACATTATGCGCTATTGGAAGGAATCACAGGAGCCCAAACCCACAGATTTCCTCTCAAAGTTCGTTCAGGGCATCAATTAGCTTTAAACAGATTTTCGAGCACTTTGCAAATGCTTAACAAATTTGAATAGTTTAAATACAGAAATGAAAATGTTTGGCACGAATACCAAAATGATAAACTAAATACTCTCCAAACTTTCGGGCGCGCTTTCAAAGCGCTGGATTTTCGGCTGTTTATTGGGTTTACTTCACAAAATTGTATTCAGATTTGTGTTAAGTATACAATCGAACTATTGTACATGTACTCTACATACAAGGGCATATGGACTTGGTGGTTTTGTTTGGTGTGTGTCGAGAAACGAAAACCAATTGAAAATCAATTCAAAATGTGAAAAATTCTGTGCGATATCGACTGTTGATTGATTCGATACATGGATTAATTGATTGATAAGTGCGAACAGTCTTCAAGCTCTCGTTAGCTATTCATCATGATACTTAAATTCTATGCAGGTAAATGTATGCATTGGAGTGGCTATTCATGCTTATGGTACCAATTCAAGAAGATTGTCCAGTGTGCTGCTAATGGAATTCGAAAAGAGATCGGTTGTAATATCATCATAGTCCATGCCCAGGCTTTTCAGCTCCGTAAAGCAATCATCACTGAAGCCCGGTATCTCCAGCGAATTGTTCGTCTTGCTGAATGCATCATGGCGATTGGTATAACCAATGCGTTCCCTAAACATTTCGGCCAGCTGATCATCGGTCAACTCCACCGCATGCATCTTCTTGGAATGTTGGCGCATTCTAAAACAAATGTTTTAAATGTAGTACATAGTTATTAAGTTTTTCATCATAAGCACTCACTTGCCGCGATCGGCAAACTCCTCTGGGCAGTGCGTGCACTTGTATGGATAGTCCGTGTGCTCGTATTGATGCTGTCGCAGACGTGCTCGCGAATTGGTCTCAAAATTGCAATTGTCGCAACGCCAGATCTTTGACTTTTGATGATTACGCTGCTCGTGCTCGCGCAGCAAGGCATAGTTTTGAAATTTACTGCCGCAGATGCGGCAACTGACCACCTCCTCCTCATGGACATGGGCGCGCTCATAATGTACACGCAGCTCTGCCGCATTAATGTAATTAAGCGAGCACTTAGCGCATTGATAATGCCGCTCCGAGTGCCGCTTACGATGCACCGACAACGATTCGCTATTCTTAAAGCTTTTCATGCATATTTCGCACTCGTGGAGCGTATCCACCGCATGCTGTTGCTGCAAATGCATCTCGTATTTGCGCATGCTGCTAAACTGCAGCTCACAAAAGTTGCAGTGCACCGGCTGCTTCACCTGGCAGAAGCGCTGATGAGCCTGCAGACTGCCCTTTATGTTGAACACCTTGTCACAGGCAGTGCATACAAATTGCTGTTCGGTATTGTCAGTGCCGCCGCAGACGCTGCCGCTTCCGCCCGGCTGCAGTTGTTGCTGCTGTTGTGGCGTGTGCATGCGTGTGTAATGGGTGCGCGCCGAGCGCTGATCCTTGAAAATGCGTCCGCAGGCGGGACAATTCTGCTGCACATAGCAATACATTTCTGCAGAATATACGATTAAGCGTCAAGGTTCGATTTATAGGATGTATAAGCACGTAATTACCAAAGTCGCCATCAATTTTATGATGCTCTATAAGATGCTGTTGCATGTCCGTGCGGCTATTTGTCACATAGCCATTACAGGGACGACATTTGAAGCTTTGATCTAAGATTATTAAAAAGATTTATAGTTAAAGTTATCCTTTAAAATTTGAGATTTTCTTGCTATATGGTTCACCCACTTTTGGTCAGGCCAATGATATCATCCTCGGGCACATCACAATTGTGCACTCGCATATAATGACTGCGCATTTGTTTGGCCTCCGTGTGCGTGTGCTTGCAGATACTGCAGCTAAGTATCGGGATATTGACATTAACATCCTTGCTGGGCGTTGTCTTAGGCGTGCTGGCACTCGAGCCAGACAGCCCTTCGGTAGCTTAAAGTAAAATATTATTCAATTAATTGTTTCAAGAAATATATCATCAATGCTTACACTTTAACAATGTGGCTTTGATGGACTCAATGGATTGCAATTCTTCGGCCGTTTGGCTGCCGTTGGCATCATCGTTGAGGGTCATGAATAGCGCCCGCTGAATGAGATCGGACTCAACATTCGGCAAACCGGAAATATCACCATTTTTGTTATTAAAATTATAATTGTTATTGTTCTCGCTGCCTTTGTCGGCGCTATTGCTGTCATTCATTATAATACTATTGTCATAGAAAGTTTCACTGTTCTTCGCATCGGAGCCATCATTCTCATCCTCCTCATCCTGATCATTGCTATCATACTTTACATCAAACAAGATAACTGCAATGTGCACGTATTAGATTATTTTTTATGCGTTTTACTCAGCTGCTTACCATCGTCCTCCTTGGGCGGCTCATTGTTAAGCGCAATGTCCGTATCTAGCCGTGGCACTTTTGCGCCGCGCATATACAGCACGTTCTCCTCAATGGGCCCCGGCACACCATCGTAGCTCTCCACAAATTGCTCAAACTGTTGACTGAATTGATTCCAATGCAGCAGCTCGCTGCTGGCCTTGCGTTTCAGTTCGCCCGTTGACGTTGACGATTGTGCCGGCGTCATCAACTTGGGGCCTTGCGACTCGGCGAATAGCTTACGATTGGATTCGAGCGCCAGTTCCACAAAGTGCATGGCTACCTCGAGGGCGCGACAACAGCGTACACAAATTTGCATGGGCCACCTGTAACCGCCGGGGGAGCGCGCCGTTAGGGGCATATTGGTGCACTGGCGTAAGCCTTGCCCGTAGGTTCGCGCGTTCTTTAGATCCGGTATTTTGGCATCCAGTTTGACGGTCTGACGACTTACGGAGAGGCACGCGCGGCATTTTGTGTTGTTCACTTTGTTCATAGCGAGCAACGCGTTGGATTTTGCAGCATCCGCTGCGGCGGCCATTCGTATACGATTTAATTGTCTGTATATTAACACGTTAATTGTTTTCTTTTCGCAATTTTTATCAAATTAGCTTGCTTCACGGGTAAGTAGTTGACATGCCGCATTGGCTTTTCACTTGTTTTTTTTTTCCACTCGCAAAATGTTGTTAGAGAATCTCGAACAAGAGAGTTGCTTGCGAACCGAATCGATTCATTGTGAACAAGTTCCAAGGAATCCGATTTGGGTTCATTTAGTTTACTGCGCTCAAATTTTTGCTTTATACTTGTATACGATTTGGAGATGGCCCTATCAGATCAGTATATGATAAAGCTTCCAAATCGGTACAAAATAAAAATCTTGTATGAAGATATCTGAACCAAACTTTTCAATAACGATCTTTTAAATGTTCAATACCAATAATCCGATTCTAATCAGAATCGGAGTACTAAATATATCCACAAATATTATGTTTAATCTTACCTGTTTCTCAATTATTTGAATTGGTAAATGGGCATTAACTTAAATTAAGTCAATAATAAAGCATAAGTAAGTCAATTTATTCAAAAGAAGTTATTTGCGGAACTTTGATTCCATTGACATTCCAATCGGAAAATGCAATATTCAAATAAGAATCGATAAATTAATAGCATATATCGATATGTGGCTGCGATAAGTGCGGCTAAAAAAGATAGTCGCCCGCGCAAATTTCAAATCAATCAATCAAATGACAGCGCGGTTTTTTTTGGGTTTAAAAATATAGTTAAAACTAATAATCACCTACAGCTAGGTGTATATTGTACCTTGACTTTCTTAAAGTCCTTATTAAATACTGCTTCTTATTAAGCAAAAGTAAATCAAAAGACTGGTATGTATATATATATATATATATATGTGGACTCGCACATCCGATTTAATCCGCTGGTTTAACAATTACACGTGAGTTGAAAAAAAGAATTGTCTAAAACTTAGGTTTTGACAGTTAAATATCTAAGTGCACTATATGTATATTATATATGTACATATATATAAGCAATTAATGAGCAACATGCAAACTAATCTAAAATTTTACACAGATGTAGTCGTAGTTAAAATCCATACTTAATTACTGTTAACATTATATATTTATTTAAGTAATAATGCAAGCAACATTGATTAATGTGCTTAATTTACCGTTTGCTTAACTGAAAATCTTGAAGACTATATACGCTAAACTGAAAGTGAAATAATGCTTATGTTGTCGCTACGAAATCATAATAAGCCTTTTCGCAAAGGTATAAACGAACAACACTCGTATTGCTATTTTGCTCCAAAAATATAAATACATATAAGCATATATGTATATATACTTATTGACCGTGCTTAGTGCTTGGGGCGAACTCTATAATAAAGTATGCATTTATGCGTTTTGATGAATGTGACAGAATGTGCTTATACTACAAATATCTTTGTACAGGTTGCAACTGGGTATGTTGCCTTAAATTATACAATTCTTATCATATATTCTCAACTTGATGCGTCAGATGGTTAATCAGAGCTCTCGTTCTCAATTTTCGCTGATCGTCGTTGCCGCAATTTGATTGATGGTGGTGTATCATTTATGCTATATATTTTGTCTATTTCCTCCTCAGTCAGCTCCCATTTGTGCTCACGTAAAGCATGTCTTCGAAAACTAAAAACCAAACAAATACAATTTAACGTACATGGCATATTTAAAAGATTCTGAATGGACTTACGGTTTGCGTCGCATATAGGTGCGAACGCATTTGGGACACTTGTAAGAATGTGTGCCCTTGTGGATTGACATGTGATTCCTTAGATGCAGACTAGTCAACATGTCGCGTCCACACTCCGGACAGATATAGTGCACCGGCGTATGAGAGGCTGTCTGATGCCGTTTCAAATGATGTTTGTAGTTAAATGTCTTCTCGCAACCGTCTATGCCGCATTTGAGTGGTGTCGTTGTATTAGCGCTATGATCTGACTTTATGTGCTGATCCAAATCTGGGCTATTCAAAAACTCTTTAGGGCATTGTTTGCATGGAACTTTGGCCAGCGCATGCCGTTTCATATGGTAATTTAGTAGCGTTACGGTGCGGTAGGTCGTTTTACAGATCTTGCACTGATGCTGGTGACTGACGCGCGGCGATACAATGCTGCTGGAATGTTGCTCCAATTCGTGCTGCAACAGCTTGCCAAGCTCATCAAAGGTCTGATTGCATTGCTTACACACGAATATGGGTGTGCGCGGTAAGCGCGAACGTAAATCTTTAATTGGCGATGGCTCCAACGCAGCGGTCAGTAGCTTGTCGCTGCCATTCAATAGATGACTGGGGCTGGGTGCAATGTTAAAGTTGTCGTTGTTGTTCTTAATGGGCGTGGCATGTCCACCACTGCCAATAAAGTCAAAATCATAGTCAAATGGCGTGGGCGTTGGAAAGAGTGTTGAGCCTGCAGTTGTTGTTGTTGTTGTGGATGCTGCTGCTGCTCCTAATGTTGTTGTTGATATTGCTGTAGTATTTGTTGCTGCAGCTTCTGTGGCTTCTGTGTTTGCTATTGTTACAACTTCTGTTTCTACTGCTGTCGTTTCAGTTGTTGCTGCATCTTTTTCTTGTGTTGCCCTTGTAGTTGTCGCTTCGATTTTTAAATCTGTGTCTAATATTTCCGCTTTGAATCCTATGTCCCTGTCTAACGACGGTAAACAAGGATCATTGCGCATCAGCGTCGTTATAAGGCATTTTAAAATTGGCATTTGAAACGTTTTGTTGTTGTAGTTGTTGTTGTTGTTGTTGCGGCATGTGTTGGGCATATGTGGAATTTGAGTTTGAATTCATTGTTGCTAGGCTATTGACCCTCTTACCGCATTTTCCATCGCCATCGCCATCGCCATCGCCATCGACATCGACATCGACATTGCCAGCGTCATGCTGCGCCAACATGTTGGAATCCTGTTGTGCCATTGTTGTTGTTGTCGTTGATTTATTGCCATCAATAGCGTTCAACGGCAATGTGGTTGTAGCCGTTGGTGTGGTCGTTGTGGCCGCCGAACTAGTTGTCAATTGAGGCGCCTGCATCTCAATGATTGTGTCCACTAAATGGCTACGTTGCAAATGTCGTGTCAGCGTGCGCTTGGCCGCAAATGAGCGAATGCAGCGTGGGCAGTCATAGGGCAGTTCTAAGTAGAATGGTTATACATATTGGTTAAATACAATATTCAAAGAGATTACATTCAAAGGCTTAACTTACTGCGTATGATAAACACCTCGTTGGCATGCACAGAAACTGTGAGCATTTAAATGGAACAATAATGTTGATTTTTATATGCATATGTGATTATATTTTTAAAATTACTTACCGCCATCGTTGATGCCATGATGTGCATTTAGATGCTTACGCATTTCACCCTCCTGTTCGCATTCAAAGGGACACTTGGCACACATGAGCGTGGGTGCTATAAAAGAATATATATATATATATTACAATAATTCATACAATCCCTTAAAATGGAATTTATTTTAGTTCTTCTGCGTAAAGCTCTCCTAAACAATGTCTTAAAGCTTTTTGCTTCACGCTTTGTTGCTTGAGCAAATACAATTGAACACTGCGGAAGCTTTAATATACTTTGAAAGTTCTTTTATATATTTTGCAATTATTCTTTCGTTTACTTACGTTTGTCAACATAAACGTTTATCTTTTCAATGGTTGTACGCGGCACGGACACCTTATCGCCCTTGGCTTGCACCATGTCACGAGTGGGCATGCGTTTGTGCACCGTCTTATAATGCCGTATGAGTAGGCGTTTCATATTATACAGATTGGTGCACAGTTCACAGCGATAGGGTGCCAAACCTGGAAAGAAACGATATTAAATAAATAACTTATTGAGCAACGGGCATTACGCACTCACCGCGATGCACAAACATATGATTCTCGAACTTATATTGGCTAGTAAACTTTTTATTACAATAGATGCAATATGGTTTCTGCAAATGCTTCGATTGTTCATCATCAAAGTCATCCACATCGTCATCATCGCTGGTTAGCAACAGATTTTGATCGGCTGCCGCATCATTGTTATCATTTTCATCATCATTTTCGGCATCATCCTCATCATCGTCATCCTCTTCGCCCACTTCCACATCCTCAAAGTCTTCGAATAAGTTTTCTGCATCAAAATCCAGGCTTATATTATTGTTATCAATAACAATATCATCGCCGTCGACCACTGGCATATCATCGGCGGGTATAGTGCAAATGGCCGCAACATCAGTGTTATCTATAAAATCCTGCATATCGCCAAATATGCTGGTGTTTGGATTTGAAGTGACCGTGGCAGGCGCTACACCGTTTGGCTCCCCCGTTATTGTTGACGTTGTCAAGCTGTTGGCAAAAGATTGCTCTGGGAATATTGCAAATGTTCCTGAATCTGTAGCTGCTGTTGTTGGAGCACCAGCCGTTGGTAACTGGCCCGCTGCATAGAACAATGATGTGGCATCCACCACAACATTAATGTCACCACTTTGCGTAACCACAGTTGTTGTTGTTGCCTGCGGCGGCTGCTGCATGGTAGCTGTTGGCGCACTTGTCGCTGTTGATGTCGTAGACGTCATGGGCGGATCTGAATATATGCAAAGCAGCTTGTCAATATTAATATTATATAATGCTAAATGCATTTCATACTTATAAAACATACATTTGATACCCAATGGAATATCTAGCTGAGTTGCCGTACTATTGCCACTGGTTAGCGTTGAGCTGGCGTTCCTATCCTTTGACTCATACGCCCAGTTGGGGCGCAGCTGTACCTCACTGGGCACTATCAGATGCTTATCGCTATAGTGTACACGTAACTGCCCACTGCTGGGCGCCTCAAACAAACACATGTCACATGAATATATGCGACTTCTGTCCGCCGGCTCAGTGAGTTGCGCCTTATCCAAATGATTCGAACGACTCTCGCTAATGCAAGACTTGTGCTCTGTCGTATAGTGCTGGATGAGATCGGCGCTACGCAGCGAATAATAGGAGCACTGATCACAATAGAATTTCGGCAAATCTGAAAAACGCATAATTGTTGAGAAAATTGACATATCGGAACTAAAGCGCCATAAACTACTCACGACTATGCGTTAATTGATGAGATTTCAGGCGTGCCACCGTTGGAAATGCCTTGGGGCAGAGTTTGCATTTGTGTTTTAGGGCACCAGTAGACGCAGGTGCCGGGCGCGGTTTTGGCTTAACTATAAAAATATAGAGTATACATAAGTTGGCAATAAAAAAGAAATGAGCTCGCAGTCATAAGCACACACACCTGTTATCTGTGGCAGCGCATTGTCGACAACCATATGACTCAGATCGATATCCATGGCATTATAGGATAAATCTGTCTTGGAATCGCCCAATAGACTCTGCAATGTCATATTGGTTGGCGCAATGGTGTTTTTGCTATCGTCAATGTATTCGAAAACCACACCGGCATCATTTACTTGCTGCAAAGAGCCATCGGGCATGACCAGAAACTCGGCACCGATGCTAACATTGGCGCTACTGCCAGCATCTATCGTCGGCTCAGCTGGTATGCCAGCTAAATTGGACTGTGGGACGGGCAGCGCGTTCGCCAATTGTTGCTCAATATCACGCAACTGATCCGCATCCAGTTGTGGATGCGTAAAATCCTCTGGCGTCAGCACAGTGGGTATCAGCAGCTCCATATCCTCCAGTGTGCACACCTTCACCTGATCATCGTCTGTTGGAGTTTCTATTGCGGTTGTTGTCGCTGCAGTTGTTGCAGCCGCCTGCATTGATCTTCTGATTTTGATCTGCTGCTCAATTTGGGCAGCTGTCAAGCCGTGTGCCTTGCGATAATGCTCCGGCAGCTGGCGATGCTTGAGCGTGACAAAGTTGCACAATTTGCACTGATGTTGCGATGACTCTGTGTGTGTGTGTGTGTGTGTGTGTGTGTTAGTGTGTGTGCGGGTTGCGAAAAAAAATAAATTGCAAATTAGTTTTAAATGAATTTCAGCCTTAAGCAGAACTCGCTTTACGATATTCATTACCAATTACGAATTGTAAATGGCATAAGACGAAAAAAAATATATTTATATACAGAAAAAAAACTATAGCCGGAAATAAACATTGCCCGATTTTTGCTATACGAGCTATATGTTATATTTATCTGATTTATCTGAATAAAATTGCTTCAATAATCCGAGTAGAGTAAAGCTTCTAATGGCAGAGATTGGTTGAGATACCTTAACATGAAAATTTGTCATACGAAAACGTAATTTTGACCGATCCTTCCTATAAGAGGCACATGATATAGTAATCCGATCCGAACAACATTGACACATGTACTGCCGGCAACAAAAGAAACTGCCTCTTGCAAAATTTCATCAACTTTCAATAAGACTCACAGAAGCGGACATGTCAAATCGGCTGTCGATACCGATCGCGAGTATAAATACTTTATGGGGTTGAACATGTCTCGGAGACAAAATTAACCCTATATAAGGACACAAACAAATCCTTAAGTCACCGAATTTTACCTGTGTGCATGCGTATGTGCTGTTTGAGCTCCATGCGATTGTACACAATCGCACCGCATACTTTGCATTCGTGTCGTACAGCGGGCTTTTGGGGTTTCTGCTCCCAGAGCCTGGGCAGCGCCGCGTCATCTCTGGCATTTGGCTGCAAGCAAACAACATGTTAAATAAAGCACCCCAATACAAACAACACCGCTTGTACAGCACCCGGTACACACCTCGGGCCATAGCGATGCATGTTGTCCGTTCGAACGAGTTGTTGTCTTTAGCTTCCCAGGGCACAGCTTGCGACAGAGTATTTCATGTGCGCGCAAGCCGTTCTGTATGAAATAGTAGGCGATTTGCAAACTTTTACTGCACTCGACGCATATGTATTGCGGCAGCTCGGGCTGATTTTCAGTGCGCATGCAGAACAATAGCAATCGTATGAGGGGTATTTTAGTAGAGGACGCATCATGCTCGCTTATGCCACACTCAATTAGTGAGTCCAGCTTAAAGAATTCCGCCTCGGATTTGAGGCAACAGCGACACGCAAATTTGTAATTGACTTCCTTGTCCTCTGTTTTCACTCGTTTGTGCGCCATATTGGCACATTTAAGGCGCTTATACGTAAGGCGTAGGCTGTGACTATTCCTTTGTTTAGAGCATATAAACAAATATTACACTTATTATTTTATATTTATTTTTCTCTCGCGAACTAACGCGAAATTATTGTTTCTCTAGCCGTGCTAGAAGCGCAGACATTAGAAAAGCATTAACAATGTGACGCCGTCGCCGCAGGGTTGCATACGCGCATTTTGTGTGAATGGCAAAGACTTACATGATGACGCGTTATCGATAATTTTATTGTCTTGTTTATTATATGCAAACGCAGAACTGAAACCATTGTTATTTGAATTTAGTTATTTATTTTATTTAGTACAATTGTCAGCTACCATTATTCCAATTCCTGTTCCTGTTCTAGCTCTGCTGCATGCATCTTTTTAATGTGACAATTAACCAAATAATTCTCACGGTATTTCTTTGGACAGTAGGGGCAATTAATTTTGAGTACAGAATGCGTGCGTCGATGCACAGCCAAAGAGGAGCTCGATTTGGTTGAAATACCACAGAGTTCGCATGTGTAATTGCGTTCGCCACTGTGAGTAGGCAGATGTACACCCAAATCCCATTTGTTTGGAGCACAGTAGCTGCATAAAGTACACTGCCAGCGCTTTGACTTCTCGTGATGTCGAGCCCGGTGCATGCGCAATTTAGAGGCATGCGAAAAACCCATGTTGCACACATCACAGACATACGGAATTCGGCCGCCGTGTGCACGGTATTTGTGCCGTCGCAATTGCTCTTCATAGTAAAATTTCCGTTTGCATTCATCGCAGTTCATAACGCGGATATTGTGTGTAGGCACAAACTGGAGCAGCTGGTCGTAATACGACTGATGACGGCATCGAAAGCCCCTGTTGCTCGTACACAACGCATACTGCTTCTGAAACCATTTAAGTAGCCTGCAGACGCTATGACTGATGACCCGTGGCTTGAGAGTCACATTGAACCGCTCCTCCAGCACTTCACTTATCTGTTGGGCGCTCTCCAGTCGCTCGGCCGTAAAGTCCCCGTTTTTGTACTCCTCGCGCCAAAGATATTCGTTTTGGCGCAACAGATCTATAAAGCCAAGCATTAGCTCGGGCTTGGTGTGCAGCATGCTGTAGAAGGGCTGATTGGGCGTATTGAACACATCATTCTTAAAGATGACACAAAGTTGACCTCAATTGAATCTTTGTTAAAATCAGTTTTTTACCTTAGGTAGATCGGCTTGTTCCCTCGTGTCATTGTCGTCCGCTTCTAGCTCGGCAGTCAAGTGCGTTTCATCTGAAACATGGTCGTCTATTTCTGCCTCTGAGTCTGTAGTTTCGTCGACATCTTCGCTCCCTATTTTACTCAGATTTTGCAGCTCCAGCTCAACCTCAGCCTGAATTTCTTCATCCAGCTCTAGAGATCGCTTCTCCAGACATGGCCCCACTGTATGGTGAGCTGTCAAGTGCCTGAGAAACAGTGTCCAATCGATCAATCCGGCTGTGCTGCAGAGGGAGCATTTTATGAAAATTGTACTGGCATCAGTTAATTTTAAATACACTCGCGCACTTTCTATATAATTATTGTTTATATAGTCTGTGCTCATTGTTTATCAATAAATAAGTAAACATGCCAACTTGTTTAATTCTAAACTATACTTGCCATTCACCACGGTCATGGTATTTTTTAGTGCATTTCTCATTGCCGCCGGTACACAAATTGTGTACACAGCATATAGTAGAAGCTCTTAACGATTTATTCCGTGTCTTTGAAATTTGGAGCTCGATTGAATGGCCAATAGTTATGATATACCCAGTTGGGCTGGCAAACCGCCTACTGGGCTGCATTTGGATGTGCTTAAGGATGACAAACTGGTGCAAAAGCTAATGGTGGATGAGAAGCGTTGCTATTTGTTTGGCCGCAATAGCCAAATGAATGACTTTTGCATAGATCACGCCTCCTGCTCCCGTGTGCATGCGGCATTCGTCTACCACAAGCACCTCAACATTGCCTACCTCGTTGATCTTGGCTCCAGTAGGATACGCAAACAAAAAGTATCCTTTCATTCAGCTATTACATATGGTTTCCATTGCAGCCCACGGCACATTTATTGGCACATTGCGTCTCGAGGCTCACAAGCCCACACAGCTACAGATCAACAGCACGTTTCACTTCGGTGCCTCCACACGGAACTATATACTACGTGAGCGGCCCTCGGCGGGTGGTCAGCACAGCAACATTATGGAGGATTTGCCGCTCAGCGAGACCAGCGACGGCGCCTTGCTGGGGCTGCCCGAGAGCCAAACGGAATTGGATGTGCGTGAATACAGATAAACTTTGTAGTATTACGCAAGCTCTATTGTCCTTTTCTACAGAATCTGACGGAGTATAATACGGCGCACAATCGTCGCATCTCCATGCTGGGCATTGCCGATGATAACAATCTGCGCAAACAGAATGCATTAAAACAGGGACGCAAGCGACGCAATGTCACATTCAACGATGAGGAGATCATCATAAATCCCGAAGACGTCGATCCCAATGTAGGACGTTTTCGTAATCTGGTGCATACAACAGTGGTGCCAGCGAAACGTTCACGGTACGAGACTAATCACATGGGCTTACACACGGGCAGCAGTGCCGTCAATGCACATGCTGCTAGCGCACTCGCCGCCAGCCATCAGATGTTCCAGCAGAGTATAGTCGAGATGAAACAGCAGCAGCAGCAGCAGCAGCAACAACAGCAGCAGCAACAACAACAGCAGCAGCAACAACAGCAGCAGCAGCAGATGGCAGTAACGCCACAATCCGCTGCCCACTCACCCGTCAATTCTTTGTATCAGGGATTGCCAGCCAGCGGCTATGAACACAAGGGCAACAGTGAATTTGAACCCATATCACCGCTGGGCATAGGCTCCAAGTTGGGCATAATGTTGCCCAATCCGGCACCAGATGTAACGCCCATTTTCGAGGAGCCGCTCGTGGCTAGCTCATCCATAGCACAAAAGTTGGCCATAGCCAATGCAAATGGTGCGTACAACAAATCGGTGAAATCCAGCCGGATTTTATTTTATTTGTATCTTCCTCGTTCGCAGTGCGTCGCTTTGTGGATGATGTACATGAAACAAGCGGCGAGGGCGACTCCATGTGTCCGCAAAAGAAGAAATATGCCAAGGAGGCATGGCCCGGACGGAAGCCCATGTTGGGACAATTGTAATTCAAAACGGAAACAGAACAGCATTTCCCTGTGCTGATGTTTATTTAGTTGACCAGTTGACATACACAACAAAATCTGGGAGAGCCTAGTCCAAGTAGCGTGCCCTGCTTCCAAATTGGAATCTCCAACAAGCGCGCTTACAAATTAATTATTCATTTTTTGTAGCTCGAGTTTTGTAAACCCAATAACAATTTATACAAAACAAAAAGAAAACGTAGCTTTTCGGCTACATTTTACAGCTGTGCGGATAGCGTGGATATGGTATTACATCCCTTATGTTCTTGACGCCCGTCAGCAGTTGTAGATAACGCTCAAAGCCCATGCCAAAGCCGCCGGTAGGCAAGCCGCCGTATTTGCGCAGCTCCACATACCAGGCCAGATCCTTAGGCAATTGAGGATGCGCGCCAAGGAGCTCCGCATCGCACTCACGTAGGCTGCCACCGCACAGCTCGCCCACCGAGGGCATCAGCAAATCCAGAGCATGAACACGTTGCGGATCGCTGCGTGAGATCTTCATATAGAAAGGTTTCTGTTGTGTGGGCCAATTTAACACAAAGACGGGCGCTCCGCAATGTGCCACAAGGAATAGCTCCTGCTCCTTGCTAAAGCCCGCATCCGGGCTAACAGCACTCTTTAACTTATCACTGTGGGCCACAACCAGCGCCATGGCCTCGTCATAGCTAAGAATTTTCCAAGGCTCCTGCAGCCAGGCCAAATCTGAGCTGGCATTGGCATTGTGCTGGCAAAAATGCAAATCGGACGCACTACTGTTGAGCAGGCGATGGGTAATGTCTTTAAGCATACGTTCTATGAATGCCGCCAGTGTATCTAGCTGCTCCATATGCACCAGTTCAGCCTCGAACATATAAAACTCTGCTAAATGCAACGGCGATTTTGAATTTTCTGCGCGAAAGGCGGGCGCAAAGGTGTACGTGTTGCCCAGGCCATAGGACATGGCCTCCAGATGCAGTTGACCGGAGACGCTCAAAAATACCTTCTGATCGAAATAACTCTGCTCCGGCGGCACATTGGGCCGCGCCATTTGTTTAAGCAGCTGCTCCGAATCGGGTTGCACGCGAAAAACCTAAAAAAATAAAACAACGAGAATATAACGAACATTCCATAGATTCCAATTATGAATTGCTTGCTTCAAACCTCGCCAGCACCCTCGCAATCATTAGTGGTCAAGATGGGCGTGTTAATCTGCACAAAATCAAGCTCGTCCATGTAGTCGTGTATGGCCTTCTGTGCCTTATGCCTGACGCGCATCTGGGCGGCAATGTAGTCGACGCGGGAGCGCAAATGCATATGTTCCCTCACATACTCAGGTGGATGTTTCTGCTTGGGCGAGAAGGGATATCCGCTCTGCACATGACCCTCCGCTGTGCGAATACAAATATGAGCCGTGTGCATTATATAAGCTACGTACTTACCCAATGCCTTCACTTCATCAGCGTGCAGTTCGTAGTGACCATTGGGCGCCAACTGGACACGACCCACAGCGCTGACAACGCTGCCCAGTGTCAGTTGTTGTGTGTCGAGGTTCCGCGGCACAACCAGTTGAAATTTTTCGCTCGTGGAGCCATCATTGATGTCCAGGAATATGTTGTTTTTCAGCCTTCGCACATTTTTTATCCAGCCCTAAAGTGAAGCTTTTGTAAAACAACTATTATCTGTCAAAACTCTGGCTTTGTACCTGGACTTGCAGCGTATCACCCGGTTTGCTAGCATTAGCTATTTGAGCGATGCGCTGGACGCTGCTGTAATATCTTCTAATTAAAAACATTCCGCCCATTTATCTGGCCAGCCAAACAGCTGTTTTAAGCAAAGGCCAGTACGGTGTTCACTATGCATGTGGGCAAATACATATTTTCTGCAAAATGCGTCGAAAAACCTAGCATATTTCTTGGCTCATTATACTAATGCATATACAGTTAATACAAATGTTAAACTTATTTCTATCAATGCCATTTCATTGATCAAAATGACAATATCTTGTAAATGATCATGTTTGAACTGCATACCAGCCTTGAGGAACAGCTCGCGGAACGTATCGAATTCGATCGATAACAATTTAACCGTTTTATTTTATATCGTTTTAATACATTCAATATTTTGTTGTATCCAATCGTTAGCAAGCTTTAACAGATTTGGATTATCTACGAATTCTTTTTGATCATGCTCCTTGGCTGTGTTATCCTTGCCACCTTTACGCACAAATCCGGCCTCGCCCTCCTTCAGAATGCCAACGGCTGCCATTTCGTGCATGTTGACCGATTTATTTTCGCGAAAGTTTTTAATGCTTAAATGATTGAGTAACTTTTCCAATCCCACAGCATCGGGCACACAATCTAAAAACTCTCCCATGCGCATTACAGTTCCTGGCAGATCCACCAGCATGTCCTCATAGTTAAGGTAAAGCACATTCGGCAGCTGACTATGCTGTTTGGCCTCCTTCACGTGACTATAATACGGCAGCCAGGGATCTGCAAGTGGATTAAATGTGAAAATTAAATATGAAAAGGATTGCAAATGCTGTTAACATACTTAATCCTTGCTGGAAATAGCGCCAGTAGCGCTCAAAATCCCCAATATAACCCTGCGTGCGAAATAAACGGTTCAGATGATAGTAGGACACGGCCACATCTTTGGGATTGCGCGCCACATAGACAACCTGAAATGGCATGGTATGAAGAAAATTGCGTTGCTTCTTATATAGTAAATCACTTGCCTTGCATTTATTCTCCAGAACACTCGGCGGCATCAGCGAGAAGGGAAAATGAGTTTTAATAAAACGTCGCCGGTCGCGTGGTAGCTCGCCCAGCGTTTCATAGCCAGGCCGCGAAATGTGCTCAATGAATTCCATGGCAGGCGGAGAGTGCCTGTTCTCAGCCAGAAGCTCTGCTTTGACAGCATCATGCACAAACAAGGGAAATCTGCCGGCGGAGTATACAGATAGTCAACATTTGCAGCACTTTTCCAATGCAAAACTCACTCCAGGAAGGGAAAACGTTCCGTGAGAGGGCGTTGCTGCGCCTTCTCGAAATCCAAGCCATTGGCCAGCAACCAGATTAGCTCCTGTGTCCAGGTGGTGCCCGAGCGTGGCACAGTTGTTATCCAGACATCATCGGGACGCGCCTCAAAGTTGTAATAAAGCTCCGCCTGGACTTTGTACTTGTGCGGAAAGAAATAACCCTCGGGTCCAACTTGCACAAAGCCCGTGCGCTCACCTACCGTTCGGGGGCCTTAGGTTAACTCCAGTAAAGGAAATTCGAGACACTACCCACCTGTAAAGTACTCCAATAGCTCGGCATTGGTGGCAGCGTCCACATCGCGTATGTCATAGGGAAACCTGACCTGGCACTTATCCATGGCTCCACGAGACGCACTCGACAAGTTGCTAGCACCAACTAAACGGGCCGACGTCTAACTGGTTGCGATTGTCGCCGGGAAAGCGTCTCTTTAACATACACATATTTGGCTGCAACACTTTCGGTGCTCAGTGAAAGTGACCTCTGCAGCTGGAATTCGACAGCCGGTTGGCCGTATTCAATTGGAACTATAATTGCTTGGCTAAGCGAAAAGTAATGTAGATATTTGAGTATGTAACTGGCAAATGGATAAGAATATGCACAATTGTCGACTCGGGAAATACCTTTTAAGCAATTCAAGATATGCTCATACAAATCTTCTGCAAATGCCTAGAATGTTGTGAATACCAGAGCTGAAGAAATATACATTGTCCGAAGATCTAGCTAAAGACTGAGTTAAGTTTAAGTTAATTCACAAAAATTTGTCAACAAAAAGAAGATAAACTACGAACTTACATATATATTTTGAAAAAACATTCTAAAAAATTGTTTTTTTAAAACTTTAACCCAGCATTTTTGATAGAGTCAATAAACGACTAGAACCAATATTTTATATAGAAGAAAGAGTGGAAAACCTGAAATATGTACTTAAAATTTGGGTCTATTGGAACAAATGTAATTTATGATGATCCAAAAATTTAAATATTTTTAAGAATATTTACATCATAATTTGAATAGTGTGTAAGCCTACAAAGCGTTGACAAAGTTTCATAAGCGGTAAGATCCGAGGCCAAGCTCCTCTCAATTTGAGTATACCCTTTGGTATAGTTAATGTTATATAAGCACATAAAAATGACACGACGTGGGGCTTTTAATTATGTCAAGTTGTGATTAGTAAGAAAAACAATTAAAGCAAAAAGAATTTGTTACGAGTTTAAAGCGCTGTTAACTTTATTCGAAATAGTTATACAATGTAATAGAAAAGGCAAAGTTAATGGTGCCCACCACAATGCTTAGCAGGCTGGCATGGTGCACGGGCGTTGCTTGACAAGACGCTTGGGACACGGCTGGCCGCCACGCTGTGGCTCGCTAACCACATAGCGACGGCCCTCGGAGTAGCCATTGCCGCAGGTAACGCTGCAGGGCGACCAGTTCGACCACTCGGACATGACGCAGGCCTTGGGCAAGTTGATCTCCCCACGAGCACTGGAAGTGCCCTCGGCGCGTATCTTGTTGCAGGTGTGCAGGCAGTCGCTCTCGGTGAGGAAGTTGTTGCGATTGCCGCGACAGCCACCGTAGATAAAGGGTTCACAGCGATTGGCCTGGACATTGTAGGCATAGCGCTGATAGCTGCCACGGCAGGGTCCACTGTCTGACTCCTGCACGCAAATGTCCTTGGCCAGTTCCATATTGATGCTACAGTCTAAAGCGTGTTGGCACTCCCTTTGCTGATGCAGCTCCATGCGCGTTGTGCAATTGTCCTTAATGGGTCCATCCTCCAGCAGCAGCAAACGTTTACGTATTGAGCTACCGTGTCCGCATGTGCCGGAACACGGACTCCAGTCACTCCATTGCGTGGTGGGACAATCAGGATCCGGCAGCTCCACCTGCTCATAAGTGCAATCCGGCCGCATGCACTTGTTCTTCTCCACAATTGTGATGTGTGGACAGCGTTTGCGGCCCAGCGGGCTAACAAATGTGCGCGTGCGCATGGTGATGCCTATGCCGCAGCTAGCAGAGCACTCCGACCAGACGCTCCAGGGTGAGGTCTTGCAGAGACCGGCGCCTTCGCCGTTATCGCTGACAAGCAATTGCGAGTTGGCCATATTTTCGCCCTCATCCTCGTCACGATCTTGGCCAGCTGAGCCATTGGCACACTCGGGCACAGCCGCCACACACATCTCCTTGGACACCAGCTGGCGCGTGCATTGGCCCTGCTGAGCCTGCTGGGGATTTAGATACTGACGGCTGCGCATGCGTATGCCCTTGCCGCAGCTGACAGAGCAGGGACTCCAGGCGTTGTAATTGCTGACGCGGCATTCGGCTGTGGAGGAAGATGCAAATTTAGCCAGGATGATGATTGGAAATTGTGCACTAGCTTACCGCGTGTATCCTGCTCCTCTGCATCATCGGATACCTCCAGTTGCAGAGCTTGCAAAAAGTCATCATCACAATTGCGTGAAATAATCTTCTCGCGACGCAAATACAGCTTGGCCAGCGGCGTCATCTGCTGACCCTGCGGGTTGTAGAACGGCGCACGTGGATCTTCCGGATACATGGTGGTAATCTTATACATGCGCTCGCGCGGCTGCGTCTCTGAATTTGGGGACTAAATAAACAAGGAATTAGTTGAAGATCACCACGTCTTTGGCCACAGCTTCTCACCATATACGTGATGCCGCTGTCAGTGCCGGCGTCCCATGGATATAGATCAAAGTCCATGGATTCCTTCCAACTGCAGTCGGCCGTACATAGATCAACCCCGCTAATGCCAACCACCCAGTCGGGTGACGGGCCAAACATGGAAACCAATGAAATCTTGGGATGTTTGCGATCAACACGGAACTTCGACGAAGTGTTCTGGTTGACATTTGGATACCAAAGGCCAGCAGCTTTGATGAGCGTGCGCAATTTTGGACCCTGCGCGCGCAGTTCCGTCTCCAAAGCCGTGGGTGAGCCCCATTCGGCTAGGGAGCGGAAGCCATCGGTGGCTATATGATGCTCGCCCCAGAAGGAAAAGTTAGCTTCATGCGAAGCACCAATCACGTCAGAGAAATGCGTTAGCCAGATAGCAAAGGGGTAATCCTTGGGATGTGTCTCATTCGACCAGATGCCCTCGAAAACAAACTGCATATGCATTTAGTTAACTATTCCACAAAAGCTGGCTCTGACTTACGCTGTACTTGGCCTCATCACAGGCGCAGCACTCCTTCTGCGTGGCTGCTGCGGTTGGCTTGTGCTCACATATAACCTGGGTGAGCTGGCCGTCATCCGCAAACCAGGCGCGTGGACCCTCGTATACCATGGCGGAAAGCGAGACACAGCCCGAGCCGGCATCGGGTGCCACCCACATGACCTGTACCTCAGTCTTGGGCAAATCATCAGCCTCGGACACGGTGTTTACGCAGCGATCGTTGAATTTGGTGAGTGAATCGCTGAAGAGCTGGAAGCGACCAACACGACGTGGAGAATCCACCTGGGGTCGGCCAGTCCGCCTGGTGCCAGCAGCGATAGTGAAATGCGTAAAGTGTTGGATCTTCGTGTGAGTGCGCGAGCCAAGCAACAGCACTAGAAATAGAGCATTATGATTGTCCGTTAAAATTCAAATGTCTTTTCACTCTACTACTCGATACTATAAACATTAAGCATCGATTATATATTTTGAGTTTCGATTATTCAACTTCGATAGACTACCGACTATACATGTTATCGATGGCTAAACACAGCGCCATTCGTGCCGAGCACAACTATGCATGTTATCGATGGCTAAACACAGCGCCATTCGTACTCGATCGTAGAGCGTCCCGCGTTTTTTACGTTCGTTTGTTTTTCAGTTGCTGCTTTGAATTAAATTTTGCGAAAAACAGCGTTTTATGAAAATGAGTTCTTTTCTCAATTTACTATCGGATGACTGTGTAAATTTTGAAAAGTGCGGCGATGTGATCGTGTCAACCAAGGATAATATGATTGGCATATTTTGTCATTTCTGTTGCGACATTTACACAAATCTGTCGGAATTTCTGCATCATTTGCAATGGATGCACAAAAATCTGCTTGGCTTCACCAAGCCCCACAATGTATACACCGTAGAGGAGCTGATGGCACAGGAAGATGTCCAAACGCAGGCGAATATCAGCAGCAGCAGCAGCGATTCCGGGCTGCCAGCTGATGCTGCAGCTGCAGCTGAAGCTACCTGCTTGGGGCGCGGAAGCAGCGATTCCGGGCTGCCAGCTGATGCTGATGCTGCAGCTGCAGCTGAAGCTACCTGCTTGGGGCGCGGCAACAGCTGCAACATGGAAAACGAGCCAGCAAATCAGAATATTTGTAAGGCATTGTCCGAATTGGACGACAGAAAAACCAAATCCGTAAACAAGAACGAAACCGTGTTGCAGTGGCGGGCAGAAGGTGAGTCCAATGGCGCTTTGATTATGACTCTCTATTTACAAGCATCTTACTGCAGTAGACAAATGTCAGCCGTTGCCGGTGGATGCTGAAACAAGGGACGTACTTTCCGAAGTGGAGGCCTTGTTGGCAGAGTATGAACCGGAGACTAAAGATATAATAGTTACTGACAAAGCACAGCCACAGGCGGAAGACGAAACAGAACAAGGCTCGGAATTGCAACCTGCTACATTGCCAGAAACTGATGTGCTGCACAAAGAACATCCCAAGGCTGAGCATCTGGAGAACAAACTGATTCCAGTGGACACAAGCGCGGCGGCTCCTAAATCTACAGACTGCAAAGTAATCAACACGGACACGCAGCTCGCAGAGCACAACTCGAAGTGTGCCCCAGCCTCCAACTTGCAAACGACAAAACTGAAATCCGCCAAGTCCAAGTCCACTTGTGATTACAAGAGCTATGCGATTGCACGCTCCGTACGCAAGCGGCAGCAACAGCAGCGCTTGAATAATATCAAAAAACGCATAGAGCGTTCGCTGGAAAACGATGCGCGTCAGTTGCAGCACGTGCCTCTCAAGCCAGCCAATGTGGAAACGCTTATTGAAGATCTTTTCAAAATGAATAGAATGTCACAGCGAAAGCAAATGCCACCAATAGAGAACTTGGCTAAGGCTGAGCATAAGCTATCGCCCACAAAAATTGAGCATAAACTTAAAAACAAGCCAAAAATGAATACGCAAGGCGGAGAGAATTCAAAACTTATCAACAATGCCACAGGCAGCAGCACAGTTGAAATCGTATTAACAGTGTCAGAGTTTAGAGGACCTATTGCAAAGGACTCGGCCTTAATTAATCCAAAGTCCTGTCCAAATCGCGCTTTAGTAAACAAGATTAAGGCCGACGATAAAAACGCTCTAGTAAAAGAAACGGAGAATATACAATTAAAAGCACAACCTAAACCAAACGCATCTTCACCAAAAAAAGACAAGGAAAATGCCGCTCCAGTTACGCAGTTGCCAGCGAAAAAATCTGTGGAGCAAATCAAAGACCCAGCTCTAATTAATCTGAAGTCTCGACTAAAGTCCAATCCAAACCAATCAGTCCAAGCCAAGGAGATTAAGGCCGATGAGAGAAAATTTTTAATCATACTGAATGATAGAAAAGGAAAGAGTTTAGCAGAGACAAAGCCAAATGCAGCTGACGAGGGTAAAGCAAAAGCTAAATATACAACCAAGATGCCAACTAAGAACGTGCACTTGAGTTCGGACAAGCCAAAGACTAGCGGATCAGATCCTATTGTAATAAACAAAATCGAGATATTGCCTAAGCTTCATATTAATAGTGTGCAGAACAGTCAGTTAACAAAAATAAACCCACAAACACAACAGAAAAGACCAATGCTTGGATCTACACAGGCCCAAAGCCACAATCAGGCCAAGAAAATGGCTGTTAAGCGAAGATCTTCAGTCGCAGGCGATAGAAGCCCGATAATTTCGTCTAAAATGCCAATCCGGCGACCCTCATATCCAGTGCCCAGCACACAAAGCGGTCGACTGGGGACATTTAAAAGGGAACCACTTAAACCGGAAAGAAACGCAAGCAAACGAAAGCAAGCTGCAAAGAATATTACGGACTCTTCAATAGTTACAGTCGAGCCAAAACGAACAAAAACCGATCACAGAGCGTCGGGCACGGCCTCACTGGGCTTCAACCTATCCGACAGCGTAGTTGAGTTTCTACAGGTAAGCCCTGAGCTAAGCTTCTTCTGCAGCATACAATTTTAGCATTTGTATTTCTGCAGAGGGACTTGAAAACCCTAACCAATGCAGACAGTTTGCTGCAATTGGCTGAGCCTGCCGAGCTGGAGCGCAGTGGCGGCGAGGTGAGCGAACATGAGCAGAAGCAGGCACTGGAGCAGCAGAAGGCAACTGAAATTAAAATAAATCCAGGACCCAAAGAGCTGCGCAATGATTTATGTCTACTAAGAGCAGTTGGGGTAAGTGCTTGCGTATGCATAAACAATATTTTTGTTTTAAATGCTTGCCCTTATTCGATTACAGCTGACCATTATAAAGGATGCGACCTATGAGGAACTAAAAACCATTGAATTTGTCGATGCATTACGTTCAAGGGCAGCTAAATTTGGCAAAATGCTACGAAAATACACAACGAAAATACAACACAGTGCCACGAGATTTAATAAACAAGTCGCACAAAATATAGTAAAAGAGCTGCTCATGTTCACAGAAGAGGTCAACGTTGAACTTAAGATCAATTTGAAGGTCGGCGAATTGAAGCGCATTTTAAATTTAATCAATGCCTGGCATGCACAGCAAATCGATCTTAAGTTCTTCAAAAAGATCACTCTAACGTCTACAATTGAACATTATATGCAGCTGTTCGCCTTTCTGCCCAAGATCAATTCTTGTGTTTATTACTGTGAGTGGTGCGAGGAGAGCAGCAGCAACAAGACGCGCTACGAGAAGCATCGTCTAATGCATCTGTATCGAACCAGCTGTCCCCATTGCAAGCGCGTCTTTAAGAAGCAAGGTTACCTGATTAATCATCTGCGCACCGCGCATGGCCAGGAACAATAGCGTTGTGCCGTACTACCTCTAGCTTTTTTTTTTTATAAAGAAACTATAGATTAACCTTAAGCCTAGTTTATGATTATTTCACATTTACAAACAAACATATATATCTATGCCTTACTTAATATAAATTTTAGTCAGCTCAGATATCATGTGTGTCAACGATGTCGAAGCCAAGAAACATTAAAGTTTCGTTGTGCCAAAAAACCATAGCTATTTAATCGAATACTGTCTAATCTAAACTAAGCTGAAATCTATTCAATTTTGTAAAAATTTAAAAACGGGATCAGAGATTTCTTTGTTATACATAAAACATAATATGTATTAGATGCCAAATTTAAGGAATATTAGATTTAACTTGTTTTATAACTTTTTGTATCTATGCCAAACTATAGATAAAACTTAAGTTTCATTATATTCCATTTTTTTTAAGTTCAAAGCCAAGGAACAGGAGTTTTCTTGTGCCATATAACGTAGACCTTTTACTTGTTATATCTATGCCAAACTGTAGATAAAACTTAAGTTAAAGCTTACTAAACTTTGTTAATTTAAAAAATCACATTTGTTAGAATTGTGTTTACGAAATTGTGTACTTGTGTACAAAGACTGTTAAACTCTTTTAAGAAATGCTGATTATCATTATATTGTTTAATTTTTAATAACGTTTTACTATGTTCATTGAAAAGTATCTTTCATAAATACAATATAGACTCAAATTATTTTAACAACATTAGAAACACATGATAACAGATGTGTTTAAGGCCCAACCTCCCGCCATGTGTGTTTCCACACGCTTTCAATCTACACACACATGCGATGAATGCTGTGATCTCTTATCGCCAGCGCTTTGTCTTGTGCGTTTTTAGGGGTCACGAGGCCGTGACCCGAGCACTGATTACAAAACCTTTTTATTTCGTTTGTTTTTTTTTTTAAACTCAAGAACCACCTAACACTTACAATTGTATGCCTTGCCGGGCACATAGCCGTTGGGTCCATCAGCTACAATTAATTTGTATCCATTGTCGCCGCGTGTGCGCCGGCCGTGGGGCAAATGTGTGGGCGTCCGAGGGCAGCCAGCCGCTGGACTAATTGCGCCTGCCGCAAGACAGACGACTACGGCGACGCCGACGAGCGCAGGCAATGAGTGCCACATTATAATCTTTTGTTTTTTTTCTTTTCCTTTTTTATACGCCAGCAGAGCGAATAATAATAATAAATACGCGACCGTTTCCGACAATGCACACAAACCGACTGAATCCCATTTCGAGCACTTTCAGTTATCATCGAGCCAATGTATTTTATATATTCTGATTGTATGTACTATATAAGCAGCATATGAATTTGCATGTGCACTTTGCTTCTTGAGATTAAACAGTTTCCACGGCATCTGCTGGGATAAGAGAAAGCTGCCCTTTTCCTCATTTTCAAATTGAGATATGCTATCAAAGCTGAACTCATAAATTGCTAAATAATATAATCTTCCTTTTAACTGTCTGCCGCTGACCCCTTGAATACATAAATATATTATATTCTGATAAGCCTTAATTAGGCACAATTAATCAAATTCAGGTAAGACTTTTGAGCTTCGCTTGGCCTGCTCTAAAAAAAATGAGCTGTGCGTTAGAGAACAATTCTTTCATGTACCAAAATGGATAATTATAACAAACTAATTTAATTTAAAAATTTTGTAGAGCACGATAAGCCATGTTCCCTAAAAATAAAAATATGTTCCGATTTTGATTTCGGGACCATTTTCGAATTATTTTCCCAAGAATTCAAATATTGTTCCAGACGTCTTGAACTGTAGGTTGCCTTTTGTTATTAGTATCATCTGATTTTCTCGAAATTTCGTTTTCATTCAACAATAGCAATTGCAATAAAAATTATTTCTCTACTTATTGTACGCAAATTCTTTATTTCGTTTTGTAGTTGCGCTCTTTTCTAATAAATATATACATATATATGTGTATATTGTATAAATGTTGCCATATAATTTACAAATCGCATTATTACATACATATAGTTTTTATTTTTGGTAACAATTCGTTAATATATCCTCAAAATGCAGCGTTTTAGTAGGTGTATGTATATATTTATAATATCAATATAAGTAGTTTATAAATTTGTTGGTTGGCTCTGCGCTGCATTTACATACAAACATGCTACACACACACACACACACACACACATGCATAAGTATATCGCATATATAGTTATTATATCTAATAATGCCCTAGTCAAACAGAAAGTGGCATTGCTTAGGAAACTCAACTTAGCTGCGGGCGTTGGCATTGGTCAAGGTGAACCAAAAGTAAAATATAATGAATGGAGCAGCCATAGATTGATTGGCTGCCACTTGAGATATATATATATATAAATATTTGTTTAGTTTACGTAAAACAGATCACATGATTTGCCAGACATTGAGAACTAATAAAGTGGAGATATATAATACTTTAAAGCATAGATTAGCAGCAAATCACAAGCATCGAGCAGGTCTAATACTAAAAAGTCAGTATGGGCGTCTCCCGATGATCCAAAAGATCTGCATAAGGAACAAAATGGTTCAGATATTAGTTGACAAGTCGAAAGAAATAGGTTAATATTAATATGTAGTTACCCTTGGCAATGCTCCACCAGGGCAGAGTGACATAGGTAAGGAATGCGTTGAGCGGCGTAGACTGTTGTCGTCGATTCTCCTTCCAGAAGTGAAAGGATTGCGTAAAGCCACGACTGGTCCATAGAGGATTATAGGCGCCATCGTCCAGTTCTGCAAGCAGAAAAAAAAAAGACAAAATAAATGAGTAAGGATTGCACTTGCAGCAAGATTCAAGTACGAAAAAACATGCAGATTGGGTTAGGAATATCAAATTTGTATGGGATTTTAGATAACCTTTGAGCGCCTTCTTGGGAAGATCGCACCAGTAGTAGATATTGGTGCCGTCCGGTGTGCGACGCTTGGGCACGAGATGCAGCACCTTGTTGTAGTAGGATTGCTTGGCTGTGCGAGGCAATGTGGCGCTACTTGCTGCCGTTTGGTTGCCATTGGCCGCATCCGCCTCGCCATTGAGCAGGGGCTGCTGTTCCAGCTCCGGCTCCGGCTCCGACTCTGGCTCCACAATATTATCGTTGTTCGCGCTGTCCGATAACAGCTGCAATGGATGGCTCTCTGATTTCACAGGTACACGTAAACACTTAACAAAATGTTGCGCCGGCGCCAAAACGGGCGGCGATGGCGATGGCGTCGGGGCTTGCTCCTCCACCACGGGCAGCTCTTCGCGACCGCGCACGCTGATCATCAGCTTGCTGTCGCTTTCGCTGAGTATGGCTATTTTGGCGGCGCCAGCAGCTGCGCAAGTGCCGGCATCCAAGGAATCACCATTTAGGGAGGTGGCATCATCCGCAATTTCATACTCCTCCGTTTTGGATGGAGCTGCTGTAGCCTTGACATGGTTATTGTTGCTGCTGCTGCTGCTGCTGCTGCCAGTTTTGGACTTGACAGCGACTTTGGATTTATCCTTGTCCTTGTCCTTCTCCTTACTCTTTTCCTTCTCTTTGTCGCTGGCCTTGGCATTGCGCAGCCTTTTGGGCGACATCTTGGCCAGCAAATTGCTGGCACTATTTGTTTTCTGATTCGACGATTTCTTATCGTTCTCCTTATCCTTGCCCTTGTCCAGCTCCTTAGTTTTGGCCAGGCGCACACGCGTTGGCGTCACCTTTCTGGGCATTGGCACACTCGTTCGCCGATCTGCGGCGCTCAAGGATACGCTGCGTGTAATGTTGTTGCCCTTGCGTTTGCCATCGCTGAGCCGCAGGCTGCCCCGCTTGCCGACCACCAGCTCGCTTTCCACGCACAATATGCTGGGCGGCTTGGGCTTGAGCCTGGCCTGCCGCTTGTCCGGCATTTTGCTGAGGCAGGCGGGCGTCTCGTTCGCCGCATCCTCGCAACTGGGACAGTATATCTCCGACATTTCGGGTGTGTCATTCGCACTGTTCGCCGATGAGGTCCAGCGTTTTTTGCACTTCTTGCCGCCACCAAAGCAACTGCAGCCCGTGCTGCTGTTGCCCACATCGTGACCGGAGCCGGCGCTGGCCACCGTCACCTCAACGGCCACACTAAGCGGCGGCGGTGTGACGGCCGTTACAGCACTGGCCGTGGGCTCGTCAGCTTGAGTCGCAACTGGCTCAGAGTTTGTGGCAAGTGGCGTTTGGTCTGGCTCGCCAGCTGCTAATTTGAGCGTTTCACAATTTGGATTTGGATGCAGTTTTGCCGCGGAGGCCGAGAAAGCAGGACGTTGCTGATCTACAAGTAGATATAGATCGGTTTGTTGCATTTTTTTTATAAAGCATATACAACGACACATACAACAACCGAGTGTATAACTCGGTCTTCAAGCAAATATAAAATGAAAATTGTTTGCCAACAAATTAAAATAAGCAACTAAATAAAACCAGGATAGCGCTAATAGGCGAGGGCACTAGAAGTGGTTGTCGGGCTGGGGTGGGCAGGTTTCGGCGGCGTCGAGGAGCAGGCGGTGCTATGTGAAATATCATGGGACATATGGCGAACGGGTATTCAAGGGCAAAAACCCAGCGAAAGGCTTGCATTGAAGCTATGTACCATGAATAAATGGGCTGTATTTTATGAATAACTACAATAGTGAATACCCCTACCAGCTGCCAGGGTGTCCTCAAGATTGAACACTTTAAACTAATGCCTTACTTTATAAAAAATGATCTTTCGTTTTGAATTATTGTAATTAAAACTTAATAACGAATTGCTTCTCAAGATTTTTGTCTCAAAATGTGCTCTAATAAAATATTACTTTGATACTAAATGTATTGCCCATTTTTTTTTTAACACTTAATTTAGAATATTCAAAAGAAAAGCCAACTCAAGTTTTAAATAAAAATATTTGATATTCTGTTGTTGTTTATAGTTGTCCTGCTTTCTCGGCAAAGTCAAGTATATGTTTTAGATATATATATTCGTTGGTCCTTGGATATATATATACACACATTATTGCTGGTTAATTTGAATTTGAAATTTGTTAATTTAAGGAAAATCTTAGGAACCACAACATGTTTACAAGGAAACACAAACAAAAGTTAGGATAGCAGAGCAAAGCAGGCAGAAAAAGCGCAACAAAATAAGGCAAAATTCTAAATAGTCGCAATCAACTACATTTACGATATCCATAATGGAATTTTAAGTTAAATATTTTACAAATGAGCTGAGAGTACATGCAAAACATAAATAAAAACATAAAATATGATATGTCTGTGAAACCGTTGCGAATATACATACAAAAGAATGGAGCAAGAAAAACGTTGCTTACCATCCCGCAAATCGCCTGCCTCGATTTCGGATACTTCGTTGGCCAGCGTGTCGAGTCCTTCGTTTTCGGAGCGCGCCTTGGCGCCGGCACTGGCGCTGGTGCCGCTGCTAACCATGTCCTGGTTGGTGTTCTTGGTGCGCCAGCCGTAGCGTGAGAAATTATTGAGATTGGCGCTGGGATCGCTGAGGCGGCGCTGGTGACGGTACGTGCAATAATCATCGTTCTCCTCTTCCCATTCGTCCCACATGTCTGTCGCACAGAAGCCCGGCTCGCTGGTTGGCGTTTCAACGCCCGAGCCTTTGGGTTTGGTCACTGCCATCTCGGCATGACCTTTGCCCTGTGGTCCCTTCATGCGCACAAATTCGCAGCGTGTCTGTACGCCAGCGCCGCTGCTAAACAGGCCAAAGGACATGCGCTGCGCCACCTTGGAGCTCAGACTAGATTGCTGCAAGCATAATAACCATATGGAATTATGGTAAAGCAAACATAACAGCCCAATTTATCACCCACCCTGGCATCGTACACCTTCTTTAGCGCATCGTAGCGTATGGAGCCGAGAAAAATAACGCCCTGAACGGCGCCATCTTTGTCATTGGCCACCAGTTCGACGCACACCATTTCGCCATCCCGCACCAATATATCGCTGAACACCTCATCGAAATTGTCCACCATAAAGCATATGTGTGGGTAAGTAATCTCCTCGCCCTCGCCCTTGGTGTCCATCTTTCGGCGACTGGGACTGGCATAGACGCGCTGCGAGTGCCGCCGCAGCACCTGCAGCTCCTTGGGCGAGGTTCTTGTGCATATGGCCAATGTTAACGTGTAGTCGAACTGATGTATGACCATGTTTAGGTAGACGGTCTCCTCCCAGTCGACATCTGGATCCCCAATGGGCAATTTGCGTGAATCCTTGCGAAATACCTCAACTTCAGTCTGCAAAGGGGGGAACAAATTGATGAGCTGATTTCGGCATGGACTCACTTGGACTTACCTCATATTTTGGCATGTGGCGCGAGGAGCTCTTCACGTGCTTTTTGCGCACAAAGAAAAGCAAATCATCCGAGTCGATGCTGTGCACGGGCTCCGTTTGGAATAGAAAATGACGCACAAACAAATCCGTCCAGTAGGTAGTGCCCTGCAGCACCACAAAGCCACCATCTGCAAAGGGATAGTTAATTGATTAATTAGTTAAGAGCGGGCCAACCAGATAGGGATATGTATATAAATTTACCCTTACCCAATAAAGCTGTTGCTACAATTGACAAAAATCATCTTTGCAATTTTTAACATTATTATAATACGCGATTTACAGTTTGCGCCAAATCCTTTGTTTTCGAAAAATAAAAAAAATAAACAAAAAAAAAACGATTGACTTAAAATTATGCTTTGTGAGAAAATGTACGAGTTCTAAGAGCGAGAAATGCGTTGGAAATCATGAACAAAAGTAAGATACTTCAGATATGGCAAAAATTAATAATAAAAAAACTAGGATATAAAAACATAATCAAAATAGAATATTGTTTATATTAAAACAATAAAACTCAGCTTAGATTTCTATATTTAAGGTTAACTCTAGAAGAAATCCTTGTACATATATCTTTAAAGTAATGCAAGGAACATTACATAACCAAATCTTTAAAAAATCCTTAGATTTCAGACTCCTATCAAAACATATCTGTACAATCAACTTGAAAAGTTTAGTCGATATCAGCGCACATAAGTACATACATATACATACATATGTATATATTTACACTGCACTGCCTAGGGAGGATTTTTATTTGTAACATTTGTACACAAAACAGATAATTGCTGACAAGAACTTTTAAGAGTAAACAAAAACAAAACAGAAAACGGATAAAAAGCTCTTAGAGATCACAAATACAAACAGCTTTGGATGCATACAGCAAGCCTTTATATATATGTATATGTTATATACATACGCAAATAAGTGCGCTAAAGTGGGGCAAAATCTGAGCGCATACACAAACACACACACGCACACAACAGCTGTGTGTGTAATGTACAAGGGGGGAAGGAGTTGCCGGATGGCCGCTTGACAAATCGATAATGTGCAAATGTAGACAAATTTTCTTAAAAATTAAAAACTTTGTTTGATTCGTTTTATTTACCATCCTTGAGCAGCTGTCGCATCTCCTTGGTGCGCTGAAAGTTAATGTCCTCGAGCAGCTGCTGGAGCGGCGTTTGTGGTTTGAGCAGAGCGCCCGCTGCGCTGGCCAAAGCCATGACGATGACGTCGTTGGCAGTGGGGATTTTCGATTTTGCAAGTAAACAACAATTCGCAGCAATTATGAATTTCACAATTTTTTATAATTCTGTGGCATGCTTAACGTTTGGTTACATTAAACATCTGAATGTCGTGTTAACTTTTTAGTTTATTTAAAGCTAAGCGAAGCGCGTTTTGGGCAACTGAAGCAGAACTGAGAAACTAACTGAGATTGCCGAGTGGACCGCGGCAAAAGCACTCAAACTGTGACTGAACTGCGGGCTGCGTCGGCGTCGCTTGCAGCTTTTGTGCACTGCCCACCTTTGTTTTTTCTTTTGTCACCCTATTTTGAGCTTAGGGTTGCTTGTTTTACAGCTACCTTCAGTTGCATTGTCGCCACTTTTATCAATCGGCTGTTTTATTTTGGTCAATCAGCTGTTCTTTTGACAAAAGCGCCGTCGCCATGCCATTCGCCAATTTTATCTTCCTCATATGTTCGAAAACAATTGCAGTAGAAGCATGTCAAGCTTTCGCTAAATATGCGTAATATAATTCAACAAAAGGAAAGCTCTAAACACTAAATAAACTTTCGACATAAGCAACACTTGAAATTATCGATTGCCGCCACTGATGAGTTTCGATAACACCAATCAAGTACTTGATTCTTGCGCCAACGGAAGTGCAATTCAAATTGCAATATTTTGAAATAAAACAAGCAATTTGTTTAATTCAAAATAATATTTGGAAAACACGTTGCTTTAAATAACAACATCGTCGTTTGGCTGCTGTAGCATTTTCATGTCGTTTTGCAGCTCCTTCAATTCTCTAAGCATATTACGTGCCAGTTGACCCTCCGGTGTGGAGATAGGTTCATAAAGCAGCATTCGAAGCGATTCTCGCGTCATTACCTCAGTCTGCTGCAGCTCTGCCTGTTTTATTTACAATTTAAAAACTTTATTTTGAAAAAGAAAATGTTATATGATAACACCTACCAGCAAATCCGCCGCGTCATGTTCCTGTTCACTGTACAATTTTCGTCCAAGCTCCGCTTGAGTGTTGGCCAGCTCGTACAAGGCAATTGCCTTTAGCCTGGATATGCCCGGCGCCACAACCTTTAGGACTAACAATATCTCCTGGCACAAACGTATCTTTCGCTCGTAGACCTTACGATTGGGTCGATGTGCCATGTTCTGAAGGATTTGTCGCAATATCGACGCTATATTTTGCTTAAGATCGAGCATAATATAGTGATTGCCATGCAGCAGACGCCCCAGCTTGGCCAGCAACAGTTCCAGCCGATAAATGTCTTCGCGTGCATGAAAAACCTCCTCTTTAGCGCGTTCCAGCACATTGACCACAAACTCGGGCTTCAGCGTATGCTCGGCATTGAGCAGACATTGCCACAGGCCAGACTCCGGCTGTCGCACTATATAGCCGCCAGTACAGTGGGAACACACAAAGCTACTCATATGCGTGCCCAGCTCAGTGGGATCCGTGCAGCGGGCACACTGACAATCAAAGCATTTGCCCGTCTTGAGTATGCGACGCCGCTCATCGGTGCCCAGCAGGATGTCCGTGTAACAGTTGTACAAAATTTCGCCAGCGGCTATAATACGATTCGCATAGAGCTTGATGCGTCGCTGCTCATCGATTGCCGTCACCAGATTGGGCAGGCAACTATGGGCAAAAAGTGCGGCAGTCATGTAAACACCACGCATGGCACCACCCGGCTCCGGCGCACGGATCTCAAAGCCGTTAATATCCGCAATGGCCAGCAGACGTTGCAGCAGCTCCTCGTCGATCTCCGCGCCATTGCGCAACTGAAGCAGCAGCCCGGCTGTCTGCAGCGGCTCAATCACCTCCGCCCGATAGCTGCGCCAGATGTCTGTGTCGCGTCGCCGGCCTAGATGTGCCTCCAACTGCAGCAGTTGCTCATAGTTCGACCTTTTCTCGGCATGCTCCCGCAGCAGCAAATACTTCAGTGCACTGCAGACTTCTGTGTGCGCCTGCAGCTGTTCCACCTGCTGCTCCTGCAGCTGCAACTCAGCCAGACGCCGGCAATCCGGCCCATGGTGCTCCACACAGTCCGCGCACAATGGCATTAGACGGCACTTGCTGGCAACTCCCCGAGCAGCAAGAGATTTAACTTAATGAGCAGCTGTTTTTGAACAACGAAGTCATGTACCTACCCGCAAAACGAAGACGTCAGCTGGTGGCAGTTGCAACAACGCCGATCCCCATTGTTGGCCAGCAGCAGCACAGGCTGCTCCAGCAGCACCGTTTCACCCGCTTTAATATTGGTGGCGGCGACCACATATCTACCGTATAAATGGTTAATCAATAGCTACTCCTTTGAGTGGGTGCACCCACCTGCCCAGCGTTTCGTTCTGCTTCAATTCACATTTCTTGGCATAGTCTTCCGTTACAGCGGCCATTCTAAAGGTTTTCCTTGTTTCTGTTGCTTTGGGCCAAGAATTGCATCTGCTGTCGCCAATTAGCACTCGTACACTGAGGCCCGATATTGTCTCGAACGATACGAGTTCATTTTAGATTTATTTATATTTGAAAGCAATTCTTTATTTATTTTACTCTATCAAGTGATTACTCGGTCCATTTCCCGCAGCTCTCGGGGTATGCGCTTTTCTATTGCTGCTGGCTGTTGAACCTGCTCTGGGCACGTTCAGGGACAATGCACTAGAAACTCTAACGCCAAATCACTTATATTTCGCCGTGAATTCAATTGTGTGCCCTATAAATTCCTTAAAACTCCTTTGACAAATTTGTTTTTGGTGCGTTTTCTTAAACAAATTTGTAAATTTGAAGTGTACAAATTATTTCCATACAAAAAACAAATTTTTACGGTTTTCAAAGAAATATCGCACGCAACAGAAACATACAGAAAAAATTTGAAAAAATATGTTTACGTTTTTTATTTAATTTTGAGTGTTTGTATTCATACTATCCCAAATTTGTACACAAGTCCGTTATTGATAAATAAAAATGTATGCTTGAAAACAATTATATTTTGAGAATTATTGATTCTATAAAGCTTCTTGAAGGTGTTTCTACAAGAAATTATAAAAATATTTGAAAAAGTATGGAATAAATATAGGGAGTACACAAAAACGACATGTCCGCTCAAGGGAGCTGTCGGTGCGTAGGACTTTCACTATAGTTGTATTACACAAAAAAATTTCAATTTCGAATTAGAGTTTTCCATATTTCATCAAATCGGATTCAATGCGTTCCAGCTCCATGCCAATACGGTCGGTTAAAAAACCCTCCGCCGAATTCTCCGGCTCAAATTGCAGCAAATCCAACGCCTCCTTGGCCACCGAGCGTGCACGTGTTAGCTGCGCCTAAAAGAATACGAGGATTTGATATGCTTTAACCATATTCGATATGTGTAGCTGTTAGCCCACTTACCACATACTCCTTTTTGTTAACATCGCCCTCGGCAAATTGCAGTTCGGTTAGTTCCACAAAGGCCAGCAGGTACTCGAAGAGCGCTATGGCATAAAGCTTGGAGAGACCGGGCACAACAGCGCGACAAACGGGCAGCAGATCGCCACAGAGCTCCACGCGGCGGGCCAGAAGTTTCTTGCAGGGCTCATTCAGGGAATTCATTAGAGCTGCCGCACGCAAGATGCTGGCAATGTTCTGTTTAATGTCCAGCAACAGAAAGTGGTTGGGATGTAGAAGCTGCTTGTGCTGGTCGAGTAGAGCCTCATAGGCGCTTAGCTCGCCCCTGGCCTCGACCAGGGCGCTGCCCACTTCGGCCAGCAGCTCGTGCACATCGGTGGCTGGAATGACAGCGCCACAGCTCGCATTGAGGCAGCGCCAATCGCCGCTGCCGCTCAGCTCGCAAACGGCATAGCCGTCGGGGCAGTCTCTGCATTTCATGCTGCTCATGTGGGTGTTCAGCTCGGTGGCATCCAGGCAACGCGTACAGGCGCATTCCATGTGCCGACTCAGGCGCAGCTGATGCTGACGCTGGCTGGTGCCCATCAGTGGATTCGTGTAGGATGTGTAAATGATGTCGCCACTCTCTAGCGGCACTGCAGCATATAGCTTCATGTTGAACTGCTCATCGAGAGCCACCACCGTGTTGGGCACACAGCTATGCGGCAAACTGGCGCCGCGCACATAAACGCCCTTCAGTGTGTCCCCGTCTCGAGCGGTCACCTCGTAGGCGCTGTTGTCAATGCGTATGCAATGGGCGTGCAGCACTTCCGCTGTCAGTTGCTGGTCGGGAAATGCCTGTGCCAGGCCACTGGACATTAAGGGACGCACCACCTGCTCGTCACGTTCTTGCCACATGCCATCCTCATTGCGATAATCCTCCAGTTTGACTGGTGTGTCCAACAGCGTCTGGCACAGCGCACGCTGGTCCGGCTGCTCCAGCAGCAAGAGCAGCTTCAACAGCGCACAGATGCCATAATTCTTAACCAGTAAATCCTTGCTAATACAACTGCCAGCGCCGCTGGCAAAGAAGTCGCACTCGAACGCATCATGTTCGCTGCAATCCATGCATAACGGATACACCTGACACTTGCGGCACATGACATACGACTCCTGCAGGCATTGGGCGCACTTTAGCTGACCGCATTCCCAATGCGGCGCCACCAGCAGCGGTCGCTCGTCCAGCAGCGTTTCGCCTGCCTCAATGCTCATGCTGGCCACCAGATTCCTGCAAAATTATGTACATAAGATTCAATATATTTATTTATGCAATGTTTGTCTAACAGAATTCCAGCACCTGCCCAGCTGCTCATCGTAGACATCGTTTAATTTTTCGCTGTAATCTTGCATTTGCCTCGATTACGTGTTGTCCGCCTGCAAAAGCAACAAGACAAAGCGTTTAAATATTTTTTTTTTTTTGGTTATTTTTTTCACGGTAATGCGCGCTGTGCTCGACCAAAAGCGAGCGCTAAGAGTGACTGCCAGACGCGTTAGTTGGAGTCGCCAATTATAAATATAGCAGGAGATTGGTTTGCTCTCTCGACTGGTAGCCGACCCCAACAGAATATTTCCCTCGACTGCGTCGCTTTGCTAAGTACTTTGGCTAATTGCGTGCCCAACGCTACGTATGGTTGATTATTTTTAGTTAGTTGCCTCTTTGGCAACCGCGACTGCCCAATTTTCTCTTTGTTGGGCGCGTATTTTCATATATTTTATGTGTTTTCAATTTGCCCAATAGATATCGATAATTAACTGCTTAAACGAAAAGGAGTTATCGCAATCGATGAACACGACTGAGTTGTATATCGGCTTTTAAAGTAACCGCTTTTAACTCTCTTAGGTGGCAACGCTGTCATTTTTTGAAGTTTGTGCCCGCATTAGTTAAGATTTTACAATTTTTGGTTGTTTTCCCGAGTCCAATTCTATGCAAACGAACGAGTTTGTCAATAGGAATAACCTATTATATTGATCGTATTTCATGTGGCAACGTTTGCTAATTGAGCTCGCGGCACTTTACTTTAATCATTTCCGTAAGAAGTTCAAACAAATTTGCATTTGATTTTGTATGCGTTAAAGTTTTATTTAAAATATTTCTTTGCCATTTCTTTTCATGATTTTTTGTTGTTGTTTTTTTTTTTTTCTCACACCTGCCTTAATTTGTTGTGTGTATGTGTGTGGCTACTAATATTAAAAATTATTTTGCTTTTAAATTATTATTATCGCTTTTGCTCTGTCTATACTTTAAAACTACATACAAGTTGCTGTGTATATGTGTTTCAAAATGATTTTATATTTTGCTTGTGGCTGTGGTTGTGTGTAGAACATACAGATACATTTTGTAAATGGTAATAATAATAATAATAATAATGATAATCAATGTTCGTAAAAGATATACATGTACATATAGGTAACTACATATGTATGTATATATATTTAATTTGATTCCTCTGTTGTTGTTTTTTTTTTTAACACTACAGCGCACACACACACACACACACACACGAGCCTTTTGCTGCACTCTGTTTGTGTTGTGCGTGTGTGCGACTTTTATATGTAAATATATGTTTATGTATAAGTAAGTAGTAAAAAATTTAATTTGTATATGTTTTTATGCTTATTTACTGCGTTTGCCATGTGCATTTAAACACCTATTGGCCTTTTGTACTCTACGTGCCTTCTTCGCCTCCACCTGCTCCACGAGAACAAAGTTGCTCGCGGACTCCATCGCCCCCACAGCCAGCAATGATGCGTCGCCATTGCTTGGCTGCTGCTGGTTCTGCTGCAGCAACTGTTGCACACTGGCTGGTGGCATCCCATTGCTATTGTCTGACACCGTTGCCAGCTTCATGGACACTGGACTTACGATGACGCCGCTGCGTTGATGATTGCCATAAAAGAGTTTTGTCGAATAGCCACAGCTGGCGCTTGTTGTTTGCTGGGCCACAGCTTTTGAATAAGACGGTGTCGCATTGGACGCAATTGCATTGGACGTTGCAGCGATTTCGGTGTCCACCGTTGCCGCATATTTGCGTTTCTGATTCTTGGCGGCCGTGTTGACGGCCAACAGCTTGGCTGTGGTGCTTTCGTCCGGAAAGGCAAACGATTTGTCAACAGACACAGCCAGCTCACAGCCGCTCGCATTGCCTTCAATCGCCCCATCCGCATCGGCTTCTGTATCGGTCTCATCGTTGATAATGATTATGTTTCCAGGATCGACACCCTGATTGACCAGCGCCTGCAAATCCTCGGGCGGCAGTACTGGTGCCACCTTCTGATTGCACGAGCTGCACACAGACGATATGGCGGGGCTCTTTGAGCGCCAAAATTGTAATTCGGTTTTGCACTTGTTGAGCTCCTGCAAATATGGAAAACATTATACATATATACCATATAATAATATATATTTATATTAATAATAGATATTCGATCGTGAGATTCTGGAATCTTTTCGAGTTAACTAACTAACTAACTCACCTGCAACAATGTAGAAAATTTGCGTGCCATTTCCTCATTCTTTTTGTCATTCTCGTCCAGACGGTTTGCATACTCGAGCGTCTGTTTCTGGTGCTCCGCCAATAGATTTTGCTGCTCCGCGAGCTGTTTGCTCTGCTCAGCGGCCTTGCGCTTGCAGGTGCGAAGCTCGGTGCGCAGCACCGATAGCTGATTATTGTACATCTTCATGCCCTGTTTGATCTTGCGTATGCCCTTACGCAAAACCATGTGGTTTTGAGGTGGTGAGTTATTCGAACTGTCTGAGAGATCCGAGCTGATAGCCAAGGTAGCTGAAACAGAAAGATGCTGTTTAATGAGCAACTAAAAAAGATTCCAATTTACAAAATGTGAAACTTACGCCGCTTTGTGGTAGCGGGCAATTGAAAAAAGTCCTTATTGAAATACGCCAGCCCCGGCAGCGTGGGCTCAATACGATCCTTAAAGTACTCCATGGCCATGGTCGAGAGATCAAAGAGTTCATCGGTGACGCGATAAGGACGCTGCAAACGCGGCGTAATACTGATATAGTTCAAAATCGAGTGCACCTCATCAAGTATCTGTGAAACAAATTAGATTAAGATCTCGAAAAATCCAATTGACACCGACTGCAAGCTACACTTACGGCACCCGGAAAGAAACAGCAATGGCCACGCTCGATGTGTTTGCCCATCGACATCTGGAGCAATGAGAGGCGCATATAGCATGTCTCGATGATGTCGCATTCGCAGGCCAACGGATGCTGGCGGCGTGCCGATTCCCGACGCGGCATGCTCGACTTGATCGACTGGAAGCGATTGAAAGTCGTCTTAATTTGCCTGGCGAAAGCCACATTTAGCATATTCATGCAAATGTCGTTCATGCGACTGGACACCTGCAAAATTTCACAAAATTCAAAAGTTTTTATTACTTTTCGAGTTAGCAATTGGTTTTAAATAAAAGGCTAACGCCAGCAGCATCCCGCATCCAAAATTAGTGAGCATCTCAAAAATATATCAGATTACATTTAGCTACCTACTGCACTCAGGCACAGCATATACACACATGCATACTCTGCCACACACACACATAGGCAAACAGACAGACATGAACACAAAATCAAATGCATGACAAAAAAACCAAGAAAAAAAACATAGAGATGTGCGCGTGAGACACACCGCATACTATCACGAATTGTTAGTATTGTGCCGTTTATTTTCTTGCTATCAGATGTCAGTGGATGCTTTTGAAACAAACAATTTTGCATATTACAACTTTACTGTGAAGCCGCAGTGAACGCTCAGTATTAAGAACTTTCGAATGACCGGTAAGGTATTGATTAATACTGGAGAAAATTGTATGAAACTGTAATTTGCGAGCGATTACTGAACTGAAAAGGAGTATTTATTTATTCCAATAGGAATATGATATGATAGACCTTTTTATTTGGTTACTCTTTTGTTGTCTACCTGAACAGGCACAGACATGAATCGTGTCCGTTCGTGTCACGGCACGCGGTCAACTCTGTAGCGACTTTTCAGTGGTAGAAATAATAAATATTACAACAACAAATACAAGTGCATTCAGGTAGTGAAATAATATGCCCTGCCCCTGCTCCTGCCCCTCAGCCCACCTCTAGCTACATACATACTTAGCCAAACACGACCCACGCGCATTCTACTTACATTTTGCAAATTGCTTTTTATTGATTAAATAATGAAAACCGCCCAATATTCCGCTCGCTCCCTCTGGCCACTTACCAATCTCAAATTGCTGATTTTCTTATAATCCAAATAGCCGAGAGTTTTGATGATCAGCTCCGTGGGCAAGTCCAAAAACTGTAAAACGGGCGCCGCCGCACCCGCTGCCGACGAGCAGGTGGCAACCTGCTGCTGATTATGATGCTGATAGTTTGTGGTGCGACGCACCACCGTGGCACGAGTGGATGTTGGCGTCTCATCGAAGCCGGCGCCTCCAGCATTGCCGCACATTTGGCGCGTTGAGACCATGCCGATCGAACAACAGCAAACGCAGTCGTTAATCTCCGATGAATTTGTGGCAACGGCTCGAAGTGTTTGGGGACAGGCTGTATCCGCTTTGATGGACAAATGCTGCAACCGTAGGCTAGTTAATTGCGGTTTTTGATTTCGATTATCAACTGATTGACAATCGACCGATGACAAGCATCATTCAAAACATGTACCCAAACTACACATCCAGCTCGTTTGAACGAGCGTGTGTGTGTGTGTACAGCGCAAAGCAGTGGAAACTCTGAGATCAATTTGCTACGCACTTTGGGCATAGCGTTTTTCTTACCCGTTTTATTCAATGGAATTATTGTGTGTGCATTGTTTTTCGTATGTTTTGTAATGTGCGTACGCGTTTAGTGCACAGCACAACACTTTTTGGATGAATTTGAGACGTTTTCATGGACTTTTTACACAATTTTTTTCGACCAGCACAATTAAAACTACATACACGCAAAAAAAATGGTCGAAGACGTACGAACCAGCTATCGATAATAGTTAGGTTTGTGTATCGAGCTAGTTCAGCGCGCCTAGTGTTGCCGTACTGTGACGCGCGCCAAATGCTAAACGTTTATCAAGCTCTGGCAACGCTGGATGATGTTAATAAACAGTAGTCTGCTAAGTGAGGGCAGTCAGTTCTGTTAAGTCAAATCTCGCTCAACATGCAGGCTGAAAAAACAGTAAACGTGCTCATTTTGATTAATTGAACACAAATTGTACATAAAAATATAACAAAATTAAATGGTAATAAGCGCAATTTTTGGCTCTGCGGCATAACGGCCTAAACAGCAAAAACTAGGAAACAGTGAAAGCACCAGAACAAAACGCTATGCGTTTGTTTGAGTGTGTGAGTGCATGTCTGTATGTAAGCGTGAGTGAGTGTTGACAAAAATAAAATAAAAAAGTCAGAGCAAAATCAAAACAGGAAGTGTATACAAGATAAACACAAGGAGACCAATTGCAGTGAAAACAAATATACATAAAACAATTGTAAAAGTTTCTGCGTCCAAAAAACCGAACCACGCTTAATTGCTCATTCGATCATTCGATGTGGGGGCGTTTTTTCTTTTTCTTAGTAACTTTTTGTAGTATATTGTTGTTGTTTTACATTTGATGCCGCTTCAGGGACGCTTTTAAATATTATTGAATATCACGTCATTTGGCAACGCTAACGCGCTCCCCCTCGCTCTCGCTCACTCTCTCTCTCTGTTATTGTTGTTGTTGCTGCATATTTAAAAAGCAAAACACACGCACACATGCAACAAACTTTTTTTTTGCAGTGAAATCGAAGACTTGCATTTAAATGAATGTACAAAACTTACAGTTGTTTCGTGTGTATGTGTGCCTGTGTGTGTGACAGTGTGCATACTAGAGTTCGTTTTCATATGTTAATGCTGGTATTTTTTTTATTGCTGGCTTTTATCTTAAAACAAAAGTTTCGCGCTATCGCCAAACAGCAGCAGCCGCTCCCATTCAACATTCTTGCCAAGCACACACAAACACCAAACGGAGCCATAACGGAGAACGACAAAAACCACAAGCGGAATAGCAGCAGCAGCAGTAAAAGCAGCAATTGGATGCCGATTGCTTGCCCACGCCCACAATGACAGCCGCTCCGCCCGCCCATGATAATGGCGAACAGCAGCAGCAGCAACATGCATTAGTTAAACGCGCCGAAGACGAACGCGAGGACATATTCAAGCGCTATGAGTTGGGCCTGGATCCCAATAATGTCGTCGACTCCTGGGAGAATCCCACATTCGAAATCTATCATATAACCGACAAGTAAGTGGTAGTATCTTTATGCCGTTTATACGCTAAAACCTATCGTGATATGATCTGTGTGACATGATAGATAAAAAACTGTTAGACCCTTCGATGGGACCAGTTCTGTCGGGCAACAAAAGAGGGCGTATTGAGCATTTAAGTGTTCAACAACATCTGAAAAATGATTGAATAAAATGTAAATGCAGTTTGTAGCGCTGCCACACAGTCTAAAAATGCAATTCTAAAGTAAATACATATGTTCAATTTGGCCACATTCTTATATGTTAGATCAACTGTTAAATAGTGCTTCATAGATTATCTTAGCGGTAAGGCAATATCTTCTAAGTTCTAAGTATGGAATGGAATGTATAAAAAGCTCAGGTGCTAGACATTTGTATTCCTGATGAAATCGTTTGCTACTTGGTATCTTATCAGTTGCGATGACACCGAAAATTATGAACTAAACGTTTTTTAATATCTATTTGTTTTTTTTTTTTTTTAGATACGGCTTCATGCACGACTCCCGCCTGCCATCGTCACGCGACTCCCAGGAGGTGCAACGCACAAGGATCGAATTGGAGCGCGATAAAAAATGGGTGAAAATGCTGAATCACTGGCCGCCGCCACAAGAGAAATTGCATAAGCGCGTATACAAGGGAATACCGGATCGGATGCGCTGGCCGGCATGGAAACAGCTGCTCAATGTCCAGCATTCGATGGACACCAATGCGGGCGTCTATATGCGCATGCTGCAAATGGCCAAACAGAATGCGACTGAGACGCGCCAAATCGATGCGGACGTAAATCGTCAGTTTCGTGACAATCTGGCCTATCGGGAACGCTATAGCGTCAAGCAATGCTCGCTCTTTAATGTGCTGAACGCTTACAGCATTTACAATTCGGAGCTGGGCTACTGTCAGGGCATGGCATGTGTGGCGGGCGTATTGTTGCTCTACATGCAGGAGGAAGAGGCATTTTGGGCACTCAACACGCTCATCACGGATCGTAAATATGGCATGCATGGGCTGTTCATTGAGGGTTTTCCAAAGCTGACACGCTTCATCGAGCATCATGATCGTATATTGTCCAAGATAATGCGTAAACTGCACAAGCATTTTATGAAACACAATGTGGATGCGCTGCTCTATGCCATCAAGTGGTTCTTTGTGGTCTTTGTCGAGCGCGTGAGTTAACTGATGTCAATGCCAATGCGTGTTCCATTTAATTGAAGTCGTTCCTTTGTATTATAGGTGCCGTTTAGTCTTAGTTTGCGCGTGTGGGATATTTTTCTGCTGGACGGCGATCGTGTTATATTGGCCATGGCCGTGACCATACTCTATCTGCACAAGGATGAGCTGTTGCGCCTCAAGGATATGGATGGCATTATTGAATACTTGCAGGTGAAGCTGCACAAGAATTTTGGTTACAATGACGACGATGCCATTCAGGCGCTGGAGCGCGTCATGAAGAAGCTAAAGGATCTAAAACTCGATGTACCTCCGCCAGCGAAATCCAATGAGTTTCCCACACGACCGCTGGGCATGTTTGTGGAGGCGGATCGTGAGAAAAAAACCGGTCGCCGACGTGACTATACCGATACGGAAAAGCAAGTCTTAACCGATGTGATATCAAGGTTCATCATTTCCACTCTAATGATGTATAAAGAGTTAATAATATTTCGTTTTATTTTCTGATAGACAAGAACAAAACGCAATTGAGGTACAATCTACAGTGTCCTACGAGACATCCGAGTGCGCAACTGGTGAGTTAGCTTTATTATATCTTTATTATGGCACAACTACTAAACTTGACTGTCTTTATATACACCTTTACTAACGCTTGCTTCTGTACTAAAATAACAATATAAAGCTTATCAATTTATACAATAATATAATCAGCACTTGATTATAAATTTTAGTGTGTGTGTGGTGCAAGCTTATAAATCGGAATTTATCTATATTATTAGAAAGAAAAAAGAAACAAAATTCTATTGTATTATATACCTTATACGTATTATAGATTTACAATCGTTTTACTTATGTACAAAGTTTCTATATTTGTATTTTTTTGTTTGTTGAGCTTAAGGCATATGTACTTATTGTTTTACGTCTGTTATAGAGTTCCCATTTTTGTAAATATCAGTTTATTTATTATTTGGTTTGTTGTGATGGCATATACATTCATAAATTTGTTTATATCAGCTTTACTGGAGGCTTGTTTTTTAATGATCGTCACCGATAAGCAGTCAAAACAGCGTCATCATCGGCAATCTCTGTAAGCCATATATGTATGCATTGTTTATGCGTCAACTTAAGCGGTCGTATCGAGTTTTCTTCTTGGCAAATTGAAAGAATAAACCAAGATATCTGTCTATAAAGTCTATAAAGTTTCTTCAAGTTATACACACATATGAGGTAATACTTACATAAAGCCACGTCTGTTTGAATTCGCTGAGCGTTCTCTTTAATTGTTTGGATTGAACTTCAACCCACAAATTGCGACATGCTTGAAAATATGTTTCATTTAGTCAGCGGCGCAAAGTTCTTTGACCCGTTTAAATTAATATGTTGCAGCAGTCGGGCATATGTTATATATTTTGTGCGGTTGTGGGCTATATTTATATATATTACCCTAGGCAGCGGTTTATTGTTAGAGTTTTGGTTGTTGCGGGCACTTAACTAAAAAATGTACATACGAAAAAAGGGAGAGATAAGCGCTATCAATTATATGTGTAAATATTTGGGCCGTGTCACGCTTATATTAAATATGCGTCCAGTTCACAACATGTCATTCGATATAATGTTCCATCCCAATCACATTTTGTCTAACATTGTCCGCTCCATATGTATCACACGCATTTATCCAATTAAAAACGCTTCTCAATGTCTGCGCGGGAATGTCTCTTGGGAACTTGTGATAACTGTGTGTGGCGTCTCTCCAATTTAAAACTAAAACCCAATCCAAAAAAAAACAACTGCCTAATCTCTATTGTTCGTAGGTGATGCGTATTCAATGAAAACCTATCAAAGTATGACTAGTTTAGCCACCTCTCCGGCGATTAGCAGCTATTCGCTCTATAGCAATGGCTTTGTGATCACCGGCCCCGAAGACAGCCGCAGCCAGAGCGTTAACAATCTCAACTATCCCTGGCAGCAGCAGCAGCAGCATCATCTTCATTATATGCAGCACACCTCAGCCGATAGATTATCAAATCAGCGGCACAGCTATTGTAGCGAAAGCGATAGTCGCAATCGTCTTGATCTGGACAGAGCGCTGGAGGCGCTACAAGGCCAGCAGCTGCAGATGCAGCACGAGAATCAGCATCATCGGCAGACCCAACCGGCAGCACACAACGTACGCATCCTGATGCAGAACGGAGCTGATAAACAAAAGGAGAATCAATTTAACAATGCTGTTAATCATAATGATAAAAACTATGCTCATAAAGTCGTCGATGATGTTGATGACGATAATGATGATGCGCTGAGCGTGGAGAATACGCGTCTTTAGTCTGTTTATCATCTTCTATCTATATGTCGTAGCATTTAAGTTCAAATTTGTACTTGAATTTATTCCCCTTATTGATTTGCCGTTGCTCAACTTGAATGTTATGCCAATTAATTACTTGAAGAGAAAAATTATTATAATTAGCTTTAATTTTCGTACAACATTTGGCTATCAAATTTGTTGCCTAGCACATAAATTGTTAAACGTAATTTTTGTCTAATGTCAACGTTTTGTATTTAAGAGTACGATTTCTCAAACACTACTGATATTACTTACATATTATAGAAATCAGTCATATATATTCCAAAACAAAACCAACAAAAACTGATAATTCCTAAGATACCAACGATTCCAGCAATTCGTACAACGATTTTCAATGCACAATCCAACTAAAACTAACTTAATCTATTAACTACTCTTTATATACACATACATATATATAAAAATATATATTTATTAATGCTCCCCACACTCCTTGTTACAACCTAAAACCTATATAGAACAAAACATGTATGTATGCAATTGCATATAAAAGTTATATTTCTGCCTAATTTTAGGCATTTATTTTGCATTTATATATAAATTTGTGCTACTTAAAACACACACACAAGCACTCAAGCATTAGTTAATGTTCAAGTTAAAGCCAAATTCATAATGTAGTAGCTCTAGCAAAACCTTCTATAGACATATATAATCTATATATATAATATACTAGTTAAATGCCACACGAAAATAAATATATTTGATTTTTTGTACTGAACATATGATTTCTTTTGGCTAGTTATTGTTTTTATCACACTTGCATGTTTTCAAACCTAGACCAAACTATTGCAGCTCATATTTGATAAATAACAATTAAAAGAAAAAAAAAACAATCATTTTATTTTGCACAACACAACATACACTAACAATTTTAACAAAAATTCGTCAACTCAACTAAATCAACAAATTCTTTTTCAAAACACACAAAAAAATCAAAATAATATAAACAAAAATCTACAACGCATTGGGAAACAAACAACAAACTCTGTATAAAAATTGGCAAACGTTGAAACGTCTAAATATATAATACCATATACAAACAAAAACATAAACTATTAGTTACGCTTACTGTTCCCGAGGATTCGCACTCAATACGAAGTTCGCTTGCAGGTACTTCAGTTGCCTCGCACGGCTCATCGGAGACTATGTCGCTGGAGGACAATAAGTGAGCACATTTTTTTACACTTAAAATATTTATATACTAATTGGGTTTTTTTTTCCCCGCTTGCAGCATTCATTTAAAAACCGCCAATATGCTGCAAAATGCTCCTCAACGCGAGCTGCTGCTGGGCACCTGACGTCAGCTGCCGCCGGCATCCAACGCGATGTCCGCAGCGGCAGCCAATAATAGCCACACAGCAGCAATCATAACAGCAACAACCACAACAACAACAACAACAACAACAAGCACTGCAACAATCACAGCAACAGCCAGAAACACAGCCACACCGCCGCCAGTGCCGCCGCGCTCGCCATTGGCGCTGGGATGATTAGCCAGGACGACGCCGACGTCGACACCCACAAGAACGCAGAGCACAGCCGTTAAGCAGTTCTAATTGTGTTCAACGTCGTCGTTGTCCTGTGCCTAGTTTTAAGATTTTTCGCCTTGCCACTAAAAAAAAAACACACACAAAAACAAGAAGAAAAAAAAAACAAACAAAAACAAGAAAAAAAACAAACAAAAAGAACGAAAGAGCAGCCAAAAAAAGTTTCGAAAAAAAATTTCAAGTTCTTGTTCTTGACAAAATTGTTCGCTAAATCAATTATTCGGCAAATATTTTTGTTACATATTCTTTGTACATAAATACTTAACAAAGTGTGCTTGTAAAGAAACTTTGTGCTTATTTGCGTAAAGGACTTTTAAACAGAGCCAAAAACTGACAAGGGCCAACTGCCCGAAACAAAAATAAAAAACAAAAAAAGAAACTTTAAAAACAAAGCAATCGAGAATTAAACAGGCAACAAATATTTGTTGTAGCAAGAGCAACTCGTATTTAATACAAAACTAAGAATAATATATTTAAAACCAAACAACAATTGGATATTGAACAACAATATAGTTATAGAAATAAATATATATATATATATTAATAAATTATAGTTATTATAGACATGTTGTAAATTGTACTTGTATATACGTACCAAACAAAATACAAAGCAACGTTAAAAAAAATACAAAACAAAAAATAAAAAGTTACGTCCATGAAATATATAACAAGTGCTACCAAATATAAGCAAGTGAGTTGATAAATAACAGGAGCTAACGAATGATTATGATTATGATTATGATTATGATTATGATTATGATTATCTATATGTATAGTTATGTATGCCTAACTATGCAAATTTATACTTAACTTTAAGTAATTTATATTAAAAAGAAAAAACAACTATGTATATGCATAATTTAAGTTTAGCACGCACGTAAAAACAAATTGAATAGAACTGCGCCCTATGTTCGACTTATAAGCAAGATACTTTTGCTTTCTCAAAACAAGGTATTTTCTTCTTTTTTTTTGTTTAACTTACAAGTTGATTGTAAATTAAATTTTCCAAGTGCGTTTCAAAATAAGCTTTAAAATTGAATTTTATTGTAACGTTTTTATCAGACTACAGGTTCACGTATCGGGATCTATTTTGATTTTGCCGCCTTTTTCTACAATGGCGCCCAGATCCTTAAGCGATACCTCGGCTGTGCCGCGCGGCAGCGGCTGAGGTTGATTGGGACCCGGCTTCCAGCCTACTAAGTAAATAATTTGAAATGTCGCCGGTACGCCTTCTTCATTGGGTTTGCCGTAGAGCTCTTTGTATATGGCGCTGGCCGCCAGCATCGTCTCGCGACTGAGATGTGCCGGCCTATTGAAGGCGGCATTGCTCTCGGCCATGCCCTTGAGATCCCACATTAGCTCAAACATGCTGGGATAGCCAATGACCAGCTCGTCTGTATCAATTGTCAGCATGGTAAAGCCGGCGCGATTCAGCAGCGAGCCAATATCGCGGATCTGTGTGAAGGGCGAAATATGCGGCGCGATCCCACCCTTACGCTCCAGCTCAGCCAGTTGCAGAGAGGACCGCAGCTCATACAAAGTATCGCCGCCAAACAGTGAGGCTATGAACACGCCATCGGGCTTCAGGCTACGCTTAATGCTCGCAAAGCAGCCGGGTAAATCGTTGACCCAGTGCAAGCTCAAGCTAGAGATGACCAAGTCCAGCGAGTTCTCCTCAAACTGCAAAGCCAGAAAGTGCTTATATTCCAGCTTACAGTTAAAGTTGCACGCGTTTACCCACTTCCAAATGCTCCTCGTCCTGCACCAGTTTGCGCATTTTCAGTCCTGGTGTGCCCTGCGCCTGATCCAGCATTGTGGCGCTCGTGTCTGTCAGCGTCAGGTGCTCCACGCACTCGGCGAGTATGTGCTTGGATATATAGCCGCGATTACAGCCAATATCGGCAGCTGTCTTGAACTCGCGCTTAATGTCAAACACCCGATCCGCTAGACGAAATCCCACCTCCTCCTTTAGGTAATCATACGTCGCCACATCTGCGCTGTAAGGGATTCAATACTGTTAGCTAGACTCAATTGGACTACGAGCAGATCTCACCTCAGCGCGGCGCGTTCCTTTTGCAGTCGCTTCGTATTTCTATCGAAGATGTTCATGTATGTTGGTTGCGTTGCAAGGCGGCGCCAAGCACCACAATTGTTTGTTAAGCGTTTCGTACACGTTTTAAGCATTTTTTAATATTTATTATGCCGTAAGGCCGGCAACAACTACCGAAATAATAACACAGAGAACAGCTGTTTTCTTGTAGGCCAAGTACGCTGTTCGTGCAAGTTGAGTGTGGATTATACGCCTGTTAAATGTATAGTAAAAATTCCTTTTACTCTTATGCTTGATTTATTTACTAATTGTTTTTCATGTTTTTTTGTATATAGAATATTTATTAGTAATTAAATTAAGTACATTTTCGTAAGCCAAAACAGACCCAAATGAGCTGCGTATCTGCATTCTTGCAAAGCTGGCGAAACAGTGGTGCACAGTGTTCGGCAGTGCACGTTGTCCAGCACTGTTTAGTTTTGTTTTGGCGCGAAACGCTGCAAGAGTGAGGATCGGAGCTCATCTAATATTTAATAATAAAAAATGAGTTTTTCGCGCAGCTCGCTGCGCTATGCGCACACTAACGGCTACACGGGCTTGCTGTACACGCCCAAAGGGGATTTCATTATCACCTGTGGCACTGACGGCGATATACGCCACTGGACCTGCATCAGCGACGATGATCCGCGCTCCACCTGCCTGGGCGAGTTTGTCATGAGTATTGCGCATACGGGCAGCCGTCTGTTGGCTTCCACAGACCGCAATACGGTGCACGCGTACACTTTTCCGGATATGGACAGCGATGGCATTCTGATGCGATTCACTGCGCCTGCTACGTGTCTGCGCGTCTGTGGCCAGTATACAGCCGCGGGCAGCGAGGATACCAGCATTAAGGTGCTGCATGGTGATAATGCCGGCGCCGAAACTACACTGGAGGGGCACAAGGGACCCATATTGGCATTGGATGTGTACGCTGAGCGCCAGCTGTTGGCTTCTGTGGCGGGCGATGGTCAGCTCAAGGTGTGGAACTTTGAGACAGGCGTTGAGCTGAAGAGCCTGGCCGGCTTGCCGCGCGTCAACAGCTTTGAGAGCGCTAGCCTGTTTGGCACGCCCAGCTTTGAGCCACAGCGCGGCGAACAATTGGCCTATGCGCTGGACAAGGAGCTGATTGTTCTGAATACATCTAACTGGGAGGTGGCCTACAGACTGCAGGACGAGCGCGTCTCGAGTAATTACAGTTGCTGTCAGTTCTCGCCAAATGGCGAGCGTCTGGCAGCGGGCACTACCAGCGGTGAGCTGAGCATATTTGATGTGGCGCGGCGCAAGGCACTGCAGGTGGAGGCGCCGCCCAGTGACTGCAAAGCCATCACGTGCTTGGCATGGAATCCGGTCAATGTGGATGAGCTGGCCTATTGCGATGCAACGGGCCAATTGGGCACCATATTTCTGGGCGACGAAGAGCCGCAGGATGGGCTAGACGGCGAGCTGGCAGAGGAGGATGAACTCCTGACGGGCACTGGCTTTGAATTTGAGCAGGGCGATGATGAGAATATGGCGGACGCTGATGATGGCGATGGCGTTAGCCTGGAGCAGCTAAAGCGCAAAGTTATGAGCAACGCTGCCTATGTTGAGCCGGAAGCCTTAGACGATGAGCACTCCAAGCACTCCCTCGCCAGCAGTAGCGCGGCACCGCCTGCCCCACAGCTAAAGCTCTTCAAGCAACAGAGGGCCTTTCAGCCAGGCGCTACACCAAACGACTTGGAGCATCGCTATTTGGCTTGGAATGATGTGGGCATTGTTACCGCACACACAGAGCCCAGCGGTGACGGTGCCATCGATGTGGAATTCCATGATGCCAGCGTGCATCATGCGCTGCACTTGAGCAACAACTATAATCAGCATAATCTGGCCAGTGTCAGCCGCAGCGCATTGGCATTGGCCTCCACCGAGAGCAGCAAACTGGTGGTCATAGCTTTGGCTGCTGCCGGTAACAAGGAATGGTCGCTCAGCCTGCCGGATTGCGAGAGTGTGGAGGCGCTGGCAGCCACCAGCCATCTAATTGCCGCAGCTACTAGTAATCATTTTCTGCGCCTCTTTAGCGTCATGGGCACACAGCGTGAGGTGTTGACCATACCAGGACCGGTGCTGGCGCTGGCCGGGCATGAGCATAGCGTGCTGTGTGTTTACCATGCCGCCGGCAGCAGCGAAATCCAACAACATCTGGCAGCAATGCTTATAAATATCAGCGGCTTAAGTCTGCGCGTGGAGCAGCTTCCTGTGCCGTTGACGCCGGGACGGCAACTAAACTGGCTAGGCTTTTCGGACGTGGGCTCGCCCTGTTTTGCGGATAACATGGGCCTGGTACAGCTATATCGGCGTGCCAGTAATGCTTGGTTTCCCATATGCGACACCATGAAACAGAGCTCGAGTGTATCCAATAACTACTTTATAATCGCGCTTTCGGAGCACAGACAGATTATTGAGGCTGTGCTGTGCCGCAGCAGCTCGTATCCTATGACCAATCCGCGTCCCATGCTGCAGGAGCTGCGCATGCAGCTGCCGCTCTGTGACATTGAGCTGGAGAAATCCGAACTGGAGGACACGCTCTTGCGCGCTAGCCTAATGCAGCTGGAAGGCGCTGAGAAGCTGCAGAAGGAGACAGCTATCAAGCTGTTCGCCTTGGCCTGCAGCAACGAATGCGAGACGCGCGCACGCGAACTAATTGAGTCCATTGCCTGCACTGACCTACTCCAGCTGGCTGTTAAATACGCCTCGAAGCGCGGCCGCATTCATCTCTCGGATCGATTGTGTGAGTTGCTGCCGCAATTGGAAGCGGTACAGGAGGCGCGCAAGCAGCAGCAGCTGCTGGGCGCCAATGGCATCGCCGCAACCATTGTGCTGCCCATGGCGCCAACGCAGGCTGTGACGCCAAAACTGGCGCCCAAGGCCATGGAGCTAAGCGCCTCGAAGCGCGGCGCACTAAAACGTTTCTCCAACACACCGAATCTATTCAAGGCGGCAGCAGCGTCACGTCCGGGCACGCCAGAAACTACCTCACCGCTGGACACACAGGAGAACCTATTTGGCGAGTCCGAGTCACAGCCAAGCGATTCCAAGGTAGCTGCAGCTGATGGAGAGCAGCGCACGCCTCTTAATTCGGTCAATCCGTTTGCCATGAAACGCAAGCTGGTCGACACGGGCGTTATATTTGGGTCCGAGAAACTAAAGCTGGCTAAGAAATAAAAGTTTTTACTTAATTTTATTAGTGCTGTAAGAATAGTTTGTAAAAATAGAAATAAAAAGTAAAACGCTCAAAATGCTAATTCAAATAAATTTTTCCAATCGCAGCGCAGTGTGACCAGCCATGATGCAATAAATACTACACTTTGGTTTGATTACAATCGCAAGAGGTGGGCACACCGCAAGCGTGTAGATAACTAGTTATGTGCTATCACCAGCAGCGAAAGTAATTCAGTCGAAGTTCGGTTCTTTCCCGGTTTATACTTGCAAGCTCTTGGCGCGTCTCTTTGTTCTCACAAAACATATTTACCTACAGATTGTGTACGTGGCCCCAAGTAATTTCACATCTAGAACGCATTTTAAGTCACACAAACAAGTTGAATTCAGTTTTATTTTAAATCGTGTTATACGCAACATTTTAATACATACCAAAAAATACAGACAAAAATATATACATACAATACATTTTAAGAAGGCGTGGCATGTTTTTATCGCAAACAAAAATTCGCAGTGGTAAGTATAAATACGTACGAGTGTATGTGTACGTATATACATATGTACGGCAACGCTGCAACAAATTGCCTTTATTTACCGTTACATGAAGCACACGCACACATCCCAAAAACGATCTCACACTCGCAGACGCACACGTACACAGCCGACCCCAACGCTCTCTCCCAAGAGTGAGTGAATCGGCACATCGGTCGATCTCTTGTGACGTAGAGTTGTCAGGTCAATATCAAAGCGCATTTCTGAGTATATTAGCACAGTGGCCACTGTGTCGTTGTCGTCATTAACCGTTTAACCATTGTGACGCGCAGGTTGATTTTCTTTATGCCAATAAATAAATACGCGAATTTTTGCGCATAGTAATTTGTTCTCTCTCTGTGTGTGTGTGTGTGCGTGTGAGCGTTGCGCTGTTAACTCAAATAAAAAAAGTATATACTATTTAATTGCAGTTTAGAAACCAGAATCCAGAGTGCGATCATTATTTTTTTTTGCCCTTACTGTGATTGAGTGTTTGTGTGTGTGTGTTTGTTTGTTTGTGTGTTTGTGTGTGCGTGTGTATGTGTGATAGATTGCGTGAGTGTGTGTGTGTGCTGTGCAAAGCATTTTTGTCCTTTTGTACGTATTTACAATGACAAAAAATAAAATCCAAAAAAAGGCCAGTGGCCAAAAGAAGGCGATCCCTGCCAATAGATTAAACATAGTAACAAATACAGCAACAATGCCACCTTCAATTTTGACGCCGCCAGCAACGCCCCCCGCTACAACAGTGTTAAATTTAAACAAAAACACCAACAGCAACAATGCCGATTTCTATGGTATGCCGCAACGAAGGCCATGGGGTAAGTGCTTTCCAGCATTACTAATAACTGTAAAGCTATTAATAGCCAAAAATATCCTTAGAACGTGAGCTGATTGGCTGCTTTTTGCTCAAGATGGCGGAAAAACAAGTGATCAGCGCCCGCAGCAGCTGGTATGTGGATAAGCGCACGCTGCGCAGGGAATTTGAACAGCATCTACTGTGGGAGCCCAAGAGTGCAGAACTGCGCATCAAGCTCTCCATTAATGGAGCTTATAATGTAAGTAGCGCATAGTACAGAAAACCTTAATTTTTTTTAGTTAATTAAATATAAATATATTATTGGTTTTATTACTAGTGCCAACTCTTCAAAAACGGGATTTTTAAGAAAAATTCTCATTTTTATTGTATGTCCGAGTCTTATTTCTGTAATTGCCAATTTTATGAATTCTGCAGTCAAATTTTATGGATTATTCAAAAAAGCTATTATAAAACTTTTTATTTTTAAGAAAAAGAAAGAAAATTACTGCATACAATTTAATTATCCGAATTTCGTTATCTGTCATAAATTGGGTTAAATTCACCAATTTTCTAGTTGATTATGCAAAAATCACCATTAATCACATCTAATCCATTGCACATTACACTTTTCATAAGGTTAACATATGCCTTACATTTCGCTGTACTGTATGTTCACTGTGTTTGAATACACACAACTTGACATTTGTCATAGTATGGGAATAAATCTAGAACCGTTGCTTTCTTTGTTTCCTAACCGCTCTCAGTTTCGCTTCCCTTTATTTTGGCTATCGTCAGTTCTCAGCATGTGCCTAGCTTTATCAGCTCGCACTCTTTGCCACCCGACGGCGTCTGAATGAAATCTGTTAGTCATATGTTTGCGGCTGCTTGGGTTTTGCCAGACTGAAGCGCTAGATTATAGCCGGGCTATTGTTGTAGTTGTTGTTGATGATTTGCGCTCAGCTGTGCTAAACTCTAAAGCGCGTGCCCTGAGCCTGTTATCCAATGCATTGTTTGACAGGGAAGTCCACTTAAGAGAAGTTTAAAACGGGATCTAGATATATATAAGTATATGCCATGACTTGCAATGTATGTATTTTTACATAGCCAAGTTAAGCAAAGGTGTTTAAAGAAGGGAGAAGAAGGGAAGTGAAGGGAGTAGTATAATTATACATATTATAGTATATATGTATATTCGAGCAACTGAGTATTTCTAGTTCTAGTCTGGTTCTAGTCCTTTTTAAGAGGACCTGGCAAATATGTTTGGCCTAAGCTCATTTAGTAACCATCTTAAAGCCTTGAAAGTTTCAGAAAAATCGTACAACAAACTTGTAAGTTATTTGAGAATGAATTTTTTATAATGTGGACCCAAGGGAAGGAAGAAGCGCCAGCTGCTGCTCAAATGTCTTTTTTGCTTATTTTTGCTTTTTTCTGGCTCATAAAATAAATGATGGGCAAAACCCAAAAAAATTGAGTTAATATAGATTTATATACGAAATGCACCTGCCGAATACCTGGTATTCCCCGTTTTGCAAGTAAATCTTTTATTTTCTTTGGTCTTGTAACTTACTTTGTCTTTAAAGACTTTATCTATATTATGTATTTGTGGCAACAAAGAAAACAATTGAATAAAACAATGACTGATAGCACGTACTATGCATACATGCATACATATGTATAAAACCGCACTCGATTACAATTCGAAATACCAATTCGCTATGGACATACGTATGTGTGCATATTCAAGTTCATAACAATTATATACAATTGCGGTTCTCTTTATTTACAGATTGGTTCGCTGTTGCAGCGTACAAACTTCTTGATGAACACACCGCGCGGCGACTCCAATTACCGCATCAAGAGCCTAGCTCTGATGGAGTTTCGCAAGGAGAAGTACAATGCAATTGACGAAAAGCAGCGGCAAAATGATCTTGCTGCTGTCAGCAACGTGACGGACTCTACGCAGGACGGTCCGATTACCCAAAGTAAATATTTTCATTCCAAACATTTCATCTGAAAACCCTTTACCCATGCAAAAAGTATACGAAAAAGTTAAATCTTTCTCAGCAACAAGCCGAGCATGTTCGTTTGCTGTGTGAACCCGTAAATCTGTAGGCATATTACATCTAGATCGATAAATATCGATATTTAGCCTTGGTTTTTGAGCATTACTTCTCTTACTCATTTAGAACTAATAACTGGGTACAGGGAAGCAGCTAGTTGGGCACTTTCTACTAGAACACTTTTACATGTTATTCATTTCAATATGCTCGTTTCTTACAGAGTATGTGCTGGATGAAAATGCCGAGCCGGTACCGTTAAAATACCAAAAGACTCAAAAGCAAGAGCGCAATGTGGACTTTGAGTTGAGTTCGATGGGTTGCTACATTTGTCAATGCAATTTTGATAGCATTGAGAAGTACGAGGAACACATCGAATACCATGGCGATGAGTCGGACTTTGAGTCGTTGCAGAAAATGACAAAATAGTAAGTGCCACAGTAGAATTTTATCACCAAGGCATGCTTGTACTGTAATCTCCTCTAAGTTTATTGCTCCCAAAAGATAGTCAGTCAGCTGGTGAAGTAGAAATTAGCGATATTATAAAATTTATGAAAACCTGGATGCACTACGAAATGTATTCGGATCTAAATGTAATCTAGATTCTACACGAAAGGGAGAGTTTATACCAGCTGGAGGCGTTCGCCAGGCACATCTGTTTGTGCAACTTTTACATATAACTTAATAATAGCATGTTTTATTATAGCCTTAAAATTCTAGTTTATAACTTGAAAATTAGTAACTTTCACATAAATATATATTTTTAAGTATATAGAAACAGAAAACTTCGCATAGATACGCATGTTTACAAGCATGCGCACATATGCACATACATCTAATTCTGTTTTTACACGGTATACAATATATACGTACATACGTACATACATACATACATACATACATACATACAAACATACATACATACATACATACATACATACATACATACATAAATAAATACATACAATACATACATACATACATACATATATACATATATACATACATACATACATACAATACATACATACATACATACATACATACATACATACATATATACATACATACATATATACATACGTACATACATACATACATACGTACATACATACATACATACATACATGTAGCTATTTCCGACACGCATGCTAATATAACACTATCTAAGCATGAAGACCTGCAAGTCCTACTTGAATTCATGAGAATCGCATAGAACGGCAATACAAAATACTTTATTAAATAGTAGTTCAGTGCGAACCTGATCGTCTGTTTGGTAATATAGAAACAGGTACACTTACATACTTACTCACACACATACATACTTACACAAGTATGCATAAGTATATAAAGATATTCACACATACGTAACCATACATATTTGTATATACCGTCCTCTTATTTTGTGTTATCAGTTGACATGCTTTACTTTATTTTTTTTACGTATTACTCATTCCTTCAATGGCAGAAGATAATTTGGCGCTTGAATTTATATGTATATGGTTAATTCCTAACCTAGTGATATTATGCTTCTATGGGTGTCTTTTAATGTTTATAAACATTAAGAAGGTTCAATTGTTTGCTTGACACTATGAACATATATATGTTACAAAGCTTGTTCAATTCAATCCAGCATCAATTGGTATTTTATTTTCCAACTTCAAAATACTTTTGACAATACATATGCATATTTACATACTATATGGTTGATCGTTTGTATTTTTTTGTTTATGAGTATGATTATGAGAACCCAATGGAATATCACAATGTTAATGTGTCCTCATTTTCTTCTATCTATTGCAGTTGCCAGCCCATGCTGACGCTGTCGTATCAGACGTGCGTGGACAGCCATTATTTTGGCTTTACGCTGGAGACACTACTAAAGGATATTACGATTGAGAAGTTCATAATTGTGCAGTCGCGTCAGTTTTATTACGTCTACAATAATCGCTTGCCGCTGGAGGTGACCGAGAGTGGACAACTGATCTTCTTTGTGGACTCGCACGTCTTTATGATACTGCGCGAACAGCCGATTGTGATCGGGTATAGTCAGCTGGTGGACGGAAAGCGTCATCATTATGTGGAACAGCATCATTTCATGCGCACCGAGGCATTACCCAAGGCTTGCTTCAATGTGAATCCCTATCGGCTGTCCAATAAAAAGCTATTTCGTGGCGGCCGCTTAGAGCCGGCAATACCACCGCCAACGGTGGTCAGTGCACTGAAACGGGATGCACAAGATGCTCAGATCCGTCTGGCGGATTACAATAAGGAGTATCGTAACTATTGTGAGCTGGGGCGTGAATTTACGCAACGCAATTTGCATGGCACACTGCGCACCCTGCTCCAGGTGGAGGATATTGAGCGGCTGCAGTGCTATGTGGCACTCAAGCAATCCAAAATGGAGTTGCATCAGTTTGGCAAAGAATTGTCCGTTAAGTTGCAGCCAAATTCGAGAAATTTAAGCGCCGAGGATGTGCTGTCGCCCGGCGATGATGTATTAATTATTAATGAACGTTGCACAAACGGCGGTCAGCCAGAATCGGGCAAGGCGAACAGCATACGCCAGTTGCTGGATAATAATACTCTGGTATTGGAGTTGGCGCTGAAGGATTTCGATACGCTTGTCCAATGGGGCCATAAGATAAACGAGCAGTTTGGCGTACCGGAAAAGGAGCGTCGTGAGCCACGCGTTTATTTTGCCCGCATCCTAGGCGTATCGACGCAGCGCGTCAATATTACCTGCGATCGTCATCTGCCAGATAATACCACATATGCTCTACTCTTTCGGCCAGTCCGCGCTGTATTACGCTACCAATATCGTGCGCTCCATCAGCTAAAGCTGACCAATGCGGAGCATGTGCAGCGTCTGCTCTTTCCCGCTACGATTCAAAAACAGCCGGTCGCCAATGGCGCTTTGTGCCTACATAATGAGCATATTGGTCGTAATCCGGAACAACAGCAGGCGGTGCAACAAATTGCATTTTCCGATAGGTTGCCAGCCCCCTATATTGTGTTTGGTCCGCCCGGTACGGGCAAAACGGCAACAATTTGTGAGGCCATCTATCAGTTGTATGTGCGTCGACCAGAGACCCATATCTTGGTGCTGGCCGGCTCGAATACGGCCTGCGATGAGATAGCATTGCGTCTATTGCGTTCCATATCCAAGGTGCCCAGCCAGCCGCGTCCGTTGACTCGCATCTTTGCCGCCAGCTGTGATCGCCGCATCGATAATATTGATGATCTGCTGTTGGAATACTCGAATATGTATGCCCTACACTTTTATCCCGATGTGCAGGCAGTCCACGACTATCGCATTGTGGTGTGTACCCTCAGTTTGGCGGGCAAACTATCAACGGGTGGCTTCGGCCGTGACGAGGACAAACACAGCGTATTCTCTCATGTATTTGTTGATGAGGCAGCCGCCTCAACAGAAGCGGAGGTGCTTATGGGCATTACCTGTACCATAGCACCGTCTACGAATCTAATCCTATCTGGCGATCATAAGCAATTGGGACCGGTACTGCAATCGCAGCGTGCCGGAGATTGGGGACTGGGCGTTTCGCTATTTGAGCGTCTCCTGCAGCGTGAGTGCTACCGCTTGGACGAGAATGGTGATTACAATGCAGCCGTACAGACGCGATTGCGACGTAACTATCGTTCCCATCCCGAAATTGTCTCGCTCTACAGTGATCTCTACTACAACAGCGAACTGAAATCGGAGGCGGCACTAGGTGAGTCAATGTTGGGCATACATCCAATATGAATTTAAGTTTATTTAGAATGTTGGCTTTGATGCTGAGCAAGAATCTATATACAGCGAACGCTGGCTATGTTTTGTCCGCTCAAGCGATATGTCCGACTTATAAAGGTAGATTGAGTATGGCCTGGCTTAATGTCGCTCCAAGAGGGTTGTCCGCCCAATTGGTGCGTTCGTTGGGAGTGGTTTTTATTATACTTTGAATGTGATTGGAGATGCCTCCTTTCTACATTTGCATTTAGCTAGTATACACTTTATTGCCCTTTACAAAGTTTCTTACTGTTCTTAACTTTAACTTTATTTTTTTTTGTTCATTATTATAGCAAATGTATGCCTTGCTAGAAACTGGTTTCATACGCCCAACGAACATTTTCCCATAATGTTTCACTCGGTTTTTGGCACGACCATGAACTCCCAAAGTTCTCTGAGGTACGTATTTGGTCTTGAGATTCATTATGGCATAAAATAGAAAAGCTATTCACATTCGATTCTGATCGCAGCCTCTGCAACAATAAGGAAATAGATGCAGTTATGGACTATGTAAAGGATTTGATGTACTTTGGCATCAATGGTGAGAAGCTGGCCCAAACGGATATTGGGATTATATCGCCATATAAGAATCAGTATCAGCGCATCCAGGAGCAGCTCAACATGCGCAACTGGCATCAAATCGATTGTGGCTCTGTTGAACTGTTCCAAGGCAAGGAGAAGCAAATTATAATTGTTTCTTTTGTGCGCTCATTTACGGAAAAGTTGGGCTTCCTTAATAATAGTCGCGTAAGTGGAAATGTCAATATGAAGTGTAAGCTGAAATCTTATCTAAAATATCTTGCAGCGCTTGAACGTTTTACTATCACGTCCCATGTCCTTGCTTATCTTAATTGGTAATCCGCGCACGCTAAGCAAAAATCAAGAATTTCGTCATATCATCGACATGTGCCGGGATCGCAAAACGCTCGTCGGTTCGCCCTATTATCCGGATGATAATAAGACGAACGAGGCGAACGGTTCGGCCACTCCATCTGTAAATCCAATGCGTTCTGGCTATAATAATAATAATCGACAACAGCCAACAGATGCAACACATGAGGACGCGCAGACATTGGGACAGACATTCAAGCGAAGTAATAATCGTTGTCATAATTATCAATATCATCACCAAAGAAACCAAAGAAATCGTGACAGCGATCATAAATGCCTATATACAAATGCTTATGCTGGATCTTTAGCATTTCGAATGATCCCATAATATGGATAAGCGAGAGTGGATCAAACTATATCGATCTAGATTGTCCATTATAGCATATGTTTTAGAAGTTTTCAAGATCGACGTACACATTTCAAATACGTCATATATTCACATCCTTTATATATATATATATATATATTTATGTATATATATATGTATATATATACATATATATATGTATACATACATCATATATGCATTACATGACATGAGGCGCCCCGGCTTTAGTTGTTGGCGTAAAACAATTGACTGCCGCTTTTAAGCATCCAAGTCCAAGTTCGCCAGCAAGTCAGATAAAAGAGAAGCAATTGCAGTTTCAATTGTACAAAACCGAATACCTACCGTCCATGTTTATAATAAATTGGCATTCGCATCTTTTGATCATGCTCGTGATATAAGAATTTGGCTTACTAATTTGTCACACACTGATCCTGTTGCACACATTTCTCTGGTTTTATTTTATTTTATTATATTTTTTTTTTTTTTTTTTTAGTTTTTCACATTTATATAATATTTCTTTATATATTTTATATTACTTTATTTATTTTTTTATGTTCAGCTAACATACACAACAAGGTGCCCTTATCTGCGGCCACAAAGATTGGCTACAATAAGGCCGAGCTGCTGAAACTGAGCGGCCAGGCTCAGCAGCCTATAAAATCGGACCTGGACAAGCTGTTCGACGAGCTGCCCAGCGTACCGCGTTATGTGGACAATGATTCCGCTACAGTGCGCTCTATCAAGGCAGACATGCAGCGTTTATCTGTTAATGAGCAGCCCAAAGCTGTGCCGTCTACTTCAGCCAGCCAACCGGCAACAACTGTTTTTGGTCTCAGGTCCAATATGCATCACTACGCTTCGACAGCTCGTACAGCCACTTCAGTTACTGTGGCCAATGAGGCTGTCGAGTTACCATTTGCGCCCAGTGCACCGCCGTCCAGTCCAGGTTTGCGACACAGCACTCAGTACAGCTTCATTCCCACGGGCCATATGCGCTTTGAGAGCGCCCAACTGTCGCCCAATCTCTCTACGGTACACAACGATGGAACGTGGCCAAATCCACAAAGATTAGCCGATGAATACACACAACCACCACCATTCTTTGGCCAGAGCACGTCCTGGCAAGGTACGATTCCAAGGCTGACACCAAGACCGGAGCCTAAGCCAGAGAAGAAGAAGAGCACTTGTGTTATATCATAATTGCCTATACTTATGTAGCTTCCAGCTACAAAAATTTACGAGGACTACATCGGGATAATTGTGTCCCAGTGTTAGCCTCTATTGACCTTTGCTGTTTGGGGTATATTGCAAATGGAAGCAGCCACAACTAGACTGCCGCACTTGCAACATGTTCCAAACAGCAAAAAAGAAAAAATTTTATAAAAATAGCAAATTCGTATTGGATGACTTAAAATGCAACACACTGAAAGTTTGCTTTAATGCATCTGTTGCGAGTTTGGATGATATTTTATATACATTTTTGTATTGAACATCATATACATGCGTGTGTAAATCCCCGAGATTTGCACAACTTATTAAACATGTATGTGATTGTTAAAAAGACATTAGATTTGATTCACAAATTTCGATTTTAATCATAAAAATTTCGAAATTTCAAATACATCCACTAAATGGGATGGGCAGAGCCCATATAAGCTGCCTGATTTTGATTTTAAAAATGTTGTATCTTCAATTTAAAAATGAGAAATGTGAAAACAATGTGAAGCGCAAGTTAAAAAGAATTTCAAATATTTTTGTATTTTCCATATGCTAACCGAAATTAATAATAAACTAAATACTTATTGGACATGCATAAAAACACAACGTTGTATTGTTATGAGGACATTATATTAATATGGTAAATTCTGGAATAACGAGATTGGAATAGCTTGCTATTTTTAAATAACAAAGTTGGCTTTACAAATTTTTAACTAAATAAAAAACAGAACAGATTTTTATTTCGCTACATGAAAGCTCAAGTTACATTTTTTTTTTAATATAAATAGTTGGAGGAATTCCAATAAATTACCGTGACTCTTTAAAATTATAATACAGTGAAGCAATTAGATTAGCTATATTAAGCGTAATTCAACGAATTAGCAAAGATTGTGCGCCTAACGATCGATATTAACATCTGCAGTATGAGTGCGCGCGGCAAATTGGCCTCGCCCATGGTCATGCCCAATCCAGCAATTAGTTTTAATCGCAGCTTAACAGAAGCGCCACGAGGCACCAGATTGGCGACGCCGCTATCATCACACAGGACCGGAGCAGTTAGACGCACCGGCGGCGATGGCGATGGTGGCACCGCTGGCTGGAAGACAACAGCTGTGACGACCACAAGCCGGCTGGCACTCACGGCACGGCTGGAGAAACCGACAATTGCCTCGACACTGCGGGCGGCCAGCAATCGAAGCAAGGTAGTGGCCCAAAAGGTGGCAACTCCTCGCAAGCAACGACCACCAATTGGTGGCGACAAGAAATGTCCGGATCGATTGGTGTTGGGCCCCATATTGAAACAGGGGCCGCAACAGGGAAGAAAGGCAGCGGGCGGTAGTACGCCGCTGAAGAAGGAAGTCCAAGCAGATGCTCCGTATGAGCCCAGGCTGCAGAAGCAGCCATTGCTGGAGATGGGCGTGCAGACCAATGAGGCGGAAATACTTAATCGTGATCTGCTCGTTGGAGATATTAAGCTCCTGTTGCCATCACCGCAGCTGGCCAAACAAATTGACATGGCACGCGCGGAGAATAAGAAAAAATTGGATCGCCAAGCGATACGTCAATTTTCATCGCACGAACAGGATGAGGAACAGCATTTGGATGAGCTCAAGCAATTCATGGAGCGCAGCTATGTGACCAGGCGTGTACCTAAGAAACCGCCAATGCTTATGCTGTCTAACTTTGAGCCAACCCAATATAATACTGTATTTAAGTCCATGGATGAGTTCTTTACACGCGACGTACCGAAGGCGGAGTCTATCACAGACATAAAGGAGCGCATCAGGCGCAAGGAAGTGGAACTTATGAGCATGTTCGATGATGTAGAAGTAAGTAAAAAGGCCGAATCCGAGTCCGAAGGCGATTAAATCAGATCTCTTGTGTGACCATCAGATGAAAATGACATGTTGAAACACATAAAAAATTTAAGTTAAATGTTTTTGTGTTTTTATTTAAATAGAACAGTTCTTTGAAATAGGAGTTAAATCAGGGCTTAAACCAAGTACACAAATCATACAAATCATAAAAACACAATACAATTCATTTCAAAAGCTTGCTCTGAATATATCTTTACAAAATGCGCGCGAACAATTTATATGAATAAACTCTTGTTATCGATTAGAAATTGCAGAGTTGAGTTCAGGGTTGTTAATTTTGTAGTTCTGAAATACAGCTGTTCACCTTCGCAGCTGGTGTGTACACACTGTTTGCCACTTGGCTTGCCGGTCGCATTTGGCCAAAAAATTAAATTTTTTTAAAAAACGGACTAGTCGGTCTGTTAAATGTCAAGTCATATTTAGGGAGTCTCTAAACGACTCCGTTTCCACACAAAGACACGTTTCAAAAAAAAAAATTGTTGTGCGCTACGAATGTTGTAAGCGTAGGCCAACATATTTTATATGTTCTAACTGCTACTACTACAACTACAACCACATATACATATATAGGTGAGTAAGTGAAGCATTTTGAATATGTTGTGAATCACATGCCTACCGACTCCACCCAGCCATCAGCAGCAAAGATGACACTGAAGGTGACAAAGCTGGCGCTTTCGAGTCGCCTCATCATTCTGGCAGTTCAAATGCTGGCCAACTTGATTGTGCCAGATCATAAGCCGGATGTGTTTCGTATGCCAATGCCCACACCGAATGCTACAAGTCCCGACCACTACCTGGACAAGCTGATTATGCGCTGCTTGGGCGGCTTGCGGCACTGGGATGGTGAATACTTTCTGCACATTGCCAACTATTTGTACACGTATGAGAATACTCTGGCATTCTATCCATTATATCCGGTGCTTGTGCGCAACTTGGCCGCAGCTTTGGAGACTTTCAATGTGCCCATTTCGATGCATGCGCTCACTCTGGTCGTCGCTGTCGCCTTGAATGTGTGGCTCTTCTGCGAGGCTGCCAATTATCTGTACCAGCTGACGCAGCGCGTCTTCAATGATCTGCACAAGAGTTGGAATGCAGCGCTCGTATTTTGCTTTAATCCGGCTAGCATTTTCTTTAGTGCCGCCTACTCTGAATCGCTGTTCACCTACGCCAGCTTCATACTGATGCTGGAATGCGTGCGGGCCAAACAACAATTTAATTTTATGCGCATTTGCGCCAGCTTGACCGCTTGCATTATGTGCCGCTCCAATGGACTGATTGCCCTGGGCTTTCCCTTGTATTTTTTTGCGCGCCACATTCTACTGACGACGAACGTGAAGCGGTGCCAACAGGTGATCAAAATGGCGCTGGCCGTGCTTATACCGCTGGCCATATTGCATGCCTATTACTTTTACATATATCGACTCTATTGTATGCCCGGCATCAAGGTAAAACATCCGCAGCAGGTGCTGCATTATGCCAGCGAACGAAACTATCTGCTTGCCGGTCGGGGACCGAAGGGATCGCCCTGGTGCCAATATACGTTACCATTCCCCTACAGTTATGTGCAGTCCACCTATTGGGATGTGGGCTTTCTGCGTTACTATCAATGGAAGCAGCTGCCCAATTTTGTGCTAGCATTGCCCATGCTCGTGTTTATGCAGTGGCATTGCTGTGATTATTTGTGGTTTTTGGCCACTAAGATTTGGCCGCAGGTGGCCAGCTGGCGGGAGCCACTTAAGTCACAAAAATCTCTGCCATTCGTGCTGCACGGGGCGTTCTTGACAATCGTCTGTGCTCTCTTCGTTCACATTCAGGTGTCCACGCGTTTGCTGGCCTCGGCCACGCCCATTTTCTATTGGTTTGCTGCAGATCATATGCCCAAATCGCTGGCGCAGCTCTCGCTGCGCTCGAAGGCGGGCGCTCTGTTTATCTGGTGCACCACATACTGTGCTTGCGGCACCGTCCTCTACTGCAATAACTTTCCCTGGACTTGAACTCGAAACTGGAATTCGAACGTAATGAACATATGTATAGAAGCTATTGGTTGCCAAAGAGACTGCATTAGGATTGGATTAGTTTGTAGTTATTGTTTATAGCCGATGTTGACCACCAGAAAATCAAAAGCAATTGTCATTTGCTTGCAAATTAAATTGAATAAATGTTTGAAACTGATTTTTGCGCACTCTTTTCGATATCTTTGTTTAATGTTGTGGACTATCTAAATGTATCGTTTTGTTATCGGGCAAAACTAGTTTCGATTCTTGCGCACAAAATTATCGATAGGTTTACGCATAATGTTGCTAAATGGTTAAATATATCGATAAGTTTGCGACCAAAAACCTAAACAAAAGAGATTTTTAGTGAAAAATTCGAAACGCCCGCAAAAATGGAGCAGCTTTCGGGTGTTATGATAATAATTATCATCGGCGGCGGCGTGCTGACCTTTGTAATGCTCTTTATATTCGCCAAGCGACAGATAATGCGATTCACACTGCGTAGCCGCCGCGGACCCCATGTGCCAGTGGGCACTGATGCCAAAAAGGCGCTGCGCCGCGAAATTGAGCGCAGATTGGACTGCATACAAAAGATAGCACAGGAGCCAAAGCTGCTGTGGACCGATGCGGACAAGTATATTGTGCAGCCAGGTCCTGAGCAAGATTTGCCCCCCTACTACTACCGCATGAAGGCCGTGGATGACGTTAAATTGCTGGAATCGGAGATAGCGCGCGCCGATGGCAGCACACGCCACGCCCATGAAAGTTTACGTGCCTTTCTACTGACAACGCTCTCGGTGACGCTCAACGGCACTGGACAACGCATAATACATCAGTTCTGTGACACATACGAACACGCTCGCCACGATCCAAATGAATTTGGCAAGGACGAGTACGAGGCTTACCATCACATGCTGCTCAAGCTGATGGAGGCGTAAGTGTGTCGTTAAGGGTTTGGTCAAATTACTAATTATAATGCTCCTGTCTCAGTGCCAAGCAACTGAAGAACTATAATTCGAGAAAGGCCTCGCCAGCGCGCACGCCGCGCAAACAAAAAATGCACTCGCTGCTGGATCCGGCACGCCTGCGTCCGCCACCCGTCGTGGAGCCGCCTAGCAGCGAGCTGACAGCCGGCCAGCATGCCAAAGTCAATATGACGCTGGGCCTGCAAGGCGATGAAATGGTGGCCGCCGAACTGGCCACCAATCCGCTGCATTTACAGGCACCCGCCGAACGTGATCTCATCATACGCAATCGCATTAAGACGCCCACGCTGGACGACATTGTGGTCGAGGCGGCGGAGCAGCAACAGCCAAGTGCGGCGGCCAACAACAATGGGGAGCATGAGATAATGAGCATCTCATCGGTTCAGTTTCAACGCAACTCGAACGTAGTCTAAGGTAAACACAAAAACTTTATTTGCAGATTTCACATATTTTGAAACTAAAGGCTGTAAGCGGATTTTCTACTTGTCGCACTTGTCCTTTTTTTGTTTTTCGACACATTTGTCTATCATTTGAGAGAAAACCACAAGATCTAACAGCCGGCAAGAGTAGCCAGTCTCATTGTCATACCACGCGATAAGCTTAACAAAATTATCGTTAAGCGCTATGCAGGCTTTAGAATCGAATACGGAGCCATAGCGCGAGCCATTCAAATCCGTCGAGACTACATCGTCTTCGGTGTAGGCTAATATGCCCTTCATATCGCCCCTGGCTGCTTCCTTGACAGCGTCCTTGATCTGATCCATTTTGGCGGCACAGCCAAGACGACATGTCAAATCCACCACGGAAACATTCGGTGTTGGCACACGAAAAGCCATGCCTGTTAGCTTACCATTCAGTTCTGGTATAACCTTGCCAACGGCCTTGGCAGCACCCGTGCTGGCCGGTATTATGTTGCACATGCCGCTGCGTCCATCGCGCCAGACCTTCTTGCTCGGACCATCCAAAATCAACTGCGTGGCGGTGCAGGCATGAACCGTCGTCATGAGACCCTCCAAGATTTCAAAATTATCATGCACAACTTTCGCCAGCGGTGCAAGGCAGTTGGTTGTGCAAGAGGCATTCGATATGATCTTCATCTCTGGCTTATACTTGTCCAAATTGACGCCACACACAAACATGGGCGCGTCCGCCGATGGTGCAGATATGACCACCTTTTTGGCGCCCCCATCGATATGTGGCTGTGCAGCCTTAACAGTGGTAAATCGACCAGTACATTCAACTACCGTTGTCACGCCAAGATCTTTCCAACATATTTTTGTCGGATCCAATTCGTTGAGCACCGCAATCCTTTGGCCGTCTATGATTAGCTTCTTGTCATCAATGGAAATCTTCTTGTTAAAAACGCCATGTGTTGTGTCGTATCGTAGCATATAGGCCATGTACTTGGGCTCCATCGATGGATCATTAATGGCTACCACTTTAACATCCTGTCGCCTCAAGGATTCGCGCAGAAAAACACGCCCAATCCGTCCAAAACCATTGATAGCAATTCCCGTCATAATTTTGTAATTAAAATACCAAGATTTTCTAAAACTAGTTTTTTACAATTTGTTCAGTTCAATTTGTTGTTTTATGTAATTCTAAGCAGCTGAAGTGTTTTATTAAACATTTGTTTCATTTCAGCTTGACATCGGATGTTTTCAGAAATTGTCAGAGGATATATGATGTGTATTTTGTTTTTCTAGGTTTGGCAAGGGAACTCTGCGCCAGGACTAACCTTGTAGAAGATAATTAACTTCGCCGTACTGAATATTAGTTCATAATTTATATATATTAATTTGTTGATTTTAACATATTGGTCTTAAATATAAGCTACACAATTTGGCATAGTTTCTTCTAAGGTTCTGTATTTCCTTTTATTTCAGCAGGCTGATAGAATAAGCTAATTCTGTTGGTTTTTAACTTAAGGAAAGATGTGTATTTGCAGTTAAAATAAAAGTTATGTACCTAATGATACCTTATTATATCTTTTGAAAGATGTCACAAATTATAAGAAGTTCAGATAGGTATTTACCTTATTTACCGTTAGTAGTGCTGCTGACGGTTTCTGATGTTTACTTTTACTTTGCACTAATAGACGATACTTCATTGTTTTAATCTTAATGTTTCCATAAGGTTGAATGCGTTTCAGAGAGTTGGGTAGGTATAGGAAGTTACTGTTAAATTTAGTTGAGGTTATAAGTGAGCTTCTTTATTTTCTAGTTTCTAGTTATTATTTTCCCCTTTATATGTCTGAGGATGGGCAGAGTTCTGATTGCTTTATAATACCTGAAAAAGAACTCGAAACTTATTGCTAATATTGCCAGTTGGCAGCTTTACAAGAATTTGAGGTTATGTTTGATTGTATTTAGATTTTTTTGCGGTTTTCTATGTTAATTTGACTCTTTAGTTTAAGTGTCGAATATTTCTGGATAATGTTTAAAGCATTGATCAGCTTTTAGAAGAATCGATTCATATTTTTTGTTGACAGTTTTTAGTGTAAGTTGAGGTTATGTTTGATTTTCTTCACACATTCTTAATAGAATATGTGATTATACAAATGATATTTTATAAATATGTTAAAGAATGTGTATATTAATAAATGCTTTATTTAAAATTTACTCTTAGCATGACTAATTGAGTTGAGGATATGTTTGAGTGTATGTTGATATGGAAATAGTTTTAATAATTGAGTTGAGGTTATGTTTAAGCTTCTGTTGATATGGAATACCGATGTATCCTATTTCCTAGCTCTTGCATCTGTGAAAATTGAACGCACACATGCTTTTTGCTGTGGTTACATGCCAATTTTTGATTTACCAAACAAACGGCGCACACATGAAAGGATTTTCCGAAACCTATTACATGAGAGTGTGTATAACAGGTTGGACTAAGGGTGTGGGTGTGTGAGTGTGTGTGCGTGTGTATGTTGTGTAGTTGGTATTTTGGGAATGCTGCCGGCTAAAAGTAGAGCTATTCACGTGTGGTAGCAGCCTGCTATTCACGCAGACAGCGCAAACACAAATCAAGCTGCAAGTCGTAAAATTTTCAGAGGCCGCCTCTCGACTAGATTTGGTCTACAAATTGCTGTTGGCTGTTGCAGCAACGGCAGCAGCCGCAGCCTGCGCATAATTAACTGGCCAAGCAAATAAAGAAAGCCAAAGAAAAATTGCCAAAAGAATGGTGCAAAATAACTTGAAGGCAAACTGCAGACTGTGCGGAAAAGTATGCTAAAAATGCCAAGCAAAAAAGTGCTGCTAAAAATAAATTCCAACAAGTATGCGGCATATTAGCTGTTTAAGACCGAAGGTAATTTTCTGAGAGCTTCCAAATTGGGCTAAAGGCACTAGAGCTTTGAATCTTGTAGAGGAGACAGAGTAAAGCCAGCGTGGTTCCAGATGGGTATTGTACTGGTACTGGTACTGGGGTATTGCTGCCAAATCTCAACGCAAGAGAGTGCAAGTCATGCAAAATTAAGCTTTACGCCTAATCACAGATTGTCCATGGTAAGTCACGAACTCAATCCTGCACAGAGACTTGAATCTGGCGGTTGTCGAGTCCCAGATCGCCTTCCACTCAAGTCGATACAACGATCGACTCTTGGTTCATAGCAATCGCTTGGCCAGACCCCTGCCTACAGCTACACCTATCCGGCGGAAAAAAAGGCACCACTTTGAACTTCTCCCACGAGGGGGTTCACGGCGCAGGAGGCGTCCAGGAGGTCACCTAAGGCCGCAATTAATTACGACTTTAACTTAGTTTTTGTATATCTACCTATACTTAAAACTGTTTATTGTACAAACCTGGCGACAACTAACTTGAGTACATTATAGGACACTTTTAAGTTCTGATTGGCACTTGCTAAAATAAAACTATATATAAGAAAAAAAAAAGTTTTATTAAGGATTCTGCTCCTAGTCAAGACATTAGAAAACCGAGCTCGGTTCTTCCGGCGAAGTTAACTCTCTGCAGGCTATTGCCTAGCCGTTATTGGGTAACAATTTTTGCCAAACCATTGAACTGGCGCCTTGTTAGTCAGCAACATTTTGTGGGTTCGACACACAGCTGCTTATAAATCAATCGAGTGCGGCCAGCTGTCAGGCCCGGGCCAAAGCGAAAGGTGTTTCAACAAAATGCAAATGCGTATCCACAGGACAACAACAACAACAGGCACACACAAAATCAGCTGAGTTGCTGTGCCGTGGGCGCTATTACTCACCTTTGTCTGCCAGCTAGCTGCCGCTCTGCTACCTCATGCATAGCTGATGGCCCCCAAGTACCAACAATTTTCTTGCCAAAATGTTGCCCCAGGGGCGTAGAGGGTGCTTGGGGTTATGGCCGAAAACACTTTGTATGACGACTTGCTCTCAAGCATTTAAATTGAAAGTTTTTGCGTTCGAAGTTTATATGTGCTTGGGTAAATGCATATCTCAAAGTGGAACCTTTTATCTAAATCTACGGATTATCATGTTTACATTGTTGCGCAGCGCTAGCAACTTGTTGGCAAGCACCCGCAACATGTTGCCAAGCGTATGCCAGCAACGACGCCCACACAGAGCTCTCTCTCTCTCTCACTCTCTCTTTCTCTCTCTATTTTCTCACTGTTTCTCTCCTGGCCAAGTCCTGGACATGGTGAGTTCTGACGCCGGACCTAAAAACGGGGCCGCTGATTACGAAATTGTTGAAGTTAAGCAGCAGCGACCTGAAGTTTGTGCTCATATTATATTCATATCTGTATATTTTAACCACATTCTATTTTGGTTTGGCACCGATCGTAAATTCTGGCTAAATGGAAATTGAAAGTCATGCCAGCAGCTGGCATCGCTAGGCCTGCAGACTCTAGAAAAACGGTAACGGAAATGCATTGCAAGTGCCAAACGAGTTTGTTGCCTTAAATTCGTTTTGTTTTGTGTTAAGATTTATGTGCAAAAGTTCAAAATTGAAAATGTTTTTTCGCCAACTGCAGCGACACGAGCAAAGTTTTGCATTAAAGATTGCATCAAGCTTACGCCAAGGTTAATTTTAACCAAGTTTTTATGCGTTTTTCAAAGTTGCAAGCTGCACTTTCTATTCGTTAAATGTTGCTCTTTTCATTGCGGGCGCTCAATTATGGGGTTCAATATACTCGACGCATCAAGAATGGCCATAAACTTAGCATCTTTTTGGCATCAAGTATGTGTAGGCTAAATTTTGTAAGCCTGTGAAAGCTGCTGAGTTTGAAGAGATTATAGTCAAGTTTTCTGCGGAAAAAAAATGTTGGCTACAAAAATGTATTTCTTAGAAAATATGCTTCAAATGTCAGCAGCTAAGCAGCTTTTTAAAGAAAATACTTTCCTTCCCGAATTCATAGTTGGTGGAAAATTCACTTTCATGGAATTTCCAAAGAGCACATCACATTTTTCTTGGCTAATGCCGGAAAAACTTTGACAATTTGATTAGAGCTATTTTTAACAGGCTGAAGAGTTGACACACGCCAAATTCAGTGCAAAATTTCACGAAGAGGCATATTGAAAAATTCAAGCAAAGTTTTCGCAGATAACTTGATTTCTTTCGTTTAGTATCAGACAAGACATTTCCAGTTAGAACTTGGAGTATCTTTTAAATTCTGCGGCTACAGCTCATAGCTCTAGTAAGTTGTAGTATTATTATAAAGAAAGTTCATTCATTCAGTCCAAGCTAAAATACAACTAGGCAAAAAAAAAAAAAAACCAAATGTTATCATTTGGGTTCGATGTTAAATGCGTCTCGTGGGTCTCTTTACAATTTTATTTATGTGCCACTTGTTGTGAATGGGACTTTATATACATAAAAGCGAGGAAAGCGGCATAAATAAGCAACAAAATAAATAGTGGCACTTTAAGAGCAAATAACGTTAAAGCCATGGCCAATAGCAATAAATAGCGAGGGCAAAGAAAAGTTGTCAGCAGCTTCGGCGCCGGCGTTGACAATGGCCAAATTGTTTTTGGCATAACTTAGGCAGCTGAACCGATAATCACATTTGATGCTGATATCAGCAGTCGAATGCTGTTTGTTGGTCTCAAATAGCTGCTGATGATGCGCTTGCTGCAAATCAATGCATAATGCAGCAGCAGAGGCAGCAGAGGCAGCTGCTGCAATGTAGTCTGCCAAAAAATCGGCAGGCAATCGCATATAATTCAAATTTGAATGCAGCCTGCAACTGAAACTGCGTTTGGGCCACGAGCTGCAGCACTCGACTACAAATTGAATTGTCAAACACAATTGCACAAGCTGCAGTTCGGCACAAAGGGAGCAACTGCAGCAGCAGCAGAAGCAGCAGCTGCAGCACAACTGACATCTCTAATTGTGCGCTCAAGTGTGCGCTAACAAAATTAAATCAAAGGGTCTATGCAGGCAAGAGACATCCCAGAGAATGGCTTAGACCGAGGAGCCAGGAACTAGCCGGCTCTTTTGGGCTGCAAAAAAAAAAAAAAAACGTGTACATTGCTTTTGGCTGAATTATTGCAGTACATAAGCAACAGAAATGGGCATTCAGTGCAGACGAAATGGCACTCACACACAAATCAAACGAGCAGCACGACTAGCCGATACCCTGTAGCTGAAAGATGGCATGCAGGGCGACAAGGAGTGTGTATTTAAATGCACTGAGCGAAATTAGTGCAGTTCATAATTATTATTCATTATTCATTGTTTTATACTTTTAAATAGAACAAAAGTTCATGATTTAGATGGAATATTTTTTTTACAAATTTCTATTATTCGAAAAAGGTTTATTTTTTATTTTGAGTATGTAAAATATTTTGCAATGTTTTTTAATTCGTTTACGCCCAATAATTATTTGGCTTCAGGTACGGTTCCAGGCTTTCAACATAGGTTTTTATACGCTGTTAACAATATATATAAGAGCAATGCGCATCTATGTAAATATATATATTCTTGTATAATCGTATCAGATGTGTTCTAAAATTCTTGGCACACGCAATCTAGAGTCCAGCTTATGAGTAATTACACTTTAACGAGAGTATTGTGCAATCAGCAACACCCGATTAGAAGGTTCTTACTTACTATTTCTTTTTTAATTTTCCTGAGAATTTGAAAGACAACAGCTCGCTTCTCTGACGTCAGAGGACACTTGTTTTGTGGTGTTCTGAAAGGGGGAAAAATTTATTCCGAATTTGTTGGCTATTGTTAAGGTCTTACTTGTTCCAGGTACTGGGACTTTGTGAGATTCTATGCAATCGAGAGTGAAGAGTAGAGAATTAAATACACACAATCTTTTCGTATTGTCAAGCGGCTATCTAAGGTTTTTCTTCGTTAGGGATAATATATAAGCTGCTCGTAGACAGCTCGAACTGCCTTCAAATGCTCTGTTTAAGCAATAGGCCAAGGTCCTGTGATCTATTTCCTTAAATATGCTGACATTCCTGGCAATCAATTAGACTGCCTTCCTCGAGATGCAGTCCAAATATCTGGCCTCTACAAAGCGGAAGCAAAACTTTTGGTTACCTGCCTCAATGATCATCAATAAATGGTATAAATTCCTTAAATATGTGGCAGGCTCTGCAAATAATTGTGTAAAAAGTACATAGGAAATTTCAATTTTTGGGTAAAATATTAAATGCCTTTCGAATGATCTGAACCCTGTAACAGATATCGGAATTAACTTCAAAAAGTGTAATCAAGCTTCTATAAGACTGCGTCTAAAAAAATTCAGTTTGCAATCCCAAATTTCAATCTTTTCCAACTTGACCAATTGCTCAATAGATGACATGCAAAAACAGTTATTATCATTATTTCTAATGCACTATAATACGCTTCTGGGGACCCTTTTACATGCTGCAGGGTATCATAAAAGAAGCAAGCACAACTTTTATGTCTGCCAAATCAATATGGCAGCACTTAAAGCATCCCCAGCGTCCCCCAAACCCCTGATCAAGTGTAGAATTTGGTAGCAACTGCCAAGGCAATTTCGTTCTGTAGATACTTGGCTAAATTGTCAGCTTATCAAAAGTGTTTTTTCTTTGCATATAAACAAATTTAAGTCATTTGAAAAGGCTGCAAATGCAACTGCTTGAGCCAGGTCTTAACAGGTGAACGAACTAAACACACACGCACACACACTTACACCCTTGCACACACACACAGACACACACTCGCACACAGGCAATTGCTTATTTACGAGCTGGTCACATGAAAAATTGCCCTAAAATTGAATTGCAATAAGGCGAAGCAATTAATTTAGCCTGAGGCAGCCGCAGCAATTACATTGATATACGAGTATATCGTATAGAATGGGGTTATGCACTCTATACGGTGTAATGTCAATTTGTTTGATGATGCGCACTGCAGCTACATAAATGCTGGCAGTGTGGTGCGGGCCATTACGTGTTACGAACTCTGGCGGACGCGGCGTATACGTAATGTCAGTAGAGCCAAATGTCATGAAATTTCATTACGGTTCGAGTGCAGCAACAGCAGAAGTCAACAAAATGTTGAACACTGAGTTAAACTGCCGGCTAAACCAATTACATTTGCACGCCATTGACGAACAGCAACAATAATGTCAGCAGCAGCAACAGAGACAGCAACAATATTGCGTCAATGTCGAAAGGAAACGGAAGCCACAGCAGCAACAGCGTTTGAAAAATGTCCACATTGAGGAAATGACGTTGAAAAACTGTACAAAAAAAACACACACACACCCGCATACACAACATAAAAATAAGAGAGTCTTCGAGCAACAGCAACAACTTGTAATGAGCTGCAACTGAGAAGTTGAAAGTGATTTATTCAATGCCATGCAAGCCAAAATAAACAAGTTCCCAACATGAAAACTAGATGACAACACTATGTACAAAGTGCCGCACATCAAATACCCTTTCTGACACAGTTTTAGCTTATATAATTCCGTAATTAAATTTCATCAAGATAGTTTAAAAGTTAAAAGGTATTCGGATCAAAAGCGTTTATACAGTAAAAACTATGTTGACGAATAAAGCATTTGGACGTACTTCATGTTTAGTTGGACAATATTTGAAGCCCCTCTTCCTTACTTATTCTGGAGAATCTATCTTCTTTTCCCTAAAAAACTATTTCTTTGAAGAACGAAACTGTGATAAAATATGAATTATCAGTTAATACAGACTATGCCAATTTCGTTCGACATGTTTATTAGCTAGCCTTGGCAGAAGAAAATACAAAATTTTTACTCGTTTGTGTCCGCTTAAGAGAGCATTAAATATATATACACTTGCATGTGTTACACATTTGATGGCAATCTTATGATACCCAGGGCAAAGGGTATATGAATTTAGAGCCTGAGAGCTTCCCAAATGATTGACCCAAACAAAGCCCAATGCCCGCTTGTCAAAAACTCATTTATTATTTAAATATTAACAGGCAAATAAAAAAAAAGTTATGCCAAAAGAAAAAAGAAGCGCAGACAGACAAACTTTTCCTTTTTTTCGGGGTGCCGCTGTCAACTTCAATGTTCCATAAAGGACGTGGCAAGGTGGCAAATCCGCGGACACTTGACGCAATTCCCTTGCATTGTGTGTCGTAAATTACAATTGACACAGAAAAACGGCACAAAAAAATGAAAAGTTTTTTGAATTCCTGTCAAAATTATTGCTAAGAACTTGAACAAATAAGTATCCGACGAAAGTGAGAATAAATTATGTTTGCGGGAGCATCGTGTTGAACTTGTTTCTATAGGGAGCAAAATTAATAGATTTATAGATGCAGAATTCTCAAAGGTTCAGAATTTCAAATTAATTGATTTCGAGAAGTTTTTATTGAAGCTTGTATTCATTTGGCCTTAAGTAAATTTAACAGAACTTAAGGTTTGATCCGTTTTGGGGAGGTTTACATTTAAGCATCGGGATTTTTGAACTTTTTTTAATAGTATATATAATATTTACATTCAGTTGAATAATGATATTAAAATAATAAATATGAAAGTTAATTAACAGAGTGAAATTAACAGAACTGATAAATGTTGAAAAAAAATTGTTAAAAAAAAGATATATATTAAAAATGATTATTTAAAAGAAAGAAATACAAAATATAGCTGCTGTCAACAGTGTGACAGTAACAGAGTGAGGTTAACAGAACTAAGAAATGCTAAAAAATATTTATTCAATTAATGTAATACAGATTGCAGCTGCTGTTAGGAGTGTGACAGTAACAGAGTTACGTTCACAGATCTGATAAATGTTACAAAAGAATTACCTAATCAAATTAATACAGATTACAGAAAACCAAGCCCGAACCGGTTTACTAGAATTACTTTTGAATAGAAAATAAATTAGGGCAAGCAGAAAACAAAATTTGGGTGGGAACCAAAAGTGCTTTACGTGCCAAAAAAAATGGCTGTGCACTCCAGAATTTATGCCACGACATTTGCAGTGCCTTATCTTTGTCACAATACACCCGTATGGCCCCGCAGCTAAAAAATATATCTTAACATTTGTGTTTTTTGTGCATAAATAATTGTTTATGAGCACGTACAGTGTTGGGTGGGAGACAAACAATGGCAAGCACATGCAAAAGCGAAGTCAAGTGGAAGTGAAGTTGGCAGGAGGCACTGTTAGCTGGTAACTGGGTGAGGCGGCGACATGGCACGACTGTCTGACTTGCGTGACCAAAGTGCAAGAGGTGATAAATAACACAGCAAAATGTAGACATCACAGAGCGAAGAACGAACACCCCCCGCCCCGCACCCTGACCCGAACGTATCTCGCTGCTGGAGCATGTTCAAGCAATTTTGCAGGCAAACCAAACAAAGTTGATGCCACTTTCAAGTTTGTGTCGTGCAGTTTATAAAGTTGCAACAACATAGTATTTACGAGCCAGTTGCCAAGGCTACAAAGCATTTAGTTCGTTTTAACACTTCACTTGCTTATCACTAGCTAAAGATGCGCAATGCAATTTTCTGCTCGACAATCCACATGACCTTCTTCACATGGCAATCCATCGCTGACCCTGGACTCGCGACCGTGCTGCAACCACAACAGCCAACATGGAGATATCTATCTGTCTTCCTCTTCTTTCTCCTTTTTCGCTTTTCGCATGTCGCACCACTCATCTCTTTTAGCTGAGCCACCTGCACTGGGGGGCATGTCCTTGTCTTTGTTTTGCTGGCATTGTGCAATGAGGGCTAAAAATATGCATTAGTGTAAATATGCAGATGCTTCAAAGCAGCGACAACAAAGCACTTGTATGAATGAGTTAGTTGAGTGAGCTCGACTAGCAGTTACCCTGTCAGTTATAAGTTTTTAAGCCTAAAAGAGCTGTCAAACTGACTCTCAGCCGCACTAGACCAGTTCTAGAGAATCTTTTGCTGAATGTATTTGGCTAAGGCTTGCACAGTACAAAACTCTCTGCATTACAAAGTACTGATTAAAGCAGCCATACTTTCACGACTAGCTGATGTTTAACCTACCAGCATAGTTAAAAAAGAACGTGAATAAGTACTTTACCAGCATTGCAGATACCCATTTGTACCATCTCTGTCAAGCTTATAGGGTATTAGAAATAAAATACCTGGAGGCATACAAATGCAGCTAAAGATATGGATAAATAAACCTCATATATAGTATGCTATTTACAGTTACAGCAAACACAATTCATAAGTAAATTACATGTAAATACCACAATATAATACTCACATGAATTGTCCTTTGTCCTTTGCTCTTTACCTTGGTTCGTGCATTCCGTTTGTTTACCAATCTAGCACTTAACTGGGCTAACAGAGTACCCAGACATCACTAAGGCGCAATAAATATGCTCTCTCCCTTTCTGCCTTGCTACCACTCCCTCTCTCTCTCTCTCTCTCTCTCACACTCTCCGTGCTATCTTTCTGTAAGCACTCTCATTAAACCATATTTGACAAGTTAATTGAGGACCTAACACAGGTTGAAGTTGTCAGGGCCAACAAAATATTCTCAACACATGAATGATTAATGCATTTCGATTTTATAAACATTTGCTGTGTGCATTATGCGCGCGTGTGTGTGTGTGTGTATAGTTAGGTATGTGTCAGTGAGCACTATATAGTTGATAACGCTGCTCTATGCAATTAAATGTTCTACTTAGCACATATCATTAAATTATAATCAAATGTATTTTACACTTTTAATTAAAACAATTTCAATTGTAAACTTGTTTGCTTATTGCCTAAAAAATTGCTGTAATCTATTTGTTGAAGGCCAAACCAACCTTATGTATATGTGTTATGCCCTGAAAAATTGGTCTTTTGGTTTGGTACTTTAATGTTATTTTGTTGTGGTTAGAACTTGTTAAAACATTTAAACTATAAACATTTTAGCGGCGAGTTCGACTCGAGCCCGCTTTGCCCATCAGCTTGGGTCAGCTGCAGCACATGGCACAATATTATTGCCGCTACTGTTTCCTGTTCATATTGTGCTTAAGTCAGGACAGAAAATACGCCAACTCTGTCTTAATGCATCCAAAATTGTCTTTTTTTTATTTTCAATTAAAATGTGGTTAAAAAAATGTTATAGGGTAGCTTCTAGTCCATCCCACTAGGCAAATATATTGCTGACTCTTTCCCATGCTTGCTTGCATAGTATGAGCTTTCATTAATGTAATTGTTAACCACAAAAATGTTTGCAGTTCCAAAGCTAAAAATATGTGAGTCAACAGCAATTTCTACATGAATTGATTTCGATTCGGTTACATAAAATATCCAAGACTTTAATTCTAAATCAAATATGCAAATACAAATTTTACAGAAGCAAAAATGTTGGCTAAAATTTAACATAATCTAATTGGAAAAGAAATGTTGAGAGGAAAGTGCTTTTCAGATCCAATTAAAATTTGTTAATTGCCAGGTAAAGAATTCCCAGAATCTGGTCTATAAGTAACATAATGTGCATTACGCTTATTAAAACTGAGTGTCAAGGCAGGAGAAATGCCGTGGAAATGCTGTGTGGTAAAACGCAGGCATACGAAAAAGTTTTCAACAAAGATATTCTCATGGTTGCGGCAAATCTCTTTTGCGCACATCCAACAAACAAACAAACAAGCAAAAAAATAAAACAACTAAAAGCAACAACGAAATTCCACATAATCCACAAACAGGCAGCGTAGAAAGGCATCATGCATATAAGGCGGGGGCAAACAAAGAGCTCGAGGATGCCTTGTCCCGGGCTGCGCCAAAGAGAACTGTGGCAGCTGCTGCCTCGTCCTGTCCGGGCATATTTTATGTATCTTTGTGCATTGGGTGTGGATTGAGTGTGGGCAGTTCGCACTAAGCTCTTAATTGGCGATTGAAAGCGAGCCAGAAGCAAAAACTTTGACTGTGGCTTAAAATAGAAAATGAAATTCGCTCGCGGTCTGAATTGAATAATGACTCCCCAGCCTAGGCGTAGCAATTGGCACATAAAATAAAGCGCAGTTACTCGACATAGCTGCGATTTGATTAGTCAGAAAACGTATTTAATCGCCATAAAAAAACAAACCAATTTATGAGAATACGCTTAAATCTGTTTTATACCCTAGGTGGGAAGGGTATCAAGAAGTGCTAGGCAGAAAAGTATATATTTATTTTGGTTAATTTTCTTATGCGATAATGTACCTAAGTCCATTCATAAATGATCTGAGCTTTTTTACATGCATTTCGGCCTTTTATGCGATTTTCAGAACCTATACTTAACACTGTCCCCTCATTTTCCTTGCATCCTTTGATCTGCTCTCTCGCTGTCTACATATTTTTCTCCCTCTCTCTCACCCTCTTATGTCTGTTACCCTTTGTATATTGTCTCAGGTTTGTTCTCTCTCTCTCTCTCTCTCTCTCTCTCTCTTCCTCTATCTCTCTCTCTCTCTCTCTCTCTCTCTCTTTCTCTCTCTGTCTTTCTCTCTTTCTATCTATCTTTCTCTCTATCGCTCTCTTTCCCTTTCTTTCTAATAATCCTTTCTATTTTTTGTATATATCCTGCTCTCCCTCTTTTTTTTACACTCATTTCCATTCACTCGCTCTTTAAAATCCCTTTTTTTTGCCATTATTTACAATAGAATATGGTCTCTCACGCCACTTCTCACATTTAAATGCCTTTCTATGCGATTTTCATTGTCTTGAATAATAACAACACGGTCGAGTTGAGACGATATGTTCAGAGGGTGTTTTTTCTAAAGGGGTATTTGACATGCGGCGATCTGCACATACGTGTAGCTTTCGATGGTGCCATTATTTATTTTGATTTTTTTTTTTTGCGTTTGACCTGTCTCGATTTATGTGCGTAAAAAGGCACATACACCACCGCACTCATAACTCTCGGCAAATAGCGCGTAATTTTATTATTTGTCTATTAAAATATATAAACAATGTATAATTATTTATGCCGCAATGTGCGTGAATTAAAAATTAAATGCGCACAACGTTCGCACAGCGCATAAGTATAAATAAATAAATTGTTAATAACCATCAGACTGTCAATATTTATATTAAGTACATATCCATCAGTTTTATGTTGTTGCCGCGCCACTGGGCTTTCGATTACTCATACGCCCCGTGTGGGAGTGCATAGGTGTGTGTGCGTGTGTGTGCGTGTGTGTGTGTATGCTTGCCATCGATGCTGATGACTTCATGCGGCATTTGCTGTGTGTTTTGTATACCCTGTACTTTTTGAAAGCTTTTCAAAGAGGGCATAATGATTTAATCTAAAAAACAAAAGGAAGGATCTTCGATCCTATGAGGTATATATGTATGCACAATCCATAGGAGTAAGACGACGGACTACGCACCTTTATCGTATGCAGAACAAGTTTGTAATATTTTCTATTTCTCCATAGGCATATTTCACTTTTTATGAATACTTTCCCTCGCTCCTTATTGTTTAAGGCCTTGACTGGCGATTTGGTATTTGGCTGCCATAATAGGATACTAAAGGGTATCTCCGAGTCGTTCACTCTGGGCCAGTGTGGGTGTGCTTTTGTTCGTTCTCTAATGCACATATTAAATATAATAACGCCAGCTATTAGCCAACTTGACGACGCATATAAATAGGCTAGCGGATGGGCGTGGCAAATGCGCCTAACTGTTATTATGCACACTCGCACACTCTCGAGCACATTTTCTGTGTGTACTTTCTGTCGTTGGCGTTGTTTTTGCACCATTCTTGAAATTTTCCGTCGCAGGGCGAAAAAACAATTTAGCGAAATGCGTGTGAAAATGGCGGCCCATTGGCTGCAATGTGGATTGCTGGATTGTGGGTGTGATCGGCAGCAGGTTGTTGGGGCTACGCTTTAAACACGGTTGATTGCACCTTTCGTTTGAAACCCCGGTGCACAGAGCTAATTATTGCCACACACGTGAGTTGACAATGCGCTATCGATTGGCAATCGCTGTGTGACTGTGGGCGTGCATATGTCCTCTTTCATCCTGGTCCTGGTGTGTTATCATTGAGCGCATTTGAAAGTTAACTCTGCACTGAACAACAGCTGCAACATACGCCCCTTTGTACACACGCGCACACCCACACACAAATAGAAAGGTGTAGCATGTGTGCCAGTTGTGGCATTAACTATTGTTCACCAACTGAGTTTTGTGCGGGGCTGTGACTGACTACACTGAAAAGAATGCGGCCAGTCAAAATAAGTAAATCGATATTTTTCAAATTTGTTCAACAATATTAATAAAAACACAAAATTGAATTGTTTTCTTTGATGCTTTAAGTTAAATAAAACTAAAGGGTAAGAATTTATTCAACACGCCGAAGATTTATTAACCTTGAAGATATTTGACTTAGATCTAGATATCATGTAGTTTTTATACCCTGAACCCATTAAAAATGGGTAAAAAGGGTATATTGTATTTGTGCAAAATGTAAATGTGTGTAACAGGCAGAAGGAAGCATCTCCGACCCCATAAAATATATATATTCTTGATCAGCATCAATTAGCCGAGTCGATCTAGCCATGTCCGTCTGTCTGTCCGTCTGTCTGACCGTATGTATGAACGCAAGGATCTCAGAACCTATACGAGATAGAGACTGAAATATTAAATGTAGATGCTCCTAGTGCCTGCGTAGATCGAGGTTGTTTCCGATAATCGATAACTTACTCCGTTTCCAAGCAATCGATAATAATCGATATCGACATACTGTTTTTTTTAGCAAATTGGGTAAATAATAAGAGCTAAAGTCACCAAACATGATATGTTGCTTCTAGAATATTATATATATGTCAAGTATCTTTCATTTTATACCTATTGCCACCTCTCCGCTACCACCTCAAAGAGGGTTCAGGGTATTCCCTAGTCTGGAGCTCCCGACTTTTCTCTAAATGAATCTTATTTAAGCAAGGCTATTTTTTACAGTGTAGTATTACCTACACACGGGACTACCGCTGTTTACATATCCAGAGCGCCAAGTTGAGTGCGCTGGTTGCTCACAACGGTATTCATCATACGCACCGTTAGCCCATCCTTCTTCACATGTTGCATATTGTACTGAATTTTTTATTGAAATTCGTGCTACAAGTGAATGTCAATGAAGCGCCGTGCGTGTGTGTATGTGTGTGTGTGTGTGTGTATCTTTCATTGAAAATTCCCTAGACAATTTGCTTGGCCATTCGCAGCATTTGTTGTTGTGACTGGGCGACAACTTTTATTGCTGGTTTCTTTTTTTTCTTATTACTTTCCCTGCACAACTCATCAGCTCCCATTGGCAATCGCTTGCAAATTGTAAAAGTTTTCAAATGAAAATTTCAATTATTATGCAGCGCTTGGTTTAAAGTTTCTGCCCACAAACACAACTAAAAATTGCCAAACGCAATTTACAATTTTGTGGCTTGTTTATGGCATGTCGCATAAATATCATTTTTTTAATAATTTAATTTTTAAATTTTTTGCGAGGCAAATGCTGCAACTCGAGCGTTTGCTTCAGCGCTTATTACGCATACGCCGAGTCGCCTGCCTGCATAGCGCCAAGCTTACCGCTGTGTGGCATGTGTGGCGTATACGGCGACATGGGGGTCTGGTTAAAAATAAATGCAATATTTACACGTGGCTTGTGAGTAGCTGCAAGCTGGCGGGTAACGCGCTCAAAACCAACCTAAAACCACGTCACATTCATTTTGAATGCAGTAAATTTACAGATTGTTAGTTCTCTGTTCAAATTAGCATACACAAGCTGCTCGCACCCTTTTTGATACCCTGTAAGCTGACAAAGCCTGTTAAGTGTTGTTTTGCGAATGAGCCGTTCTTTAAACTATGAAGCGTTCATTTTTATTATCAACATAGCAGAAGTCTATCTATTAGTCTGTCTCACTATATATGCTAATTTGTCTGCTAACAAGCTGAAGATCAAAATTAAAAAAAAAAAAAATCAAGAAATTTACTTTGAATCGTCATACGAAAGCCATTTATTATTTACCGATTTAATTCGGAGTTACCAAAAGTTGGAGAATGATGGCAAAATAATAATTCTAACATTAACTGTAAAATTTAGCTGCGAGATGAACTGCTTTATATATTTTTTTTCAATCAGATTTTCAAGCTGCTAATTTTACAAGCAACATACTCAAACTGTCCTGCAGTGACTGTAATCTGCATAAAGGAAAGCTGACACTAGAGTCAGCGCATATTTTACCTGCTTTTATTTTGTGCTTAGTCACTGTTCTCACATATTTTGCTAGCAAATTGCTGGCTTCATTTTTAAGCAGCTCTGAAAAGCAGCTGTCAAAATGTATGCAAATTGAATTAATTAAAGCGCTGCGCCGTCTGTCAGCTTATTTTTCAACTTGTTGCGCCTTGGTTTTCTTGCTTGTTGCTGTTGATATCGTTTCATGTGCCACCAATTGTTGGCCATTTATAAATGTTGCATGCAACGGGGCGTTAACGTGAATTTGTCAGCGCCACTTGGCGCGCTAATGAGCTGCAGTTAGTCTTCAGTTGAGGGGGCGTGGTCGTGGCCATGACTGTGGCAATTTTTATACTTATGAGCTGTCAAGTGTCGTAAAGGCTCAGCTACGCTTAATAATAGGCCATAAACAAGGCAATAAGCCGCACGACAACAACTTAAAGTCTTAGCCGGGCCAAGAGCACATAAAAGCCAACCATCGACTTATCCTTTTGCACAGACTCAAGTGCTTGTGGCTGCCAATAGTTGGCATTGTTCATTTATAGAGTGGCTAAACTAGAGACTTAGAGACAAAAGCCATGGCCTAAAGTTGATGTGGCTTCAGTTTTGGCCAAACTAGATAGACACTCACATCTTCCGATCAATGCTGCGATGGTATGCGTGAGTATCTGTGTGTGGCTTTGATGCTTATTGTTTATTGTTAAACACACATTGACACAGGTTTGTGGCATTTGACATTTGTGCTTGTAGCACAATTGCGCAGCAACACTTAGCGAAACCTTGGTTTACACACATCATGAAAAATAGTTGCTGGAAAAATGTATTTTTAGAAATTCTAGAGAATTATTAAAATAATATAAACTATTCTTGATTTTGATTAATGCAAAAAGTGTAAAATTTTCAGTTTTTAATTGCAGTTTCTTCTATAGAAAATTTAAGTTCTGCGAATTGCATATTTTACGATTTTTTCAAAAGTCTGAAAAAGTTTTCAATAGTCTAAAAGTTTACCTTTTTTTTTTTTTAACAGAAACAGCAAAATGTGGACTTGGGAAACAAAACTTTATTTAATTATTTTTTTTTTAATTTGCTTTAAATATTTATTTAGCTGGTACGGGGCTTAGCTTATCAGAATCAAAATATAAAACTAAAAACAATTTGGCTTAAATATATATTTTGCTGATATATTTCGGTTGCGCCTTGGCAAGCGGCTGCAGGGCAATTATTTAATACGTCTGCGCTCTTTGATTTAGATTTTGTTTTATTATAATTTTTTATAATTTTTCATGAGTATTATTCTAAAAAAAGTTATATCAACTGTGCTTTTAAAATAACAATCAAAAAACATCTTTAACTGTTTATGGTTTTAGCCAAATTTGTATATAATTATAGACTCTTTCATTTAATTAGCAGTTCACATCATTTCTTAAAACAATTTTTTATTCAAATTGAAAAACGGTTCCCCTCAAATTGTTGCCAATATAGTTTGAAACATATATCAAATACTTCAAATTTTGTACCTTTAAAAAAGGGGAAATTGAAAAACTTTTTCCATGCAATATACTATGCTATAGCCACATTTCTGGGCAAACAATTTCATCCAAATTTAAGTTTTAATATGAAAATTACCAGCACTAGATGCAGTAAAATTATTTATGTATCTAAAGAAACGCGTTGTTTAATGACTTTTTAGAGTGTATTCTCGGGTTTTATTTAGAGCCTGGTTAATGTCTGCTGCAGATTTCGGCCATACTTGTCGCCGCAGCTGCCAAATGGCAATTAAATGTGGCAGCCAACAAAGTTGAGAGCTGGGGTAGACCCAATATAAATATGTATTTAAGCAGCACCAAGCACACACAAGCACATACACACACACATTGAAACTAATTTGCATGGACAGCAACGTGCCTATAAACTCCCAAAAGTGATAAAGACATAAAGAGCTGCCGACAGTGCCCCAACTGAGTTTGGCCAACTTGGAATGCCAACTATTTTGTGTAACATAAATCAACGCTGGACAGGCCCAGGAGCCATTTTCAATGTTCCCTCTAGACTGTTGCTCTTTGAGCTGGCATTTCGCGTTATCTGAGCAATTAAAACGCCAGCCCCAGTGCTGGAGGTTCTTTTCTTTTTTTTTTCTATTTTTATTTTGCTTTTCGGTTTTGTTTGGGGTTTTCGCCTAGATTTTGATGGCCCCGAGGCAGGCGGCACAATTTGTTTGTTTATCGGCAGCCAAGTCAGCGGGTCTGTCTGCCCTATGCCACCGGCCGGAAGTGCGCTGTGCCATGAAAATTTGTCAACATTTGCCGCATGGCAAAAACAAAATTTTTCGTTTTGGTTTCAGTTTCAATTTTGGCCTTCTGCTTGTGCCGGGCAAATGACACAAATGTTAAATGGAAATGACAAAGAAACGGAGCTCATTAGGGCGGCCAAAACGTAATGCACACAGACACCCGCACACCCTCCCGCACACCCCCGCACACACGCACACACACACACACGCACACATGCTTCAAATCAAGGTTTCTTGTTGCGGCCAACATGGCGTATGTGTAATGCGGCATCAAGCTGGAAATAATTTGAATAAATGAAGCCACAACGAGAACGCACTCGTCGATAATTATTTTAATGACACTCGCGCGCATTTGAAAGCTTTGTGTTATTAATTCCTGCGGCCTTTTGCATATTTCATACATTTCTTTTTGCAGGTCTCATAGAACTGAACGCATAAATTTCAAATGCACAGCACTCACTCATACAATTAACGCGTATTAAGTATACGACACGTGTATCGGCGTGTGTGCTTGCATGTGTTTGTGTGTACTTACCTTTGAGCAGCCACAACTGAGCACTGCAGACCACTGAAATTTAATATGCCAAGTGCTTCGGGCACAAGTCGAATAAAACTAAATGGCAAATAGAAATTTGTCTGCTGGAATAAACACGAAAACAAGCTAAGCAAACTATAGAGAGTTTGACAAAGACTTTAATACCCTTGCTGGACATGCTTACAACTTTGTGGAATTTCTTGTATAGATTTAAATTTAATTCTTTACTAGATTGTTTTTATGGCAGTTACTGTGTCAGCTCACAAATCCTAGCAAATAACTTAACTTATTTTTTAAAATCAATTTCCACGCAAAGCGTAGAGTTTAGTTTCTATATCTGCAAATATTCCAAGTTGTTAAGTATTGTTGTTGTCTGATATGCTATGATAGAATAATATAAATATATACAAGCTGAACAAGCTTAAATCTTTAATCCTCTCAAAATTGAACTGGCTGTAATGTTTGAATGGGTAAAGTTGATTGTTATTCATCTGAAACCATGCTTTGGCTCGAGCTTAGTTTTACCAAACTTTTTCCATTTTAAAATAAAACAAATCAAGTTAAATTCACAAGAAAACACTTTTTATTGACTTTAAATTAAATCCCAGGAATACTTCTATTAAAAACATAAAATTATCAGACTTTAAATTCAAGTTTGTTAAAGAGAGAAATCCTTGATTTAAACTTGGCCTCTAGTAGAAACCACCCTTTTTTTTTGTATAAGCCATAAGACTTGAAGTTGTCCATTTTGAAAATATAAATATATAATATAAATAAGCAAGAAGTGGTACTTATTTACGGGCTTCAAATTTGATATTTTCGAAGTTTTTTGTGTAACAAGCTCTTGCTCTAATGGCAATCATTTAATTTTGGATGCTTCAAGGCTTTTTCTTTATTGATATCTTAAAATTCTTATCGCAAGAAAACACATGGACAGACAAAAGGACTATACACTTGGCACAGCTGCTTACAAATCTAAAAATCTCCGTTTCTGTAAGGTAGAAGAAAAGTTCAAACATTATTTTTTTTCAAATATAAAATGACCAAGAAGGAAGGAAAGACTTGAAAGGAATGACTTGAAATGAATGAGAGCAACAATAAAATAAGGACACGAACTAAATAAATATTTGGTCATCTTGGTCAAATTAACTACACTCGACAGCTGAAATATCAAGTATACGCCATGTGTGCGCTGCCTTGGGGCAGAGACTAAGACAACGTAGCATACTTTTGTGCGCGCCGCAAATGAATTATCAACAAAAAGCTTTTCATTGAAACGTATATCTTACAATTCACAGTTCAACAGCTGTGGGGTCATCACAACAACAACAATAACAAAATTCTATTGAAAAACTAAAAATTTACAAAAACTTGCTAATCATAAGTCGCCAGCAAGGTTCAAGCTCAAGAAAAAGGACACGTAGCTAAGTAAAACTGAAGTGTGGCAAGTTGCAAGCTGTTTTGCCACTTTGCCGCGACCAAAATCAAAGTAAAACCTGCAGAGCACAAGCCCGCATAACTCGTGCTGACAAACCGGAAATGAAACGAGGCAGCTCTGCCGGCAATGTAGAGTGACAGCTGCAGCCACGACCAAGCGGTTGAGTTGCCGGGAGTTCGGGAGAGGGAGGGCCGTGCGCATCAGTAAAAGCCCCGAAAATTTCTAAGTTTCTGGGTGTGGGTCGTGAGTGTTAGCCCGAAAACTTTAAATACTTTTCGGTGCTGTAAAATCAATAGGCGCATAGCTATAAACTAGTTCAAGGTTTCACGTTTTTTGGAACTTTAGCTTGCAGCTTTAGAGATGGTGCCATTGTTTTTTATTTAGCACGAAAACACACGGGCACAAATCCGTGAGTACATCTAGGTTATTTAGATGCCTAAGCGGCGGACTAACGAGCGAGAGATCGCTAGTTCAAATCCAGAAATAGACCCTGAATCCATTAAAATTGGGCAAAAAATGGGGTAAAAAGGGTATAATGGCTTTGTGCAAATGTATGTAACTGGTAAAAGAAAGCTTCACCAACCTCATAAAGCATATATATTCTTGGTAAGCATCAATAGCCGATTCGATCTACCGTCTGACCTTCTGTCCGTGAGTACGTCCGTCTTGAACGCGTTGCGATTTATTATGCCAGGCCATTTAATTGACAAGTCGATAGTTTGAAACATTTTTCATATCTCTTCTCTGACTTGAACCAGCTCATATTACATAAGAGCCCGCCCTTTTCTAGACAAAATTCTCTAGAAAAATTACCCTAAACTGATACGAATTACGCCTTTGAAAACATTGTTCAAGGTTAAATGAAGTAATTTCAAACTTTGAAACTTAATTCAATCCCACGCATTACTTTGCGTGCCAAGCCAAATTAGTGGAACGGCAATTAGACGTCAAAGAAGAGCATTTAATAATGGCTATCAAATGACAGCAGACATAATTGTGGTATAGCTCAGCTTTAAGTATACGCCATCAAATGATATATGCGTGTGATATGCGTTTGTGGCCAACGGAGATAAGCAGCTGGGCGTCAAGAGCCATGCGATTGGCACAAAGCAGAAAAGCGCACCCCAATTGCATTGCCCCTCATTCGCCAGCAACCCTTTTGCATAGAAAGGATGTGCAATTTACCACAAAAAATAAGTAGCAAGATAAATGTTTAAGAACTTAGTTTAAGGGAACTGTTTGAATAGTTGGCATCATCCCGCTTAGCTTAACCTAATGCTTATTGAATGGCAGCTTAAACGATTTAAACTGTTTCAAGGAATTGAATGAAAAGCCATTTGCTTTAATCCATTCCGTAAGTGCCGTTTTGAAGCACAATGCCAGCTTGAAAGCCTTGAGGCCACAGTCAGGAACACTTAATAAACGGCTCAAAAGGGAATTAAAACAAGTAAAATTGTTCTAGTCGAGCGTGACCGACTGGCGATGTCCTGTAGACAGCTGCAAAGTGTCGCAGCATATATTCAATCTTTTAACATATACAAAATGTGCTCTAATTTCGCTCTGTTTTATATTCTTAAGCCATTAAAAATGGGTAAAAGGTGTATAAAGTATTTGTGCAAGCGCGAAACACGCGGAAGAAAGAATCTCCGACCCCATCGAGTATATATATTGTTGATTTGCATCAGTAGGCCAGTCGATCTAGCCCTGTCCGTCTATTTGGCCAACTGATCTTTCTAGAAGAGGAATCAGAATATCCCCTAGTCGGAACTCCCGAATAGAGGTTCTTACTTGTTAATTTTAAACATGTCCGAAAAGTCGGGTAAGCAATCTATATTCAATATGACAAACTATAGAAAACCCAGACATATTAAATTTGGTGTCTTATAATCGCAGATATAAACGTTGCAAATAGCAGATAGACAGATTGACGGCCATGGCCAGATTAAAACGAAAGATTGCGAAAGGTGGTCAATAATATAGTGCATATATGAGCTGCTGCCTATTACATACATATTCACAAAACCAATGTGCCAATTTTTTTATTGAACAATTCTTAATGGCTACAGGGTATAATAAAAAGCGTGCAGCATGCGGCATGCAAATTTGGAAGCAGCTGCAAGCAAAAATCACACGCCTCAAGAGCCAAGCAGCTTGAGTCCACTTCTAAAATAATGTTGTACAAACAATATAAAACACGAGTAAGGAACGAAGAAAGAGCAGCAGAAGCAGCAGCAGCAGCAGCAGCAGTAATTAGAAATGCAAATGATGCGTCAAATCACAAACGCAGCAACTAACAAGGGGCCGGCTGTGGGTGGCGACACGAGAGCGCATATTAATTGAGCAGCGCATGATGATGGAACCAGCTTGGCGGCAGCGGGGCACGTGGTGTGCAGTTCCACTGGCGGCACTTCAGAAGCAGCTTATCAAAGCCTAGGCTTAAGCTGCTGCGTGCGTTATAAACACGCAGCTTACTGCAGTTGATGTGAATTTAATTAAAATTGAAATTCATAATGACCCTGAGACGAAAACCTCAGCTAAGGTCACGATTTGGTCATGCGCTTTTTTGTTGCCTTCAAATGCTGCAAAATGGCACATTAAATTCTTTGAGGCACACAATTATATTATTCTACAAAGAAATTTTTAATAGATTAATTATGATATAGTTGACTTTGCTTGCCTCAGCGTCATTTGAATACGCATATGCAAAAAGCTTTGATCATGCAGAGTACTAAAAATGTATGTATATAAATGATAATATACATAGGCTTAGCTACGCTGTGTTTCAAATCATCTTAATTACGAGTATGAGTATTATGCATAGTCATTCTAATAGACTACTTTTATCTGAATACTCCGTCAAATTACACGCTTTCAAATTACTCGCTATCAAAAGTGCGCATGTATTGATAAATTCGGATGCATTCTAAACGTATTTATATGCATGAGAATGTGAGTAGTTGGCACTAATTCAGTCAGAGTACTCATAAATTATGTATGTGATGTTTGCGTAACTGTGCTTTGCTTCAACTCTGCTTAATTATGAGTATGAGTACTATGCACAGTCATTCCAATAGACTACTCTTAAATGAAGAGTCTGCCAAATTGCACGCTACCGAATTACCCATTATCAAAAGTACGCATGTATTGATAAATTTGGATGTGTATTGTTTACAAATATACTTCGCGTATGAATACTACACATACTCATTAATTTAGAAGAAACCTATCGAGACGCTCATGTGTATACAGTAGGGTATACATACATATATATATATATATGAGAACTTTCTACTCATTGTTGTATACGACACATGTGCTAAGGAGCACCTGTTACCTGAAACAGGGTACCTTTTAGTGCAGTACACTTCAGCTATTGCTTTCAAACTTGCCTATTTTAAATTTATAAGCATTTCAAATACAAAGCAGGCCACACACAGAACACACATACGCCGTGTGTTGCGTGAGAGGCGTGAACGGAAAACTTGGTCAACCGATGCCAAATCTAATTTGCAATAAACAAATAAATATCTACAGTTAGCTGACTCTATGCATGGAACATTGTCAGGAATGTGACAGCTGCGGGGCAAAAACTGTCTTAAAATAAATAAAATCCAATCGGAAAAGTGCTGGAAATGTTTGTGGATCTAACAGAAGATGCAGATGCTGTCATGGCAAAGTGTCATAGAAAAGCGGAACCGCAAGATAGAAACGCTCACACGTACGCACACATTGCGAGTACATTTTGCATAAAAAGCAGCTAAGAGCGATACCAGGCAAGGGAGACCAAGGCAGGAAGTTCAAACCGATTCTGAAGAAACTAGTGAATGTCTGCATGGAATCCAAACTAAGCTCAGAGTCTGCTACATAAATTCCAGTCACCTCTCTCTCTCTCTCGCTCTTTCACTGCCTGGGCAAAGAAATTGTTATTAATTTGAGAAATTATAATATAGCCACTGGGCAAGCCAACAGATTGCATCTAAAATAATATTTGCATGCCATTTGCCATGCCAAAGTAAACCAAAAACCGAGTACAATTGGAATGAATGCAATGCACTCACTCAGCACTCAATGCAATGCAAATCAAATCGGAAACTTGCTGTCAAATTTACATTTGTACCTACTATACATAGACATATTTTAGTTGTGGCTGTAATTGAAAGCCATCAAACAGGTCCTGCGTGCCTGTATATGTATGTGTGTGTGTGTGTGTGTGTGTGTGTGTGTGTGTGTGTGTGTGTGTGTGTGTGTGTCCCTGTGCGCGTGCCTGACGTGCAATTGCGTGTAGCGTTAAATGGTGGCCCGCAGCTGCAGTTGTTGCCAGTTGTCAACACAAAATGGCGCCCGTATGCGAGGAAATACACAAAATCGAATTGAACAGGCCAAAGTTTACAGCGATTTGGAGTGTGCGACTATGGGATACCCTGTAACAAATAAAAATATAAAAATTAGCCTGAAATGGAGAAAGTTTACTGATAAGTTTATTTTGCTCCACGGCTGCCACTATGTTCTATGTATCGCATAAATATTTTAATGCATCTTCTTTAGCTTTGTTTTGCATGTAGCTTTGCTGCTTCTCTCTTCTCCTTATGCCTCCCGCTTAATTTCACTTTTTGCTTAACTTTTTCTAAGCTAGCTGCTTTTTTAATCATCAACAACATACAAATCTTCCAACAGCACTACAGGGTATAGCACCGACTGTGGAGCCTGCATACTGCAAATATGTGTTGACGAGTCTGCCCAACAGATGACAGCCCGCAGCATATGTCGGCAGCGAGACTTTTACAATGGCCCCAAACATTGATTTATGCATGTGGGTTTGTTTGGGTGAAGAGCACAGGGTCATAGAGGGTCCCGGGGTGGAGGGGTATGTAGATGGTCAGCGCTGAATTCGGGATAGTTGTAAACACTTGAAAGCTGTTTCGATGTTGATTTACAAATTGTCATAGCGTTAAATCGAAAACGTCAGCGAGCACAATGCATTGTTTTTTCACAATGGTATCAAATATTTGCTTGGATTTGTTTTGAGCTGAAAGCTATTCAATGGGAATTTCATACATTTTTCAATGGACGCATAGAGTCGGCCTGGTCGGCACAATTTAATAGTATTGGCTTAATTAATGCAAAGCAATTAACTTAATTTATAAGGCACGTACAACTCCACTCAGCGATTGGCCAGGCCAATTATAACCAGAGAGCAGCATCGATGGCAGTTCGGAGAACTAATCCAATCGATGAGGCGTTCTGCTTGCTGCCACTTTCATTAGGTAATTCGAGTAAATCACTTGAATTCGGCACGGGGCAGTTCAGGTTTCCTAAGAATTTTGTTAGGTCCAACGATAATTAAAAGCTTACTAAGAAAAGGGTACATAAAAGTTGTGTAAATTTATGTAACAGCTCAATATCACAACTTGGAGATCGCTTAAAATTGGAGCTACAATTTATTACCCACTTTTATAAAAAGAATAACCATATATGGATATTTAACTCAGCTCCCTCTCATATCCTGGGCTTATAAATAATTTGAAAGCCAAAATTTTAACATTTGGCATTTGAGTATTTTGGCCCAACAGCTCACTTTGCAGCACTTGAAAGGGTATTTTGTAGTCGTTCACGGTCCTCTATCATTACTCTGCTTGATTTCGTTTGTGCTTTGGTCTTTGACTGAAGAGCCGAACATTTATTTGCAGCATTGTTTGCATATTAATTAATTAGCTCACTTGATTTAAGTTTGAGTGCGCCTTAAATTTTCCTCCTCAGAAATTAACGCAAGACGTTTTAACGCAAAGCAAACAACAATAAATAAAGCTTTAGAGGCCAGCCGAAAAGCTGCGGTAGCTCTGAATAGGCTCACATCTGATAAAGGCATTGTATAAGAGCATTGACTGCTGGTTTCTATTAAACTAAGTACAAACAAGACGCTGTAATAAGACAAGATGTTCTGCAAATCTGTATCGCCTTTTGGTAAACAAACCGAAAAATGATTCGTTATTCGCCTTTTGTGTGTTTATTGATCTGACTTTGTATTCGCTTTCTGTGTGTTTGTTGATCAGATGTCATAAAATAATTAATCTTAGTTCCGAAAACATAATAAGCTTATGATTATTTAATTACTTGAAGATAATTTCTTAGGAAATCAATATCAAGTGTCTATTTCTATATAGACAGTTTAATCTTCAATTTTAACATACACATACCTATATGCATGTATATATATATTGATATATCGATAGAAATTTTGCTGCTTTGCACTTCTTTAGCTAAAAATTTTGCGATTTTCTTAAGAGTTATATTTTATGATTTTCTTAAGCAAAAGACTTGCTCATGACGCGTCAATGCTTATCCAACAAAGACAGTTGATAAATTTCTGACGAAAGCGTTTTGTAGAATACGACCAATAAAAAAAACTTTTTACTTTTGTCGCGGTGGCAAATATTTGAGCCTCTAAATATGCAGCATACTTTTCCGTAGCATGCTGGGTCTTTTGAATGTGTGAGTGTGTGGATGTGGGTGTGGGTGTGTATGTGTGTGTTTGCGTGTTAGGCTGTGTGTGTGTGTGTGAGTGCGTTTGGGGCAGTCAAACGCAATAAATTCTAACAATTGATTTTTTGGTGGTTATATATCCTCTGTATAGCTCACAAATCCCCCCACGAGGAGCCTCTATTAAAGTGGCGCAGAGAACGAATTTTATTTTTCTTTATTCTGATTTGACATTTAAATGTTTTATTCATGCAAGCGACGGCGGCAGCGTCCCACGAAATGCCATTAACATATTTAAGCATTTAAATGTATTAATACAGCCAGAAAAACGAAATGGAAAACAATTCGAAGTATTCAAAATGCTTTCAATGGAAATGCAGAGATAAAATATAAAACAAATATAAAACAGCTCGTGAAACTTTTTGCTGGAGCATAATATAAACAATTGCAGCACTTGGCACGTATTATTATTAACTTTCCAGCAATGCTAAAGCCATTTATTTGATATTTAATTATTTAAATTTAACAACAAATTGTGTAAACAATAGATTTCCGTTTTGTTGCCTGTGTTTACGCCCCAAGCAAAATGGGAACTACCATCAGATCGGGTGGGTTGCGAATTTCTGGAAAAGCTGCTTAGTCTGGGCCAATTGAGCGATAAGCGGCGCATTAACAACGGAAATTTATTACCAGATTTCATAGTTGAGATGAGCAGCCAAATGTTCTGAAATCACAGCTGCTGCTCTTGTTGTTGTCTCTAGTAATTTGTAATTTGTAATTTCCGCTGCGAGCGACACTCGAGGTCTTTCGACTGGACTATTTAAAGGGCACAATGCTTTCATTTGGCCATGCTCAATGTCAAAACAATTATATAATGTATATTTAACTGGTTGAGAAGTAACTCATGGTCCTCAAAAACATAGCATTTCACAGTTAGCAACAATTAGCTTTAAAGACTTAGCTACAAATCCCAGCACAAAAGGTGGGCAAGTGTAGGTAGTAAGAAACAAAACTAAACGCAGACAAACGTCAAAGCTGCATAAAAAATGAATGGGCCACACGCTATGACAACATGTACAATAATATATGTATAGGACATGCTCGACTGTGAGATGCTCTGCACTGAACTGAAGAGTTTGGTTTAAACTAAAGAATGTGTATGCCTTTTATCCTTACACACTAATGTAGAGTAATTAATGTTTATAGATCGGTGGGAATACCCCTAATTTGCACAAACCATATTTTACAGACTTTTGGTTGATTTTAAGTTTTGGAAATATAAAACGAAATGAGTTTAGGTATTTAGGTGAGGACATGCCATTTAAAACATAGCTAACTTCCAAATTAGCTGAGTTTAAAAAGTACATATGAACCATGCATATGGACTACAGGGTATTCAAAACAACAGTTGCTCAAGTGTGTGCAATGGCATGAGCCGCACTTGACATTGCCTGACGAGCACACACACATATCCATACACTTGCACACACACGCACACGCTCACCCACACAATTTGAACTAAGGCCCAGGGGCAAATGCCATAAAGCAGTCGAAAAAAAAAAGAAAAGTGCTTTGCTCTAGAATTATAATATTGCATGCTGATAAAACATTGAAAGCCAAAGCACCCAAGGGGATTACAATTAAAAAGAACCCACACACACACTCGCACACACACTTATATGAGATATAGACACAGCGTGGAAAGCTAAACTGGCGGAAATCATTTTGCGCATTATGTTCATTTATATTTTTACACATTGGCATGGCAGATAAAAAGCCAGCCACTTGCTAACATGCCACACGACCAGACCCAACACCCAACCCACAACGCCAACGCCACACTCAAGACTCAGTTAGAGCAAGTTCTCAATATCACTCAAACACACACACACACGCAAACACAGAATGCTTGTACGAATGGCTTTGTTTCAGTTTTGTTTTGTTTACGGAATGCCTGGAAAACGCAATTCAACAGTTTGTTGCTAGCAACATGTTGCCAGCTGTTATACATGTTGCGCCCACATATGTTGCAGACGGCTCATTCGCCCCGGATAATTCGTTGGCGTGTGCTCTCGCTCTCGCTCTCTCTCTCAGTTCTTTCGCAAGCACACACTCTCTCTCTCTCTTTTTCCCTTTCTCTGTCGTTGCTCGGGCCCAAGGTGTGTTGAGTTTTTTGCTTTGATAAACCATTCGCCAGTCAACTTTTGAAACAGTCTGCAAAGGATTCTCGACGTTAACGGTTCTTCTAAATAACCAAAACCCGATTATACCATCAACAAATTCGTTGCGTGCGTTCGTACAGTTTTGAAATTGTGCTAAAAGTGTAAAAAACTAAAAGCAACCAAAATAAATAAAAACAATTGAATTCAATTTGCGAGATAAAAATTCCTGGAAATTTTTGCCGAAGCTCTTTTAAGTAAATATAAAAATTTTATGATATCAAAATTTACTTTTCTTTTGTTTGGGGCATTCAAAAAATATATGTGTTTTTTACAGGAATATATTTGTGATATTTGAATGTATGAACAGTAACAAAATAATATGTGCAATTGTTTTAATTCTTGTTTAATAATTTGTTATGCAGACATATTGATAAGTTAATTTTTAAATAATATTTGTTAACGATTATGAAAAAGATATTTTTATTAAATTCCTTACAATATTAGTAAAATTTATTTTTTACGTTTGATTGGGTTCAATGTGTTTTATTTGAATATTATAAGCAAAATAAGCTTGAAAATTAAAAAAAAATGTTTATTTAGTTTGAGTTTGCGTAAAATAATTGGAAACTGGAAAACAAATTAGAATTCGAATCTAGTTTATTTTCATCTGAATCTAGTTGCTTTCGAGCTGCATCTAGTTCATTTAGTATTTGAGGTTCAACAATATTTCTATTTAAATCGTTCTGAAAAAACGAAAACGAAACAATTTTGTTTCAAATTCGAGATACTGAAGCCGAAAACGCGTGGAATTGATACGTTATATGGCGGAATTATTGAAGCATACGCAATTTTTATTTTTAGCTGATCTAAGTTGCGTTTGAAAAATGCAAAACCCAAAACATTTTCTACGAATTTCGAAATTCCAATGCGAATTGGAATAAAATCACAAATCAATAATTTCACAATTCTATAACCACGCTTATTTTGCAGTTTTTTAAAGTCCGTTGAGTTATTTTAAAATTATGCTTGGTTTAAAGAAAGTTGTTTCGTGACCGTAATCAGAATAGGGCTTAACAACTGAAAACCCTTTACATATTTATAATTGCTCTGCGTTTACATTGATTCATGTACCGCGGCCGTTGCCAATTGTCTGTCATATTTATGGCCAACAGAAGACAATATATGCAATTATTTATAGTAAAATTTATGTTGCAAGTACCTTGATAGCCGTTGCCAAGAAAGCATGCTCTACAAGGTCGGGGCACTCGGACAGCTGCATGCTGCAGGGCCAAGGGATCAACAAGGGCCAAAATTTCTGTTTGGCCCAGGAAAATTGAATGCAAATATTGCCGCGGCAATTGGTGGTACATTCTTAAAACTTCAATATTCGAACAGTATGGCACGGTCCGTTTGACCCTTTATGCAAATTATTGTAAACACGTCAAAAAAAAAAAAAAAAGATGAAAATTCGGAAGCACTCGGCAGCCCGAAAAACAATAAAACGGAACAACGGGCGCAACAAAAGAGGCGCATTAAAAATGCTTGAATTTCAATTAAAAAGGGTCCGACAATAATAAAAGCAGCAAGCAAATAAAACAGGAAAAAAAAATGCCAGCAGTAATTTATATTCATATTACGTATACGCAGCGGGCGCCAAGTTCGCACTCATTTAACAACATATACGTACAAAAAGTTGACACTAAAAATGCCCCCAAACAGCGTCCTTGTTGTTGCTTGCTCTTCTCTCGCCAAATTTAACATAATGTGCCCCCGAGCTGTCCGTCTGCACATCGCAGTTCCTCGTCTGATGTCGCCAGTGTCATCTTTATGACAGACCCCAAAGTCTCGTTAATTTATGCTCATTCATAAATTCTGGCATTGCCACGACGCATCGCACACAGCCTGTGTCCGAAGTTCATTTGCATTGTGCGCGCCTCCGCGTATGCAACCAATTTTTTACGTTTTGTTGGCATTTGGATTTGATGAATTTATTATCCAAGTTCATGTTTTAGGTGAAGGAAATTGAGCTATTTTAGTGGTGCGAGTAGAAACCATTTAAAAATCAAAGTGGCTTTAAAGTGAACATATTTTTCTTTCTAGGTTTACATATACATATATATCGATGTATTTAATACAATCAATCAATTCGATATTTAATCGAATGTTTGTTTCTAATACGCATTACCCAACACTGGATTTTAAGTTATTTTCCCTAAAAACGACATTTTACCCAACACTTCATTTTAAGATATTTCACCAAATGTTGAGTAATGCAGCTCTTATGCAAGGAGAGTAGTTGTAATAAAAGTTGGTACTGGAAACCTCTCAAATACTTAATTATAAAAGCACCTCAAAGCAAGAAATCTATACAGCTATGACAAATTACATTAATTGCATTCGAAAACACCTTTCCCATGGAATATGTAAATTTATATAATTATGCGAATATTGGTTTGCTGAAAAAATATGAGGAAAAAAAGCTCGTTATTTAGTCTATCAATTACATAAATAAATGAATGTATTGCATGTGATTGAATAATTGATTTATGCCAACCTTATTGATATGTTTATTAAGAATTATAATTAGTTTTAATACAAGCATTAATGGCTAAATGAATATTCAATTTGTTGCATAAATAAATTTGAATGATATTAGGTTTCGGTGTGAAAATGTTGTTCTTAATTATCTTTATTATATTGCTTAAAAATATTATTAAAAATTTTCATATAGGAGAACTTAGAGTAACCGGTTTTAGAGTCCTTTAAAGTCCTTTAGAATCTATCTAATCTACGCATAAAGACAGCTGTTGAAAATATAATATAATATATAATATAATATAATAATTATAATTCAGAGGTAATATAGTAAACAGGTTAAACATAAAATGACTTTAAATTAATTAGAATTAACAAACAAAATACTCTATTTAAATATCTATTTAAATACTCTACATATTTTATTAGAGTATTAACTTCCAGATGAAACTAAAGCAAAGCCACAAAATCGAACTCAACTTTGAGTTAAGGAAAAGCTATATAATACAATAGTTACCCGCATGTAAATGAATATAAAATATATTTATTAATGAAACGATTAACAATTAACAGATTTTCAGCGCAAGGTTCTTCGGTTTTCTTTGGCATCATTAATTCCCATACCTGAATCAAGCAATTGCACTTGCCATTAAACTGTTAATTAGCTGCGTCAAGTGACATGTAAAATTACACATAATACACACAATTAAATCACTTTAATTGCTGTGCAACATGTTGAAAACGTTGAGAATGCTGTCATTCAACGCCGCGGACATTGTTGCATGTTGCAAGCAGCTGAAATAACTGAAAAAAAAAAAAAAAAAATAGTAGAGGAAAAAGCAACAACAATTCAATTTAATATTTATTTGCCATTTAACTTAATTTATTTGCACAGCGTAAATCGCAGACACAAAAGTCAACGCAGCCTGAATGAAGGGGCAGGAAAATGTTTTACATATTTTTCTTTTGCCTTCCTTTTTGCATTTCCTTTGCTGCAAGCGATATAATTAAAATAACACAAATGCGCGGGCAGCACACATGGCGTATTGTTGTTATTATTGTTGTTGTTGCTGTCATTGTTGTTGCATGTTTTCTCAATTTAGCAAAAGCGTCGGCCCATTCCGCACGCTCTGTGGCAACAACGTTTGCTACAGAATGTAGCAAAATAAATATGAAAAAAGAAAAAGACTGACAGACGCCAGGAAGCCAATGGGCCATATTTTGAAACAAGTTTATTAATATTATGTTTGCTTCAAGCTTGTGGCTTTTATGACCTGCCGAAGGAAGCGCTGAGCGAAATATCTTTAATCTGTTATAAAAGTATTTTGGATATGTGCGTACAAGCTATTTGCTTCAAGTGTAGATTGTGCAAATATTTTGATTTGATTTTTGATTTTTCCAAATATTTTAACAGAAATGCAATCAACAAAAAGCTGTGAAATAATCAATTTGCAGATTACAAGTGCAAACATTTTGATAATTCGCACTTGAAGCGAAGTGGAGAATCACAAGAGATTGGGAAAGTCAAGAAAAGGCTAATAGACATAAATCTGGAAGAACTTAATAATAACTAATAAACTATTAAAGTCAAATATCAATGAAGCCTACTCAAAGGTAAACATTTCATTTAGAAAGGCTTGAAGAAGAATAATTAAACTTCATCAGAGATGATAAACTATTAGTTTCAAATAACAATGAAAGCAAGTAAATATTTAATTTAGAAAGTCTTGAAAAGGTTTAAGAATAGCAATCTGTTTTTTTGTTGATGCAACAACTTCATGAGAACTCATAAACTATAAATATCAGAAAATAATGAAAGTAACTTATATGTAGCAATAAAAATCAATTAAGAAGGGCTAGAAGATAATTTCAGACTCTGCAGCCAAAATTTCTTGAACGAGCAAAGTTTAGATAATTTAAAACAAGTGTGGGAAGAAATCCGGAATAGGCAGATTAGAGAGCTCCAACGAGCAATAGCTTTGGTTTGTTAAATTAATCTATATATATATAAATGATATGTAATAGACTTTCATCAAGAGCATATGATTTTAACAAAGACTTGCGCTTTGAGGCCTCTAAAGGCTATAACTAATTGTTACATTTATTGTGTGAGTAAAATTGAATCCTAAATCAATAATCAATTGTCATATTTTTGTATTGACTTTCCATTTTGTATTTGTATCTATTTTCCATTCTTTTCATTGATTCCTTTCACGCTTTAATTTTACTTTTACAACATTTCCAAAGTGAAGTCCTTCTTCTCCTCAGCCTAACCACAATGTTCTGCTCGTTTTTTGTTCTGCTAATATTATCGTTTTTCACACATTGTAGAAAGGTAATCTGCCTTTTGATTTTATTTCTTAAAAAAATGATCGTGTTTTGATTTGGTTAAAAATGAAGAAGAGTTTGAAAGCTGATTTTTCCTTCATTTGATATTTAGTGTAAAAAAAGAATCAAAAAATTTTACCATTTAACCATTATTATAGGATTATATCAAAAGATTAGAAAATTATACAACTTAACAATTATTAAATTCTTTTATTATATCTTATAATTCATTATAGTCTTAATCTACTTTATGACAATCTTAAAATGTAGCCCACATATTTTTGAAGCTTCGCACATCAAGAACAATAAACCTCTAAACGCAGCTCTTATTATACCTCCCTTAGCTTGTGCATTTACGTCAGCCTGAAAGCGGACCTTGCCCCATAATAGACCCATTGAATTAACCAAAAATAGTTAATTCAAGTAGGCACCATTGTAACCACTGTAATTGTCATTAGGCTAACATTGTAATGCTCTTCAATTGCCTGCCACTTGAAAAAGGAAATTTGAAAGCGCTAATTCAAGCAGGCACGCCCACACACACACACACACACACACACACGCACACATCAGTAAACAAGCCCGCAGGAATTTTCCTAAAAATTATCTTTACATAACGTGGGGAAGGTTGAAAAAGTGAAAGTGCCATTAAGTAACTTTCACGCCTAAAAATAATAATTCGAATAATTACAACTTGGCCCAAAAGTTGGTTGGGGCCAAAAGTGTTTGCCGGTTGCCGCAGGCAGAGCCAAATATTTGGCCGAAATATTTGAAGAGCACGAAGCAGAGCTAATCAGCATAAATTTATATACCCTGTAAGCATATGAAAAGCTGAAAATGTAGGGAACAGGTCCACTTTGAGATTTATATAGCCTACAGCTACTTGTCTTATCAAACTCAAAGACTTTAAGAGCTAAGGGGCAGGAATCAAATAGGGGAAAAAGTAACGAATAAGTTTCAGGCCTAGAGTTAACATAGCCTACATAGCCGGGTCGAGCAGGCACTTACCTCATCGCACTCAAAAACTATAGGAGCTAGACATATCAAACTTGGTATGTAGATTCTCGTATTTCTTAGAAGAGAAAATATAATTGGAAACTAGCTTCGCTCTCTAGTTAAATGGAAAGCATTACATCAACCAACAGGGCATCTGTTAGTCGTTCATTTCTGCGGCTACTTCGATCATTCTCACTTGAATTTTGCGTTTTTATGTTGTTTTCATCATCTTTAGGTTTGGGTCATGAACAGAAATCTTTCAACACGTCCATTGCTCACCAGACATCCAGCTGTTTAATTATGTTGGTCTGCCCATTATTATTTATTATTATTATTACTTCTTGATTATTCTTTGTACAAAAGCGCATAAAAAAACACTGGCGACTGTGTAAATATTTACAACATTTGCGCGTGTCTCAATTTTATGATGGGGCATTAGTCGGTCAATATATCAAAAGCTGATGGTTCCGCGAGAGCTGCTGTGGGGGCTGCAGGTTAATCAAGGAGCAGCATCATAAATTGGCATTTGCAAGGGGCGTTAATATATTTAATGAGCCTCCTTTTAACCGACAAACAATTAAAAACTTCTTTGAAATGTCTGCAATCGGGTAAATAATATTAAAAAATTGTTATAAAATCGTAAATTTAATTTATTGTATCTGCCCTAATTGTACAAATATAAGCCGGAAAAGACGACGGCTGCGGCTGTGTTATGATCTTCAGCTTGGCCGTTTTTCCGGGCAGCATTTGCTTTCTTTTTCTCTGTTGTTGTTGTTCGCGTGTTTTTTTTTATGTGCCTGCGATTTTCCTGCTGCGGCCGAGATGACGCAGCAAACTGTTCATGGCCGGAATTTGGCTTTTGTGTTTGTCTGTTGTTGTTTTTTTTTTTTTTTTTTTGGTGTTTACCTTAGCAATTCGGGCAACACTTTGTTATTTGCTTAACAGACGATACTACGAATTGGCATTCCCGTTAATTGAGTAATTATTTAGTGTATAAAAATGTGCTGCGTTTTCACTTATTTTTATACGTAGCATCATACGCTGATACGCCCACTGACCACACCCACTGTTGCTCCTGCTGACGTATCCTTCGGCTAGTGTGTGTGTGTGTGTGTGTGTGTGTGTGTGTGTGTGTGTGTGTGTGTGTGTGTCGTGTCTGTCTGTCCAATGATTCTGACAATTTCAAAATGAATGACTGACATTTCCATTTGCAAATTGACAAAAGCCGCGAGCAAAGCTCAAAAAAAAAAAAAACAGCAGAAATTCAAGTGTCACAACAACAGACAGTGAGACTGCCAAGCTTAACAAAGCTTGACTTGTAGATACCCTGTAGACCTTTTTGAGTTATTAACACAAACATACACACAATTGTTTGCCCTGAAACAATAACAATATTTACTTGTACGGAATGTTAGATATAATTTTCCATGTATTTTTGATAAATTTTATGGATTCCATTTAACTTAATCAAGCGCCTTACAAATATTCGAAATGTAAGCCAATAAATATCTATATAAACTGAACTATATATCATAATATACCTTATACAACCATCATTTAGCACAGGGTATAAGCAAGCAAAACATTCTACGCATTTTTCAATGCGTCATGTGATTAGGTGCCTGAGATATTACCAAACTGCTGGGAATTTATTCACAAAAAAATAAAAAACCAAATTCCTACAAATTCATTGAAAGTCTCAGCTAACAGGGCCAATAAAAAATATTTTCCAACATATTCGTGTAACATTTCAAATGTTTATTTAGATGTTAATGCATTTAAGCAAATTGAACCCTACTCAGCTCTTGTTCAAGCATGACTTTTCAGTTGCCTTTGAGTAGGGTATGCATGACTAGCATTCCCTGGAACCAGCATGATAGTCAGCATCAGTTGTGCTCATCCAGAACTTTTATTCATTTCATGCTTAATTGAACTCTTGTCATATGGCTGGCAAGTTGTTTACGGGCAAATGTGGGGCAAATGTGTTTAATAAAAAAAACAGACAACTTTGATGTACTTAGCATAGAAACAGCTCACTTAAGTGTGAGAAAAATGTATTAAAATCAGCGTGAAAAGCTGTGTGGCAAAAGAAAAAAGGGAAAAACAAAACAGAGCAATATCTTAGCCCCTTTATAGACTTTTTCAAGAGCAAGGCCACAAAAAGAAAAACAACATTTTCTTCTTTTTTTTTTTTTTTAATTAAATCACAGCTTGAACCTGCGCAGCATTTTACCGCAGACCTCTAATTAGTTTTATGCTACACTCCGTAATGCTGAATATTCTTATATTTTACTATATTTTTTTGCGCTGTTAAATTGTACGTGTAAAATAAAATCATTTGCTGGGAAATCGTGCGGTGCATGCAACGCCACGCGGCATTCGCAACGCTCTGACAATTGCAACAGTTTTAATTAAATTTTTATGACAACTCCTGCTGCGAGAGGCGCGACGCAGGGTGCTCGGTGTGTCGCCGCAGACACGGGCTACTAATTAGTCGACGCCATTGGTAGCTTAAGCTTTCAATTGTTTAAATAAATATGGTCGAGCTTTAGGTCTGGCTGGCAGTCAACGTTGCGTATGCGTAATGACACAAATTCATGTTCGTGTTCAACAGTGTAATGCAATGTGATTACATAAAAGCCAATATTTAATAGCTGCAAATGCGGTGTAATGAAAAAACGTTTGTTTGCTGCCGATTTAATGCTGTCATCTATAATTTTCACTCGCTAATTGGCATGCGATTCACCAACATGTCGAGGGCAAGAGGCTTTGGGACATTGCAAGTTTAATGAAATAGTTGCAATTACTTTAAATGTTAAATGGTTTAAAATGTTCAGGGTAGCACAAGTTGCAAGGCACTTTATCTGCATTGTAAATATTAACAGTTAAAACACAATATAAGGGAGATTTTTTTCCAACTGTAATGTTACTTGCAAAAGTAACAAGGCATTTTATGTGCACTGTAAATATTGACAATGAAAATAAAATATTCACTTACATTTTAATCTAACTGCATCTGAATGTGACGTGTGAAAGTTCCAAGGCACTTTAACTGCAGTGTAAATATTTGCAATGAATATACAACATTTACTTACTTACTTATTTAACTTGTGACTAACGCAAGTTGTCAGCCATTTTATCTGAATAGTGAGCAATTTTCAGTGTTGAACAATGTTTGAAAAGAAAACAAACTGGTTTTGACAGTTGAGTATTTTATTGACACGCGCTGCCAACTTGTTCAAAAGCTTTGGTAATGGCGTTGCCACAAATGCTATTTCAAAACTGTTTTGATAAGGAGAAAATAAAACTTAAGATTCTATCGTTTTTCTAAGAAAAATTGAACAATTTTCATAGAATTTTATTTTTAATAAGAAAACAAGCTGGTCACTGAAGCAAAAACTAAATTTTAAACGTAAAGTTCATGTGGCTTATATCTTTGTTTACTTACTTTATTATTTATTTATTAGGTATTCCAAGCGTCATGGTATGTGCCAATGATAATTGAGATTCTTAAGATGACGCAATTGCAGCCCCCATGTGACCTCTAATAGTAAAACCAGACCATAGACACCCCACTGACCCATTTGGCCCATTCGGCCATATCATAATATTAATAATAATAATAATAATTATTATTCTGCATGTTTTCCTTCACATGTCAGTGTTTGCCAAAAATAATTGAGAGGCGGCAGCTTGAAGTTTCATTCACGCCATAGCCTTGTCAGATCGGCTATGGCTATATATAGAAACCAATTGTTGTTGATACATAAGTACATCTGCATCTTTACAAGCAGGTCAGACAATTTGCCCAATTAGCGAATAGCCAAGAGTCTAAATCATTGAACTTGTATGAGGAATGCGGCAGCATTGCCAGCTAAATGAGTTTGTGCAGATCGAAATGATGAAGATTTCAAAATTTATTTAAAGATACATTTTTAGTATTTAATTTATGGCGTCTTACGAATTTTACATGCACTTTGTGAAAAGCGCGTGTGAAATCGCTCAGCGCCATCGAATGAATAGACAAATAAATATTGATATTTATATTAAAATCGTAAACCACGCGGTTAGATACGTTCCGATACGCTCGCTGTGTGTCTTTAAGCTGATTTATGCTATTTAAATTCACATAAATTCTGATGCTGTTTGCAACTTATGGTCTAATTAAAATTTATGCACATCTTGATATTGAAATTATAGTGCAGCCATGTGTCCGGAGTCCGGACTAAATCCGTATAAATACTCGTAAATAACGCGCTAATTAATCGCCGGCCAGTCAACAATTTCTATAGATTTTAGCCAAGTGATAAATTGTACTTATACGACAAGTGCCCAGGCCTTTGGCTATGTACAGTGAGTATATAAAGTTGTGTGTGCATAACTGTGTACATGACAGGGACAACAGCAACAGTCGAGTTCATTCAAATAGGTTCATCTATGCTATAGTTGAGTTCGTGACGAAATTTTCTTTCTTTCACATACGCACATGTTTTTTTGCGATGCGTTTATTTAAAGCTCACAAGAATGACCCGACTTTGCCCAGTCGAAGCATTTTTTTCATTCCACCCATTTTCCGATCATGGGGCACTTTTTCAAATTAATCGAACACGTAGCTATTTTGAATATGAATTTCTATTTTTACCCACGGGAAGAAAAGATCCTAAACAAAAAACTTTCGCACTGTGATTTTTCACAATTGCGGAAAGAACTTTCCAAAAAATGTTTTCGGCTTTACGACTCTTGCCACTTAAGCATGATCATCAGTCAATCAATCAGTCAGCACAAACATTTCAATAGATATCTAAATCTTGCTCCCGACCAATTAAAGAGCATCCAGCATTCCAGTCGATTACACACAGCTTTGCTTGCTTCTCCAACCAGTGCAGATTCCTTGTTTGTAGCTACAAATTGGCATTTAAAATTTAACTGCGTGTTTTATTAGTGTTCGCCCATTTCAATTGGGTGGCCCCTCTCGACCCCACTCCCTCCCAAAGCGTACGCCAAATTGCAATAAATAAAATTGTAGAAATGTCAAAGTGTTTTGATAAATTGTCTGCCTTAGCTCGGCTTGGCCATAAATTATACGACCTACCCCGTCTACCACTGCGCCTGTTGGCTTTCAGGCCATTTTTGCAAACCTCTTTTATTGGTTAAGCCTTTTGGGTACAGATTGATCGCATCACAGATACCGCTGCGGCTGCTCTCCGGCCCATTTGAGACTTGGACGAATGCAAATAGATGGGCAGCTTAGCAGCATCCACAGACCATTTGCTTACCCTTTCCGTTTTTTTATGAGCCGTGTGTGCTCAGCGCAATTTACAAGCCATTGGGCAGCTGATTTGGGCCTGATTTTGGCTTCCAACTTATGCCACATGCAAATGTCAATGTCAAGACGCAACTGTTGCCTCGCTTTTTTTTTTTTTTAAGGTTTTTCATTTTTTGCGGCTGAGTGTTTTTGACTTTGATGCCAAGGCTAAGTTTATTATGCCCGCTTGCATTCACAGCCAAGTGCTGGGCGGCCCTCTTAAGAGCCTTTAGAATTCAGCCCCGTCCTAATGAAAGTGGAATAAAACTAAGACAACGCCGTACAAAACTCAACACAAAAACCAAGTTCAAGTGGTTTACATGCAGTCAGCGAACGCACGACTAAGACTTACCCTGTTCTTAGATTTGCTTGTAACTTAAAATATATATTTACTTATTGTATTGTATTTGTAAAGGAAAAGGTATTATATATATATCACAAATTAGGATCTGGAGCCGATTTTATCCTGCCTTTCATATTTTTACTCTCTAAAAGCTTCTTAGCTTTCCCCTTGATTATGCTGAGAAAAGAAATATAATATATTCAACTAAACCTGTGCTATTTTTCAGCACAATATCTGAAGTATTTAAAATTTGTTTACCTTTAAAATATTCGAATAGAGAAGACTCTTTTGTACTGTATGCGGTATGAAGAGCGCATAGTTATTATCTAGTCTAACATAGACGACACATACCCTTTAATCTATATTGGGAACAGAGCGCATTAAGGCAGACAATGTCTGCTCTATAATTCAAAAGCTAAGCAGTAGGCACAATATTCCTACTGGCCGTCAGTCAAACAATCAGTCCGTCAGTCCGTCAGGCAGTCAGTCAAGCAGTCAGTCTGTTAGTAGCTTCTGCCTGTCAGTGCTTTGTGCAGCTCTTGAATATATGAATGTGTGCGTGTGCGTGTGTGTGTGCGCGTGTGTGTGTGCGTGTGCGTATGTGTCTGTGCGAATATGTGTCTTGGTTTTCAACTTCCGCTTGCACTAGTAAATATTACATATATGTATAAAAGCGTCACAGTGTCTGCGTATGTGTGTTTGTGTGTGTGCATGAGTGTTCTGTGCATGTCTTTATATATTATTATTTATGAATATGACTTTGGCTGACACATTGCAGCAAAAAGCTACAAAGTTTTCATGCACAAGTTTAACTAGGCACCGCTGTCTGTTTATATGGCCGCTTGTAAAATCCAAAAAGCTGCACTTTCTCCCTGCCGCTTTTACAGCCCTTTTAACTTACATCCCACATGTGGCTAAGTCCTGGAACAGGCCAGCACTTAGAGACCATGGCAGACCATAAAAGTCCAAAATGTCGCGCAGAGAACACAAAAATCCTTGCATGAAAAGTGTACTGAAACGGATTTTATAGACCAACAGCCAAATCGGAAACATGGCAGCACAGGATTTTAACTATGATAATGGTCATTGGATTGATTATTTGAGAACAGAATATGTAATTGAATTTTGATAGAATTTGACTACAGTCTGGGTCTGGTTAGTTATTTTTGTTATAGACAACAGCTTTTACAATTTTAGTTGGAATTAAATTAAAAATATACATTTCTCTTGCCTATAAGATGAGAGAAAGAAAAGATAGGCTCGTTCTGCGTTTGGTATATACGAGATTTTCTTTTAAGTTTAAATTTGAAAGTCTGTAGCTTTTTTAGCCTTCTAGATCAACATTTTTATACATATTTACTTTTTACATATTTCATATGTAGGATAACTCTTTCCTATAGCTGATGCCTGTTAATATCCTGGCATAACATAATTTGAATTCCAATTCATATTTCTCATAGCCAGTTTAACCAATCTATAGATAATACTTTTGATATCAAGTATACGCCTCGATAACACGATTGGCTGTCAAATGGAAGTAAATAACTGTTTGACTATAGAAAATCAATAGAAATGTTAAAAGTAATAACAACTAGTAATACGCAAGGCCAAACAATCAATTGTGAACAAAAAAACGACAACAAAGAACCAAAATTGTTTCGTTTTCGTTGTTGTATTTGTTGTTGTTGCCGGTGCTGCTGCTTGTTGCCATTGCAAATGTCGTTGTTTGGCGTAATTAAAACTAAAAATAGAACTTTACCAAATGCGAACACTTCGTCTTCAGGAAACACATACAGAGGTGGGCAAAAAAATCGGCACAGGACACTCAAGTACATTGTTTTAAATGAAAAAATTGTTTTATTTTTGATTATTCCCGCCTGGAGAAACTAACTCTGAATGCCTCCTCAGCGACTTTTAAGCGATCTGAGCCGCTTAAAAATGTGGTCTCCCTTCTAAGTGATCGAGAATTTTTGTCTCGAACTAGATTTACAGACCTTCCCTTTCTTCACCCGGCCACATTCCATTTTTTAAAATAAAAATATTTTTCAATCAGTTTTATCCTGACAACACATGATTTGCCCATCATACAATGCCTTAAACAATGCAAATGTAACTGTCCGAATTCTTTCAGCCGCCACTGTTTATAATTCCGTCTCTGAGAAAGCGGTTTATAAATAGACACAACGACGCGGGCGCAGTGTTAAGGCCAAGTTAATGGCGGCACGAGGGGGCAGCCGGCACAAGTAATTGATCCAGAAATAGACAGAGGCAAGCAGTTACAATTAAATGCGTGGCGAGGCTTAATGCACTCAAAGTCAGCGCAGGTCCGGGAAAGGTTTCCAATGGATGTCACTGTCGAACTGAAGGATGTGAGGGTCCACTCACAGGTCGCCCGACTGTGCGTGCTTATCCACTTTAACACGCACCGCTGCCAACTTGTGGGCGTGGCTTATGCAATGCGCAAAACGTCTGCGACAATGCCTGACGATGGTTTTTCTACCTTGACAGACAAAATTGTCGCTGCTTCACAGTTCGCCTTTATACGATTTGAAGGCTGTTAGCCGAGCATGCAATGTTCGCTGATGCGGTTCATAGTTCAAACCAAGGCCACGTCTAAGGTTCGGTTCGTGAACCCGTTTTTCCACAGCCTTGATAACAAGCTTTTAAGTTCGTTTTTAAATAAAAATATTATTTAAATAAATATGGTTTACTTCTGTCCTAAGTTAGACTCTTTTTTTTAGGTGCCAGGTTTGGTTCACAGCTTAAAAAAATAAGAGAAAAAGTCTGGCTTCTTAAAAAAATTGGTTTTTGGCCTTGGCCTTGCACATCACAACAAACGCGCGCCCTTCTAACCTGTTCTTTTTGATGTTTTCTCTGCTGCCGTGCGAAGCGCCCATTAAGGGACATCCAACGAGGCGCCTTCAAGTACGCCTGGCGAATTCAGCACAGTTTCGGTTCCACCACTTCCGTTTCCTGCTGTTTCCACTTGCTTTTCCTCTTTTTGCTGGTGACAGCTCGCAAAATGCGCGACAAGCTGCACAATTGAATTTAGTCAATTGTTTTTCATTTTTACACACAGTCACATACAAATTTGTTGTTTACAGTAAAACAAGTTGTTTGTTATTTATTTTTATGTTTTTTTTTTTATGCGCCTTGCGTATACTTAATATTTGTACTACATATTTATGCATGCTCCATGCTTGTGTTGACATTTCGTCGCCCGCTCGCACATAATTAGCGAAGTGCGTGCAGAAAGCAACCGGAAACAGGCGGCGTGCAGTATAATTTATGTGTTTTTCATTGGCTCCTTTTGATTAATTATGCCAATGTAATTGAGGGGAAACTTTACGACATTAAAGCCAGTTTAATTTCAGATCCAATGTTGATTTCGTGCCCATAAATAATAAAGTAATTACATTTGGCTTATTCTCTTTAAAGCAACATGTTTTTTTTTATATAAAGCGAAATTTCTTAAATTTTTAAAAACTTTATTTTTGTTAAATTTGTAAAAATAGTTTTTAAAAGTTTAATTTTAAATACCATTATCTGTTGTTTTCTGATAAATATAAATAATCTTTAGAAATATTAAAAAAAAAACTGAACTATAAAATAATAATAAAACATTTTGATTTTAGATTTAGTGAAATCTAAAAACCTTTCCTTTAATGTGTAGACTACAATTTGTTAAATAAAGCAAATTGCAACTCTCAAGAGGAATAATTTATTTTTGGCTTAACAAATATATCAGGTAAAAATATTTTTTGCCCGCATCTTATTAAAATTAATCTTTTAAAATCTTAAATCATGGCTTGCTGCGTTATAAAAATTACTGTGTCTGATATTTTGCTTTCCATGCATATTCCTTTTGGGGGACTAGAAAATTGCATTAGAGCAGCTGTCAGCGGCAGCGGCAGCGGCAGCATGAATTATTTTATAAAAGAGTTCACACAGCGGACTAATCTGGGCCATAACTTATGTGGCTAAGAGCAGCGGACTTGCCTGCAGATACGCTAGTCAGAAGCACAGGCAGCACTTGCAACAGCAGCCATGTGGCATGTGCCAGCACATGAGGCATTTGCGCTGAAAAAATGTAATGAACGCTGGCCGTTTCAAGTGCCCCAAACGAAATGCATAGAGAAAGTTTCTCACATATCCTGCACACATATAAATATATGTTTGCTGGCTCACATGCCATTGCACAATCTCAACAACAACAGCAACAACAATAACAACAAGAGCAATAGCTGCAGGGCAATGCAACTCGTATTTGTAGTCCTTTATGCGTTTTGTAATAACAAACGGCGCGCCAACAATGCGAAGGTCCTTCTAATGAGCCTGACCCAGAATGCTGGCAAGGATGCAGCCAGCTGGCTTTCAATGCAATTCCCTTTAGCCATAAAATGTCAACACAACTGTAGATGAAAGTCTTTAAGCAGCCTTTTTAGCTCTAGTTGCAATTGCACTTGCTGTTGCAGTTGCAGTAAATGCAATCAGCTGCACGCAGTTCAACGAGTTAGTTCTGCAGTCAAAGTTCACACTTTGTATGGCTGCCAGGTACTAGATGTACTAAAAGTTTAACAAGTGCTCTGCAGCAGTTGATCCTTTTGTTGGTGTCGTTCTTGTTGATTTTACTGCTCATATTGTTCATGTGAAAAGTTGTGCAACATTCAGGCGCCAATACATGTTGCATAAGTTGAGTACGATATGCAACAATTCGAATTGCGAATACCCTTCTTGGCATAAATATAAGTATTACATATTTTGATTTGATGATTGATGATGATAAACAGTAAAATTAGTAATTCATCTTTATTATTATTAAATATTTTCTCTTATAAGAAAAAAATATTTTTAAGCCTTTCTTTCTGTGAAAATCATAAAAAAAACTCTAAATAAATATTTTCGGTTTGTAAGCTTAGGAACTTATCAAAAACTAAGTAACAAAAACTTAATTTCTTCTGGTCCCTGGCTATCTATTTCTCTCAACTCCCAGATTAAAGGTCAGCACAAAAGGCACGGCAATATGTATTTCACTGTACCTGTTGCGCAACTGAAACATTAGACGTGCTAGTGGACAAATCCACATTCGTGGAAAACAGTTTATATAATATTGTTGCGTTTGCTATGCTTCAATCAGCTAGCGCGTAATTTCAGCTGCACGGCTGAAAAATAGGCGGAGAGCTATTGTTTTTCTTTGCTTATTTTCAAGAGTCTTGGAGTCGTAATGTGATATTTTTATGTGGCAATAGACTGATATTGACCCGCCTTTTGCGTACTTAATCTTTCTGAGTAGTTTTATTCTATTTACACATATTTTCTAAACGATTTTTTATATAATTTATATATTATCAATCAGTTGATTTAAAACCCAATACAATAACATAATCGTGTGCGGTTAAAAGGGAGCGGAAGCAGTTAAGAGTTTAAGAGAACAAAAACATTTACGGAAAGCAATTGAAAAAAAAAGATTTAAATTCATTAAGCTGCTTTGTAATTCGATTTAAGTGGAGTATTTTTTTAAACATGCAACCCAGCTAGATTTTCAGACAGACAGGCTTAATCCTATTTATAAAACCTTATGACGTCACAATTACCCGCTGTGCGTTACACATTCTGTGACATTATTAAAACACCCCAAGAAAGTGTATAAAAAAAGCGAGAACAGCAAAAATAACAACAACAATGGCAACAAGTTGCCCTCATGGCCCGCATTGATTGTGTTTGCCAGGCCAGCTCATTTAGCGGCAGCAGCTCAAAAAAAAAAATATCCGACCCCCTTTGTCCGTGACGTGCAGGCCGTGTCCGCCCGTGGAGTGGATATGCCACAGGAGCCACAACAAAAACACACAGAACGCCGCCCGCAACTTCCGAGCAGGACAAACGCTTAGTTCCTGCCGCTGTGGCGATGGCGACGGCAACGGCGACGGCGACTGTGGCTGCAGCTCAGCCGCATTCTCGGTCTCATCCTCAAATTGTTATTGTGTTTTTCCTTTGCATTTTTTTTTTTTTTGTTTTTTTTTGCCGCGGCGGATTGTTGCTTTGTTTCAGCGCCCGCAGCGACCGCACAGCAGACAGTCAACAACAACAACAGCAATAACAAGAATAATTTATGCTTGTTATTTTACTTTGTAAAGCAATTTATTTCGCATTCTTTTTGTTATAAACATAAGTACATATTTAACTCACAGTCTTGTTGATGTGATCTTCGGGGGTGGCATTGTGTGTTGAGGCGATTTTCCCTGGAGCGTTTTTTCACGAAGTTAGCTCTGTTTAAGTCTCGCCTTCAACTGCAACGTCGTCAGGTCTGGCAACGCTGTCAGCAGCAAGTAGCTAAAGGACACGGCGCCCGCCCGCCTGCCCGCCTGCCACGCAGGCTTGCGTTGTGGCTTAAAAGAACACACACTCACATACACTCTCTCACACACGCACACTCACATACGTACGCACACACAACTTTGTTGCGTGTTGACTCTAATCCTGTTAGTTGCGGCTTTTTAATACCCTTGCAGCGGGCATTTTAATAGTGTATCACGATGTGTGCAGCGCCTAGCATGTGATATTTCTATCTCTCTGATATTTTGTTAATGCTCATCCAAACATTTTAAGAACAGCAAAAGGACTTATATATATTATCAAGATTTTTACCCCTACACTTTTATAAATCCAATTTCGATCGCTATTCCCAACAATCGAGGCGATATAGCGCATCTCTCTGTTCCAGAGTTGGCCCAAACAGACGACTATATCATTAAGCTTTCATACAAACTATAGAGGCAAAACAGAACTAATGCAGGATAAAAACTATTTATTATCTGCATCTTTTAAAAAAAAGTAAGAAAAATCATAGTCAGCTTTAACGTAAGCTTCTTAAGTTTAAGCAGAATTATATATATATCAAAACACTATATACATAAACCAAGATCCCTCGAAAAATGAAAATCTTGGCTGTTTCTCAAGATATCTTAAACAAGGTCAGCCAGTAAAAGCTGCTTATGCTACCAGTCTATAGCATTATTTTGGTTCTCAAGGCATCGAGATGAAACTCGACAAAATCGAACTGCATATGCGCCCATTATATAGCATTATATTATTAAGTACATGTATCTGATATCAGTAAGGGTATTTGTTTGTCGGCAAGCAAACAATTTTCTCTTATTTTTTATTAGTTTTCAAATAGTAGTTGCAGGGACGTCCTGTGGGCAGCGCAGTGGCGCCTCAAAGCTATGCGTGTATTTTATGCTATTAATTTAAAGCCCCACACCTCTTTTGCACCCCGCACACACACACACAAGCACAGGCACTCACTCACACACTCATACACACACACCCTGGCCGCACGCTAAGCCAATAATGAACTAGCTGCCAAACTAATTGATTTAATTTTTGGTTTTCTTTTCTTTCTTTTTACAACGCTCTGAAATATGCAACAGCTAATTGAAAATGCTTCAACTAGGAGTTGTGGGTTCTTTGTGGGTTAGGGATAATTGTGTGCCCGCTGAGTAGTTTTTCATGTTGAGCGTTATTTGATTGTGCTACGTGACTGCCAGCAAATCGCATTCAATTGAAATTTAAAATACCTTTTGCTATGCTCGTATTTTTTCGCAGATTACGCACCCAGCGAAAACAATTGTGCCACACACACGCACGCACAACAAATCAAATATATATATATATACACGTATTTAGAGAAGAAGAAGAAAACCTATAAACTAAAATGGATTCCGCTGCAGCTGCTGCCGCCGCCAAGCGCGTACAAATCGAGAAGGCGCACAACTTTATGCGCCAATATCGCGATCCAGAGTCGCGCGAGCTAAAGAAACTCTCGGCCAATCAGTTCATGGATGTCTGGGCGCATTACGATAAGGATGGTATGTACTCACTATCCTATTATATTTTTCGAGCAACCCGTTCGTAATTGTCTGTGTTTTTATTATGTGGCCGCAGGCAATGGTTATATTGAGGGCACCGAGCTGGATGGCTTTTTGCGTGAGTTTGTGTCCAGCGCAAATGCTACGGACATTAGTCCCGAGGTAAGTGGAAAGTGCAGACTCAGCACTCGAATCTAATGTTATCAAGAACTCACATCAAATGCCCGCTCTTTGCCTTCCTTCTAGGCTGTCACCGACACAATGCTCGAGGAGCTCAAGTCCTGCTTCATGGAGGCATATGATGATAATCAGGATGGCAAAATCGATATTAGAGAGGTTAGACACATGCATTTTACACTCATGACTCACAACTGCTAAACATTCAGTAGCTTTGCTTCAAACTTATTTCGTCATTTTCAGCGCTTTTGCTTTTTTTATTTTTTATTTTACTTTTTGTGACGCCCACATGTCGTATGCTCAATGTGTCTGTACGTGCATATCTCCCAATGACATCTATTTGGGGCTTAGAGTTGAGCGCGTGTCGTGATTGGGAATTTGCAGATTGAATTCCCGCTGTGCTTGCGACTTTTCACAATTAAGCACGACTCAGCACAACTGCAAACGAGTCGGTCAACCTTAAAACGAATTTAACACGACTTTCCACACGACCAAGTCGACGTCACCACGATTCCTATTCGATATCTGAGATATCCGCGGCTACAAAACATATCAACACGACTGCAAGACGATTTAAATCAACATTTAAACAATGCTACACGACTTAATTACAGTTCTCACTAATTTAACTTAACTTAACACGACTCAACACGAATGCAACAAGTCATAACATTGTTAAACACGACTGAAGTTTACCTGCGCACGAACATGACCCCAACACGAACTTACCACGACTTTAGCATACAATTCGACCTGAGCAGCATTCAACCCGACTGGACATGACTACAACACGAATATACGCGACTTAAAACAATTCTACACTAAACACGACTTCAACTCAAATAAACATGACAAAGCATGACCTAATCAGCCTTAACAACTCTGCAGATTAAACAATATTCCTCACGATTTTAACATGACATAACACAACTATAACAAGCCTTAAGAACACTAAACACGACTTACGTTTACCTGAACACGATTTTCCACGTGAGCAGCACGACTTCGCACACACGTATTTATGTTCAATAAAAAGTTGTCTAGTACTTTTTCTACTTCTTCTAACTATTTTTACCATTTAAAAATTAAAAAACAATAAAAAAAAAATTAATAGAGGAGAATCCTGACAAAATAAAAAAAAAATACGACACGCGCCCATCTCTAATTGAGTTGTTCGTCTACATTTGGTGTTGCCTTTTGGAAATTGCTTTTTAAATGATGCTGTCCTACGTCCGCTCTCTGCTTGCGCCAATTTGCTGTGGCTCAATAATTTATTTGGCCATTTCACCATTTGCCAAGGCCCGAAGTTTCGTGCCAAGGTCTGCGCAAAAGTTTTTTCCCGCTGCCACCTTAAAATGACTTTTTAATTGAGGCTTACAGCCGATGCCGCCGGTGCCGCAAGACTATCGCAAGTCGCTTTTGTGCTATGTGAATAAGAAATTGAATGAATGTAATAAGAATGTTGTCTACTTTGGGGCGTTGTCATATGATAAATGAGACAAAGTTTTCAGCCAGAGCAACAATGAAAAACCCGGCCTCTATTAGTAAATGTTGTTCGGTCCAACCCTTTGTGACTTCAAAAAGCACTCGGCTACCCAGATCCTTCATCATTTATTCATTTCTTTGAAAAATGTTACGCATACGCCATGTGCCAGCTGATATCTCAACAGTTGCAACTTTTGCTGTTGTTTTCAAGGTCCGAGTTTTGTTTGAGTTTTGTCCTCCTTAATCACAGCCCAAACACTAATTAGCTTAAGTGCTGCAAAACTGTTGTTTAATGAATTTAAAAGCAAAAACTTTCTATATGACTAGGGGATTTCACTTCACGCCAAACCCATTTCAATGGATGTTCGACATGACCGAAATTCAAATCGACACTTAAATTATGCGGCCAAAGTTTTGCGTTGCAATACACTTTCTTTCTCTCGTGGAATTGAAAGCGACGACTTTGCTTTTAGTTACGCAAAATATTTCCACTGAACCAACAATGCAAACCCTTTCCGCCATGCACCACTTTGCCACCCCCTTTCATATACCCAAGCGGCTTAAGTTTGCAGCTGCAAAATTGTTTGTCATGTTGTGAAAGGCGATTTACTTCAATTTTTGTTAGTTCTTCCAAATAGTTGAAGTGGAAGGGTTTTGAGTTTACTTAAATTTAAGTTTTTAGTTCGCGAAAGAACAACTGAAATTAATTGAGCCTAACCCAGATTTAAAGTTTATGGTTGCGTAACGCTAAAAAACATTATCAACCATTATTTTTACACATTATTATATGTTGTTTGATTTTTCATACTTATATTACGCTTAAAGCTTAACTTGTTGATAAATAAAGCTCACTTCAAGCCAAAATCTCAACTTAAGCTGAATATAAAACTCGCCTTAATCGGTTTTTTAAATTGTTTTTAATTCTTGTCTTAAGTCATATATTTACTTTAGGTTCTTAGGCACTTGAAACTCAAGTTTTTTCTAAGTGATGTTCAGGCATTTCTTTCGCTTCGGTAACACATATTTTCCTTTTGAAAATATATATATATATATTTACAGCTCGCCCAACTTTTGCCGATGGAAGAGAATTTCCTTTTGCTCTTCCGCTTCGATAACCCCTTGGAATCAAGCGTCGAATTCATGAAGGTAAGTGCTGGTCAACGGAGCGTTAAACGAGGGCCAGCCTCCAATCTGACCCAACTGGCTTAAGAAAATGCCAAAGCTGTCAGTCTGAGCTTATACAGAAATTTTTTGCTTTCTAATTAATTTTGTCATGATGTCACTTTGTCGATTAGATCTGGCGTGAATACGACACTGATAATTCTGGTTACATTGAAGCGGATGAGCTCAAGAATTTCTTGCGTGACTTGCTCAAAGAGGCCAAAAAGATCAATGATGTCTCTGAGGATAAGCTCATTGAATACACAGACACCATGGTGCGTATACGTGATTTTTCACTAGATAAGCTATTATTCATTATATATAAATGACTACCACAGCAAAAATAACAACAACAGCTGACCAATCAATGTCAATGTTGGCCTCAACACTTTGTTGGCCAAGTCTAGCGTAAAATATTGCAATTAATTTTTGGCGTGACGAGAATTGTGTGAATTTCCGCCGCAATTTATATGCAGTCAAAGTCCTGTTAATTAAAAACTTTATAATGGAAAAGCGTCAGGCAGATGTGTGTTTGTGTGTGTGTGTGTGTATGTGTGTGTGTGCCACACAGTTTGTTGTGCCTGCAACTCATAAGACCGACCCCCTCATCCTTGGTCTCCTCCTTGCTCTCTTGCCTCTGGTTAGTTGTGCCTGGTTCTTAAATTCCTATCTACACATTATTTTTGGCGCACGTATCACAATAAATGATGATAAAAATGTTCTCGTCGGCAAAACTCGCAACTCATTTGCAAGTTAAATTACCAGCGTGCAGAGCTAGGAGCAAAAGTTGTCAAAGATTAAATGCACTTTGAAAATTTTTCAACAAATTGCTTCTATAAAATATAGCTCAACAATAAAACAAGAAAGACTTAGGCTTGGATATTTTTTTTTTGAATAAAGTTCTTCACTCAAGAACCTCGTTACATTATCTGCAAAGTCTTAAGAATTTGTGTAATCCGTTTGCAAAACAGATTTGCCGAGAATATGAATTCAAGCAACAAGAGTATTAAATCAAATATTTAAGAAGAATTTACCAGGCAGCTTACTTTGCATTTAAATGCATACTTAATTGGCTAAGATTATTAAATCAAGCAAATTATCAACGTGGCTTTAAAATCGTAGCATTCCTTTAACTAAATACTACTTGATGTTAACTTCTCACATGAAAATTATCAGGAGCATAGAACACACAAATGCATTGCTTACCTGAGTACCATTAAAAATATATTTCGTATTCTAGAAAACGAAATACATTTGTAGCCAACATTTAGTCCAACTCTTACTTAAGGCAAGCAAAAGTCATGCCAAAAAAGCATTTGGTAACTTATTTAAGTCGATTTACGAGCATGTGCTTATTTTTGGGGCTGCTATACGTGGTCCCAAGAGGCCCAACCTATTTATGTATCATTAATTAGGTATAAAACTTCTGTCATTGAGCTCATTACGCTTACTCACCTCCTCTCCCCCTCTCTCTCTCTTTCTCTACTCAAACCACAGCTCCAAGTGTTTGATGCCAATAAGGATGGTCGTTTGCAGCTCTCGGAAATGGCGAAGTAAGTAGAGCAATGCCAAAGTGCTTGTCAAAGACAAAACGACCAACTTATTTATTACAGACTACTTCCGGTTAAAGAGAATTTCCTTTGCCGTCAGGTATTCAAGGTAAGTGCCAAGTATTATGACTGCCATTGCGACAAGGCAATTTAATTCAAAAACTAATCAATGACTGACGTTTTTGTGCCGTTTATAAAACTAAAACTATGTATGCTTATATGAAACTGGTTGAAGCCAGGCTTACCCACTAGCACATAGGTTAACTTTAGCTTTAGCTTTAGTTACCAACTAGCTGCCGCCTGAGCTAAACAGCAACAAGCAACTGGCTATGCAAGCGCAATGCGTATGATTTTATTGCGTTTTCCTTTTTTTATTTTGATTTATTTTTTTATGTTTATTTATTTTAGCGTCTGTGTCTGCTCAAATAGATATCAGCCACGTTGTGCGCTATAAACGTAAAATAAGAATCCAGCGAACTGCACAAAAGCTTTGAAATTGCAGAGCACAGCAGAAACAAACAAGGGAAAGCATTCCGGTCGGCTGCTACCGACTGCGCCATGCTCTGTTTGAAGGCTAGTAAAAGTCGGTCGAATACGAGCCTTTGGAAATTGCCAATTACTCTTAAACAGTCATTAAAGATTGGAGAAAACAGAGAAGGGAGACAGTTTGAGGTGTTTATTCGTAAACTACCTACTAGCTGTGGGAGACATGGAATTTTTATCTGATGCTGTTAAACGTTAGTATATAGTTAAAGTTTAATGTCTTGAAAAGAATGCCACCAATATGCTCATGGCACAGGGTATAAGAAAAAGTTGGAGGACACCATGGCGTATGCGTGATGTCAAGTTAGTAAAACACGGCACAGAACCAAACACCTGTGCGCTGTACACCTGGTTCGCCTGTCTGCGGGGGGCATGTGGAACTTGCTGAAATCAATTTCAGCACAACGCCCAGACCCCATCATCTTCGTCACCATCCCCTAAATATGTTTGTGCTACGTCAGCAGCTCTTTTGCGTGTCGCTTGAGTATATTGCGAACAAAAAGCCAGAGTTTCTTGTTTTTTCGCTGCGAATAGGCAAACGAATCACTTTATTCTGATTATAAATACAAGCAAAACAGTGAACGCTGCTATCTGCGCCAAACTTTTGACTTTCTAATTAGGCAGACAGACAGACAGACACCTTGGCACACAGCAGCAGCTGGCACCCAAAAAATGGTGTGACAATGACTCGGAGCTCGACTCTGAGCTATTACCTAGGGATGAGGTTTAGTTTGGCTACATTTCAGAATTTATTTGGCATTTAATGTTTAAGCACAGCGGCTGCTCAAAATGTGCCCATTGAGGGTTAAATGGAGCGCACAGCTCAGTCCACTTCAGGCGCCGCTCTCTTGTGGCCAATGGCGTCCATTGTTGCTGAGCGACTGACTGACTGACCGACTGACTGACTGGCTGGCTGGCTGGCTGGCTGGTTGCCGGAACGTAATTGGTCGCCAGGCCACAGAAAAAACCAACTTGGCTATAACTTTGCCAGGGCCATATACGTTGCTCCAACTTTGACTGCAATATTTTCTAGATTATTTGTTGTACTTTTACATTATTTTGGCTTTCAGCATGCTCAGCAGCATTTGAGCTAAACAAAAGGCGCATGCACAAGGGTTATTCAAGCGTTAGAACTGAGAAAATTAAGTGCAGCAATTGAAATCATATTATGATTAACTTATGCAACTTTATAGAATAACAATTGAATATAATAGTTTAAATATAAATAAACCTTGGCCAAACAAATTATTGCTGGTTCATCTTTCGTAGCATGAGTTCAGGTTCACATTTGTGTTTAATTCCAACTTAGCAACTGGTGCGGCTTGAGGCTTAAGATTTAAAAATGGAATGACTTTTGAATAGTTGTTTGATAAATTAATTGAGTAATTACAAAATTCGACTTAAGTAATTACAATTTTGGTGCTTTTAAGCCCAATAAGTAACTTTGTGTCAATAGGCTTATGTGGACTCATCTTAAAACACGCTGATGCGACACAATTTCAATCTCCTGACAAACCCTAATGCTTGGCTTAGCTGAGCCTGTGTGTGCGTGTGCGTGTATGGCCCGTGGCATTACTTGAGCAAACTCTTTGCCATTATTTTTACCGCAGATGTCCGACAATGTTCATGGCCAGCTACATGGCTTGGCATTGGCTGTGCCTTCCGGTTTTGCTATTGTTGCTAATCAACTGGCTTCGACAGGGTCAGCGAAGCGTTGCCAGCTTGTGAGTCTGTGCTTATTGTTATTTGCAGCAAATGCACGTGCCGCACTCACAGTCAGGCAGCTTACACACAGATCTGTAAAGAATTTCCAGCTGAAAACTTAAACTTGGCACGCGTACGCTGTTCAAAGGTGCTGTCCAAACTTGTGGTGTCACATGGCGTATGCGCAATTTTAATTAAACCACACTAACCGCACTTGTCAAGTGGATTTTAGCGAAAGCTGCAACTGAAACTGCAACTGATAGACTAGCTGATCGTTTCGGGTTTCAATGCTCGCCTTGTTGGATTTGCATGGCCCGCTTAAAAAAAAAGACAATGACAGCAATTGCTGTGCAACGCGGCGTATGAGCAATGTGCAGCGTGGTTGCAACCGCAGCCCATGGCCAATGCGAGTCACATTTACAGTTTGCAGCCGCATACACACAAAGCCAACTATTTGCCCATTGTTACAGTTGGCAGCACAGTGACATTTTATTTGGCTTTTATTGACAAGCCACCCCCCTGCTTCCACCCACCTTGGTTACGCCCTATGCATGTAGCACATGGTGTAACAAGTTGCAGTAAAGTGTGGTACATGCTCTGCGATTGCATCGCCAAGTTTTAAGCTACACTCGCCCTTATTTCTGCCGCCTCTATTTCTGCATCAGCGGCCAATTATAATGCACATCAGCTGGCCATATGCAGCAGTCGTTAAAATCATAATTTAGCTGCCGCCTGTGTGCCTCATGCGGCTCAAGCTGATAGGCATGGCACCTGGACGCTCGTCACATTGTTGCAGCAGTGGGCAATAAAATGCCACAAGTTTAAGCAGCCATCAAATTGGCATTTCCAGCCCATTTGGCCATCACATAATATGCATTAAGCTGGATGAAGATGCTGCGTGGGTTCATTCCATTTCGCAGTAAACGTAAACATAAATAAATGAAAGCATGCATCAACATTTTTACAGCCACCAAGTGGCTGCCAAAAGAGGTTATGAGTTATGGCATGCAGACTGCAGAAATCAAGCAGCAACAGCCACCAGGTAATTGCCAGGCCCAATTACACTGCATAACAAAAATGGAAAAAGATTATGAGCATAAAATTATCCGGCCAAATGGCAGCTCGGTTGAGCTGTCTAAGTGGCGGCAATCATTAGGGCAACTGTAAGAGTCGCTGGTTCAAAGCCCCAGAGTAGGTTTGCTCTGTTCTGAAGGCTACTTGCCACACAGTTACATAACACAAATAATAAGTGCTTAAGTTGAAGTGTCTTCGGTGGCGGATCCATTGTCCAGGGGACCTAGTCAATTAGGCAACTGGGCAAAAAGGTTGCTGGTTCAAATCCTAGACTTAAGTAGACTTGAGTAACCCTCAGCCTAGGACTTTAAGCTTAGGCTGGTTACTATGAACAATATTTCAAAAATAAAACTAAATATTAATGAATAATAAATACAAATCAGACCAAAACGAGTTAAAAATGCTAGACAAGATGATACCCTTAGTACAGAGTAGTACGTTTAGCGGCATAAATCGAAATAGAGTATTTAGATGTTAGATAATATCCTATTTTTTTTAGCTTTAAAAATTTATAAAAGGATATTTTTTAATTTGCAGTACTGTGAAGAAATTTATTACAAGGCAAAAGGGAAAGTTACAAAATGAATAAATGGGATTGAGAAATAAAGAGGAACAAAAACTATTTGGATTAAAATTGAGGATGTGTACATTAGAAAAAAAATATAAATTAGAGAGAGAACTCTTCTCTTTAAAAGGATCTTTTAACTAATTAAAATACTTTCACAAAACCTGCGCAGGCTAATTAGAGGTGAAAAGCTCTAGCTTAAAATTTCATATATTAAAATATTTATTTTACATATAGTCAATATATGTCTGTTCCTTACGACCAAGTCAGAACTCTATATACACATCACGCTTTTTCTACTTCTTCCATAAATAACTGTATGAATACATAAGTCAGTCAGAAGTCAGTCGGCTGACACAAGCTTGCATAATTTCCGATAAGTTTTATGTGTTATCTTTAAAATTTTAGGAAATTGTTTCAATAGCACGTTCTCCCTAATATGTGGGCTTTAAATTCCTCTAATCACTCAAAAATATTCAAAATTCAAATGCAAAAGCATAAGCATAAAGCCTATATACACTCACATGGCAGATTTTATAAGCCCAGTTGACATTTCAGTGAACTCTGCTCTGCGATGTCAACTATTTAGTTTGGGGGCAAATGCCACACCATTTGCACAGCTTAATGTTGCGCTATTTAAGCATTTTATGGCTTTGTGGCATTAAAACTAAATTGCTGTTGCATAGTGTTTAAAGGCAGCCGCTTGACATGGCGTTCCTATGTTTTTTTTTTTTTTTTTTTTCAGCCAGCTTGGCGCTGTGCCAATGTGCCGTAACGGCTTATGCTAATGCACATCACGTATACGACGCGTGTGTCGCAAATAATGCACAAGAGCTGCTGCGGCTGGAGCTGCAGCCAGCTTTAAAATGCGCATTTGCCTGTGGATAAACTTTTGCATTAAATGTGGCTTCTCAAATTTGCTGTAATTGTATTGTGGATGCCGGGATCACGGCATATGCTGGCCATTTTGGGTGGGTTACCTTTTCACTTAACTTTCCCGCACGTTGTGGGCCACACTGAGGTGCATATTTTTGTTTACGCCACTTTGGCGTTGCCTCTGCGGTGCCATTTGTGCATTTTAGTGCAGGCAGCTTACGTGAGAATGTGGCCAAAAGCAAAAAGCAGCTAGCCACAAGCTTTTCGGCTGACACAGACAATTTGATTTTTTGTTTTCATTTCCTTAAGCTCTTTGCACCTTTAAGCAGCAGCAAATTTAGCAAGACAACAGCAACTAAAAACCTTAGCTACAACTTTGACTAATTGGTCTTGCCTGTTGGTTAACTAGACGTATACTTAATATAATTAAAATATTTTTAGTTTGCTGCATTCTAGCTGGTATCTTAGCTTACTAACCAAAAATCTAGACCTATTGCCAACTAAACTAAATTGCAAACAACTTGCGCACAAGCGGCCAAATAATTGAATTTTTAATTATGCTAATTAGATTAAATTAACAACAAATTATTTAGCTCTTGTGCGCACATACATATATATATTTAGCTGAAATATTTTTTAATTTACAATTAAAACCAACTTTTTACCAACTTTCTCTGACTTTCTTTTTTTTCATTCCCCGCCTAACCCTTTCTATTGCAACTCTCTTTATGCCTAAACCAACTGCAAAAAAAAAAAAAAAAAAAAAAAAAAACAACAACAACTGTATTTATATATTTACGTATAATCTATATGCATATAAATATTTCTACTTAAACTACAATCAACACTTGTACATTTTTTTATAATCAACAACAACAACAAACAAAAACTTTTGAAACGACAATTTTTCCAACTTATAAATATACAAATATTCTGCACGTGATGTACATTTTGGCTGCCACAAATGTTATTTTTCCACTTTTCGCAAAATAATAACAAATAATATATATACATATATGATATATAAAAAAAAATCGATTAAAAATTCGACTAAATTGCTGCAAACCAATCAAAAAACAATCAATTTAACAATCAAAATAAATGCTGTATATAAAATCGACAACAACAACTACAACAACAATCAATATGCACTACAACAACAACAACTTAACAAAAAAACACACGTACTCGTATTTCAGGAGGGCATTGATGTAAGTATTTACCAGCCAAGCCGAACTAAAGCGAATCTAAACGTTGTTACCCAACCAAATGGAATACCAAAAAAAAACAAACAAAAAAATGACACAAAACCAAATACAACAAGAAAAACGCTAACAACAATAATAAACATGAAAGGACAACTAGCTTTGGCTTAGCCGAAAATTGAATACCCTTGCAGATAGCTTAGAAATCAATTCACAAAAATTATGTACAGCTCTGCTTTGCTTTTAAGATAAAACTACTTTATCAAAAATTTGTTTATTAGTTTATTGTAACAAAAGTGCACTGCAAGCCAGAAATAGAACAACTTTTTTTTGATTTGATCAAATATAAAATTTAACTTATGTCGAATATATTTACATTTTAAAAACTTTTTTAAAATTCGTAAGCTATTTGCCAACAAATTTGAAATGTTTCTAAGGGTTTTGAAATTTTGAAAACCAGCTAAGCATAAAGTATTTACCAGCCATTAAAAGATAAAGTATTTATTATCTCCATTAAACTGTTCTATTTCTCGATTATAAGAGCTTTCCCTCAAACCCTTTCGGATTGGTTGTTCTAAAAGCTTCTTACATTTGACGAATTTGACGAAATAAGTTACCATGAGGTTTAATTTTTGGTATTTTCGCTAACAAATATCAGAAACATCCTTTTAAAACGAGCCTCAGAAAATGTATATTAAAAGAAAATTAAAATCTGATAATAGATAAAAGTAATTGAGAATCTCTCTTTTAAAATAAACAAACAAAAGGTTCACTCTCTGCCAGGGTATTCAAATCAAACATACTATTTTGTACTCGCTTTTATTTAGCCACAAACAAAAGGATTTTACATTTGCAATAACCACACCCCCCCCCCTCAACCCCCCTCAACCCCTCTCAACCGACCAACCAAAGCTTTCAGTTTAATAAAATATTTTGTATTTCAATTACTTTTGTTCGTGAAAAACGAATGAAATTTTATTGACTTTAGCATACTTTGTTCGATTTGAATAAATTCTTGTGACTGATTTCCCTTTTGTCAGTTAAAATCTATAGAAAACCACAGACCCTTAAACACTTTCAATAGACTACTCCGTATGGCTATACTACTATATATAGATATCTATTGATACATATACTTATATTTAGCTTTTAAATGCATGCAAGTCTGCTGTGTGTTTGCTTTGCTTGGTTCGAGTAGCTTTTTTGTTACTCACTCGCATGTTTAGCAAATAAGTTATGCAAGTGTGTGGGCGTGTGTGGGTGTGGGTGTGTGTGTGGGTGTGTGTGTGGGTGTGTGTGGGGGTGTGTGTGTGTGTATGTGCTTTGAATTCTAAAATTGACTGTGGTCTGTTTGAATGACACAGAGACGCAAACCAAATGCTTGATTAGCTGTGTTTGCCAAAGCGCAAGAGTATAAAGTTGTGCTTCATTAAAATTTAGATCTTTACATACAATATGTGTTCAGCATATGCTATTATATCTTTATTGTCAACGCATTTTGTTGGGAATGAAGAAACCAAATGACGTTTATAGAAAACTACAACTCACAGAAATTTGTTCAATTTTGACAAAGTTATGTGAATTAAGCGTTTAGATGAGACCGTTTAATGCAGGTTTCCAAGCCCTGCAAGTCAAACATATTGACATAATTTTTAGGAGCAAGTTAATCTATTGATAATATAATAAACTAGCTTAGCAAGTGATTTAATAAAACAACTGATAACTAATTCTATATAGAGTTATACATTCAAGAACAAATTCAGTCAAAAAAATGTGTTTAGATAAATTTTTCGAAATTTTACATATTGTACTTTCCAAATTAATTAAGTCTATTAAAATCCTATTCTATCGTTGAGTTTAAATCTTCTATGAACTAGGCCCTTAAATGAAGGTAAACAAATATGTAACATAACCTCAATGGGTGCTTAAGCACTGACCAAACCAATAAGTAAACTAGAACTATGTGCTATACTAATTAGATATTTGCTACTTGTCACACACACAAGCACACACACAGACACACTCAGAAACACATACACTCTCACCTATAGATGGGTGATAAGTGCATGTACGTGCGCTGCTTAAATCTAATGAAGGTCCAGATACGACCCTGGTATCCGACCCTTTGCATAATTTAGAGGCCAGTATACGCCTGTGTGTGTGTGTGTGTGTGTGTGTGTGTGTGTGTGTCTGCGGCCAAACATGGATGCCCTTTGCTGCTGCCCATATGGATAATGGTAGCCGCAGACATCCGCCGCCGTAGCCCGAATGGTTTTCAAAAGTGTTGAAGTATAAAATAATTACTTCATTTTATCAGGGATGTGCGAACGTGACGCTCCGTAGGCAGGCGGTTTAAGTGCGCAATTTGTCAGAGAGCGCGCTGACAAAATGTAAAGCACGCTTTTAGGCATCATTCCCCATAAAATTCCATATAATTCGGTGTATGCCAGCGTGTAGGGGCCAAATTAAACACTAAGGCTCAACATTAAGCCCATCTTTCAGAGTTTCTTTTTTAAAGCACACAAAACGAAGAACAATGTGCTGAAAGGGCTGCAAGAACGGGCACTTAATGGATTTCCAATCCCCAAAACAAAAGAAATAAACGAGTAGATATGTGCTAGTTACGTGTGCTCGACTGGTAGTTATCCTGTAATTGGTTTTTTATCCCAAGCCCATTCAAAATGGATAAAAAGGGTATAAGGGTTTTGTGCAAATGTATGTAACAGAAAGAAGAAAGCATCTCCGACCCCATAGAGTATATACATATATTCTTGATCAGCATCAATAGCCGAGTCGATCTAGCCATCCCTGTCTGTCTCTCCGACCTTCCGTATGTATAAAAGGCGTCGATCTCAGAATCTATTAGGGCTAGAGAACGTATGCCCTACAAGTGACCGCACAGTACAAGTTTGCTTACGATAATCGATAACTTGCCTCGTTTCTAAACAATCGATAAGAATCGATATCGAAATCCTGTTTTATGAGCAAATCTCTTACTCTGAAAAATGATCTAAAATAAACAAAACAACATTTAAGAACGAGTAAAAATGTTGAACTCTGCATAATATGCTTTCTATTTGAACTGAAAATAAAAGTAAAAGCATTTCTTTAAGCAGTTACATACCCTTTCTATGTCCTTTTATAGTTATAGGGTATAAGAACAAAAAAAAAAGAAAAAAATGCCTTTTGTCGTACGCATCGTTTATAAAGCAGCTTACAAGTCTAAATAAAATAAATGTTATCAGTCCTTAGGGACACCACACCAACACACACACTCACTCAAGGACACACGCCCACACACACACATACACGCAGACGTGTTACAAATTGTTGGCTAGCTAAAATTGAGCCGTTTCCATTTTGGTTTTGGCCCATGTTACACCTGCAGCGGTTTTGAACTTGAATGGTTAGCTATTCGCTGGCTGCCTGTTGTATTCCCCTCTGGCGCCCTGCTGCGCCTGCATGTGCTGCTTGCATAATCACAAGCAGCCGAAACAAGGTGCAGGCATGTGTGTGCCTCCGTGTGTGTGTGCGTGTGTGTGTTAGACAGGAAGTGGAATCAATAAATCTAACTGGCGCTTGTAGCATACAACACGTACATCTCGCTCTATACATTAACACAATCGTACGCACACATATATAGAAAGCTGTAAATGTGCGCGCTGAAATGTATGCTACAGTTATTTAGCCATAAGGCGAGAGAGAAGCATCCTGAGTACTAGATCAAGATTGCAGGACTTGTAGATACCCTTTATCCATACAATCGAAATTTCTTTGTAGACACACAAGACATAATTCCTGATTTCTGTTGCAAGTATCAGAAATACAACATTTTCTAATAGCCCTAATAAACAAGAAATTTAAAATCGATATTTATCAATGAAAATGGCGAGGCTTATCAAAATGAAAACTCAATAGCAAACGTTTGATATAAATATTTCTAATTTCAAAACTCTAGCTCTTTAAGTATATTTATGGCATAAACTTTACATGTTCGAATCAGTTTCCTGGATTGCCTTACCCATTTGTGTGCAGGGTATAAACAGCCACAGAAAACTCGCAATTTACCTTAATGCATATTAATTACCGAATGTCAAGCGCACAAACCAAATTGCCAAAATATTAAGGCTAGGGCGCAGCCGAGAGGAAAGTCGAGTACAAGTACAATACAAGTCAGCTTAATTAAGTCATTCGTTATAATACGCATAAGCCTGCAATCTCTGGCAATATAACAAGTCGCCTTACGCATTAGAGATGTGTGCGTCGAGTATTTTTCTAGCATGAAACGAGCAACGAAAATCGCTTGTGTCAGTGTTGAGAAAGGGATATTGACTAGAAGCGATAAATAAAAAGCGATAAATTGATCGAATTGATTGAAATTGAAGTTAAATGAAGAGATTTCTGGTTCTGGATTGAGCTTAGCTTAATTCGAAAAATGTTAATCAATATACTTCTCGAATTGATGTGCTAAATTAAAGTAGTATTGGGGAGTTATTGGGAGTTAGTTATACCATGTGAATACAAGTTGATTCTCTTAGAGTTGGGGTGCCTTAAATGCGCTTTTATGTAAAAAATGTCAGCCTTTCGCCAAAAACTGAGTGTTAAGTAGATCACGCTGCTTTAAAATAGGCGGCAGCTAAAAAGTAAGCCTTGAGAATAACCTGTCCTATTAGTAAAAAGCGCTTTTAATGATTGGAAGCAGAAACATTTTTTTTGAAATGGTTTAAAATAGTTATAAAAGTTGTAGAAACCCTTCAACCCTTTTTTCTGATTAACTTCGATTAATCGAGCCGTGTGAGTCTCATTTTCGTGTTCTGCCCCTTGGACAGCAAAAATATCGTACGAACGCCCATCTCAAGGCTTAACACCAATAACAAAAAAGTGAAGCATACATTTCAGTGCAAAGCAGCTATTTCTCTGGGGCTTGTCCTATTTAGCTGCCCTTTGGGGATGGGCTACGTTTTTTTTCGGAGCCTGCAAATAATTATGCACAAATTGGATGTAATATGAATCCAGGGATTGAGTCAATGCAAACATGTATGAGAAATGTAAATGAAAATTGATTTGCATGCAAGCGAGCAGCCCATATGTGTGAGAGTGTGTGTGTGTGTGTGTGGGAGTGTGGTTTGAATTTCCATAGACAAACACTGGCCGCATGCATATAAAAAAAAGTTGGAAGCGGGAAAATAAATGTTTTTGCATGAACTGTAAATAATAATAATATAAGCAAGCACACGTACACACACACACACACACACACACACACACACACACACACACACACACACATGCGACACACACACAAACACATGTAGACTAGAATACCAAACCATATGCCAGTTGACATGAAAAATAAATAACCCAGCCGAGTGTGAAGAGTGTACATATGATACGGAAACATGATTTGCCAGACATTTCAACAAGACTTTCAAATGCTCTTTCTTTTATTGCCTAAACCAGGGCGCTACCAAGCTGACCAAGGAGGACATTGAGAAAGTATTCTCGCTATACGATCGTGTAAGTTTGCAGAGTTTAGCGCATATGAGATTTATAAATATTAAGAGTGCATTCAAATAACACAGGACAACAGCGGCACCATTGAGAATGAGGAATTGAAGGGCTTTCTCAAGGATCTGCTTGAGCTGGTCAAGAAGGTAAGTGCCGAGTGCTGATAGAGCAGAACGCATTCTATTGGTTCATCCACAGGACGACTATGATGCCCAGGATTTGGCTGCCTTCGAGGAGACAATCATGCGCGGCGTTGGCCATGATAAGCATGGCAAAATCTCGCGCAAGGAGCTGACCATGATCCTGCTGACTCTGGCCAAAATATCGCCCGAGGATGAGCAGTAAATATTTCAAAACACACACACACACATCTTTTTCTGTTACCAATTTGGGTAAACTAATGCAAATGGGGCGTGTTTTTGGCCGCAAGCCAACCAAAAAAACAAAAAATTGATTACTTTAAAAAAAACTGCCCGCAACGAGGCGCAGCTCGAGGAAATAACCTCACAAAAATGCAAAGAGAAAAATCGTTAAAAATAATACAAGCAAAATTAGAAAAAAGCGCTAAAATTCTCCACAAAATTTACAAGAACAAAAATAAATTAAACATAAAATAACAACCAAAAAATCTAATTCAAACTAAATGTTTCAAATTAATTAAATGTTTATGCATGTTAAGCTTTCGAAAGTCTATTTCCAAGAACTACAGAAGAAAAAACAAATGCAAACAACAAATTTATTATATATGTGTATTCGTAAAGTAAAAAAAAGTTGAGAAAATGCAAAAAAAAAAAATAAAAATACCTACCAATATGAATACCAGTAAAAATTACTTTTTGACAAAGCAACTCGAAACCAGCCATAAAAATACAAAATAAAAAACAAATTGTTCAGTACATCGATTTTAAAAAATAATATTTTTGGTCAGCCAGAATACTCGTGACGTTTATATTTTCTATTTCCTATATACTACTTATATTGCATATTTATTTATATTTAAAAAAAATAATAAAAATAAAATAAAAACTAATTTAATTTCGTAGCTAAGCGTAAGAGCAGACACTCAACAATTTATTGCAAAACAAACAAACAAAAATTTGAAATAACAAAAAGTGAAATTTAAATTATTATATTATATATAATTATGTAGTGTGAATTTTTTTAGATAATTGTTGTTAATAATTGTGTGTACTTATTATAATTATTATATTATATTAAATTATATTAAATATATATATATATGTATATGAATGTACTGTATAATGAATATATATATTTTGATGCGTGTGATTTTTCTGCTTAGTTTGTTTTTGGACAATTTACCTAATTTTTGGAAAGAAATAAATATTCGAAATGGCAACCACAATTACCATTTAGCGATATATATCGTATTAATCGTATTAATCGTATTAATCGTATTATATAGCATCTGGCAACATTTTTTGTAGTGCATAAGTTTTACCAAAGGCGTCCGGCCCGCATCAATCAAAGCACTCGATGAACAGCTGCCAATTGGCACTCGAGCACGGCGCCCGGTCCAGAGGCAGGTAAAAACAAAAAAAAAAAAGGAACAAGAAACAAAACTGATATGGAAGAGAAAAACTAAAATCCACTTAGAACTGCCAAGCACCCTCTTCACAGCCCCACTGAACACATGTCGTACTTGAGCTCGTGCTTGTCCAAGTGCTGCACGTGTTCGGCAGAGGCGGCTTGCAAAGGGGGGCGCTTGGACAGGACAAATGAGAGCACACAACTACACAGCTTTTGCCGTAAATGGTTTTAATTCCCAAAATGAAACTAATTGCTCTATGCGCTATGCCTAAAATGCATCTGCTTTAAATTGTTTAAAACTCCTCAAGGTGCTAACTCTATTCAAAATACGCGAAACCAACTATTGGTATATAACTATTATTCGATTAGTAAAACTTTTCATTTGCACAACTACAACAACAAAAATAGCCAAAATAAACATTTGTCCTCTAAAAACCAACACAATTTCCAAGCTATTTGAAAGAAAAGTTTAACTAAGCTTTAGCAAAAAAACGCAGAAAAATTCGTATGTAATCTATGAATAAATCCAAGACAGTATATGTTTATATATATATATATATATGTGTTATAGAGAACTGTGCGATGCAACAAAATGCCAAGTAAAGAACAAAAAATATCGTATATACTTATATATTATATATCTTACCTATGCTAATGTTTAAGATGGAATATATCATACAACAGCTTCGGAAAGGACTTTCTCAAAACACGATACCAAAATACATTATTACCTTTAACTATAAACTACAATTCTAAATATATATATATATGACTATATATATATATATCTATATATATATAAATACAACCTACATACATACATATATGTCAAGCAAAAATTCTATGAAATGAATATGTGTGTTTTAATAAACTATCGATAGATCACAATCTCAAGACACATGGAAGATATTGTTTGCTTTTTGTTCAAGCTACTGTGGCACATTGCCCTGCTCATAGTTCTGCTCCTCCAGCAGTTCGCTAAGCTTTTTGAGCAGCGCATTGATCCCAATGATATTGGCATTGATATCGGGCATGATTCGAATATCACTCTTGGATGCCTCCTCCTGTTGCTCCTGCGTGGGCATCTCGCCGACCACCTCGTTTATATAGTCCATGGTCTCCTTGATCTTCAGACACTGGCTGCATGTTGTAAAACAGTGTGTTAATGGATAAATACCGAACTATATATATACAGTGAAAACTCCCTGAAGCGGACAGAGACAATTGGGTTATTTATGGCCGCTTAAAAAGAGACCGTCTCATGGGTATGCGTATTGCCTGATTCATAACAATTGGACTGAAAATGTCCGCCCAAAGGGGTTGTCCGCATAATGACACTGTCCGTTAGGAGAATTTTCACTGTGTTCTAAATTGATTAACTGTCTGGCTAATATAACTTTTAAATCGTTTAAGTACATGAAAATTATGATGCGGTTTTCGCAAATTTTCCCCCAAAGGTGGAAAATTGTTGGAAATAGATTGTAGAAAAATTCATTCTTTACAGCTGCTTGGCTTTTAACTAATTCTCTGCGATCTTTGATATTTTGAAGACGTGTTTCACACTTTTTCGAAAATCCACTAGCTTAGGTGGAAAATGGAAAAAGTGCAATTGATCACCTTCCATATTATTTTCGAAGCTCTAACATAGAGGATAGAGAATTTTCGGAAAACCTTGATAACAACTCTTTTCTGTTGATTGACTTCAAGTCTGTTTGTTTTTTTAAAGAATAGATATAAAATGTTATTTTAGACGCTTGTGGAAATTAAAATTCTCTTTGAATACGGTGGCTCTCCAGGTAGTGCAGACAGAATTTTAATTTTCCACGGGTCAAAAACAATAATAACGAAAACCAAGATTGCCGGAATGGTATATAAACGTACCATTTGGGCAGCGTATAATCGTTGTCAGTGAAATGCCGCCTTTTGCAGCTGTCCAGATGCCAAGCGAGAGATAACACTTGCAGCTTCCCCTTGGGCCTTTCCAATTTGGTGGCACGCTGCGGCAATAGCACAGGCAACTCCTCCATGTACCAGGTGTGCAGCTGGCTCTGGCTCTGGTCCTGTTCCTCGATGGGCGTCTCTTCGATAAATGCGTAATCGTCAAGTCCCGCAGTTAAAAGCAAATTACATAGGGAAGGCGTCTTTGTGATACTGCCGCCCATTCCAAAATGGCGTTCGAGAAAACCGACAGCCTCGCTGGCATAATCCTGGCAGCAGCGACAATTGGCGTTGGCTTTGCTGCGAAAAACAAATCCGGACGGATTGTTCATGACAAAACGCGTGGAATAGTCGGCATACGAGATATGCGTCTGACTGTGAACGGTAGAGAGGAGGGTTGAGATGACAGGGAAACGGGATTAAAGATCGCTCCACTCACCACTTGTCAATGTTAACATACAATTTAGTAATGCGTCCAAGGGACATGGCCGCTTAATAAGTAATTTTCTTCCGTAACTGAAATCCGAGCGAATTCTTACAAAAAGAGAAAAAATCGAAAACAAATAAGAAACTAATTGCACTGGCTACTAATAAAAAAAAAAAAAAAACCTAAAATTTATAGAGAGAGCTCTGATTGCTTCGCTAGATATTGTAGTAGTTCTCCGCGTCGAGGCGCTGCTGATAGGCCAGACGCTGCAATATGGTCGGATGCGTGTGATGCCAGCGTGCATAGCAGCTGTCGTAGACCGGAAAGCTCATGTGATCCGCATAGATCTTGATCAGCGCCAGCCGCAATTGCATGGAGTAGCCCAATTGGTGGGCAAAACGATCAGCTGCATACTCGAAGCGGCGCAAATTCCACAACATCAGAAAATTGGCCAGCGTCAGGTATGGCGTCATGGCAAAGCGCAGCACAATAATGAAGCCGACAATAATTGGACACAGGCCCGGCACAAATCCGACTGCCTGATACAGCTGCGGACAGTGGAAGAGCAGGCCGAACAACACCATGGTCAGCAGGAAGTGCACCTTCATTATGAATGTGGCCTTATAGAAGTGTCCATTCCTCCAATGGCCCAGCTCGTGGGCAACAACAGCCACCACCTGCGGATTGCTCAGGCCGCGTCCCACCTCATATGGCTGCAGCTCATGGACGGGTAGACCCTTATTGTAAAGCAGTGTATCGAAGATGACAATGCGCTTCATGCAGCAGCTGCCATAGAAATAGGCATTGCTATACTGCATCGATTTGGTTCTGATGACGAAGACACGGGACATGGGGAATTCGGTCACATCACAGACTTGTTTGATATCCGCATAGAGGATGGTGCCCGGCGGCAGGCGACGCTGATGGCCAATGCATGGAATGCATAGGTAGGGCAAAAAGAAAACCAAAAATATCGTAAACAGTGCCCACAACACCCAGAAATATAGAAAAAAATAATACCCAAGCGACTGGACACTAAACACAATCAGCAGGGTCAAAGGTGCAAGGACGATCTGTGAGAGGACAATGGACAATAGGCCCATGCAAAAGTATATATAAAAGGGGAAACGCTGCTGTGTCCCATAGCGCAGCTCCAATATACACTTGTCGTAGAGCAGCACGGGCAGGCAGCGCACAGTTATATAGATGGTTAAGTAGAAGACAAAGATCAGGCTAATCCAAATCTCCTTGTGGGTCAAGCTGGACAGGGTGCTGGTGGCCAGGCCCCAGACAAACGGGTAGAAGCCAAAATACAATTCCAATAAACTAATTATCACATCCATGACATGCTTCCAGATGAATAGCTCCATTTTGTGCAGCTCATAGATGCGGGCGCGATGAAAGATTTCCGGCGGTATTATGCCACGCAGTTCCTCCGGCACCATAATGGTGCCCAGGCAGGTCAGTTGCTACTGGACGAAAATACGTTAAGGGAATCGGTGAGGGTTTGGCAAGAGTAACCCACATCAGTGACCACTCACCTGTCGCTTGGCCAAGAGTATTTCCCATATGTGATCAATGAATAACACCAGCATCAGTATATAAAGCAGATGGCGCGGTTCTAGCTTCGGCCACGAGTCGTAGAATACCATCGCTCAGGATAAGATCATGTTTCCAAACCAAACAACAATAATGACAAAGAAAACAATCAACAATGAAGATAGCACACATATACGAGTATGTCAATGTATGTGTATATATGTATATTTATACTCGAAAAATGGCAGCTAAATGGCAGATAACAGATGTATGCGAAGCTACTACGTTCAGGATCTGGACGCCTCGAGATGTTCCAAGCGGCCCAAACGATGCAGCATTGTTGGGTGCGTATGATGCCAACTAGAGTAACAGGCATCCGATATCGGAAATGACAAGTTATCTGCATAGAGCTTGAGCAGCGCCTGCCTCAGATGGGCGGCATGGCCCAGCGTGAAGGCAAACTTATCCGCCTGATATTCAAATTGGCGCGTCATCGATAGCATTATCACATTCGAGATGGTAAAATATGGAGTGAACACAAACCCAAAAATGATGATAAATCCGGCAATGGTTGGCTGTAGGCCCGCCTCAAAGCCCACCGCCTCATAGATGGGTCCATGGGGAAAACAGATGATAAAAAGCATAAAGGTCAGCAATAAATGCATTTGGAACATCACAATGGCCTTGTAGAAGTGCCCATTCTTCCAGTGGCCCAGCTCGTGGGCAACTACAGCGACCACCTGCGCATTGGTCAGACCCTTGCCCTGATCTTCCGCCGGCAGCTGGGAGGGTCTCTGCTGGCCACGATTCATTAGCAGCGTATCAAAGATCACAATGCGCTTTAGGCAGCAGCACCCATAGAAGAAGGCATTGCTGCCGGCAGTTGTATCCCGAACGCGTATGATGTAGACCTGACGAATGGGAAAACCCACGCGAGCAGTTAGATCCTCTAGATCCGCTTTCAGTGCCAGATTCTCGAGCGGCACACGTTTGCCAATAAACGGATCAATGATGCACGGCACCAGCAAAATGACCACCACGGTCAGCATTACGGCAGCCACATACAGACCCAGAAAGGCAAACTGATCCAAATGATCCACCATCAGCACCACAACAGTGACCAACAATGCCATCAACAGCAGCGAGCAGATGGTGTCCACAATCTCGCAAAGAATGCGATGCCACCACTTCGGCTTGGGTCGCTTTACCAGGCTGGTTATGCACCATCTCTCATAGATTTGACCCGGCAGAGATTTGATTGTGAGGTAAATGCTAAGTAAGATCACATAGATGATGGACAGGCACACCTCGTGCTCCATCCAATCCCAGATAACGCATTTGCCGGCCACTCGCCAAACGAACGCATAGAAGCCAAAATACAATTCAAGGCAGCCGCAAATGATGACCACAAAGAGCGTATTGACTAAGACAAACCAGCTCTTGTGCAGCTTGTATGTGCGCATTCTATTAAACAATTCCTGTGGTAAATATGGACCGAGCACCGCCGGCACTTGGGGCACATCATAGACAATAAGGATCTGCAAAAGAGATTTTATAGGGCACAGTTTGGACTGGATGGCATATGGGTTATGGCATTATTACCTCGCGCAGCAGCAGATACAGCGACCACAGACTATCCGCAAGCAGTACGATTATAAGGAGAAAGAGTATAATGGCGGGATCGTTCCAAAAGGCGCCAGTCATTGTTTGTGCCCCCAACATAAATTTGACATTTTAGCCAAATACATTTGATATTTATATTTTAGAATTTTTCATATACATTTTTGGTTTTCATTTTCAAAGTCCTGGCTATCGCTTGCTTTATTGAAATCTACACAATATACAACTAAACAAGAGGCTACTACAATACGATACAATACGGAGCGAGAGAGAGAGAGAGAGAGAGAGAGAAGCTAAATGCTTTGGTCTAGAGACTTGAAAAGGCAACTTGCCCTGGCATTTACTGCACCTTCTTCTGTGACTGGCCCAGCTCCTTGAGGCGTGCCAGGCGCTGCAGCAGCGTGGGATGCGAATGATTCCAGGTCGAGTACAGCCAATCGTAGACAGGAAAACCTAAATTATCCAAATTAAGCTTGATCAGTGCACGGCCCAGTTGATGCTCAAAGCCCAGCTTTTGGGCAAACTCATCCGCCTGATATTCGTAGCGACGAGACAATATGGTCATCGCAAAGTTTATGATCGCATTATAGGGTGCCATCACATACGTGAAGACAATCAATAGACCGACGAGTATGGGTCGTGTGCCGGGCTGGAAGCCGAGTGCCTCATAGAAGGGTGCATACTTAAACAGATAGCCAAAGACAAGAAACATGAGCAACAGATGCACCTCCATAATGACAATATTCTTGGTCACATGTCCCAGCTTCCAGTGGCCCAGCTCATGGCCCAACACTGCCAGCACCTCCTCATCCGTGCAGCCCTTGCCCTTCTCATCATCCGTCAGCTCTGAATCGTCGGTCTTTCCTTTGTTCAGCAACAGCGTATCGAAGAGCACAATACGCTTGGAGTTCCACAGGCCATAGAAATAGGCATTGCTGTGCGAGGAACGCTTGGATCCCTCAACCACATATAGCTTCGTTAGCGGAAACTTGAGTGATGCGGCCAAATCCTCAATTGACTTGCGCAACGGGCCCTGCTCCAACGGCGTGTACTTGTCAAACAGCGGGGCAATGAAGATCGGATAGATGGTGAGCAACACCAGCGATATGACGCCAGTGAAGACCCACAGCCAGATGAAGAAATTATCGCCTCCGCGTTGCACAATGAATATGATGGCCGCCGTAATGGGCAGCATAACCACTTGTGTGACCAGGAAGCCCTTCAGTTGATCCCAGGCAAAGAAACCTGCCGTTTGCTTATTAAAGCCATGCTTCTCCTCGAGTACAAAGATTTTGTACAGTTTGAACGGCAGCGATTTGAATGTGGACAACACATTCGAGATTAGGACGAAAACCAGACTGACGATTATCTCATTGCTGGCGTCCCACTGCAGACGTTCGACCACATTCAACGACAGCTGCCAGATCAACGCAATCAGTCCCATATAGAGTTCCAAGCAGAGCAGCAGCACATCCATAAGCAGCGCCTTGAATATCCCAAAGTTCTCCTGATCCAAGCCATATTTGCGCGCCTTATGGAACGTATCCTCGCTCATGTGCGTCTTGAGCTCATTGGGCACAGTCAATGCACTGCGATAGACTTTCACCTGCGGGACAGGGATGGGAAGAGGGAGTGCGTTTCATTAACAACAATTGCTATGGCAATCAACGAACTTGGTTGACATTTAATGTGCCGCTAAATATACATATATGTATATAGCTACCCGTATGTACGTGCACAGATGTATAATAAAATACAATCAAACATTTATTGCCGCCTTAAAATACTGGCACGTGCCGGCATACGCCCATATTGACTCACCTGGCGTAAGGCTATGTAGATTTCCAGTGCATTTTCAATGATGACCAACGCCAATATGCTGTATAGCACGGTGTCTGCTTCTAATGTGGACATTTTCACCTGAATTTCATAAAATTAATAAAGACGTATACTTCAACAACGCCGCACTCTACGGCTTGCACATAAAGGCTTGAAAACAGTGTTGCAAAGCGTTCGAGTATCGATTGTACAGCAAAGGCATCGATTACTTTGAGCAAGCGCAGGAATTTTTTCAAAAAGTTTCAATTTATTTTACTATATTCTGATTAAAACAATTTTTTAATTAAGACTAGCGTATTTGCACATTAAAACTCTCCACACTGGCATCGGCTATCTGCTTGTGCATCTCATTGACCTCGGCCTGTGTCATAGTGCGCTCCATATGACGATAGACAATCCGAAAGCATACGCTGGATTTGCCCGTCTTTGGATGCTTGAATTTGTCCACCAAGCGTATCTAAAAATTCCAAAAATAACCAGCTATTAAGTGCATTTGTACTTTTGCTGAAATGCCACTCACCTGTTCCACGACATCCCCAGCTACCGAGCGCACCAGATCATAGAAGTCGTTGGGCGAGAAGCCAGCATCGACCTCCACATCGGGCGGCAGCCAGAAGGATAAATCGTTTGTACATTGCGGATAATGTGAGACGGCTTTGTACTTGGGCTGGTTTTGCAGATCCTGCTCACTGAACTGTGATAGGAATCCACTGTCATTGGACCAAAACAGTCGAATGTCTGGTATATCGAATAGTATCATAGCCAGGCGCTCCAGACCCACGCCAAAGGCATAACCAATTGACTGATGGACGCCCGCCTGCTGCAGTATCTCGTGGCGCATAATGCCGCAGCCGAGCACCTCCAGCCAGTTGTCTTTGAAGTATATTTCCAGCTCCCAAGATGGCTGTGTAAAGGGAAAATACGTGTCCACCCAGCGATACTTGATACGCGGACCAAATAGCTCCTTGGTCAGGCCAACCAGGACGTGCTTCATCTCGTGCTCCATCAGCTTGACGGCCTCGAGTGTGTGGCAGGGCTGCTTAGTCTGGTCCATACACTTGGATGAGGACAAAATGCGCTTTGGATCTGCGAGCGAACCACTCCACGTCTCCTCGAACAGTTCCAGGCCAGGATTGCGCTCGAAGAGCTTATCTTTGGTGACCAGACGGACTGCGTCCGCCTGATGGAACACTGGATAATGTGTGCTGTCGATCTCATCGCGCCTATAGACTTCACCAACAACCAGAAAGTTGTCCAATCCACCAGATATTAACTGCACCTGATGTGCCGTCGTGTGGGCGCGCAGCAAGTGCTCCCGATTGATATAATAGCAGTCCGATTTCTGGCGACTCACATGATCGCTGGGTATAAGGAGATTATCAAAGTTCTGCTGCACCGTCACCACCGGATTGAGCTGGTCATAGACGGAAAATAGTGGATTTCCGCGCTGATTGCGATAAGCGCCATAAAAATAGTTGACAATGCGCTGGCGCATTATCGACAACGGATGATCCCGCTGCAGATGCTTATTGAGGCCCAGGTGCGCTAAAATCTTTGGGGTCACATTCGTCCAGCTGTCCGTGGCGTACGTGCCTCCATTGATTTCCAATTGCAACGGCTGCTGGGGCGTCGTTAGTTTCTTGGCCTCCTCAGCGGCACTGCTGGCCAACAAGCGACGGCGCTGTTGGCCCGTAATGCCCAAACACAGACGCGAGCCGTGCACACGCAGCGTTAATAGCATTTTCTATGTTGTTTTTTATTTACTAAATGGCCAAATGTTGCATTCTATGTATTATAAAACAACAGCTGCTTGTATTGTATCGATAGTATCGATACGCATGCGCCAAAAATGTATCGATAATACATAACCTCGTTACCACTTACCAGGGCTGCCAGCTAATTTACAATTACAGTCGGCAATCGGCGCTTGTCAGTACAAATTTAAACAATATTTAGTGTACTTGTTTATTAAAACTAGCTGTCATATCAAAAATATCTCCTTGGCGGGGTTCACGGTGCACTCTATTGTCTAGCCTTGTAGCAAAACATCCATTTAAATGTTGTTTTTTTTTCTCAATTAATAAGTGGAAGGATGCCTTCTATGATTGTGATTATTTTTTATACTGATACTTAAAAGAAATTCAGTTATTTTTAAAAATATTTTTTATTATTTTATAGAAAACATCAACATTGTAATATGCCTAATTTGTGTTAACTTTTAATGGCAAATCATATAAAAAAATGCGATGATGAGTTTTACAGATCGTAACATATGCCCATTAAATTATAAGTTTACTTTTGAGATGCTCGCATTGGAATATAGAGGTCTTTCTCTGTGATTAAATAAATGAGGTTGAGCGGTGGTGCATATATGTTGTTCTAGACCAGTGGATAGCTGGAGGCTGAGGCAATGCCGCACTGATTGTCTGCATTGCGCGCCATCTTGATGAAGCCCTTGTCGCCCCAGGTGGTACCCCACGAGTTCTTGACCAGCCAATAATCCTGGCCACTCTCATCGGTGCCATAGCCCACGACGAGCACACCATGATCCAAATTTTGTGGATCACACTGTGGCTCATTGTAGATGCCTTCGGAGTAGAACTGGAAGGACTCGTGAGAGGCATCAATCGCAACCGAAACGGGTCCAATGGTGGCCACAGCCTCAGCCATCTTTTTCTCATCACCCTGGGGAATATCAACGGAACCGCGATCCGTGGCGCCAATGGTGGCCTTGTTGAAATGGCAGGAATCATCAATGCCCTCATATGGATACGATTTCTCGGTATCGATACCACCATTATCCTTAATATAACGGAAGGCATTGTCCATCAGACCACCATTGCAGCCATTGTTGCCGTACTTGGTGGAGCAGTCGACCAGATTCTGCTCGGAGAGCGAGATCAAAGTGCCTGCCTTACGGAAATGCTGACCCTCCAGGGCGCCGGTGCTGGAGAAGGCCCAACAACTGCCGCAATGTCCCTGGTCCTTGATCTCGGTAACAGCGCCCTTGCTACGCCAGTCCACAGACTTGGGTATCTTGACATGCTCCGGCGAGATGAACGTCACGCCCACAAAGCTGGGATCAGATGCACTGTAAGGGTAGAATATTCAATTTAAGAACTGGTCTTTTATGGCTTGACTGAGGGAGGGGATACTCACCGCAGCTGCTTGTGCAGCGTGTAGTTGAAGCCATTCATTGTCGTATGGAACTCATGATGCAGCATATCCGCGTATTTGTTAACGGCCATCTTGAAGCTAACTTCGCCGGAGGCATAGCGCTGATTGTGCTTGGCAATCTTGTGTTTGTTCTCATTGAAGATCTTCAGGCGGAAACGCTCCTCGGTGTCATCCAGATAGTTCTTGCGATGCTCCAGCTGCAATTGGAGAGAGCGTGCGTATAAATATTTATATATGTACATAAGTGTATATGCCACTCACGACGACTTGCGCTTATCAGGCAACTGTGTTATCAGGACTTGTTATTAGCATTGTACCTACTCTCCACGGGCCGTGATTAGATAGCTCCACGGCTACGCCAGCGAATGCACACGCCCAACCCAGCCCAGTTCAGGGGCGGGCGAAGTTCAGATTTACCTAATGTTTGCGCTCAGCTCAAAGCAAAGCATCGATTCGGATTTGAATTTCAATTTATTGCTCTTAAGCATCAAATGAGATAAGCCGTGACACCTCTTATCGGGGCCAGAAAAAAAAAAAGGTGGCACCAGCTAATACCCAGTAGGCCCATAAAACTAGCCATAAACATGTTTACGAGCCTGTTAACAATTTGGGTAAAAGTTGTGAAAAATGCTGTCCAGGATAGTAAAACCAAAAGGTAACAGAGTAAGCTAGACGAACGAACCTGACTAGGAAATACCCTGTGAACAATATACATTTATAATCATTTATATCTATGCGCTTCTTCTTTCCCTTTGCCCCGAAACTATGAAAAGTCTCATTCTCAAACTTCCGGGTCTATTAACTGATCTTTATAACATTTTCAAGCGTTAAATATCCCATCTAAATGCAAAACGTGTTCAATTTTAAGGGGGTATATATTTTCTTTGCCATACGTGATATGTTCTTCTGCGTGCTACACACATTTGCATGACTGCAGTATACCCTTTGATTTGCAATAACTTGCCATGGTTACAGGGTATCAATAGAATGAAAAACTTTAATTTCGTACAGTGAAAAATTCACCAAGTGCAGTCAAATAAACAGGTCAAAGAGGCACCAACCCACATAAAGTCTAATTACAACAGTCAAAGCGGCAATTGACGCCCTGGCCGGATATGGTGATGACGATAATGATGATGCTGGTGATGACGATAATGATGATGATGATGATGGCGGCTGTGCTGATGATTATAATGTCGTTCTTGTTGTTGGATGACTTGCTCCGATAATCTCGAGTGTTTTGCGTTTCTCGTTCCTGCATATAATTGATATAATTGCCGTTATTCAGCTGCCCCGCAACTTGTAGCGCTTGCCGTCACCGGGGGATGGGGGTGGGTCATGTGTGTAGAAGAGAAAAAGCCGCCCCGAACCTTATTGATTTATCGCATTTGGAAATGAATTTGTTGTTCGTTTATTTAAAAAATTTACACATTTTAAAAAAAGGCGTCGCGCTGGCTTAGTAAAAAGTTAATAAACAAAGCGTAGGAACAGTTAAATAACTAAATGCACATGCTTAAAGGTACAAATATATGTATATATGTAAATGTAGACGCAAGTCTGAATGTACGGCTTTTGCATTGAATCGTTGTTGACTGAATAGTTGTTGTAGTTTTTTAACAATATTCAATTTATTGCTGCTAGTTTTTTGCTTGGCTTGCACTTCGCTTTGTTTGCTTTTCCTTTTAATTTGTCAACGTATTTTCTGTTAATACAGCAAATGGCCCACGCCCACATGACGCTGAGTATCCGTTAAGACTATTTTTGTACTTAAATTAAATGAAACACTTAGGCAACACTGGCGACGTGCCGTGCTCCGTTTGGCAGCCGTTACAGTCGCTCCATTTCAATGGAGCAGCTGTCATCAGCTGCTGCGACCGCTGCTGCAGCATCGGGCACTGCTACTGCGGCCGCTGTCGCTGATGTTGTGGGTTCATCGTATGCAGCACATGCGTCTGCCGCATTTTGCTCTGCCAAATTTGCATATTCGCGCCGTTTACGCAGTATGTATCGCAGCACAAAACAGTTGATAACACATAATGCAATTATGAAAACCACGGGCACCACAACGTCGACAATAATATTCAAATCACTTGGGGAGCCGGCCATTTCTTTTGTTTTCGCTTTATATAATTTTGCTTAATTAGGCCGTTTTCTTGTTAGTTGTTTCTTGCTAGCTTTAACACGTTTTTCTGAATGACGCGCGTGCTTTCCTTTAATGTCTTACGGTTTCCTCACAATCTGACTCTGTCGCTCTCGCTCTCTCTCTCTCTCTTGCTGGTTCTCTCAAGTTTTGATTTTGGCGCGCGCGCGCGCTCGCTCTTTCTTATTGGTTCTCTAGCCGCTCGCAACCAGTGTTGCGTCTGTTTGCTTTGAACGTCGGGTGGGTAATATCACAAGCAGCAGTCTGCCCGTTTGGTTCGGCGCGCGACGTGCACACACATGGCAGCACCAAAAAAAGAACACACACACACACATACAAGAATTGTGTACATCAAATGCTATTTGTGTATTTGTATACATATATGTTTGTATGTATGTATGCATGCAGGAGTCGAAACCGTTCCGCATGAAACGAACCTGTTTATTTTTAATCGCTTTCGTATAAGATCAATGATTTATTAGGATGTGTGCATGCATATGTACACATGTACACACATAAATACATATGTATGTATATGCAAAATGTGAACCGGTTATAGCATGCCAATATCTACACAAGCACGCACACAAAGCGCAAGAGTAATCGCCCACTTGTTAATTCCATTTCGCCTCCTATTTTTTCGTGCAGTTTGCTAAACTTAACAACAACAAAAAGCGCGCGAGCTTTTCGTTTCACAACAGCATAGCAAAAACAAAAATTAACCCAAGTGATAAGCCCCACAGCAAGTCACACGCCATTTCGGAGAATTCTGACGCTGTTCAACTGTATTATTGTTTTTTTTTTTTTTGTCCATTTGCGCATAAATTGAGATGATGTTCATTGAATGGAAAAAAAATGAAAACAATTTTAATTGACAGTGCTTGGGGGGGGCCGCCTTTCACACGCTTATCGCAATACATTCGGATCAAAAGTCATCTCTGCTCGGAATGTGCAAACCTCAATGAAGACACACAATAAATTTGCATGTGTGTTAGTGAACATTAAACTCCTGGCCCGAAATGTGTACACATTGCAATTTGTTTATCGATAGCACTGACCAATCAGCGCCGTGTGCAAAAGAAATGAATTTCGAATGCGCCTATCGCTTATGCAACTCTTTTTTTTTTAGTAGGCAGCTCATTTTTACAGCGCGCAAAAGTAGGCAACACTTTTTGGCTGTTACAAATTTGAAATTGAAAAAAGATCGCATTTTTTAAATCTAGCAGATATATAAATAACAATGGGAATTCAAATTTAAATTAAAAAAAAAAGGTAATCATGAATGGAACATGTATATTTTGGTTAGACTATTTTATGCCAGAAATCAAACAAATCCTTCGCAAGCAATAAACAAGTTTTCTTTGAATTTTTGTGCGCTGTGCAGTTAAACGTAAGATTTAAATAAGACGCATTACAACAAATGCATAGACTATTTAAATGTAATGTGCAACTAGTCCAGTGTCGTCTAGTCCATTTGGTCTAGACAAAGCTGGAAACCTTTCGAGCGTTCCAGCCCCGATAAGAGTCGAGCCTCGCAAATAATGCAAGCAATAACTGATAAGCTGGCAAATAGAGAGTTCAAAGCGCTCTACGCCGCAAACTAGCGCAGGCAGAGACAAAGAACTGGGCAAATTAAATATCAATAATTACAAACTAATCATGCAGCAAAAAGAAATAAACAAATCCAAATGATTCAGCTGACGGCAATTAGAAATTGTATGCGAATCGCTTATCTGTGAACGCTGCCGCCTGACACAAGCCGGAACGCGGGCTTATCAGTGAGGCTGTGCCGCATAACGGTACAACAAACCCGACGCGTCGCCTCTCTATCAGCATCTCATGTGACAGAACTCTAGATGGATGGATGGCATCGAGCCGCTGTCATGTGAGCCGGCATGTGACTCGCTTTTAATCAGCTTAGCTGCAACCTATTCTTGTAGCTTGCAACAACAACAACAAGAACGACGACAACAACAACAGCAGGAACAATTTTTGGTCTGTCCAGGAACATGACTCAGCGCCCAGATATGCATCGAGAGCCCGGAACAATGGCTTCAATAACTAAATTCACAAAGGCATTAATCACCTGCAACCTGCATTTGACAACTGCCACAAAACAGTTGGTTCGGAATTCGAGTAGTCTGTCGACACACACACATACGCCCCCGTTATTTCATTCTATCTGCCGCGTATTACTCACCTTGAAGGTCTGCCACTCCTCCTTGATAACATCGGCATAGGAAACAGCCTGCGCCACAGCCACCAGGGCCAATAGGGCGTATAAAATGCGCATTTTGGCTAGAATAACAAGCAGATAAAATATCAAACAATTGAAAATAACATACAAAATATGAATTAAGCCGAGCTTTAATTAGTGTTAAGCCTAACGACAGCTCGTCACGTGATGAGCTTTTAACATTCGGCCTAGAGATGAGCGAAAGCTCACTGTGACTAAGTCACCTGTGACTGAGTCACTGTTACTGAAAGTTAAGTTCATTTCGTGACTTCTATAAACAAATTAACTAAAATAACTATTACAATTCTTTTTGTATTATACACAATAAAATACGCTACTCTTAAATTTTAAAAAATTCATCTAAATTGCAAAATAAAGACATTTTTTTGTACTACTTATTATTTACGCTTTTGAATATAAATAAATTCAAATGTTAAATACGTATAATGTATAAGTGGCCATATCTCTATTTGGCCCATATACAGAAAGCACAAACAAGCTTCTCAGCTTTTCTGTAAACAAGCAGCAAAAAGTTGTAGCCAAAGCTGAATTTCATCAGCAGCAAAAACAACAACAACAGTAAATAACAAAGCGTCGCAATGTTAAATTTGCAGCGTTAGCGATTTATTATGTAGATAACATGACCAATGAACAGATGCGACGCCAGTGGGCGGATATGCCAACAAAGCAGATAAACAAAAAAAAAATAAATAAATTACCGAACGATTTGAGTGCAAGTAATGCGAATGCACAGTTTAGTTTTGGCTCATTTTCGAATTCGAAAAGTTTTTGTCGTTATCTTATCGGACATTCGCCTTGTGTTGGTTGTTGTTTTTTTTTTTTTGCGTCTACTCTTTGCTCTTGTGGCTGCTGTTAGTTTTATAGGGTATTGATTAACGTATTTGTTACAGCAATATCACAATAATTGCGCCAAGTGCGAGGGTTAAAACAGGTTTTGCAACTCATTGGCAAGGTGAATCAGCAGACACACACTTGCATACAAATAAATAAAATAGAGTATGGAAAGAAAGAAAAAATCGTATTGATAAGACAAACAGAAAAATAGGCCACAGCAAAGAGTGAAGCAACAGCTGAAAACAAAATGCGCAGAAACAGCAGCAGCAAGAAATGGCGGCGAGCGCAATAGACAGACGCCAAAGGGACAAATAAATAAATAAGAGATGATTAGATAGGGGAATAGGAATAGAGTAGAAAACGCGATGCTGATGGAACATGCCAGACAGAGGCCGGAGAGGGGAAACCGCAGACAATGGCGACCAAGCATTAAAATATATGACGTGCATTGATTTAACTAATAAACAGTTAGGTATTCCAATGCGGACATGAAAATGCGTTGTGTTTAGCTGTGTTTATGCGGAAATTAATTGAATTCTTACCAGTTGAACTGAATGACAACACTTTGCAACTTATTGCGTTCTAACAATAACTACTGCTTTCAAATTGAATTAAATTAGTACTTTTTCCTTTTATTTAATTATTAGCTGTTAGCTTTTGCCTGAGCACCTCACTCGAACACTTTTCAGTTTAAAATAAATCCACCAGCGAATTGTTGTTGCCAAGAAATCTTAAATATATGTATGTAATTCTTTTTCATATATGGTCATACTGGCACTTCCAAATGGGCTTGCCACATTGTTAGCAAAATAATTGGACCATTATAGATAAAACGAATTCATTAATAAATATTAAATATTAATAGATATTAACTAATAAATGTAGTTGTATTTAAATAAAAATACCTTATTTTTGGGATTGCTTAAGTATAGTTGTAAAATTGAGAAGGCTTCAGTTTTACATTATATATTAGTAAAGTACCAATTATACCAGAGTGGCAGCCTCGACTGCACATTAACAGAAACTGTAAATGTAAGCACAACATATTATTGGCAGCACGAAAACGTTTGTTATCGAATAACGTCCCATCACTAGCCAAAGGTGTCAAAAATTGCTCGTCATCCGCAGAGTAGGCGATTTTTATTTGAAGGATTCCCAAATTGTATTTATTTAACACATTATATATCCAGTAAGTGCGTGTTGCACGCATTGCCAGAGATCCCGTCTTAACTTTAAACAAAATTGCAGCTCTCGAGAAGCGCCCGCATCATGTTTGGCAGACAAAGCGGTTTGGGCAGTTCCAACAGCTCCAACCTTGTAGAGTTCCGTGCGGGTCGCATGAACATGGTTGGCAAAATGGTGCATCCGGATACACGCAAGGGTCTCGTCTATATGACCCAGAGCGATGATGGCCTAATGCACTTCTGCTGGAAAGATCGCACCAGCGGCAAGGTCGAGGACGATCTGATTGTATTTCCCGACGACTTTGAGTTCACGCGCGTCGATCAGTGCAAATCGGGACGCATTTATGTGCTAAAATTCAAGTCCAGCTCGCGTCGTATGTTCTTCTGGATGCAGGAGCCCAAGACGGACAAAGACGACGAACACTGCCGCCGCATCAACGAGCTGCTCAACAATCCCCCCTCCGCGCACCAGCGCGGCGGCGGGGGCAGCGGCAGCGAGGGCACCGACCTGCAGTACATGCTGAACAACATGTCGCAGCAGCAGCTGATGCAGCTCTTCGGCGGCGTCGGCCAAATGGGCGGCCTCAGCTCCTTGCTGGGACAAATGAAGTGAGTCGAATCGTAGCCAAATCCCTCATTTTAAGCCAAGACTTGCGCCCAATTCTAATCCGTGTGTTCCTTGTCTGTTCACAGTTCGCGCACGCCCTCGTCCCGCAACACAGCCGCTTCAAGCGGCGGTGGCGGTGGCGGCGGCGGCAGTGCTGGCAGCGCCGCATTGCAAACGCCGGAAAATGTGAGTGTGCCACGCACAGCGTCCGCGCCCAGCAAGCCGAACAAGTCGGGCAACAATCGGAGCAGCAGCAGCGCCGGCGGCGGCGTCACCAGTTTGCAGAGCGATGCGGCCGGCGGCGCAAGTTTGGCCGTTGATGCGGATGCCTCCGGTAAGAAAACGACAAATGCGACAACAGCAGCAACAAGTGGAGCATATGCGAATCCATTCCAAGCCTATTTATCCAATCTCTCCCCTGAACATGGCGCAGGTCGTTCACTGAATATCGACCTGTCGACGGCGCTGTCTGGCGCTGAGGCGATTAATCAGCTAATTGCGGATCCGGAGCGCGTCAAGTCGTTAATTGTGCACTTGCCGGAATCGGAAGATGCCGATGAGGATCGCAAGCAACAGATCAAGGATCACATCAGCTCGCCCCAATTCCAGCAGGCCCTTGCCCAATTCTCCAATGCCCTCCAATCGGCCCAGCTTGGTCCGGTGGTCAAGCAATTCGAGCTGTCCCACGAGGCAGTCTCCGCCGCCTATTCGGGCAATCTCGAGGAGTTTGTCCGTGCCCTGGAGAAAAGTCTGCCGGCGGGCGCTACTATGGCGGGCGATGAAGCCACCCCCATCCCCAACGCCGCCGTCGTCGTCGCCGCCAAGGAGACCCCCGTGGCGGAGAAGAAATCCGATGCGGAGCCCGCCAAGGAGGAGAGCGCCGCAGCTGCAGATAAACCGGATGAGAAGCAGAAATAGCGCGCGCGCATATTTTATATAGCCCAGCATATAATCCCAATTATTAATTAATCCCAATTTAATGAACGCGTTCGAAACAGCCCATCATATTATTACTTTTGCACAATTATCCAAGTTTTCGATTCAAAAATAAATTGGCCATGCAAATGTTGGTATGTATGTATTAATGCCGCTCAAATATGTCTGTGTAAGTACAGTGAAAACTCTCGTTTGTTGCCAGTACGGCAAAATAAGGTTAAGAGTTGTCCGTCCGAGAGAGATGTTCCTTAGAAGAGTAGGTACAGTGAAAGCTCTCATAAGCGAACAGTCATGGTTACACTTAGGAACGCCTCACATGTCCGTCCATCGGTTGAGCCTTCACTGTACTTATACACTTTTCTTAATACTACTTATCCGATTAAAGTATATAGATGGGAACTTGAAATGTAGCCTGCTAGTACAGATTTTACTGTACAGTGGATGTCCGCTTGAAGAAATAACCATCATTTTAGAAAACAAAATTGCATTTTTTAATGTTCTATTAATTTAGTCCAATTGAATTATAAGTGCAATGAAAAGTCGAGTTAAAAGCAAGCTGTCCGTTAATAGAGCGTTTACTGTATGTACATTGCGACAAGCGACAAGTGCTGTCAGGCTGTTGCTAGAAACAACCGTTACATGAAAGTTGCCCTTGACTCGCGAGTGTTATGATTTTGTCGCACATACGCATACAAATTGTACGCACTGTTTTGGTCTCTCTCTCTCTCCCTCTCTCTCTCTTACTCTGCTGTTGGTTTCGCTCACGCGCCGCCGCTCTCGGCAAGCACACACAGATACACACAAACACAATGAAGAGTGCATGGTTTGCGAATACTTGGAGCAGATATGTGTATTTATTCAACTTCAAACGGGCAAACCGCGCGTTCGCTAAGTCGCTTGATTTTGATTTCGTATTTTGATCTCGAAAATAACACAAAACAATAATCGGCCATAGCCAAAGGCTAAACGCGTTCGATTAACTGTATAATTTCCTGTGCGGGCATGTGTGTGTCGGACGGGGGGCATTTCGAAAATAAATAAAACAGGGAAATTCTGTAGCTGTTTTGCGTCGTAAGTTGTTGTTTTTGTTGCTGCTTTCATTTTGCAGCAAGCTGCTGCTGCTGCCACACACACATACATATATGTGTGTGTATGTTTTTCAATACGTGTGTCGTTGTGTTTTTTTTCAATGCATGACTGCGCGCCGCATTGTTGAGAAAAGCTTTTTCCTCAACTGTATGGCATAAAAGTTAGCGCGTCGCCGCAATAACAAATACAAAAAGAAAAAAAAAAGCAAGAGAAGAAAAAAAGAAATAACAACAATTAGCAGCAGCGGCAGAGCGGTTAGCCAGCTGCGCTGGTGTTGGTAAGCAGAAACGAGCGACCGTCGTTGTCGTTTCGCACACACAAAATCGTTGCCTCGCTCGCACACACACGCACACATGCATATGCACATAAAAGCTTGCAAAAAAAAAAGTGTATTAAAAACGTCAGCGGCTACAAAATTGTTGTTAAGACAAATAAACAACAAAAAATAAATGAAAAGAAATTCGCAAGTTTGTTGCCATAGTGTGAGTGCAAGTGTGTGTGTGTGTGTATGTGTGTGAGAGAGAGAGATAGAGCCGTCAAAGTGCGGAGAGCAAAAGTTACTTTATCCCGGTAACGATCTGGCAACACCAACAACAAAAACAGCAGCAGCAAAAGAAATTGCGTTGCGGCAATGGCAACAATTTTCAGCAATAAGCTTTGAAATAATCGAGTTAAAAATTTTACAATCGATACAGCAACGGCAAATAAAACGGGGCAATTAAAAGTAATAACAGTTATACAAATAGCAACAGCCGACGGCCGTTAGTGAAGTTCACAACCCAAACGGAGCGCAATTAATCAAAACTCTTTTTTAATGTGTAACAATTTTGGAAAAATCACTCAACGAACACCAACAGCAACAGGAAATCGAAAAAAAACGCCAACAACGATAAAACAACAAATTGAACAGCCGCGAACGACTTGTCGCTGATAGGCAAATCCATAAAGCGCCGCATCAGCTGCAATTGTGCGATAAGGTGAGCGCAAACATGGGTTCTGTTACTGTATGTGTGTGTGTGTGTGTGTATTTGCTTGAGGGTGGGGGGTGGCAACGCCAAGAGCCTCGACTTCGCTTGCATGTTCCAGAACAGCTGCAGAAATTTCTGCACGCCCACGCGACTGCAGCTCGCGCGCCATTTTATCTAAAAGTTGCTCAAGGAAGTTTTTTTTTTTTGGAGCCATAACAACACACACACACACAGACACACATACATATAAAAGCATACAATTATATGTACTGCATGCATATGTATGCGCATTATGCTGTAATGGCGCCTGAGCATATGCTATGTCAATTTGAAAGAGCGGGCGCTGTGCGAGCGAGACAACCATCTGTGTTGAGAGAGTCAGCTTGTGTTTATGTTTTGGTAGAAAGGTCACACGGGCAATTTCTTCGTTTTAGCTATTGCCGCACAGGCATGTGTAAGTGCTTTAATGGATGTAAGTGTGTGTGTGTGTGTACTTGAACATGTTTTGTATTCCAATAAAATTGATTGAAGGACACACATTGCCAAAAGTGCGCTTGTATAGGTATCTATTGCCTTTAACTGTACATGAATGGGGTTGCCACTTGTTCTATGGACACTTTCACTGGCAGCCCCAACCACTAGTCTGGCGCTATTTCGTTGGGTTATGCAAACAGCCTCAAACTTCAATATGATGACGGGAACATGGATGTGGTGGGTGTATGGGGCAAGACGATTTTCAATATGGCCGACGTGGCTAAACCCACGCAATATTTTGGCAAATAATATTGAAGAACACGTGAAAACGAAGTGAGGAGCTTTTTCAGCTTCTAGTCTGACATTGAACTTGAATGACGACATTGTCTACATACATACATATGTATATATGTATGTACATAAAACACAAGTTATCAAAGCTGCACACACACACACACACACACACATGCAAACATACATACTATACATGTATGCTTTAACCGTTACAAAAGTGTGTGCTGTAACAGCTTTCACCAAATTTACAGACTGCATCTCAACAGTTTGTTGTTTTTATCTGCAGCAATTTAAATCGATATGCATTGCTTTTGCACTCGTCGCACACACACTCACACACATTTCGCCCGCCATTTTAAAAGTTCAACTCGAAGCTTTGTGTTTTGCATACGCGGGCGGCAACTGCATTTTTGGAAGGGGCGGCGGGCGCTTGAATTTTCAGTTAGCCACTCACACCACTATTCCTCCCTCTCTCTCTCTCTCTCTCTCTCTCTCTCTCTATCGGTGTGTGTGTGTGTGCGAAAAAGAAAAGGCAAACAGCAAAACGAAAGTGAAATTTTGTGTTTTTCTTCGTGTTGCGTCTTCTTGTTTGGCTCTGCTCTATTTATCGCAAGGCAAACACCTGTTTAACCCTTAGGCACTGCCACACTACTTATTACATACATATGGGTATGTGCATTTGTCGAAAAGCTTCACATTGCCAGTGTGACCAGTTCCAAGTTTCTTCATGACCTCCTTGTTTCAAGCCCAATTATATGCGTTTCCAACTACGTGTGGCAGTCGTTGCAATTATATAGCTGTGCCCTGTGCTCGGTGCCTTGCCCCCACACCTCCTCCCTGGGCAGACGCAATCAATGCAATTATAAGGCTGTGTCTCTGGAGTCCCCCCTCCCACCATGCCGCCCCAGCCTATGACACAGCTTTTTTTCGGCTGACTGCAACCAAAGCAGATGATTTTCCGGTTTGCCAAAGCAAAAGTTGCAACAAAAAAAAATTCTGAAAAAACCGCTTTCTTCAGATGCCGACCTCTGGATACCCTTACAGACCTGGCATGATATTGAAATCCTTCATATAACAAATTGAATTCCAGAAATTGTAATTAACCAGAAAATAGTGTAGAGTTCTAGAAAACCCATTAGAAACCGGGCTATAGAGATCCTTAAGATTACAAAATTCTAGTTTCTTGAATTTAAATCTTTTTAGCACATTGAAAACACTTTCGTAAAGCTTTCAGGAACAATATTTATAGACTTGTTCAATGTGGATAAGAAGTTGCCAAAAGATCAAGAGTAGAATATATTTATCAATACTTTTGGGCTGGGATATACAATAAAAATAAACAAAAATAATTGTGTATATTTTTAAGAACGATTTGTTCTATATTTGTTGCTATGTCAATGATAGATAAAGGCGTCCGTAAAAAGTAAGACTTTGAAAACATATCGGGAGCCTAAAAACATTCGAAATTGGATCTGTATGATATGATAGACTGCTCCATCAATGTGGCCCTTAGAAGAAAACAGAACATAAGCTGAGAAACCGAAAGGCCGTACGTCAGTTAGACGAATAAGTTATATACCTTATGGGCCGTCGCCTTCAACGCGTCACACATTTACTGACAAACTACCAATACCCGCTGCAAGCGTATAAAATGCTGTGCCCAAAACTGGTTTTTAGCAGGCCACAGGCACAGTCACAGGCACAGGCGAGTGCCCGGATCGCCGGGCCCCATCGCCTCTGCCCTTTTGGGGCAGTCGTGCAGAGGAAAGACAATGGAGTGGAGTGTTTTACATGTTAAAGCTTAAGTTTTTAATGCTGGTTCAGAAATCAACAGGCTTGATGGTGATAAAGCGCGATAGTATAAATGCCACCAGAACGGTGGCACAGACAAAACCGAAGGCGAACGTGTAGAAGCTCTCCTCCGTAAAGATATCGGTGAAAGCGGGTATGTCCTGATAGATCTGCTCAATGACGGCCAGTGTGCCCCTGTGTTTCCGCACCATGATGACAGGTCACGTGGTATCTAATTACTTCTTTTTGATCACCTTCTTGCCACCGCCGCCCAATTTCTGTTTCTCGGCCTTCGTCAGCACCTTGTTGGCGACCTCCTCGGGCGGGGCTAATGCGGACACGTGCTTGTTGCACAGCTGCAGCAGTTCCAGGGTATTCAGATTTTCGCTATTGAAGCGAATCTCCTTGACCTTGGCTTTTTCTGCAAGAGTTAGACCAATGTGTTATTCGAAAAGTGATTGAGTTAGCTTAATACACAACCTTGCGCCGAGTCGATTAGCGCAAATTTAATCAAAGCTGGCGAACGATCGCACACAATGTCCGGCTTGACAACGCACTTGGGATTCGACTGGGACACTTTCGGCGTGGAGAGCAGGAAGAGAAATTCGCTGTGAAGAGGCAGAGAGAGAGAGAGAGAGAGAGAGAATTGATTTATATAATTAGCTTAGAAATGGAATGGCCTTGTGTGGGAGGCAGTAGAAAGATACCAAATTGAACATAAGTTAATTATTGTTGGACAACTCTTGTATACTTTATACAATATTATTTGTATACTAATATTCCATTGTTTTTTATATGTTGTCCCAGCTGCCTCTGTCAGTGGCAATAGAAGCAACGCCTCAAGCTGACGCCGACACCGACCAAAATGTCAACGGAGCGGGAGCTGGCCGGCGGGCCAGCTCAGCTCCATACGCTGCCGTTGACATTTCCACCCGAATTGGGCACTGCACTGCAGCTGAACTCTGCGGTGGGCATTATGGGCAAGGTTTATGGTAAGTGCAAGTTGAACTACTGTCACACAGTAGGCCAATTTACAATTTATTTTCGTATCAATTTTAACGTGTAATATTTTTATGCACTTTGTCAATATTATATTTTTGTTTTTACATTTTTCGACAACGCACTTTTGTTTCGTGAAAATCTTTACCATATGCGTCGCAATGCGCATGTTTCATAATCGATAAACTGGGGCGCTGGGAAAGCGCTTTTCCAACCCTATTGCTGCCATATCAGCCCACCTCCCAATTGCACCCCTCAGCCTTCCTCCTTCATAATCTACTAACCGTGTGGATTTTACATTTTCGGCAAACGGATCGAACTGCACTGTAATGCGTTTGACGCCCTTTAGATTAACGCTCTTCAGCTGTTTGCCTATGGCCGAGACAATGCCGCCAGAACGGCTTAAAGTGCCGCTAAATGGCACCGACATTTAAAATGCAAATTAGGAAACAATTAAGAAAAACAATTTGCAATTGGTTTTATAACAACACACACGGCGATGCCGATAAATAGCGCTGCCAGACTGATATACAGACTTCGTTAAGTATGGCCACACTGCGGTACAATCACTATTCAATACTAAAACCAACCTTTGCCAACACTACTATTGTCAATTTGAGTTTAACAGAGCCAATTTGAGTTAACATTAGACTTGCATACGCCGTAGATTAATGCAAAACCCCGTTTAAAGGCATTATAATAGCAAAAATAATCCACAATATATAAATATAATACTGACGCTTTGATTTCGATGCATAAATGCGTCACGCTCACACGCTCCCGCAGCAGCAACATGCTGTCATCTCACTCTCACGCACCAACCCTCAGCCAAAGTGCTTTGCCCTCATTTAAGTGTGGTTAGTGTACAGTATGCGTCTCACTCACACACGTCGCGAGTAAAAATTTTGTGTTTGCTGCGGGACGTCCAAGTGTGAAAAACTGATGAAAATTGCATATTTTGCATAATGCGCGACGTGAAAAGCTAACAAAAGTTGTTAAAAATTAAAAATCAATAGTCTGGCTAACGTCTGTGCATAGTTTTGGCAGCGCATACGTGTTCGGGTGCACAAAAACGACGTCTCGAAAAATAACAAATATACGTGTGCACACATTTTTGCTGCCCAATCTAAAACGCATACAAAAGCATTTCTTGCTGTAGAAGCGCCACCGTCGCCGTCGCCGTCGTAGTCGTCGTTTGTCCAGCGGAGCACCCAGCACACCAGCAATTTTCATACACATTCACACGCACACAAAACACACACACGCGCACTCACACAGCCAAAGCAAGATAAAGAAGCATAAAAAAAATTTGTTCTTAGTTGTATGACAAAAACACAAAAACAAAAATATAAGAGCATTAGAAATACATACATGCATATGTATGTGTATATGTACATATACATACAAACATATACATAAAACGAAAGCTGTGCCTACATTTGTGTTCTTTTCCAATACTACAATAATAACAACCACAATAAGAATAATATTAAAAATTAACAATAATAATAGTAATATAATCAAAGAAGACTCGACTACAAATTCAACGCATTTGCAAGCGTGTGTGCTGTGCGAAAATTCCAATTTTTACTACAACACAAAATACGCCAGCAACAATAAAAATAAATGCGAAAATCAACCAAACGAATAAAACTACTTTAAAGTGTGATAAGCAAAAGGCTGAAATCAAAAAAAAAAAAAAAAAAAAAAAAAATATAATATTATTAGTAGGAACGAAAAGCAACAAAAAGAAACCAACTACAAGAACAATCAATTACATTTAAAACACATACACGAAAAAAGCAACAAAAAAAAAAAAAAAGAAAACCTTTGTATACATTCTTACATTTCTTAAACAAATACTAGTGCAAAATGTATCCAGTTGGACAACGTAAGTGGCGAATGCAATGGAAAAAAATAAAAAAAAAAAACAGTACAAATCTGCCACATGTTACACACACACACACACCCCCGAAAACCCCCCAATGCTCACAATGAAGCTCTTTGATGTTCTACTTTTGCAAACGCACACACAGACACACACCCGTCGTCGGCTGCCTTTGCAAACACAATTCTCCACAATATCATAAAATTGAGAATGAATGAATGCGTAAATGGCCGAGGGCGAGGCACTCGAGACAGTTGAGTAACTGTTAAGTGCAATAGCGCTCAAAGCTCCAATAAGCAAATGCATATAACTAACAGCATAAGAGGAAGAGCACAATAGACTGTAGACTGTGTAGACTTGGGCGCATCAAATGAGAGCGCTAGAGCGGGAGAGATACAGGAACAGGCGGTTGTGTCAAACATGTGCACATAAATTGGGTCAACGACCGCAACGTAATAGTTGAGCTTTATGCTGCGGCTCAAGTGGAGTATTTGCTCGTCCTTAAGTTCGTCGTTCGATTGCTTCTTCAAAGCGAAGTTTCAAAGCGTCGCATCAATTGCGTCGCAGTTTTGTTGTAGTTTTTTTTTGCGTATTAGACACGAGGAGCGCGCAGCTGTCGAGTGTAGAATGGAGATGGGAGACTTTCGTAAATTTGCCTTTACGATAGTTTTGAGATATCGGCAAAAATAGATCAATTTCCATACGAGCAATGTACAATTTTCAGTTCCCTTGGGCAGATGCAGGCTCAATATAACCGCACACACATGTGTACACACTCGCATGTGGCAGATATACACTTGATTATTATAATGATAATGAAATGATAAATGGATGATGAAGCTGGGAGAAGCTGTAACTAAAATATTAATCGCACTCTATATAATATTCAATATGTTTCTTTATCACCTTCTCCTTCTTTCTTCTTATTTTTTTTCTCTCATTACATTTATTTCATTGAATCAAACATGATTGGCCATTTAATTTAATTTTTGTTTTATTTTCATTTTCATTTCTTTAATTTTTGACAATTTTGATTTTGATTAAATTTTCTTTTTATAGAGTCACAGTGGACCACCCCCTCGCCCACGCGGCCTCAGAGTCCCTCTCAGGCGCAGACTAGCTTCGACACGCTCACATGTAAATTTCTCTCCAACAAAACCAAATTACTAAAACTACTAAAACTAAACAAAAAATCGAATATCGAAAATCTAAAATGAAAAACAAAAACTGTTTATGTTCTTTAGTTTGATGTTTGAGGAAAACAAAAACCAAATTTGAACTAACATTAAAATGTCTACACCTTACTAACCCTATAAAAAAGTCTACACACTAATTTTTCATAGTAATGTGCAAAATTGTTACTAACAACATTTTTCGTTTCATGTAATGTTTATTTATGATTTTTCCGTTTGATCGAATGCAAACTAAAATGCACAGTTGTATTAAAAAAAAAACTCGACACAAAAAATCTCTACACGTCGCGTTACGTTACGCATACCGTTATACTTGTATAACTTTTGTACTCTTTTTTTTTTTCTTTTTCTTTTTGTTTTTTCTTGTGTAGTGCAACTATCTGCATGCCGGCGTTGCTCGTAACCTTTGTTTTAATACCCTTCCAGCTGGTTTTCTCATAAAATGCGTTTTGCATTTATATTCTTGATAGTTAAGTCCGTCTGCTTGAACAAATCCGTTGATGGATTCGGATCACAATATTATCTCAAAAAGCTAACGATCGAAAATTGAGTTATCATTTGAAAAGTTAAATAAAAATCACAAAGCGAGACTCACTTTGTGCTCAAGATCTCAGCAAAAATCCATCCCAGGTCGGATTACTATATCATATGGTTCTCGTAGAAAGGATCGCTCGAGATACATTTATTTTTATTTAATAAAAATATCTTTACCACTCACCAATTACGAATATGAATAAACCTAGGTATGTTCAAGATCGGAGCTCTATTTTGTTTAGCTCTCATTAAATTTATCAATGCGATGCTCAGATCACATTATTAAAGTCTACACACGTCTGTAAGGGTACCCAGTTTTCGGCCACCGAAGATATTTGTTCTAGTTTGTTACTTAGTACAATTATCTAGTTGCTAGTGCGTCGCATTGCCGTTAATTTACTTGCGTTTTATCTATGTTTGTATATGTAAGTTTTCGTTTGTAGTCTAATCCCGATTTCTGACACACACTTGCAGCACCACCAGCGCCCGGTTCATCGGTAAATCCCACCGCTGTGACCAGTCCGAGTGCTCAGAATGTTGCCGCCGGCGGTGCCACCGTTGGTGGTGCAGCTGCTGCTGCCGCTGCTCAGGTTGCCTCTGCTCTTGGCTCCACGGCCAGCGTATCGGCAGCCATTGCCGCTGCAGCGGCATCGCCCACTACGCAGCCGGACATGCCGGTCTTCACGTGCCCGCGACGACCGAATCTGGGCCGGGAGGGCAGACCGATTGTGCTCCGTGCGAATCACTTTCAGGTGACAATGCCGCGCGGTTTTGTGCACCATTACGACATCAATATACAGCCGGACAAGTGTCCGCGCAAGGTGAATCGCGAGATCATTGAGACCATGGTGCATGCGTATAGCAAGATCTTTGGGGTGCTCAAGCCCGTGTTTGATGGACGCAATAATTTGTATACGCGCGATCCGCTGCCCATTGGCAATGAGCGTCTGGAGCTTGAGGTGACGCTGCCCGGCGAGGGCAAGGATCGCATCTTCCGTGTGACGATCAAGTGGCAGGCGCAGGTGTCGCTCTTCAATCTGGAGGAGGCACTGGAGGGGCGTACTCGCCAAATACCCTATGATGCCATATTGGCACTCGATGTGGTCATGCGTCACTTGCCCAGCATGACGTACACGCCCGTGGGACGCAGTTTCTTTAGCTCACCCGATGGCTATTATCATCCTCTGGGTGGCGGTCGTGAAGTCTGGTTTGGTTTCCATCAGAGCGTTCGGCCATCGCAGTGGAAAATGATGCTCAACATTGATGGTAAGTGCGCGAATTAACTGCATCTCATTCGAATTCAATTCTCAATAAAATCCTTGCCTTACAGTTTCGGCTACCGCCTTCTATAAGGCCCAACCGGTCATTGATTTTATGTGCGAGGTCCTCGACATACGCGACATTAATGAGCAGCGCAAACCGCTCACCGACTCGCAGCGCGTCAAGTTCACCAAGGAGATCAAGGGACTCAAGATTGAGATTACACACTGTGGCCAAATGCGTCGCAAATATCGCGTCTGCAACGTTACACGGCGACCAGCACAAATGCAATCGTAAGTGGAAGCAAAGACATTGCAATCAAATCCTAGCTCAGGCTAGGTTAGTGGGGTATTATCCCTAGGGGTTGGTCTGGTAGAAACCTCTCACTCTATGAGTTCTAAGAAAACTTATTGTAGTCGTACGTTGATCGTGGCATTTGCAGAAGTGTGGACTAATAGGTGTTAACAGATCCTGTGGATCCAAGAAAGCTCTAAAAAGCAGTGTACGGGCCAAGCTTTCTGGGGAATACTACGTCCACTATGTGGAAACAGAATGCTCCTAGAGAGGCGACGAGCCTCTGAACCGAAATGTTCAATCTTTGGGAAGCGAATTCCGGATTTCTACATCAACGAGAACAGAATTCAGTTGATGACAGGAGTCATAACAGGCCAGGTGGCTGGATGTCCGAAGATCTGGCTTTAATTATTGACTCCAGGGCACAGTTTACATCTGACGACATTGGGCGAACTGGACCTCGATCTCTGGAAGAGATTTGCGTCTACTGTTTACAATTATTAGAATAAAAAGACATCACTTGAAGACTGGTTACTTAAACTGATTCCCTATTTATCTTTTCTCTTTTGATTAGCTTCCCGCTGCAGCTAGAAAACGGGCAGACTGTGGAGTGCACCGTGGCCAAGTACTTTTTGGATAAGTATCGCATGAAGCTGCGCTATCCGCATTTGCCCTGCCTGCAGGTGGGTCAGGAGCACAAGCACACCTATCTCCCGCTCGAAGTGTGCAACATTGTGGCCGGGCAGCGTTGCATCAAGAAGCTCACCGATATGCAGACATCAACAATGATCAAGGCGACCGCACGCTCGGCACCAGATCGCGAACGCGAGATTAACAATCTGGTCAAACGTGCTGACTTCAACAATGACTCGTATGTCCAGGAGTTCGGTCTGACCATCTCCAATTCCATGATGGAGGTGCGCGGCCGAGTGTTGCCGCCACCAAAGCTTCAATATGGGGGACGTGTCTCGTCGGGCATAACCGGACAGCAGCTGTTACCGCCACAGAACAAGGTCAGCCTGGCGTCGCCCAATCAGGGCGTTTGGGATATGCGTGGCAAGCAGTTCTTCACGGGCGTCGAGATACGCATCTGGGCAATTGCCTGCTTTGCGCCCCAGCGCACAGTGCGCGAGGATGCGTTGCGTAACTTTACACTGCAACTGCAAAAGATCTCCAATGATGCTGGAATGCCCATCATCGGGCAGCCTTGCTTCTGCAAGTATGCTACTGGACCGGATCAGGTGGAGCCCATGTTTCGTTATCTGAAGATAACCTTCCCCGGACTGCAGCTTGTCGTTGTCGTGCTGCCGGGTAAAACGCCTGTCTATGCGGAAGTGAAGCGTGTGGGCGACACGGTGCTGGGCATGGCCACGCAGTGTGTACAGGCCAAGAATGTAAACAAGACATCGCCACAGACGCTCTCCAATCTGTGCCTCAAGATCAATGTAAAGCTGGGCGGCATTAACTCTATTTTGGTGCCCTCGATTCGACCCAAGGTCTTCAATGAGCCCGTCATTTTCCTGGGCGCCGATGTCACCCATCCGCCGGCTGGTGACAACAAGAAGCCATCCATAGCCGCTGTTGTTGGCTCGATGGATGCGCATCCATCGCGTTATGCGGCCACGGTGCGCGTTCAGCAGCATCGCCAGGAGATAATTCAGGAGCTAAGCAGCATGGTGCGCGAACTGCTTATCATGTTCTACAAATCCACCGGTGGCTATAAGCCGCATCGCATCATACTCTATCGCGACGGCGTCTCCGAGGGTCAATTCCCCCATGTGCTGCAGCACGAGCTGACCGCCATACGCGAGGCATGCATCAAATTGGAGCCGGAGTACCGACCGGGCATTACATTTATTGTCGTACAGAAGCGTCATCATACGCGACTCTTCTGCGCCGAGAAGAGGGAGCAGAGCGGCAAATCGGGCAACATACCCGCCGGCACCACCGTCGACGTTGGCATCACACATCCCACAGAGTTTGATTTCTATTTGTGCAGCCATCAGGGCATTCAGGGCACCAGTCGCCCCTCCCACTATCATGTGCTCTGGGATGATAATCACTTTGATTCCGATGAGCTGCAATGCCTCACCTATCAACTGTGCCACACCTATGTGCGTTGCACGCGTTCTGTCAGCATCCCAGCGCCGGCCTACTATGCGCATTTGGTTGCGTTCCGTGCCAGGTATTTAACATTTATATTCATTTTAGACTATGTTTATGCTATGCTAACTAGACAGGTGATTATAGTTTTGTAAAACTAGCGCTGTTCTATGCGATTTTCAAAACTTGTAGTGAGGTTAAAAAATGTGCAAGCGCAGCTAACTTAACTAGCCTAAAAGCATATTTGGAGTTGCCAGATTGCCTTAGAAGAGGCAGAAATCAATAGGCGCAGACAACTTAACTAGCCTTAAATCAAGTTTACGTTGCCAGACTTTCAAAAGCGGCAAAAGTATAGCATAGCATGAACGAGTCTATATCAATGTTGATTAATCAATTACTGACATTCCCTTGCCCAACAGATACCATCTGGTCGAAAAGGAGCACGATTCCGGCGAGGGATCGCATCAGAGCGGCTCCTCCGAGGATCGCACGCCCGGCGCCATGGCACGCGCTATAACGGTTCATGCCGATACCAAAAAGGTCATGTACTTTGCCTAAAAAGTATAAAAAGCGACACCAAAACGAAAAACAAACAAATTAACAAAAACACATCCACACAGCAGCAACAACAACAACAACAAAAACACTTAAATTTCGAAAATGAATTCGAATAAGCAGCCAACTCAGAAAAAAAAAATCAAAGCGTTTACGAAAGCCGAGTCGAAATCATTAGAGAATAAGTTTAAAATGATGTTTATATTTAAGTTACAAAGAAAGCCAGAACAGCTCCTTTGGAGCACATTTGCATTAGCTTTTAGGCCCAAAATACACACACAAACAATACACACACACACACACACACCAATACCCACACGCCAAAATCGTAGGGATTAGAGAAAAAGGGAATCGAATGTTTAAGCACAAGCAGGCGCAACAAATGTGAAAGAGAATTCTCAACAAAAAAAAAAAAAAAAAAAATTTAACAAAAAATTTTAAAATAAAAACAAGCGTAGCGAAACAAACTAAAGGGAACAAAACGAAAGTCAAATAACAACAACAGCTGAAAAGAAACGCAAAACAACAACACACATTTACGATGAACTTTTGTAATAGAATAAATTATATTTTTACACAATGCAAAACAAAAACAAAGTTTAAAAAATGTGAAGACAAAAAAAATGCAGACAACCAAAGGTTTTTTAGTATATCAAAACAAGAAAAAAGTTGCTGATTAACACACACACACACACACACACGCAGACTACAACACATACACAACAACAACAACAACTCGGAATTCTCTGTACTGTGAACGAAGACCACCACCAAGCTTAAAGAATTATTAACAAAAACAAAAATGACAACAACAAACAACAACATTACGACAAGCATTAAAGAGTGTAATAATTAGCCATATATATATATATGTATGTATGCATGTATGTATGTTTGTATAAAACAAAAAGAAAAACTTCAATACTACAACTCAAATGTCCAGAATTGTAAAGAAAAGCAAACTTTTTAGTAGACTTAAGTTGGGAACTACCAAAACAAAAAAACAAACAAAAAAGTAACAACATTAACGATAACTCCAATTTCAACAAGGGACAAACTTTTGGTCAGACAATTGCTAGTTATATTTATATATATAATATATATTATATACATGTATGTATAATTAGGCAACTAGTATATTGTATCTGTATAAACGTGGCTAGCCGTGACTTTAACACAAATGGCAAAAAACAAAAACAAAAACAATACTTAAAAGTTTGCGCTAAACTTATGCTAAAGTCAACAGTTGCTGTTTAACTAAACAGCGAAATTTAGTTATAGTTAAATACTTTATGTTTTCTATAAACACACACACACACACACTCACATACACACACACACACACACACACACTCACATACACACTCACACAACACAACAAACACGGCATATCAAACCCAATGTCCAATTAATTTATGTACCTCTATTTAGCTCAACTTAAGTTTCATAATTTTAATAACAAACACAAAACGCTGTTAATTGTATTAATGAAGTCTTTACAAATTACGTGGTGTACGGGTAAACAAATAATATGCTAATTAAGCGCAATTCTTTATTCAAATTATATTTTCGCAGCTGCTCCCCTAAACTCATAGGGCATATTTAGTTTAAGTTTTAGTTTTTTTTTTTTTTTAAATAATTGCCAATTTTACAAACCCTACAAATATTAATATGTATATATAAATAGATATATATATATATATACATATATGTACTTTTATGGAGGACACAGTTCAAGTTAACATTATGCTGATTTGTTCTATTATAGAACCAAAAACGAGCAACCCATTTATTTATAACAATTTCTGTCTTCAGACACTTCAAGCGGCCTCTCATGCAAAAACTATGTTGAAATTGAATTTACAATTTTTTTAAACAATATTTTGATATCTTTCAAAACATGTCGTCTACACACACACACACACACACTCGCACACATATACCTACACCCTCTCACACACACATACAATAAAATACATATATGTGAGCATTATAAAATACATAAATTATAAACATGTATAAGCTAAAATTTTCTATTACAAATTAGTTCTTAAAACAAAAACAACAAAATAAAATTGTGCAAGAGCAGCTGAAAATTCGGTAGCTTTGTAACATGTTTATTTTGTTTTTAATGTATTTGTATTTTTTATGATGAAAAAAAAAAAAAAAAAAACATTAATTATTTAGCATGTTTTAACACAAGGGATTAAAATTGTACATTTATTTCTTAACAAACAAAGAAAAACAAAACACAAACGAGTAAAAAACAATTCTAATTTTAAGGACATCCAAAAGCAAAAAGCAACAATGTAATCGAAACAATGCAAAAATTATGCGGGGTCTCTTAAGTTTAGGTACATGCGCCCTCCCCCCCTCCCCGGGTCTCTCAACAAAACCCCACTCTACAAATACATTTTTATGTACTTTAAGCTAAACAACAAAAGAAAACAACAACAACAATATATGTGCCGACAATGAATGTATCCTTGTAATTGTAATTTGTACTTGTAAAACACACGAGGCATGGCCATAATGCTGGTTCGACATTTATAGAGCAAAGTCTAAAGCTTTAACACAAAATACATGATTAACATAAATATATATCTATATATCTATATATATGTATCTAGATATATGCCCAGACTCTTGACACTTGTGATTAAGACATTAACAGAATTAATATTGGCGCATAACTTATAAATTACATAATCCATTAATATATACATATATAACAAGCTAATATAATTGCAATAAAAGATTTATACATAATTATTATGTAAATGTATTATTCCCCTCCTTAAAAACGAAAACAATTTCATGGTTTCTTCAAATGTCGCGCAGCTAAACCGAAGGACATTATAACACGATATCTCATATATAGTTATATATATAGACTAGCCCTATATATATATACATATATAGCAGAGAGTGAGATTTGCATGGATTGATTGCCGATCTATAAACGAATACTGTATACATTGTATAATATACATATATCAAAGTCCAACTGAATGTAATACTTTTTTGCTCTGCTCTATAAACGAGGGCCGCCAACAATGAGTTAATATACTATATAATATACTATATCGTATATATATATATATTACGAATAAATAGTTTAAAAGAAAACAGTTTTCTAATCAACAGGCCGGGAAGCCGACTATAATGATTCTCTCACTTTCTATGTGTCGAAATTTAATTGAGCTTTAACAAAAAAACAGAAAAAACAACTTATAATAAAAAGAAAATGGATCAGAGCTGGGGCCTCTTGTTGTTTCTAACAATTATTACTTATAAATGTGCCGTTTATTGCAAACTCAATGATATAATTAATTAAATATTAGCAACTAAGTACACAAAACATATAAATGTCTACAATAATATACAACTATATATATATATATATACTTGTCGGATTAGATGATCAAACGAAGCTAGAACAGCAATTGCACAACTCTTCCTAAAGGAAATAAAATTGAGCCACAATTAACAAAAAAGCAAAAAAAGCAAAAAATGCAAAAAAAATAAAAATTCCAAAGGACTAACTCCAAGCAATTATATACGTTTAATTACTTACCAAAATATTATATGTATATTTATATATATATATATAAATATGTGTAAGTGTGTATGTTTTGCGTAAGTGTGTACACGTATTCTTCCAATTAGAACCACAAAAAAAAAAAAAAAACACCACGCCCCTAACCCAGGCCCAGAGTTGTCTAAGTGTTCCAATTAACATACAAAGACAAAAATAAATACATACAAATATTGTTTAAAAACAAAAACAAAAAGCAAATAAACCTTAGCTGAAATTGGATTAGCAAAAATCTTGAAAAAAAAAAAAAAAAAAAAAACAAAACAAAAACTAAAACAAACAAATAAAGTACTCGTAAATTAAAGGTATCAAAAGTATCGTCAGAAGCTTACAAATTACATATTAAAGTAAAACTTACTTATATATCTGATATCTGATCCACTTGAAAGATCAATTTCAACAACAACAACAACAACAACAACAACAATAAGAACCCAATCAAACCCTTACTTTAAAGTTTAAACCAAAATGCCGGGTAATTAATCAATAACATAAATAATTATTAATTATTATTTAAGCAAATTGAGCAAAAATACATTATTCGTAAAGCAAATAAATAAATAATAATAACTAAATGCAAAAAGTAAGCAACGTAAATATGGGAAATCTGTAACTTTGGTGATCTTTTTAAATGTTATTAGTAAAAAAAAAAAAATATATATAAAATACTAAAATTAAAAATACAAATCAAACAAGTTCTAAATGTGACTTAAATTACGACGTAACGATTTTTCCACACTATTGATAAACTTATTAATATTGGATTATCATCGGAGACAATTAATTTAACTCAATTGAAATTAAAAAAAAAAAAAAAAAAAAACAAGGAATTAATTAAAACCAGCTGTCAAACAATTAGTTTCTAAGCGCTTCAATACAAATAGTTCTTATGTATAACAACTAATTCAATTAAGTTACATTTTATACAAAAGAAAAAATCGAAAATTAAAACATTTCAGATTAGTTTGCAATTTTTTGCGGTTTTACATAATTTTTTTGCTTAATTTTGCAAAATTTACATTTGGCAATCTACATAAATGCATGTGTATGTGTGAATTTGTGAGTAGAACCAAAATAACATATTCAATTGCATTGCAAACAAGAAAAACAAAATACATAGACACCTATTTTTTGTTCAATAAATATATATTTAACTAAAAAGCATCGTTTTTGTTTAATGCCTGCAACAGAATCCCATTTGAATGACGTCACAAAAGTTTTAGTCATGGATGCAGATCCAAGGAACTTGTCACTGAATTGGTTCACGGTTCGCTCAAATAACTTGTCACTCTGAATTGGTTCACGGTTCGCACAAATAACTCGCCTTTCGGCTTCCAGTCATAACAATGCATCTATTTATTTTTTTCTAAGCTAACAAGTTGAAAATCTCCTCTTGCATTCTTATCTCTACTGCCTCACATTTGAAAAGAACTCTTGATTAAAAAAAACTAACGTTGGTTCGGTTCACGATTTGATTCAGGTTCGGCTCGCGTACATGATTTTTCATAGCCATGAACCTAGATTTAAACATATTTTTGAAGCAACCAATATTGCCTTGGTTTTAGGTATATTGTTATTATTCTAGATATCTTGCAACCAACTTTTCATTTTATTTCAATTTCCAAATTCAAAACTCAACTTAGCTAAATTTTTAAAATTTAAGCTGGCAACAATTTTTACATCGATAACCAACCACTCTTATCGATATGTACTCAGTGTTGAGCTGGCCACTGCGACTGCTATCGCTGAGCAGAAGTCGTGAGAGCAGCGTATTTAGCATAACGCAGTCGAAATTTTTCGCCGCTTCCAACATGACAAAAAGCGCATTGATTATCCTGGCGCCAGGTGCGGAGGAAATAGAGTTTACCATTGCAGCGGACGTGTTGCGTCGTGCGGGCGTAAGTGACAACCCATTATCCGGCTATTTTTAGCATCTATCGCAACCCCTTTTACGCCCAGGTCAATGTGATCGTCGCCGGTTTGAATGGCGGCGAGCCCGTCAAGTGCTCGCGTGAGGTAGTCATTGTGCCGGACAAATCCCTGGAGGAGGCGCTGGCGGATGAGCCATTCGATGTAGTTGTGTTGCCCGGCGGATTGGGCGGCTCGAATGCCATGGGTGATTCGAAGGCGATTGGCGAGCTGCTGCGTAGCCAGGATTCGGCTGGACGTCTAATTGCAGCCATCTGTGCAGCGCCCACAGCGTTGGCCAAACACGGCATAGCCACCGGCAAGTCGCTGACGTCGTATCCCGCCATGAAGCCTCAACTGGTGGATAAATATTGGTGGGTCAACTACTAATATTGGCATATAGAATATGTATGATATACGTTTGTATTTTAACCAGCTATGTGGATGATGAGAACGTCGTGCAGGATGGAAATCTAATAACCAGTCGTGGACCGGGCACAGCCTACGAGTTTGCACTGAAGATATCTGAGCAGCTGGCTGGCACTGCGAAGGCCCAGGAGGTGGCCAAGGGCATGCTCCTGACTTTCAACTGATATTCATACTCATAGACAAAAATAATCTCTTGTTCTGGTGGGCAACAGTAGCAAAAAAAAGACGGTTGAGAAAGGCTATAATCGATAAAGTAGTAGCAAGTATCGATACATCGATACTGCAACATCGCGGTTCTTTCACATGTTTGAGTATTTTATGCCCTTCGAACGACCCTCAATTTATATCAAAATGAGCAATAAATTCTAATTATTTGATGCTAAAAAGTGAAATATGTGTAAAAAATGTTTAATTTTAAACGTTATCTCACGTGATAAATGACTTAATATGCAAACAAATTAACTACAATGCGTATCTAACAACCTAAATAGTATATAAAAAATATTAACTGAAAATTCATTAAAGCAACAGTAAATACCTACAATTATTCATAGATAAATAGGATGTTATAATTAAGTGTTGAAAATAATTTCAATATTGGCGCATAAGAAAATACCACACGCATGACGTCATAGGCGCGGGGAACTCCGCAGAACAAACTCGCAACCTTTTACGCTCTGCAACCATGCGCGGAATGGACCTGTTTCACACCAGCAGTTGCGCTCTCTCGCTTCTTACTCTCCCAGTACTATCGCCGCCGGATAGAATATTTCACTTGCTCAATCGATAGACGATATCAGTTTCAATTCACAAGTCAACGCGGTAGGACGTGTGCGCGCTAGTAAGCCGCCTGGCCGTTACTCGCATTGCATTTCGGTAGAATTAAATTTCGCTGCATTGGGAAATTTTCATTGTGTGTGGTTTTTGGGCACGTAAATTATAATTTATTGTTGTTGCGCCCAATTGCACCCAAGTACGCCTCCCGTATGTGCATATGTGTGCGTGCTTGTTTGTGTAAGTGTTGTCTGTGTAGTCGCCGTCAATGTTGTTGTTGTTGTAAATTGCACAAGTGTAACGGTATCTATATCTAGAAGTGCATCAAGCACAACAGCAACAACAGCAGCTTCGTTGTAAGCAGCATAGTGTAAAGAGTGTGTAAACGAAGTGCAAACCAAAGAGTAGCACAAAAAAAAAAAAAAAAAATTGTGCAGCTCATTCAAACTGCACGCTTGTAAAAGGCACAAGAGATATATTCAACAAAAGTAAATGCAACAATAACAAATGCAACAACAACTCGAACGATTCGCTTGCTTAAATTGCCATAAATTATTTTATAATTTTTGTGTATGCAGTGTAACTACACACACACACACACACACACACATGTACTGCACTTTGTGAATGTGAAAATTAACATAAGCATCAGAGCAGCAGCGTGAAAACGGCAAACAACAGGAAAAATGTTGCTCGAGAAAAGCCAAAACGAAACGAAAAAAAAAAAAAATAGTGGATATAACAAAAACAACAACAAGAAGAGCACCCTGCTTGCCTGCACAGCTCAGCCGCTCCTTACGCTCTTTCTCTCTCGCCATCTCTCTCTATCTATCTATCCATCTCCTTTGCCGTAACTGCTGCTCTCTTGCTGCTGCTGCTGCTCCTTATGAGTCAGCGTGCAGAGCAGCGCTGCTCGCGTCGGCGACCGCAGCACGATTTGAGGGCAATGTATGGCAAACAAAAAAAAAAAAAATAATGATAAAAAAACGTGCAAAAGAAATTGTGCAAAATTCAAAGCTTCAACGTGTTTCGGTCCTCTGCAGCGCAGACAGTGACAAATGCAAAGTGAGAAAAAGCAGCAAGAAAAAAAGTGCATAAAGCAGAGATCGACAAAAGTAAAAAGCTTCAACAATAAACGGTATTTGTTCTCATTTGGAATTTGTTCCAGCCGCCAACATTTGTCGATCTGCTAATGTGTGTGCGCTACGTATATGAGTGTGTGTGTGTGTGTGTGTGTGTGTTTGTGTTAAATAAACAACTACATAATTTGTTTATGAACTTTTAAATGGAAAACAAAGGCAACGTAAAGATGTATATGTACGTGTAGATAAGTGTGTGTTTGTGTTTAAGAACTGTGTCAACCCTCAACGCTCAACCCTCAGCACACAAAGCAGCTGCGTCGCTGCCGGCAAAGGCCGGCTTAAGTGTTGGCAGCGCTGCGCCTTCCAAGATGCAGCCCTCTGCGTTATCTTCGTCGAAATCAAAAGCTCTTCCCATACAAGTTCGCATTGTGATGCTAATTAGCAAATGCATGTGTTTTTTAAAATCAATCTTTATTCTTTTATTCCTGTTACGCGCGCTTGAAAAATCGATAGGATAAGACAGCGATGACGGCAGAGGGGGAAGTATGGTAGGATAATTTTTGAGTGGTGGGTGACACATTTGCTCACATTTCACATGTTCCGTTTTGATCAGTCAATCGCACGCATTACTCATACACACGCACACACTGACATTCAACCTGCTGCCTGTGCCGTTTGCCGCCTGCCGCCTGCCAATGGCAGCCCTGACACTGACCACAACAACATTCATAACACAGACAGCGCATGCAGTGGTGAAAGAGAGTTCGAGAGAGGGAGAGAGCGAGAGAGAGAGAGAGAGAGAGAGTGAGTGCAAGACTTCCGCTCTCAGCATTTATCTTTGCTTGTGCCGGCGCTCTGTTTACAATTTGGTGCTTTTTTTAAACACTTTTTTTTCTTCTGTTATGTTCTTTATTTTGCTTGTTCTTTTTATAACAGCAAAGTTCAGTGGCTGCTGAAAATGCACGCAACCAACCCCCAAGCACAAACACAATCACACACTATTCAGCGCTTGGCCTTTTGGCAGCTGGGCTAATACAGTGAACGCTGGCAAAATGAAACTTATGCAAAAAGGAATTTGCTCAGAAATCGGATTTCTTAAAAAATGAATGCAGCCTTAATCAAAGCAAACGCCCTTGACGTTTGTCCTCGATAAAAATAAGCTTAAAAAATCAGAAATTAAATTTTAAATGCACTTTTTTTTTATACCCTAAACCCATTGAAAATTGGTATAATGTATTCCTGAATGCCGTTTGTTAAAGAAATGTATGAAAATTAAAAAAAAAGTGAACTTGAAGAAACTATCTAATTTAATTTAGTTTACAATGAGCTCGAAGCTGGCTAAAAAGTATTTTTTCAGCCATATCAAAAGAACAAAAATTTCTATATCTATGGTAAAGTTCGACTTTGGCAGTAAGTAGCAAAATGTTGCTGATACGAATTGCGTTCTAATTAGCGAGCGTCCACTGTACATAATATTTCATATTACAAGCGACATTGCTCTCTCTCTCCCCCTCTCTCTCTCCCTCTCTCCCTCTCTCTCTTAACGAGTTGTAACATCATCAAATTGATTTGCGGCCCTAGCCTAGACAAAAAACATGCGAGGGGTTGTTGTAGTTGTTGTTGTTGTTGTTGTTGTTGTTCCGCTGTTGGCCCGGAAAATGCACTCGAGCGTTGACTGTAGCTGTTTTACCGCTTCGTCTGCCTATCTCCTTCTCTAGTACTTCCTCTTCTTCTTCGTTTCGTTTTGCCGTCTGACAAGTTGTGCGTTTTTTCCATGCACTTGGCCCATGTTTTTGCTCTTACTCCTGCCACAGCTCTTGGCTCAAAAGTTTCCCTCGGTCTGGTCGTCTGGGTGTGCCGCCCAGAGTCTCGGCCCCAGCGGAACGCTGAACTCGTGGCCAAAGTTCAAGTGGCGCCGCTTTGCATGCAAGTTCTGGGCGTGCCGCCCAAAAGGCGTCTGGAGGTGTCCGATTAGCCTAATTAGAGTTAAGGCCCAGTAGATACTTTTGCCAGCAATTGTAGATTAAATAACGTTTTTTTTTACAAAAATAAATGACTTAATTTATGTTGTAACAATTGCCCTGCATCATCGTCATCATCGCCGTGTCGCGGCGCATGTCTCGCATTATCTGTCTTGTGGCATCTCTGATAAGCGACAACCAACAACCAATGCAATCAGCAACTGAGTTTCCACAGAATTATTATTGGTAACTCAGCTTCAAACCTCAAAACTTCCAGCTAATTAAAATTCTGCAGAGGCAACGCCTACAAAAAAGAACAACTATATACTGTCTAGGCCTCACTGTGAAAGGAAAGCCCCAATTAGCCCGCCAACTGACGCTCGTAAACATGAAAATGAAGTGTTTCAAACAGGCCCCATTTAACAATTAGCGGCTAGACAGTTGGAAAGATGAAAGACAAACTGATGACTAGATGATACAGACTTATGATCACGCTGAACAGTGACTGATCTTTGAGAAAAAAGCGATCTGTGGTGAAGGCAACTCAAGATCTGCTTCTGAGAGGAACATTGGTGACGATATCCAAAATATAAAGGAGTTATATTACCCTAAGAATATCTGATATCAGCTGTTAATATTTAGAGCAGAAATGTTTAACGATCTATGATGAATAAGGCGAAGATACGCCTGAGAGTTAAGAAGGAATATTTCGAATTCAATTTAAGAATCAAGAACTCAGACTGAAAAAAGTTAGATATTGATTAAACAAGAATGTCAGCCAAGTTCAGATAGCAGATATTACCAGGAATCGAGACATAGTTCTAAGATATACATGTATCTTACAGATATGCTCCATAATCTTCCGGTCTTCCGTGCGCAATTGGAGATATGCTTAGACATACGCCCCAAAGCTTTGCCTAATTAAACGTTCATATTCGACAATTTAATAACTAGATGATGATTCAGTCGAGATAATATGTTGATCGACCAATGCCAACTGGAATGGAAATGAAAATGTCGAAATTTTTGAAATATCATTTTAATTGAACTCGTTTCACAACTGATATGCAAAACGTTGTCTAATTGGGTGACCCCAAGGGGCTGCCCGATAAATAATCGTTGTGCCAAACAGGCCCAAAGGCAAATGACATAATCGTTATCATGTGCTCGGCTATAACTCACCCATTAGCCGGAGCGTTGGGGCCTGCAAATAATGATCTAATGGAATCGTTTGTTCAATCAATGCAATTTGGAATATGATTTCATTGGGTTCTAGTTTTATGAATCGAGACTAATGTCGCTTATTAATGCCTGTCAGCTTACGAGACAATTAAAAATTGTGCGCTGCTTAGTTCCCATGGTCGGGTTTTATGCCTCCCCCCCCGCCCCCAACCCCTACGGCTCGTATGTCGGGTCGTATTCTATATTTATACCCTGTAAAACATCAGGACTGCAGCTGCCTGCCTTCTTCCTCAATTGATTTACCTGAATCTTCGAATATATAAGCTCTAAACATTGTTGATCGGATAGGCTGATGGTTTCAGAAATTATTCAAGAGTTCTTCCAAGTGTGGAGTTAAGATGAACTGGAAAAGCGACATTTGTGCCGCCAGAATGTGTGCTCAAAACGGATTACAGGGCATCTGCTGGTCGTGCACTTTTGACCAGAGCACCCCTACTTGTTCTTTTTTTTTATTATTAACTTTTTCTAAGCGATGACGTTGTCAAACTGGTTGCCATTGTGTGCGTTTTTATCAGCGTTTATTGTTTTGTGACGGTTTTTATTTTTTCTACTATTTGCTGTTATTGTCCGTTCAACTGTCGCTTAATTGACTTTGTGGTTGCCCAAGTCCCGTCCGCTCTCCGCTCTCCCTCTCCCCCCCTCTCTCTCTCTTTCAGTTAATGTCTCTTTTCAACTGGGAACCCCAACGGCTGATCCAAGCCCAGCTTGAGCTTCTCCCAGCTCACCTTTGCCAGCTCCCTGTCGAGCGGAGGAATTCGCTCGTGGAATGGACTCCTCTTTGGGCGGGTTGGTCTTCAAAAAGTCTTGTGGTGTTGCCTCAAGTGCTTTTTTATGGGCTCTCCACAGAATACGAGTTACGACTGCGCCAGCTATAAATGTGGCATTGCTTACCACAGAGCCGAGCCGTAGGCATCGCTATACAAACAAAGTCTGCACCGACAAGTTCCGGTGCTTCAGTTGATAGCGAGGGCTCAGGAATGTGTGCACCAAAAAAAAAAAGATCAAGTTGAAGGCTGTTTATAAATAACAATCGAAGAAGATGCAATTCGAAATGTGCCAAAGATCATTTTTGGAATTTTGTTTAAGCTAAAAGGAAGAAATTTTTAAAGAAGCAAGGAATTAAGTTCTGGACAAACTGAAAATTTGTTTAGTAAAATTTATTTAAAATTCAAAAAGTTGGGGATTGATTTTAAGTGTGCCAACCAATTTTGTAATTTTTCTTAATTCTAGAAAAGGTTTTTTTTCAATCCCAAAGAAGCAAAGAGATGAATTCTTAGCAAAGCGAAAAGTAAACTTATTGATGGAGTTTTTTTTTATTAAAAATGTGTTATTTGTATAAAGATTTTTAAAATGTTAAGGATTGTTTTTAAATATGCCAATCAAATTTTATAATTTAAGACCTAACTAAGCCAAGAATTGAGTCTTTACCAAGGCGAAAAATAAATGTTTGCAGTTTTTAAATCGAATTTTTAGCTTGTTTCTGAAAAGTCTTAAGAATATTTGTTATTATTTCCTAATGGGCATAATCTAGGTAATCTTCATTTTGGTAATCAAAAGATACAAATGATATATGATATGCACTATTATATGTACTTAAGAGGAGGGTTACGGAATCAGGGTGACTATTGAATAAATAATAAAATATTTTGTTTATTTTTATTTATTTTATATTTGTATACCCTGAACCCATTAAAAATGGGTAAAAAGGGTATATTGTATTTGTGCAAAATGCAAATGTATGTAACAGGCAGAAGGAAGCATCTCCGACCCCATAAAGTATATATATTCTTGATCAGCATCAATAGCCGAGTTGATCTAGCCAAGTCCGTCTGTCTACCTGTCCGTCCGTCCGCCCGTCCGTCCGTCTTTCCGTATATATGAACGCAAGGATCTCAGAATCTATAAGAGCTAGAGACTTAAAATTTTCGAAGTAGGTGCTCCTAGGGCCTGCGCAGATCGAGTTTGTTTCCGATAATCGATAACTTGCCCCGTTTCCAAGTAATCGATATCGTCATCCTGTTTTTTGAGCAATTTTGGCAAATAACTAGAGCTAGAGTCACCAAACTTGACATTTAGCTTCTAGAATAGTATTGTATATACCTGCATTTGGTATTGGAAGAAGAGGGTTCAGGGTATCGCCTAGTCGGGAGCTCCCGACTAGAACCTCTTACTTGTTTTTTTTTTAATTTAGTTAGCATTTAAACTTGTTGATTTCTTGTGGTTTGCAAATGAAGCTCGACAAATTTGTATTTAGCTCAGTGCACGTTGCCGACTCTCTGCCTGTCGTCGAGAATGTTCGCGTTCCTCTGGGCCCTTAAACTTAATTATATATTTGCGTTTTGCTATCTGAACAGCTGTTGCGCCCATTTGGGATCTCTGTCGCCAGCCGCGCAGCTGGAGGGCAACTTGGAGATGCGAATTTTAGTGTCGCGTCTCGTTTTCGTTTTCGTTTTCTATTTTCGAATTGCCCGTCAGCTAATTTGCAAGTTAAATGTGCTACCTACCCATTCGGATGTTCTTAATTAAATCTGTATCAAATGTAGTTTCAGAGCTCTGGAGCTTCTGTCTTAGCAAACAGTCTATATAGCCAGGCAATACGATAAATCAACGTGTCAGCAACCTTCGTTTGATTGCAGCGGCGATTAGATCAGCGCATTTACGATTCTATATACCCTGTGATTATTGTTAGGCGGGAGAGAAGGTATACTGCATATATATTCTTGATCAGTGTTAACTGCCAAGACGCAAAGTTGAAATAATCGTGCCTATTTACCGTATATAGACAAAATTTAAATAATCGATAATTATCGATAACATTCGGCTCCGATTTGACCATATCTCAGAGCTTATAAGCGCTAGAGGCCTTAAATTTGGCATTCATGAGCGCGTATATATTTACAAAAAATCGGATGAAACACCTAAAAATTATGTAAGAAACGAATTTTGCGTTATGTGGGTCCTGGGGAAGAAAGAAGAAGATTCAAGTATTTACAGGATAACTCCTAGTCGTTTGACTCTTGCTTGCCTTGGACGTTTCTGCTATTTTTAATCGCAGGTACAAAAGTAAAGGCCGCCTGTACGCATAGTTTGAGTTTTTTTCTTTTCATTTTTTCTTTTCATTTTTTCTTTTCTGAATTCTAACTGTACAAGTTATCATTCAACAATTAAATTCATGACTCGCTTATCAGCTGATAAGCGCACGCACACATTTATTTTCAGTTTTTGTTTTAGTTTATTTTTTTGGGCTTTCTATGATAAGCTTGTTGATTCCAGGCCTGACAGTGACGGCGACGTTGGCGTCAGCGTCAACGCTTGTCTACAGTTTGGCGTGCACTCGAGCGTGTGTCAACCTGTGCCGCACAGTTTGACAATCACTCGAACGCAGCTGTCGGGCATTTCAAATTTTAAGCTTGCCAATCACGTCTGCTGACCCCGCCACCCGCACCCCTTCCATTGTGCTGCGGCTATTGTGTACAGTTAGTTATTCTATGTGACTGACCAAATGTGTCCACAGAAGACATTGATAAAAGTCATAAAAAGCATGCGGCACAAAACAAAAACGCGTCCAAACAATTCCCATAAACACACACTAGCACACACACAAGCGCACAGTTATTTCAGTGCCAAAAGACATTCAATAATAATACAATTTAGCAGCGATAATTGGCCATTGAGCCGCTGGCAAGCAAAAGAGAGCGCCCGAGAGCGGCAGATAACATGGCTACACTGGAATCTTGCCGTTAGCTGCCCAATAAAACATTTTCTGGTTCTTGTGACTTTTCTTATTTGGCCTGTATATTTTATGACTCTTGCACATTGCACGCTGCTTCGCAACGTCGGCAGCGCTGCCTATTTCCGGTATTGCATTGCGCTTGCGCAAATGCTCTCTCGCGCGCTCTCTTTATTGAAAAAAAAAAAAAAACAAACCGGTCTCGCATTTCTATTAACGCGCTCTCGCCTGCTCTCTGTGCGGCTTGATTATGTTGACATTTGGCTGCACTCTTACGCACACACACACACACTAATACACACACACACACACTCATGCACTAGAACACACGTGCACCGTTGTTTATCAGCAAACGTAGTTTCCGTTGCTCGTTCGAATTTCATTGATTGTAAATTGCGCGACCGTTTTTCGATATCGAATGCGCTGTTATTGTTTTTGTTTGCTGTCTGGCTATTTATCCAAGGCACAGTAGCTCTCAAACTGTGCATATAATTATCGCAAATGCCATCCGTTTTCCGCTTGTGGTTTCAACTATGCGTGTGGGTGTGTGTGTGTGTGTGTATGTTTGTGTTGTTTTTATTAGCTGGCATTGACCCACTGGCAAACGGTTGCGCCGCGAACGCCTGATAACAAGCGCTTTTGTTGTTGTTGTTGCTGTTACTGTTCGCTTTACATATACAGCAAAGGCCAGACAGAGGCGGCGGCTATAATTTACATGTTCGCCTAAAAGTATGCAATGAAAAATGTTACGACCTCAAAATTTAAACGAGTTGTTGAAAAAACAATTACAATTGAATTTTACAAATTCTGTCAACGAAACGAATAATAAAAACAAATATGTTTTCATTAACATCGAAGGAAACTCAGACAACACATAGAGAACCCTAAAAAATATGCATACCTAATACAACAAATTAAATTATAAAATCAGTGCATAACTGCATAAAAACTGTTAGCACAAATAAATTTCTTAAATTTGTGGCACAAGTACAGTGAAAGCTCTCAAAGGCCTTTTGTTTGAAAGGGACTTTCAGCTATTCGCCTGAGTAGAGCTTTCACTGTACAATTAAAAACAAAATAAGCCAAAATTCAAACGTTTTTTCTTAAACAGAACACAACATTTTATGAAATTTTTATTTTCTTTCTTTTTTTTTAATTTACAGCCAAGTATTAAAAGGAACAAAGTTCATGTTAGCCAAATTTTAGTACAATTTCAATTAGGGCTTAGGTAAAAAAAAAAGAACAAAAACAAACCAAGCGAAAGCTCAGCTCAGGCGCAAGCGAGACGAGAGAGCAAGCAGAAGCAACCATCTCGCTCGCACACACCTCAAGCATAGGCAGAAATAAACGCAAAGACGGCGTCCCCGCGCAGCTACATCCGCTCTCGCTCCACACCGCAATCGCCACATTCGCCGCAACTGTTGGCGGTCGCCGGTCGGGGGGAGGAGATCAATTGCAACGGCCATACAACAGCTGCATCGTTGGGGTCGTGCCCCCTGCTGCAGCCACGGCATCATCAATCCGAGCAGCAATTGTGCAAACGGCGACGCATCTATGCATCAACGGGGAGCGCTGCCAACATTATGATGGATCGCGAATCCCTTAGCGAATGGGCTAAGGACAAGCCGCTCAGCATACTGCAGCTGGATCCGGCAGATCGGGCCGTGCTACGCATAGCAGGTGAGTCAAGAAATACCCTCAACTAGTTGTCAATTTAAGTGTTCACCTATGTTATTTGTTGCAAGAAACATTTCCATATTTCTGAACGATATTTATTCGAACATATGATATCGATAATATTGAATAACATATATATTTCGTATAGCTAACAAATTTGTACAGTTTCTTGTGTGTGTTAAAATGGGAAACTTACTCTTCACTTAAAATCTGAAGAATTGTACAAGTTTGAAGTTTATCGATCTAATTGAATTCTTACTATCGATAAGCACCAATAATTACTACCAATAATTACTAGGCATATCGATAATCTATATATACTTGCCTCTTTGCTAGATAAATAAGATGTGTCGATAACGTTAATATTTAATAATTTAACTATACAATATTTGCAGAAATCGATAACAATAAAACGATAGCATAAGATAAGTATTCGAATTATTAAAAAGTTTTAGATATCGATAACAATAAAACGATCGATATCAATAACAACGCCTTATATGCTGCCGATATTTTCTAGGATTTTGCACTTTCTTGTTTTTGACTGTAAATCGATATATTTTCTGCTCGATATCGACAGTTTTTAATGTCAGATTTTTTCCATCGTTTTGGTTTCTAGACATGTCATTTTGTTTTACATTAACCCACCCATGCCGACAAACAATTGCGTGCCAATTCTTTGTTCAAATATTCGCGCTACCCACTCGAACGGGGCTCAGACTGCGGAGTCTTTTCCCTCCGAGTTTCCCACACTCGATGTTCGGTTCATTGCACTCATTTTCCGGCACAGTGCTTGCCAAACTGTGCCGCAGTTTGCCAACTCTGCCGGCAACTCAATCCATTAAGCGACGCTGCAACACGCTGCCGCATTGACATTTTTCCAATACGCCTTCCGATTCTCGCTCCCCCTCCCGCTCTCGCTCCCGCCGCCGTTGCCGCACCCCTTGCAGCTACTGGCGCTCCCAATCCGCTGTTGGAACTCGCATATTATGCGCTAATTCTACGCCTAACGGTGCAGCCTCCGCTGCTGTCGCTTTTATTCTATTTCTGTGCCGCCAACGGAGTCGCCACACAGCCCACAGACTTGCCGCTGCCCCCTCGTCTCGACCCCACTGTTGCACGCCTCTTACCAACGTTTTGTATCTGGCCAGGTTTTTTTCCCTCTGCGTGTTTATACACTTGCTGCAGGTATTGTAATATTGTCGTGCAATTTGTAATGCATAGAAGACTACCGTTAAATATACATATATATATTTCTGATCAGTATAAGCAATTGGATCGATATATGATTAAGGATCAAATTTATGTTGAATTATGGATAACCATTTTATTGATCGATAATTATTACAGTTCAATGCCATTAGTTTTCTCAGTTTCTTGCTAATCGATAAATATAAATATCGATTTTCGTGTCTGATTAAATGCAAATAGTTATTTCAGTTTTTAAGATCTTTAGATTTAATGTGACACACTTTTAGCAATTTAGCAGATAGTACTTAGCTCGAAGTCGGCTAGTTCATATATATAATCATCAATAACTCCTTTCATTTCTTGGTAATCGATATTTATCGATTTTTGTGTCCGTCTGTCTGTTTTAATGCAAATAGCTTTCTCAGCTTTAAAGTTCTTTAGATGAAAATTGACATTATTTTATCTTAGCAGATAGTACATAACTCGAAGTCGGCCAATTCAATTTATCGATAACTCATTTATTTCTTAGTAATCGATAAATAGCAATTCTCGTTCCCTCTGTCTGATTAAACGCAAATAGTTCTCTTAGTTTTAAAGTTCTTTAGATGAAAATAAACATATTTCCAGCTTTTCAGCTATATTATATAGCTCCTGTCTAATCTCGATCGAATATTGAGCTTCCATATGAGAAGCTCTTCTTATGATGCTGTGATTATTGATTCTATGATTCTTTCATATCAGTAAAACATATCATCATTGGACTGTATCATTTTAGGATAAATCGTTTTAAGTTTCTCTCTCCAAGAACTCTTCCTTATATACCACACATCCGCTAGATGTCTGTTAGGGTATTTAGTTTTCGTTGTGCCACGTTCGTTCTTCCTCTTTTTAGTTTCCTTTTTTTTTTCTTTTTGCAATTGCAACACAAAAATTGAAATTTATGTCGCCGACTTTTGCTGCCGCCGTTGAGGGCATTGTTCGGCTAACAAACAAATATTGTTGCCAGCTTTTTGCGTATTGAGTCCATTGAATGCTCTGCAATATTTACTCGGAGCTGGTTCTGAGCTATTTGTGAGCCCCCCAGCCCTCGAGTCATGGAAATCAAGTGGAGTGGAATGTGAAATGTTTGCTTGGATTACGTTTAGCAATGCTCAGATAAACGATTCTTGGTGAAAAATGGGATTAAGTATTTTCGTGAATACCCTTTATAATTCAGAATGCAGCGTGTCTATTAGGAAAATGCGAAACGTTGTTTATAAAATTTCGAAATGGTTTTCTATTTGGTTTTTTAATTTATAAAATTTTACTCTTAATGTATTTTTGAATAAATAAAGTTATTATTAACTATGTTTCGGATATATTTATTTGAAAATTTATTTTCATATATATTTTGTATTCTTTTGTTTAAGAGCGAAAATTTATGGAACTCATATTTTAAGTAAAAAAAGTGGGTGATAAATTTTCTTTAATGCAATACTATTTTTTAGTGTACAACTCTTAAAGTAAAGATACGTAATATCCGACCTCTATTTTATTTATTTACTATTTGAAGCACATTTCTCAAAAGAATTTTTTATTAAATTTGATATAAAATGTAATGGGGTACAAAATATTTAATTTGAAGCTGAAAATTGTTCTACCGTTTCATCTTGTAAACATTTTTGAAAATCAGCAATAGTGCAAGCGTCTATTTTTAGCTAATATGATGAGCCTTTCGAATAAAACAAATTTGAATATAAATATGAATAAATCGATTCGTATGTGGGCAGACTTCGCTTGAGCTGAGCTCAATCGCATCATCTCCCTGAAATATTTCAAGTTCAATTAGTTGGCTAATCCAATCGAATGACCTTGCTTTCGGATTGTGCTCAATACAAAGCACTTTTCCACTTTTCCACTTTCCATGACGCCCACAAAACTGTACTGGTTGAATGCCACGCCCACAAATGTAATAATATTCAATTGCAATGTGACTTGGGGCGGGTGCTGACGGGGGTTAAATAAAAACCAGACTTGAGACAAGATCTGCAATGAAAACGAAAACCAGCTACAAGTTAGCAACAAATCTTGATTGAGATTGACAGCTGGCGCGGGCAGCAGGGCAGCGGGGGCAGGGGGGCAGGGGGGGGGCGTGCCACACAGACACATACTCCCACGACCGGCGGCCGGCGGGGCAGTTGTGGCCAAAGCTGTGTAGGCTCCAAAACCAATGCAATGCGATTCGCATGCAAAAAAAAACTATAGAAAAAACAAGTAAGTGAGCTTTGGTCGAGAGTGCCCGACTAGGGGATACCCTGAAACTTCTACCAAGACCAAGTGCAGTTCCCGCTAGGGGGGAGAGTGAGGGATGTTAGCTAAAAAAAAAGAAAGATACTTGAGCTGTAGATACTATTCTAGAAGCTAAATGTTAAATTTCGTGACTCTAGCTCAAAACCTATAATATATGCTTTAAAACAAGATATCGATTTTTATCGATTGCTTGGAAACGGGGCAAGTTATTGATTATCGTACATAAAACATAAAAGATAATTGACTGTGTTTTCAATTTATAAGTCTTTTATCAAATTTGCTGACTCTAGCTCTTAAAACCTCAGATTTATGCTCCAAATCGGGATTTCGATATCGATTTTTATCGATTGCTTGGAGCAAGGGGCAAGTTATCGATTATCGGAAACAACTCATACTACGCGAGCACTAGTAGGATCTCTAGCTCTTATAGATACTGAGATCCTTGCGTTCATACATACGGACGGACAGACGTTCAGACGTTCAGACGGGCGGACAGACAGACGGACATGGCTGGATTGACTGGCATGGCTATTGATGCTTCCTTGTGGCTGTTACATACATTTGCCAAATACATTATACCCTTTATAGCCATTTTTAATGGGTTTAGGGTATAAAAATAAAGTAAACAGAATTCTCAAAGCTTGTAACGTGTGGTGGACAAGTTTCAATGTGGCAAAGTTTTGCATTTGCATTTTTGGTTGTTGTCTAAGTTTTAATTAGCCCTGAGCCAGTTAACCCACACACACGCACACCCACCCGTGTTGTGCATGTAACGGGGAAAAACTTGGCTTATAAAAGAGCTGAAAGCTGAAAGCAAACATTTTGGCCCAAAACTGTGAGTCAACAATTCGCATTCAGCTAATCAAATCAAACGCCTACGCAAAATGGGGGCGCTCCCGCTGTGCCACGCCCCCTACCTAAACATTTTGAATTCGATTTTTTGGGACGCGTTTGCTAAGAATTTGTGCAAACATCATTTTCAAAGCGCTTTAATTTATGCCTATTTTTAATACTATGTAAACTGTTTCTTCTCGCCTAAATGGTTCACTATTGCTCGCTCTTTCTTTGGCTTTGCAGCTGCCTCTTTCTTTTCTTTTTTTGGTGACGCCTGCGCGACGTTTCCGTTTTTGGTGGCGCCGATTCAAAGTATTTTTTTCATTTGAAATCGGTTCGGCGCGTAGGCCGTACTTCTGACACCATTTACAGGTTTTGCATACTCTAAGGAAGGGTATTTTGATATGATCAGTTAGCACAGATTACGCCCAGATGCGAGTGGGATAGTCTTTCCTTAGGCTGAGTTGATCGGGTCATTAGTATGTGATCTGCAATACTTTAATCTATGCAGCGAAAGCTTCGATGCCAATGTATAATATATTGATCTCATAAATGATGAAATAATTTATTAAATTGGAATAATAATCGATTAATTATCGATAAAAGAATATTCTTTTTTTTCGCAATTCGACACTTTACTGAACTGTCCCATATTCATATTTGGTAAATATGACAGCGTTACGCACTTCAATTTCTTAAGTTGCGAATCAGATCGATATGTTATCGATGATGATAGTACATGTTGCTGAAACTCAGCCTCTAACGAGATATTTGAATTGAACGGCCTGCTTAACTTTATATTCCTTTGTATAAGAGGAAAATAATGTGACAAAGGGTTATTTTAACTTCCTGAAGTCTTATATTAAAGATCGATATGTTATCGATGATAATAGTACAGAAAGAATAAGCTAACTCTTGCTGCAACTAACAGTCAGCATAAACCAAAAAGTCTCTAAACAGATATGGGAAAAACTTATAATAAAGGGTTTTTCGTTTTCTCTATTTTTGCTCAAGGTCGATATATTATTGACTGACGATAATAATACAAATGAGAAAAAACTATCTTTTGCTGCAGTCAGCTTACAGTGAGAATATTTCTTACTTTCTATAAGAGCAAAATCATTTTAAGAAGTGTGTTTCCTCTTAATTATTTTATTTGCATACCGATATATTATCGATGATAACAATACACATTAGAATAAACTTTCTATCTATCCATCAATGAGGTCTTAATATAACCTGACATTCTATCAGAGCAAAATCTTTTTATGTAGGGTATTCCAATTTCTTTATGTTATGCTTATGTTTTTTTTCCTTTTTGATTTTGTTACGCATTGATCAATCAAATTGCCCATAGTTGGCTCTTTGCCAATAAACTCTTCATTTTCTGTCGCCGCTTAAAGAATAAGAAGCATAATATTTTATTTTTAGCCGCTTTGCAACACAAGCTTTTGTTTGTTTTTGTTATCGAATGTTATCGATAGCTGCTTATTGAGTGACAAGCCAATCCCCTGGCTCTTTTTTAATTTTTTTTTTAGCATATTTCATTAATAAATTTCATGACTAGCCTCCAGCGGCACGATCTGCGATCTATTCGAGCCATTAGCTATGCAGCTCACAGCGCGAACGTGTGCACTGTTTTAATGGTTAATTGGCCCGGCAACAGGCCGCAACCGGAAGTACAGTTGCCGCTGCCAGGGTTGTCGCTTGCTGGCTAAAAAGCTTGGGAATTGTCTTCTGCTTCTGCTGCTGCTTTTGGTTTGTTGTAATTTGTTTGTGTCTTTGTGTTTTTAGGGTATTTTTTCGTTTTGCTCTTGTTTTTATCGTTTATTTGGTGTTCTTTAGGCTTTTTTATACCCTTGCAGAGGGTATTATAATTTTGTCGTGAAATGTGTAACGCATAGAAGGAGACATCTCCGACCCCATAAAGTATATATATTCTTGATCAGCATCAACAGCTGAGTCGATATAGCCATGTCCGTCTGTCCGTCTGTCCGTCTGTCCGTCTGTCCGTCTGTCCGTCTGTCTGTTTCTATGCGAACTAGTCCCTCAGTTTTAAAGCTATCTTAATGAAACTTTGCAGAAGTCCCTATTTCTGTTGCACGCAGCACATATGTCAAAACCAGCTGGATCGGACCACTATATCATATAGCTGCCATAGGAACGATCGGTCGAAAATTAAGTTTTTGTATGAAAAAACCTTTTGTTTATCAAGATATCTTGACCAAACTCGACATTTATTAGTTTTACTATGCTCCTCATATATATGCAAAATTCTATTAAGATCGGACCACTATATCATATAGCCGCCATAGGAACGATCGGTCGAAAATTAAGTTTTTGTATGAAAAAACATTTTGTTTGCCAAGATATCTTGACCAAACTCGGCATTTATTAGTTTTACTAAGCTCCTCATATATATGCAAAATCCTATTAAGATCGGACCACTATATCATATAGCTGCCATAGGAACGATCGGTCGAAAATTAAGTTTTTGTATGAAAAAACCTTTTGTTTATCAAGATATCTTGACCAAACTCGACATTTATTAGTTTTACTATGCTCCTCATATATAGGCGAAATCCTATTAAGATCGGACCACTATATCATATAGCTGCCATAGGAACGATTTGTCGAAAAGTAGGATCTTGTATGAAAAAATTTTGTTTTTCAAGATATCTTGACCAAACTCGGCATTTATTAGTTTAACTATGCTCCTCATATATATGCAAAATCCTATTAAGATCGGACCACTATATCATATAGCTGCCATAGGAACGATCGAAAATTAATTTAGTATGGAGAATTTTTGTTTTTCATGATTTTTCGATTAAACACGGCATTTAAAGATTTCACTATGCTCCCTTCATTTTTGCAAAATCTTATTTACATCGGTTTTTGATTAATATATTTTTTGTTTATCAATATACCTTGACCAAACTCGGCCTTAACCATTTTCTCGGCATTAGTATCTGCAAGGGTATTAGATCTTCGGCATGCCGAAGATAGCCCTTCTTTCTCGTTTTTTTTTCTTTTCGGTATTGCGCTTTGTTTTGTATCTTATAGATACGATACGCCTACTGCGCGCGTACATAACACGATGTTGTTAATTGAAAACTGATAACTGTGTGTTGGTATCCCCCCCCTCCTACCCCCCACAAACCCTCCCCCGCTAGCCAGCCAGCCCGGCAGGCCGTCTTGCTGCCTGCTCTTGCACTTGGAACCTGCTTCTGTTTGGAAGGCACGTAGTTCAAGTCTTGTATTTTTGTTTTCTTCTATTTACTGAATTTTGTTGCTGTTTTAAGTTTTTTGCTTTTCGATTTCGATTTCGTTTTCGTTTTGGTTTTTTAATTGTCATTATGTATGCGTGTCGTTCGACCATATCGCGGGGCGTATTGTCAAATCTGGCGTGTGTGTGTGCGCGTGTGTGTGTGTGTGTGTGTGTGTGTGTTGATATCTCTAATTAGTTTTCAATTCAATTTGCATTTTTGTTTGCCATCTCACTCGCTCTCGGACCAAACGCAATTAACCGTTTGAAATTATGACAATTTTAAGTGCTTGTGAATTTAATTTGAATTTAACGACTTAGTCGACAGTCAAAAATCCGAAATACCAAAATTACCTCTATAAATCGATAACAAATGATGATCCCAGCTGACGATCCGTCGACTATTTTATGTGCATAGCTTTCATAATTAGTTGCACGACTTGAGTTATGATCGGGTTTTCACCAAGGCCTGAAGGTCATCTAGCTTGTCGGCCGACTCCCAAGCACTTCCCAGTTTCAGTTCCATCAATATTTACCTTTTGTACACACTTCTTTCGTATCGTTCCGTTTCTTTTTTTGTTTTTTATCGGTTCTGTCCCACCAAGGCTGAAGTAACCATATGGAACAGCTCCCAAGCTGGCTGTAGATCTTGTGTTTCGTATTTTGTTTCTGTGACTCATTAAGATAAGCAATTTTGTGTGTCAATTTGTCAACTCCAAAACACACACACACACACACACACACACACACGCGCAGAAAACTCTTAACGGAACAGACAATTTATTTTGGCTATGTGTCTTTGGATATGCCAAAAATAAACGTTGATCAAAAGCCCGTTGCCGCCTGTTCGCAGTTCAAAATAATACAGCATTGCACTACAAAAGCGTGAGACTGACGCGGAGACGCCCTGTAGCTGGCACTTAAAATTCCCAACTAGTTTTTGCACTATATAACTCCTACATAAATTGTCTTGACTTATCTTCCGGAAATAGTTTGTTGCGATAATCTCAGGGTTCTTTTGCTCTGATATTTTATACAATTTTAAATAATACACACAATGATGCTGCTGTACGAGTTTTTCCTGTTGCCAGCTCCAAAGATGCCCAACTAAATGAGGCACGTCTCTGTTAGCTTTCTCTTGAATAATTTTGGTGCATTTTAATCAATTCTTAAATAATCGTCGAAGCTGCAAGTCAACAAATGTTTTCATTTTGGAAATGCGAAGGGGTTTTGAAAGTCTGGCAAATGTGGATGTTTTCCTGCAATTTGATGTGCATTGTTTGAGCAGAAACTACATACCAAATTTGTTGGCTGTAGCTCTTACCAACCCCGAGTTCAATAAGGTCATTGCCAAATCAAACGCTGTGCTGATGTTAGATCTTTCACTTCTACCCCTTTTCGTATTGGGCTATAGGGTATCAAAAACAAATACAAAAATGAATAGAAATTGATACAAACATTAAAACAATACAATATGTATTTGCATTGCATGGCACACAACAAATTGCATGTACACAATTATTTAATTACGCTACTAATTGCCAGTGACACCGACAATAATCATACACTTACTTTGCCAATGCGAGGTCAAGAGACTACACGCTGTAGAGCTCCAGCCCTTACTCTATTTCCCCGTCTCATGGCAGATGTTGTGCAATGCGTTTTCTGACTGTCAAGTGTCTCGATAAAACAAACAAACAACAACACACAGCACAAGTGTTTTTTTTATCTGTATATCTATATGTATATATATTTTTTAATTTTTGTCGTTACACCCACAACTTCAATCGAGCAACTTTCAGAGAAAAATGCAATGAGATCAGCGCTCGGGGATTCGCTCGGTGACCAATTCCTTTGGCTAAAAATCGCACAACAACAAAAACCGATTCAAATATCAGTTTTGTGTTTGGGCTTATTTATGGCCTGTTATATATCTCACAGCTGGCCTCCTTGTGTGTGAGTGTGTGTGTGTGTGTGAGTGTGTGTGTCTGGTGTGTGGGAGGTTGTTGTCCATGACGTCACTGCTAAAAACGAGCTTGCAAAACAAGTTGGCCTTTTGACAAAGCCAACAACAATCACGCAAATCATTTAAATGACATTACACGCAAATAAAACGTAAACAAGTGAGATTGTCGGCAAAAGCGGAATTAACGATTTTAGAATACCCTACAAAGGCAGATGAAGAGTAGATATCAGGATATCACGAGAGTCAAAATCAAATGAATGTAAGCCGGGATTAAGGGAATGAAGAGACTGATCCAACGCCATGTTTTTCCTTGATTTACATGAGTCCTTAATGGAATAGAGGAGATAAAACATGTTAATTCAAGGAATTCAGGTGGTCAAAGAAAAAGAGGATTTATATGATTCCATTCATAAAGCATGCGAGAAAAGATCACGTGCATAAACAAATACACATGGAAAGAATTGAAGTGTGAAGAAATCCATGCAAGGTTAAGTCACATGGAGGATCCAAGGATTGATAATGTAAGATCGCAGCAAACTTTTCAAGAAAAGAACTTTATTAAATTGGATTAAAGAAGAAAGCGATGGCAACACATGGAGAATCGGTAGCAAGAAAACATTCAAGGATCACAAGTGAATCAGATATTGCAAAACTTCCCCAAGACTCTATTTACAGGCACAAACATATGCCCAGCTTTAAAAAGCAGGAGCTAGCCCACATGATTTCAACCTTGACTTGATACCCGCTTAACAAAAAAAACTGCTCTGTAGCTTTAGACAACGGCAGGAAAAGGCTTAGACATGTCTGGCCCAAGTCGTCAACCTTCATCAATCAAAGACAAAGACTGACAAATAAACTCACGCTATCCACCATACAGTCACGTAGATCTTGGCCAGGCACGTAACACTTAGGGTATGTAATACACCCTTTGGCCAACGTACATGCATACTCGGTATAAATGCGACGCCTACGACACAAAACCTGTCTGGGGTATACGAGCTGGTGGCACCTCGAGAGGGGGTCTGTGTCTCGTGTTCGGGGTCGGGGTCGGGGTCGCGGTCTGTCACTGGGTCACTTGCTGGAGCCCTTGTCATTGCCAAAGTGAAACAAAACTACATGAAAATTCCATTGTTTTTCATACCCTTTCCCCTCGCTCACTCTCTTCACCTATGCGAAAAGTTTTTTTTTGCTTGTATTATTCATTCCCAAGACGAATCGGACAGTCGAATTCCGTTTTTAATGCCACATTGACATATTTTTGCGATTCGAGCATTGTTTCGAAATACTTGAGAGCATATTGTACAATGTCCAGTAATGTCTCCATCTCCGGGTTTGAAGCGCATGACGCGCACCAAGTGAATAAGTGAATAACTCACTGACTGAGTGACTGATACTCGTCGTATTTACTTTTCGGTTGACGCCCTGCACAGCCGGCAATTTTGCAGCACACCAACTATCATTACGGAAAATTGTCGTCTGAGTGTGAGTCTGACTCGTGTCTGGGCTTGGGTCTTTGAGTCTTGGTGCGGGTCGGGTCGGGCCGGGCCGGGTCTGGCCTGGTCTGGTCGGGTTGGGTCTGGTCTGTCGAGAGACGGATGTGGCCTCTGGCAGGCGGAATTCTAGTGGTTTGGGCGTCAGCGCGTGGGCAGCTTGTAATAGACGGCAAAGGTAGGTTGATTTTCTTGGATGTTGCTCAATACTTGCTGCCGCAGTTGTTCGCAAAATGCTCATGAGTGTTATTCATGAATAATAAGTACTGACGACTAAAATGCAATGGGAGTGTGAATAGCACAAGTGCAATTTATGAATATATGTATATGTGAGTTATTCATGAATACGGTTCACGAATATTAGGTACTAACGATGTATATGTAAGTATATGTAAGCTATGAATATCTATGAGTGTTATTCGTGAATACTATGTATAAATAATAGATACTCACTAATAAAATACATGGGGGTGTAAATAACACAAGTGTAAATTATGAATATCTATGAGTTTTAGTTATGAATAATATTCAAATATAACGGGTACTCACTATTTAAAAGTATTTTACACAGAGTCATTTATATTATGAGTATATCCTTAGGCATGGACATTCTTGGAATATTCAGTGAACGAGTGAATTATGCGCACATATTGATTGATATTCAGAATACTTTTGATTTGTATTTTCATGAATATTGAGTACTCAATCTAGCCAGGAATACGAATAATTCAAGTAATACAGTTACACTTAAAGCTCCAAGTACATGAAATTGTTTATCAAAGTTATATTCATGAGTGTATATGAATGTAATTCATGAATACTTTTCATGAATAATGAATACTTGTTATTTCGATTCAAACACAACTTTATTGTTCATTGATTTATGAGTATTTCATATTATTACTCATGAGTGCTATACTCGTTATGTTATATTAAAATTTTAGGAATATTATTATTATTAATAATATTATGGAAATGCCTAGAAAAACTATAGGTTTTATGGTTTATGGGGTAAAACTAGCAATCCGCATTATTCTCAAAATCAACATGTTTAACATTTTTATTTCTATATGAGTGTCACTCATGAATAATGAATACACACATGCTCGGCACTCGATAGTATTCAGTTAAACAAAGCTCTAATAATTTATCAAGCGTTTATCCTTGCCGCTAACCTTCCACAAACTTGGGGTTAATCCGCAGTTCATGAATAAAAAAAAAACTTTGAATAATCGCCAGTGCGAACTTTGCCTAACTGTTGTTGTGGCCCACCTCCGCGAGCTGTTGCTTTAGATTTTTGTGGGCCTGGACTTGCCTTGGTTATGGCCATATTAGCCGCTAGCGTGCCTGAAGGCAATTCGAAACGCCATAAGCAATCAGCCGGCAATTAAACCAACTGCCAATTGGAAATCAGCTCAACGATTTTGCGACTGGGGCAGTTACTAATTAAAAATGAAATTTGCGTAAGCGCGTGCTCAAACACCCACACACAGATGCCCAGAGTGCAGCTCGCAATCTGAATATCGCACTTGTATTGATTGAGGCCGGCCACTTTAGCGCTCAACAAGCAGGCGCTGCACAGTGGGCTGCGCGAGCAAGCGAGAGAGTGAGAGAGAGAGAGAGAGTGGACGGACGGACGGACGGGCTGGTAGCTGCAGAGAGCGTGAGTGTTTATCTAGATGCTAGAATTACTCGACTGCGACCGGGGCATGCAAATGAATGAAAGACTGAAACTAAGACACTCACTCACACACACACACACTCACACATTGAGCTTTAACATTAAGCCTACTCATTTGCACTCGAGTTTGGAGAGCTTAGTCACGACTTCCAAGGCTCTGGGCGCGTCTGAGTCATTCATCGATTGGTCAGTGACAAAGCTTTACTCAATTTCGGCTTCAATTGCCATGCATTTCCGTTAATTGAAGCGCAGCTGTTATGTGACTTACTACCCAAACGGCTCAACTTTCAATTTTTATATGATTGCACTCAATAACTGTTGTTTTTCATAAGCACTGTGACAACTGCATTGACGCTGGGCAAAGTGCTTTACGCACACGCAATGTGACTTGCAGTCGCTCAGCTGTTTTGGCAGTCGCTCTCGCGCACTCTCTTGCTCTCTGGCTGCATTGCTCTCTTTTGGTTTTTTTGTTTGGCTGCATTTCCACATTTTTATGGATTCTTTTACTATTTTTACACCTCATACATTTGTTTCGCTTTTTTTGTTGCCTTAGCATGCTTAAGTTTATAACAACACACAAGCACACACACACATGTACACATACACAACCGCATTATAATTTGTTTTTTTGGTCAGCGCTCAATTCTATTGGCGTTCCAGTTTTCGCACCCGCATCGCGCCCTCTGTTGCCGCCTTGTTTACATTTTGCTAAGTTCATTTTGTGGCTATTTTCGTGCAGTGCAATAAGGAAGTGAGTGTACTTAAAGAGAGCGCCAAAAACTCTCGCGCGGCGTCGAGCTGAATAGCCAGCGCTTAGTTTTCTTTTGGAAGCGCAACTATTAGCCCGTTCAGCTGCGAGCCAAATTAGGGCTTTTTGTTTATTAACGGCCATGACCATTAGCGGTTTATTTTCTCCTCTTCTTTTTTTTTTATTTTTTTAAATTTCTTATATTTTGTTTTTATTTTGCCAGCCCACATGCTAGAGCACAGCTTTTGGCTATAAGCGGCTGCCAATCGCGCCCGCAGTTGCCGCAATTAAAGACCCGCAGCTGAAAGCGCACAACAAATTTCTTGACCAAATATGTGGCATTTTTATTTGAGTGAGTCTCTTGCTTGGGTCATTCATACATAGTTTGCGACTCGCTCACGCACTCAAAGAGCTTAAGCCCTGGCGCTCCCACGATCGCGCTCGGCCCACATACAAAAACACGCACACAGACAGACAGCAGCAGAGAGATTGAGAGCGCGAGAGGTTGGCCACAGCGCTACACCTGCTTAGCTCACGCATACACTCACACAGACACATACATGCATGCACTCAACGGTCGCAGTGCGGCACCCATTCAAAATCGTTGCTTGCGCTCTGACGGTGTTCTCAGTCCAATTTGAACAACGATACCGAGCGGTTGGCGTCCTCTGCAAGCAAATTTTTTCGTTATTTGAGTGCCCAAACAGACAGCAGCAGCAGCAGCAGCGACAGCAACAACAACGATTTATAAATTTCTGCTGCCGCTGCCAACGCACAGCCGTTTTTCTAACTTGGCCCTAAGCAGCAGCTACAACAACAACAACGCGAAATAAAGTTGTCGTGTGTGTGAAAAATTGTGCAAAGTGCGCAGAAAAAGAATAAAAAAAAAAAGCGTAATAATTTCCACAATTCCCGAAGCTTATATAAAAATAAAGTGTGTTTATCTTTAGTGCGTATAACAAAAAAAAACAATAAAATATAGCGACTAAAAACTATCGATTGAACCAAATGCTCGAATGAGTGCGTGTTGCCTGTTGCTATCAGACTCAGAAAACAAACGCACTGGAAACTTGCAGCTGTATTTGTTTAGTTCCTTCCAAGTGTGTGCGTGTGTGTGTGTGTGTGTGTGCATTTTTCAAATATTTGCCAAGTCTTAGCTCGAAAAAGACGCTCAAGAAACTTCTTTAGCTTTGGTTCATTTTGTTTTTGTGGTTGTTTTTGCCATTTTTGTTGCCTGGCTTTTCATTCAATAACCAGTTTTTTTTTTATTTTTTGTATTCGTTCTTTTTTATTTTCTTTATTTTTATTTTTTTATTTTCGGCATTTGCGCTACCTTTTCAAGATTTTGTTCTGTTATGCGCCTGCGTGCACGCACATTTGTTGCTGTAAAGATTTGATTTCCAGTCGAATTGCCCGCAAATTAGTCATGCCAAACGCAATGTCTCCAGAGTCTCGACTGGAAAGTCAGTCTACCTGTGTAGTTTTTACATTCGCTTGTATGCCACATTCTTAAGGCTCCTTGCACACATGCCAGACATAGTTTCTGCTCTCTCGCGCCCTCTCTCTCTCTCTCAGTCGCTCTCTCTCTCTCTTTCTGTCCCTTTCTCTTTTTCTTTTGCGCTCACTGACTTAGAACAATGCAGCAGAAATCGAAGCACCGTTTTGTTGTTGCTTTAGAATGCAATTTGAGCGTGCTCTCAGCAAAGCTCAGGCCTGGCCTGGCCTGGCTTGGCAAAAAGGCAAAACAGCATAAAACAGCAAAAACACATGCCAGTCGCTGGAAAAAGACATGTGAGACTAAAATAACTGTGCCACACAGTGTTGGAAAAAGTGCGATAGAAATGAGTGATGTGAAAATTAGTAAACAAGAAACACATTTTATGAGTTATTGTGTGCATTTTTGCATGTGAATGAAAACTACAAAAACAAAAACAAAAGCAAAAGCAAAAACAAATTACAAAAAGAAAAATGTAATAATACAAAAAATAAAAGTATTAACAGTGAAAATATACTGAAGAAAGCTGCAAATTAAATAAACAAGAAATTAACATTGAAATTTAACAAATTATGCAAAACCAATTGCCCAAAAAACAAAAAAAATGTAATAGTAATAGAAATTTGAGTAAAAGTGCAATGCAAAACGAATTCGTTTGATAAGGGTCCCAACCACACACACACACACACACGCACACACATTCTGCTGTGTGAAAACTAAAAACAATGCACAATAACAAAAAGAAGCAATATACAAATTGAAAAAAAAAGGCAGACAGACACGAGAGAAATTCAAGAGATATTTGTACTAGTATCTATCGCCTCCGAGTGCTGCGAGGCTACTCAATGGGCTCGGTATCTAATCAGCGCGACAGCATGTCTCATTGGCCAGCTGCGTGTTGCGTGCTTCTACTATTATTTATGTTGTTATTTATACATTTATTATGGAAGTTGGAAGTTGAAAGAAAGCCCCCGACAGCAGCAGCAGCGGCAGCAGCGGCAGCAGCAGTTGCTGTCACCCCAAATGCTGACCTCATGCAGTCGAGAATGCAAAATGAACAAAATAATAATCAAAGAAATTCCATTTGTAATACGAATTGAATAAGCAGCCAAAAATAAAAAAGTGAGCGAAGTTGTCGCAAATGAAAGTACAATTTTTTATTGTCATTGTTGGGTTTTAAGTGCAACAAAAGAAATCAAACTAAAAAGGCAGGAGACAAACGATTTTAGAGCATTGCTCGCTTTTACTCGCCCATTTCTATCTGTATCTGCGGCACTCACTGTATCTGTATCTGTATCTGTATCTTTAGCTGTAGCTGTAGCTGTAGCTGTATCCGTATCTGGCCGTACCTCTATCTGTCGCGGCAGCTGCGTCGTCTGACTTCAATTTATCTTTATAATTTCAATTTGCGCCCTGAACCGCACCCCAAGCTAAATGCTAACTTAAATTTTGCGCCCTTCTACATACCCTCTGAAAGGGCAGGCGAATTATAAGCTCATGAAGTACATTTAAATTTACGAACAGTTAGTAATTTATGTGGATGCTGAACGATAAAAATGAGCCAAAAACTTATTAAATTGAAAAGCACAACAAATCAAATTAGCACGGATAAAAATAGAACAAAAAGCTAAATCAGGATAGTTTTTAAGAAAGAAGACAGATAATTGCAGATCGTAATAGTTGATTGAAGACTGTAAAAAAGTCTGAAATTCATCAGATTAACTTAGTTAGTGGTTTCCTATAAACATTGAGCATTTTGTACAAAAAATGAATTGATATTTTAAAGTTAAGCAACACCATATGGTATAGTTGTGCAGGGTATTTGAACTTCTGTCTGTTCGCGCCTCGCTTTTATTTATTTTTTGTCAATTGTCTGTAGTTTGTCGGGACAGTTCAAGAGCCGGACGACGAAATGCAGAAACAGCAAGTCGTCTGTCACTTGCAAAAAACTCACATAAAGATACACAAACACACACGGATACACAGATACAGATACAGATACAGATACAGATACTCGCAAGCATGTGTAAAGATACAAATGCTGCGTGGCCGGCGGCTCAGTTTTTGGATGTCAGCCAATTGGAACAAAATGCCGGCAACACGAGAGATTCGCAAATAGACTTCCTCACACAGCGAGAGAGAGAGAAAACATTTACTTAAATTTGTATTTAAATGCACTTGATTTTTATTCTGTTTCATTTTGCAATTCGATTCGTTGATTTCACGTTCAAGTACGTAACGCTGACTCATGCGGCTAATTTGCATCTGAGCGCAGAGCTGACAACTCCAACTTTAGCCTTAAATTTCGTTTTGTCAATCAGTCAGTCAGCGGAGCAATAAAAATAAAATCACAAAGTGCCATCCACAAAAAATAAACCCCAACCCAAACGCAAACGCAAACGCAAACGCAAACTGCAAGAAACGTGCTAAAAATAATAACAAAAATACACGCGCAAGCGAAAGTATTTCCAAGTGCCACAACGTGCCGCTACATGACAACGCAAGATGACATCGCATTCCTATTATAAGGATCGTCTCGGCTTCGATCCCAACGAGCAGCAGCATGAGCCAAGCAATGCCAGTCAACAACATCACAGCGGCAGCAATTCGATGAAACGCAGCAGCTCCAGGCAGACGCATCATCATCATCAGAGCTATCATCATGCCACCACAACGAGCAGCTCAGCCGCATCGCCGGCACGAATCTCTGTATCGCCTGGAGGCGTCGGCGTCGGCGGCGGCGTCGGTGGCAACGGCACCCTTGACTATCATCAGGTGCAGCGGGAGCAGCGCGATCGCGAATTGTATGCCAATGGCCATAGCAACAGCAGCAGCAGTCATCATCATCATCACCATCATCATCATCAGCAGCAGCAGCAGCATCAGCAGCAGCAGCAGCAGCATCAGCAGCATCGGCATTCGCATGGATTGATCGAGGCTAGTCCGGCGGCCAAAAAGGCCAAACACTCGTCAACGCAGGCGCAGCCGCAGGGCGGTTACGAGGATGCGTTGACGCAGTTTAAAGGTAGCATGTCCATTTGGGATCATTTTATAGAAGATTGGGATATTATGCGTAAGTCGGCAAAGGTTCATTTTATCAACACACGAGTTGCTCGTTATTCGTTGGTCCTTGCTCGTTACTTGTTCCACGCTACTCGCTGCCTAATTGCGTGTGGCTGTTTATCCAGTTGTTCAACTAACTCTAATCCGCTACTCGTTACTCGTTACTCGCTTGGTTAAGAGTCAGTGTCTCCTGTTTTTCAGGTCTATTTAAGCATCTCCTTACCTGCGAGATTGTGTTTCCCAGAGTCTGCGATTGTTGTACGAAATAAAGCTTCTCGTTACCTTGCTTTTCGTTACTCGCTACTTCTCACTTGTTACTCGCTAATTATTTATCCTTAAACAGCGAAAAGTTACTCTTTACTTGCTACTTCTGACTTGTTGCTCGCTACTTCTGTCTCGTTACTCGCTACTTCTCACTTGTAACTCGCTAATTATTAATCCTTAAACAGCGAAAAGTTACTCTTTACTTGCTACTTCTGACTTCTTGCTTGCTACTTCTGTCGCGTTACTCGCTACTTCTCCCTTGTTACTCGCTACTTACTCTTTACTCGCTACTTCTGACTTGTCGCCACTTCTGGCTCGTTGCTCGCTACTTGTTTTTGTTTGCGGCTGCCTTTTGTCTAGTTTTGGCAGTTGTTCAGCTAAAAACATCTCGAAGACTAATTTATTTACGATACTTGTTCTTTGTCCTCTACTCGTTACTCGCTAGTTGTTTCGCTAGTTGGCCAACTAACAAAAGCGCTATTAAAAATGCTGCCTGCGGAAATGATTTGCATTTGCAAATGCTTAACAAAATCTCGATTAGAGAAATATGCTTGCATAATTCTAATTCTTATTATGATACGGTCTCTGGCTTTTAGCAGCTGCTCAGGGTTCAAGGTCGTGCCGCCAAGTCAGGCGAACTAAACATAAATTAAATATAGCTTATAAATATGCAAGATACCGCAGAGAAACGAATTGACACCTTTCCGTTTATGAAAGCACTTCGATTGTCTGACCCTGACCATGAAATCGTTGTACGCCGAAGAGTGGTTCAAAGCCCAACCCATGTTGGCAGTAAACATTTCACCACCGACTAAGCATATGGTTTTTGGATCGACTCCTCCTTTTAGGTGGATCGGTCGTCGTACCCATGTCGTATGCAAAGCTATGTCAATATTAATTTAACGTTTGCTTCAGCACCAAAAATATTTATTTTATTTTTATTTATTTTATTGCGCGTAAATATTTGAAAACTGGTTACTGACGACTCGACGTCGTTGCGTTGTCATTTTTGGTTCTTCTGGTCGCCGTTGGTCAACCCCAAAAAGCAAAGCTACAAACTGCGGCAATTAACTCTCCCGCTTAAACAAATTAGTCGTATACTGAATTCCTCGAATTTCGTCTGAGTATTATAAGTATATACAATACGTATGTGTGTAGGAATAAATAACTCTGTGCACATATATAAACCAGTTTATGATTTTCTAAAACACAATTTTACGAGCATTTTATGTTGATTTCTTTATTAATTTGACATTTGTTTCATGTGGACACAAATCTGTTGTTATTTTTTATTTTATTTTTCTGTTTGTGGAAACTGTTAACTATGGAAATTCGATATTGCCTACCAATTTGCTAATTTGCTGATGGGACCGCTTACCATATGATAAATGCCTTTGAAATTTGTATTGTTGTTTACCTTCTTTTAAATGAACTGAACTTTGCGCTCATCAAGTGCTATGATGTGTGTATATAGGCCATATATGTGTTTAGAAAATACTTCTGACCGATTCGTTATATTATTTTATCGAAGCTTAAGCCTGCAAGAGAATTATGTGAGTGTGTGACCAACAAATACCCTGCACATTGGCTTCTAAGCTCCGGAAATTGAACATAAGTTCAGATACGTACATACCTCGAGAAACGGGAAGTTCAAATAGGGTAGTTATGATCTGGAATCTGTAAAGAGAACTTGATCGAGCTTTTGATGCCTTGCCTAGATAGAGAAACTAGTTCCAATAGTAGAAGAACTAATTCACGAATGCCTTCAGCTTCTTCAGAAGAACTAAATCGAAAAGGTCTTGAAACCTTGCTTAGATAGATAATCTAGTTCAAACAAGGTATATATGATCTAAATCTGGATGCCTTAAGGGTGTCTACAGTTTGTAGCTGCATAAAGTCATTTTTCTGCATAAGTCAGTGCTACCCCTCATTAAATGCTTTTAAAGGGTATAGAGTCTAAAAAACAAGAGCAAGTTATTTTTGTAGTCCCACGCAAGAACGAGATCGAATGGAGACTTGAAACACACATACATATAAGCTGCATGTTATACCCTTTATTAAACACTTGACCTGATTATAGGGTATTCGAGGTAAAAACTAAAGAAATTTCCAGCCCAGACTTATTTATAGGCAGTTGCCTAATGAACGAATAGCCAAAACAATGCTTATCAAAACCTCAAGTAGAAAGCCTACTAATTATGAGTGCTTGCAAAATTGTTGTTGTTACTATTATTATTACTATTATTATTGTTTTATATTGTTGTGGTCAATCAACGTCCTTCCCTGCTTGTCGCTGACATTGAACGGCGCTAATCAAAAAGCGCGACGGCAGAATGCAAAAATAAACATTAACGAACTTCAAATACGTTGCTGAAGACGCCAACTTAAGTCGGCTAAAAAAAAAACATCAACAACAACAACAACAAAATACGTTAACAAACATTCAATCTTGGCAACGAATTCAACTTAGAACGTGACATCATCACGCGCTCACGAGCAGCAACAACAACAACAAACACCTGGAATATCAGATAGCGCGCTTCGCTGTGTGTGTGTGTGTGAGATACACACACACATGCACGCACACACTCTCACAAGCTCGCACACACACTCACAATCTATTCTACACCTTTTCGTGTTGTCAAATTGAAGTGAAATTTATAAATTTATAAACTCTGATATGCTGTCTGGCGCTGCAATTGTCAGTGTGTGTGGGTTTTGCGAAATGATCAACTTATTGTACCCTGTAATCATTAAGTGGGCATTCAAGCGTGGACATTACAAAGCGTTTTGTTAACGGGGAAAACACACTAAGCAAGCACCATAAAAAAATGTGCTAATATCTCTTATCGCCTTCAACAGTTGAGATGTTGTCCCACTGACTCAGTTAATTAAATGAGTAAAAAGTAGCAGAATGAGGGTTCAGGGTTCATTTTCTACTACTCAAATGTGCATCAAATGTAGCTCAAACTTAATTCAAATTTTGGATATTTCCCACATCACATCCGCTTGGCGATTGAAATTATAGAAACCATATAAACCATTTATGAAATTTGATATACTTATATTTAAGCACTTTATCTGGCTCTTTTGTGATTTTCATAATCATCTCATAAATTAGACTAGATTTATGCCAGAAACTAGTTCAACTCTAAAAGTGCTAACAGCGCATTCGGCGCTTGTGAAGGCGTATTCAAGCATTTGTTTATGTATGCGTTAATATGGCTATGAATGTATTCAAATGCCTCGTTTGGGTTTTTATATTATAAATTTATATATACATATTTCACTTACAGTTAGGAATGTGTAGACGGCTTCGGTTGCAACGAAAGCTTATGCCAATCGATAACTATTCAAGAATTGGTTAACCAAATGCTTCTCCCAGATTATCTTAAAAGGTCTCAGCTAATGAATTACTACCGATTATTATCGATAAGAAACAATTTAGTTGTTAATGAGAAAAAGCGTAATTATAGCATTATAGAGCTCCACTGGATAATTTGTGGATTGATTTTTGATTGACAAACTGTTTTCTTAGAAACACTTTAAGCCTCAATAAGCATCATAAAATAATCGATAAGTTTCGATAAAACGGTTTTTAATTGCTTAATGTTAATCTCAAAATATCGGACTAAATCAAATTGCAAACTTTTACAAACTTTTAGCGTTCGGAAATAATCAATGAAATTTGTGTGCTTATCGATAACAATCGATAAATATCTATTTTGTTGATTCAGAATTAGTTTTTTCTCCGATAAGAAAACAACTCAACTGCAACCGCAGGCTGGCAATCAGAAAACTTTGAATGGACTTGGCTTAGCTTGAATGAATGCTATTTGTGCTATTTTTTTAAGAGGGGCGCGGGCGGCTGCAAGGGGCAAGGCAACAGAGATTTGCACACTTGTGACGTGAGTCATTAGCGAATTAAGCAGAACTTTAGCTTAGTCTGTGGCAGTTTTCAGTCAGCAATAATTAAGACAAACACAAACGCAATTAATAACGCGTTAACAGCCTTCACACACACACACAGACAGGCACACACACACACTGACAAAAAGAGCGTTTAAAAAGAGAGAGAGAGAGAGAGGGAGAGGGAAATACTATGCCAAAAAGAATGAAGTTTATGCTCGCGCTGCTGACTCTCTTTTGACTACAACTCTCTAACTCTCTCCCACTCTCCCACTCTCTCTCTCTCTCTCTCTCTCTCTCTCTCTCGCTCTTCCAACGTTCTTTATTGTGGGATTTCTATAGAAAAGTCAATTTTTTTTGCACTCTTTGTTTTGCTTTTGTGTTTCTGCTTCTCAACGTTGTTGCTTGCCCCCTGTGTTTTGTTTTTGTTCTTTATTTGCCCTGCACTACAATTTATCGGGTTTATTAACCGTAAAACTTCATTTACCACTATTACTAGGTAACTTAACACTCGACTTGGTATCAGTCAAATGGACGCTGAACTTTGTTTTTCTATTGATGGGTTGTTCGCTCGTTTTTTCTTTACCTTTTTTTATGGATTTACAATTCGCTTTATTATTCCACACAAGCGCTACGTACATATATTCGATTAGATTTCAAATCTTAAGATTTCTGTTTATATGCTTTATGTGATGTGATATGAGAATTCTCTGCACTTAAGATCTGCTTGAGATTTGCCAGTCATTCGGTACACGAAGTACATGTAATAGAGAATAGATGTTCTATAAGGGAAGGGAAAAGGAAGGATCTATGAGAGTATCCTATTTATTACCAGTAAAAATACTCAAAAGTTAAATTTTGAAAGAAAATCATTTTTAAATAGTTCATTTTCAGTGCAACGATTTTAACTAATGTTATTTGTGACAAAATATATACATTCATATAGAAATATATGTACAAAACTGTTTGCCTGGGAAAATATATATATGTACATATATATATATATATTCAAGAGCTTAGTCCATTATGAGTCATACAAAATGCGTATGATATGGGCCTTAGATTTCCTTTGTTATTTCAGTTTAATTGCTGTACACATTCGATTAGATTTAATTCTATAGAAAACCTGATTTTTTGTGAATGATACGATATAATGTATAGATTCACTTGACACTAATTGCGCTGCTCTCAGAGCTAATCGATGCGAAGAACTCGTCCTACGCACGGGCTTTATGTCATTATCTATAGATAGGGCGCTTGCTTTAGCTCTCTGCCCACCGTTGTGCCCTTCTGGCTTCCCCCTGCTCTCTCTGTCCTCTCTCTCTCTCTCCCATCAGCTCAACTGTGGTCAACTTTATAGGCCGACAAATCAAGTCAAACACTTATCAGATTGTTAGCCTTATCGGACTTTGGCCAAAGTCAATGCCTGAGGCCCTGAGATTTATACAGACAGTTGACAAACGTACGCTGCTTGAGGCTAATTACGTAGAAAAGTTAAATGAATTGTACAATTAAAAAAAAACAAAAAAAAACAAAAAAAAAAAACACCCATTTGTACAAACAAGCTCATTAAAAGTTTAGGCCATAATTCAGAGCCCACGCGTTAAATACTTGCATATGATTAAATATAGTTATTATGGATACAAATTTGATTTTGATTATTTTTATTGTGATTTTTGTTTTGAAAGTAGGCGTCATTCTTGGCATAAATTATACAATTTTCAAGCCAGCGGCAATTCACGCTGATGCCGTCAGCGCCTGCAGATGATATCAATTTGTTTTTTTTTTATTCAATTCTTTGAATTAAATGTTTAGACTTAACTCGAATGTGTTGCAGTTGCATGAATCCTAACCGACAAAAAAAATAATAATAATAATAATAATAATTTGTATTACGTTTACCTTTGTAATGGTTTCGAGTTTAATTTAAACCTTTCTCATTTCACGTTTCTCTCTGCCAGACGAACGCGATGCCATTCAAAAGAAGACTTTCACAAAATGGGTTAACAAACATCTTAAAAAGGTGAGTGCATAACAAAGCCCAGATAATATCATATCATAACAAATGTGCTCCATATAAAACCCACTTCAAACTATCCCCGTGTACGACTTGTATGAGCAATTGTTAGGATCTTTTTACATTGAATTCTTAAGCAGCATTTTCCCTTAAACCAAACTTCCTTTCTTCTCTCTCTCTCTCTCTCTTAAGCAGCATTGGAAGTATGCCAAGGTATAGTTTCCATATAGCACATACTTCTTTCTTAAAACTTTTTCTTTAAAATATTTCAATTATTAAGTCCTATAAACTATATTAAATTTACAGACCTATACCATGCTACATGTTTGTGTTACCACAAATGGCATACCCTGTTGTTCACAGTCTGTAAGTTGCAAGTTCAAGAAGCTTTCCTTAAATGTTGTGCATATATGTTTTTTGTATTGCATAGAGATTTTATTTATTAATTTATTTTTTATTTTAATATGTACAAATTTGTTTTAAATGTAAACTGGTTTTCTTTAATTGAATCAAATTGTTGTAAAATGTAAAAAAAACTAGGTTTTTAAAACACTTTTATTATAGTTCATATGTTTAATTCAATTGCATATCAGGAGTTGAGATATGCACTAAAATCGAGGTTATTTTTCTTTTATTTTTGCTCGTTGTTATTTTCTTCACTAAATGCACTCGCCCACTAATATCAAATACGTAATGCAAAATCGTTGTAAACACAATCTGACACCCGGCATGCATATAACCTTCAACTTTTACTTTTAAGCTGTCGTTTAACTTGTTTCATTTTCCACTTCCATAGGCCAATCGACGAGTTGTGGATTTGTTTGAGGATTTGCGCGATGGTCACAATTTGCTTTCACTCTTGGAGGTGCTATCTGGCGAACACCTGGTAAGTTGTAGCAACCAGCTTTAGCATGTTGTTATTCAAACTCATTTCTGTACTCGTTGTTTTTTTTTACTCGTTCCTTTCCATAGCCACGAGAGAAGGGTAAAATGCGTTTCCACATGCTGCAGAACGCACAAATGGCGTTGGATTTTCTGCGCTATAAAAAGATCAAACTGGTCAACATACGTGCTGAGGACATTGTGGATGGTAATCCCAAGCTAACGCTGGGCTTGATCTGGACTATTATATTGCATTTCCAGGTAAGTGAAAAGATCTCGTTACTCGTTACAAATAGTCGAACGTACAATGAGCAAGTTTTGCCTGGATACAAATATACTTGTTATCCTTTTCATCACAACTGTGAACGTTTAGCGTTCACCCACCTAATCGTTACGAAGTCTGGATAAAGCTGAACGAAGTAACGAGTAGGGCTACTCGCCTAGCTTACTATTCGACCTACTCGTTACATCTTAGTTGTCAGCATATAGTTATTTTTCCGATTCATTTTCGATACTCAGCCTACCTTGCTTACTCGTTACTTGCCCAAGAGTAGAATTCTCGTTACTCTATTTACTCGCTGCTTATTAGCAGGCAGTTGTTCGTCACAACTGGTTTTCGTGCAAATGGAGCAAGTGTTGGATAACTGTAGGCAGGTCCACAAAATGTTGCCCAACATGGCGATAGCATCAAAGTCAGCAGCGCTGCGCCCACACGCAACAATTGGGCGAAGGTGACCCTCAAATTGGCCGCCCAATTCGTGAGATCGTTAACAATGTTCACACAACAAATTCGTTTTCATTTGGGCGTTTTTCTTATATAGTTTCTGTTATAGTTTCGCCATCGATTCATTGAGCCAACGACTGCAACGCAGCTCAGCTCAGCTCAGATTAGCTCAGCTCGGCCCACACACACACTCGGATCATTCAGTTTGTGTGCGTTTCGCTTTTCAGTTTTGTGGCGATTTGTGAGTTACTCCTACCCAGCCAGCTGCTATTTTTACAGCTCTCCGGCTCTGTTGACTTATTTTGGCGAACGCGGCGCTGCCATTTAAGGCAGCCAGTTTACCTTCTCTTCATCACCACCAGCAGCCGCAGCAGCAGCCGCAGCAGCAGCAGTGTCTACTACGCTGACTGACACACATAACCAAGTCCAAGTGGCTGTTACAGTTCGTCAACTGTTGTTGTTGTTGTTGTTGTCAACAAGGCCGCCACAAATCAGCCACTTGACCGGGCCACCTACACAGCCAAAAAACCACACTTGAACGAATGGAACGCTTAAAAAGTTCCCGAGTAGCTGAAAAAAGTCTGTCTCTGCATAATGAACTTGTTAACGTAATATCGAGAATGGATATCTAAATAAATCAATCAGCGAATATTGCATAAAATCTTTGGTAGGCGAAGCCAAGTTAAAAGTCAATAATAATTGCTCTCAAATTGTTATTAACTTATCCATTTTGAAATAAATCACAATTTAAATACAATATTTGTTAGCCCCGAGCAATTTAATAGATTTATGTGATATCAATTCCTATTATTATCGGAAAATTATATGAAAATGTTGCATTTGTGTAAGATTGCATCATGATACACATTTTCTCAAAGTAGAACATTAAAAAAGAAAATTGAAAAGATGGTTTTATTCAGATTGGAAGTTGGATATTTATAAAGACTGCTGAATGGCAAATATTATTAGAATTGCTTTAAAAATATAAATTTGATGGCTACTTTTACATCCAAATATAATGCATAACAATCAATAAGAATCGATTTCTATATCGTTCTTTAGTATAGTAAATTTTATTTTGTAGCATTTGTGCCTTTGCAAATTATACACAAAATCACTTTTTAGCATATTGTAAAAAGTTTTCATAAATTTTCGATTTTTCCAATCGCATTTATTATTAATTATTTATCGTAAATATTTTATAAAATATTTGTTAAAGTGGGACCCAGAAATTAAGGGAAAAGTTCCAATTTGTGCGTGCCAACTTTTTCACAAACATGACTTTAAATTGTTTTGAGCTTAAGCTTATTTAAAGTTTATACTAGCTTAACTTAGAGCTGATTTTGATTGATTTCTTAGTTTCTCATTAGTTATATCAACTCTTAACTTTAAACTCGAAATCAATTTGGCTCGGGGCTCGCTTGGGGCGCTTAGTCATCGGTCATGTCGCACATTTCCGCACTGCGTACGTCTCCAAGTCTGGCTTCCAGTCTCAATGTGTGTCAGCAACAGCAGCGACAACAAATTCAACTGCAACAACAACAACAAGAGCAGCAGCAGCAGCAGCAGCAAAACTAGATGCAATTTAAAACTCGGGTATTTCGTAATTTGTGACGGCGCATGCCGCATCGAACGCTGCAGTTGTATTCGATGCGTTCGGCGGCGGCTCGGATTGATCGATGGGGCGCATAAATGCTCAATGATGCTGCCAGTCAGCCGCGGTGGCAGCCAGCAACAACAATCGGCCATGAGGCAACATCAGCAGCAGCAACAACAACAACAACAACAGCAACAACAGCAACAACATCAACTGTTGCTGCTGATTCAATTGAGGCAAAACGAATTGTAAATCACTTGACAATGTGAAACTCAATCGCGCGTCATTTACTGTTTATGTTATTTATTATTTCTTTTTGTCTCGCAACCACTTTGCCCCGCGCTACCATCTTGGCAATTGTCGTTAACCAAGGATTTATGTATATTGCGGCCTGCAGTTGCGGGTGTCTCGCTCTCGTTGTATCTGTATCTGTGTCTGTATCTGAGTATCTTTGTATCTGTATTTGAGTTGCTGATGTCATTTATTCATTCGTCTTGTACGCAATGCAAATTTGTGAACGCGACTTAAAAGGACATTTCATCTTATTATATACACACATATGTTTATATACCCTATAGCCCAAAAATGGTTAGGCAAAAAAAAAAAGAGAATAAAGAAAAAGAAGGGTATAATCAAGTTGTGCAAGTTTATTTAAGGGGCTAGCGGTATGTAACTTTAAGGCAATGCTAACCAAATTTATATGGGCATATATTTTTTCATACATATCTTGATTCCATTTACCGGAGCGAAGAGCTTAGCGAACCCAAAAACTTAACATATTTATTCAGTGAATTTGGCAAAAAATATTCCTAATTAAATTTGATTTCGATTATTTCGACCGCAATATCTAACTGAATAAACTATTTATCATATTGGAAGATCGTAATACTGAACTCTAAAAAGTTCGGAGACAATGCTACTAAATTTTATTTATACACTATTTAAACTCTTTTCAAAGCTCTGGAAGTTTGGTAGATTTCCAGCTACTAGCCCGTCAAATATAAATTTAATCTTTTAAGGCAAACTTTAATCTTTGGGCTTAGTTTTAATAAATGTTTTTAGTTTTCACATAATATCCCCTACCCTGCGTTCCAATAATACACATAGACCTTGCATAATAACTTATTAGAGCTGTATTCCATTAATTGGTGTGCTAACTATCTGAACTCAGAGACAATCAGACCTAGAGTTTTGTAAGTTAGTCTATAGGCTTCCAACACAATTTATCACAAATCACAAATTAAGTTCACTTTACTTTGATCTGAATTGAGATTTGTTTATTGTGCTATTTTGCATTTCAAATTGCAGCCAACTCAGAAACTGTGTCTTTGGGCGTCTAATCAAAATCTCGTTTTGAGATCGCGTTTCGGTTGAGTTTCAAATATGACATAATGCCTATTTATACGGCAATTGCATAAATATGCGCATTGTTATTTGTTTTGTGTGTTGGGTGTTTGTCCGTTTTTGCGTTAAATTCAATTAAATGGCGCATTTTATAGGTCAATGTGCAAAACACAAAATGTTTAATTCAAAGCGGAGCCGATGCCAATAAATTGCCAGTAATTTGCCAGCAAACCCGGCGGCAGTTTGTAACGCTGCTTAGCTATAATTAAGTTATAAATTGTGCTGTAAAACTAATCGCTGTGATCTATGGAACACCCACAAAAGCTGAGACTTTTTTTAATGGGGGAGTGGCACGTGGAGTTAACTCTATTGTAGCTGAGGTATACGAACAGTCAAGTTCTGACAGGCCTTTGCCTTGACTTTAAAATGTTTGCTGACTTCCGTCAGCTGGAAATACTAAGTTGTTGTTAAGCTGCGCGCTCAATTGTTTAATTTCAGCACAACAAAAAAAATTCATAAATTTATGGCTTAAGCAGGCAGAAATGCTCGAGATGAGCGTGCGCGACTGTCAGTTGCCCTGTAAAATAATATGAAGTTTAATAAAGTTTCTCGAATAACTTTTGCATTATCCTTAAAAGGTTATAAAATTGTTCGAAATACGTAAAAAGCATGTTCAAGTAAACATATGCCAAATTTTAGGATCAAATCTTTTCAGTTCTGGCTTTTATGGCTTGCCTCTTTATTTGGCTGGGTTCGAGGAATATAAAAATATTTGTGAAGAACTTGATCTGTGTTTGGTATACGAACCCACATAATACTAAATTTGCATATTGTTTTTCTCTAGCTCGTATTATCTCTGAGATCTGTGAGTTTAGTATGCACACAAAGGTGGATATAACTGGTTCTCAAGAGTCATCTGCTGCTGCTGGCATGGAACACCAGAACTTAAAATGCTTGAAAAAGTTGCTCTTCATCCTTTACCCAGCCTATCCTTTACTCTATCAGCCTATTATACCCTTCCAAGCCCATTTTCACAGAGCATTAAAGAGTGCCGCTGGCTAACTAGCTACACATGAAAAGAAATCTGTGAAATCTATGTCGAATTACGCCTGACAAACGTTTTCATTATAAGTTGCGGCTAATTTTCCAAGCAATTTTGCACATTATTCAAAGCTCGTTTTGGCTGTTTTTGTTGTAACCGACAGCTACAGATGCGCTCGCTATATTTGGGCAGATTACCATAAAAGTATAAACAAAAAAAAAAAGAAGAAGAATCAGTTAATGTTTAGCCAAGGCGCCCAGGCGTTAAGTAACAAAGACCCACCCCCCATGCGCCACCCGCTCTCCACCCTTGCCAAAGAAAGTATCTGTCTGTTACCCTGAACACACATCTTCGGCTACAGATTCTCACGTCATCGGCTTTCAGCCGTAGTTGAAAGCCATTTGGTATTTTGATTTATTATAAGACGTCGCGGTATGTGTTACAATAAAGTCAATGACAGCCGTTTCGAACCTTCAAGGCAGGTGGAAGTGAACAATACAAAAGAGAATTATTTCTGAATGGCAACAACAATAGCAACTGGAAGCAACTGAAATAAAAAGTATTGTTTGTTTTTGCCCTGGCCATGACATCAGCTTCAGTTATAGCTATAGCTACATAGCTGCGGCTGACCCGCCTCGTCAGAAGTGTCACGTACTAAAAAAACGGACCAAACAATACGAAAGACTTCAACGCAAGCAACGAACTTGCCAGCTGAGCTAAAAATGCACTTATATGTCTTAGATTATGACACTGATGACTGAATTTTGTTTATGCTGCGTGGGCAGCTGCCCGAAAATCAGAAATCAAATATCAAATTCTATATCTAAATATATGTATATATATGTGTATAGGCAGTCGCAACATTTTGAATGCTTGCCATTTCGTTTCATTAATAAATCGCTTGGCAGCATTTGCACAAATATGGCTCGAATGCCTGCAAACAGGTTGAACATGCCTTCAATCATTCAATACACTCAATAAACACTCATTGGCTAGTTTAGACAGCGAGGCGCAACCACGCAAAAACAATACTTTAAGCAGAAGAAAATACAAAAAAAAAAAAAACAAAAAAAACAAATATTCCGCATTTTCGTATGCAAATGCTAAGCTAGCCATATAAGCAAAGATCAGTTCAGATCGAAACGTATCTAACATGCGGCGCGAACGTGTTTCAATTCACATCGATGTATAATTAATATGAATGAACGTTTGAACAACGACAACAATCATTTCAACAGATACTCGCTACACCTCAAGTACATATCTGTGTGCATACAAGACAGTCACATTCTCAGTGCCCAGTCGGTTTTTCATTCTAGTGGTATATAATCTATAATTTTATTGATGACGAGCCCACACGCTTCGCTGTTGACAGTAAAAACAGCCAGGAATGTTACATATTTGGCGTGCCAAATGACGTGCCCACACTGTAGCTCACATAACGCTATAAACTGAATAGTTAAATGACTTTGTTCAAAATTAAGCTCAAACAGTTGTTTCTATATCAAGAGCTATCAATTATATCAGATATGCTCGTTGATTATGAAATTGATATTATTCAAGAGCATGCGGAGAAGAAATGTTCCTCTTCAGCTTTTATTTAACAGCGATCCGCTCAGATCTTAAGTCCTACTAAGCTCAGCATGGGTTATATGACCAGACCTGTTTCAAGAACTTAGCTTGTGAATCTAATATTAGCCAGCAGCTATTAAGAACTTACCGAAAGTCAAGTTGAACTAAAGGAAACCCAATTTATCTGAAAACTATTCCTAGACTATCTGAACAGACGTGCAAAACTGCTTTAGGCAAAATTTAGTTCCCTTCTACTCAAACACCTGCTAAACTATCTTAAGACATTTATTGAAGTTTTTGCTAATAACCTTTAAGAATTCTAAGCAAAAAACTTTGAATGATTGCTTTACCAATTTCTTTGTGTTGTTTTATGCTCAAGCTTGACCTCTGGCAACCTATATTTAGTCAATTAATGTCATATTAAGTCTGGACTTAGACCGTCAAAGAATTCTGGCTGAAGTTGACATCGAATCGAGATACTCTTTTAATTTGCATTGGTTTATACGACGTTTAAGTTAAAACTGTTTGAGAATTCTAAGAAAAAACCATAAATAATTGCTGTGAATGTATGTTTGAGTTATTTGTGGCTACATGACTATATTTATATAGTTTTTGTATAAATTCTACACTCTCTCACAGATATTCTGTTGTATATTCTCCCGAAACAAATTGCCCATATTAGGCGTACGCTATTACATTTCCTATTTACAAGTAAACGAAAATCACAACTGATTTGTTTTTCGTATCGATAACCAACCATTAGAGCAGTGTTTACGATTTTGATCATGCTGTGAGGTTTGGGGGCTCTAATTGCAATCACATTCAGCTACTGTTTGGACTGTAGCACTTCCCGTTTATGAGCCATTTGGTTGCATTTTGTTTAGCCACCACAAACAACAGGTTTCAAGTGCGAAACGTAACTCAAATTACCACAAATTACATAGATAATGCACTATTGTTGACTTTTTTGCATCATATTGGTATTAATAAGTCAGTCAAAGTCATGTTCTACGTTCCCCGACTATTTCCCTCCGCTGGCTAATTAGATTTGCAATTCTATTGGTAGCAAATAGCAGCTAAAAACGAATAACCAAGTTGCTGGGGCTCGACGAGCCATTGCAGCGCCTCTCCATTGCTGTATTGACTGTGTTGTACATATATCTATTAGCTGGATATATATGCGAGTATGTGCTTGGTAAATATATAGGCAGGTACTACGGAACAGCTGTAGTTACTGCCTTTTAGCCATGTAGGGCAACACGGGCTGGTCGGGCATGTAAAATGCTAATTAGCCCATGCTTGACGACTCGTATGTGACTCCCTAACTGTCTGTCTCTGCCACCGCACGCCCTGCCTCTCTGCCTTCCACTTGTATATCTCTCTGTGCATGTGTGGGTGTGGGGGGTAGCCTATAACTACCACATAAATCAATCGGTGCGGCATTTCCCGTCTCGCATGCGAGTGATACATTTATAGAGATTTCAACACCCACTCGCATCAATTACACTTTCTAGACGCCATGTATAGCGTTGCGGTGACAGTTTGTGTGACCATTTTGGGCCGCAAAATGATTAGAATATGACTTGAACGCGTTTTAATTGTTGTTTGAAATGCATTCGAGCGCACGTTAGCAAAAATGTATTTCGCTGTTTAGCTTTTTGATAGATTGTAACACAAAACAATTAAATTCCGTGGCAGGCGGGGTATACGTTGATAAAGCTTAGGCACACTTTAAAGATTAATTAATATTCTTTCTTGTTTACAAACTTATTTTTGTATAAGCTAACTCAAAATTTATAACTGTGTGTAGAGGAAACATTTAAGACCAGCTTAGCATACATTTAAACCTATTTTAGAGCAACAGAAGGGGCTAACTCCTATATAAAAGTGTACTAAGAATCCAATGGCGCACTTTTTAGCACAATTTTAGAACTTTGTTATGGGAAATTTGTTGGATTTTTAGGGTAACTTTCAAACGACATCTGTCAGTTATGAGGATAACATGCTTGATTGCTTTAGTACACGTTGAGTATATTTTTAGTACACATATACTATATTTTTAGTACATTATTATAACATGGTATATTTTTTTGATGTGATGATAAAAATGTTTTTTGTTGTTTTAGTACAGTTGTAGCAACATTTTAGCTAGGGTTGAAAGTTTCAGACCAATTTTCACTAAATACTTGTATGCTTATCTGTCTTAGATCAAATTCAAGTTATTGCCCCGACACCATTGCAGTATTTAGTATACATTTTTAGTACAAATTAAGAAGCGCCCAATTCGCAAAGGTCTCTGCTTCTTGTTGGTCTCTGCTATTGTTGCCATTTCGCTGGGTTTCAAAAGAGTTCCCAGCATTTGGTTTTTGCTTGTGTAACCTGTAAAAGTGATGGTCGCTTTTGTGGTTTGTCCAAATTTTTTTTTTCCGTGGTTTTTGGGTCACTCCATGGGCTTGGATGCTCAGTTTGGGCAGCTTGTCCAGCTGTGTAATGAGTTGGTCGTGATATGTTATGAGCTTCAAATTCAAATTACTTTGCCTAATTTAGTTTTGTGTGCGAATCGTCAAAGCCAAGGAAAATGTCGTGGGGTCAGGCAACTACAGACGCGATGCGATGTGATGTCGTTTCTAATTAGTGGGCAGATGTTTCTCCGATTACAACCAACTTGACCCACTGTGCGACTGGGCAGATCGTCAGCAGTTTAATCACAAAACTTGTTGTTCTGTCTGGTTTCGCCCGGAGATTTTTGTTGATTGTTGTTTTTTCTTTTTTTGTGTGTGGCATTCTTATTGTTATTATGAGCATTCTATGGCTTTGACTTTTGTGTTGTCTTCTATTTCTGGCCACAAAGTACTACCAAAACGACTTACCTGATCGCGTTGCGAGATGACGCAGCCAACCGATGTGTTGTTGGGTCTTGAAGGTGAAGAGAAGCCAACCCAAACATTGTAGTAACATGGCAAATCTTAGCTACCACAAAGCAAATGACAACAGCAGCAACAACTTTGAAGTTAATGCGCCACAAAACTTATGTAACTCTTTTGTTTTTATACCCTATAGCCATAAAATGGGCTCGTAAAATTGTGCAAATTTAAGTAGTCAAATTGCGACTCTTTGAGCAAATACGCTCCGTCTACTCATGCGCACCCGAGTGAACATCGGACTTAGCTGACCATAAATGTCCCTGTCTATCAGATTATATATCATATCTGTCTCTTTCGATCTAATAAAGTATAAGATCAGTATGCAACCTCCAAATTTCATTTCCAGATTCTGCTGGGCAAAACGAAACTTTCCTGATTTCCTTTAGCCGAATTTTCAAGATGTCATTTAGATATTGTATTATATACTTAAGCCTTTTCCTACCCTATAAAACTTTCCGCAAGATGAGTAAAAGAATCATATAAATAACTTAAAGATCTGCTGACATCAGAGAAGATCATATAAACATACGACAAGTCATCTAGCTCTTCGGGTTCTAGAAGCAATAAAAACTGATTTTTAAATAGGTCTAAAAAGCGGCCGATCGAATACTTATTTGCTGACATGTCCAACAGAATGTCTTGCAGGACAACTGCTGTGACAGGCTATCAAGAGATTCAGACGAGATTCGCAACGTTAGCAAGATGCTGTCGGGTCTTCGGCTGATTTAGAAAGTATTAAGGTCGACTTCTAGTTGATCGCTTTGGAGTATTTTTGTCCTGTATAGAGGGTATCTACTAGTTGAGCATTCTCTGCTCTACTTTCATTATTATTTTGTTTTGGCTCTTATAACCTTCATTTTGCATGTTTGTTGTTGTTCTTCTGCGTTGGCAGCTGTTGTTGTTGGTGTTCTTGTGCCGCTGCGTTGGCGTAGGCGTTGGTTGTCATGGTTGCCACACACTCGCACGCACACACACTCACACACACGCGCACACTCACTGGTGTAGCTGTTGTTGTTGTTGTTACCTGTTAGTGCATACGTCATGTGGTAGGAGCGCAGAGCTCGAAGTCAGCAATCCATAACGGGGTTGGCTGCTGGCAGCGACGTCGACGTTAACGTTGGCGTCAACAGCAACACACACACAAACACACACACACACGCACACACACAAGTTCAGCTGTCAGCACGATCGCAATTTCAATTCCAATTCCAAATTTTTTAATTTTTATTAAGCTTTGCTTTGGTTTCGGAACGCCAACGCCGGCTCGCGTTTTTCTTGTGCCGATTCCATTTTGTTTCCAGCGCGTGTTTTGTTTTTGCTTTTCTATTCTCGCCACCTGACGCTGGCTGCGCTGCCAGCTACAACGGCGTCGGCCGTAAACACCTGGCCAGAGCAACACTTTAAGCGTTTTAACTTGGCCCGATCGCGTTTAGTCGTTGTCGAGTCGCCGCACACATTTGTTGTTAGTGCCCCCCGTCGCATGTAGCTTTTATGTATATATATATATATATTTGGATAGATACAGCTGTAAATGTATCTATAAGTCGTATTATATCTATGTCCATCTAAGCGTAGAGCCCAGGCGGTAGAACTCTGAACTCTATTTGTCGCGTGCGTTGTTGAACGTTGCGTTTACGTTTTTAAATAAATAATATCAATTTCAAATTAAAAGGAAACTTCGCGCATCTGCTTAGGAAGGGTCCTAAAATAAATTTAAAAATAAAAAATAAAATAAAATTAAAAATAAAGAGCATGGCAAAAGTGTAAATAACAGAAACAGATGCAAAATAAAATAAATATATAAATATTGAATACAAAGCAAACAGTTGCAAACAATAAATATTATTTGTCTAAATATTTCTAATAAATCAGAATCCACAAGAAAGGAAGTTAAAAAAAAAAAAAACAAAATATACAACAATATACAATATACAAAATAAAGCAAATGAATTGAAATATATTAAAAGGGAAACAAATAAATTAAACGTTTTAAAATAATAAATGCACGAATTTAAAAAAAAAAGTATACAAATAACGCCAAACATATTTAATACAAACGAAAACCAATTTATATATACATGTTAAAATTTATGTGCAAGACGGAACCAGTAAAACAAAACAAAAAATATACAAATAAAAAACAACTTAAAAACATGCAAAAACATAAACAACAACAATAAATAAATAAACTCTTTTTGCATGATGTCACACAACGCGCCGAGCTTTAATTTCAATTTTGGATTTATATCTTGCCTGCAGCAGCAGCAGCAGCAGCAGCAGCTGGTTGCCCCCCTTCGCACAGACTACTCCCCCCGCACCGCTTAAGTCGTTAATGCGCCTGCAGTATCGTTATTTTTGATTCATTAAATGCCGCCCATATCAATTGATTTCAATCTGAATGCAATTGAATTCAATTTTCTTTCAATTAAGATTTTTTATATGACGAGTTCATTTTGAAGCGGATCTCAAGTGTGTGTGTGTAGACGAAGTGTGTGCGTGTGTTGTTTGGCCAACAACTGTAATGAAGTGTTGCTATAATAGCTGTAAATATAATGACGTGCCCAGACATCTGGATTTTCCCCTTTCATACTTAGCTTGTACGCTTCAGAGTTCTGGTTCAGCGCGCTGTCGAAAAAAAGATTTGTAGAATATTTGTTTGCCAATGTCATATTTTTAGCACTTCGTTTTGTCTGGTTTTTAAGCATTTCTTATTGCTTTTTTATGTTTGTTCAATTCGAATTTATGTGCTGTCATTGCGCGCACAAAAACAATGCAAATTCGGCAATAATATTGCCCGAACAGCTCTTAACTGTCGTCAACTTCAAACAGTAGCCAGCAGCCCAAATAGGCAAGAGCTGGTTGTAGAGAGAACAGCTGCTGCTGCTTTTGCTGTTGCTGCGACTCCATTCAAAATGTCAAGCTATTAACGCCTCTTAGTGTCGCCTCCGCAGACACTTAAAGCCAAAAACAAAACAAAAATACTTTTAAGTCTAGCTTAAACATTTATTCAACTGTGTTGCAGCGTTTTTTTTTGGTTTTTAATAATGTTGCAATTAGCATTTTTTGTGCCTGTGCTACGTGTGCTTGTTGTCTGTGTTATGTGTGGGGAGGTGCTGGTGACCGCCATGTCACGCATTTGCGCAGGCGTCACCTTTCAATGATACGTTACGCTTTAGCCAGGTGGGCGCACATTTTGGCCAAACCACTTGGCGTTGTTGTTGTTGCTGTTGCTGTTGCCTGATCATGAGCTATAAAGATTAGATTTTAGGTTTTATTAGTAAAATTCATGCTGTCTCTTGATATCATATCAAACGGCCTTGCTTATCACGCCTTCAAACAAAATACTGCCCAGTTGATTGACACAATATATTATAAAAATAAATATCAAACTTTATTTTCTAGAAATCTCATGTCATGACATTTCTGAAATGAACAAACGAAATTTCTATTCACAATTTGAACAATCGCCCTAAAGCGAACAGTTTGTGGAACGGCATATGCCCTGTTTCATTCCATAGTGTTCCTTCGCCAAAAAAAAGAGGAAAAAAAGTAAATTAGCTGGCTTCACAAGTAGCTTTGTTGTTGTCGTGGTTTGTGCCCCGCGGCTTTGTTTGGCCGTGCACATGAACTTTTAGTTATGGTTGTTTTTTGTGCCCATAAATAAATGGAAAAACATAAATAAATAAGTTTAACTTAGCGTAACGAATAGCCGATGAGCTATCTCTATTGATACCTAGTTATATGTGTGTATACACTTTTATGTACACCATCTGATCTCTTAATATGAAGCCATTTTAAAATAATATTTTCACAGAGTTCAAAAAGAGAACTAGAGAGAGAACTAGAAAGAACTAGACTGAAGCGATGTAGACCTTCATCCTTGTCCAAATCATTTATATTGCTTAAATGTTGCATATTTTCTAAAACTTAGGCTCAATATCTTGTTAAATCTACATATTTTATATAAAATGTCATGTACCTTTTGTTAGAGCATAGAAAAAATCCCAAAGACAGTTAGACAATTGGACAGGCCCAGTCTCTAGATGGTTCGTTGGATAATTATGTGTACGTACAAGACATAAATAATTCGCTCATCAGCAGCAACAACAACAACCATCACCACCACCACCACCACCACCAGCACCACAGTGGGGCAAAGCCCCCACTCTGTGTGCGCCTGTTGGCTGGCATTTCGCAGTGGCAGCAGCACCAAAGAACAAGACATCCGGTGCCGGTGCCGCTGGTTTTGGCCGGCTTTTGACTTAATTAAACGCAAATTGCGGTGCCGGCAACTCAATTGTCTGTGAGCACGAAAAGTGCGGAGGTGCGGGCGAAGTTGGCGGTTTAAACAATTAAAATGATTTTGTTTGAAATCACGCACAAAAATAGCAAAAATTACGAATCAAGCGTTGAGAGAGAGAGAAAGACATAAAAAAAAAAAACGAAAACGAAACGAAATCAAATCGATAAAGAAGTGAAAACGAAACGATAAATCAACGTTAACGATAACGATAACAGGCTGGAGTCCAAACCGCAACCGAAACCATGCACTCCAGCTCCAGCTCGCAGTCGACTCTGAAGCGCACACAGCAGCTGGTGCGGCAAACGAATGGCGGCCAGCCCTATGTCAGCAGTGGCAGCGAGGTGGTGCACACCACCCGTGGACCGCCCATAACGACCAACATTGATGACTCTAGTCTGCGCTACCGGCATGAAACTAAACGGGAACGCACCGTTGAGGCTGTCATCACCGATTATCCGGGCGTGGCGCCGCTTGGCACTGTGCCACACGAGCGCACCAACTTTGAGCGCACGGTGACGTTTCAGGATGCAGTGGCTCCTGGCGCTGGTGCCGGCGGTGGCAGCATCGTCAGGCGAACATCGGATAGCAGTCGTGCTCTAGTGCCCTCGAGTGGTGCTGTTAACAGCAGCAGCAGCTATCAGCAGGTGACGCGCAACAAGCGCATCTCCACGGAGGTGCTCGGCTCGAGCGTGGAGAGCACCAAGACGTCGCAGCGTGCGCCCAACGGACATCGTCGTGTGACCACGCACATTGTGCGCAAGGTTACCACTTTGAGTCGCGCCGAGGAGAATCAACAGCCCGCGGAGGATCTGCTGCCGCCCGCCAAGATGATACGCAGCTCTGAGCTGGAGTATCGACGCGCCCTGCCACCGGCCATTGAGTCGAGTGTACAGCGCAGAGAGGTAAAACAGGAAGAGCAGTGGGAGGCCAACATATTTAAGCGATATAGTTTTTAAGAAGCCCTCGAAAGGGAAGTTTATCAGTTGGGATTTCTTTCTTTTTTTGCGGATTGGTCGAACTTCTGCACAAAGTCTCGCTTTCTTTAATGTAGCTTAGAGCAATAGATGGTCACCCCTTTTAACTTAGAATATAATGCAAGTCTGAACACAAACAGTTGTCGTTGACTTCATTTTCCTGTGCGTAAAAGAAAATATAATTAAAGTCCACTCCTGAGAACTCGGGACACAAAAAAATAACTTTCAAACTTAAATATTACTTAAATCCTGACGTGTAGAAGAGTTCCAAGCAAAAACTTGCTCCATTTACGTTCAATCTAATCAGTGTATTTATATATCTATATACCTTTACTATAACTTAACGCTCGCTAAACCCATTCCAGATCTCCGATATTGTTGTAGGCAAAGAGGACAACGTATCCGCACGCGAGGCCCTGCTGCGCTGGGCGCGCCGCTCGACGGCTCGGTATCCGGGCGTGCGTGTCAATGATTTTACATCATCGTGGCGCGATGGTTTGGCCTTCTCGGCGTTGGTGCATCGCAACCGACCGGACTTGCTTGACTGGCGAAAGGCAAGGAACGATCGGCCGCGCGAACGTCTCGAGACGGCCTTCCATATTGTGGAGAAGGAATATGGTGTTACGCGTCTATTGGACCCAGAGGGTAAGCCAGAATATCGATTTAAAAATGTCAAAAATTTTACTAAACTCTGTCCCAATTGTTTCTTTTAGATGTGGACACTAATGAACCGGATGAGAAATCCCTGATTACGTACATTTCATCGCTGTACGATGTATTCCCGGAGCCGCCCTCCATTCACCCGTTGTTCGACATGGAGTCACAACGTCGCGTGCACGAGTATCGCGATTTGGCACAACAATTCATCTATTGGTGCCGCGAGAAGACCGCCTATTTGCAGGAACGCTCGTTCCCGCCCACGCTGATCGAGATGAAGCGTCTGCTGAGCGATCTGCAGCGTTTCCGCAGCGAGGAAGTGAGCGCACGCAAGCGTGAAAAGTCCAAGCTCATACAGATCTACAAGGAGCTGGAGCGTTATTTCGAAACGGTAGGCGAAGTGGATGTGGAGGCTGATCTACGTCCAGATGCCATTGAGAAGGCCTGGTATCGCATGAATACAGCACTGCAGGATCGTGAGGTTATACTACAGCAGGAAATCGAACGCTTGGAGCGTCTGCAGCGTCTGGCCGATAAGGTGCAGCGCGAGATAAAGCATGTGGATCACAAACTCACGGATCTAGAGACGCGTATCAGTGAGGAGGGCAGACGCATTGAGCGTTTGCATCCCGTAGATGCCAAGAGCATTGTTGAGGCGCTCGAAACGGAAATCAGGCATCTGGAGGAGCCCATTCAGGATATGAACCAGGATTGTCATGTGCTCAACGAGGGTCGCTATCCCCATGCCAGTGAACTGCACAAGAAGGTCAACAAATTGCATCAACGCTGGGCTCAATTGCGCACCAATTTCCATACGAACCTGGTACAGAAACTGTCCGGCTTAAAGTTTCCCGTCCATGAGACGACCGTGACGCGTCAAACGCGCATGGTGGTCGAATCACGACAGATCGATACGAATCCGCATTTCCGCGATCTGCAGGAGCACATTGAGTGGTGCCAGAATAAATTGGTGAGTCTTAAAGAACAAAAAGATCTGTGCTTCGATTCTATAGTTGTACTCTTTTGTAGAAACAATTGCTTGCCGCTGACTATGGCAGTGATCTGCCATCGGTCAAAGAGGAACTGGATCGTCAACAGCACGAGCACAAGATCATCGATCAGTTCCACACCAAAATACAGAACGATGAACGCCAACAGACCAAGTTCTCGGGCGATGAATTGAACCTCTATCAGCAACGTCTCAATCAGCTGCAAAAGGTCTATGCTGAGCTGCTTAGCACCTCAACAAAGCGTCTATCCGATTTGGATTCACTGCAGCATTTCCTTGGACAGGCCTCAGCCGAGCTGCAATGGCTCAACGAGAAGGAGCAGGTGGAGATCACGCGCGACTGGGCGGACAAACAACTCGATTTGCCTTCCGTGCACAGATACTATGAGGTAAGTTCCTCAGTTGAAATCTAGATAAATGTTGAGCTAGTTCTGCCCTCTGTCAAGATGGAAATTAATGAGAGATTATTGTCCGTTTGATTTTATCATTCCAACTAATCTCTCACACTAACTAATTCTACCCGTACTATACGTAGTATGTGCTCTGTCTGCAAGGGCATTAGTTATTCGGCTAGCCGAAGCTAGTTGTTCCTTACTGTTTTTATATGTGTTGTGCTTTATCTAATTCCAAGCGTGCATTTGGTAATGGCGACGAGGTAAGATCGGTTCTAAATTCCCTCGGGAATATTTTCAAATTAAAAGCAACCAACCAAGTGCACTCCGTTTATCCCAAAAATAATTGCCATACTAATTTTAACTACTGTCCTCTCTTCACAGAACTTAATGTCCGAACTGGAGAAGCGTGAGATGCACTTTGCGACGATCTTGGATCGTGGCGAGGCTTTGCTAAATCAACAGCATCCGGCATCCAAGTGCATTGAGGCCCATTTGACGGCACTGCAACAGCAGTGGGCGTGGCTGCTGCAGCTAACCCTCTGTCTGGAGGTGCATCTGAAGCATGCGACCGAATATCATCAATTCTTTGCCGAGATCAAGGATGCCGAACAGTGGCTAAGCAAACGCGATGAGATACTTAACAGCAAGTACTCGCAATCCGATTTCGGTTTGGATCAGGGCGAGGCGCTGTTGCGCGGCATGCAGGATCTGCGCGAGGAGCTGAACGCATTTGGCGAAACGGTGGCCACGCTGCAGCGTCGTGCCCAAACGATTGTGCCGCTGAACAAACGACGCCAGCCGGTTAACCGACAGGGTCCGGTTCAAGCGATCTGTGCCTACAAGCAACAAGGTCAGCTGCAGATTGAGAAGGGCGAAACGGTCACATTGCTAGACAATTCGGGTCGCGTGAAGTGGCGCGTTCGCACCGCCAAGGGACAGGAGGGTTCCATACCCGGCGCCTGCCTGTTGCTGCCGCCACCAGATCAGGAGGCCATCGATGCGGCGGAACGTTTAAAGCGCCTATTCGATCGCTCCGTTGCGCTGTGGCAGAAGAAGCATTTGCGTCTGCGTCAGAACATGATATTTGCCACAATACGTGTGGTCAAGGGCTGGGATTTCGATCAGTTCCTGGCCATGGGACCCGAACAGCGCACGGCCATACGGCGTGCCCTGAACGATGATGCAGACAAGCTGCTCAGCGAGGGAGATCCCAATGATCCGCAACTGCGGCGCTTGCGACGCGAAATGGACGAGGTCAATCGCTTGTTCGATGAATTTGAGAAGCGCGCCCGAGCTGAAGGTGAGTGTGGGGGCGTATGGAATGGGCGTGGGGCCAAGGCGTGGGCATTAGCTTAATGTCGCCTTTCAATTGGCGGCGCTTGGCCAGCTGTCAACTTTTGACTCCGGCGTCCAATTAAGCGCGTAATTGAATTGAATTTAATGTGCGCTTGATTTGAACTGACCGCCTCGACCAGGAAGCCCAACTTAGTCTCAAGTCACAAATCAAACGTATCGCAACATGAAAAAATTATTCGCGAGCGCCAAACTGCGCGGTAATCTTCAACAGAAGCAAAAATAATTCCGCATCTTAACCTTTGAATCTTTTGCAGAGGAGAGCAAACAGGCGAGCCGCATCTTTACCGAGGAATGCATTGCCATTAAGAGCAAACTGGAGGATATGGCACGTGAGCTGGATCAGATTATATTGGCGCCGTTGCCACGTGATCTGGATTCGCTGGAGCACGTGCTTGAAATACATGCAGACTACGAACGCCGCCTGCACCTCCTGGAGCCGGAGCTAAAGCATTTGCAGGAGACCTTCCGCACCATTGCGCTGAAGACGCCCGTGCTAAAGAAATCACTGGATAACCTTATGGAACTATGGAAAGAGCTGAACACACAGAGCGGACTGCACAAGGATCGCCTGAAGCTGCTCGAAGCCTCGCTGGCTGGCCTCGAGGATAACGAGCATGTCATTTCCGAACTGGAGAATGAGCTGGCCAAGCATCAGGATCTGCCCTCCACCGCAGAGGGACTGCAGCAGGTGTTCAAACAGTTGACGCACATGCAGGACATAATCACACAACAGCAGCCGCAAATGGATAAAATGAATGATGCGGCCGACCAGCTGGGACGCATGGGTGTCCCGACCAAGGTGTTGGGTGATCTAAAACGCCTGCACTCGAACGTGGAGCGTCTGAATACGCGCTGGAGTGCGGTCTGCAATCAGTTGGGCGAGAGGTAAGCACACCTGTCAGCAGCTCAGCCAGTGCAACCTATCAAATGCTTCATTAAATTTACCATACATGTCTCTATATACCCAATTCACCTGTTCACACCTGCCTTTTCCAGAATGCGTTCATGCGAGACAGCTATTGGGCTCATGAAGAATCTCCAATCGAGCGTGCAAGTCGAGGAATCATGGGTGGATGGCACCACCGAGCGTCTATCAGCCATGCCCACAGCGACTTCAGCTTACGAATTAGACGTGAGTAGCGTTCATGATATATTATTTTATTATTATTATTATCATTTTTACTTAATATTTATCAGTTATGATCAGTTACTTTTTAGTAAATATCTCTCTACATAGCATAAACCCAACCTTGTATAGTTTCCACTCAGTTTTTAGCGAGCCTATTCAGTTTCCCTTTAGGGCTACCACTTCAAGCAACACAAAGTATATATAATTTCTTTACAATGTACAAACAAATTCGAATCGAAGGCGTAGTTAACTATTTTTGCTTAACCAGTGCTACGTCCCCCACACCCTCTGCCCAAAAAGTAGTTTTGCCTAAAATTTAAAATATTTTCTTATTTTTGGTGGATCAAAACTTTGGTGTTGGACATGTTATAAATGTCTGTGTGTTTTATATATACAAATATATACATATATATATTTCAATTTGTTAAATGTCCCCAAACAATATATATGCCCTGTATATTATAACTGTAACTCGTATCAGACCCTGTATATTTCGTAGTTCTTGTCTAATCAAAAATACAAAATCCCTTGTAGCAGGCTGCCTGTTGTCTGGCAGCTACACACACCCACACACACACACACCTATGTATAAAATGTATATATACACAAAATTTACTCAAACTATGTGACGTCCCCCCACAAACAATCCACACAATCCATTTCTATATATCCCAATCCGTGTGTTTCCAGTACATTTTTGAAAATATTTTTTTGTTATAAATGTTATATTTTTGTAGCTTTGTTTTCTAGTTACCTAAGCTGTGCACCTCTATAAATATCATCTATATCGAATTATATCTCATGTCATTATTGTAGTCTTATTTGTATTTGTAGTTGAAAACTAATTGTATATGTATTTTTGTCTAATTTCTTGTATTTTCACCCAATTATCAAAACAATATCAATATCACACTCTATAAAAAAAACACGAACACTATGAAACAACAAAAACTCAATCAAACAATTTTTAAAAAAATACAAAAAAAAAAAAAAAAAAAAACAAAATATGCTACCAAATCCCTCCTCGCAAAAAAATATACAAAAATATATAGAAACTGCTCGGAGCTGCTATCGAACGAAAACCAAAAATCGAAAATGTCAACGTGGCTGGAGGACGACTCATTCGCGAAGCTAAGGTAAAAATTTGTATGACTGTCATTTGTATGACTGAAATCTCTATAAAGGCAATGGGCATGGGGCATGATTTAGGCGGAAAAAAACTGAAAATGTATTTGATGTATTTGTACAAAATGCGTATTTGAACCAAAGAACTTTAATAAAAGTTCAGTAAAAGTCTAAACAAAAGCATGACCTAACGAAAGTTTCAAGACAAAAGTACTCTATATGCACTTATGCCAATTAATGCATACGAGAAATAAATTTGCTATAGCAATTTAAGATATTATTTCTCGAGTCATAGACTAGTGCATAGGTGTTGGCTGTGGATCAAACTTTGAGCAATTCTTATGCCCTTTTTAATGTCTCAGTGACTAGAAATATAAAACAATGCAGTTAAGTCTTATAGCATATCTGCGCTTGCACTGCTTAAGAGTAAGAAGTCTAGGGATCGAAATCCTGTGGAGACAAAACATTTTCCTATGTGAAAAAACCTATATATTTTAGGATGTAAACTGTTTTTTTTTTTATATACCTTCTATAAGAAACCAACTTCAATTTCTGTTCCTTTTGAGATCCATTTCTAGTAGCTTCAGAGACCTTATAGATTATATTGATATGTAAACCTATATCAATTTTTACTGAAGTTCTCTACTTCCACATGACTGAAAACTACCAAAAAATATTAACTATATCCCCTTATGAGAAATCTCAACATTCTCAGCAGTCTAAACAGTATATGCTTCCAACCAAATATACATATCTTTGGGATCAGCCCCATGCCTATCGTCAGCTTCCCAACTTCTGTATGACTGTGCGTGTGATTCTGAAAATTTGTTCGAACCTCTATATCTCAATATTCTGTATGTTGAGCTATGCACACTCTTCCTATAGCTGTCTTTTCTACCCTACACACAATTTCTTCTATTGTTTATGCTATTTCCGTCTTTTATACCAAACTTTAAATATTTAATGCTTTTTACAACCATTTGTGGTTAAAAATAAAAATTACGACGCTTCATTTGTGAAGCGCAAGATTGCGAGTAGTTAAAAACTGTGGGTACAAGGTGCGTCAATAACACTTGGGTTACAACTACAACAACAACAACAACAACAACAAAAATATTGACCAACACAACAACAACAACAACAAACAAACAAACCAAACTCACACAACAAACAATTAAAAAGCAATTGTAATCAACGTAATTTCGTATTGATTAATCAATGAAATAAAAAGCACTAAATATATACCTAGAAAAAAACAATATTTACCCCCACATAAACCCTTCTTAAAACCGCAAAAATACCCCCCAAAAAAACAACTTTTGTTTAACACGAGCAAATTACTAACATTTAACCGAAAATTAACCCGAATGCTGCGGACAACGACAACAACATCACGTTCAACATTTGTGACGTCATCATTGTGGCTGGCTTAGATTTACGATAGTAAATGCCTGCGCTTCGTCGATTGGCTGCTTGAGGCACGTCCCTCGTTCTCGCCGCCACGTCGCGATCTGCGTCCGGCGGATAGCGATCCGGGTGCCACACAGTATTATAGCCAGCGTTTGGATAATCTAAATACGAAATACGACAGATTGCTGGAACAATTGTCGCAGAGGCTAAAAACTGCAATCGAGGTGAACGGCAGCGATGGTCTGGTGAGTATCCAATTGTTCAGAGAAAGAGAGAGAGAGAGAGAGAGAGAGAGAGGGAGAATGAGGTGTACAACTCCTGATGCCACTTGCTAAATTTAGATACAAGCGTCAATTGCTTAACAATGAGTCAAAAAGTTTCTATAATTATAGGCAAAAAGTCGTAATACCCGAACTCTAGCAGCGTCTCAAACAGTTGCTCAGCACTAAAATATTTTTGTGTCTACAGCAGCTTGACAGTTTCGAAAATTATACTTACTCTAAGCTAGCGGAACAGTTTCTCAGATTCAAATATGTCCGTATCGACAACTTATCTCACATTTATAAGCAGCATGTCAGCTATCTGTATCTAAAGCTTATATCTTAGATCAAATCTGTATAGTTATCTACATATTAATCTACAGCAACAGCTTCTCAGTTTGAAAAGTAGCTTTATCTGATATCACATTAATATGCAGTATCCCAGCTCAAGTTCAAGTGCAGCAACTCTGGAAACTACTTCGAAAGCTTTCGTTTTCAATGAGCACTCTATTCTAATTCTAGCGCACTTTGTATCTGTATCTTTGTATCTTTGTCAGCCTTATGCACTGTTATTATTAAATTAACCTTCAAAATGTACACACTCACACACGCACACGTTAAATAATGACATCAGAGCGCAATTCTGATGTGTTGGCAGCGTTTTTGATATGTTGCCTCATAAATCACCACTTGATTAATTTATAAAAATGTTAAACTATTTTTTTTTGTTCTTATAACAAATGGTATTTTATTTTTTGCTATTATTTCTCTCTGCTCGTGACAATCGTTTGTCTAATGTGCAAATTGCATTTATAAGATATACGGGTTTGTCTATCTTAAACTTTAGCTCCATACATCAGACATATACATATATATAAATCTTGCCTTTTTTTGGCCAATTAGGCAAATGAAGTCAACTTTGCAATTAAGAATTCTGCCCATAACATGATGTCAATACGCATATATTATAAACATATTTCGCATATTTGTCGGATACCTAATCTTGAGTTCTAGGAAATTCAATGCCAAACAACGTCATCAACAGTCCATTGTTGACTTTTTGTCGCTATAATTTTTTCAACTGTCAACTCTTTAGATTTTATTTCTTTTATATTTTTAAGACTGTTTTTGGCAACTGGTTTTATTTTTAATTTTGTTTGTGCGTTGCGTCAAGAAATTCAATTAAAAAATTCGTTTAACGAAAGAGCCAAAAAAAAGTGAAATAAAACTCAACTCGTTTTGGCTTTTTTATACTCAAATATTGCCCGTGTTTACAGAACTTTGTAAATATTTAGTTTATAATTAACATATAACGAGTGGGAATAGAGAAAGGATTGTTTCTACAGTTGTAAAAGGCAGCTGTTGGGTCAGTAAACCTTCAAGTGGCCCTCTCCATCAATATATATGGTGTCATCAGCTCGCACATCTGTTCAGGTATTTGAATTGCTTTGCGGCCCTTAACAAAATTAGCACAATTCAGCTAGAGGATCTGTACTCTATATGTATATATTTCAAATCTTTTCTTATAGGTGTTGCTCTTGGCTGAGTGACATCATGAAATGCTACTACATAAATGTATGTATATTAGACAACTTCATTGCCAGCATTGGGGTTTATATCTAAGGCTTAACTTGATATGCATAACATGGGCGGCCAAGCTTGGCATTAAGTGGAGTGAATGAGCATATTGCTATTTAGAAGGTTAGCTTCAGCATTAGACTACAGCAAACTGGTTTTCTTCTTTTTATTTGTCTACCCTGTAGACAAAGCTTAAATGTGGGCATTATAAGACGGCGCCAGTGCATGTGCCTCGCAAAATGGGATTTATCTAAATTCTAAACGTTTCGCAATTTTTTTTGCAAAACGATTTTAATCATCAGATCAGTTATAAGTTGAGCATACTGTGCTTTATCAAACCTTAAAAAAAATTAATATTTTAATATGGGGTTAACATGTTTGACAATCCATCAATTTTTACATTATTCTTTTGTGTAAGCCATAAATATTATAGTGTGTAAACCTTATAATACGGCAGGCATTCTACTCGAACCCAATCTAGGTTATAGTTCATATCTGCCTACAGGGTATTTTCTATTTGATCCCTCTCAACGTCGGCATTCATTCATGTGTTTTTTTTTGCTTACCAAAAATCGAAAACAACGCAATCTCCAGTTTTAACAATTTGGCAGACCCCAAAGAACAAGAACAACAACGATCAAAAAAACAATCTCCGAATCGCGCACAGTAGACAAACAACGTTGTTCGAACACGTTGTTTCCATTCTCACCTAACTTCCGTGTATTGTTTTCTGCCCAATTGTAAATGGACTGCGGATTATCATCCGCAGAAGCAACAGCTGAGCGCATTGCCGGCATTTTTCGCTAGGTGCTCAAACGTTGAGCTCTCTGAAAAAGCTCGTTTAGCCTCGCATTGGGTCGAAAGCTCACGCTCTCTCGCGTGCAGTGTACGGACTACGGCTGACAAATTCCGTTGCTTCAGTTCAGTACCAAATGCGACGTGGTTGTATAACGACATAAAATCTGAACGCGTGCGACGCGTTTCTTAAACAAATAAGAAGTTTTTTGTGTGTGCGTGTGCGTGTGTTGTGTGTTCGTGTGTGTTATGAACAAAGGCTAAAAACCTACATAAGGTTGCCCTTTAAGTTGCATAAATTCATTTGAATTTAATTTCGTGCATTTTTTGCAATTTTTCGAAACGTGTAAGCAAATCCAAATCCAAAAAAAAAAAAACAACAAAAATAATAATACAAAAAATACCCTACCCCAGAAAAATAAAAGAATATATCACGTATGGGGCCGGCGCCGTAATACTCATACGCCGCGTTGTCACATACAAATAGAAAGTGCGACTGTAGCTGTGTGTGTCTGTGTGTGTGTGCCTTCAATTGAATACGAAATTCTAGTATGTGGCCCGCTTTTATTTGTTTAATAGAAATTTAAATATTTTATATGCGGTCCTATGGCCCACACGAGGCCCAAATACGTACAAAAATGAAGTCACTCGCAGATCCAAAAACAACAAAAGTTGATATATAAAATAGAATAGTGAAGGCATTGCATAGAATTGGAAGTGTGAAAACGAAAATAAAAGCCGAAAAGCAAATAAAAAAAAAAATAACATAAAGCAAGAAAATAACACATATGCAATATTCATATAGCCTTGAACATGTCGCAAGAATCCCATATGCTATTTCTTTTTTATATATATGCGTATACTCTATATTTATTTGGGTGTTAATGAAAGCAGACAAGAAAACAAGCACATGAAACGAAACAAAAAATTGTTTTTTATTTTTAGGAGTTTACACAACTTGAACGAGTCTGAGTCCAGAGCTAGTTAAAAAATAAAATTGCCGAAAACCATTATGAACCAGCAGTAAAAAGTCCATTAAAAATGTTACGCTTAACTAGATTCATTAGACGACTATTTCGACTAGCCAACTGACCTACACACGTACACACACTTAAACCCACACACACACACTTGCATACACACTCATATACCAGAAGTGACATATGACAGCGCCTATCAACGCCTGCGATCAGCTGCTGTCAGCATCGGGCCAAGGCTTTAAACGGGGGACCCGGGCATTGCTGGGACTGGGACTGCAACTAATCTAATCTAAATACATTTTAAACTGTAATTTCTCCAATAATAGCGTGCAGCCAGAGTTTAACAAATTTATATTTGATTATTTATACACATATGTATATTTGAATATTATGCTCTGTTTTGAAGGAGGATGCAGATGGGTTGCTTGTGTAGACTATTTTTTTTCCGACTCGCTTAAAACTAGAACCCTCATCATTTGGAGCTGTTAAGATTCTTTCAAGTTTATTTTTTAGGGTTTCAAATAACTCTGCCACCACAAATCGCGCAAATATTCGTTTTGTTACAGCTGTAGATTCACAGTTAAGGATCCCGGTCTTATTTGTAGTTGAGTCATAGTATTAGAAGCTCCGATTAAGACTCTGTTGCAGAGATAAAGTTAAAAGTTACAGTTTTATAATTACAGCTTGAGCCGACGTTTTAGATTGATTGCTTAGAAATAACAGTTTGAGAGTCAAAGTTTTTAATCACCGTTTTATATTCACAACTTCAGAGTTTCCATTTTAAATTGCAGTTTAAGAGCCAATTTAATTGGACTCTTGAAGCTTCATAACTTTTTTCTCGCCCACTTCAGGTGTTTTATTTAGGAGCTGTTCAACAATTGCTTACGTCTCCTGCCAGAGAAAATACAGAGTATCTGAGTAGTTGGGAGCTTTCTCATTATTTAATTTCCAGGCTTTTATCTTATCGTATGTGTCTTTTTTGTATTTTCTGTTTTGTTTTGTTTTTGGTTCTTGGCTATTTGTTACCTTTTTGTTCGGCTTTTTAACATGTCATCACGCTTTGGTTTCTGCAATTCTCATACTTGCAACATGCTGCTATTTATCGATTTAACGAGGCAGTACAAATTTGGCCGCCGCCTTAAGCGCACACAAGCACACGCACACACACACACACACACACACACACACATGTATTTTTAGTTGTAATTTATGTGTGTGTGCGTGTGTATTCTATTAATTAGAAGAAACGAAATGAAAGCGAATGCGACGCCGTGAGACATCTCTCGAGAGTAGCATCACCTATTTTTGTTTGAGGCGCGGCATGCATCATGCGGCATTCGGCATGCAGCATGTTGCAGCGAAAAAGCTCGCCGGCAGCGCAAAGCTTCTTAGTCATCTGCTTGGGCTAAAAAGCGTGTCAAGCGCAAATCACATATTAACAGGAGCGCAGTGGGGGTGGCTTCAGGCCGCTCCAGAAACCCTTTTCCAGCTTCAATTTCATTTAATTGTTCTCGTTAATGTGTTTCGTTTTTATTGTGGGCGCACGGCAAACTTGTTTTCGATTATATTGAAATTACGGATGACATCATTATTTGTGCTCAACTCTAAATGTGTGTGTATGCGGGCGCTCTTAATGTGTTTGTGTTGTTTTTTTTTTTGCTTTTTTTTTGCTTTTTGCATTTTTGTTAATTATAATTTATTTGTTGCTGCTACTAACTCTAGGGCGACCTTCGGAAGCCGTGTTGAATAATGAACACAGGGGAAAAAATATGAAAAAAGTGCTTGCCGCAGCGTAAATTAAGAATTTGTTGCCGAACCGACTTTAAAGTAAAGCAATTAATGCGCGTGCTGATAAAACAGATTGCTGCAAATGCAGTTGTTGCCCAGTCTGTCAGTCAATTAGATTTTTGCTTCTTGTATACCCTTGCAGAGAGTATAACAATAGAGTCACACAATGTATAACGCTAAAGAGTCTTGAGATCAAATGCTGCACTAGTAAAAGTTGGACAAAACTTTAGTTTTGTAATACACCTTAACCAGAATTTTGCGTTCACTACGCTTCACTCAGATTATAGACAAACAACCGCCATAAAATGGGTATATACCCAATATCTGTTGTATATATGCCAGGGTATTTGCTATTCGTTTTTTTTCTTATTTGGTATTTGTGGCTGGCAGCTACATCAAAGTTTGAACTTACATATGCCATATGTTCAGAGATATCAGCGATAGCATTTCCCAAGCACTCCATCGTGTATCAATGCCGGTCTTGTTGTATTTGCTTTACGCAAACAAAGATAAAACTTAATTATACACTGCATGCAGATTGAAAGCGTTTCTAAGAGTAATCGTCCATTTCGAAGTTGACTCAACTGTGGGTATTTGCTTGAATCACATTAAGAAATCACTTAAAGAGTTGTGGATATATCCTCTGCACTCTCTTCTGTATACATTCTATATACTTATATTGCCCGGCATTTTTTGCAGTGCGTATATATGTAAGTCGGTTTGTGTGTGGCCCTCAATAATAGCGTCATTTCTATTTTCATAAAGGCTTGCTTTTGCTTTCTGTGTCGCAGTGAGTGTTTGTGTATATGGCTTGGTATGGCTAGTTGATAAATATAATACTTAATGCTTTAAGAGCGCTGATAACTCAAGTGCCGGCATTCTGAATATTTTTTTTAAAATTTATTTTTGGTGAATGAAAACGAATTCCACGCATAAGTTAGCAGTTTGTTTTATTTTTGGGCAGACACAAGGGCTCCAGGTTAGGTTAAGGTATCACCCTGAAGATTAGAGCTGTGTGAAAAATATATTTTAATCGTAAGCCAAAACATTTCAATACGTTAGTCTCGCAGTTTATTTGGTTTGGTTTGTAATAAATCTAAAATTATAGGAAACATTCCTGTTTTCGAAATTCGGAAATACAGAGCTCTTGTTTCCGACTTTTCACTTTTTCTAATCGTTTCCTATTTTTTTTGCATATCTTTTAAATATGGATTGCGATTTCCAATCAAAATGGAAGAACGGAAATATTATTTAGGAAAATATTATTAACTAAAATTAAAGTAGCTAAAAAATGTTTTATAAAACTTAAGTTATAGTGCTATAATAAAAATCTTTTGAACGAAAATGACTTCTGCCGAAGTTCTAAGACACCGAACTATCAATAACCAACCCAAGCAATTCTCTCTAGATTTATTTTTACTATTAGTCTTCTACATTTTTTTATAGCTCTATAAAAACTATAGCTCTTAACTCAGGTTCTTATCGGAGCACATTTATCACTGTCATAAAACATTGCAAAGTCACACACACAGATACAGTCGCAGAAAAAAAAGAGACAAGTTTTGAAAGCGAAAATATGTGCGTAAATTTCGTTATCTAATTTGTTGTAAATCTCGCAGTGCATTGAAGAAGCGTCAAACTTAAATCAAGTGCCTAAACCAACCAGTGCTGACTATGACTATGTCAAATTGAAAGAAACGCAAGATTTAGACATGCCTCAGCATAGATCGGGTCGCAAGCCGACCCAAGCTAAAACCATAACCCAAACCACAACTGCCTATGTGGCAGAGGAAAGTGACTATGACTTCGCGTTCGAGTTTCAGGTAATGCAACCAACTCTCATACCCCCAATTTTCCACATTCTCCCCAACTCTCTTTCTCTCTCGTAAAGCTGAAGAAACGCAAATTTCTTTTTAACTTTTTGTTTTTTGCTAATAATGCTTCTTTTCCCTGGGTAGCAATACGCTGAAAGTCTACAGAAACCGCTCAAGACCTTTAGAGTTGATTTCAGTGCGGGCAGCGTGCCAACTGGCGATGGTTATGCTGCACGCCCGGATGATCTCTATACCACGACATATAGCACAACACAGTAAGTAAAGTTTCTAAAGTTTTCTAGTAAGTACACTCAAAAAGAAAATTCAATTAGATTATATTAAAACGTATTGTTTTTCTTGAAATAGAGGAAAGAAACGACATAAACTTCTATATACAGTCTAATTTGAATTCAATTATATATTTTGGTCTCATAATAGCTTATTTTGTTGAGTGTAGTTATCCCATAGTTTCAAGTGTATGACATATTTTTTTTCTTTCTTTAGATTCAGCTCAACGAAAACAACGAAAAGCTCCTCGAAGAGCATTTACAGCAGCGATGGCATCGATGCCGCTGGTCAGGAGTCGGGAGCAACACCACAGTCGCAGATACAATTCAACGAAATACGCAGCCTGAAGCGTATGCAGCAGCTGGGAGGTACTGGCACCTCCGTGCTGGATATTGCCGGCATACGTGATCCGCGCACGGGTCGCGTTCTGACCATTGGTGAAGCCATACAGCTGCGTATTCTGGACGTGCGCACCGGCGAGATGCTGGTGGGTGAGCTTCGCATAACTCTCGAACAGGCTGCCGAACAGGGCCTGATCGATGCGCAGCTGGCGCGCCAGCTTTTGCAGCCAGGCGCTGGACGAGATGCAGCCGGACGTGAGCTCTCACTGCTGGAGGTGATACAGCGCGAGATAAGCGAAGCCGAGTCCGGCTATGAGACGGCCGAGAAACGCATCAAGGTAAACAACACAGTCACAGTAGAGCAGTCGCCATTGGCAACGCAATCCCCCTTGGATGTGGCATCCCCCGAGAAACCTAGAAATATTGTCGATGCCATTTGTGCGGGCAGTGTGGATGCCAAGACGGGCCTATATCGCGTCAAATCGGGCCAAACAATTAGCCTGGCCGAGGCGTACGAGCGTGGCTATCTGATACGCCACGAATCGGTGACAATTAAATCGAATGCGCTGTGTTTAAGCGATGCCATTGCCCATGGCTTGGTGGATAGTGCTGGCTGGATAATAGATCGCAATTCGGGTGATAAGTTCCGTTTGGATTCGGCCATTGCCAATCAGCTGATCGATGCGAGCGTGCGCGAAATCGTCGATGCCAAACGCGACGTGAAAATTACTCTGCAAGCCGCGTTGCAGTCGGGCGTGTTAAATGCTAAAACCGGTCGCTACCTGAACGAGGTGACCAAAGAGAAGCTCAGCTTCTTGGAGGCACGAAATCGTCAATTGATTGTTAAACCGTACACCCTTAAAGATATATGTGATCTTAATCTGCTCGATAAACAGTCCCTGATCACAAGTCCAATGCGTCGCGAAAAACTAAGCATTATGCAGGCCATCGAGGCGGGAGTTTTGGATGGCAACCAGCTCAAATGCATTACGAAGCGTAAGGGTGAGTTAATTACACTCCAGGAGGCAATTGCCGATGGCATTGTGCTTCCAGCCGAGTGTAAATATCGTGATTTTATGACGGGTGAGTTAATTAGCATACCCGAGGCTGTGGAACGTGGCCTTATAAGTTCAGTATCACAGCGTTCCATTTTCGATATCGATGGTTTCAAGGATTTGCGTAGCAATGATTATGTCAGCTTTAATGTGGCCCTCTCGCGTGATATTTTACGTCGCAAGAGCACGGGCTTTGCCTTAGAGACAGGTCGGGATAGTCTAGTCCCACTTGAGGTGGCCGTTGGTGAGGGTTTGGTACGGCAGGAGGTTTATGAAATGTTTAGTCGCGGCATTGGCGTACACAATGCCAGCGGCAAAGAGCTTAGCGTTTTTGATCTGGTCTATCACAATCTTATTGACCCGAAGACTGGTTATTTACTCGATCCCAAGACTGGTGAGACAGTGCCTCTGGACAGCGCTATTGAGCGCAAGTTCATCACACCTGAAGGTGCTTTGCTGCTGAGCAGCCTGCTCAACATTACGTTGACCACTGAAACTGTGACTAGAACGATCAATCGTTATGTGACCATACGTGCCGGCTCTCAGGAGCCAGGTGATACAGTTTTACTGACCTTTACCGAGGCAGTCCGTCAGGGTTTCATTGACGAGGATAGGCAGCTATTTAAAGATCCCAAAACTGGCAATGTTTACTCGGTGCAGCAGGCGCTCAACTATGGGCTGCTTGTACCTGACAGCAATCAAACAGTACCGGAGCCCACAAATCGCAAAAAGACCAAGTCCACCATCACCATAGTGACCAAACAAATAATGCCCGAAGCGGAGCCCATTAAACTCAACACACAGCATACTAAATATGTGGAAAAGTCAGTGGAAATACCCATTTCCCAGGAGCTAATCAAACCGCAGCGTATTGTCTCGGAGTTTATTAATCTTGAGAAGAGCAGCTACATGGAACAGAATGTTACAGAGCGTCAAATTATGGAGCTGCCGCCGGGCGGCTGGCGCCTGAAGGATGCCATTGAACAGCGGCTATTTAATCCCGATACGGGCGTATTCCATGTCCAGGGCACAGATCGTCTGGTCAACTTTGAGGAATGCATAGACAAGCAGATTATCAACAATTTATCTGTCGCTGTTATTGAACCCAACACGGGAGATAAAATATCTGTAAAGTCCGCCTTTGAGCGTGACATTCTGGACAGCTATGGCAACTATATAAATAACAGGCAGCAGGTCCTAGGCATGCGCAGCGCTATTTCCGAAGGTAAAATTCTATTGGAGACGGTACCGGCTACGCGTGGCGCCAGTCAAAAAACAATTCTACGCATAACGCGGGTAAATAACATGCCTGATGTCCTCGAGGTATCGACGCCATTACACGATGCGCCACCACGTTTCGTTGAAGTCGGGACCTGTCAACGTGAACTGGCCTCACCGGAGCCACTGCAAATAGCACCAGGTGCCATCTACGATCCGTCCACAGCGCTTGTCATTTTCACCCAAAGCGGAGAGACGGAGAACATTTTTGATGCCGCGCGTCAAGGTCTAATCGATGAGCAGCTTATCAAAATTGTTGATCCAACGACGAAGCAACAAATTTCGGTTACGGAAGCAATTGCTAGATCTATCTACGATCCACGCACGGCTACAATTCTGAATGCCGAAGGGCAACCGGTGGATTTAATAACGGCTACCAAACTGGGTCTGCTTAGTGTGGTCGGTGCCCCACTCGTAGCTGCTGAAGGTGCATTGCGCACTGTGCGTTTTGTAGTTGATCCACGAACCGGTGAGCAGATACCCGTTGAGGTGGCTTACGAACGTGGCATAGTGTCACGTGATCAGCTCCAGCGCGGACGCTCTTTCGAAAACGAACCGACAATGACAACGACAACTGAGGAGAAGGTTGTGGTGCTTCAGAAGATGCGCAAGATTATACTGAAACCGCGGGATGCACTGCGCAAATGTATACTCGATGAGGAGACTTGCCAAATACTTGAAGATACACGCAACTTTACCAATGCCCAAGGCGAGGTCGTAAACATTAGCGAGGCTTTGAATACTGGCCTGATTGATGGACGTCGTGGTCAGGTGGCTGATCCACAGCGCAATCGTGTTCTCAATCTGCGTCAGGCTGTTGAACAGAAGATCATCGATCCGGAGCAAACAAATCACATACTCATGCCCCTGGCCAAGAGTCTGTCCATTCCCAAGCTGCAGTCGCAGGGTCTAATTGATCCACAAACACAGACTATTGTCCATCCGGAGAGTGGTTATCCTTTGAGCATACACGAGGCCATTGTTTGTGAAGTACTCGATCCACATTCCAAACTGCAGAAACCCACAAAGTGCACCCTAGAGGAGGCAATCGAAAAGGGCATTATCAATCCAGATGAATCCACATTCAACTACAAAAATAAAACACTAAACATTTCGGAAGCCATCGAGGCACATCTTTTCGACGCGAGCTATGACAAGCAAAAATTCAAAGTAGAAATACCACCCGTTGGCATGATATTCCCAGTGGCTGTAGAAAAAAGTCTCGTGGAGCCTACAAAGCGTGTTGTGCTGCATCCTATCACCAAAAAACCCCTGCCTATTAAGCAGGCCATCGAGGATAACTTCATCATGTCCATACCCTATGCTCCCAAAGCGGATGCCATTGAGGTTGTAACTGCGCTGGAACGAGGTCTAATTGATGTAGCTGCACAAACCTATACACAACCCACGACAGGCGAGCGATTGTCGTTGCGTCAGGCACTGGAGAATGGCGTGCTGGTGGTTAAACCACTTTCCGATTTTGTTATCAATCAAAAACCCATAGCTAACACCGAAATAATGGAAACGCTGCGGGCGGTGCACACAGTGACCACCAAAACAATTGAACTAATGCAGGGTTATGTACTCATCTCCAATAATGAGGTGCAGAATGTCAACACGGGTGAGGTGTGCAGTCTGGAGCAGGCCAAGGAGCTAGGTATATTACGCGAAGAGGAAACAACACGCGAAACCAAAACCACTGCAGGCGAACCAGCAGAGCAGGTTCTTAGCACGTTGCCTATCGCTAGCGATAAGACTGTGGTCGTCGAAGAGCGCACACAAACCGTTGTGGTAAGTTCAGATACGAAAAAACAGGAGCTGCAAGTGGTCAGCACCACACAGTCCACTAAGGAAGTTCCGGAGAACTCAGCAAAGCCCAGCAAGGAGCCTTCCAGGACTCTACAGAATGTCAAAGAGGCAGCGAAAATGGGCGCGTTGGGTGTCATTGCAGCGCCAGTGCTAGCTGGTGGTGCTATTGTTAGCGGCGTTAAGAGTCTGATCAAGTCCGCCAAGTCAACTGGTGAAGATGCCAAAACCACCACAATAACAACGGCTATCAGTACCAAGGAGTCAACGTCGCAACCAGAAAAACCTCAAGTGAGCTTCATTGAAGAGGAGCGCAAGGCAGCGCAACCACAGTCCCAACAATTGCCAAGTGAAGTAGACAACCTGCTGCAGGATACGGAAAAGTTTATAAGCAGTACAACGGCCAATTTTATAGCAAATGAACAACAGCAGCATTTGCCTAAGGATCAATCGGAAGCAGTGATTAAACCAGACGAAACAACCACCGCGTCCACAACAACAACAACTGTGACAACAATAACTACCTCAAAAACAACAACAGAAGCTCTGCCTGTCATTGTCAACGAAGAACCACTAAAAGAAATATTAACGGAGCAACCGAAGGAGTCAACGATAGTCAAAAAAATTCCAGAGGGCAAACAGGATGTGATCGAAACCGTCCAAACTGTGACCAGTGAGAAGTCAATACCAGCTGATCCGCAAAGGGAAAAACTGTTGGAGCAGCCCAAGGAAACAACAAAGGTCAAGGAAATACCAGAAGCAAAACGAGATGTCACTAAAGTCACGGAAACTGTTCAAACTGTAACCCGTGAGGAGCCAACTCCAGAGCCAGTCCAACAACAAAAGGACTCGCCCAAACCTGCAGAAAGGGCAAACACTTCGGACCCGGTTACCAAGCCGGAGCCCGCCCCAAGGACTGCTGTTAAGGAGGAAGTAACGGAATTTGAGCTACCCTACACAGCACCACTGGCGCCTTTCCAAGAGACAATAGCCAAGGAAATTGACATTGAAACGGACGAACCGCTTACTACAAACTCACAAAGCACTGTAACAATAACCACAACAAAGGTGATAACAACGAAAACTACAGATGCCGAACCAACTCTACACGAAGTCACGGAAACAACTATACAAAGCGAAAACAAACCAGAGAAGCTTGTGAAAGAACCCGAACATGTGATTTCCGAAGTTGAACAACCAATGCAACCAATTGAATCAAGTGATGTTTTACTTAATGAGCAAATTGTGACTGTTGAAGAACCCACCACCACAGAGTCTATAACAACTAAAACTACCATTACCACAACAACAATCACAAGTGAAGAGCAGAAACCACATGAAGTTGTGAGTTTGGTGGAAGAGATAAAGGAGTTGCCTAAGGATGAACCAGTTGCACCCAAGGAAGCTGTGGATGTCACGGCAGAGACAAAGGATCAGCCTAAAAAGGAAGAGTCTCCATTTAAAGAAATTGTTGTTAATGTAACAGACGAGAGTAAAGAGCAACCCAAGGAGCAGTCTCCAACCAAGGAAATAATTGTAGCAGTCTCAGAGAAGGCCAAGGAGGCACCTAAGGAAGCAAGCCCAGAAGCACCCACTGCAAGCGTTCGCACCACAGAAACGGTAACCACAGCAACTGTAACATCAAAGCAACCGCAACAACCAGGAGCTTTAGAAGAACTCAAACAACCAGATACCACGACAGACAAGCACCAAACAGTTGTGGATTTCATACAACATGAGAAAACACCGCAACCTGCTACAGCTGGTGGCAGCAATATAATGCAGAATGTCAAGGATGCAGCTAAGCTAGGCGCAATGGCTATAGTAGGAGCGCCTATCTTGGCAGGTAAAGCCTTGGTGGATGCGCTTAGCACAGATAAGACTACAAAACCAACACAGCAAATTACAGAAATTATCACGCAAACAGGACAAGAAATTCAGCCAGCAGCACCCGAACATGACAGCTCAAGTAGCACCACAATTGTGACCAAAATAACAACAACCACCACCACAACAACAAACAGTAGATCCACGGAATCTACGCCTGACGATGAGGCACGTGATACAGTTGAGGCACAAGTCAGCACAGTGGAGCACACAGGTAAACGTGAAGTGCCGATGACGCTGGCCATTGGTGATGCTATATCACAGAAATTAATTAGCCCCGAGGAGTGTCAAGTAATTGTGGATGGTGAACCACAGTCGCAAAGTGTGGCTGCACTACTCAAGGAAGAACAGCTCAGTCCTTTGGATGAGGTGCAAATCATAGACGATAAGTTGATTATTCTACAACAGATTAGCTACCTGGTGGATGTAGATACCGAATTGACGCCCGAAAAGCTAAGTGAACTCAACATCTACGATACAAAACATCAATACTTCATAGATCCGTCGACTGGTCAGAAAATATCCTTCCAAACACTCGTCTTTGATATGAACATATTCAATCCCGAAACGATTCTGGTGAAGAATTTTAGCACCGGCAAATATGAGACCCTAACAGTTGCACTCGAACGTCCCTTGTTAGATAAGCACACAGGTCACATGGTGGATCCCAAAACAGGCAAAAAAATACCGTTCTTTGAATGCATCGAACGACAATGGATTATACGTGCCAATCCCGAAGAACAACGACCCGCTCCCATTGAAAATGTTACTATTGACTCCCAGACAGGAAAAGTGGTACTTGACGATGGTCAAGTTTGTTCCATTGTTGAGGCTATCAACAGTGGCAAACTGGACATACAGTCGATATCGGTGCGCGACCCAGTTAGCGGTGAGGTAATTCCATTGCGTATGGCAATTGAGTTGGGTGTGGTTGATATGCAGGCTGGTACGGTCATAGATATACAGACACTAAAAGAAATACCCATGGAGCTGGCTTTCCAGTTGGGTTTCCTGGTACCCGGTGCACGCAAACCAATTTCCCTAGAAGCGGCTGTACGCAAGGGTCTCTACGACCCCGAGACAGGCAAGCTGTACGATTCCGAGTCTCAGAATCAGGTCGACGTGCAAAAGTCTATAGAAATTGGTCTGGTTGATCCCAAGATTTCGCTGATTGTGGATACAGTTACCAAAAAGGAACTGAAGCTCGATTGCGCCATTGAGGATGAGCTTGTGGTGCCCGCCACCGGTAAGATTAAAGATAACAAGAATAATACGCTTGTGCCGTTTGATGTGGGCGTTCAACAGCGTCTGGTGAAGACCGACAGCGTCACCTGGAGCCTGCCTGAGGTGCTGCAGCGTGAATATTATTCGCCCAGCACAGGTAAAGTGCTGAATCCTGTTACGGGTGAAGATATTCTGCTTCAGCAGGCCATTGAAATGGGCTTTGTTGAGTTGGATTCCACACTTGTTAAGGATACCGAGCATGATAAGATTGTGCCAGGCAAGGAAGCTGCCAAAGTGGGTCTTTTGGATACGGTGCGTGGCACTCTTAGCTCGCCCAACATTAGCCTGGACGAGGCCTTTGTCAAGGGTTATCTTATAAGCACCAAGAAACCCTGGTCTCTAGTCGATTGCCTGCTGCGTGGTCTTTACGACCCTTCGACAGCTAAATTTACCATTGACGGCAAACAGCTTGACTTAAAGTCGGCCATTGCGCAGAAGCTCATCAATCCCGAAGAGCTTGTGCTGCTGGATCCCAAAACTGAATCAATTATTTCGTTGAATGAGGCCATTGCCAAGGGCTATTTGGATCCAATTGGTGGCTTTGTCATTAATCCGTACGCTTCAACGAAACTCTCTCTGCACGAAGCTCTCGAGAATCGCATTCTTATACCACCCAAACGTAAACGCAGTCTACCCGATGCGGTTTATAGGGGCCTATACGATCCCAAGACCGGCCAGTTTAGTAATACGATCACGCGGGAGAAATTAACAACTGAACGTGCCATTCGTAGGGGTATACTCGATCCCGATTCGACGGTCGTCAATGTTTCAGGTCAGGTTGTACCATTTGGTGTAGCCACCGAAACAGGCATTGTGGATAGTCAACAAGGCACGGTTAGGGATGCAGATGATCAGCAAATTGATTTCAAGGAAGCCTTTGATAAGGGAGTCCTGGTAGAGGCTAAGAAACCCTTGCGCCTCATAGAAGCTGTTGTCAAGAATATTTACGATGAGACCGATGGTCACTTTGTTGATCCCAAGTCTGGTGAGAAATTGAACTTTGCCGAGGCTTTGAATACCAATCTCCTAGATGAGCACAGCGTGCAGATTCGGGATTTCAATAGTGGTTTGTACAAACAGCTCAATTTAACGCATGCTAAGGATACAGGTCTTATTGATGCTCAGAATGCCAAGCTGCTTTATAATAACCAGTCGATGACCATTAAGCATGCTTTTAACATTGGAATTCTGATGGATGTGAATGCTCCTATAAGCGTGCAGCGCGCTATACATCAGGGTCTCTTCGATGATAAGACTGGTAAATTGACTGATCCCAAAACAGGACGGAAAATTACCCTATTGGAGGGCATGCGCAGCTTTGTCATTAATCCCCACCTGCCCTGCTATTTCGATGAGCAGTCTGAGCAAATGTTCAGCCTCAGCGAGACCTGTCGCAATGGCATTATCAATAGAAGGGAGGGCGTCTTTAAGGAACCAGGCAGTACTAGCTTTGTCCCACTTGGTGAGGCTTTAAGCTTGGGTTTGATTGTGGACATAGAAAATGCCGGCTTTGGGCTATATGAGCTTTTGGCCATGGGCTTCTATGATGTGACCACGCGTCAGGTGCTACATCCCGTGACCAATCGCAAGCTAAACCTGAATGAAGCCTGCGTCGAGGATGTCGTTAGTCTTTCCTCCAGTTTGGTCAAGCATTATGAGTCGGGCAAATATATGCGCCTTTCGAATGCCATTAAGGAGCAACTCATTGATGATTCCAAGGGCTATTATAATCTGGGCACTGAACAAATAGATTTGCAGGCAGCTAGAGCACGTGGTTTAATTGTCTCCAACCGTCGTCTATTGAGTCTTGAAATGGTTCTACGCATGCAGCTTTATCGATCCGAAACAGGCAAATTCTGTGATCCCACAACGGGCGAGTATCTAGATTTGATTGAAGCTATACATTCAGGCTTTATAGATCCAGCAAGTACTGTCTTTAAGAATCAGCTTACAGGCAAGGAGTTACCCCTAACGGCTGCTATAGAAAATAGTGATATAGATGTAACTAAGGGACGCGTTTTCGATCCGAAATCCAAATCTACCTACAATTATGATGTAGCCTTCGCGCGTGGTATACTCGTGACCATACCCCGGCCTCTTACCGATCGCAGCGAAATCGTGCGCCGCCAGGACAGCGTTGAACTCTTAAGTCAGACGCCCGTGAGCGTCGTTATTAGCAAACCCCGCGAAATGTCACTTGATGAAGCTATCAGATATAACATAATCGACCCGAAGACCGCACTCGTACGCGATTTCGATAACTTTAAATACTTGCCCTATGCTTTGGCACACGAACGCGGTCTCGTTGACGAATCAAAGCGCACGCTCGTCGATCCTAAAGCGTTATACTTTGCATTTGATCCCACGCTGTTGATCTATGTGCGGGAACCCGTTACATTCGATCAGGCGGCTGAATCCAAGTGTTTGGATCTGCAAACCGGCATGCTAACCTATCAGCCTGTAATCCCAGCCAGCGATGACAGCGCAAACGATTCACTGACTGTCATCGAAACGTCGCCCAAGATATACACGCTTAAGGATGCCGCCGGTGTTGGCATTATTGATCCCGATTCGGCGCTGGTCAAAGATGTGGCCAAAGCGAAGCTTGTGCGTTTGCCAGAGGCCTTCCGCAAGGGTCTGATGGATGCCAACAAGGCGAACGTGTTGAATACCCAAACCTCAAAGCTGTGCACACTGCAGGAGGCCTACGAGAGTGGGCTGATCTGTACACCCAAGCGTTCATTTGGTTTGCTAGAGGCCATCACATTTAACCTGTACAACCCGACCAATGGGTGTCTAGTTGATCCCTTCCAAATGCATCCCGATATCATCAAGCGAAAGAAGTATACATTGGCCGATGCCATTAGTGCCGGTCTAATTGATCCCTCCTCGACGGTGGTGCGTGATCCCAGCACTGGCGTCATTCTACCACTGGCCGCTGCCATTAGCACTGGCTTAATAGATGCCACTGAAGGTCGTCTGAACGATGCCAATGACCCAAAAAATAATATCGATTTGGTGAAGGCCGCCGAGAAGGGCTTACTGCTACCAGCCGAACAGCGGGTAAGTTTCACAGAGCTAGTCTTTCTCTGCGTCTATGTGTTTTAGCAGGTTTTTTACTTTCAAATTTCCAATTCACAATCAAAAAATCGGAAAACCACAACAAAATTAGATAAACAAAATTTTACAACGCTTCGTGGCATGTTATTTTTGGTATACTCTATATATAATTTCTATAATATTCATTATTTTTCGAAGTTTTGTTACGAACTTTTTGATCAGCGCGCTCTCAACTTTACTCTTTACTTTTCTTTCTATCATCAGACTAACCCACAGCTCTGTCTGCTTATCTAAAAGAAAACTCTACATTTTAATTTGCAAATCATATTTATGATTATTATTATTTTATTTTGCTTGTCCTGAAAAATGGGCAAAAATTTCTTATATTGCAGCGCATGGCATTGAGTTTTATATGTTCTCGTTCACAAAACACATCTATAAAATCAAGTCTATCGCATTATTTTTCAAATGAATCAACTAAAATTGCTGAACTTGCTTTCAATGATTTTCAAGTTAAGAATGCAGCAAGTAAAATGTCAATCAGCAAGTACTACATACCATATAATCACAACACAGATCGATTGTTATCATATAGACAACATTATAATCATCAAATTGCTTGATCTGGCAACGCAACGCAACGCGCGTCTCCATTACTCTCCATAACTACTCAGCACGAATGACGTCGGCAATAATAATTTACAATCTCTTTCTCATATACACACATATCTATTGATAACACAAAACATATACATACATATACTCGTACACATTTATATGATATCTATATCACACATACCTACATATACTTCCTATACTCTAAACTCTCGTAAGTCCCACCTAGGCAGCATTCTCTTTAGGCCCATTCCTAACCTTACCAAACTGTAACGTTGTAGAGTCTTAATGAATAACTCTATTATATACTCTATATATATAATTTTCCAAATAATCCTCTTGGATATTCTAGACGCAATTGTGTTATATATAATTCATAGTATACTGCCATCTTCGGTAATCAATATTTCTGAAACCTATAGACCAACTGGTCCAACCTAACCTAACCTCCCACTATATATACATATATATTAAAAGTATCTTTGCCCTTAAATAGTTTTTCTACGTTACAGTTTGGTCTGACTACAGTTGCTATAAGCCCTGGCAAATGTAGTTCTTTAGTTCTTGTAACTGGCTCTTAGTTTATTTTGAACTAAGTTAGTATTTTTTAGTATTTATTTTTACATATACATATTTTTTAAATACCAATTTTCTACCTATTTTCAGCATATTATACATACATTTATTATTATATTATTTCGTTTGCAGTTTTTATTTTTGAGTATGCTCAGTACAAAAAAACCAAAAACAATATTAATAATAAAAACACAAACCTAACACTAATCCAAGAAAACAATAAAACTCAACAACAAAAAACCATTAAAACGTAGTTAGATGCCCATACTAAAAGTATAAAACTGTGTTAGTTGCCCCAGTCCAAAAGTAGTGCTCGTTTATTACTTAGTAGCGCCTATTAGTATGCCTTGGTGTTTTTGTACGCATTTTAACTATTATTTATAATAATTGTATTTGTTTTGTTATTAAACGCTTTAACGCCTAACCTAACCTAACTCTTGCCGCCCTATAAATTGCTTCCAAACTTTTGAGTATGCTTTTGCCGCTGCTTAAGTTTATTAAATTTCAGCTATTGTATGTTTGTGTGCTCTATATATATTTTGTGTTACATATCTTATGCCTTTCGATTATATACTGTTTATATACAAAATTCTTATAAACATTTTCATATGCTCTATATATATTACCCCAAGTACCAAATATTATGTATGAACAAGTAACTGGCTAAGTTATGCCTATTTTAATTCATCGTACTAATTATTCTCTTTTTTTAACATCATTATCAATCATAAATTTTGGCATACAGCAAGCAGTATTCGAAAAGTTCAACATGTGCGAGGAGAATGTCAACGATCTGCTCAAATGGGTGACATCTGTCGAACAAAAAATCTCAAGCGTTGGCGGCCCTCGTGAAAAAATTGATGAGCTGCGCAATCAAATCAATGCGCTCAAGGTTGGTTGATGATTTATATCTGGTACTATATAATTCTATATTTCATATTTTATTTATTCTTTTATATTTCGCAATATGCGGCATATAAGTAAATTTGGTGAAGCACGTTTTTTGGCAAAATGACAAAATCATTTTTTAATGCTCTTTGTTCTATATATTGGGTTTGTGTATCTTAAGCTAATCTATATTTTCTTTTCACAGCAAATCAAGGATGAAATCGAATCCCAGCAGCGTCCAGTGGCCACTTGCCTGGAGCAAATACGTCAAATTGTGCTCACCGGTGGCGATGTGCTTTCCGCACCGGAAGTCACCACCTTGGAGAACTCTGGCCGTGAGCTGCGTTCGCGCGTTGATCGTGTCAATGATCGCACTGTGCGTCTATTGCGTCGCCTGGAGGCTGGACGTGACGAGCTGACCAAGCTGCGTAGCGAACTGGATGTCTTCTCCGACTGGCTACAGTTGGCGCGCCGCACTCTGGAGGACAAAGAGCGCGCTCTGTCGGACCTGACGCGTCTTGCTTCGCAGGCAGACACCATACGTGAGTTTGTCAGCGATGTGATTGGCCACCAGGCGGATCTACGTTTCATCACAATGGCCGCACAGAAGTTTGTGGACGAGAGCAAGGAGTTCCTTGCCGTACTCAATGACTTCCGCACCTCACTGCCAGAAAGGCTGCCCCATGTGGAGCCATTGTCCAGTGCCGAGAGTCCCATACGCCAGGAGGTTTCGCTGGTGTCGGCACAGTATAAGGATCTTCTGAATCGCGTCAATGCGCTGCAAGATCGTGTCTCCGGTTTGGGTGGCAGGCAGCGTGAGTACCAGGATGCCTTAGACAAGGCCAATGAATGGCTGCGCAGCATGCAGCCGCGTATCTCTCGTGTCATCTCCGAACCTGTCGCTGGAGATCCCAAGGGCGTGCAAGATCAGATGAATGAGGCGAAGGCACTGCACAATGAGCTTTTGTCCAGCGGTCGCCTAGTGGACAATGCTCAACAAGCTTTAGATAATCTTCTCCGTAGCCTGGGCGGCCAGCTCAGTCCCATGGAGATCAATCAACTGGAGCTGCCTATTGCAGATTTGAAGAACAACTATCAGCAGTTGCTGGACACACTCGGAGAGCACTGCAAGACCTTGGATAAGACGCTCGTCCAGTCGCAGGGCGTGCAGGATGCACTAGATAGCCTGGGGAGCTGGGTTAATCAAGCCGAGGACAAGTTCAAGCTGAATTTGCGTCCCGCCTCCCTAATCAAGGAGCGTCTGCAAGAGCAGATACGCGAGCACAAGGTGCTCCTGGCTGATCTGCAGTCACATCAGGCTAGCATAGATGGCGTTCAAATCTCTGCCAAGCATCTTCTAGCCAGTGCCTCTAATGCGCGCATTGCCAAGAAGGTGGAATCAAATCTGAACGATGTAACAGGCAAATTTGAGAAGCTCTACGAAAAGGCCAACAAGCGTGGCGAATTCCTTGATGATGTGTACAGTCGCCTCTCCAAGTACCTGGATGACATTAGCAATGTAGAACAGCGCATGGGCAGCCTGCAGGAGGCTTTGGACAGCCGCGAGACTAGTTTGCTCTCCACTGAGGAGGTGGCACGCCGCATGCTCGACTTGTCTCGCGAAAAAGATCAGTTGACTCCACAGTTCGAGGATTGTGTGCGCAATGGCAAGGACCTGATAGGTCTGCGTGATGTGACAGATACGGGCGCTTTGCGTGATCGCATCAAGGCTCTGGAATCTCAGTGGCGCAACATTAACATCAGCATCGATGAGCGTGCCAAGCTGTCCAAGCAGAAGGCCGAACGACAGCTGGCTTACGAAAGCCTCAAAAATGACGTCTTGTCCTGGCTAACCAACACAGAGGGTCGTGTCAACGGTTTGGCACCCGTGGCCATAGATCTGGACAAGATACGCCAACAGCACGATGAGCTAAAGCCGATCTGCAAGGATTATCGTGACTATGCGCCAACTATTGACAAGATCAATGATATAGGCGCCCAATATGATGCACTTGTGCGACCAGATAGCCCCACACGCAAACGCTCCACGTACAGTCCCATCAAAAGGACAAGTCCGCTGCGTCGCATGTCCGGAGACGCCAGAAGCCCCAGCCCGACCAAGGGAGGTATACTGTCGCCACTATCGACTGGTTCCAGTGGATTCGGTAGCCGCAGATCCTCTCAGGATGGCTTCCAGCTCTCTGAACTGTCTCCGGTGCAGCAGCAGCTAAGCGAGATTAACAATCGCTATGGATTGATTGGCGTTCGTCTCAATGATCGCCAAAACGAGCTGGACAATCTTAGCGAGGAGTTGCGCAAGCAATACGAAAACCTGAAGGGTTTAGCGCAGTTCTTGGAACGTATTCAACGCCAGGTGCCCAAGGAGTCGGTGTCCAACAAGGAGGAGGCTGACCGCTGCATTAAGCAGGCGCGCAAGATTCTCGAGGATATGTACGAAAAACAGAGTCTGCTGGACACGACCAAAGCGCAGATTAAGGACATCCTGCGTCGCAAGTCAGATGTGCCCGGCGCCGAGCAGCTGCGTGTGGAGAACGACAACATCCAGGAGAAGTGGAAGAATCTCAATGACATCTGCAAGAATCGCATTGCCTTCTCTGAGAAGCTTCGCGACTTCCTGGACACCCATGGCAATCTCAAGAGCTGGTTGGACAGCAAAGAGCGTATGTTGACTGTGCTAGGACCCATTTCCTCGGATCCACGCATGGTTCAGAGCCAGGTGCAGCAGGTGCAAGTATTACGGGAGGAGTTCCGCACTCAGCAGCCGCAACTAAAACACTTCCAGGAGCTAGGACACGATGTGGTCGATCATTTGGCTGGCACACCCGATGCCCAGGCCGTTGAGCTGAAGCTCAAGGATGTGCTCACCAAGTGGGACGATCTAATGGGTAAGCTGGACGATCGCGCTAATAGCCTGGGTGGGGCTGCTGATAGCTCAAAGGAGTTCGATGCGGCTGTCAATCGCCTACGCGAGGCTCTGCAAAACATTAGCGACAATTTAGACACGCTACCCAGCGATGGCGATCACCAGGAAAATCTCCGTAAAATCGAGAACCTCGAACGTCAACTGGAGGGTCAGCGTCCACTCTTGGCTGACGTAGAGCAATCCGCGGCTACGTTGTGTAATATACTCGGCGATCCCGCCTCACGCGCCGATGTCAACTCACGTGTTGGAGCGCTAGAAAAGCAATACCAGGCACTGCAAAAGAAGTTGGACACGAAGAAAGCTGAAACAGAGGCTTCGCTGCGTGATGGACGCCACTTTGCCGAGAACTGCTCCAAGACTCTCGGCTGGCTATCCGGCGAGCTGTCCAATTTGACCGATCGTCTGCTTGTGTCTGCCCACAAGCCAACGCTGCAGCACCAGATCGATACGCACGAGCCCATCTACCGTGAAGTGATGGCGCGCGAGCATGAGGTTATTATGTTGATCAACAAGGGCAAAGATCTGTCCGATCGCCAGCAGGATCGTGGTGTTAAACGTGATCTGGATCGTATACAACAACAATGGGAGAAACTGCGTCGTGAGGCTGTCGATCGTCACACGCGTCTACAGACTTGCATGGAGCACTGCAAGAAGTATTCACAGACTTCAGAGACCTTCCTTGCCTGGCTGCGTACCGCCGAGGATAAGCTCGCGGATCTAACTCCCGGTGTCTTATCCAAATCCAAGCTTGAGACTCGTCTGCGTGACCTTCAAACGTTCCGTAGCGAAGTGTGGAAGCATTCGGGCGAATTCGAGAACACTAAGGGCCTGGGCGATACCTTCCTCAGTAGCTGTGACATTGACAAGGAGCCGATCAAGGCAGAGCTGCAGGATATACGCGATCGCTGGGAGCGTTTGAACAACGATCTAATCGCACGCGCTCATGAGATTGAGAACTGCTCGCGTCGTTTAGGTGACTTTAATGACGAGCTGCGCAATTTGGATCACTCGCTGGGACGTTGCGAGGATCGCCTTGCCGCACATGATGCGCTGGGTGGTGCTGCCAAGGATCCCAAGCTCCTCGAACGCGTCAAGGCAATACGCGAGGAGCTGACGAATCTAAGCAAGCCGCTGCAATCGCTTAAGGCGTTGGCCAAGGACATTAGTGCCGAAGCACGTGCCGCCGGCGGTGATGCGGATCATTTGACCAGCGAAGTTGATGGTTTAGCCGATCGCATGTCCGAGCTGCAGGGTCGTCTGGATGATCGCTGCGGCGAGCTGCAATCAGCGGCCACAGCTGTGTCCCAGTTTAACGAGCAGATGAAGGGCCTGGGTATTGATCTGAACGATCTGGAGACTGAGGTTGAGAAGCTATCGCCGCCCGCCCGTGAGATTAAGATCGTGCAACAGCAACTGGATGATGTAGGCAAACTGCAGAACAAACTGGATCGCTTAGTGGGTCGTCTGGAGGATGCCGAGCGTGCCGCTGATGTTCTTGTAGACGCCGGCTTTTCTGCGGACACAAGTCAGACGCGCGACCAAATCTCCACGCTGCGCAAGACTCTCGGTCGCTTGGATAATCGTGTGCGCGATCATGAGGACAAGCTTCAAAGCACGCTTAAGGCTCTGCGGGAGTTCTACGACGTGCAGTCGCAAGCACTGGATGACATCCAGGACGTGAGCGATGAATTCAAGCGAATGAAGCCTGTGGGCTCAGAGCTGGATCAGATTAGACGCCAACAGGAAGACTTCCGTAACTTCCGAGAGCATAAGGTAGAGCCACTGGCTTTGAATGTGGACAAAGTCAACATGGCTGGACGCGATTTGGTTCGCTCCGCAGCCAGTGGCGTCTCTACGAACACCATTGAGAAGGACCTGGAGAAGCTGAACGATCGCTGGAACGATTTGAAGGAACGCATGAATGAGCGCGATCGTCGTCTGGACGTAGCGCTGCTGCAGTCCGGCAAGTTCCAGGAGGCCCTAGCAGGACTCTCCAAGTGGTTGAGCGATACCGAGGAAATGGTGGCCAATCAAAAAGCACCCAGCTCCGACTACAAGGTGGTTAAGGCGCAGCTGCAGGAGCAAAAGTTCCTCAAGAAAATGTTGCTGGATCGTCAGAACTCGATGGGCTCGTTGGCCAATTTAGGCAAAGAGGTGGCCAATCATTGCGAGCCTGCCGAGCGCGCTTCCATTGAGAAGCAGCTGAATGATCTGATGAAGCGTTTCGATGCCTTGACCGATGGCGCCGAGCAGCGTGAGCAAGATCTAGAGGAGGCCATGGAGGTGGCCAAGCGTTTCCATGACAAGATTAGCCCTCTGGAATTGTGGCTGGATAATACGGAACGTGCAGTTAAGGCCATGGAGCTAATACCCACGGATGAGGAAAAGATACAGCAACGCATTCGCGAGCATGATCGCCTGCACGATGAGATTCTGGGCAAGCAACCTGATTTTACGGATCTTGCCGATGTGGCTGCTCAGCTGATGCATTTGGTCAGCGATGAGGAGGCTGTCAATCTGGGCGAGAAGGTGCGCGGTGTGACCGAACGCTATACAGGTTTGGTCGACGCCAGCGACAATATTGGTGCTCTGCTTGCCGAATCCCGTCAAGGTTTGCGCCATCTGGTGTTGAGCTATCAGGATTTGGTTGCGTGGATGGAAAGCATGGAGAATGAGCTGAAGCGTTTCAAGTCTTTGCCAGTCTATGCCGAGAAGCTGTTGGAGCAAATGGATCATCTGCTGGAGCTGAACGAGAACATCGCGGGACACGCAAACAATGTGGAGTCCACTGTTGAATCCGGCGCAGAGCTCATGAAGCATATTTCCAATGATGAGGCCATTCAACTGAAGGATAAGTTGGACTCACTGCAGCGTCGCTATGGCGATCTGACCAATCGTGGTGGAGATCTGCTGAAGAATGCTCAGAATGCTTTGCCACTTGTGCAGCAATTCCATGAGGCCCACAATCGCTTGGTCGAATGGATGCAAAGCGCCGAGACCGCCTTGGCGCCCAGTGAGCCACGTCAGGCAGATGTGCTGCGTCTGGAGAGTGAGCTATCCGACATGCGTCCCATACTGGACACTATCAATCTGGTTGGGCCACAGCTGTGTCAGCTATCACCTGGCGAAGGTGCCGCGACCATTGAGAGCATTGTTACCCGCGACAACCGTCGCTTCGATGCGATCGTGGAGCAGATTCAACGCAAGGCCGAGCGTCTGCATTTGAGCAATCAGCGTGCCAAGGAAGTCACAGGTGATATTGATGAGCTGCTAGAGTGGTTCCGTGATATGGATACCACATTGCGTGAGGCCGATCCACCTGCCATGGAGCCGAAATTGGTTCGCGCTCAGTTGCAGGAGCATCGCTCCATCAATGATGACATTTCCAGTCAGAAGGGACGAGTGCGTGACGTCACCGCTGCCTCCAAGAAGGTGCTGCGTGAATCGCCGCAAAGCGAGAATACCGCAACGCTGCGCGAGAAGTTGGACGACCTCAAAGAGATTGTGGACACCGTTGCACAGCTGTGCAGCGAACGTTTGGGTATCTTAGAACAAGCCTTGCCACTTTCCGAGCACTTTGCCGACTCGCATTCGGGTCTGACCACCTGGCTGGATGACATGGAGCAGCAAATCTCACGCCTGAGCATGCCAGCTCTGCGGCCCGACCAGATCACGCTGCAGCAGGACAAGAACGAGCGTCTTCTGCACTCCATAGCCGAGCATAAGCCACTGCTGGATAAGCTGAACAAAACAGGTGAAGCTCTGGGCGCTCTGGTCGCTGACGAAGATAGCGCAAAGATCAATGAGATTCTCGACGCTGACAATGCCCGCTATGCGGCGCTGCGTCTGGAGCTGCGAGAACGTCAACAGGCACTTGAGAGCGCTCTGCAGGAGTCCAGCCAGTTCTCTGACAAACTTGAGGGCATGTTACGTGCGCTGGCCAACACAGTGGATCAGGTGAATCAATTGGATCCACTCTCAGCACTGCCACAGAAGATACGCGAGCAAATCGAGGACAATGATGCTCTAATGGATGATCTGGATAAGCGTCAGGATGCTTTTAGCGCTGTGCAGCGTGCTGCCAACGATGTCATTGCTAAGGCTGGCAACAAGGCGGATCCTGCCGTGCGCGATATCAAGGCCAAACTCGAGAAGCTCAATAATCTGTGGAACGATGTTCAGAAGGCTACCAAGAAACGGGGCAGCTCCCTGGATGACATACTTAGTGTTGCGGAGCCCTTCTGGAAGCAGTTGAATAGCGTCATGAAAACTCTCAAAGATCTAGAGGAGACGCTGTCCTGCCAGGAGCCACCAGCGGCACAGCCGCAAGACATCAAAAAGCAACAGGTGGCACTGCAGGAGATACGCCACGAAATCGATCAGACCAAGCCCGAAGTGGAGCAGGTGCGTCGCCATGGTAGCAATCTAATGAACATGTGCGGTGAACCCGACAAGCCAGAGGTCAAGAAGCATATCGAGGATTTGGATAATGCCTGGGACAACATTACAGCGCTATATGCCAAACGGGAGGAGAACCTGATCGATGCCATGGAGAAAGCCATGGAGTTCCATGAAACACTGCAGAACCTGCTCAAGTTCCTCACCAAGGCCGAGGATAAGTTTGCTCACTTGGGACCTGTGGGCTCGGACATTGATGCCGTCAAGCGACAGATCGAACAGCTGAAGTCGTTCAAGGACGAAGTCGATCCGCATATGGTCGAAGTAGAAGCATTAAACAGGTAAGCTTCGAATTGCTTTAAAACCCAATTCTCATATCTAATAATTTGTAATAATGATATATCAACGCCGTGTTTGTGTGGTCTACCTTCAATCGTACAATTGGCAGAGGTCTAGAAAGGCAAGATAGTTTCAAAATTTCGTACGTTCTCTATTGTTCGTTCGTTATTGTTGTGTACATTTAAGTGCCTGCATTGTAAGCTGTGAAATGTGAGATGTGATCAGCGATCAGAGATCTGTGATTACTATAAAATGTCTTATATTTTATATTCAGTTTCTGGTCTATAATCTACGATCTCTGGTTTGTGATCTTTGATGTGCTTCGCGCATGTTTTTTATGATTTACGCCAAAAGCCACTGGAGCCAGCGGTTCCAAAGTCGATATTGCATGTGCACCGGCAAGCCGCCAGTTTTTATTATTATTGTTGCGTTCTGCCTGAATCTTAAGCACCAGCCATAAACAACTCATATTAATCCTCTCTTGACCAATTACAGACAAGCTGTGGAATTAACGGAACGCACTTCGCCGGAGCAGGCGGCATCGATAAGGGAGCCATTGTCCGTGGTCAATCGCCGTTGGGAGGCATTGCTGCGTGGCATGGTCGATCGGCAAAAGCAGCTGGAGCATGCGCTGCTCCATTTGGGTCAATTCCAGCATGCACTCAACGAGCTGTTGGTCTGGATTAACAAGACAGACAGCACATTGGATCAGTTGAAACCGGTAAGACAGCGAAGGAATAGCTTCCAAATAGGCAAATCTAATTACTTATCTTATTTGCAGATACCTGGCGATCCGCAACTACTTGAGGTTGAGCTTGCCAAGCTTAAGGTGCTGGCCAATGATATACAGGCGCATCAGAACTCAGTGGACACCCTCAACGATGCCGGACGCCAGCTGATTGAGACAGAGAAGGGTTCTGTGGAGGCCTCTACGACGCAGGAGAAGCTGCGCAAGCTAAACAACGAATGGAAGCAACTGTTACAAAAGGCCAGTGATCGTCAGCACGAGTTGGAGGAGTCTCTGCGCGAGGCTCAAGGCTATATTGCTGAGGTCCAGGACATATTGGGCTGGTTGGGCGATGTAGACGCCGTAATTGGTGCCAGCAAGCCGGTGGGTGGTCTGCCAGAGACAGCGACCGAGCAGCTGGAACGCTTTATGGAGGTCTACAATGAGCTGGAGGAAAATAGGCCCAAGGTTGAGACAATACAAGCGCAGGGTCAGGAGTACATTAAGCGCCAGAACCAAATGAAGGTCTCCTCCAGTAATCTGCAGCATACACTGCGCACACTAAAACAACGCTGGGATGCGGTGGTTTCGCGTGCATCCGATAAAAAGATCAAACTAGAGATTGCACTTAAGGAGGCCACCGAATTCCATGAGACTCTTCAGGCCTTTGTCGAGTGGCTCACCCAGGCTGAGAAGCAGCTATCCAATGCTGAGCCCGTTTCGCGCGTGCTGGAGACCATTCAAGCCCAGATGGAGGAGCATAAGGTCCTGCAAAAGGATGTGAGCACACATCGTGAGGCTATGCTGCTGCTAGACAAAAAGGGCACTCATCTTAAATACTTCAGCCAGAAGCAGGATGTGATTCTTATCAAGAATCTGCTCGTCTCAGTACAGCATCGCTGGGAGCGTGTGGTCAGCAAAGCGGCAGAGCGCACACGTGCTCTAGATCATGGTTACAAGGAGGCTCGTGAGTTCAATGATGCCTGGAATGGCATGATGCAGTATCTGCAGGAAACCGAACAGGTACTGGATCAAATCATCGAAGAAGCCACCGCCTCTAAGGAGCCGCAAAAGATCAAGAAATATATTGGCAAGCTAAAGGAAACACATCGCCAGCTGGGCGCCAAGCAGTCTGTCTACGATGGCACAATGCGCACAGGCAAGAACCTCCTGGAGCGTGCGCCAAAGGGCGATCGCCCAGTGCTGGACAAGATGCTGCTGGAGCTTAAGGAGCAATGGACGCGTGTTTGGTCAAAGAGCATTGAACGCCAGCGCAAACTAGAGGAGGCCTTGCTGCTCTCCGGACAGTTTAGCGACGCTCTGGGCGAGCTGCTCGACTGGCTGAAGAAGGCCAAGAGCCGCCTTAACGAGAACGGACCAGTGCACGGTGATCTGGAGACGGTGCAGGGCTTGTGTGAGCATCACAAGCACATTGAACAGGATCTTCAGAAGCGCTCCGCTCAAATGCAGGGCGTGTTGAAGACCGGTCGTGACCTGGAGCGCTCGGGCAATAATCCTGAAGTGGGTCGCCAGCTGGACGAGCTGCAATCCATTTGGGAAGAGGTCCAGAAGGCTGTGGGCAAACGCGGAGAGCGACTCCAAGTGGCTCTGGTGGATGCTGAGAAGCTGAATGCTCGCGTCCAGGCTCTGTTCGATTGGCTGGATCATGCGGAACACAAGTTGCGTTATGCCAAGAATGCGCCCGATGATGAGAAGATCTCACGCGAAATGATGGACATTCACACCGAGTTTATGCGTGATCTGCGCGTGCGTGAGCGTGAGAAGAGCGAAACGTTCGAGTATGCAGAGGAGATTATTGGCAAGGCCTATCCGGATGCCATACCCATCATCAAGAACTGGCTATCGATTATACAGCAACGTTGGGAGGAGGTGCGACAATGGGCTATCAACCGCGAGTCGAAGCTGGAATTGCATTTGCAATCGCTCAAGGATCTGGATGATAACATTGAGGAGCTGCTCGCTTGGCTCAGCGGACTCGAAGGCACCCTGTTGAGTGAGTAGTCCAAATTGGAAGCTTTTTGGTCGATTTTTATTTCTGTCCTCTCCATATAGATCTCAAGCACGAACAGCTGCCGGATGAGATACCACCTGTTGAGAAGTTGATTGAAGATCACAAGGAGTTCATGGAGAACACAGCACGCCGCCAGAATGAAGTGGATCGCGCCTGCAAGCCTCGTCAACTGCCTCCTGGCGCGCGCAAACCCTCGCGAAGTGGCAAAACGCCAGTGTGAGTATTACAAAATTGTCATCTGACTTTTGTATATACATATGAGTATTTTGTTTTATTTTATTATTTATTTTTATTTCTTTTGCTATTTTTCACCAATTTTATTGCTACAAATATCAAATATTTTCCCCTGCAACGATTTGCACACAAACTTTTCCTGTCGTCTACCCAAAATATACCACAATATACCAAATACTCTACACCTTGCAACAACAACAACTCTATATATATATATATATATATACATCTGTAGTCGTGGCTCCAGTCACGATCTGCGCGAACAGTCGCCCGATGGCCAGCTTCGACGTCAAAGGTTTGACAGCTACTTTATACTGTACTCTAAAAATTGCAAGCCACTTAAAACAAAGAGGCGAATGCGCTTACCAACACTACCTCACACACACGCACACATTACCAACTGGTTCAAGACTCCATTTTGCTTAACATTGCAACATTAAACAATTAAACAAAAAAACTCAAATATCAGGCAAACCATTGCTTAACGATAGCAATAAGCCATTTCGTGTCCTATGTAGAGCTAAAATGAGCTAACATGCTATGTTTGCTAAGCCTACCTGTATCAACTTCCATACCATGAACTCATCAAAACAACATAAATAAATTGCTTCATGATAAAAAAATTCCTTTTTAACAAGAGCTGCAAGCAAATCTATACCCTAAGTCTACTGCACGCTAGTTGAGTTGTCTTAACTAAACAGGCAACTGAACAGGGTAGCCCGCCTGGGCTATAGATATTGCTATACCTGAGCTCATGTCTATAATAACTAATGTTCTTTATAAGGTAAATAGCTTGTAACTATTACCTGTGCATTTCTTTAAAATAATACCTTATGTAGCTCTAGATCTTAACAAAATGCTAACTTATCTACTTAGTTAGTACTTATACCATCTACCACACCACGTAGTATCCACTGCACCTCGCACACACTGCCTCGTTCACAGCACTCGGCTTATACACACTGCTGCTAAAACTGTTGCTTCATTTTGTTTTTTCCAACACTGAGTTTTGTGCAACTTTTTAATATGCAATTGGTACCCTCTCTTTCACAGCTTCAAGGGCTCACGCGATCAAGGACTCAACGCACGCAAGGGCAGGTGAGTTATCAGCTTTTCCTAGGGCGGTTCTTTAATAGTTCCAAAAATAACTGTGCATGCACTTTCAAAATTATCAATGAAATTTCTTTTGTTTTTCTCAAACTCTACTTTTTTGGCTCTATGCAACACTATTTTTGGAAATGCTGCGACATGTTATTTATTTTGTGTATATATATATATTTATATACAAATTTTTGATAATTGTTATTTTGTCTTTTACATTGTGTATTTGTGTATATTGTTTCGTTATTTGATCGTTTTTGTTTTTGTCTCTCTCTTTTGTCTCTTTTTTGTGATTCTACTTTCATCACGCTACGTAAACGTTGTCTCATATCAAACTCTATGCATCTTGCTGCTTAAATATTTGCTCTGCATCATCAATATATCAAAATATATATATATATATATGTAAATCGCCTGTATAGTCGTGTTACGCCCACGCGTGATACGCCCGACAGGGATCGCCTGCCGCACTATGGCCCCCGTTTCTCGCCAAGGTAAGTGGCCCGCCGCTCTTCATTTAACATTCAGTGCAGCGCAAACTGTGCGCTCATGCTAAATGCTCTGTTATATATTTTTTTGTATGTTAAGCATTTTGTAGTTTCGTTTTTTGTTTTTTCTATCTAATTATCTCTACTATTGTGCTACGCTTCATAACTATCCTATAATCTTACGCATTTGTTAATAATATTCAACTATTTCCAAGCAGCTCTACTGGTACCGAACTTGAATTCCGTTCACCACGCGCAAAACTCTTGTGGAACAAGTGGCGCGATGTCTGGATGCTGTCATGGGAGCGTCAGCGTTTGTTGCATGAGCATCTCATGTATCTGAAGGATGTGGAGCGTGCTCGCAACTTTAGCTGGGATGACTGGCGCAAGCGCGTAAGTACCTCCCTATATAGAACTTTATGAACAATCTATATAATTCCAATTTCCTTTTATTTGCAGTTCCTCAAGTACATGAACCACAAGAAATCGCGCTTGACTGATTTGTTCCGGAAAATGGATAAGGATAACAATGGCATGATACCACGCGATGTATTTATCGATGGCATACTGAATACGAGTAAGTTTTTAGAAAACACATAGTTCCCTTTCTGTATCTTCTCTCATGATATTTTTGAACCGCTTTCTATTAGAATTCGATACTTCTGGTCTGGAAATGAAGGCTGTTGCGGATCTGTTTGATCGCAATGGCGAGGGTCTTATCGATTGGCAGGAATTCATTGCCGCTCTACGGCCCGATTGGCAGGAACGTAAACCCGCCAACGATTCCGATAAAATACACGATGAGGTCAAACGTTTGGTCATGCTTTGCACATGTCGCCAAAAGTTCCGTGTGTTCCAAGTTGGCGAAGGCAAATATAGAGTGAGTTTACATTTTACTAAAAGTTACCCAACAGCTGTTAACTGTGTGCTATCTTAATCTTTACAGTTTGGTGATTCCCAGAAACTGCGCCTGGTACGCATCCTGCGCAGCACTGTCATGGTGCGCGTGGGTGGCGGCTGGGTCGCTTTGGACGAATTCCTGCAGAAGAACGATCCTTGTCGCGGTAAGTTCCATCCTCAAACACAACAGACAAACGCTCTCTATAAATATTTAGTACACGTACATACACGAAAATTATCGATAAATCTTGTTGGATTTCATACATTTATCGCATATTATTTCTAGTGTAATTTTTGTAGTCCACCATATCACAAAACTCAAAAAAAAAAAACATAAACATTCCATTCCCATCTCAGCTCATGCATTTTGTCTATACCTTAGATTAAACATATATGCATCATTCTTTTTAAAAACCATTTTTGATCATGTCTCTTAATTCACATGCATAAACATAGGTACAGTTGTGCTTAACAACTAATAATAAAATTTTTTTACAAAGCTAAACATTTTTTTTAAAACATACCAAATATCATATTAATAATACCAAACGGATATGGTCATTTAACCAACAAATACAAATATATAATAAAAAGAAAACTTTTGTGCCTAAAAAAATATTACTAGCATATAAACCCTAAAGAAAAACAAAAACAACATAACCTTAAAACAAAACATAATTTTTGAAAACCTCATTAATTTGTTTGGTCGAAAAGTTGCTTGACAAAATACAAAAAAGAAATTAACAGTGCGCCTTATTTTTGAAGATTTTTTTGCCATTTAGCCGGCGCCTATTTTGACGCCTCTCATACACACAATAACCAAACGAGATAAGGAATCCAAACAAAAACCAAAAACCTATCCTAAAGCCCGAAAACTGAAAAGCTCACAGTCTAGGGTTGCCATTTAGTAATCATGCTCATATTTTTGTTGCTTTTATATGTTAACTCTGCGTTTTATCCTACCCCATACCACACATTGTATTTATCTACTTATATAGCATTTTTTATCTGGGTTAAGAAACACTACGTCTATTGCCTAGAATCTAACTTAACTAAAATTTGATCTAAAAAAAACTTGCTTTGTATTTATATAGTGCATGATGCTTCCTTTTATTTTGCTTTATTCTCTTGCCTAACCTTGCTACAGTTGTGCCGGCTGTTAACTAACAGCTGTGCTGACCTTGCTTAGCTGTTACTGTACTTTTTCATGTCACGCTGCGTAAATTTGTTCATTTCTGTATGTTGTGCGTCCAACTTTTTGAAAACTTGAATTTTTGTATTAATAATTTTGTATACCGTTTTTCGTTTTTACTAATCAAATTTTATGTTTTTCCCCTTTTTCTTTTTCAAATGTTTTTTTTTTCTGTATTAAAATGAAACCGATAACGATAACGCAATGTGCCCGATATTTAAATGTAAACCCGTGTGTTCCACAAATATCCGCTTGCGCTGCCCACGCCCACGCCCAACATGCACTCGCCTGCGCCCAAAAAATTACCACAAAAATACCAAAAAAATACCAAACTCTGAAAAATACTATGCGGTAACAAAATTTCGTTGTTATTGTTGTTGTTATATGTTCGCCCTGCAACAAAAACAAAATTACAAAAAAAAAAAACAACAAATGCACACGCTCTCACAAATGCGTGTTTGGTATATATGATTATATGTATATATGTATATGTATATTTATATATATATATATATATATATATATGTTTATATATGTACCACATGGTATATTCCCGGCATTGAACGGAGCAGCCAAGGGACGCACTAACATTGAGCTACGCGAGCAATTCATATTGGCCGATGGCGTCTCACAGAGCATGGCCGCCTTTACGTCCAGACGTTCCACGCCCAATGCTGCCCAAACTGCCAACAGTTCGCAAAATGGCGGCGCCGGTAGCCCCAACTTGCCGCCATATATGAGTGGACAGGGTCCCATCATAAAGGTAAATCAACAAACCAGTGACAGTTGTGGGTTAACAAAAGAAATAAGAAGAAAACAAATGCAAAACATGAATTTCCCCTACAATCCCAACACTATTCCCAATTACTATAAGTGTATATCCCATGTTAGGCTTTTATATTATCTGAGAGGTAAGTTTTGAGCTTTCGTTTTGGGTTTATTGTGTGTGTTGTTGACAAAAACAAAACAAAACAAAAAATATAATCGCTCGCTGCTGCCGCTGCGTCGCGCTGACTCTTGATTTTTGTGCATGAGAATTTATATAATTCTATATATATTTATTGTATTGAACGTATTGTTGTTGCTATACTACATACATAAATCGTATATATCGTTTATAAATATTTATTTGTTACTCCTTGAATTGTTTTATGTTACGCTGCGTCATATATTTTGAGTTTAATGCTAGATGAATTACACATGCGCGCGCGAACCGTAGCGCTTCGTGAGGTTAGGTTCTATTGAGGTTATGTGCAGTCATTTTGAGGTTATGTTGATTTTTTTTTGTATAGAGGCCAGTTGCTTAAATGATCATATACCGTTTAGTCAGCTATAAGCTATATTGAGCAAAATGCCAACGACAACAAAATTGTATTTCTATATATGTAGCTGATGAGCACTTGGCCGAGTTAATGCCAATATTTGAGAAAATCCGTGCACAAGACCAAGTCCCATGCGCCTTTCCCATACACATGGGCGCCGGCGGCACAGTATTCGTGCGCTGCAATACCAGCCGCTCGGTACCACTGAGTCCACACGTGCTCCATTGTCATCCAACAACACACTGGGTAAGTCGAACTCAACTGAGGAAGCAGACGGAAGTAAAGCAACAGGAAACAGGGCCATTAGCAGGGGGCACTAATAGATACCTACCCCCAAAAGATTGCATCACTAATCTTTCATTGTTGTTTACCCAACACCAGGTACGCGAGCGTTCGGTGCGTTCCATACCCATGTCGAGGCCATCGCGATCTTCGCTTTCGGCGAGCACGCCCGATTCGCTCAGCGATAATGAGGGCAGCCACGGTGGACCCTCTGGCCGTTATACGCCGCGCAAGGTCACCTATACGAGCACACGCACGGGTCTGACGCCAGGCGGATCGCGTGCCGGCTCCAAGCCCAACTCTCGCCCGCTCAGCAGACAAGGCTCCAAGCCGCCGTCACGTCATGGCTCCACGCTTTCGCTCGATAGCACAGGTGGGTGCTCTAATCAAATGAAAATCAATCAGATTTGAACCAGCGCCTTTTCTTTGCAGATGATCACACGCCCTCGCGCATACCACAGCGCAAGGCATCCGCTGCGAGCACCATTAGCGGCACCGGCACCACCCCGCGCCCGGCGCGTCTGTCTGTAGCCACAGCAGCCACACCGGGCAGCCGGCTGAATGGCACCAGCACCATTACACGCAAAACCGCATCCGGTTCGGCAAGTCCAGCGCCCACAAGGTAAGAGTTCGTCTATATTTTTCTGCTGGGGGTTTAGCGGGGGTTTTCTATAAACATATTTGAACTTTATTAATTTATCAATTTATTTATTTATTTTTTTAAAATTATTTTCGGTTACTGCATTAACTTTTGACAAAACTCACACAACAAAAAATACCAACAAAATATACAAAAAAAAAAAAAAAACAATACAAAACATTTTCAACATAATACCAAAATCACCATTTTACATGCTACTTACAAAACGAATTGGCTTATATGAAAAACAAATCATTAAAAATACCAAATATACCAAATAAATACCATCATTGAAACGCTAACCTACAAAACGAATTGGCTTTGTCGAAATAAAATATCATATCGAAATTGAAATGCTTGAATGCAACTAACTGCAACATCAAAATATACAATAAATACCAAAAAAATATACCAACTTGTGCCTGAAACATAAAATATAAATACTGCAAAAAACAGCAATGGAGGCATGAGTAGATCATCCAGTATACCAGCACTAACAGGCTTCGGCTTCAAACCCACTAGGTAATGCCCAAAAACAACAACAACCAACAATACTAAACATAACATTATATTATTATTATTATTATTATAATTTTATCAACCTAAGTTCAATCAGTCAAGTTTTTAGCGCTAGTTTGTTAGCTATAGCTCGTAAGATATATATATTTTGGTAATGGTTGTACTTATGCTAACTATTCACAAACATATACTAAAGCCGCCCATCACGGATACCGGTTAAGATACCCCTCAACGATTCCAAAACATCATCGCCCACCAGCTCGTCTGCACATCCAAGCAGCTTGGGGTAAATTTCTATATACCATATATACAGAGTGCTATATACACATATATATATAAATAAGCATCCACTGTAGACAATTATGAAATTATTCAGCAAATAGTAGCAAGTAATTATTATAATTTTTATATATTTATTGATGTTTGTTGTTTCAAATGATGTTATCAATTGTAAAACCAGTGCATGTCAAACTGCAATTGACTGGATTGTTTTCTAATTCCGACTAATGCTTTAAGTAATCTTTTGTTATATAACCCTGCAGAGGATATTATGATTGAGAGCCAAAATAGATAAAACGTCCGATTGTAAAGAACTCCTTACTATATAATGCAATTTTATAGGGCCGCACGATGAGTGGAGAGTACTCTAAATGATTGTCTACTTTTAGAAAATATTTGGTTATTCCAGTTTAGAAAAAGTTTATAGAATCTTAGCTAAAGTAAGCTACTTAGGATGAAGTTTTTGTTTTTTGATAATATGTAAACAATAAATGGACGGATCGGAAGAAATGATATGGAAAACTAGATGATATATTAGTTGTTTTTCAATTCACTTAATTTAAACCAAAAAAAAAAGAGACTGTTTATTTATATTACTATATTAAAGAAAGAAAAATAACTAATAGTTGTTCTTAAAACTACTATCTGATAATTTTATCTTCTAGATGTTATAGAAATGTAATACTTCAAGATCTAGTTTAAGTATAAAAAACACTTGTTTTTAGGCTTTTAGACCTGATTTAACACGCGTTTAACATATTTAAACAGAAATTTACATTTATCGAATATAATTCGCTTTCTACATAGTTTGTCTTCAGGAATTTTTTACTATACAATTGTGTGCTCTAAAAGAGATGGGAAAATATTAAAAGAATTCATATATCTGCAAGGTTATTAAATCTTCGGCACGCCGAGGCTAGCTATTATTGTTCATATATATTGTTTATTTAATTGTTAAACTGTTCTAGTTTTTTTTCAATTGAAATTTCCAAGTACCTTGGCCCATACTTATATTTTTTTGGACTTCCTTTCCACAGGCGCAACATCAGCGGCAGTTCAACGCCGTCGGGCATGCAGACGCCGCGGAAGAGCTCCGCGGAACCGACATTCAGCTCGACGATGCGACGCACATCGCGTGGAACCACGCCCACTGAGAAGCGTGAACCGTTCCGGCTTTAAGGCGGACGCAACAGTTGCCAATTGACAGTTAAAAAGCAAATAACAAATGAAAAAAAACACACACAAATCTTAAAATGACTTACTACGCACTAAAGCTCTTTCAACTAATCAACCACAAATTGTGAACTTTCACCCTGACCCCCGCCAGACTCTACACACGCAACAGAGAGACTACATTGCTGTAGAAAATGTAGCAACAGGAGAACCAGTTCAAACAGTCGCTGAGAATTTATACAAAAAATAGTTTGTAAAAAACAGCGCTAAAAAATTTGCAAATCTTGGTTAAGCGTAAAAGACACAAAAAACTCAACGAAATGAGAGTTTAGAGAACTGCAAAAATACGTTTTTATAGCAACCGTTATAAAGAAACACACACACACATACACAAAGTTGAGAAAGCTACTTACAAGTAATACTAACTACTACGAACCTTTTGCTACTACTAATATTTAATGCCTACTATTTACTAGTTATACTTTAATATTGATTTCCAAATTTATAATTTGTATATACTTATATAAAATGCAAAATACACTCCAAGTGCTTAAGCCAATTCAAAATCTAAAAAAAAAAAATATGAAACAAAAATTATAAAAATTAACAAAACAGAAAATGAAAAAAAAAAAAAAACAAAAGAAAATGAAAAAAACATTCGAATTAAATGTCGCTGCGCGCTGTCTTAGTCCTTGCAGTCCCTGAATGCGTCCACAAAATCGCCAGTTTGTGGGCGTGCTCAAGCTGTGGGCGTGGCAGATGCGTACGCGACCAAAAAAAAGTAAACCCAAACGTTTAAGAGAAATTTGATTTTGTTCTGTTAAAACTAATAGTAAAAGTAAAGCTTGACAGCCACATAAAAAAAAAGGAAAGAAAATAAAAAATATTTAATTATATACTAAAAGTCATTACTCTAAGTTTAATTAATATTTAGTTAGTAAGCATAAAACAAGAAGATACCAACCACACACACAATTTGTAATGCATAATTATTTTTGTTTTCTATATGCAAGTGGAACATATAACTAATATTATAGAGTGAAAAGGAAAAAGAAAAGAGAAAAAATGCAACAACTTTATATAAATATTGTATAATACTAATACTAAATTATTTTGTTATACGAAACAATAGAAATGCATTCAACGTTTTTTGTAATTCTATTAAATTAAAACAATTTAAACGAGAAATAAACCTTTACAAAAAAAAAAAAATTAATAACAAAATCTGACATGTGTTTTTAATTACAGGCGTTAAGGAAATATTTTCAATTGTTATGTATAGAAAAAAATGTCTAATAACCATTTTTTGTTGATTTGCTTGCGTTTCCTATTCGCCTGGTAATTTGCTCAGTCAATTAAAGAAATTTATGTCACTATGAGCTCGTGAAAGTCTATGGAATCGAATGGAAAATTCGATAATTGATAGCGGCAAGATATGCCTCGTTCATCTCGTGGATTACCATAGAATTGAATGGAATCCAATAATTTTGATTTCAGAACCGGCCCCTTTTTTGATCAATATTGGTAAAAGTATTCAGAGTGCAAATATTTAAATGACAATCGATAGTCGGAATCCATACGAGGTCAAAAAACTATACCATGCGATATTTGGACTATATTTACCCAAAATATTTGAAGAAGTAAATCGCTGTATGGGTAAAATCTCAAAATGAATATATATTTGAATGTACATCGATAATCGGGGTCCTTACGAGTTCACAAGCCTATGTATATCATTCGAAAATCGAACCATATTTACCCGAAATATACGAGCTCGAAGTAGTTGACTCGCCGAAAGTCCATCTGGGAAAGCTATGTATTTACAATCTTGCTTTTGTAACACGTTCTTATGGGTTGCTAATAATTAAAATATCATTTTATATAATGGAATTGAATTTATTCATTTTAATTTTCAGTTTTTTGTTTTTGACACATTGAAATTTGGTATTTGTAGTTGCAGATTTGCCTTGCAGATCCAAATGGATTGCTATATTTCTGTTCTACACAAACATTTAATTAGTTAGACATTTAAATATATGAATGCTGACATATAGATGTGTGTGTGTATATATAGTTGCTAGTATTATGTTCTTTTAATATCGGTTTTGTCATGTGAAACTGACTAGAATGGCGCTGATAATTGGGACGTGCCCATAATATTTGTGCCTAACGGATGACTTTACATAAGTTTTCTTTTTATTTTCTTTTCGCCATGTATCTTGTGCTAAGCTGCCACAGAAAGGAACGTTAGAGGGGGGGAATAGTTACGAGTTAAACATTTATGCTAAAGTTCAAGTGCGAATTGCAGTTTATGCGTTTAGTAAATATCAGAGTGTGCTTGTGTGTGTGTGTGTGTGTGTGTGTGTGTACGTCAACGCCAGCGCTGCCAGTTGGTGCTGCTAAATATACATATATTTCGGAACGCCCTAAATGTTCTCCTAACCAATAATATCGTCGGCACAATGCCGCAAGTCTTTTGTAAGCCATTACAAATACAAATAGATGTATCGTTATATAATAAACATAAAACTAAATACATAGTTATAAATATACATATACAATACAGATCAATTGAAATTCGCTAAACCACGCTCGCCATCCAGCTAAACTAAACATAAGTCAATCAATCAATCAATCATCATCTGAACCAACTAGTTGGTTCAGAAATTCACAGAAATTGAGTGTTGCACAAACAAATTAAAATAAACAAACTAAAGGAGCGAGTTTTAAAGGGGGCGGAGTGTGTGTGTGTGTGTGTGTGTGTTATTGTTGTTGTATATTAGCAGCAGGGCAGCAGCGGGCGCAACAGCTTGGGCATTGGCATTGTTAGCGTCAGGGCTGCGTCTTTTTTAATTGGAATCGTAAGCCGCAGCAGCCTGGTGCTGCGCCAGTGTCACCTGGCATGGCCGCTGCCGGCAGTTTGCGCCTTTGGCTGTTTGCCTGCACCAGAGCTGGCGCCACTGCCAGCTGCGGCGCCAGCTCCAGCTCCAGCTGCACCTGCTCCTCCTCCTCCTCCAACAGCAGCTGCACCCGAGCTATGCGCCGCCTCGGCGCGCTCGCCGCGATGATGATGGTGGTGATGATGATGATGACGCCGGCCGCCGCGATAATGCCGACGATTGTGATGCTGATAGTTGTTGTTTGTGGGCTCCGGCAGGATACGCTGCGTCTCCTGCACCACGGGCGCAAAGTTGCTGGCGGCGGGTTTGGCCTGCGCCGTGCTGCCGGCTGCCTCTGGTGATGTGGCTAGCTTCTTGGCAGCCTCGGACTCTTCGCGACGCTGGCGCCGACGCACATCCTCTTCGGTCTCTATGGCAATGACGGTGCCGGCCTCGGCCTCTGCATCGATAATGGCTCCACGACTCTTCTGCTGCAGATACAGCTGCGACATGCGCTGCTGCATCTGGCGCAGTTCCTGTGTTACCTGGAATTCGGGCGCATTCTCCAGCTCGGAGGGCGGCATCGCACACTTGAGGCTGTCCGACTCGTCGTGTATGTGCTCCCGGCAGACGGGGCACAGCGCCTGGAAGGGATCTGCAGTCTTTTGCAGCCAAGCTGGCAGCTTGTCGAACTCCTCCTGGTAGCTGCGACGCAGCGCATTCAAATGGCGTGCCAGGCAATAGCTGTGCAGGTAATGGAAGCACTCGGTCCGCGTGAACTCGTCGCCTTCGCTAAACCCATACAAACAGATAACGCACTGGCCACTGGGCAAATTGCTGCCGGTCAAATGCTCCCGCACCACCTCAATCAAATCGAAGACAACGGGCAGGCCGATCGACTCTTTGATCTTGGCGTTGCAAGCACTGCGTATGGCCTCCAGGCGGCCATCGTCCAGGCCGCGCGGACGCAGCAGCTTGAACGTGGGACTGACATCCGGATAGCCAGGTGGAGGCAGCACCTGGAGCGTTACGCAAATATATTGCTGCTCGTCCTCCTCGCCGGTCAGCGGCAGCACCGTTGTCTCAATGCTGTCCACAGCGCCGCTGCAAGCAAGGCAGAGGCACCAAACATTAATTTATATGGTGAGAGGGTTATTCGTTCGTTGTGGAACTCACTTGGTGCGGCGCGCAATGCGCACATCTTCCATAAGAATCGCCTCCAACGACTCCAATTCCTCGTCTAGCAAACTGCCGCAAAGTGCATACGATGTCAAAAACAACAACAACTACATTCGATTTTAGCTCGATACTTACGTCTCCATGTTCGTTGTTACTTTTGTTGGGGTATTTCGATTTGGTTAAGTGCTAATTTCTTAAATATTATAAAAAAATCGATTGAGACAAAAATTTTGCGCCTGACAACAACAACTCAAATGGGACATTCGCAGCGCAACGTTAACAGGGCGGCCAGTCACAGCGAGCGTTAACATGAGACAGCCGCTTTAGTGGCGCCATCTAGTCCCTGGTAGATAAAACATGTGTTTACATAGCCTTAGCAGCTAGTTTGCCACTGCAGCGCTGACTTAACGCCTATGTGTAGTTACAGGCTGTTAAGGTCACGTTAAAAATTTAGGTTTGCGCTCTTTTTGAATAATGAAATTATAAATAGTGTTAAAAAGAAATCAAATAAATAATTTGACTCTGCTGCGGGTTCTCTTTTGAAAATTGTAATTTAAAATATCAAAATTTATTACCTTCTCTTATTAATTATATTATTATTGCTATTTAATTTATCAGAGCGTGTGCCACTATCTTTTTTTACGATCTCTGTCTAATTACCTTCAGTTAAATTGTATGTTTGTTAGCTTTTATTTTGTACTTTATTGCGTAAAACAAAAAATAGTAAACTTACAAATGAATTTATTTTTATTACCTTATATTTTTTCGCCTGCTCACTCTCCCTATACTTCTTTTGTTTTCTTTTTCCTAAAAACACTAATAAAAGGACCTCGTGCCATTCCCTTGAGTCCTGCATACACACGCACACACACACAATCTCTCACACACAGAAAGCTAAGCAGCCGCTAGGGGTTGGCTCTGTTTTGGGCTTGCATTTTTTGACATCCTAGCCAAAATAATTTATGAACTGAAAAATTTCCATGCAAGAGTCCTGCCACCATCCGGTTGCGTCAACTCTCAGTTGTGTGGTGGTGTTGGCTTTGGTGGTTTGGTGGTGCCTGTGGTGGGGTGGTGGGGTGGTCTGGTGGTGTTGTTTTCTCGTACGCTTTTCACCACAGCGCGCTGTCGCAAGCTGCTCGCGTTGGTTTATCGAATGAAGGAATTGAAATGAAATCGAATGAATATCGCACCCCGGAGCAGTCGCTATTAAATGTCACTGGCAGCATTTTCGTTGCTCGGCGCCAAGCGAAAAATCAGTTTACAACGGAAAGCACAAAGCGGCGGTCGTGAAAACCGAGCAAAGCTATTTACGTGAAATTACAAAAATAAAAAAAAAATATTAAGAAAATTTAACGCAAATTTTGCGTTGAATAAGAAAAGTTTTTGAAATTTCTGTGTGCGTGCGTATGTGTGTGTAGTGCATTAAATTCCACGACTTGTCAGTAAGTTGGTCAACAAGGATAATAAAACGGCGCGCTGTCAGCTTGTGTCCTGTGTGAAAAAATCCGCCCCTAAACGGAACATCTAAAAAGAAGCTAAGCCAACCCAAAGTTTGGTACGTTGTGGCTTGAAATAAGAAGAGATGAAATAGCGCATAGAATTTCAAAGCACTTTTATCCTGACGTGTCCTGCGCACGCAGCACATGTACAGAGACACACACATATACACACACTCGCACTCACACTCACACATACATATACATATACATACAAGCAAAAAGGATGCACGTGCTTTGTCTTTACTGCGACTTTTACAACTACAATTATTCATTTCGGTCATTTTAAATATTTACATTTTTGTGCATTTACAATTTCGCTAAGCAAAGAAATGCGAATATACAAAATGAACAATCAGCGAATATTTTCATGCAAATTATTTGCACAACTCGCACGTCGAAGTTGCGTTATTTTTTGTGCTGTTTTCATTTATTATTTATTGTTTTTTATCAATTTTACAAAGAAAAAAAAATCCAAATAAACATAAACAATTATGCCCGTATGGGGGCAGCACGTGTTGCAGCAGCTACATCAATTGCACAAAGATCGTTAAATAAGATTGATGTGTATAGTATATTGTATGCTTTTTGTAATTTTGAGCACATCATGTGATTGATTTTTGCATAACCCATAAAGATAAACAGTCTTTAGCCATGGAAAATACTATATATCCAAATGCTGTAAAACAATTTGATTTTCCCACAAGCTTTTCACGCCTGCTCTCTCGCACTCCTGCTGCCGCTCCTCTCTTTCGTTCATTCTCTCTGGGTCCCAACTTCGTTGTGTGGTGAAGGGAAATTGCATTGAGGCTGGCAATGGCATTGGCTGGGGGTTGTTCTGCCCAAAAACGTAGAAAAACCTTAAAAGCTCACACTCAAATACAACCCCCTTCCTCTCGGATACACATTCGCGTCCGCAACTGTCGCCGCAGCAGCCCAACAGCCCGGCAGTTGATGCTTTGCCAAAAAAAATAACACGAAAGTGAACTTTGTGCTTGGCTGATTGCATTTTGGCCCTGGCAAATGCCAGTCTCACTTTCCATCTCCCTCCCACTGCGGTGGCCAGAGTGAGAGCGAAAGTACCGCCAAATTGTGCACACATATACATATTTATGTAGGTAAAAGAGATTCTCTATATAAGGTACTAGTTCTTTACTTTTTTGGCCTTCCCCGAGTGCAACTGTCAACCTGAAGAATCGCTCTTATCCGTGCCGCAACATTTTCCTGTGCACTTGCCCCTGAGAAGTGTCGCACACAAATTTTTCGTAGTAGTACTGGCGAGTGCCTTACATATATCAGCTGCTTTTGCATGCCGTATAATCATGGGTTTCCATAGAAACGAAACCAAATAAGCTGCCTTTTGTGAATCTAGAGCGAGAAACAGCTGAGTTACACTCGGCTACAGTTGCTTGGATAGTTCATCGACTTTCTCTTTACCTTTAAGTAAATATATTTTACATATTTAACGTTAAAGAAACTACGCAAATCAAACTATATTTATCTACAGCAGAAAACAGCTGAGTTACATGGGCTTAAAATTAGGGAATGGTAAATTATTGTATATCTCAATATTATTCATACCTTTAATTGTAAAAACAAACTCAACACGATCTAGTTTGTGGATTTACGTCCACAAAGATATAAGTTCCATGAGGTTTCAGATTGAAGGATAGTTCCTGGCGCTCTACTTAATAATCGATGATGAGAGAAAATACATACAAAAGGAACTCCACAAGGATGCGCGCAGTAAATAGTTGCCGCCGGCCTTAATTAGCAAGTGGATGGTATCGGTATTTACTCTATAATCTATATGGGATATTCCATAAAGTAAGAGACCTTTTGTTGTCATAAGGTTGCACAAATCAACGTTACAATAGACTTACAATAAATGGATGGAACTTTGTTTAGGTATCTACCATAACTTACATATACGCTATGGATTTTCGCTAGAAACGGAACTCAACAAATCTTGGAAAACTAACCTTGAGCAACAAAAAACAGAGCTCCAATAGATAATAGATAGCTCAATATCTATTGAATATTCTAAAAACTTTCCGTAGCTGAGCATCTATCAAATACTTAGAAAATTTTCCATAGTCCTAACAGCTGTGCCACTCATCAGTGGCATGTGTTTATAGTTTATATAATAATTCTGGCAAGTTGCAATAGACCAAGGTTAGGGATGCATAAACAATACAAGCCAAATGAAATACAAAACCATTCAATGGAGCAGCTTAAGCCAAACCCAAAGCAGTTTTAGCAAAGCCAAGTGGCTCCAACCAGTCCAGCCCAGTCTATGCCGCTTCGAAAGACTAGCACAGATTTCCAGGAAGCCAAGGCGGGGGTGCGGGCACAAGCAGGGCCAGAGAGAGAGAGAGAGAGAGGAAGAGAGAGAAATATGGATACGAAGCAAGGTGGCAGCGGGTGCTGCACTTGAATTCTACCATCGAATATATATTATAGATAGATTTTCGGCGCCAAATGAATTACTTTCATTGTTAGTTAAAAAAAAAACAAGTATGAACTTTGGATGGGGTGCAACCACTTGCTCAATACTCTGTTCACAGTTTAAAAAAAACAGATTATTTGAGTTGCTTGTTTGGCTTTTGTGACTTGTGTGGCCTGGGTGGACTTAAAGAGATATTTTTTTGGGATCTTGGAAGAAACACAATAATCCACCTGTCATATATTTAGAAAATATTACATTTTGTTTGTGACGAGTATATATTCCACATTTCCACCTAGAATCAGTACAATATACTCTTTATCTTTCTCCGAACAGAGTATACAAATTAGAGAAAATAGTTGTTCAAGAGCAGAGGCCAAATGTAATGCCTGGGCTAGATTTCGCCGAGTGCCTCACATTGCAAATGCCAAAATGCATCGAAACAAAAATAGCTGCAAATTATGTGTATGCAGCTATTTACATGGCTATTGCCAATGTGTTTACAAGTGCAGTGACTGTGTGTGGGCCTGGAAGAAATTACGAATGCGAAAAAAAGCCATAAAACTTTGCAAATCGATTGCATGAATCGAATGTGTTTTATAGGCAATCACACTGCATGATTTATGTAAAATAGTAAAGACCCCGACAACTATCTCGCTCCGCCCTTGCAGCTGCCTCGCCCTCTCACTCAGTTCAAGCCGCGTCGACTACCTCAATTCGCTTATCGATTTGCTCTGACAAACACGCCATGTCAAATGCACTCAGGCTCCCCCGTGTGCCATATCTGGCGACCCTTCCTTCCAAAATGTCTGTGTGTGCTTTGAACTTGCCGGAGCTAGCGTCAGCAGCTTTAAAGCAACCCCGCGCGCACCCTACCTTGATCAAACTGTTAAGGGGGTTGAACTTAATATACCTTGTAAACGCAAATCAGGTGAAAAGAAAATGTTTGCGCAGCAGACAACTTTTGTGATTATGCAAGCAATCTCTGAAAATTTTTAAATATTGTCCTTCGTGTTCACTTATTTCTTATTGATCTCGGGGTCTATAACATCTAAAACTATTGAATTTGATGTGTGAGCGTAACTCGATAAAACAAAATGCAGTTGGGGAATATGAATATGATAATATTATAACATCTCATATTGCCACGCTCAAGAATGTTTACAATGACATTATAATATATAACAAAAATATTATCGCAGAAATATGTGCTGAGAATATATATATATATATATATATATATTGAATAAAAGAAGATAATTTACCTATTATAAAAAATTGCATAGCTATCGATCTCTTTATTTAATACTATAGTTGACAATGATTAGATATTATTGGTAGCCATATAAAATAATTGTTCAAAATGATAATGGTACTTTTTATACTGAAAGTACATAAGGATATATATCAGATACAGTGGATATATAGATAACGTTGTTAAACCAGATAAAAAACCTCTGCACAGATTAATTTATTAACAGCAAGTAAAATATATATTTTTATCGAATATACATATATATATTTATATCTATACATGGAAGCTTTTTATAGAACTCTTGACCAATTAAGGGTTTTTCCTATAACATTGACTACAGGGCATTTGCTAGGCGACCATTCCGCCGACCGAGCGCTCCTTCCTGTTTTAAATATAATTTGGGCACGACGCAATTTCGAAATGTCCTTTATTCGGGTTTTCAAGTTGAGCCGCACTGAAGAGACACCAATACAAATGCGAAATGGCAAGCTTTTTGCCAGCACGTGTGAGTGTGTGCGAGGTCGCCTGTGTGTATGTGTGTGTGTGTGTGTGTGTGTGATAGGTAGCGTCGCTTTAGGGGTTATGCGCCTGGTATATTTCCATTCATTTAAAATGTATTTTTGTGTCAGGTCGGCTAAAAAAAAGTGCTCTGCTATTTGCGGCGCTCACTGGTGAAATAAATCTGTTTGCATTGCTCGGTTATATAATTGGGCCAGTGAGGGGATATGAAAGCCATGTCTATATATATTTTTATATTGAATAAATTGATAGACATTTAAGTGTACTATTTGCTGAGCTATTCGCTTGGCCTATCCGAGTGGCAGTACAAAGCCGTTCGGCTTCTATTAGCCGTTCAGTCTTGGAGGCTATTATTGAGTAATTTCCTATAAAAACTGTTTAAGCATTGTGTTGCAGACCACTCACACACACACACATACACATATGCACAGCGAGACCGTGACAGGGCCAGGGCCAGGCGTGTCCTGCGAAAAGCAAAAACTTGACAGCTTGAGCTTTATATAGAAAAACGCCGGCAGGGCGGTTGGGCGCTTAAGCCTCGAAAGACGTGGGCCAGCTGCCAGGTGGTTTAACAAAAACAAAAAAAAAAAAAAACCAACAAACTGCGACGGAGAAATCACAGCTTAGCAACAACAGCAGCAAAGAACAACAATAGCCCCAGCTCGGCGATGGGTAATCGCAGGACGTATATTTTTGCGCTCAGTTTTACGTAACGTAAATGGGATTGTGTAATCAACGGAGTGAAAAGATTGAAAGGCCAAGACGACCGGACAACAATGCGTGAACAACAACAAGAGCATCAACAACAACAACAACTATAACAATAACAACAACAACTAGAACAACAACAACAACAGCAACTGTTAGGACTGGGTCAAGGGTGTTCACTGTTCGCCAAGCTAGTAAATTAAAATGCGTATTGTTTTGTTTTTGCCTTTTATAGCATGTAATAATATTTTCAATTATTGCAATAATTAATTACAATTATTGTCGGCCTATGAATTCCGCAATATCTTGCCTATATGCCAAAGAAAATTGTATGAAATACGCAATAGCCGTTGGCTGTTTGGCAGCCAAAGACGTCATAGCGTATTACGTATACGCAATGTTGGACAAACCGAGAACATCAACAACCGCACACACATACACTCGCACACACATAGTATGCGCCTCCTATCTAGGCGCATTTCGGCATCAATGAAGCGACTGCCGCAGCAGGACGCCAACAAAAAGCTCTTCGCCTAGCTTTTACCATACTCTCTCGCTCGCCCTTTTCTAGCCTCTGCTCTATCTTTCGCTGTCTCACATTTGTGGTGAGTTTCTATTCAATTTGTGCAGCTGCTGCTTCTTGCTGCACAGCTGCTTACACACACACCTACGCAGCGTCTGCTCTCTGTCCTTCCTATTCCCGCTCTCTTTGGCTGTCTCTCTCTCCCTCTCTCTCTCTCTCTCTCGCTTTCTCAATTACGCTTTAGCTTCCGCCTGGCATGACTTCTGCTAACGACAATTTTTACTACGTCAGCAGGCGAGACGAGCCTCCAAGTAAATAGCACACAATACATAGACAGAGACTGGCCTGTATATATGCATATACACATACATGCATGTGTGTGTGGTGTGTGTGTTCCTTTTGCTTTTGCTTAATTTGCAACGACCTTCTGCCATAGATTTGGGCAGAGTCCACCCTCTGCTAAGCCACATGTTTTGCGTGCAGTTTGGGGCTATTGGCAGGGCGTGAACTTGGTGCAGTGACTGTCAAACTGTGACATACAAACAGATATATATAGCAGCATACATAAATGCATGTTTGTGTGCAGTTTAATTAGCTGCGACCTTTTCATGGAAAACCGTTGACATTTGACTTGAACTAAGGACAGCAAAAAAAACAAGGCTGAGCATAGCGGGGAGGGCCCTTCAAATTGTTTTTAGCAACTGGCGGATTGCAAGTTCAAAAATATAAAAGAATTTGTCCGACTACTTTCGTTAAGTAACTTAATAAATTTAGGTACTCAAGTTGGCACACAGAAAAATTGTACACGAGAAAACTTTCCTTAATGGCCAACAATTAGGGCATAAATTGAGTAAAGCGTTAGGACACGAACCGCCCACGCGCAAAACCACTTGAAGCCACAGCTCAAGGACGGGCCACAAAAATGGCAAACTATAAGTGATTTACATGGAAAATTCATGGGTAAAGCACACAGACACACACACATTAACACGCACATACCTACGGAACTTTGGCCAACTTATTGATCAAACAGCCAGAGTGTCCTTTAAGAGTTGCATGCTGTGTCTGTGTGAGTGAAGCAAATAGATATAGTTAGGGATACAGAAAGAGAGAGGGAGAGGGACTGCGGGAACTGTAATATATAATACACTTTAACATGTAGAAAATAAGTGGAGTCGACTAGGCGTTACCCAGTATTCAATTCTGAGATATAATATTTTTTAATTCTGTCAATTCGGCGAAGAGAGAATATTTAAAAAGAAAATTATAAATAAAAAATATGTTGTATTTTTATACAGTTAAATAATAAATAAAACAAATTGTATATACAAAATCATATATAAATATGCATGTATAAAAATACTTGGACTATTTTGAAAACTAACTAAAAATTTGGACTTTAAAATGTTTGTAAATTTTCTGAGCTTAGACATTACACAAATTGTAAAAGCTGATACTTACTAGGGACTTGAACCTGATACGAAAAAAAAAAATCAAACTCAAAGAACTAACTCTATAATAAACTTTTAAGTGCAGACACTATTAAATTTGAAGCTCATGTTAATCGAGAACGTACTGAAATTAAACTGAATGTTAAATCAAATATGTTCTTTTTAACTCCATTAAGGCGAAAAATTAGCTACCCATGAAACCATCATTGCATTAATGAGTACTTTGTCATGCCTTAGAGATCATATTCACTTTATTGCGTGGTGTAAACCTTGTTTTCTCTGCCACAAACATATGCTCAACATTGTAATTTGATAACTACAGGGTATAATAAGCAGTTTTGAGCTCTAGATTGAGCACATGCAACAGCGCATTCGCTTGCCATATGTCTTGTGGCACACACAATTCTCTAGAGACTGGATTTTCACTGTTAATTCCAGCAGAGTTGTGTGACCATAAGCCATGTAAGTTGACGGCTTTAGAAATTAAAGTCTAATTCTGTTTGTTATTATTCTTATTCGTACAGAAAACGGCTCGTTGAAACGGCAACAATCAGAGTTAACTCCCAGCGTTGATGGCTGCCACGAAAATCATTGATGCACCGCGTAACGGTCACGAAATGGCGCCCCTGAACACAAGAGCACGGGGCGATGGCACCCACGGGGTGACCATTGTCCTGACCGCACCGCAACGCAATTCGGTGCAATCGGTGGATATACCAGGGGAGCCGGATCGCGCCGCCTGGAGCGGCAAGATGCAGTTCTTTCTCAGCATTATTGGCTATTCGGTGGGGCTGGGCAACATCTGGCGTTTTCCGTATCTGTGCCAACAGAATGGTGGCGGTAAGTATTACCTATCTATAGAATTACCCAAAGCGTCTCCGGTAACAGTCGTTGATCGACCAAAAATTTGCAATATGTGGCATTTTTTTTCATTTTATTTTTGCATTCGCGTGCGACAATCACTGTCTGCACTTGGCAACCTGATGATAGCTGACAAATCCCCCGACCAGTTCCAATTACAATCCCAGTTCCAATCCCAGCTAAAGTCAATCGGCACCTGTGCGACGTTGATAAAGCTAATTACTTTGACTGCAGCTGCTCATATTGGGTGCAGTCCTTACCAGGGGCGGAGCTTATTATATCGGACAATTGGGCGCTTATTCAATGGGGCCGCGTAAATATACTGGCTATGAAATAGCTTTTAAGCTTTAAAGTTCTATACGATTAAAAATAATTGGCCGCAGCACTTAAAATAGTGCTTTGTCATGCGTTAAAGTTTTGTTTCGCATAGTTACGTTTTCTATGGGAAGCCCTCTTGGGCCCATTCACTTCAAGTCCGCTCCTGTGTATTAATTAACACGGTAATCGAAAACCTGGAGCAACAGCTTGGGCGTCGGCAACAGTTTTCTGTTGTCCCTAAAAAGCACTTTAATCTGCAAGCTCCAATTATTAGCCCTTTCAGGCGCCTTTCACTCCAAAGTCCGCTCGTGTTCACTATGTACATACATAGCCGATATCATGTGACTGCTAAAGCTAATCAAATGCGAGGCTTTGACAATAACATTATGAGATTTAATGTGAACTAATTGGAGAGCTTACGATGGGTGAATCGTTCGTATGGAGGTTTGGGTGGGCTGAAGGGCGGGGGTTATTTGCACATTACTTTTGCGCCTGCCGGAAGACCTTAATTGGAGGGTCTTTTTTGGGCGGGACTGGTTGCACTTGTGCGCCTCGTGCCAAACAACGCATTTTTATTGAAAGACACATTCCAAGCTTAAATTCCACACGGTTCTAATTCAATTACGGACGAGACAAAAATAAAAGAAGCAGCTGGGAAATGCATCGAAGTGCAAATACTCTACCATAAAAGCTGGAAAGCTAGGAATATGTAAATGGTTTGGGAGTAAATAATCAAATAAGTTTTGGATTTCGCTTTGCATTTTATAGGTGCATTTCTGATACCCTTCATGATCATGCTGATATTGGAGGGCATACCCTTGTTTCTCATCGAGCTGGGCATTGGCCAGCGCATGCGTCTAGGCGCTCTGGGCGTGTGGAATACCATACATCCCTGGCTGGGCGGCATTGGCATCTCCTCGTGCATTGTAACGCTCTTCGTGGCGCTCTACTACAACGTGATTATCACGTGGGTTTTCTACTATCTGTTTAATAGTTTTCGGGTAAGTCCAAAATTCGTGCATATTTATTCCCATTTTTAAATACTCTTTCTTTCTATATTTACAGTACCCGCTGCCCTGGTCCACCTGTCCCCTTAATGGCAGCGGCTTTGAGCTGGAGGAGTGCGCCAAGTCATCGGAGACTACATATTTCTGGTACCGTACCACCTTGGATGCGGCGCCCTCGATGGATGAGCCCGGTGGCCTCAAGTGGTGGATTGTATTGTGCCTTCTGCTCTCCTGGACCATTGTCTTTTTCATTGTCATGAAGGGCATACAGAGTTCCGGCAAGGTGGTCTACTTCACCTCGCTCTTTCCCTACATTGTGCTCACCATATTCTTTGTACGGGGCATAACACTGCGCGGCGCCGGCGCCGGTCTGATGCACATGTACACGCCCAAGGTGGAAAAGCTGCTGGAGCCGACAGTTTGGCTGGATGCGGCCACACAGGTCTTTTACTCATTTGGCCTGGCCTTTGGCTCGCTGATTGCCTTTGGCAGCTATAATACGCCCAAGAATAACTGCGTCCGGGATGTGCTGCTGGTGTCTGTTTGTAATGCAGTCACAGCCATCTATGCGAGTGTCGTCATCTTTGCCATACTCGGCTTCAAGGCCACCGTCAATGTGGATCGCTGTGTGGCAGGGTAAGCTTATATACCCTATAAAATGGGTAAATGGGTATATGGACCTCGTGCCAAAGCATGTAACAGGCTGAAGAGGACATCTCTCATCCCATAATGCATACTTATTCCCAACCAGAGTCGATATAGCCATGCTCGTCTGTTGATGAAATTTTTACAATATATGTATTCTATTTTATCATCCACTGCGTATAGGGTAACTCCCCTGTCGGGCAGTCTAAAGTAGTGCACACTTACTTGTTTAAGGTTGGGGTCGTGTCATTGCAAGTTCAGCAGCACGCATCAGCGGGCAGCGTATTGGGTGGGTCAGTTAATCAGTTAGTCGGTCAGTCAGCCAGTCAGTCAGTCGGTCGTCAGTCAGTCAATCAGTCCATCACCTAGTTGTAACCGCATCGGGCGGTGGCTTTGTCTATCTTTAGATTTGTTATTTGTTCATTGATAGGCCAATCGATACGCGCTCGTCTGCCCGTCCGTCTCCCCATCTGCCCATCTGACTGTCAATTTGTTTCAATTAATGGGCGCTGCACAGGTTTCTGCATTGTGTCCCCGCCCTCCCGCCCGTGCCTTGAGTTATTGACAATTGCTCTTGAACTATTTGCGTGGCCCATTTGAGCTGGTGCCGCTTAGGTATTGAGCTACTGTTCGAATCGCTGGCTGTAACCGATTTAAGCTAGCTATCCAATAATTTCCTCTCTCTCTCTCTCTCTTTCTCTCGCTCTATTTATAGCAATACAGATATATTGGTCAAGCATGCGCTGCTGCCCTTCAAGAATGCCAGCAGCGAGGATTACGATACGGCCATACACAAGCTCAATGCAACCGAATTCAGCTTATTGCATCTCAGTGAGTGCAGCTTGTCCAAGGAGCTAGACAATGTAAGTAGTCTATATACCTACATGCATACGATATACAATATACACTTAGAAATAAATCCGGATATATTTTATATGCGTAGGAGAACATTTGTTTAAGTTCATTATCAAACCATTTCGCAGTCATGGGAAGTTCCTTATTTTCAAGAAGCTTTTACTTAACCATAATTTTTCTATATTCAAAATACCGTGCACGTTCTCACTATAACTCTCCTTAAATTTTTGTTTATTTTAGGCCGCTGAAGGCACCGGCTTGGCATTCATTGTCTTTACACAGGCCATAGTCGAGCTGCCCGGCGCACCTTTCTGGGCGGTGTTGTTCTTTACCATGTTACTGTCGCTCGGCTTGGGCTCACAGATTGGCATTCTTGAGGGGATGCTGTGCACGTTGTTCGACATTGACATCATCAAGCGGGTTAAGAAACAACATGTCACTGGTGTGGTATGTCTATTCTGCTTTATTGTCGGTTTCATCTTCTGCACAGGTGCCGGCGAATATTGGCTCAAGATGTTTGATTCATTTGCCGGTACAATTGGATTGGTTGTAGTTGCCCTAATGGAAATGATTGCAGTTATATTTATCTACGGGCACGAACGGTAAGTCCTGACACCTAAATATCGATACACATTGTTGTGCAACTTAAGCTTACATGTTATTTCACAGCTTTACTGAGGACATTTACCAAATGACGGGCTACAGACCCGGCTTGTATTGGCAGTGGACCTGGCGCTATATAGGCCCAGTTATCATGGTGTGCATACTGGTATCCTCCATAGTCTTTATGGTCATACGTAATCCTACATATGGCGCTTGGAATGCCGATCTGGTACGTGTATACCTTGAACTTTTCTATATAGATTTTTACTTTTATTTTCTATGGTATTTTCTAGGGCGTTGTTGAACAAAAGAATTACCCTAGTTGGGTTATGGGCGTTGCTCTGGCAATGATCCTGGCTGGTGTGCTGCCCATGCCCATTGTGTTCCTCATGCGCAGCTTCCAGTGCCTCAAGGTGGATCTAGACATACACCAAGGCTCGATTAGGCGTAATGAGACGACTGCCTCAACCAAGGAAATGATTGACAATGATGATGATGTGAGTGACAAATGGTTAAGCCTGCCTATTACCTTCCTTTTTAGGCGATCTTTACTTTTGTATAGTACTTGAATCTACATTTCGGTCCAAGTAATTTGTTGTGTTTGTTTTGAACGTTTCCTTATTTGATACGTATTTAAGCTAAGTTACTTTCTCTCTCTATCTCTCTCTTTCAATGTAACTAATTGTCTTTCTCTCACTCAATGACTCATCCCACACATTTACGCTTGTTTCTCTATCTAAAAATGCTTTGAAAAAATACCGAAAAAATACCAAAAAAATTAACATTCATCACGCTCTTAACGCGCTCAATGTCGTTCAGAATTTGAGTCCGGATATGCCACCGCAAGATTTATTAGCGGCCACACGCTTCACAATTGGAGACTTTGAAGTAAGTTGTTTGTTGTCCCGCCCGAAAACCTCAACCGTACCAATCCCTGAAACACACGCCCCTTAACTTGCTGCTAATCACAAAATTCTCTACTCTCTTCTCTCTCTCTCTCTCCCTCCCTTTGTGTTCTACTCATCTTACAGAACTAGAAACTAAAGAATTAAAAATGTTTAAAGCATTAAAAAAGAATACCTAACCTAACCTTTTAACTAACTCAAAAAGTAGCCTCCCGAAAAATAAAAACCGTTGTAACGCCTGTCACCCACGCTGTAAGGATAAATTTCACGCGCCGTCTGCCTGACTAGAAATACCCTAACAAAAATCTCACACATACGTTTCGTACCGATTCGAACCGATCCGCATACGCCAATAAGTAAAATATTAATACTTTTAAAAAAACGCACAGCAAATACTTAACTATAGCAAACAAAAAAATAAAAAAAAAACAATCGCAATGCCATTTAAATGTAATAGAGTTCGATAAACGATAAAGCGTAAAGCTTTGATAACACTAGATAACTCGTCAGCGCCTTCTTTACAAAGAACAAGGAAAACTTAAACGTAAACAGAAAACAGAAAAAAAAAATAAAAAACAAAAACGTTTACAATTATTTACCAGCAACTTAGTTTAGTGCAATGTTTATAAACGAAATGATAACCTAAAGTTTAGACAAGTAACATTCACCTAGACAGCTCAATATTTAGGCTAAGGGCGTCAGCTACAGCTCAAGCGGCTGTTAAGCGAGCAAAAAACTCTTTAAATTGGCTAATGAGACGGTTCAGTAATGCAAATGAAGAAGGTAAAGTACAAAATTATATTGAAAATCAATGCGAATTTACAACCCAATATTTGCCCAATTTGTGCTCTTGTTATTTTTTGTTGGTTTTGTATTGTAACGAGATTCTTCTAAAGTGTTCTAGTATTTATTTTTCAAGACTTTTATTATGGTTTCTAAGTGTTTAAGAAAACGGCCACTGCAAGCGCTGCATGCAGCGCCCTCTGTTGGCTGTTTTTAGAAAGTGACGCTTTTTGAGAGCTTTGTGTCAGCTTGAAGCTTTGTGATATTAAGCATACGCCGCGTGTCCAAATGTTTTGTGTTTATCAACAAATCAACTGAATATACAATTATTATTTTAAAGCTTTATATTTAGAGTTTATAGCTCAAGATATATAAACTGAAATATTTGAGAGAACTTTTTTTAAATGAAATATTCTCTCTATGATAACAGGACGACGATGAGGATGATGATAATGACTTTAGTGGGCCCGCGTTGGGAGGTCATGTGAAGACTCAGAGCGATTTCTCAGACGATGATGAGGAGGACAAGCCCATGACAATGCGTATGATGATGATGCGTCCAACAACAAATGCAAACACGCCCCTTAAAAACCTGGGCACCAGTCATCTAAATGTGCCAACAAGCAGAAAGAAGAATTACAGAAAGAACGCCTACGATGTGTAGACAAGTGGCAAGTGTGGCAAGGGTAAGCAGCCTCTTAATTCTAGAGGTTAGGTCAAAAAAAAAAAAAAAACAAAGAAAAAAAAAACATAAATATATACATAGAGAACAACATGCTATATATAAATCTGGTGTTGCGATTAAAGCGCAAAAACCATTTATATATTTACACTAAGTATTTTAACATAATTTATATTAAAAAAACCTTAAGTTAAGCAAAAAAGAAATTAAACAAATATTTAACAAAGAAATTTAAGATGATTTAAAAAAGAAGCTATAAATATGTAAAACAAAATTGTTAAAATAACATTTTAATGCACACCTACACACACTCACACACAACTAAACTATGTACAATGAGCTACAATTGAACTAAAAACGGGTCTCTGAAGAGAGTTGAAAAAAAAATGTTTGTAATTTCTGTTGCCGTAGCATTTAGTTGAAATCTGTTTTTTAGAATTTAACTGTTGAGCACAATGCAATTGTATTTGTGTCCTTATAAACCCTAATATATATATTATATATTTACTATATACATATAACCCAGTTGTATACCCTGCCTAGCCATGAGAACTTTTAATTGCATAACGCTTTTTGTAGTGTAACCCAAAGAAACTTTTAACCAAACGCATTTCCAAGAGTTTAACTCATTATTTTTATTTACTTAGTAGCATTCAGTTTCAAGTTGAACTTATCGCGCCCAAATATATATTCAGTTTAGCTCTATACAAAGTTAATTTAAATAAATATACCTATATATATATATATATGTATGTATAAATGCAAAAGTATTGTAATAATAATAAGAATAAATTCATACATTTAATAAAAAAAGAGATCGAAAAGATTAGGCAAGTTGAAATATTAACTAAAGAATTACTAGTTCAGTTGTTAACAGCAAATAAAATAAGAAAATACCAAAAAACGACAAAAATACTAAAATTTACACGCAGATAAAAATAGAAAAAAAAAAAATAAAAAAAAATCAGCATGGCATGTGTGATATTCGTAATAATATCCTCGAATTGTAGTGTAAGGAAATATCATCAATTATGTTTACGTTTTACAACTTATTTTCACATACAGCCACTTGCTTCAACCTAATCTCAAATATTTCAGTATTTTAATATTTTCTGCCCTCACATGTTTATTTTTCACACACTGAAAGTAATTTCTTATATTCAAAAACAACAACAAAAAAAAACTGCTGTGAATAGTTTTAGTGGTTGTAAAATGCTATTACAAGAGGAAGAAGAATTACAAGAAAATAAACGTTATGACTAATTATATGAATAGTTCTTAAGACGGCATTAAATTTTGATCTGACTTAAAAAAAAAAAAAAAAAACCAACTCATACACTCACCTAAGTTCCCTTGATCAGGTTCGGAAAACATAATCCTATTTCAAATTCGGTTTCCGCAAAGCACTGCAACAGGTTTTTAAAATCAATCCAGAAAACACACACATCCATAGAAAAACTAGAAATTCTTTCTCGATTTCGGATCAGGCGGGATAACTGTAATCAAAAGAACATGGAATTTTTCAAAGAACTCGTAAACGGCAAACGTTGAAGACAATAAGACATAAAATTAAAACAAAGAATTTTTATGAAATGAGCCTCGTCGAGATTTGTGAACGTGGGCCACCAACTTGACAGTTTCGATGGGCACGCAACTTTATACAGAGATTTTTATTATTATTAATTTTTCGAAAAAAATGTTTTTGAAACCCAAACAGAAAAACAAATTCCTTTGCAGTGAGATGAATCCTACGTAAAACCAGTATCTGGGAGGGCTATATAAATAAATTTATAAAAAAAGAGCCTACCCAAAGCTCGATAAATGTACCTTGCGCAGAGAGAGGTCGTTGGTTAGTTGGGTTAGTTGATAAGCTTAAAGACGGCGAGCTAGAGCTAGAGACATGGGAGTTAAAAAGCCAAACAGTTGTTTTGTATATGATAGTTACATAAATCCAACTCAAAGATTGATATAGAAACTACTCGTAAGTGTTATAAGCATAACGCTCCGCAGAAAAGTTAAAGAAGCATATGAAAGCAACAGTTAAGCCCATCACGTCATATCCTCGCAAACCGTAAACCGAAACCAAATAGTTACCAAATCAAATTGTATAGTTTATTCTCACCTAATTCTTAACTCGACCATACGATCCTATAAACATATTGTATATCAATTATTGTCGTAGAGCTTAAGAGAACTAAGCGATATATATATATACATAATATACAATTATGTATGCGAACAAAATGGACTCGTGTAAATTTGATTGTATTTAAAACGTAAAGGGAAATTACTTATGTGAAACATTATTATGATATACGCAGGTAATTATTATTTAAATAAAGATATATAAATAAATAGTGCGTTAAGTTCAAGAACAAGAGAAGTTTGTGTTTAAATGAAGAACTTATTTATGAAGTGTTTCGCTTTTGGGCGTTACCCAAATTCCTGGTAAAAAGTTTTTACTCTTTCCTGAAAAACTAATTATTAGAGTATTGCTGGCTCGGCTTTCTTTTCTGGCGACAAATACAAAATTCTTGTAAGATTTTCTACAGGGTCTCGTGAACGAAATTTGTGAAGGTGTGTTATTCTATTCTTTACGATTTTTTGCTGTTTTTTTCTTTAATTTTATTTTCATATTTGTCGCAAGCACTTTGCACTGAGAGTAAAGCTTGCCAAAAGCTGAAACGCTCATTCACAGATTAGGCTTATCGCCAGGTTCAAGTTTCGTTTGGCAAATTTGGTTTTTGCAGCGGTGCAAAAGTAGCACTTGATAAGTCCAAAAAAAGGCAACGCTCTGCCTCTCCCTTTGTCATCATCTGGCTTAATCTCGTTCCCTTTCTCTCTCTCTCTTTCGCTCTCGTTGAACAGCTCATTATGCAATTGCAGCGTGTGTGACCTTAGTTCAAGCAATTAAGGCAGCTATAACGGTAAAAATAACATTTAATATGCCGTTGAGTCCCTGAAGAATGCCGCCTCGTACGCGGGAATAATATTAATAAACATTTTCGATATTGATCAATTGATAAGCTTGGCATATGTCAACAAAAGTGAAATCTTTGCCAACGAGAGTTAGATATTGACTAGAAGATGCCCTGTACTCAATTTCCGAAAAAAATGCCTTCAGTCTGGGGCCTTTCGGGTATTGCATAACTTTTCGGTAATATAAAAAGATTTTCGTAGTGGTTATTAGATACCCTTCAAATTATAATTTGATCGACTCGAAAAGGCTCTAATACAACTAGCAGATCCCCTTTATATATTTTGAGAAGAAATTTATGAAAGCGAAAGCAAAATCCAGAAAATCATCATTCATATTTTTATATGCATATTTCAAGGTAGCCTTATATGCCCTTTTACAAATCTAGCTACGAGTATCACATCTAACATTGTGTAGTAGCCAGGAATAGTGAAAAGCTCTTACTTTCCTGATGAATTTCGCTTGGTAGCTTATAAGCTTCTCATTCAATATACCCATTGCTGTGCACTTGCTACAGGGTATGAGAAATCAAAGCCGTGTACAACTAAACGATAAGCCGTGTCTACTGCTGCTTCTGCTGCTGCTTGTGCTGCTAATGGTTTTGATTTCAGCTGATGGATGATGAAAGCTTAATTCGGGGCAGACGCGCAGCAGGCCACAGGCCACAAACGTTGATAAGGAAGCAGTTGAATTGAAGGTGGGGCAAGAGAGCGAGTGTGCGACAACAGCTGAGCTGGCCGAATGAAGTTGTACGGCAAGTGAATCGCGCGTAGCAGCAGGAGGCGCGGCGTCTGGTGCATGCGGTGGGCGGCACGTAGCAAGCGGCAGGCAGCGTAGGCATGGCTGTTATCTTATCAGCCAACCGGCTGTGCATAAAAACAGAAAGAGCGCAAAATAAAGACACACACATACACAAAGCGAAATGGTAGACGAAAATGTACATATGTACAAATACTCTCAACAATTTGTAGTACATCTGTTACTTAGGCGCACCGGCTGACATAGAGTTTCAGTTTCGATTGTTGTGTGAACGCAGCAACAAGTGCCCGGGCAGCAACATCAGCAAAGCAGCGACAGCAACAGTTGCCGAAGCGCAACAAGTGCCACGCGTGGAGGCAGATACTGGGAACTAGAGGGAGCGAGACCGAGAGCGAGAACTAGTGAGGGGGAGCAGTTGCATGAGCTAAACGCGCGCCACGTCCCTTCAATTAGTTTCTGCAGTTATATTTAAATATAAATTCGCATTAAGTCTTCGCAATTTGATCAAATTAAACGTTAGCGCAAGACGAAATAAATTCATTAAACGACTGAATTCAATTGGCAGCAGCAACAGCTGAGCGCAAAAACACAAAAAAAAGTGAAAGGAAACAGCCAAGGAAAAAGGGAAAATAAGTGTGAAAATGCTGTTAAAAGGCGTGCAACTGCTGCGCAGCGGGTGAGTCTCAAGACTTTTATATAAACTTTATAGCTGTATGTACATATGCCCCCCCTATATAGAGCATTAAGCGGATCAGTGTCAGACTGCGGTTGGGTCCAGGCACTGTATGGCCTTGGGTGGCCTACTTGGCTTACCTGTGCGTTTAGTTAAAGTCACGCAGCAACTAACTTGGCTAATAACCTACCTCAAGCTTAGTCCATATTAGGGCAAAAGGGGTCTTATCGCTGCGATAAAGCCAAATCTTTGCTTCATTCAGTTAAAGCAGAGGAAAATTCCATGTTGATCGCACGAATTTGTAAAGCACAGTTGATGCAAATACACACACCACACGCACACACACATGCAGCCAGAGCAACAGCATCAATGTTAATGTCGTAGATAGTCCACGGATCAATGCACTCGCTGGGGCAGAGACAATATTAAAAAGAATAACAATCACAACCAGCACAATGCCATCTAGAGCAGTCCGTAGGTTTCCACCCCTTTCTTTCGCTGCATATATCAGTAATTCTTACCGACCCTCACCCTTTGCCGCTCCTATTTGTAAAACTTTACACACATTGTTTGTTTATAAACAACTTTTCACGCACGCTTCCAACCCGTGCCGCCCCTACCCAGCCCTCTTTCTACAATAAGTTTTATCAATGAATTCGTGGCAGTTTTTTTGGTGCGCTCGAAAGTAGACAGCATATTTTAGATTTGCAGCCAATTGTGGTTGCTATGGCAAAAACCTCAAAACAAGCTTCATTCTCTTAAAGAGTGTATTCTAGCTCATATTAAAGTTAATTAATGTTAATATAAAGTTTCTCAGTTGCTTCTCCATATCTACATTTTAATCAACTTACGGGTAACTAAGATGTGAGCTTTTGATTCAAGGTTTTCTTTTAAATAAATTGTAACGGTTTTCATTTTAATTAAATTAAATTTTGGCTTTTAATTCCTTACTGTTTGACAGATTTACTTTAAATGTTTATTAGCTATACAATTTGTTCTTATAAGTGGCTGCTAGGGTAGGTTGGCTTAAGAATGACTAATGGCCTTTCAAGATTTCATACCTAAGTTTATTTGTATTTAAAATAAAAACAGTTTACAGGCCTATTTAGACGGTCGGTACCCTAATTACCTCAGCAGAAGCTACAGGCTTAAGGCAAGAAAGAGCCTGTTTCTCAATAGACTTCTTAACAAATACGGACTACACGGACATTGCAAAGAATCTGATTTATTGTAGCTTAATAGAGTTTGATAGAATCTGAATGGGCGGATTTGAAGGTGTGTCAGGCATAAATTTTAAAATCTTACCTTACCTAACATAACTTAACCCGACTGAAACCAAGTATCCCAAGCCAGCATCCCCCTAATAGCTAAGCGCCCTAAGAAAATAAGTTTACAGACTTATAATGAAGCGTTCTATTTTATTAAGTATATCTATTACGATGCTATGTTAGCATTAGGTGCGTAATCATTTAAATTCGAATCAATATCAATTGTCGCGAAGCTGTTTGCAATAAGTGTAGCATACTTTCAAGCTGCTCACTCAATAGAAAATTCGACTTTGCTTTCGTTTACTTAAAATTTGCATAGCATACTTTTGTGGGTTTTAAAAGCTTCCGAAAGTCGAGCGTTTTCTCTGTTTGCCTTGTCTCTTGTTCTTTGTTAGCTTTACAATCAGCGTTCGTCCGACCCCTTAGCACGCCCCGTCGATTTACGCCCACGTTGCATAGTGTTTTTGTGTTTTTGTTTTGGCTCCGGTTTTTTTTTTCTCACTGCGCTGTGAGTGCTTTGTGTGCGTGTGAGGGAGAGAGCGATCGGCGGGCGACGCTGCAGTTGACCGACGGGTTCTCGCCTTGTCTGCCCCACTGTGACTTGTCTGTGCGTGTGTGTGTGTGCGTAAACAAAAACAAATTGCTGCTTGTATTGGTGTTGCCTTTGTTTTTGAGGGCGCTTAGCAACAGCGCCGGACACTGGAAATCAGTAAAGCGACGAGGAAAAAAATGAATACAAAAATCTCTTTGGCTTTTTTAGTTGACTTGTTTGGCTTGCTGTTGGCTTTTGTTTTGATAGCCGCTTTGGTGTGTGGCGTGTTTTGAACTGGTCACCACTTTGTGGCCTGACAAACAACTTTTGAATACCCTGTATAAGTTTAACATAGGTAAATTAATCTGTAAAATCGAATGGTCTGCCTGTTCGTCTGTCTTAGAGACTGGCAGCATCAATAATAACATTATAAAGACATCAAACCTAAACGATCTGTGTATATGGGTTCTTTGATGTCTCACCTGTAGATACCTTGTACTCAGCACTGCCCTATAAGTTAATACGAAAGAATGTCACAGCAATTCAGCGCTAGACAGAGAGTATCCCCAAGTCAGTCACCTTAGGGCTCTCAGTTGTTTTGCATGGGTTTCCTCTTGACAAGTAGCTTTTAGGAAGCACAGTTATGTATCTGTCAGATACACATCGCTTGTGTAATCTATAGACAGCTGGCGACAAGAACGTCTGTCTGAACTCTCTGAATGATAACCTTACACAACCCGGGCAACGGCAACAACAATGACAGCAACAATATTGTTGTTATTGACGCTTCGCATTGGCATTTATTTATTTTATTTTGCTAGCCGAGCCCCCCAAGCGAGCGTAACAAAACAGAAATAGAAATACGACAAAAAAAAAGAGTAAAATAAATAATATTCGAATAATACAATAATATTTTTGAATTTACCAGAACAGTAACATCAAATTAAAGTTAAATAACATACGCAATTACATATGAATAATATTTTCCAGCTAATTGCACACAGAAAAGTCTCAATTTGTCATTGCTGAAAGGAAATGCTTGAAACCGAAAATTCACTTGCTAATTATGTCGCATTGTGTTTAGAGCTTATCAGTTAATTGTTTGTTTACAACAATATCGAAATATTTATCGCTCGATTTCGTTTCGGTTTCAAAGAATTTTTTCATAAGATAAGATAAGATAGCTAATGATCGTATATATGCTTTATTTCGATAGTTTTGGGTAAACACATGTTTTTTTATGAGCAATCGCAGTCGTTCTCGATGACGTGTAATATTGCTATACAAAGGTGCACTGCAAAAAACATTTGTACAACTAGTTTGATGTTTGTGTCTTAAACGCAATGCTAAGAACAAGGTTTTTAAGTCGGGTACCGGAAACAAACTGAGGGTCTGACGTGCCATGCAACTTGTGATCTGAAAGAGAGTGCGAGAGAGTGAGGGGAAAATAGACAGATAGAGAGATGGGGAAATGCCAAATTCAACGGCTCTACTTTTATTAAATGGTATGTTTTTTTAAACTGTACATATATATACACGCTATACACACTCTATGCGGATCTTAGCATTTTAATTGCGCCACAGAAACTTTACGCCCATCCACCAAGAGCACCCGCATAGACATTGATTGCGATGTTACGACGCGTATATTACCTACCATATAATATATGGAATACTCTGTAATCTACACAGACCTATAGGCGTTTAAACGCCTACATTATGTTCGCTTATCAGTTGGTAAACACACGCACACACACACACACACACGCACACTCAGACACATGAAGTCGTTGCTTCTGGTTGTCGCTTGGACTTTGATATGCCATGGAGCTCATTAATACACAACACTATTCTCGGTTGAACAAAGCTAATAAGTACCAGTTCTTACTGGAACTCAGTTTTTGTGGGACAACATTCAAATCAGTTTCTTGACCTTGGCCTTGGGTTGGTGGCATATTAAGTTGTCTGGGTTGCCTAAGAACATATTGGTAACAATTTTAAGGTTTTATAATCTAGCAGTTTCGTTATGTTACAAAGATATCCTCAACAGTTACTTGGGGAACAGTGCTATAAACTGAAACGGCCGGGAAAAGCAAAACACAACCTCAGCATAAAATTAATGCACAATAACAACCAGTTTTTACTGGAACTTTCAATGTGGGAGAAACATTAAACTCGATTAGCGGATCTTGAGCTAAATAAATTGTTACTAGGACAACTTCTGATCTTGATCTTAAATAATGATTTTGATGGCAATGTAGTTAGTTGATTAATTGGCAACTTGACAGTAATGGTAAGGACTTACAGTGTATGCCCTTAACGTTGGGCTATTCGGGCTAAATACATACATACATACACTGTTAGTCCTTAACATTACTGTCAAGTAGCCAATTAATCAAAGGAGCCTATCTTCTTAAACATTTACCCCGCACATTTTCTACACAGAGCATAATCCTGTATCAAAATTTATTTAGAAAATTTTCGTACCTTCACTCGATTGTACTGAAACAAATTTCTTGAGAAATTATTTAAAATCACTTTTCTCACGAAATTACTGCTATAATAATATATATTGATCATTGCTGATTATGTGGGTGAACTTTATACAATACAATATACTATTATAATAACAATACTGCTTAGACACGCGTATGAGATTCGAACCCGGATCCCTTTTGTACAGAACTCATCTTTAAAAATAAAATTTCAATAAAACCTATGGTTTTCCAGGTTTTGTGTAATCTAGAGATTAGTATGTGACGTCAAAGCAGCGCCGGAAAAACCTTTAATAAGTAAAAAAAACACTAGAAATAGTTTTATAGAGCAAACGCTCGTGTATGGGAGGTTCGAAAAATATCATATTAGTTCTGCACTTCAGACCCAGAACAAAAACCCAGCTATATACCTTTTCTCAGCGTCATTTCAGAAACGAATTGCTGATATTGCAATATAGTAGTAAATATTATGACGGCTATCGCAAACTTTCCATCAGCTCATCAGCTACCGTGCAGCTGATCGACTGTGACTAAGGGAAGACTCTCCCAGTAAAACAAAGACGTCATAATAAAACGGTCTGTACACAATTTGGCACGTAAATCTTGTAAGCCAAATTAAAGTAGAGTCTTGTTTTTTTTTTTTCAACTCATTACGCGATTTGCCACGCGTCGTCATCAATTTTTTGTTTGTTTTTGTTTTTTATGTCGGCGACAACTGGTTCAAACTGGAGCTGGAAAACTGGTTTAATTTCTGAGTGCTTGGCCGACTGGCGTTGGCCAGCTGATAAGAGTAAAAAAGGAGGGTCACATCGATGGGTAAATCTTAATATATGTGATTACGGCTGCCCTTAGCCGTCTGTGTGTGTGTGTGTGTGTGTTTTATTTCGGCCTGTCTGGTTCTGAAACTAAGGCCAAGGCAACGGGGCAAGTTAATGAACTTGTTCAAAGTCAAACTAAAGTTCTTTTAAGGTACAGACTTTCAAAGAGGAAATCATCTGAAATTCATTTACGATTTTTGTATTAAATCGGCCGAAAATGACCAAGCTTGAAATTCCCAATTCTGTTGCCACGCATCCAGAAATAAAAATGCCACGTCAAAATGTGTATATACCTAGACAAATATGTACAGATATGTATGTATATGCACTACATATACATACATATATATAGTTGTTGCCATAGCCCTATAAATTTTCCATATATATATGTATGGAGAGAAAACACGCGCTTGTTAATTTTCTGCGTATTCATTTTCGCAACGCATGAAAATCTCAATAAAAATAAAAATAAATACACGGCGCGAAAATAAAATGTGCCACAGCAATGGCAACAAAGCAGCTGCCGGTACGTGTTGCGGCATGCCCACAAAATGGGCGTGTGGCCATATACCCAGCACCAAAAGGATACAAGGTGTATGTAAGGCTTGCAGAAGGTCAAACAAATAATAGAATGTTTAGTTTCTTGATTTAAACCTAGATATTGATGTTTCTTTAGAATAATAGGGTATTCCCTAAATGACATTAGAAGAATGTGTCTTATATTTCCTCTCTATAAACTTGTACATAAGATCTTTGTTGGCAAGAGTTTAAGCAAGATATTGCAGGGTATATTGTAGTCTATCCGACTGTGTGCTTTTTTAACAGAGCATGTAATCAAGGAAAATTCCACATAAATATTTTATTCTCAAATTGTATAGGCTTTTATTGGAAATAATATATAGTCGAAAAAAATCATCAACATCAGGTTTTTTATAGGGTATATTATGAAGAGAGGGTATATTCCCATGTTAAATAACTCGAAACTACTTTAAATGATTTAATGCCTCAGTTTAGCTGGTTTGGAAGAACTTTAAGCTTTACAGGATATCCCTACGCAAATATATTTTACATTCTTACCTATTTTAAATTAACAGAGCATAAAAAGCAGCAATGTGTGAGTGCGATAAAAATGCACTTGCCATTTGCAAAATGCCAAGAGAACAAACGCACGCGACAGCGAGTCGAGCGAAATAATGTTGATCCCATTTCAGATTCCCGTTCCCATTTCCAATACCCATTACCTTTCACATACCCAGACCGTTTTTGAGTTCTAATCAGCTGAAAAATGAACTCTTAGTTTGTTTTGAGCGCGTGGCAGTCATCAAATATTGTAGAAAAGTCTGTTCCGAATAATTAGCTACAAGTGTCAAAGCTGATAGCGAAAATCGCTGTTGAAAATTTGTTTTAAATAAACAAAACTATTTAACTATGGTCAGTTCTTATCATTAGCAAAGTCATGGCACATAAATAATGCAAAAAATAAATACAATTAAGAGCCCCATAAAACCGACCCATAAAACCCGCCAGACGGCAAACAGCAGCAGCAGAAATGTTCGTAAATATTTAATCTGGATTGGGTTGGGCTTAGGTTTCGCTTTTCGTCTTAAGTCGGAATGCAAATAAGCCAAAGAAGTTAGCAAAACTTGGTAAAGATCAACATTAGAGCTCTGCGTATCGCCATAAATGCTGTCAATTTGATAAAAACGAAACAAAAACAAACGAAAACCCCAACTCAAACATTTATTAAATAATCATTCGTTTTAAATTAGCACACAAATTAATTAGCGCTTTGCGATTTGATTTGACGTAAACGAAGTAAGGTTAGTTTTAGCGAACGCCCAGAAATTTGTCAATTTCACAAGCATTATCATATGGTATATGAATATATATTTTATTTTCTATATATCCTTGGAGAAATGGCAAATAAAAAGGCACAATATATATTTACTATATATATATATATATATATATATATATAAATATTTAATGCATCGCGACAAGTATTATTTGTACAAGGTTTATATAACAAGGTTTATAAACTAACGAAGCTCGCCTTATAAACAAACTGAAAACATAAATATAATCAAAAGTCATTAATTCTTGATCATATCATATCATGATTATACTTGAGAGGCGCTAATTATACATATAACAGCATAGGCTGGCCATTATTTATGGGATTAAATTGATGTAATTTACATAAAAATCTGCATGATCAAGCAGATGAGCTGTCTAATAGTAATAATAATAATAATCAAAATAATAGTACCAATAATAGTAGTAATATTAATTAGAATGAGAACAATAATAATAATAATATTACTAACAATAATAATAACACTAAAAATAACAATAATAATAGTATTACTATTAATAACAAAAGAATAATAATAACAATAATTTAATAATAATACTTATAAAAATATTACATTTCCTCTTATTTTAAAGAGTATTTAAATTGTCTGACTCTTCAGATACTTGTTCCATGGGCTTAAATTAGTTTGATGACATTTTAGATACAGCATCGAGTATTTTATCATGTGCCAGCCATGCAATGTGTGTTAATGACTTCAACCAGGGCACAGACCATATGCCACACACACATACACTCACACACACACACACACACACACCGTACACTCACATATATGTATAGTATATACCACGCATGCATAGAGTATTTGAGTAGCTAAACGCGCCGCTAGAAAATGCGCAGTTTCAAAAAATTGTCGTCTGACCAACAAATTTAGATTACATAAACGCGTGTGACGTCACCAATGGAACAGGCCAGCGAACGACAATGGCGTGAATAGTCCATGGACTTTGTACCGCCCTGTCAATGTAACTAGAACCACACGAGTGCCCCAGATATCAAGATATGAGAGCTGATTAGTGCGATAATCGAGAAAGAAAGAGCGAGATACATATATATATGTATATATACATATATGGAGCCTTAACAGCGAAAGCGCATTTAATCCCATAGATAAACTGGGGCTGGTTAGCAGTTAACTGAAATGTTAACTGTTCGCCAAGTTTGGTGTTTGGTAGCAGTTGGCTAACAGCTGAGCCGAGAATCTTATACTCTAACCATAACAGAGAGCACAACATAACATAAGTAGCAGACCAAGAGGCTGTCTGATGAAACATTGCATCATTCAATTCTGTTCAGCCAGTTCAGCGAGACGATCTCTTTGACCAGATGAAAGTGACGTAGTCATGACGCCTTCATATTTTTCAGCTTCCCCCTCGCTCTCTCTCTCTCTCTCTTTCCCTCTGTGTCTCTCTCTCTATGCGGCGGCTGTGTCGGAGACAATTGAAGGTTGTCTCTCTGTCGCTGCTGCTTTGGAATCCCCAAACCGAACGCGCTGTGCAAAAGTCTGAGCAAGTTTTTCATGAATTCAAAAACAGAAACAGAAACAATTAAGAAAATTATTTAATGACTTTCAGATGCTCTGTAATCGGAAGTACAACCATTTTGTCTGTCATTTAGAGAGCATTAGCTATTCCTTAGCCATTGAAGAGTACAAACACCTACGTTTTTCAAGCCCTACTTATTATGTGGATACCTTACGAGTTTGCTCTACAATAACATATATTGATTTCCTTGAGATTCACCTAAAAACAAGTATTGAAGTGCTGAAGCTGAGCTAGTAGTAATATTCTATATGATCTAATCTTTTAAAACTGTGCTAAAAGTCAAAGTAAGATTATTGAGAGACATTTGTTTTGATCATTATCATTGTGATGATGATGCTGATCTATATAAATAGTCTTTAAGATTCATAAATACAAACAGGCATGATATAATTAGCCCATTACCTAAACCTATATTGAGATATAGGTATATACCAGATATCGCTTAAGGTTTAAGAATAAAAGACAGCTACTGGACCAGTTACTACTCTTTTCTGTTCAGTTAATCATTAGATTTTAGCTCAGTAGACTTAGAAACACTTGCAGTAACCACCTCACTGACAATGCGGCCTCCCTCTGACATAGGACCCCCTCTTGGGGCCTCATGCTTTACAGGGTATAGGCAGAAACCTGCACTACCAGCTAACAGCTGATTAGCCAGTTTTTGTTTTACAATTGTGTGTGGGATAAATGCGACGGCGACTCAGCTCTTTTTCCAGCAGCTGGGGCGCGCATACTTAGAATACTAATTGAGGTACAGTTGTGCACAAAACGCGCCGATAAAACGGGGTACGGCCGGCGTCTGTGCAGGCAAAATAGTATGCCCTAAAAGCAGCTGTGTTACGGTTTGAATATGTACCCAACCTCCAATTAGGCCACTGATCTTATTTTCTGATCCAAGCAAATTCTTTTCTTTCACAGTCTGGCCTCTCCGCCCAAGTTCTACAATTTTCGTCTGGTCTGCCGTGCGCTGTCCGTGCATTATGGGGATGCCAAGACGCTAACGCCCGCTGTCAGGGACTATGTCGATAAGTGCGTGAACCTGTGCCAGCCGGAGCGTGTGCACATCTGCGATGGCAGCCCGGCGGAGAGCAAGCTGCTGCAGGGTCTGATGCTCAAGCAGGGCACAATTCTGCCGCTGCTTAAGTACGAGAACTGCTGGCTGGCGCGCACCAATCCCGCCGATGTGGCACGCGTCGAGTCCAAGACGTTTATAAGCACCGAGCGCAAGGAGCAGACGGTGCCGGTGACGCCCAATGCCACACCGGGCACGCTGGGCAACTGGATATCCGAGACAGATCTGCAGGCAGCCATTGCGGAGCGTTTCCCTGGCTGCATGAAGGGTCGCACTATGTACGTGATACCCTTTAGTATGGGACCGGTGGGCTCGCCGCTCTCCAAAATAGGCATTGAGATCACCGATTCGCCCTATGTGGTCGAATCCATGAAGATTATGACGCGCGCCGGCGCCCCAGTTCTGCAGGTGCTGCAACAGGGTGATGGCCAGTTCGTCAAGTGCCTTCACTCGGTGGGCACACCGGCTAGTGGTGTACAGGCTCAGACCTCTTGGCCGTGCGATCCCGAGCGTACCATCATTCTCCACAAGCCCGCCGAGAACGAGATCGTCTCCTATGGCTCTGGTTATGGCGGCAACTCGCTGCTGGGCAAGAAGTGCTTCGCCTTGCGCATTGGTAGCACCATTGCCAAGCGGGAGGGCTGGCTGGCCGAGCACATGCTCATCCTGGGCATCACCAATCCGCAGGGCAAGAAGATTTATGTGGCTGCCGCTTTTCCCTCGGCCTGCGGCAAAACCAATCTGGCCATGATGACGCCAACTTTGCCGGGCTACAAGGTGGAGTGCGTGGGCGACGACATCGCCTGGATGAAGTTCGATGAGCAGGGCGTGCTGCGTGCCATTAATCCCGAGAATGGCTTCTTTGGTGTGGCGCCTGGCACCTCGCGTGCCACCAATCCCATTGCCATGGACACCATCTTCCGTAACACGGTCTTTACCAATGTCGCCTCCACCTCGGATGGCGGCGTCTACTGGGAGGGCATGGAAGAGGCTCAATTGGCCAATGTTACTGTCACCGACTGGCTGGGCAAGCTCTGGTCCAGGGAATCGGGCAAGCCTGCCGCACATCCCAACTCCCGATTTTGCACGCCCGCCGCCCAATGCCCCATCATTGATCCCGCCTGGGAGGACAGCGCTGGCGTGCCCATCTCTGCTATGCTTTTTGGTGGACGACGTCCAGCGGGCGTTCCTCTAGTCTATGAGGCTCGCGACTGGGCACATGGTGTCTTTATAGGCGCCTCCATGCGCAGCGAAGCCACCGCCGCGGCGGAGCACAAGGCCAAGGTGATCATGCACGATCCCTTCGCGATGCGTCCCTTCTTTGGCTATAATTTTGGCGACTACCTTGCCCATTGGCTGAGCATGGAGAAACGCGGCCAGGTGCCCAAGATCTTTCATGTCAACTGGTTCCGAAAGAGTGACGAAGGCAAGTTCTTGTGGCCTGGATTTGGCGACAATTCGCGCGTGCTCGACTGGATTTTCCGCCGCGTGCAGGGCGAGAATTGTTATGAGGAGTCGCCCATTGGCCGCCTGCCCAGTCAGGGCGCTCTAAATGTTTCCGGCCTGGCGGGCAATGTGGATCTCAAGCAGCTGTTCGAGCTGCCCAAGGAGTTTTGGCAGCAGGAAGCCAAGGAAATCGAGCAGTACTTTGACACACAAGTGGGCGGTCACTTGCCACGCCCTGTCGCGCAGCAGCTGGCCGAACTGAAGAAGCGCGTGGCCAGCATGTGATGTGTTGTTGCTCCATTTTGGGTTCCATAGGTTATTGGTAATCTTAGTTTAATAAAGTTTAACAAAAAAACCAGCAACAAGATTTTTTTGTACCATGGCATTCCATGGCTGCCCAATTATATGGCACGGGGCGTGGCTTATCGGGAGAGAGTGTGTGTCGGGAGGCCCGTCCACAAATTGGCGTAAACAAGCATATAAATTCATAATCGCGTTAACCTCTCTGCACCGCTGCGAATTATCAAGATCGCCGCGAAAAAAAAAAAACAAATAAATAAAATGGTAAAAAAAAGTACACCAAATGTTGGGCACCAAAAAAAGTTTTATAGAACGTTGATCTTGGTGGAAAAGCAAACGGGCCTCCGCAGTTGTCAAGGTCTGATTAACGCCTTGCTCGTGGGGTGGTGTGATTCTAGATGTAGCGAATCGCCAAAGAAAAGAGGCCTCAACAAAAAACTGATAAGGCAAAAAGTGTGCCCAAGAAAGGGGTCTAAGATCCGGTTAGCTGTTTAAAAACAATTCAGAGAAAAGAATGGTTATCTTCCATTTGAATACGAGGAAGAGTCAAGGATAATATTATTAGCTAACATCTAATAATATGGGAGTACTTGGCTAGGAAATTTAGTTTTCTTAGAGTGTAGAGATCTCTGGGTAGCTTCATCTTTTGACTAGGCAAAACTGATACGTACACAGCTGAGATTATATAAGGTAGAAAGGCAAAGAATACAGATATGCAGTGAATACTTGATAGTAATGCCAGGGTTTTATCCGACAAGCCTCTAACCGATAAAAAAAAACATTCTGAGATTTTGATAAACAAAAATGGTTTAACGATCCGACTCGTTAATGGTTCCTAATATAATTTGAGCCCAGGCTAGCTGAGAGGTACCTAACTGATTAAAATCTTGAACTGCAGTTGTAAAAGGATATTTTTAGACCTCAAGTCAAGGTTAAAGCATTCGACCAGAAGTTATCGTAGTTTTGTTTGATTTATGGACCTTAGAGTTGATAAATATATTCATTTTAAGGCTTAAAGATAAGAACCATTGGAACAATGATTGGTAAGTGGTTTAGTATCTTTAAGGCAGTGTCATATACATTTATTTTTAGTCTTAAGATAATAAAAATTTAATAGATGTAACTAAGATCCTCTGGAAATTCTTGCAACTGTTTGACAATTTTTAGATCCGGTTCGCGACCAGAATTATGAACTAAAAACAGAGCTCAACTCTATATTTAGAATATAATATTTTCCACTGCTTTCCGTGTCTAGGGGCTCGTTTACCAGATTGATAAGCCGCCGTATTACAATATGTATGTCTATAGCGATATGTGTACTGATTTTCATTATTTTTTTATTGATCCGTCGAATCATTGACGTAAATTCAAAAATAAAGTCAAGTCATCAAGCACGATTTGCTATAGCAAGGCGATCTTTGCACGTCGCGGGGCTTGGGCATGGGGATTGGGAATTGAGGGGAATTGGGAGGAGACAGGGTAGAGGTGTGTGAACACTGGCAGCACAAGCAGACAGTTGATGATGATGCTGCTTATCAAGCTGAACTAGAAAAACAAGTCCATGGTTTAAAAATAAACACACGAAAAAAAAAATTCCGCGAATTTTTAAACATTTTTTTTTTTTTTGCCGTTTCAAGAGACGCGTGGAGGTAGGCTGATAAAAACTTTAACTGGTATATAAACAGACGTCATATAAGGATTACAAGGTGTGCCAGTTCCTTAATAAATAAATATTAAGATCAGCTCCATGATCTGTATGCTATTGACTTGTAGGCACGGGCAGCATTAAAGCCTATTTGGCATTTGGGCACCTTCATTTCTCCTTCCCAGAACACATGATTATATCCATGCGTATATTTTCGTCAGTTTATGCGAATGCCAAAAAAAAACTAAACCGTTCTAACCATTCATGGCCTCCAAGCCGTTTGGCTGATGGCCATGGCCAACATTATAATAGAACGCAATCAATTTGGCTAGATCATCAAAATCTTCCCCGTCACCAGTTTCGCCAATATGCGAAAGTGGCCACAAGAAATGCTCTGGCAATTTGACAACAAGTCGCAACAGCCATGTGATGTCGGAGCGTAAGGCGTGGGTGGGCGCGTGTGGTGCGCATTAGGGGGCGGCGGCAGGTAGGTGTTACTACCATGTGCTTATAGGCGGGAAATTTCCTTTATAAACATACAAGGTAATGAGATAAAGGAAGGGGGTGTATAAAGAAAAACTGATAATAATTTTATATATAATAAAAAGGTAAAAGGCAAAGTAAAAAGAAATATCGAGAGAATAACATTAGTTAGAGGTAGGCAGATATCTATTATATATCATTTATGTAGATCATTCAGGTTCTATAGATCCTATAGATTATACCATATAAATAATATAATTTATCTATTCAATATAATTGTGCACACATGCGAATTGTTTGCCCCCATCGAGAAAAGAATCGAAAGACTCAATACTCCCAAAAAAAGCCATGTAGGTTACGATTATTAGACGTATGTAGATCTTATCGAAAATATCTAATAACGGTGTACATCAATTGCAGGCGATTTAAGCACTCGAACGATATCGAATGGAAAACATAAATAAACAAAATAATTAAATTAGCGGCTGGCGAGGAAAACAAAAACAAATATCAGCAAGTGGAGCACAAATAGCGCTAAATGAGTCTTATCAAAGCGAGCGAAAGGCGCGCTATCAAAATAACAGCAAAAATGAATTGAAGAGCGGCAATGCAAATAAAATATATATGTATGTATAAAAAAAAAAAAAAGACAAACAAAAAGAAAAACAAAAATAAACTGAAACTTGCCACAGCGACAATGACAACAAGGCCTGTTGCCAAGCGGCGGCGGCCGCCACAATAACCCCCCCTCACACACACACAACTCCCCTCCGCTGGACAAACGCAGTGAAAAACCAAAACAATTGCCGAGCCTCCCGGCGAGCGGCCAATCAGCGTGTCCGACGTTTGACCTGAGGCGCGCGCGCGCTTCTCATAAAAACAAAACGAAACAAGTGCAGAGCCGAGCCGAGCCGAAGACGCAGCCGAACGCCAGCCGATCGTGCAGCCCCCGTTAATCATGTTCTAGTCGCATCGGGCAGTCACCAGCGGCGGCGCCGCTGCGGAGCGTATAAAAGGCCGACTGCAGCGAGCAGTTGGCATCAGTTACTCGTGGACTGAGTAAATGGAAAGATCAAGTGAAACATTTAATTTCAGTGATCTGAAAATCAAATTGATTTTTGACAAAAAACTCTGGAGAAACATATGAAAGCACACACAAATACCAACTGAACTATAAAAAAATAAAACAAAATTAAAATACAAATTGTGATAATTAAATTGTGATATTTGACAAATTTCATTGTTTTTTGCCAAATCCAAACGCAAAATCAAAAGTTAATTTGTGCGCCATATTCCAAAGTCTTTGAAAGAAAATAATTTTATAATTATTAATTAAAAAAAAAAAAACAAAACAACAGGAAAATGCCTGAGCTCATTGAACAAAGCAAAATTATGTAAGTACGAGTTGTACGAGAAGCAAGAAAACAAATCCAAACACACATATGTATATGTACATCACCACACCCAGAAACCTCTAGATGTTGCATGCCCCCAAAAAGTATTTTTAACAAAAACCAACTTTTCATTGCAACAAGACTGAATTCCTTGAATTATTTTTATGTGCAAAAAAAGAGCTAAACAAATATTAAAAATATGTTTTGTGCATTTTATGACTAAATATATAAATGAAATGAGTAAAGCTTATTTGTTTCACGCTCAAATTATCTGAATCATTTCATTACAAAGAATTATAAAAAATATGTTTATACAAAAGATTAAAAAGAAAATAATTGTACGACAAATATTCAAAATACGTTTTTTGTGAAGTTCAGAAACAATTCGTTGAAATCGAATTTAATAATTTTGCTTTACAAATTAATGTTTTTTTTATTCGTAGTTTCCCCGAACTATTCCAAATTTTGTTGACTAAATATTTTGACATCTTCTAGTGTTAAAATGGAAAAATAATTTGCAGATCAAGCTGTATTTTTTTTACTCCTTCCAAAGCAACACACATTAATCACGCCTCACTCACAGACCCACTGCCTTCTTGCGCAACTTTTACTCATAAATTCCCCATCTTCCACTTACAGCTCCGCCAATGGCTGCGGTCTGCCCCAGCTGCACAAGCTGCGCCAGGATAATTGTGGCCTGTACAGCCACATCCGTGGCATTCCCACCTCCTATGGCGATGTTAGCTCCTTGACTGCCGGCGTGCGCAGCTTTGTAGAGGAAGCAGTTGCTCTGTGCCAGCCCGATCAGGTGCACATTTGCGATGGTTCCGAGCAGGAGAACAAGATGCTCATCAAGACGCTGCTGGAGTCGGGCACCATTGTGGCCTTGCCCAAGTACGAGAACTGCTGGCTGGCCAGGACCAACCCCGGTGATGTGGCCCGCGTGGAGTCGAAGACATTCATCTGCACCGAGAAGCGCGAGGAGACCATACCCACGCCCAAAGATGGCGTCAAGGGTACCCTGGGCAACTGGATTTCCCCTCTGGACATGGAGGCCGCCATTCAGCAGCGCTTCCCTGGCTGCATGAAGGGTCGCACCATGTATGTGGTACCCTTCAGCATGGGTCCAGTGGGTTCGCCACTCTCCAAAATCGGCATTGAGGTCACTGACTCCGCTTATGTGGTCGCTTCCATGCGCATCATGACCCGCATGGGCGCTTCTGTGCTCCAGCAGCTAGCTAAAAAGGAGGAGTTCGTGCGCGCCTTGCACTCCGTGGGCTCACCAGCCAGTAGTGTAGTGGAGCAGCCTTCCTGGCCCTGCGATCCCGAGCGCACCATCATTTTGCACAAGCCCGCCGAGAATCTGATTGTCTCTTATGGCTCCGGCTATGGCGGCAACTCGCTGCTCGGCAAGAAGTGCTTCGCCCTGCGCATTGGTAGCACCATTGCCAAGCGGGAGGGCTGGCTGGCCGAGCACATGCTCATCCTGGGCATCACTGATCCCAAGGGCGTCAAGAAGTACATCACTGCCGCTTTCCCCTCGGCCTGCGGCAAAACCAATCTGGCCATGTTGAACCCCTCCCTGTCTAACTACAAGGTGGAGTGCGTGGGCGACGACATCGCCTGGATGAAGTTCGACTCACAGGGTGTGCTGCGAGCCATCAATCCCGAGAATGGCTTCTTTGGCGTTGCACCTGGCACCTCCGTGGAGACCAATCCCATTGCCATGAACACCGTCTTCAAGAACACCATCTTCACCAATGTGGCCTCCACTTCGGATGGCGGCGTCTACTGGGAGGGCATGGAAAGCAGTCTGGCTCCCAATGTACAGATCACCGATTGGTTGGGCAAGCCCTGGACCAAGGAATCGGGCAAACCAGCTGCTCATCCTAACTCCCGCTTCTGCACACCGGCCGCCCAGTGCCCCATTATCGATGGCGCCTGGGAGGATCCAGCTGGTGTGCCCATCTCTGCCATGCTCTTCGGCGGTCGTCGCCCAGCTGGCGTGCCCTTGATTTATGAGGCTCGCGACTGGACACATGGTGTCTTCATTGGCGCCGCGATGCGCAGTGAGTCGACCGCCGCGGCTGAGCACAAGGGTAAGGTGATCATGCACGATCCCTTCGCAATGCGTCCCTTCTTCGGCTACAACTTTGGCGACTATGTGGCACATTGGCTGAGCATGGAGAAGCGCGGCCAGGTGCCCAAGATCTTCCATGTCAACTGGTTCCGCAAGAGCGATGCTGGCAAATTCATGTGGCCCGGATACGGAGAGAACTCTCGTGTACTTGATTGGATCCTGCGCCGTGTCAATGGTGAGCCCTGTTACGTGGAGTCCGCTATTGGTCGCATACCCGCCGCTGGTGAACTCAACTTGGCTGGCATGAAGGAGCAGATCGATGTGAAACAGCTGTTCTCGCTGCCCAAGGAGTTCTGGACACAGGAGGTGGAGGCTATACGCAACTACTTCGAGACGCAAGTGGGCGCTGATCTGCCCGCCAGCATCTATGCGGAACTGGACAAGCTGAAAGGACTCGTTGCCGACTTGTAAATGCAGTTGCCCAGCAGAGAATTTATCACAAATCTTTCACCTGCACGCACACAAACACGCATCTTTACCCGCCTTGCACCACCTATAAACCTAAGCAAAACTATCCCACAAAACCTGCAAACATATAACCTATAACCCCGCCCACAAAAACCAACATATATACTCTATATAACCCGAAGACTATGCTAACAATTTATTTTTTCACTTAGTCGTTTCTCTAGAGTTTAAGCCGCAGACTTCCAAAACTATTTATTACATAAGTGTTTAGCCTTAAGTCTTAAGTTAAGATCTGTATAAAAGAAGAAAACAAATAATGGAAAAAAAATAACAAAAAACAAAAACATATAATATTAATAAAACCAAAAGATTTTATCACAAACAGAATTGCATTCCTTTCTTTAATTTTTAAAAAAACCATATAAACACGTTCACGAGCAGGAAAATTAACTGTAAGCTAAGAGGAAATACTTCACCAAACAAAACAAAATTTTAATAATATTATCATCAAATATATCTACTCTAAAAACTTTACCTATTGCAAAAACATAGTCCATCAATCAGTCAATTAGTTGCAATCAAAAGAATTTAGACATATTGCAACAAAACAAAAATGGGTTAAAAATAGTTCACTTTAATTCTCCTAAGATTTCAAAGGAAAAATTATATATATTTTTTGTACTAATATTTTGTTGTTTTAAACTCTTTTTAAAATTATTCATATTTTTTATAAGTGATCTAGCACCAAAGTCTTAAGATTAAGCCTAAGGTTCTGGAAGAACCCGCAGCAAAAAAGCATTCTTAAAAATACCTTTAGCTAAAAACAAAATAGAGCTTTAATTCTTCTGAGATTTTAAGTCCACATAAAGAAAGGGGAATATACTTTTTATATATTTGTTTTTTTATAATTTAATTTTTTTGTGGTTTACATATTTTATAATTATATATATTTTTATAAATAATTTAAATTACACTACCAACACTTTAACACATAAGTGTTTAGATTGAGCTTAAGATTCTGAAAAAACTGGTCACAAAAAAGAAAATTTGGCATTCTTAAAAAATACCATTAATTTAAAACAAAATTTAAATTTTATTAAGAGATTTTAAGCTCAGATTCATAGCAGAAAAAATACAATAAAAATAACCGCAGACTATATAAATTATTTTGAATTCATAGAATATTATTTATCTTACTTAAAGTATCAGCATTCTTTACTTATAAAGTCTTTAACTAGAAAAATAAGCAACAGCTCATTAAAAGTACAAAAGAAATTAAAAAGAAGCAGACATATTTACCACCAAAAGCCTTAACCAAAAAAAAAAGTATATTCCCTAAAGCCAAACTACATAAAGCCATTATTCAGGCTAATTAGTGATAGAAGAGAAAACTCTTTGATTTAAAATATAAAATCAGATGTACACGAAAATGAATGCTTTAATATATTTACATAATATTAAGCAATACTTTGAACCACAAGCCAAAGGCAAAAAACGAAAACAGAATTTTTGAAAAGTGCTCTCAACAAGTGAAGGACTTCCAGGCTGGAAGTGAGCTTTATTTGTGTTGTGGTTGTCGCTGAGCGAAAGCTTCATTTGGCCAGCAACAAAAATGCAGCCGAGGCGCGTGGCATGCCACAGTTCAGCTCGAGCTGCGTGCGCGCTCGGTCGGGCCATATTCTCCGGCAGCCAGCAAGCGGCACCAGTTGCAGCGCGCGTTCAAGCGGAAACGGAAGTGCAGCGCAGCAGCCAACAACAACAACAAAAACAACAACAAAAAGAACAACAAAAACTGTGCAAACTGTTGCTCGGCTTAACGCGTGCTTTTCGGAGTGTCGCAACGCAATTAAGACAATTAGAAAATTAAATTCGCGAAATTGAGATCGAGCGGTGTTTGCAGAAAATTAAAGAAAATAAGAGAAAATTTATTTTTTTTAAATGGTACAAATTAAAGATGATTTCAACAGTTTTACTGTTATGTGAGCTGTGTGTGTGAGTGTGTGTGTGTGTGTGTGTCTGTGTGAGTGTGAATGCTGCTAAGCTGCGATTTGACATGTTGATTTATGCGCTGCCGCTCACCAATACACGCGCGCTTCATCTGCCTCTCTGTGTGTATGTCTGTTTGTGTGTGTGTATGTCTGTCTATCTGTGTGTCTGTGTGTGCGGAGGTGTGTTTTACGCTGGGATTATGCGTGTTGTGCCTGCTGGCACTTGTTGCGCTTATGCCTCGCACACAGGACACTCGCTTAATTGCTAATCCTCGCGCCCAACTTTGACGCCAGACGCGTCTAATTACACGTAAATTGCCACAAAACGTTGCCCACCTGTCACTGCCATGCCCCCCCTTCCCCCCTAGCAGCCTAGCACTCCCTTGGCAGTCCGCAAATGACGCATTTAAAAGCAAATTGGCCGCCGAAAGGAACTGCTCCCCACTTAATATGCCATCAACATGAGATTTGCGCAAATGGCGCGCGCCAAGAATTATGTGTGGCAATAAAATCGATTGCCTACGCCGGAGGGACAGCTGAGGGCAACAGGCCGGCGGCATGAGGGCTGCTCTAATAACTAAGTTTGAGAACGTGACTTTTGGCCCACAATTCTAATTTGAACCGAGCAGCTGACCAGAGACCGCTTCAACCGCAAAGCGCACCGCACAGGGCGCCGCTAAATAGGCTACAGTTTCCTGACGTCTCTGGTATATTGTTTGATCCTAAGTGTTTTATGGACTTTCCTTGTTTATGCTTTAGCCATACACTTCGCACACACAGACAGACACACACTATCACACCCACACATACACAAGCACACTGACATGCATACGCATTTATTTTTACAACAAACGCTAATTCTGCAGCCAAGTGCTGGTCAGAGCTTGGCATTGGGTGCAGAGGCGTGCGTTAAGGGGGGGCAGCAGCAGCAACAGCATTGTGTGGCTGCTGAGAAAATATTTACGTTTGCTTAATGTGTGTGTTTGTGTGAGTGTGTGTGTGTGGGTGTTAAATATGTGCTTAACGGGTGCGGGCATGTAATTAAGCAAAGTTTACTAAAAGGGTTGTCCAGGAAAGACCACAAAATACCAGCTAAAGTGTGAGCTAAAGTGGGAGCTATGCACTCAGAGAAAAAATATATCACATCGTTTTTCTCTAAAAGTCTTAAGCGGACTTCTTCTTGGATAAGGTAACAAGTATAATAGATGTCAAATAACGCATTTTGACATAAAGAACTGAATGAACAATTATTACAATTCGTAATTAAAGTAGGCAAAGGCTTTATTTGAGTCTTTGGGTTTTGCATCTAGAATGGCAATGACAATTTAGAGGAATTTGAAGTCTTGAATTAAGCTTATGACATCGTCAATTTAAGGTCAAAACTTCACTTAGACTTCTGAGCATTTTATTAGGGATATGTTAGATCTGCTTGTCAAAGTTTAAACTTATAGCTTAAGCTTCTGCTTAAATTTATATTTTTCCCTTATTTTCTCTGAGTGTATGCCTAACCACAATTTAATAGCTGCAAGAAATGCACTTGAGTTCATTACACCCCAGGATATTAATAGGGATGTGGGTCTTGACACTCATAAGGCAGCAGACGCAAAGTTTGCGCTGGAGGTCACAGACATTTGAACTTTTTTTGATGACTGCTAGCCAACTATTTCATTTCGCACGCGTAATACTCACACAAATTACATTGTCAATTCAGTCGAGTCTTTTAAATATGCAAATCCTTTTCGTGCTCACCCTTTTTTTGTCCTCATGCGGCTGCCTTTTCTACCCACACAAATCGTACGCTAAATCAAATCAGTTTCAGTCCGTTTGACCCTCAAGTTATTTGGATCGAATGTGTGCATAACATCCTAATACAGTCGAGCTACATTACGACAAATCTGTCTGTAAAAACTGGGTAACTGTAAAAGCAGTTCTCTTTTCCATAGTTAAATGTTCAGGCATTTGTATTAGCTTTTCTTCTTCCTCTCTACATAAATCATTTGATTATGTCTCTGCACAATATTCCTTGACATTCTGTTTTCACTTCATCGGAAAAAGCTCCAAGTATTTAAATAGATTTCAGCAATTTCCAAGAATGAGTACAATACAAATTATTCAAATTAATTTTATTTATTTTTATTCTAAGAAAAAAACATTGATATCAAATGCCAAAGCAAAAATTTTTTGCTGTCACTAGATTGTTAAATGTAAATAATAAAAAACGTTTTTAGCTCTGCATAACTACTTTCTTTTTTTTTTAATTGAAAGGAACTTTGAGAGCTTTTCCTATTACATTTTTTTATAACAGAAAATTGTTGAAGCCTCCCAAGTGGACTTTAGGGATGTTTCGAAACTTTTGGCTCTTGCCTGCCTTTTTTATCACAAAAATTCGTTGGAACTCTTCAAGAGTCTTTTGACTATTACAAAATGTTTCAAGGCCTTCGTCAAGTTTGTAATTGTAAAGTTTCACAGCACACATTTTGAAATGACGAAATGTTTTTAAAGCCTTCATTTGCCAATTTAGGTCACTATAGAGAACTAAGACTGTACACATTTGTTGTATAGTAAAACAGCTTCAAGTGTTTTCCAAGTTATTCTTTGTGAGATCATGCAGTGCAATATTTCTCTAATACCAATTCTGGTTCGCTTTAAAGAAGTATCACTGTACAAAGACTTAATTCGAATAGACAAATTGTTACTATTGCTTATAGTATGTTTTTTTTTTAAAGTTAGCCTGTACAATATTAATCTAATTGAATTATTGGGTTAAGCAACACGTTCATCTTTTGTGCTTTGTTGTGCTTCGGTCATTATAGCGCAGTTTCACTGTATAACCTTTAAAAGTTTGTGGTTTACACCAATTTGTTGCTTCACTCGACATTTCATAAATTATTTAACTCTAACTTTGTCTTTCAAGCATCAAAGGCAATCTGATTGACTGATTGACCAATTGATTGAGCGAATTAGCATTAAAATGTAAAGCTAAGTATCGAACAGAAATTATCTTAAATTTATTGTCATGTGTAAGCTTTTACTTCTTGAAAATCACGGCCGCTGCCTTTTCTAGCTAAAGTTCTTTCAAATTCAATGCATAAAATACAATGCCATAAGCCACAGCCGAAGCTTTTGTGAGAGATAGCTATTTGGTTGGGGTTGGGTTTAGATTTATCATTCATGCATAGACAATACACATAATGCCAACAGAAACCCAAAATGAAGACCAGTTGAATGTCAGTTGACACACGGCTTTATTGGCAGACAGTTGAAAGCTGAAGCTGCTGTGTTGGGTTGGTTTTTATCCCATTGATTTGCTGTTGCCTGTCCTCAGAATTTTGCACAACCCAAAGTGTTGTGTCCATGCGTTTGGCTGGCCTTGAACGAATCCGAACTGTTTTCTATTCAACATTTTCATGATTATTCCATCTATGTCACAGTCCTGACCCTCCTACTGCTTTCCACCTGCCCCTTTCTGTCTATCTGGTTATGATTGGTTGCGGTGGCAACAGGCCAGGTTACGTGTTCCCCAAGCTAACGATGGACAAAATGCAGAAAATTATTGCAAAATACCCTGCAATTAGGTCCAAAAGCCTGCTCATGCATGTCGGCGTAGTACGAGCCCAATATGCTGCTGCCCTTTTATTTGGTAAAGGAAAATAATTCAATACAATAAGAAATTCAATATTTAAATTTCAGAAAAAATATATTTCGATAGGCTTTGGCCAAAAAAAAAATAGAAAAATCGAGAATGTAATAAGTCGAACCTTTGATCAACTTTGGCATTAAAGAAAAACGTAGAAACAGCCTGTTGTCAAAAAAGTAACCTAATAAAAAAGTTAACAGGAGCTTTTAGCAACGGTTTGGCAACTTTAATAGATTTTAGCCCAGTTTTATATGTTTTGTCATGCTTCTGCTTAGGCATTTAATCTCGCACAAAGTAAACATGGCAAAACTATTCCAAGCGTAATATACTCCCAGTGGAAAGCATATTAAAGGTGGATAAAAACCAACAGGTACCATATAAATACTCATACTCATTTGTACGTACATATGTATTCACTGTATTCGTATTCATATTATTTGCTTTACAATATGAACACGTATTCACGCTTTGTGTTCACGGCTCTGTGTCTGCGGCGAGTGAGTGGGTGTCCGGGTATTTGTGTGGGGCACAGACAATAGATAAGTTAGCTTCAGCGAGGGGGTCAGGTGGCTGCAAAAGCAATGCGAAAAACGAGAATGGCAACAGTTGGGATTCACGTTACGAGCCATGCGGACAGCAAAGCAGCTGAACAGCAGCTGGAACTAGAGCTGGACAATAAAATGAGACACTAGATTTGCTCATGTAAGTGACGGGGCAATGTTATGCGAGGATTAATATTATTATTATTTTACTCTTTCATACCCTGAAACAACATAATTAGTGAAACGGGGTATAAGAGAGTTGTCTACTAAACAGTCCAATGTATTCAGGAGTAGCCACTCGATGGTCCCTTTACAAGATCTGATGCAAAAGGTTGAGTAACCTCTTGCAGTAACATTTGATCGAAACATTATGGTATCTATGTTATTTTAACGTCACAAACTCAATAATATATTAAAGCAGCTTTTCCGCAGTCCCAAAACTAATTACAGGGTACCTTTCGGTAAATCCCTTTACGCTTAAGCATTCAGGCTGGCTTTTATTGACACCGGGGAGCAGACAGTCATAAAACTATAGTACAAATAGCTTGTATGGGCGTCTTGGTGCTACAATCAAAACAAAATCAGTTGACAGCTACCCTCCCAAGAAGTTTCAGTCATACTGCAAAATGCTCAACACTTTCCCAGGTAATGCCGCAAGAAACTGGGCAACTTATTACACCTGAGTCAGTGGCGAAAGCAGCAGACGCAGCCGACTTCGAGTCAGTCGCAGACTCGACTCAAGTTAAGCAACTGCTGCAAAGTGCTTGAGAAAACTTCTCGAACAAATCTTTTGTAGCCAATACAATAAGTTCAGTGTCGCAGGTGTGTGTGACAGCGTGTCTGTGTGTATCAGCGTTTGTGTGTGTGTGTGTGTGTGTGAAAAGTGTGTAGGTGTGTGCGGTCTGCTGTGAGTTGGCAAATTGCGAAGCCAAAGCAAGTAAAACGGCAACTAAGAGTGCTCTAGTCGTGCGTGCTCAACTAGCACATACCCTGGAACGGTATCAAAGCAATGCAATAAAAAAATCAATTCAGATTCTAATTATAATGAATAAACTTGTTCTTGATACACGAGAATCAGCATCAACGAAACGCATCGCGATATAATGAGGCGGAAAATCGATATCTATCGATTTGTGCATATATGCATATCAAGCATATGTATATTTGTAGATGCACAACAATAATATACCCTATTTAACCCATTTGCAATGTGCTGCAGGGTATAACAGGCATTAATTTTTAACGCACATCAAGAGAAACTGTTGCATGCAACATGGCTGGAAAGCTTGCAGCGCGAACGCTTTGGCTTAATACAGGCCACCAATACAGGCCGCAAGAGGGGCTGGCAGTTAGGTGGTGGAGAGGGCGGGCTTGGATCGTTGTGGGCGTGGGTGTCTCGGGGCTAGCCACGGCCACTTGGGCTGTCAACTTAAAGTGAGATGAACGAACATTTCACAACAATTTGCTGACACACGAAACACACACACACACATACACGCACAACACATACGCCTGTGCTGCCCGCGAGGCATTTAATGCTGAAAATGTGTACAGCAATTGGAGGGGGAAGAGGGAAGGGGTGGGGGTGATGTGGCACTCAGTGGAGCCGTTTTATGAGTTTTGGTTTTTATTTTAGTTTGCATTATTTTATTAAATAAAGATAAAACCATAAATTATGTTTGCTCACTGCGTGTGTGTGTGTGTGTGTGTGTTATGCGTGTGTGCGTTGAGTAATGGCCCATGATATTTACACATGAGTGGCATTCAACTTACAGCAGCTGCCGCAGTAAATCTACCCTCGAAGAACCACGCCCAATCCTCGCCAGCATTTGGTAAATATGGCACAGCAGCAGCATAGCTGGGATGGCGGCGATGCCTCTGCCGCCGGCACGGGCTATGGTGTTCATGGACATACACCTACACATACACATACACACACACATGGTGGACACAAGACGCCAGCGCGTGCCGCCAGCAATCCGTTGCCGTATAAAGGCGCCACGCCCAAATCGCCCAGGTGAGTCGAGCAGTTCGGAGCAGTTGTTGAAGCAACATTTTAACACTGGACTTGCTACACAGAAGCTACCATGCTGCGCCGCCCTCGGTATATGCCACGCCCACACAGTCAAGTAGCAACTACGCCTATGGCAGCTATGATCCGCCGCCGCCGCGCAGCCCGAAGATAACGACAACTTATGCGAATGACAGCTGCGATGAGGGAAGCAGCTCCACGCCCTCTTCATACTATCAAACGCCCACCTCGGGCTCCATGGATGATTCCTGTTCGCTGCTCAGCGGCCAAGCGACGCGCAGTCCCAAATCGCCGTGCAAATTTGTTTTCGATGCAGTCAGTCCAGGCACTGGCATGGATCAGTCGGCACTGGGCAAGAAATTCGAGTATTATGAGCCCATATCGCCGGACGACGGTTCGCTGTACTATGAGCCGCCCAGCTCACCGCGTCGTCAGGGCTCCATGAAGCTAATGCGGGCACAGCCTCAGCAGCTGGAGCAGCGGCCGCAGTTGACCACAACGGGTGTGGCGTCCAGTCAAGGCAGCAGCAAGCGGCGGCGGGATGAATGGGAGCTGCCGGTCATAACCAAAATCGATGCACGTTCCCTGAATGCAACGGCAGCGGCAGCAGCAGCAGGCATATCCACGGGATACTCCAGTGGCGGCAACAGTGGCAGCTACTTCACCTTGAAGCGGGACTCGTGCGTCACAGAGTGCACACAGCTGTCCATGGAGTCGGGAGAGAGCCAGACACAGCACACGAACAGCACGCTGGTGACCACCACCACTACCAGCTTCAGCTACACGGACACGGATGCCGGCAGCCAACAGCAACAGCAGCAGCAGCATCAGCTGCATCGCCAGCGCCGTCATGCCATTAACATAACCTCGAATCCAGGGTATCAGGTGCTGCACAGCTCACACTCCACCTTGGATCGCACATGCTCGGATAGCGTTGTCTCGCTGCGCTATCGCAAATCTACAAGTGACCTGACCCAGGATGCCGAGCATGAGCTCAGCGGCTGTAAGCCGTCTAAGCCCAAGCGTGATGCGGTCGAGTACAAGCCGCGGCGCAGGGGCAGCTCCAAGGGTGGACTTGCCTACTTGGCCAGTCGGCGAAGCTCACGCGAGTCCATGAAGAGCGCCTGCTCGAATACTTCCATATTCTCCAACGATGACATTGGACCGTTGGCCTTCCAGAGCTCCAATCGCGGACGACAGCGACGCACCTCCAACTTTTTGGAGCTACCAGGTGGGTAACACTCATTTTTCAGCTTTGGCAGGGTCAAGTGTTGGAGCTACCAGGTGGGTAACACTAATTTTTCAGCTTTGGCAGGGTCAAGTGTTTCACTATTCCATCCATATTCTGGCCGTGAAATAATTAAAATTTACTAACTCAATTCCACCCAGTGGCTGTTCCACAAAGGAATAACAATACATTTTTTCAAAGATCTTTGGAAAGTCTGGCTTTTCGGCGTATTTTCCGATAGGAGGGGTGAATTGGCAAAAACGGGCGAAAGCGTATTTAATTTTGGGTCAGTTGAAAACGATCGGAATGTTACTTCTCCAATGAATATTCAAAAAATAATCTTATGATGGTCGGATAAAAAACACAATGGTTTCATAAGGAATATTTTAAAGTCTGCAATAAAATCAGAAAAGTCAAGTAGAGTAAACGCTACAGCTAACTAGTTCTTATATTCAATCAGTCAGTCAATTAGTCAATCAACAAGATAACAATTTTGTATATGAAAGGAATCTAATTTAATCCCTCAACCAGTTCCGGATCATGTACGCCCGCGCGTATGCTCGCTGCCAGAGCGCCCGTACAATCCACGGGCCAGCGATGATCTCTATCGGCTGCGCCACTTCTCCATCAGCAAAGGCAACGTTGTCAATTGTGGGGACTCGATAATTTCTCGCCGTTCACGCAGCAACACAAGCGTCAATTCCACCAACAGTCGGGCCAGCGAACGGTCACCGTTTGAGGGCAGCTGCTGTGGTGCGGGCTATGCGAACGTGGACTCGCTGCCCGCCTCGCCGGATGAATCGGAGAATATGGAGCCGCCCCCGCCGGCACGCTACCGTGTCGTCATGCTGGGCGATGCGGGCGTGGGCAAAACAGCGCTGGTCAATCAATTCATGACCTCGGAGTATATGCACACCTACGATGCGAGCCTAGGTAAGTTGATAACTCATGACGGTCTAGCCATCTGTCGAGCTGATCGGGGCGGAGTGCACAGAGTGAGTAGTTATTGCTACCCTTAGATGGAACCTATGCGTGTCGTATGATCCACAGTCGATCCCATGCCGCTAGTTTCCGCTTGCGTCTATAGAGTTTAATTCTGATCTGAGTTTTAGACGATGAGTTCGGCGAGAAGACGGTCAGCGTTCTGCTCGATGATGAGGAGTCCGACATGGTATTCATCGATCATCCCAGCGTTGAGATGAGCGTGGAGAATTCCCTGTCCACCTATGAGCCGCATGGCTGCGTGGTGGTCTTCTCTGTGGTGGACAAGGGCTCCTTTCGCATCGCCGAGGAGATTATCAACTATTTGTGGCAGGAGAATTACACCAAGGATAAGGCGGTCATACTTGTGGGCAACAAGGCGGACCTGGCTCGTGCGCGGCTTATCACGACACAGGGTGAGTAATGGGATTGGGCGGATTGTAAGTGGAGATGGCAAACGATACGATAAAACACGACACATTGAAATGAATTGCAAGGAGAATATAAAATATAACGATACAAACAAGTATACTGATGCGAGCTGTATTGATGATATGTAAAAAGTATAGCATATATTTAAGAGTAAATATAAATAATGATGAATATCGTAAGTATAAACACAGATGGGAGTGTGCTGAACTTATGAAGTATATTGTGGGTACGGATGAGTATTGATGAGTATTGAAGACTGTTTGATAATATATTTAAGGTACTTAAAGAGTATTGATAAGTATACTCAAATATATTGAAATATATTTATACCGAGTATAAAGAGTATAAGCGGATAAAATATGAGTTTGCAAGAGATTAATACTCTGTTTATCTGCAAATGTAAATATTTCAGAATATTTCGTTTAAGCACTAGTTCAATTCGTGCTAAATAACTCCAACAACTCCAATCAACACGCACCCATCTCTAGCGAGAAGGGTGAGGCTAGGCAGGACTGTAACGGAAATCCCACGACTTAATTATGATTTCTCATTTCTCATTTCATATTTCACGTTTCACTTTTGGCCACAGAGGGCAAAACATTGGCCGCCTCACGCGATGCCAAATTTATTGAGACGTCCAGCGGCATACAGCACAATGTCGATGAGCTGCTCGTCGGTATACTGAAGCAGGTAAGCGCAGAGGGGGTTGGATTGGAGCTCGGTTCAGGGTTGGATCGGCTTTGCGGTTATTCCGGTTTAGGTGCGAAATACACGCAACTCATTGATGCATGCGAAAATTGTGCAGGAAATAACTTAAATGGATTTGCGGTGAGCGGCAGAGCGAATGGCGTTCGGGTGTTGGTTTAGTGGTTTAGGTACAGCCTTTCGCATCGGTTCACTAATTAATGAAAATTGAGTCGAGCCGGCTAGACGGACACGTTAATGTTATTAAAACTGGGCCATCGAACGAGAGGCTACAACTTTTCGATACACATATTACATTTGCAGATGCGGCTAAAGGAGACGCGCGAGAAGAAAGCTACCTCATCGAAGATGAAAACCTCACGCACTCACATTTCGCTGCATCTGGCCAAGGAAATCCTACAAAAAATTTGCCTTAGCGACATTTCCAAATCCAAGAGCTGTGAAAATCTTCATGTGCTGTAGAAAACTTGGAAAATTTGAAACAGAAAATTCCCCCAACAAGCAGGCGCAACAAATCAATAGCCGAAAAGAAAGAGAATAATAATAATAAACAGAGCTAAACAAAAAATTATTTTGCTAGCATTTAACAATTTAAAAGTATACATAAAAATATATATGTATACAAGCTCCCTATAAAGCCCATATACCATATAAACCATATAGCATATATATTCGTATTATATAGCCAATGCTCAGCTTGCATGTTTTGATGTTCTCTTTTTAAAGGCGTTTTTACGAGTATTATAAACATATACAAATTATTATGAATGTTGAGTCAAGAAAAACAAAATATGTTACAGCCAATTTGTGTACGATAAAGACCTATAGTATATGTATGTATATGTGCGGGCTGTGTGTTAAAGTTGAGAACAGGTGTTGAGCAGAAAATGTTATAAATCATGTTGCAGACAATTGGTAGTATTTGCCATAATATTTAGGCTCGTTTCTCACGTGCTTGTCTAAGTTGACGATTACTTTGGCATATTCTCAAAATATATTCAGTTTTATCAGCTTGCTGTTAATTTGTGGGCTGGGATTAACAACAAGCATTAGCGTTGGCAGGAAAATAAGAATATTAATTCAGGTTAAGCCTTATTGAAATTCTGAGATAATTGCTAGTCAACATAAGCTCTGAAGTAAGCGGAACTTAAGCTGCTTTTATTTTTAAACAGCTTTTATTGCATTTGACGGAAACATGTGCAAAATGTTCTAAAGCTTGAACACGCATGAGAATATTTGCGTAAATTTGTGGTCAACTGACCTGAACTTTGACAGGATAATATTGTAATGTATGTCAACTAAGCTCATTTTAGAAAATGAAGTTAACTAGTTAACTAACATGGACTTTGTCGTACGTCAAATTGACTGTTAATGAGCTGGTCTAAAGCTCGCCAAGCTTCTGGTCAACTGACAGGAACTTAGACAGAGAGCAAAATGGAATAACTACTGATTAACAAAGGTGAACTTGGCAGGAGTAAGATAGGTATAAGCTGAGTGGGCTTTAAGCTGAGGTCATTTAGGTCTAGAATAAATTCCAGTCAACCCAAATTGCCTCTGATTACTGTAAAGATGGCGTAAGTTGAGCTGAATTAAAGCAGGCATAATCTATGGTCATCTCGCTTGAATTTTTACAGGTCATGTCCCTGTAAAAGGCTCCTAGATTAGCTGAGCTAAGGTTAGGCTTAAACAGATTGCGGTACAATATCGATACTTGATACCTTCAAAAACTTATCATAGACGCGACGTTCGTATAACGCCCCAGTCAGTGGCATTTGGCTGGTGCGGTCAGGCCCCCGATTTGGCGATTGTAGCATTTTGTTTATAGCGGATGTTTTGATTGGCTTGCCAGCTAGACCCAGACAGCAGCAGGCAGCAGTTATCGCCAGTTCGAGCGTCTGGCCTTGGCATAGCCCCGAGCGCACCTACTTTTTGGTGCCAGAGCTGATAACAGCGAGAAGCAGACGCGACGCGTGGCATTAAGAATTTTGCAAGATGGGTTCTGGTGGGGAGTATTGTTAGATCTCGCACATATATATATACAATATAATTAAATATGAATGCATATTTCTATGTGTTCCAAAGCAAGACAAAATGTTTAATTCAATAATGTGCTGTCAATTTTTTTTCTTAAAACATAAACAAATAGCAAAAATATGCTTCAAGTATTATCCAGCAGAAATATTTAAGTACTTATATGAATGTGTTTTAAGAAAATTTACATTGTTAGGTGTGTGTTTAACTAAACTGTATATTTATGATTAAAGCTCCTTTGAGTACTTAGACGACAAGCTTAAGGCATATAATTGTATATGTATATTTTCAAAAAGAGCGCCAACTCTATCAAAATTTACTTGAAACTTGGTAAGCTACCAAAACACACACACACACACACACACACACACACACATACAAAATGAAATCTCTTCCAAGCAAACAAAATACAAATGCAAATGAAACTCATATCGGAATGACTGTTAAATGTTGACTGTTGTTTATTAACTAAGCCTAAAATGTTACTGAATTTAGTAAAAAACAAAAAACAAATGGAAAAACTCTATATATATATATATATCTACATATACATACATATATTTATGTAACTCTCTTTTAGAATATCTAATGCGAAATGTTTAAGAAAAATATTTACACTGCGGCTGCCTACTGTCTTTCTATCCTCTTAACTCATGCGCTTAAATATAAATATATGTATATACGTAAGTCAGAGTTCTATTTGTAGGTACTTCAACTACCACACATATAAACACATGCACACACACACACACACACACACATTTAACTATTTTCGTATTCGCACATTGTATATGGAGCTAACGAGCAGCTGCTTGCCACAGGACTAGCCAGGACTTTGGCTTTGTTTAACCTTCACTCACAGCTTTCTCAAGTGCACTTTATCATTTGGCAGACAATCACACAAACACACACACACACACTCACACACACACACACACACACACACAAATGCACTGGCTCAACTTTAATGTTGATTCGACTGCAGCTGAAAATGAAAATATGAAAATAAAAAGTTTCGCTTGGCCCAACTTTGAATTTGCAGCAGTTTGCGAAGTGCGCAAAAAAAAAAACAACGACAACAACAACCACAACACGAACACACACAAAAGCAGCGCTAAAACCTAAAAACTCAACAAAATAAAAAGAGATCTAAAAAATACCATATAAATATATGTACAAACAAGGCGTATACGCAATCTGCATCGCGCATACGCTGCGTGTGACGTCCCAAGCGGCGGCTTTAAATTTGATTTACGCAAAAAGAAAAACTCTCTCGCTAAGCATAAATTCAAATCAAAGCTAACTAAATGCCCACCGAATTTATTGTGTACTCTTACAATATATGTACATATATATGTATTTGTGTAAAACTGAAAACAACATTTAAACATTTATCTAAGCATTCAATTAATTAAACTAGTATTTATCGCGCTATCGAAAGAGGCTCAAGGCTGAGGTCAGAGTGGCAGCGAGAAGAAGTGAAGAGAAGCAAAAGAAGGTGGCGCAACGCAGTGAAAGGAACACTGAAGAAAGAAGAGAATAACGTAAGAAAATGTGTTTCAAAAAGTTGAGCAGCGCACATGGAAAAGCATTTACAGAAGGGAGAAGCGCGATAAGAAGTAAACTTCACGTTTCTGCTTGAAAAGCAATAAAATTCGCTGCGCCCAGCACATTTTCAAGACATTCGAAAAAAAAAACAAAAAAAAAGTTGTATGCTACTTTAATTGCTTCCTTCAGCTCTTATCCCTTAATCAGCTTAGCGCAGGAGAACAAAGCCAGAAGCGTAGCAACAAGTACAATTTTTATCGCAATTCAAATTGATTTTAAGAGTACTTTTCCACGCAAATCTTATGGCTCACCTGTCGCTTTTCGCATCTAAATTTAAGCTGCGCTTCTCTATTCGCTTCTCGCTGTCCATCCGACCTCAGTCTAAGGCATAACTGTATATACATATATATTTTTCCACTGCACACTATGCAACAAGCAAAACTTTTGACAACTTGCATAACTTAATCAAAATTATGCAATTACCAAAAACTCTGAAATACTATTTTTTCGTAGCGCAGTTTACTGTCAATTTCCAAAGTGCTTAAGCTACATAACTTTCAACGAATTTGTTGCATAGTGTTTAATGAAATCAAAAATGAAATATGGCAGAACCAAAATAAATTGAAGGAAATGTGCCGATGTCACAAAGCTGAGTCTGCAGAAAGATACGAAAAGAAACTTTTCGAAGCGAACTAAACATGGAGATTAAATGCAATCTTTTACTATTGTGATCTGTCTCTGTCTTTGTATATGTATATGTATCTGTCTCTGTCATACACACACTATATAAGCATTATAAAGGACAAAGCCACAAAATTTTGCAACGCGTTGTTTTACTTCGGGTGAGGAGTTTAATGGGTAATATATCAAAGTATATCGAAGCTATATAACCACTTTAAAAAAAAAAGACCACAGTTTCAATATAATGCTAAAAAGCAGTGCTTAATTGACAGCCTTCATAAAAGAGAGTTATTTCAAGATACAACAGCTTCCATCATTAACAAACTTTTCGACCTTTTTGCAAACTTACACTGGTTGCGAATTGCAAAGCGTCAAGTAATAAAAATTAGCTCAGCGGGCACACTTTCGCAACAGTTGGCAACACTGGCAGATACGAATTCATATGCTGCCAACTCATGCGGCTGCTGCTCAGCTGTTGCGCACTTGCGGCTCATTAGCAGCGGCCGCAGGGCGCCCACACAACAAGTAGGCAGCGAAATGAGCTGATGGGGGCGTGTTAGCTGGAGCTGGTGTCTACTTTTGGGGGCGCAGAAAAATGCGTTAAGTGCCTGATGTCAATCACAGTCAGCCGTGGGGCAGCAACATGACCGGATTACACGCTTCAGTGCATCAGCGAGTGAATCTTTTTCTGATTTCTTAGTGTCTTCTTCAGTCTCTCTCTCTCACTCGACTTTCCTCTCTCTCTCTCTCTCCGATTCGTTGGCAATGCGTGCGAGAATCAATCAAGCGCAAAACTTTCATAATTAACTTAAAGTTGTCACTGCGCCAGCCTCAGGACTCAGTCCACAGCCCTTGGTCCTGGGCTGATTGATGAAGCAAATGGGCAGCCAAATGCCATGGCAACCTTACAGCAGGCAATCACAGCTAGAGATGGACGCGGGATTGAGCACGGGGATTTTTGGACATCGTTTTGGTAACGCACAAAAGTGGAGATGATGGAATTAAGAAAAAGGCAACTGAATAACACAAAGAAGCTTAAACAATCAACAGGATGTGAGAAGTACAAAAAATTATAAATTGTAGGACAATGCCTAACACTGTTGAGATATGAGATATAACTTTTTGATCAGCATCCGCAGACAGAGAACTTACTTAAGTGGGTTAAAGATAATTTATAATTAAAATTCTATGAAATTGGGTTGTCCAAGCGTCTTCAAAGTGCGCAGGCATCAAATATTATGGTCACATTAAGTTTCTAAACTTAGAATGAAATATATTTTAATAATAATAGTAGCTGGGATTGCAAAATAAGCATCAGACTAAAATATGGAAGCTTCCAAGCCAAAGAATATTTGTACCTTCATTAAGAAGAATTAAGACTCGAAGCAGAGTCTCTATTAAAAGCGTTCTCTTTTGAGGCAAGCTTAACAGAACAATAAAATGGTTATCATAAATCGCAATAAACTCGACAATATCACAATAAGTCGTCTTGAGCAGGCTTTAGTCGTGCTAAGCCAAAGTAAGTCGTTTTCATTTTTGCTCTTTCGCTTTTTGCATTTACGCACATCACTAAATCGCAGTCTGCGAGCTCGTGTATACCCTGTGATCTCTGCGCACCGCCACCTGCTCAGGGCTCATCATTTTAATGAGCTTATTTCATTATATTTAACGCGCTGCCTGCTATCATTTTGCAGGACTCATCGTTGGGGGCACAGGACTTATTATACAAATTGCAACGCCATTTTGTATCTTTTATTATTTTTCGTTGTGTATGTATTTTATATTTTGTGTGCTTTGTTTTTGTTTGCCTCTCATCTTATTTCGCTGTCATTTACAATTAAGTTTGTTGTTTGTTTTTGGGGGGAACGCGGGCGATGGCCAAATAAAACTAATTTAAAGTTCAATAAAGAAGCCCCAAATGTGTATATCCTGTTGCTGTAGCTGTAGCTGTAGCTGTGGCTGTGGCTGTCCTTGCTATTCGTCCTTTCATCAACGGCCTCGTCATCATCATTGGCATCAACAACAACCGAAACAAATATTGACATACTTTAAATAATTTATGAAAATATCGCAACGTCATTGGGAATCGAGCGAGAAATTCAAGGTGCCCGCCCCCTTGATTCCGGCCCGCAGCCACCGACTGCTCTTTGCCCTTAGCGTTGCGGTGTTGTAATCGTAATTGAGTCAAGTCCACTGGGGTGAAGGGGAGCAGTAGGAGCGAGTTATAGCGTATTCAAGGCGCACCCTGTGTGCTCACAGCAGACACAAATCGATTAAGAACTTAACAAGGATTATGCCAGGATAACACGGCCCAGCCTAATATGCCTCCACACAAAAGGGAAGCGTCCAATTAAATCCGCACATTTCTTTCGAATCACTACGAGACGAGACAATGACATGACGGTGTGAAGTCAAGCAGATGGCGCCGACTCGAACTAGACATGAGTATAATAACGTCTCGACATGTCATCATTAAATAAAACCAACTATATAAAGTCCCGTATCCAAGGATTTTAAAGAGTGTCAATCATAAGAACTTAGTTTATACTCTAGACACACATGTAAATAGGGATAAAAAATAGGTATATGTTGGGTGGGCCCAGCCCAAAAGACTTTATTATCATTCGGAAATATCTTTTTAAAACCATTTTAAGCCGAAGTATAAGGTAAACATATTTCTTAACCTTTGTATGAACTATCTTTAGCTTAAAGCGCTAGAAACGATTGTAAATAATAAAATCAAATTGATTCATCCTCAGTTTTCCGTAAAATGAGTTTCCGTTTTTTTTTTTTACACATTTCATTTTGTTTGTTTTTTCAAATCTAAAATCATATTTTTGTATTTACTGTTAGATTAAAAAGCTTTGAAGCTTTGTAACAAGGCAGATAACGGTATAAGCTGATATCCTGAACCCTTCTAACGGATTAGTTGCTCCTCAACGTCAGCCCTTTTCGAAAGGGGATTTAGAGGGCAGCGGAGAGGATCAAAAAGGATGCCAAAGCATACAAAAATGTTATAGAACCCAAGCTGTGTTTGTGTGTGTAGCTCTATGAGTGTGTGTGTGTGTATTAGTATAGTCGAGAATATATAAGGAATTCCAGCTGGCCAGCCAATCAGAGGCAGAGATGCCGCTACACCTGCACACACACACACACATAGACACACAAAGTATTATGAAGAAATATTCGCGCTTAAAGCCGCCAGCACACGCGGGACTCATAACCAAATAAGCTGAAATTTGTTTTAAAGCATACTTTATATTACTCTGTGCAAATTGCCAAAGAAGCCGCCAAACAACAATAACAACAACAACAATAAAACTGGCAGCTGGTATTTACAGAATGAAACTTTAAGCAATGTTAAAATATAAAAAAATTGAAATTTAAATAACGATTTATAGCCTTTGAAGTATGATTATTTGTACAGACGACGAGCCGCTACGCAGGCGGCAAATAAAACAACTGACGTCACAAAAGCGAATGTAATAGCAAAACAAATGGCGACTTGTGAATGCACTGTAGGGAAATCCCTAAAATATTAACAGTAATCAAATAAGTTCAAGTTTACTTATCATTTAATAGTTAGTTATTATTTTATTTAACCTTTAGCTGCACTGTATTGCTAAATTAGTCTCCTGCACCAAGTGATCTGTACAATTGGTCATTGGTCATTGCGGGACTACACATATCGATAACGCATTCACGTGATATTGTAATATCGTTTAATATGTGGTCGCCACACGAAACGATCTGCATATTGTCGTACACCAATACCGATTATTGTTACCACGCGCACCACAGATCTGCCATTTTGAGCAAATTAGGCTGCTAATATTTCACAAGCTGCTAAAACTTTTTACTTGGTAGTTATTAGTTTGAAATTGCGCTATTTCAAATTAGATATATGTCTTTTTTATTAAATGAACGCAATCAGCTACGCTGCACGCACGCTTTGCTAATTGCAGATTGTGCTAATCGTTTTGTTTTACCGTTCATCCTTTACTTCTGCTCCCTGCTAATAAGAGGAAGTCGTGCCACAATTGAGAGAGAATGAGAACGCTTTTTGATTAAAGGCTTGACCGCAGCTCAGTGTGAGAACAACAGCTAAAATTACGAGCTTAACCTCAGCTGAGAATGAGAATGTAAGCAAAAGCAATGAGTATTTGTTTTTGTTTTATCACACTGAGTGAGTGGCTGGCATGAAGTTCAAAATGAGGTTATGTAAGCAATGTGGCAAGCCGTGTTGCGCAGTTGATGTGCCCTAATGGCAAGTCTTTTTTCTTGCTTATGGCTAGCACGGGCCAAATAAAGGCCAAATTTGTAATGCGTTCAAACAGACAAACAGGCGGCAGCCAAAGCTGTAGAAAGAGCGCGTGCAGCTGTGTGCGTGTGTGCGTGTGTGTGTGTCTGTAGTCAAAATCAAATACGGTTAGGAGAGGGACAGGGAATAGGCGGCCAATCAGAGCTGGGGCCAGCCTTGTTGCTGTCACTGTCGCTGTCGATGCGGCCTCCTGCTTAAAAGCAATGCCATGAAATTGCTTTTTGCAAAAGGTAACGTCTACAGCAACAAGTGAACGCGTGCCTGTTTGTGTGTATGTGTGTGTGTGTGTGTGTGTGCGCGGCGCTCAAAGGAAATGAGAAAAGGTTGTTGCTGGCTTCCTTTTGCTGCTTTTGTTAAATTTGCGTACCGACGGCGCCGCATTGAGGAAACAGGAAGTTGCCAGAACATTGTTTCTACTTTGTTGTTGCTTGGCAGACCAAATACCAGCCGCAAAAGGCATACATAAGTCAAAAGCAACAAGCGTGCACCCTGGAACACCAGCCCCATAAATTACTAGTGGAATTTAGATTGTGTTACCTAGCGCACTGGACGCCGTTCGAATGTCTGTTGCTCTTCCTTGAGCGCCGACAAAATAAAAAGAAACTCAACTGTTTAAGAACGTTGACAAAATAATCTGTTAAATGTGAGCAAATGTGCGCGGGTAGGGGCGAGGGTGCGGGCGGAACAATAAGCAGACGCTAAATGGACGCCATATTTGTTGTTGCTTTTGTTGGGTAACAAAAGGGGAGTGTTGGTTTTGTTCAGACGTATGTAACAGTTAAAAGAAGAAATCTTCGATTTGATTATATTCATGTATAAATTCTTTATCAGCATGACGAGCAAAGTCAAGCCAGCCAGGTCCATTCGACCTCAAAAGTGCCGCGGCGTGTATTTGTGTGTGTAATTTGTGTATGTGTGTACATATGAAAGTTGCTGAGAGCTCAGAGCTGAGTACACGGTATCTTCTAGTCGGGCACTCGCGACTAAAGGAGTCTCTAGTTGTTGTTTCATAGCTAAATGCCAAAATGCCATTTGCCCAAAGTTTTCCACGAAAGTAAACAGACGAGGAAGAGAGCGAGGGCAAAGAAGGCGAAAGCGAAGAATACGAAGACGAAGAAGGTAAAGACGAAGAAGAAGCAGGCGCAAGCGAAGCCGACTCTGGCATTGGCCACAGCAGAAAAGTTAAAGACAAGCGAAGCAGCAAAAAGTCGGTTTTTCCTCTCAAGCGTTGCCAAAACTTATGTTTTATTGTTGTTGTTGTTGTTGTTGTTGTTGTTTGTGGTGCAGCTTTATCAACGCCCCTCGCCCGCGAACACACTTGTTGAGCATTAAGCTGATGATGGAGTAGCAAAAGAAAAGAAATAAGAGATGAGTAAGAACAGCAATAACAGTTACAGTAACAGCAACAACATGAAGAAGAAGAAGAAGAAGAGGAGCGCAACAAAAGTGACAAAGAAATTGAAATTCTGTCAGTATGCGGGAGGGGAGGGGTGGCGCGAGTTTGTGGGCAGGAGTAAGCATCTGAGGTATACCCTGTAAAACTAAAAAATAATAATATGGTCGCTCACTGCGACGGCAGAGATCATTTATATTATTTACTAAGGAAAAATAAAATTTAAATAAATTATTTTCACTTTATTTATTTCTTTTTATTTTAATCATTTGTATTTAAGAAGTTTTAAGAATTTGGCACGTTTTAAATGCTTGCAGTTAAAATTTCCTGAAAATTTTACTACACCAAAGGGAAAAGCTCTTGCTTATTAAATATTATATTAGATACTGTCGAAATTGTTATTGTAGCATAATTTTAAGCGTCGATTATGCATAATATAGAAATATTTCGATTTGTAAGGTATATCTACCAGTCATATACACCCCCAAGCTGATTTTGTTTTTGCATGTGCCTCAGTGTGTGTGTCTGTATGACCTTTATGGCAGTTGATTGTGTTAGAGGGTGGAGTGAATGACAAAACTTCGTTATCAAACTCAGACAAACACACACCTCCAGACACACACTTACACTCTAACACATCCATAATGCAGTCAGCGTACGGTCTGGTAAAATTTTCTGCTCGACCAAAAAGCAAACCCAAACACAAACAACACTCCCGGCGATTACTTTCAGCAGGCGCTTGCAACCTTTTGGCCTTCAGCAGACACCAAAATGCTGACAGCTCACTGAGCGGGGTGGAGGGTGAGAGCGCACATCCGCCTCGAGTGCAAGCTAGCAACTTGTCCATCCAATTGGAGGCAGCTTATCTGCCACTGCAACAAGCTGTCAACGGACAGCCTTGCAAAAAACTTTGGCCTACGTTAAATGTCTCATTCAATGGGTTCTAAAAACTCGCACATTTGCATCTATCACACACATGCACACATATGCCACACACATGCAACATTGTTGCAAGCTTCAACCATGACGCGTGTCCCACAACCAATTTGTGCGCTTTTCATACCCTGCATGAAGTGCAGATCCGTTAAAAGGGTATATTGTTTTTAAGCAAATGTTGCAAGTAGAGGAATGCATAACCGAAGAAAATATATTTATGATAGATCTCTTAGTGACTACATGAACCAAATTCGAATGTGGCAAAAAAGTTCCTGCTATTCATTTCAAGGTCAAGCTTACATCAGGTAAATTAGCATCTGCTTTTTCAGAAATCGATAAGTATTGATTTTCCGCACACAAAATTCAAAGGGCTCTCGTATACAAAAAAAATAATAATAAAGAATAAAAAAATTAAAAAAATTTTTTGTCGATAACTCATCCCGTTTCCCTAAACCGATAAGTATCGATGTGCACTTTCGTTAGGTATCTTGGATTTTATGCCAAAGTTTTATGTAAGAAGAAGTCAAGAATTTTTAACTTTTGTGCTTAGATAAAGAAGCGTAGCTGGGTGCAGGGTATCTTTTATTCAATCACTTGTTTTGGCTCTGTTGGATTTTCGGTTTCTGTTGATGTTTGCTTTTTGCTACGACAGGTGGCGCTTGGTTGGGCGTTAATAACTGTAAACGGTTTGCCTTGTCTGTGTGTGGGCGTGTCGTTGTGGGTGTGTGTGCGTAGGTGGTTGTGTCTGTTTGTGCAACCTGGTGCTGGTCATTTGCGCTTCAATTATGCAAATTTTACGTGAATTTTTCAATATGCGCCGCGTACTCGGACATTGTTTTATGAAGTGCGTTGAATGACATAATATATACAGACATATACACATTCGGATTTAATTTTCCAGCGTATTGCGCTCTGAGCTGATTTAAATACCCTGTTAAACCATAAAACTGTCTTAAAGTGTCATTGAGACAAAGTTGTGTGAATGGCAGATCTCAATTTAAGTGCTTGGAAAAGTTAGACTACTTTCATCCTTCACAAAAGAACTTGTAGAGCATGTTACCATTTTAAAATTCTTAAAAAAAAAACTTTTGTTTTATTGACAAATTTATTTTGATAAAAATAATCATTTTTTTTTCTTAATTTTTATTTTTCAATCATTTCTTGTACTGATAATGGAAATACTTATATTATTTTGATAATAATCCATTTTGAGCAGCATTTGTAAGACTTCGTCAGTTTTCTAAGGGTTTGTTTTATTTGCTAATCTTGAGGGTTTCCACTCAACTTATCGGAGGGTATTTCCTCGCGAATTATATGGAAATAGGCAACTTCTTTCGTTCTGTTTACGGAGCATCTGCTAGTCGTGCACTCCCGCCTCGTTCAATCGGACTTGTTTCTATGAATTCTGTTTAATGACTGCAACTCGAGAGGACATTTTCATTTGCATAATGAGCAAGTTTATATTTTCAGTTTATTTTTTTTTTTTCTGCTCCACGTTAAATGATTTCTGACATCGAGTTGCTTGCAGAAATGAATGCGCAATTATGGAGAGCCAATGGGATTGGGGAGCAACTCCTTTAACAGCAAACGGAATTCAAAAATTCATGCGGATCGATGGGAAATTGAATATTTACAAAATGAATTATTTATGACAGCTTCAAGCTCCTCGTCAACAGTTGTCAGTTGTGAAAATCAAGTCGAGTTCAAGTATTAAACGTATTTGCCTTTCATTACACAATTGTTTTTGAGACTTGCGACATGTTTAAATATATAAATTTAAAGCCAACTTCGACTCTATAGTGTTAATCTGTATAATCGAAAGGTAGCAAAAATAATGATGAATGAATGATGAGTTGGGGATTCTGGCTTGGATTCCAGATAGATTGGGCTATATTTCGTACAGCTTATGGGCAATGTTATCAGGCTTGTTATGCAATTCGATTTCGCTTCGATTCTATAGCTTTCAGATATTTTTATTTTGAGCTGCCAAGAGTCAAGGATAATAGGAACATACACGCGGCTTGGCAATCTTTCCGAGTAACTTGTTGGGCCTCTTCTAAAGAAACGTAGAATTGTAGGAGTCCATAGACTTGTAGAATTAATTGCAATCGCATTTATTCAAATAAGTATAAAGTAATAGAGTATATTAGTTTCGTGCTGTCATGCTCATTTGCAGTTGTCCAAATAGTTATTAGGGTCAATTAGGCAGCTTTTTTAGCGAATTCTTGTTAGCTTAATTTTGGCTTAATTTATTTAATTTTTATTTAATTAAAGCTAGCTTAAAGGCATATTTGCAATACATAATTAAATTAAAGTTAGCTAAAAGGCATATTTATAATATCTCACAAAATAAATAAATGCATGAAATAATTTAATTAATTTAGTCTTATGAGTAAAATATTTAATATCTTTAAATTTATAGAACTTCCCTATTATACATTTGCAATATCAGGTTCAAACGGATATGAAAAGTACCAAATATCTCTTTTGTATTTATTATAATCATTATGGGACAATCATCGTGCATCATTATAAGTTAAATTTGCACATATTTTAAGCTAGATATATTTAATACTATAATTTCTGAAATGCTCTTTAGTTCTAAAAGCTGTAAATACTTAAATTTCTAAATGAAATTGCATTTGCAATGTTTTTCCTAAAGTCCGTGGCTTAAATTGAAATGCTCGCGCACATTTTTGAGTTGGATTGGGATATGCGCTCATGTTGCTTGATTGATTGTTGCCATTCCGAACTCGAGTACTTGTTGCCCGTGGCATTTGGCCAAGTCGAATTAGGCCACATGGCTCGCAACGGTTTCCCCCACCTTCCCCTTGCTGATGCAAAAATGCGCCACTTGCCAACAGCAATCAGCCAAATGCATAAAATGCACATGAAAATTATAAAAGGAAAGTGGAAGGTGGAAAAAAAGAAAACAAATACCAACTGCTGCACACGGCACTTCAGCTGGCGAGAAAGGACAACCCTTAAGCGTTGGCTAGGGCTGCCACCTGGCCGTTCAACTGGCGCACATTTATTGAGAAATGTGCCCCGAGGAGCATCGTCGAAGTTTGTAGTTTTCCGCCTGGACATTAGTCTTATGTGTGCTGCTCAAGGACCAAGACACTGAAACCCAAGCCGAGTGTGGGTGAAGCGTAACACCAAACACCTCCCACCCCCACGCCCCAATCAGAGTGCAGAAGCCTGCCAAAGAGCGCGCCTGAGCTTTTCGCTCTCTTCGCTTCTGCTTGGCTCTCTTCAGCTGCCATGGGAAAGCGCGCCCAGAGGCGGTTCGGCTCAAAGGGGTTGCTACCCCTAAGCTGCGGCTCACCTCATCTCACAACTGGCAATTGGGACTGTTTGGAATTACTTTTAATTAAAATAAGAAATTCTAGTTAAATACTTTCCTTGAACCGGATAAATTGGTTAAAGAACAGCCTTTACCTTAAAATATAAAACAAAAAATATAAATAATTAAATATAAATAGAATTATCTGCTTGAGAGTGGAAGAAAGTCTAATGATATAAGTTGACCCAGACTTTCTTGAAGAAGAATTAAATAGTCTCAGCTTAGTTTAATTCCTGGACATATTCCACAATCTAGTCAATATTTTGTCTGCATTTATCAACATATTCTTTCTACAGAAGCTTAATAATATAATATTGAAAAGATTTGGAAATTATTTTGTTCAGAGTGAAACTTGTAACAACCGCCTTTGTCTAAAATATTTTCAAAAACTATTCCAGGTCAAACTCATTCTTCGAACGATTTTAATTGAGGCAACTAAAGGATATTGTAACCCGATCCGTAGATTGAAAACTGAAAGATTACTTTTCATAAATCAGACATCAAAACCGACATCTGAAATAGATTTAACCACCGATTGTTCCTATATCATCCATATATCTTAGTAGTGCGATTTGGTACAGTTTTGTGGATATGTAAGGGGAATCGTACAGCTCGTAAATGTTGAAACGGGTTAAGATATCATAAGAAACATACATATTCCATAGAAAATCTTACTAACCGACCGATGTTTTCTCGATATACGAAATAGTTACCCCAAGTAGACACGATATAGTTATGATACGAGGTAGATACGATATTGTTACCTGATGTTAATCAGATTTAATCCTTATGTACCAATAAGCACCACTAATTTCTAAGTCCCTTATATATGTCAAAGAATTGGTTAACTTGGCCCACAGTGCAGCGTAACAGGGTCAAACATAGTCGTCGCTACCATGACAACAAGGAGTCCGAATTGGTCTGTTTTTGTTTACCCCAACAGCGCAGTCAGAGCAAAAACTGTCAAGTGAAACGACTGAAACGGACAGCCATGAGCACGCCTCGACGAGGAGTTATGATCACGGATCTGGATCAGAGCGAACCGGAGCAGGAGCAGGAGCAGGAGAAGGAGAAGGAGCAGGTGAAGCAGCCGGCACGCCCAAGCAACGCCTCCGCCACGCAGCCGAAGCGGCAGCGCAAGGTGCTGCAGACGTTGACGGGCAATTTTAGTCGTAGATCGCGCAGCGTTGAGGTGGAGCAGCGCCTGGCGGATGGAGTCACGGCCAGTGGCAAGAAGAAGCAGCAGCAGCAGGAGCGCACGCTCAACGGACTGGTAAGTGGATAAGCCAATGTATGCCCAGAAAAACTAATTTCGAAAATCCCAAATCAGCTGCAAGCCAAGGAACAGCAGCTTGATCAGCTTCTCCAGCGCCTGGCCACGCTGCACAAATACAACGAGCAGTTCGCGCGGGAGAACGAGGAGCTGCGCACGCAGAGCGAACAGCTGGAGCAGCGTCTGGGCCAGGCGGAGCAGCGTTTGGCCAATTGCGAGCGCTGCCAGCAGCTGGAGCAGCAGCAGAGCGCGCTGCTGCAGCAGAATCAGGAGCTGGCCAACGATGTGGATATGCTAAAGACTCTGGTCTTTCGGCTGAATGTGCAAATCGAAAGCTATCAGGATCAGCGACGCACGGCGGAGGAGGCAACAGCTGCAGCAGCACCGGCGCCGGCGGCGACCGCGTCCAGCTGCCACACGGTGCCCGCCTGGAGCAGCCAGCTGCCGACGCATACGCTGACGCCGCTGCTTCAGGCCTACGACGAGTCCATGCGGGACAAGGATGCGCTGCTCGCCCAATACGCCGCCGACTTTGAGCTGTTCGCCAATGAGCTGAAGCGTGCACTGGAGGAGAATACGCGACTGCTGCAAACGCAGGAGCAGCTGCGTCGCGATGTCGGCGGCTGGACGGAAGAGCGTGTGCGTCTGCAGGCGCAGCTGGGCGTCTGCCGCACCAAGGCCGAAACGCAAACACGCAAAACGGATCTGGTCAAGGAGAAGCTGGTGGAGGTCATGCATTTCTATGAGCAGCGCAACCAGTCGCTGCTCCTGGACATGAATCATCTACAGGATGCCTATGCGCGCTGCAAGGCGGAGCTGGTGACGCTAAAAAGCACAGCGATGCCTACAACGCCGCCAGCTGCTGCTCCCCCTCCTCCTGCTACGGCAGAGGTCACGCCCAGTGCCGTGGAAGCGGCAGCCGTGCAGCAATGCAAAACGCTGCTGGAGCAGCTAAAGCAGGAGCATGCCAGAGAGCGCGCCGCGCTGGAGGAGCAGCTTCAGGCGTGCAACACACGCGCCGGTTCGCTGCAGCGCAGCTGCGAGAAGGCCAAGCACGCCCGGGATCGGCTGAAGGCGCGCCTGCGCATGACTTTGCAGTGGGCGCAAAAACTGGAGGCCGGCCAGGCCGAGCTGCGCGAGACATACGACGCAGTGCAGCAGCTCTCGACGCTGCTGAAGCACAAGGAGTCACAGCTGCGTGGCATGCATGTGCGCAACACAGAGGAGCTGGACAAGCTGCGGCACAAGCTCCAGCAAAAAGACGAGACCATACGCAATCTGCTGCGCAGCAAAATGGAACGGCGTCCGGCCGTGGATTAGGAGGAGGAGGAGGAGGAGGAAGAGGAGGAGGAGAGTCCACAATTTGGATTAACAATTAAAAATATATAATTTCAATACAAAATAAAATACATTAATAACTTAAAGACTGTTTTGAAAGCTTTTGAAGCACAGCTATGAACGGCGCCGGCCTGGTTGGTGGTGCGGCTGCTGCTGCAGTTGCTCCATCAGTCGAGCGCGGTTCGGGCGCTGGCACCACCATCGGGCAACGGTGGTTCGCTATCATCGCCGCTGCCCGCACAAACGCCGCACGCCTTGGGCACCGTCTGCTCTATGTACATGTTTATCTTTTCGAGCACCTCGGGGCAAACGGCGCGCATCAGCTGATCGTAGCGTGCGGCGCCCAGTTGGGTCTGGAGATGCTGCAGCTGCCATTTGAGGTATTCGGTTAGTGGTATCTTATAAACGGGATCCTTCAGCACCAGCTGGCGATGCCTGTCGTCGTGGTAGGTCTTTGAATGGAAGTCATCGTATAGCTGCGGCTGAAACTCCTCCAGCTCGTGCTCGTCGTGTATGACCAGCGAGTCGTAATAGCGCGGTGTCGCCTTGTCAGCGCCCTCATCTGTTGCCGCATATTGCTTGTCCATCACCTCGCCGAGCGTCTCCTCCACCAGCTGCAGTATGTGCGGCAGGCGCGCCAGCAGCAGCTCATTATTGCCAAATATGGAGGCAAAGGCTAGACAAAAGAGTTTCCGTTTCTCGGCATGCGTGTCGGCGACCAACGGAAACATCTCAATCCATACATCCAATATGCGAGCCAGTGCATCCGTTTGCGGTAGCTCCTGCACCACAGACATGAACACCGACTGATCGATGAGCAAAGTGCGCGCCAACAGTGTCAGATACCAGCTCATGGTCATCGGATACTCCTGCTTGAGGCACACCTGCTGGAAGACGAATGGCAGAGCGGGTCGCACCAGGCGCAAGCCCATTGTGGCATCCGTCTTGAGGCATGTCTCGAAGATGCGCAGCATGGCTATGATGCCCTCCGTGCGTATATCCTCAAAGGAGCGCACACAATACGCCACAAAGCCCTCGCCATAACGACTCAGATAGGCCTAAAATAATCATGAATATTAGCTATAGCTACAAATACTCTATAGTATATCTGATTGTTTTACATGGGCATCGAGGAGTATGTAGGCGTGTATCAGCTGCAGCACCGTGCGCAGATTCTCCGACGACATCTCAATAATGGGCAACAGATGATCACAGAGCTGCAGCAGCTCCGGTGTCAACGCCGTCGAGTTGCCAATTACCGCCAGCCACAGCATGATTCCATCCTCGATGAGGTAAACGTGTGAGCGTTGCTAAAAGAGAGGAGGGGGGTGAGAGAGTATAGGAGGTTCGTTAATGGCGCCCACCTCGAACTATTGGGTGCATACCTGCAGATCGGTGCTCAGCTCGATGACGCTATAGAGGAAGGGCTTCATGCTCTCGGGCACATCGCGAATGGTGCGCACAAGCTGCTCCAAGGTGCCAATGATGGCACAGCGCAGCATATTGTACTCGTGCTCTTCGCTCTCGCGCCACAGCAGAGGCAGATAGGCGATGAACTGCAAGGCCTGCGGCTCAATGAACTCGCTCATCTTCTCCACCAGCAGCGTCATGGTGCCCAGGACAACGATTTTGGTGTCGCAGGCGCCTGCCTCGCGCAGCAGCAGGAACAGCGCCTCGAACAGGGCAGCAAAATAGGGATGAAACGCCTCCGGCATGAACTCAAAGTCGTCGATAAGCAGATTCAGGGTGCGCGCTGCAGCCAGACGTATGGGCATATCCTCCTCGGGACGCAGCAGATGCAGGCACGCCTCATAGGCCAGCGGACGGAGCTCGCGTGGCAGTTGCACGCCGACCCAATGCCCGACAAGCCAAATGATGCGACGCCGGAGAATGCGAAAATTGGACGCCTCCATGCGCAGCTCGGCGAGCAGCTGTGAGGTCAGCCAGGAGCCAAAGTCCAGTTTATTAAAGAAGTGAAACGAGGCCTGGCCGACAGCATTATAGATGGCATCTTTCAGCAGTATGGCCTTCAGCTCGGAGCTCTCCGTCAGCTGCAGCTGCTGGGCACGCCGCACGAACTTGAGCACCTCGTTGATCATGACATTCGAGTGTTGGGTAAAGCAGGTGAAGTAGAGCGTCTCGACGCAGGGACGCAGCTCATATTTCCAGGCATCGCCGCCGCCATCATCCTGGCCATAGCTCTCCGGATCCTGTTGCCATTCCGCCAGCTCCTCGGCCGTCAACAGAAAGTAATGTGTTACAATTTTCTCGCACAAATACGTGACACGCTCAACGCTAAAGAATTTGCTCTGCGTTTGCGCCGCCGTCGCGAGCAGCTCATCCTCCAGCGTATTGGCCGACTGATCCTGTGCAATGCTATCGTTGCCGCTCATCATAATGCCTTTGAGCAGATTGATCGCCTGGATGACGAAGTTGCTGAAATTGATGCGCTCGCCGGCATCAAAGATCAGGGCGGTGCCCTCGTGGAACACATAGTGAAAGCTAAACTCCAAGGCCATCGGCACGAAGCGTGCAAAGGACAACGAATGCCGCTCCATAAACTCATTCAGGGTCTTCATCATTTTCAGTATGAAACGCTCCAGATCGTCAATCAGCTGCTGCTGCTGCTGCTGCTGCTGATTGCCACCCGCCTCCTGTGTGCGCATTCTCAGTTCGTAGCGCAGCTCAAGGCACTGGCGCAGCCGCTCGAACAGCTGCTCGATGAAATTCATGTGATCGCTCGACTTGTACGGCTTGCTGCCACATCCGTAGACGAGCAGCTTGCGCAGCGAACGCATGGCGATATGGGCGCGCTGAAGGCAACTGTGCGCCGCCGGCTCAGTCTTCTGCAGCTGCAGGAAGCGTGTGGTGAGCGGCGCCCAAATGTTCCAGGCCATGTAGCTGAAGATTTGTGCGGCCAGCTCCTCGAAGGCGCGCTTCTCGGCGAGCAGGCGGCGCGAGGCCAGCGCCTTGATGACATAGTGCAGCACGAGCAGCGTACGCTGCTGCTGTGCGGGCGCCTCACTGCCGGCAGCGCTGCACGACTGCAGCTGCTTCATCAGAGTGGGCAACAGTTCCGGCCAGCAGTCGATGCGTGCGATTTTGCTCAGCAGCACCGCCACCTGCAGCGCCACTTGGGGCACATCCTCGGCACTGTAGTGCTGCAGCAGGATGTCGCGTATTTGCTGTTTCTGCTCTGGCGCCAGCTCCAGGCGGGAATTGTGGCGCCAATAGCGCTCGATGCCATTCTTCAGATAAACGGCCGCCATCCAGCGTATCTTGACGGCATCGCTGAGCGTGGCCGCAGCAGCTGCTGCGGCGGCGGCCGCATCGCCGTCGCCCTGCAGCTTCATGCAGAGACGCGCCAATATAGGAAAGAAGCCCGGCTGTTGCTCCCATTCGCTTAGCTGTGCTTCGGCTTTTTGCACAATTTCGTGATTGGGATTGGCGGCACCCTGTAAGGCGGCTGCAACGAGCTGTTCGGCTGAGGCCATCGCACACACACGCACGCAGGCTCAAGCTCAAGCACACGCACACACACGCACCGGTCTCCAAGCTGTGGACAGACGAGTTGGAAGCCACCAAATTGGTGCACAAACTGTCTGATGCTGTTTGCAGCAAACTTGTGAAAATTATTGACGAAAAATTACATCGCCATTCCGGCTGAGGCGCTATTGAATTAGTGATGTTAAGTAAAATATATCGATACCCAAAAATGTATCGATAATCAGTCTGTCAAAAGCTGCCATGCTTGCTACGTACCAGTCCTAGCCGTAATAATTCAATTAAAGGAAAAAGAACCATGGCATGCTGATTGATAATTGCGTCTAATGCGAAATGTACTAATATTGAGCTTAAATACAGTACTCAAATCTATATATGTATATATTTTGCTTAGACAATATAATTTGCCTGTTCGTAAGCTGCGTACCATTTTGTCCAATTCATCGCAATTAATTGATATGACAGCATGAAATGCAACTATCGCCAGGCATTCAAAGAGGTTGGCAGCGCAGCGAACAAAACAGCTGATGGACTATATTGGCAACGCGATAACGCGATACTTATTGTTGGCAACGTAAACAGAATTTGATATCAGTAAAATTAATAGATAACAGAAATATATAAAAAAAGTTTAGTCACAAGCTGCACAATTGCTTAACCTGAAATATGTTGAAGGCGGTAATTCTAATTGGCGGCCCGCAAAAGGGCACCCGCTTTCGCCCGCTGTCGCTAGATACGCCCAAGCCGCTGTTCCCAGTCGCAGGACGCCCGCTGATAGCTCATCACATCGAAGCCTGCGTCCAGCTGAAGGAGCTGCGGGAGATTCTCATCATTGGCTTTTATCCGCAGACTCAAATGGAGGGCTTTGTGGGCGACATGCAGGCGCTCTACAGCAGCAGCAATATAAACATCAGGTGAGGTTTCTTTGTATACCCTGTAGCCATTGAAAATGTGCAATAAATGGGTATATTAGCTGTGGGCCCTTGCTTGTAACAGGCGACAGTTGGCCTTTTCAAGCCCAAAATCATATATGTATACATTCCTGATTAGCATCAATAGTCGAGTTGACTTGCTATAGGTAAAATATGACCTAAGGGCGAACGTAGGTAAATTTAATTTTCAATTAAAGACAGCTTCACGATTTCGATTAATATCGATTTTCTAAAGATGCGAAATGTTAAGCTACCGTTATTTGCTTAATTTCGATAATTATCGACTTTCAGTTAATTTCTTTTGACTTATCTCTTAAATACGCATAGCTGGAGACTATAAATTTGGAAACCAGATAGTGTGTAGGTACAGGGTATCTGCTGGCTCACTCCCGCCTAGGCTAAAGTTTTTTATAGCTGACGTGTTCGTTCTTTTTAAGGTATCTGCAAGAGTTCACATCCCTGGGCACCGCCGGTGGCATGTACCACTTTCGCGATCAGATACGCGCCGGCAATCCGCGCGCCTTTTTTGTGCTCAACGGCGATGTTTGCGCCGACTTTCCGCTGGAGGAGCTCCACAAATTTCACATGGAGCGGCCGGCGAGCGCCTTGGTGACGATCATGAGCACGGAGGCGACACGGCAGCAATCGCTGCACTATGGCTGCCTCGTATTTGATCGCGCCAGTGGTGCTGTGTCGCACTATGTGGAGAAGCCGAGCTCCTATGTCTCCACCTACATCAATTGCGGCGTCTATGTGTGCTCCATGGATATATTCACGAAGCTGGCCCAAATCTTCCATGCCAAGTGCGAGGAGTACAGTTGCATCAGCTACAGCAATGGCAATGGCAACGGCAAGGAGCAGGGTCACATCAAGTGGGAGCAGGAGGTGCTCACACCGCTGGCGGGCACCGACAAGCTCTTTGCCATGCCGGTGCCCAATTGGTGGTCACAGCTGAAGACCGCCGGCTCGGCCATCTATGCCAACCGGCATTATCTGGCCCTCTACAAACGCACCCATCCCGAGCGTCTGGCCAATGTGGGCAGCAAACGTGGCGAAGGCGATGGCAATCTGATATGCACTGTCTATCCGGATGTCTATGTGCATCCCAGTGCCACGGTGCATCACTCGGCGGTGGTGAGTATTTGAACAGCAGCTGCTTTTACCCTGTACATATAGCCAGTGGCTTGAAGAGGATGTGTCCTTAAGAAGGAGCTCGCTCCGATCCCATGCAAGTAGACACTTATTTGATTTACGTCAACAGTCGAGTCGATCTGGCCATGTCAAGCTGTCTGTTTGAGCGTGTGGCCCACTGAGAATATAAGCAACATCAAGCGTATTTTAAGTTATCGATCAATTTCCACATTTTCTGTCGATCGATACATACATTTTCTTTGTCTAGTTCTTTTTTTTATTTTAAGCTTTTAAGACCTCGAACAACAAGTTCGGATCATATGTTCTCGTGTGCCCTACGCATATGAAGCTTATACTAAATTATTATCGATTAATATCGAGTATTATCGATTAATATCGATGTTCAGCTAAACTTCATTTTTGTTGCTGATAAAAGCTACTATGTAGCTCTCCCATAGTATACAAGGTTCTAGATTGTGCTTGCTTTTATTATTTATATATAGATTATCTATGATTCGAAGATCTGGCAATTGAAAGTTAGCTGGCATTCATCTCAAGTCCTTTCTTATTCGAAACAGCTCGGCCCCAATGTGGCCATTGGTCCTGGCGTTACGATTGGTCCTGGCGTTCGCATACGCGAGTCCATTGTCCTGGAGCAGGCGCAGATCAAGGATCACACGCTTATCCTGCACTCGATTGTGGGGCGTGGCTGCAGCATAGGGGCCTGGACGCGCGTCGAGGGCACGCCCAGTGATCCCGATCCAAATAAGCCCTTTGCCAAAATGGAAAATCCGCCGCTGTTCAACAACGAGGGCAAACTGAATCCATCCATAACCATATTGGGTTTGTTTTTTCAATTCAAAAAATGATATATTTAACATTTACATTATTTCCCTTTTTACTCAACCCAAAGGCTGCTTTGTGCAAATACCCGCGGAGAAGATTCTGCTCAACAGTATTGTCCTGCCGCACAAGGAGCTGAGTCGCAGTTTCAAGAATGAAATTATTTTGTGAAAAGCGAAAAGCCGCGAGCCTATTTATATATTTAATCCGTATGCTAAATATCCTTGTATTGTGCAATAATCCTTAAAACTCTCGCTAATGCCATTTAAATAATTATTTTTATTCGTTTTACAGCACTTTTGCGAGATTTGCGTGCATGTTACGAGCTGCATGACATGCTGCTTGATACTTTTATTTGAAAATATTTTTATAGTCTGCTCACAAAGTGCAAAGGGAAGAGTGCAAGTTATGAGGACAGACCGCGTCAATTTTGTACAACTTTTTTCAAAAATAAACAAATTTGTTTTTTTTTTTTTTTTTGTAATTTAGTCAAAATAAAGTTCTGAAGAATGTTAATGCTTTGTTTTTAATTATGAGCCATTTTGTGGAAATAAATAAAAATTGAAAATTACGATTTTGGAATTCGTTCAATATACTTTTTAAAAGGAGATTTTCTTTAGCCGGCTTTCCATTCATCAGAGCTTTTATTGTAATCGCAATCTGCTGTAAACAGTTTTGCCTAGATTTTTATTAATTTTGCAACACTTACAATTTCAAGCAGCATTAAAAGCAGTCTGTCTTTTGTTTAATTTATACACGTTCAGAGCTGCATGTCATGCAGCACAGTCGGGCTCCAATGCTGTATGTCATGCGCTGGCGCCCAGGTAGGCAGCTCACTCCAATACACACGTACACAGATATTCTTCGCTCTTCGCTCTTTTGCGCTCGCTCTCCTTCCACATGACACTCTCGCATATTGCCTTTCGACCAAAACGCGTTTACGTTCCGCGGTTTTGTCAGTCGGTTGCCGTCGCTTGTTGCTGTTAGAAGGAGACAGAGAGGGAGAGAGCGAATTCCATCTCCATAAACGTTAAAATTCGATAAGCAAATACATTCGATAATTGTTTTCAGATTGTAATTATCAAATGTCAAATTGTGCCTCAATTTTATCGCGTTGCAAATACAAATATTGAAAAATGGCTGGCCTGGAATTGGAATTTTACCGCTTGAAAAATACAAACAGGTACGTGGGCAGTTCTGTTGGTAATTGAGCAAGCCAAAGAAGAAGAAGAAGAACCAGCAACAGCAACACACACACACGCACAAAGAGAAATACACTCACGCAACGCTGCTGTACAGGTGTGTTGGCGCGGGGGCTGCGCGAGCGGCTTGGCGCAGGTAACTTCCAGAGCGCAACCAGTGAGAGAGTGAGCGGGAGAGCAAGTGAGCGCGAGAGCGTGTCATGGCTGAGCGAGCGTAACTGCTTTGTGTGTCGTTGTGTGCGCAGCGTGGGAAACTGCAATAAGCCTAGTGGGGGCGACCCCTGCGCAAGCTGGCGCTGACTACGCCGCTGCTCATTGAGAGTATGTGTGCGCGTGTGTGTGTGTGTGTCTGTCTGAGCGGCCTAACTGTTGTTGTTGCTCAAATTTTTTTATTTATTTTTTTCTTTGATTAGAGCTACATTTGTATGCAGGTAAAGGCATTCATTCATTATTTGTCAGGTTAGTGTTTAGCTTTGCCTTTGCATACCACAAGGGTTCCGCCGCGTTGCCAACCACCTGTGCAACAGCCTATTGGCAAGCAGACAAATCTAGCCAACTTTGTATATAAATGCTTGTTATTACTCTCATTGTTGTTCTTGTTGTTGTTGTTGTTGTGCGTTTGCGTGCTGGAATCTTGTTTGGCATCAGCCAGCAGCTAAGTGGCCCATACACCTGAGCTATGCCAGCGAGCGCGCGTTCTCTCGTTGTCGCGCACTCTTTCTCCACAACGCAACTCTCACAGCAAAGGTTTGCTTGCACATATACATTTACACAGACACACACATGCACACCTGCAGGCAAGCGCAGCTCACTTACCTTCGTGGCTGACTGTGGCCCACGAAGTCGATCAGTTGCTGTTTTAACCTGGAGACAGACGCACGCGGCCGTCGCTGAAGCAGCAAGAGAAATAAAATAACAAAATACACATACTCTCACACATGCACACAAACACACGCACACCTTTTAGTCCAAAACTAGAAAGAAAACAAAAACAACAGTTAAATAAAAATAAAATAAAGACACACACAGAGTGGTAGAAGAAGCAGCCGTAGCAAAGAAGGCGAAAAAAAAGTGACTTGTTTTTTGTTTGCATGTATTGCGCCGACGTTGACGTCGGCGTCGCCGTCCGTTTTATACGTGTTGGTATTAAGATCGGCGGCGTCGTGTGGAAAGACACACATACACAAACAGAAACTAACTGCTAGTCAGTGTGACTAGCAAAAGAAGCAGCTGAAGTACACAGAAGCCCAGCAGGGCTTACATATTGCTGTAAACATTGACAACAACAACAACAACAACTGCGTTTGTTTCTGTGTGCGCGCGTACATAACTGTATGTACTTATGTATGTATGTATGTGTGAAAAAGAAAGTGCAATAAAAAAAAATGTGAAAAGTAGCCAACAAAAACAACAACAAAGTGCAATGTGTTAAAAACAAAACAACAAAAACAACAGAAACAGTTAAAGCTTTGCGCGTCAAGGCAAGCCGAAGGATCAACCTGTTGCTGTAAAAAAGAAGCTTTAAGCGCTGGCATTTCTCATTTGTGGCTGTAAGTTGTACAACTATTTGACAAATTTGTGACACACATGCATATGCCTATAAGTGTGTGTGTGTGCAGTGTGAATGAACGAGTGAATGAGCAACAACAAAAACAACAACATCAAAAAAAAAAAACTGAGCAGCTCAAAGACACGGTACACGTTAAAGGCAGATGCGCAAACATAACAAAGTGAAAACATATTTACAGTTACACAGACGAGAAATAATAAAAGAGCGCGTACCAACAGCGCAGCAACGTCTCTGTCGACGCCAACACCAAACGTTACAAAGCTCCCAAAGTTAACTGCTGCTGCGCTTTGAGAGACTTGTTTTTGTTGTTGTTATTGTTGTTCAGTTTTTGCTTCTGCTTCTGCCTTGAGCTCTTGTGATTTTTATGTTAGCTTTTGACAGGCGCATTTGCACAAAGAATCACAACAACGGCGACCACAACAATTGCTGCACTTGTTGCTGGCGCAACACACAGAGTGAGAGAGTGAGATAGTGAGAGCGAGGGAGAAGGCGATATAAAGAGGAAAAGAAAAAGAGATAGCGAGGAGGAGAGGGAGAGGGAGAAAGAGAGCGACAGCGCAGCATAACTTTGGCAATTGGCATTTCACTTGTATGCAATTTTGTGCGCAATCATAAATTTCCTGTTGGCAAAAAAATGTAACGGCACACGCCAATTTCAATTCCGTTTCAAATTCCAATCTCCATTCCAGCCATTTTGACTGGAACAATGCGAACGCTTGCGTAATGCCTGCAATTAATAAACAACAAGAAGAACAACAACAAAATCAACAGCTTAAAAGAGACGAGTCGGAGTGCTCTAGGCGAAAGAGCCCGACTAGGAGATACCCAATAACCAGCTTCGAGCTGCCGTTAAAGCTAACACACACACACAAGCCCACACAATAGCTGTGCTTCTTCTTACCGCATTGCCATATTGTCGAAAATTCAATCTTGGGTAACTTCTGCGTTTGTGGTGCGATCCTTATGCAATTTTCAGGGCTTGCAGAATGTATTCTTAAGTGTTTACATATCAATTCTAGATAATATCCTTAATATTGGAACAGGTAGCCAAGAATGTTAATTACAGCAAAAGCTTTCTTATTTTTGTTCTGTTTCCCACTCAAATTTGTACTCAAATTTAACCAATTTAAATCGCGAATTGTTGATTCTTTGAATTCAATTTAAAAGTAGCTTTTCCAATCGATAGATAGAATCGATGGATCGAAAAAATGTTAGGATTAAATGAGAAGTACGCCAACAAACCCTTTCCTCTAGCTTTCTTTCTCATTTTTCTGTCTAGTGCTTAAACTATTTAAATAAGTACAGGGTATAAAAAAGATGAGACACTTCTAACTTATTTACCAACTTATTAATTGCATTTGTGGTTGTTGTTGTTTTTTTGCTGAATATATTACTAATTTATACTCGAGGTATAATTTGGAACTCATTGAGTTTTGGAATAACCGTAACATTGCCGTTCAATTCTGTTGTTTCTTTTTAATGGAGATTTGCATGCTGGTGTTGTAGTTGTAGCTACTTTCTTCCCGTTCTAATTAGCTCGAAAAGAGGCCACAACAACGCGACGACCCGTTATTCATTAATGAACAACTCGTCGGAAAATAAGATTTATTGTGTGTGTCCGTGTGTGTGTGCACGGTTGTCACGGCGCGACGCGACGCGACGCGTCGTCACCTCGAAAACGCTTTTCCATACGTTAATGTTTCAGTGAAAACTTCGCAACGCTCTTTAGCACTGGACCTAGGCCTTGGCTTCGGTCAGGCCTCAGTGAGTTTTGAAGTGTGAAACGAAAGGGAAATTCATTTGGGCAACAGCAACAAATTTATGAAGTGTTACGGCTAGCGGTTAGTTTCGGTTCCAGCCCGATCTCTACCATAAAACCAACTTAATTAATTGGCTTAATTTAGCTTGATGTTGGTTTCCATGCTGTCATTATTTTTACATCAAAATCAAATCAAGTCATCAAGTCTAAAATGATCATAAATATTTACTCGTGTTTTTCCAATACGCCTGCAATTTATGAGCCATAAATTATATGAGAATCAACAATAGAGCATTTTCTGACAAGTGTTCCGAGTAGCTTTTAATGAAGTTTGCTTCAGATAATGGACTTGTTGAAGTCTACCAAGTAATTTAATTAAAAAACAAAATGTTAAGGAACAACTTTACATGATCTGCATCTGTTAATCTCAGTAACAGCGTGCCATAGAAAATCACTTAAAGTTATATTTTATGCTTATATAACTCAATTGAAAATATGTCGTAAATAAATATTTCAATTTCATGGCAGAATATTCAAATTAAAAAAGCACCAATGTATATCCGATTGGCTTTAACCCAAAAAACTGGCTATAAATTTAATTAAAAATACCCTGGGTGGGCAAAGCCGGGAAATATTTACTAGTTTTGTGCATAATAAACTATATGTGTATAAACTTATAATGAATATAATTTAGATTGTTCTATAATAAACATTTTAAAAGAAATATATTAACATTTCCTGCAACTGTTAGCAACAGTAACAGCTCGCTGTTAAGCTTAACATTCACATGTAATTTTTTAACATTTTCAACTTTCTCTCTCGTCATAAACTCATTTATCTAACTAAAGAATATATAAACAAATTATCAGAGCTGGCAATACTTAACCTTTACTATTTCTTAATAGAGCCCATTAAATAAGAGCATTTCTAACATATTTCCGTGTTCGTTAGCCCAAAGATCAATCCAGCTTTGTTTAATATCCCAGTTCAAGACATTAAAAACTGTGTTTTCGATAGAACATTTTATTATTGAGTTCTTGAAGCGCCTGGGAATATAAAAATTCACACACTTTATGCACCTGCCACATAACGGCAAAAAGCTTAGAGATAAAGATAGGGATATATCGAAAGAAAGAGAGAGCGAAAGCATAAAAAACGCTCAACATAAATTGCACAAGTCTTCAAAGAGCACGAACACATACACTCATTAACATTACAGCACGTTGAGATGCTTAAAAAATGGGGGGAAACAAAAAGATTGACCATTTCCCCAGCAGACGAAGCGAAACCTGCAAACCAGCAAAAAGAAGAGTCTTTTTATGTTTTGCTTAAACAATATGAGTTATAAGCGAAGTGCGGACCGCTGCACAGATGCAGAAACATGTAAAAAACACAAATACAAAAAAAAACCAAAAATTCAAAATTAAAAATAAAAGAAACATTTCAGAGCTGAGAAACTGTCGCAAACTGTTTAAAATCGCTTTTGCTTGTCTTAATTACAAAAGCTTGGACGTTTTTTTTTTCTTTTTCTTTCGTTTGTGCTTTTTTTTTTTTGTATTTGTATTATTTAAAATTTTAATTACAACAAAAAGTCATCATAAATGCGATTGCAAAAGCCTGCGATGACTCTCTGTGCGCCTGTGCGCCCCGATTAACCCATGCGCGCCGGTGACCTTTGCCTCTGCAGTTGGTTTAATGTCTGTCAGTCAGTCAGTCAGTCGAGCAGTGCTTGATGCTGGTCTGTGTTTGGTTTTGCTGTTTTCATTAAAAGTAAAACTTTTCACATTAAAAATGCTCATAAAATTGCACTTTAATTTTTTCGTTGTCGCCAACGTTTCCACATTCGCCTTTTGCTTGACTTTGTCCATTTGTGCGGCTCTGGGCCCTGGTGACTGGCAATCGAGTTAGCTAGCGAGCGAGCAAAATTAAATTTCAAATCGTCGTGCAGGTTAATAATTTCAATTTGACCTCTTTGGACATGCTTTTGAGGCAATTTAAGAGTCTTTGTTCGTTAAATGTCGCTCAAGTCGTCTGATTAGCACATAAAATGGCGAACTGAAAATTGGCAACATTGCTTAACTCAGTTAAACGGCGCTCAAATCGTCTTTTTTTATTAGCACAAGCAACTGAAAAGTGGCAACGCTGCGTTTGTAGGAATCGAAAAGTGGCAACGCTGTATTCGCAGTAACCAAAAGCTGGAAAATTGGCAACGTCTCACATCAAGGTTGTCTCATTAGAAAATTGACAGCTCCTGCTTTGCGTACAACCGAAAATTGGCAACGTCGCTCTAACAAATTTCCAATTGGCAACGTCAAATGTTTGCGTTTGCTGCCAATTCGCATTGCCTGACATTTTCTTTGAATGCATTCGTAATTAGATTTAAATTTTATTGAGCAAAGTTTCCAATATTGTATAAGTTCCGCTCACCTTTAACCCCTTCTCTCGCTCTTCTCACCTCTCACACTCTTCAATTTTTTTTTTTTTTTGCAGGTATAACCAATGGATGTCTAACCAGAGAATGCAGTGCCATCAGCTCCGTAACGACAACAACTGGAATTGATAACAAATAGAAAGCAACTCGCCCGCTTTAAAGTTATTCGAGCAACGGTCTCTCGATCGATAGATTGTTACTTTTTTTGAGAGATCAAAGACAAGAATCGCATCAACATGCAGGTGCCCGAGCACGTCGTCTCCCTATATATAGCCACCTGCGGCCAGAACGGGCCCGGTCTCGGCTCCGATGAGAAGGAAATCATTCTGCTGGTCTATGTTCTGCTGGAAGTGGCCACGGGACAGGTAAGCGCTATGGGCTCTTCTTCCGTATATATAAAGCTGCTTAGCCGTGCCACCAAAGGTGACCACACACGCTCCACATGGTCGCTGGGGGGAAGGAGGGGGGCAATGACAACTTAAGCGCCGCCTACTGAGCGACGCCATTTTGTAGAGAGCGCGCGCTGTCTGCGCTTAATTAATGAAATTTACACACATACATACACACAGACGGCAGCACACACACACACTCGCACACTCGCACAGAAATTGTTGTTGTATAAGCTGCACTTTCAACTGTGCGCGTTGATTATGTTACAACAACAACAATGACAGCAGCTCGACTTTGATTCGTTTAAAAATAACAAGTACTTAGTGAGCTCAACTGTGAAGCAATAGACCCAGGAATACCCTGTACCTATGCATGCTGAAGAAATCCTCAACAATTAACGCCTTCCATGTGTCTGGCAGTGACAATCAGATTAAAATATCATACATAATATATCATCACATGTCATTATACATATATTGGTCGATATTTGTACTTCTATGTTATATATCATGTATCACATTGCTTGAGAATTGAGTAAAGATACTTGCAAAAAGGCTGCAAAGCTAAGCGTTCATTTCTTCTTATTACTCTGTAAAAACCTTTGCAACGTTTACTTTAATAACTTTCATGATTATTATGAAATTACTATGAAATTAGCTGCATGCCAAGATAAGATAGTTGAGTGCATGTGTACTAAGTCTCCCAAGCTACCCAAGGTATTTCCAATTAGATTTTTGTATAGAATGTTTGCTAAATTAAGCATATAAAATTGAAAGAAAAACATATGAATTAGAAAATAAGTGAGGCCTTTAAAACTCTGATAAAGTCGTAAGTGGTCGGACTAGCATTGATCTAGAGGAAAGGGTGCTGTCTGTCTACGCTATTAAATTAACATGGAATGTGACATTCGTATAAAAAAAGAAAAGCTATAACAAAAATGTGATGTACGCAACATAATTTGCCTCTGAGATCAATGGATCGAAGGATAGGGATATATTATTGTTTTTAACTAACTTACGCGCCTCATCAAAAACTGTCTTACGCAAGTCTCTAGCTGCCCAGCTAACCCTATTAATTGATGCAGGGTATCGAAATGATATACAATTTGAGCCTTTTGATTGCAGCCATTTGCCTGCGCTGGGGAGCATTCCATTGGTCTTTCAATATAATCAACTTTAGACATATGTGTGAGGGGTGAGTGGTGAGGGGAGGGCGACGTTCACCCTATCCGGCGACTATATAAATAAAAGTATTGTCCAGACGCGTATTTGCATATTTTGAGTTTGCCAAGCGATTGACACTAATTGTTTGAAAATGGCTAAAACGTCGTCAAACTTATGCATATGGTATTGCGAAATCCCTACAAATAACGTCGCATATACATATACTATATAGACTTGCATTATGACTCTAGCATTCCACGCGTTTATTTACTTTCCTAAAAGCACAAATTTTCCAAGTAATACTCAGGCTTAAGTTCAGTTCTATGTGTGTTAACGGGTAGATTGTTTTGTTGCGAAAATACTCGAAAGCTGAGATTTGCTGGGTCAACATAACTATATATAGAATATTATAGGGTATTATTCCCATCCAGGCACTGTTATTTACTATGTCAAACGTCAAAAATGGGCATTACATTTATAAGATTTTCAATTGAAAAGTATTTAATTTCATTATATGCCTCTTCGGGATTGTCATAGCTTTTGTAAATAGAAAGAAATGCAAAGATATTTTTCAAGCTGAATGTAGTTCGGGAATCGGAAAACTGTTTTATAATCGATTAATTCCATTTGGCACTTTATATACTTTATATTTACACCTTTAAAGGTTATATAGGTGAAACCTTTGCATTAGAACAAAGAAAAAACACTTAGAAAAGCTTTTATAATCATAATTTTTCAAGCCACAGCCTTTCCCTAGTAATTTTCCATTTGGTTTTTTCGTTGTTGTCATAAATTCATGGAGTTTTTCATTCAAACCCCTCTCATTTTATTTTTCCTTACCCACGCCAAGTTGTGCCGCGTAAATAAAAGAAAATATTTTCGAAAACTGTTTCATAATCATCTTTTTTTTTTGCTAGTTTAAACTTTGGCATTTCCATTATACTATTTGATTTTGATTTTCCATTTCAGAGCTTCCACAGCTTTTTTTTTCTCAAATATATTTTTTATTTGCATGCAAAACAAAAACAAACCCCGAGTCTTGGGCAGCGTCTGGTCAATAATTTCAATATACGCAATATTATTTGCAAAATGCTTGACAACGGGCGCATACAAAGTTGTTGCCCGAACGTTACGTAGATACCCTCACCCACCCAGCCCCCGGTCCACTAGTTAGGGAGTGTATTAAAGTGAGCTGCGTGTTTGGCTCATCGTGACGTTGATCCCGTGTGCCATGTCTTATATGCCTCATATGACTTTTCGACTCTATATATGCAATGTTTTTTTTCCAGACAAAGAAAATTACTTGACATTATATATATCTATATATATATATATACAATATATATGTATATACTTGTTGTGTGTATATCTGTGCATGGAGAAGCGTGTTTCCATAGCTTTAGCTGTATTTACAAGCATTTAGCTGATGTTTGCCTGCCTCGCAGTAGGCTTTACGTCCAGATTTGCCAGTCGAAAAATGTTGTTTTTACTTGAAACACGCAAGATTTTTGTATGAGTGCATCTCCATTTCGATGTAGATGACATTAAGTGCTTTTTAATGGCATTGCCTCTCCGATTTTTAAACATCTCAGATTATCTATAGCCAAGCACAGACAGGGTCTAGAGCCAGGGTCTTTTGGGCTTACAATATTGGCCACGCTTTTGGCCAAATTATGATTAATTTTCTAAATGGTTGCTGGCAAAGCGAATTCAAATTGAAATTTATTTCGACTATATTTAGACTTTCGCAAATCACATGGTTTTCGATTTGGTCTCTGGCCGTTATTATGGTAATCTCTGCGGTGAGTCCCCGGCCAAAAGTTGGGAAAGCAGCCAGCAAAGTTCATTAGATTTCATTAAAATCTGTATGTGTGTGTGTGTGTGTGTGTTTTTTGTCGACCATAGTTCGCTAGGTCAAACACGTTTGCAGTCGTCTTTGGCTGGCTTTCGAAATTTATCATCTCTAAGCCTGGCAGGTGTTTCGCATCCCATCCCAAACGGAACAACTCAGCCCCATTGTATAAGACTTGCGAAATTATTAAACATATATTTTATTTGTTATATATTATTGATTTTTATTTATTTATTTTTGTTTTTGCAAAAATATCGAAAAATTTATGCGAACTTTTATCGATTTGTGTAGCACAAGTTTCGGGTCAATTGAAATTTATTGTTGATAAGCAGATGAAAGTTGGCTGGTCCTCAATGCCGCTTAGAAACCGTTCGAAAAATTAAGCCAAAAAAAAAAAACAAACTTTCTATAGGCATCATAAAAAATCGTTCCAGACTTCTTTACTGATTATTTGGCTGGGTTAATGTACGAAAACTGAATAATAGGTATATATACATGCATACATATATCTATATGTATAAGTATAAATATAGGTATATATATTTATGGGCTGGACGCATTTGTCGACTGAACGCCCAGAGGTCATCCGTTTGATTTGTAGGCTTTTAAAAACAAACGAAATCTGTTAAAATCTCTCAGCAAAACACACTTAAAACGAGCTGAAATTTGTCGATAAGTGCGCTCGACTAGCAGATACTCGAGACTGCCAAATGGTTTTATAATGTTCCCAAATTCTTTCGAATAATTTGAACATTTGGTATGCAAATGCTTGAAGATAGTTTAAGAATTAATAGACTATAAACGCGAAATGTGCGTATAACAAATTTTTGGGAAAATATCTTTCAAATTGGGCTTGTTTTTGGGTTCTTTAAAGGTTTTCGATAGGAAGATAATTAACTTAATTTTAGATATACATGATATTTTGCTAAATGATTAGGCTTATGCAATATTTTTTAATATCTGCTGGCGATCGAAACATTGTTGTAGTTGTAAAGCGTCCTTTGCATATAACATGCTGCAGAATACCCCTTTTAAATCAGCTAAAAAGCACAGGGTATTCTGATACTAAACTAAACGCACTCAGCCGCAACGGCATCGCCATCAAACAGCTCCTAACTGCCCACAGCGGGTTTTAGCTTTGGTCTTAATGGCTTATGAAATAGCTATAAAGAGTATAGAATTGCCGACCATAACCAAAATTGCTGCAACATACGCTTGTTTATCGGCTGGAAAAAGAGCTGTCAGTGCTGGGCAGCTGACGCACAGTCAATGCCCAAATAGTATGAAAATATAATAATTGGCGGCCCTCTCTGTCTATGTGTCTGGCATTGACATGACTAGTTTTTAATATTATTTCTTGATTTCGATATGCAATTAAGCTGCCAAATAGAGCGCAGGTTCCACAATTTTGGCTGGGCATATTCTGTTGATTAGAATTCAAATTCGATGAAAGTCATGCTTGCACTCGTTATAAATCAGTTCCTTATCGCTGGGCTTACAATGTGACAATCGAGTGATATGATGAGTTTGCGTGAGATTGCAGAAACTTAAGTTTAAGTTAATTGCCACAAAATTGACTGCAATGCTGACATATGGGCTTACAAATCATAGAATTTACTTGTGGTTGACTTTTGATCGAAGATATAAATATATAGCTGGAGTTCTCTTGTTGTGCTTAAGATAATTTTTATTTCATTTTTGATTTCCCATTAACTGTCCCTTGAGTTTTTTTTTTCATATTTTCTGGTCTATTTCGATTTCTCTCTTCAAAGCGTTGTGAATATTCTAAAATATCTAATATCTTGTAGTAAATAAATACAAAATCTGTAAAGTTAGGCAATTGCTTATGGTCTATATATCTTAAAGCCTAGTCGGTATGGTTATATCCATCGATCTGTCTGTTCTAACAGTTAAGTCCGTCTTGTTGTTGCAGGCATCACAAATATAAGGTTGGCTTTCACTTCTTTTTTAACAGCTTATCCTTCAAAAAAATATTTCTTTTTGTTCACGTTTTTTTGCATATATCTTGATCAATCTTTCCTTTTATGAGCTTCATTCAACATCTCAGATAGGTTTCATAAGTATTCTCAAACATAAAAAATCGGTCTTACAAGGTTTGCTGACGTCGTATGTCCGAAAAATGTTTTGTACCCTGAAATAGAGAAAGTGTGCATAAAAGCTAACAGACAGAAGGAAGCATCTTCGACCCCATAAATTATATATATTCTGGATCAGCATCAATAGTTGAGCGGATCTAGCCATGTCCTTTTGTCTGTCCGTCCGTCTGTCCGTATGAACTTTTGATAGTCGATGACTTGCCCCGATTCCATAACCGATAAAAATCTATATCGAAATACTGTTGTCTGGTAATGTATCTTGGGATTTAAAAGCTAGAATCACCGAAGGCGACTTGTAACATCTAGTATGTTATATATATATATATAATGTATATTTCTGTTTGTGCTACTGCCACCTCCTCCTTAAGCTTGAGTAGAAGAAAATTCAGGTCATCTCATAGTAGGACACTCTCAGTTGATTTTCTTAAGTTTTAGCTGTACACGAGTGTGAACTCCTTTTCAATTCGTCTAGCTTTTCGGCTGACCTATTCTAGTCGAATAATCTTCTCTGCTCCTCCAAATATTTCGTTATACTTCCCAGCGTTTTTTTTTCCCCAAAACGATATTTTACTTTCAGATGAGATCAGCGCCTGTTAGCTCATCTTAAGCTTAAGCTGCCATTAGTTAAATTTGCTTAAATTGCTGTTGAGTTTATTGAACCCGTTCGGACAGCCAATTGACAGCGCCAAATTGTTGGCTTTCTAAAAAAGAAAAATCTGTCAAGAGTTTCCTTCCGCGCGAAAACTTCCTTTCGTGCAAACGCAGTGCACTCTCTCTGCCTCTCCCTCTCCCTCCCTCTCGCTCTCGCTCTCTCTCTCTCTCTCTCTTTTTAGCTAGTTTATATGCCAAGTGTTATAGATTTCTTGCAACAGCAAAATTACGTTGAATTGACAGATACACAACACACACGCACACACACACACACTGCAATAGTAATTGGCATGTTAATTACAGGCTAGTTATGACTCGAATGGCAACAATTAAAGTTAATTAACATTTGTCTGTATCTCTGTTAGAGGGGAAAACACAAAGAGTGCAACTCGCATTGGCTTTTGATATTTTTCCCCTTTTTTTTGTAACTTTAGCCAAAGCCTGGTCTAAATCGTCAGCCTGAAGCCTTATCTAAGTTTCAGCTATAAAAAATAAACAACTTCAAGGCCAGACCAAGACTTCTTTCTGCATTGACATACAGTTAATTTCATTGAGTTTTCACTCGGAGCGCGGCACGGGGCACGCGACACAGAACTGGCTCAGTTGGCACGTTTTCATTGATCTAGAAACCGCGGCTCCGTTTATTAGACGTTTAGTTTATTAGCCGCAGATATTCCGGTTTTTATCATCATACATATATCTATCTATTTTTTTTTTCAATGGGTCAATACGTTGTGTTCTAAATTTTCCACAATTGTAAATGTTTAATATATGACAAAATGCTTCACCTTTCCCTCCTTTCTCGCTCTCTCTCTCTCTCTCTCTCTCTCTCTCTCTTTGTCTCTGTCTCTCTGTCCCTCTCGCTGGCTCGTTGCGCATAATTAGCATCGGGCCTAACCCCAGTTGTAACCCCCTTGGTGCCGAGAGTGTGAGGAAATCTTTTTTCCTCGCTTTCATGCCATGTTTGTTGTTGTTTTCTTTTTTTTGTTGAATTTAACATCAGGCAAACTCATAAATATTTCATACAGCATTTGCGTGCGGAATCCTACGTAGTGTTTCAAAAATAAAGTGTATATATGTATGTACATACATATATATGCCCAGTGGTCTGTATGTAGCCCCATGCATCGTTATATATTCAAAAGCTATGCAAATCGATGGCATCAGAAGTCAGAAATCAGTAATCCGAAAAAATTCCAAAAACAGTTTACTACATGTTTAGTTTTCGCTGTTTATTTTGCATACCCGACCAGCTACCTGCAGTCACAGTCACAGTCACAGTCGATTCTCCATTTCTAATTTCCAATGCCCGATTTCCAATTCCCAATTCCGATTCCCAATTCCGATTCCGATCATACATATCCGCTGACGCAAGCGCCGGACTGTAGGCCCTCTGTCAATGTGGAGCGTCCTTCTTTTTCTTGGTTTTTTCTTGTAATATGTTAAACAGTTTTTTTCCGGCTCTGCTCTTGCACCTTGATTATAATGCCAGGCAACGACTGGGTGAATCACTGAGGGGCGTAATGCCCCAAGGTGCTCGAATACCAAGTCGGATAGTGCCAGGTGTACTATCTAGCGATAACGTTTAATACTGATATTCATGTTACAGATTGTGGGCACGGTTCGGAGGGGCTACTAATCAAATTATAGTTAGTTTTTTATATTAGAATACGCCAGCTTATCAGGCGTAAGTTGGTAGCAAAGTGCTGATTTTTAACACTGTTGCGTTGGCTATTGTACTTTTGTCGCGGATTGTGTAATACATTGAATTAGATATGTCTGGCTCCAGATAGTATGGATATTGTTTAGAAAAATTAAATGGATCGATTGTATCTAAATTTTAATAGGTTTGTTTATTTGCTATTTGAAAGCTGTTATTGGAAAAATCGCTGTAATAGTAAGTTCTAGAATGAGAAACTTTTTTGCTCTTGATTTAAACTTGATTAAACTTACCCGAGCAGAAGTTAAGTATTTCTTCTATTTTTGTACCTATTAAGAACTCTGTTATTTATAGAGATTATCCCCATTGTATATTGTGTATATTACTAACATTTTACTTTCGTCATCTTTCTCAGATCATTGGCACCAAACAAATACTCGTACGCCCTGATGGCTACTTCATTAAGGATCGCACCATATCTAGCTCATCGGACAACTCGAATGCTACAAACAACACAGCCTGCTCGCCGCCCCTAGCCATTGGCTATGCCGGCGATAATAGCTCAAATATTAACAACAATAATAATAATAACAACAACAATACAACGAATAACATCACAAATGCGAGCGGAAGCAGCGGGAACAGCGCCACAAACGGCATCTGTCTGAGCACCTTGGAGAACAGCAGCGAACTCATATTGCCCATCGCCGAGGCTCAAGCTGCTGGCAAGCCGCTCACCGAGGCTATCGAAGAGGTAGGTGGAAGATGAAAGCGAAAAAGAAGAGAGGGAAAGCACTGAAGAAAAAATGCATAGAGAGAGAGAGAGAGGGAGACAAGTGGGTGAAAAGAGTACGAGAGTACGAGAGACAAAAAGTGGGGGACAGAAGCCGAGAATTGCAAATAGGAAGAAGTCAAGAAGAGTTGATAAGGGTAAGGGATAAATAACGGTTACGAAGAGGCAGATAAGAGTGAGATAAAGAAGAGAGAAAATAAGGAGGATGATGATAGAATAAGGAATGAAAGAGAATAGTAAATAACGAATAAGTAAGCGGAGAAAGGAAAGAGAGATGAGCGATTGGAGCAGATAATTAGGCGATAAGTAGAAGAAAAACAGGACAAAATGCTTGATAAGCTAGAAGAAATAGTGCAAAGTAATAGGAAAAAAGTTGAAGATAAGGAACAGGAGCAGGGGATTAAGTAACTATCTTAAGGAATAAATGGGAAGAATGTAAGAAGATGGATAGAGGAAAAATATAAAAATAAGGCAATAAAAGAAGAGTGTGATGGAACGCGGAGGAAAGGTTAAGAAAGTGCGGAGAAGAAGAAAATATGAGAAGTGAAAGAATTGAGAGAAGATATCGAAAAGTAAAGGCAGAGGTAAGTCAATGGAGAGGAAACGAAAATATGTGGGTCATAGCGGGATAAGAAAAGTGGGGAGGACATTACCATCCGCTTATCGCACGGGGGAGTCGCTTCAGATAAGATAAGTCCAACAGAGATAGAGAGTAAGAAAGAAAGTGAGTGTGTGAGAGAGAGAGAGAGAGAGTGAGAGAGAGAGCGAGGGAGAGCGAGGGAGAGAGAGAGAGAGCGAGAGTGAGAGAGAGAGAGAGAGAGAGACAGAGAGAGAGAGAGAGAGTGAGAGAGAGAGTGAGAGAGGGAGGGAGGGAGATAGGGAGAGGGAGAGAGATAGCGCGAGAGTGGGAGAGAGAAAGAGAGGGAGAATGAGGGAGGTAGAGCTCTATATTTAGTCCATGTGATAATTCCACTGAGCTCCGGTTCAGCTCTCAACTTGTGAAACACTTTGGCTCAAGACGGGTTAATTAAACCATCCATAGATAAGCGAACAAAATAAATTAGTCAATAATTCATGCTGACTGGAATAGTTTGGATGGTTCTTCTTGTCGAGTCATTGGGGATTGCATTTTCCCATATAGTATTTTAGCCCTGGCCAGCGCCACTGATTGGGAGCTGTGCCGGAGCGTTCGACCTGGAATCTTATCACAGTCTCTGATAAGCAACAGTGCGCTACTTGAGCATTTTGACAAGCCCCTGGCACCCGGCCAGCCCTTTAACGTTGTCATTACGGAAATGTAAGCTCTTTGGGGTAAATACTTATGTAGAACCAAGTAGATGTTTCAGATAAAGGTTCTCCCAGTTTGACAATGAGTTCTGTAAACTTGGGTGCAGTCTGTGTTATAGTTTTGTATAAATATGTCACGTATATGTATTATGCATTTAAAGGGAAATATGGTGTATATATACTGATACTGATATATATATGTATATATATTATCTTAAATGAAAACAACTAGATATATATGCCTCTCTTCTTTTGATCTAAAAGCTAAGATTATGATCCATGCTGATTAAATTTAGTGCAGAGACTGCATTTCGGAATCTTAGAAATGAAAATCTCTAAAATTATATATTGCTTCTACAAGTTAAAAAGACAAAAAAAGTGGAACTAATCGCTGTAAGATCAGACAGCATCAATTCAGTATAAATGTATATACTAGGATAGATACTACAAGGTTGTTAAGTCTTCGGTAACTCGTGGGGTATGTTTCTCCCCTTGTGACAGCTACGGGAACGAAGCAAACATTATAGCCGATACTAAACCAATTGAATAAAGTAGATGGCGTGACCTCCGACTAGAAGTCTTAATGAACTCAGTAACTGTAATCTGTGGAGTGTGTGCCTAACTAACCGGGATCATTAAGGTGTTGTTGTACTCTGCACCTGGGTATCATTAATCTACTTTATATAGTGTGTGGACGGCTATGAGCTATGCCAATTAGATGTCATAGCATTATATTATATAGAAGTGCATCTTTGGCAACTCAAATGCGGCATCAGATCCGTAAGCAACACGTGATGTAATGCCAGCTCAGAGATTAAGCGAGAGAAGGGCGAGAGAAGTACTGGCTATTGTGTGTGTCTGCCTTGGCTGGCATACTAATTTGCTTGGTCAATACACAGATGGCTAATAAATGGCCAGAATGTTGCTACGGCAAATATTTGCCCAGGGGGCAAACCTTTGTGGCCTCTACAAAGGGTTTAGCCAGCTGAGATATGGCAGCTCCATTCAGAGATACGTCAGAGATGCGACTAATGCGACATAAAGCTGCTTGTTATATTTACTCACGATGACATGGCTAAAACCGTAGCTAAACAATTTGTTATTGTTGTTGTTGTTGTTGTTTTTTCCATTTAATTGACAATAATTGCAGCAAGAAAAGCAACAAAAACAGATACTAAACGGGTTTAAATAAACTGCATTTGTAACCTACAAACGTATGCCAAAAGAATTTACATAAAGCCGAATAATCCCCATAAAACCTTTTGTCAGAGTGAACCATTGAACTTTACTCTCTGACTGTGGATTACTATTTTCAGCAACATTTCAAATATCAGCTAATATCTATAGAAACGTTTTTTTGATTTGGTTTTTTAGAGCGTGTTCTCAGCTAACAAATCGCTTCTTTAAAATATATAATATTTTTCAAGGTACAGGAGTTGAATTTTATATTTGATTTGGAAAAGACTATAACATTTGTGCATTACTTTGCATGATCTGATATGCTTTAAGATCGTATTCAAGGATTTTCCAGAGGTCTTCAATCATCTTGGGTGTCAAATGAGGGAAATCTTATATTGGGGAAATCTTATATGCTTGATATCTATATTTAAAGCGTGTTTCTAAGATTTTGGAAACTCCAACCTTCAGTCAGAAATGGGGCACACAGATTTTATATATAATACAAAAATACCCAGACCGGAAAATGTAGGGTAATACGTATTAGTATAATATAGTATGTTGTTTCGGGTTAGTTCAAGTGCCCAGTATAAAATGTACCCCTCTTATACATATGTGTTCCGTTCAGTTCGATGCCTATTTACGCTCTCTATCGCTGCACGATACGGAGATTAAACTGATCACCGATGGGCAGCTGCCGTTGCGCCAGTGCCTGCATCGGGAGGCCAGCGCCAAAGACGTTGAGCTGCCTGCCTATTACAACAGATTCAGCGATCTGCGCAAGGAGTTTCAGCGTTACAAGTCGGGTGATCTATCGCGTGCCCTGGTGCCGCTGAAGGACATCAAGAAGATGCTGCAGTCACCCGTTTTGCCCATGCCGCAGTCCATTGGCGAAATGCTTAAAGGTGAGTGTGCCTTGTTGCTCCTTTTCCTGTTCCTCTTCGATAACAGCTACATATATTTTCTTTGTAGAGCTCAATGCAACGTCTGTGGAAGATAATGACTTCTATATACGCGAATCTCGCGATATGGTCACTGTGATTCAAACATTGCTCCAGGCGGGTGAGTTTTGCTATGCGAAGATTTTCAAGTGTTTAAATACTAAAGAGCAAACCTTTTTCTGTAGGTCATAAATTTGATACAAATGAGCTCGTTAATCTAATACTGGAACCTGGCATTTGGTAAGTGCTGAGAGCGAAAAGCGCAGTTTTTAGGTTAAAGACGGTTAAACTTAGCCTAGGCCGATTCGGGATGAAATAAGGAAGTGTTTTGGGAATAGAAGTGAATAAATATTGGGCTAATATTAATCCTAGGATATTGTCTGAGCTGTAATTAATTGATATCAATTGTTTCTTTTTAGTCATTCTAGTATGATCTGCATATTCACACAATTTTGTTCTTAAGATTTCGAGTACATTTCATTCTTAACTGTTCTTTTAAAAGAAACGAATCATTCCTGAATTTAAAATTGACAAAATGCTTTCTATTTTGAAATTAGTGTAAATCCGACTCAATTGAAATTCTTTATTCAACAATTCTTAGTACCGCATTCGAGTAGAGTATTTAGAATATTCGGGATAGAATAGTTCTTTTGTTTATAGTTTAAAAATTTCGACCAACACCAGATTTCGATAATCTTTAACTTGATTTGAGTACAAAACCTTGAACATTTTCCTGAGTGCCCTTTGTCAAGATATAAGATGATCTTAAGATTTCAGTAGCCATATTTTGATTCTATAGTGTTTCAAGGAAATAGACTTAAGACTTTGATAAGAATGCTAAAGATACAATGGATATTTGAAGTCTTACAAGTTGGAATAATTATTAAAACAATTAAGTAAACTTGAAAATATTGCCAAATAAAAAATTGTGAGGCAAGGAGTCAAGTTATGATAAGTAGCAATATAATATTACTATCTATATATAGAAGAGATCTCAAACTAAATAGAATTTGTAAAGGCAGCATTCACAGAAATTTGAGTTCAAAATGAAATTGTTTTCCAAATTGCAAGAGCAATTTATGCGACCAGAAAAGCTGATAGAATCGAAGAATATAATAGTACTTACCAAGCTATCATCAAGTTATATCATTGATACCAGATACAATAGACAATGCGTATTATTTAAAGAAAAGGATAGTCAAATATATTGATAAGCCGCACACTACTTGAGAGTCTGACAATGTTCGAGACTCTTGTTCTTTAGTACCTGCCCTCGCTTCAATTCACGACCGTCAAACCCCGCAAACACTCATTCTCTCGAGCAATATGAGTAACACTCAAACTCAGTTCGAGTCTCAGTTTCAACCTGAGAGTCTTTCAAGCTGTGAGTAAATTCGGCGCCTTGGCTGCACTCCACCAAATTTGTGTTAAGGTCTGCACTAATTCGAGTCCCAACTCAAAATCTACTCAAATGTACAAAAAAAAAAAAAAAACAAAAACGAAAGAATATTAAAAAAAAAACATTAAAAAATGTTACTCAGAACTCAGAACTGTGAGCGATGCGTCGCGACAAAATCGCGGAATGGATCGTGGCCGGAGCGACAAGCGGCTCAGTCAGCGATTGGATCGGGGCGCGATAAGAACTCGTACACGGGGAACGGCAGATCTTTCAAGTATTGAGAATAGGAAACGCATCGAATTGTGAATCGCCGATGAATTGTGACTATTGTTATCGCCAAAGAAGAGAGAAAGAAAACAAACCTTTGCCTTTGGCTACAATCATAAGTGTGTCACATCCAGAGTGGAAGTTTGCATAGAAAACTGTGCCCAGCCCAGACATAGCCAAGAGCAAAAAAACCTATTAAAATTAATTGCAATTAGTCGCCAGGTAAAGCAAATCAGTGCAAAACATTCAGACTGTAAATTTTGATTATTTTTTTTTTTACGTTTTGTACTTTTTGTGCAGTCGCTGCTTCTTTTGATTATTCATGTTTCTATTTGTTTTTGTTCTGACGGACTCTGTCTGTGCGAATGTCTGTGTGTTTATGTGTGTGTGTGTGTGAAAAGTCAGCAAATAAATGTTTATGTTCTTGAAAAACGAAACGTGACTTGAGACAAGAAACTTAAACAAAAAATAAAAAAGAAAGAACTAAATAACAAGTCCAAAGACGGCCAAGTCTAGCCCCGTTGCATAACTAAGGCGCAGCTTTAGGGTCTAAGCAGGGTCTGGTAAATAGAGCTCTCAGCTCTCCTTACTATTCTACGAAATCGAATGTAATTGTAAACTGAAATCAAAATTTTCTTCCTGGAATTTTTCTTTTTTCGCTTTGTGTTACCTTTTTTACAGCTCAATTGACGACGAGGTGGACGGCAATTGCATTGTGCGTGCCCGTGGTTTGCCCTGGCAGAGCAGCGATCAGGATATTGCCAAGTTCTTTCGCGGACTCAACGTAGCCAAGTGAGTAGAAACCGAAAAAAAGAGGGTAGAGCGCAGCGCTAGCCGAATATTACATACCCTCACAGACGTTTGATGGCAAGACGTTATTAATAAAAGAACTCAACTATCAGATAATCGCTCGTATATGCTATGATAGTCTGATCATTTTTCAAATTAATGCTCAACTGTTTGAACCTAGGCTCTGATAATTGTCTAGATATATCTCTAGATATCTTCAAATGAACTTAATTATTGTCCATTCTTCATTCTGGCCCAACATCACAAAGTTCATCAACTTCATATAAAAATAAAAAAACCTGTCTAATGCGTTACATGTTTTGTGATAAATTCGTCCGACCCGCTGGGAGGGTATAATAAAATAGATCGACGTAACCCATTGATAAGCTGTGCGCTGGCCCCGACGCTTATCAAAGTTCAGCGGGTCGGCGGCAGATTATCTGACGCCAGATGAAATTCTTTGCTACATGCCAGATTTTTCTTTATCATATGCTTCTACAAAAACGCTCTCAACTGCTTGAAATTCTCCTATTGACCTCTCTCTCTCTCTCTCTCTCTTTTTCTCTCTCCCTTTCTCTCCCCTGCAGAGGCGGCGTTGCTCTGTGTCTGTCGCCGCTGGGCCGGCGCAACGGTGAGGCATTGATACGTTTTGTTTCCCAGGAGCACCGCGACATGGCACTGAAGCGGCACAAACATCACATTGGCTCTCGCTATATTGAGGTGTATCGCGCCTCGGGCGAGGACTTTCTGGCCATAGCCGGCGGCGCATCCAATGAGGCGCAGGCGTTCCTCTCCAAGGGCGCCCAGGTGATAATACGTATGCGCGGTCTGCCCTACGATTGTACGCCCAAGCAAGTGGTAAGTGCGGCCGAGCTCTCGAATGCTATGCTCAGAGCAAAAATGCCGGTTCAAATTCCTCGTATATAGGGTTAGATTTCAGGTAGATTTAAGATTAAATTTCAAGCTTGCGAGTCATCTTAAATTAAGTATAAGCTATGCTATGTGAATTGTTTGTTATAGCTATAAAATTAAGAAAAATATGCTTGAATTGCTTGAATGAAGTATAACATAAGATTAACAAGAATTTGCATGCTAGAAATAAGAGAAAATACCTTTTCATTTGCATTTTAAAAGAATATGGCTGCTTGCAAAGGTGGTCTTAATTTGAGTACAACATTTCTTAGATTGAGAGTTTAGAATTTATGAAAATTTTGATTAAAAAAAGTCTTAAAATGGAATTCCCTGCTCAGTTTTGGAAATTTTAAGCTGATTAATACGAGTGTACTCATTCTTTATCTCTCTCTCTCTCTCTCTCTCATATTTTCCCTCCCGCGCTCTCTGTCTCTCTGTCATTTGCAGCTGGACTTTTTTACCACTGGCGAGGCGCCGTGTCATGTGCTCGATGGCAATGAGGGCGTTCTGTTTGTAAAGAAACCCGATGGTCGCGCTACTGGCGATGCCTTTGTGCTGTTCGCCAACGAGAGTGATTCGTCCAAGGCGCTGGGACGGCATCGCGAGTCCATTGGCCAACGGTATATTGAGCTGTTTCGGTCGACGACCGCGGAGGTGCAGCAGGTGCTCAATCGATCGATGGACCCGAAGACCTATGAGTCGAACAATCATGGCCAGCCGCCGTTGATAGCACAGTTGCCCACCATGCAGTTGCCGTTGCTGCCGCAGGTGGGTGCCGCCGCTGGCCACGCCCTCAACCCGCTGACAGCTAACGCTAGCCACGCTAACTTGTGCCCCCAACTTACCCATGCCCCACAGCATCTCATCACCTCGGGCACCACCAAGAACTGCATACGGCTGCGCGGCCTGCCCTACGAGGCCATGGTGGAGCATATCTTGCACTTTCTGGACGACTTTGCCAAGCACATTATCTACCAGGGCGTGCATATGGTCATCAATGCCCAGGTGAGCAGGAATCCCAATAAGTATACCTTATGCCTTTCGCTTAAATCCGTTTCGGTGTCTTGTAGGGCCAGCCCAGCGGAGAGGCCTTCATCCAAATGGACTCCGAGGATTCGGCCCGGCTGTGCGCCCAGCGCAAGCACAATCAGTTCATGGTCTTCGGCAAGAAGTTTCGCTATATTGAGGTCTTTCAGTGCTCCGGCGATGACATGAATCATGTGCTCAATGGCGGCCTCGGCTCGCCAGTGGCACCGCCGCCGCATCCGGGACATGCGCATTTGGCCGCTGCCGCCGCTGCTGCTGCTGCTGCTGCCGCCGCCGCCGCTGCGGGCAAACAGCCATCGCTGCTCTCTCCGGGTATGTTAGCTCAACCGCCGCCGCCACCCACCGGCGCTCAGGGCATCGGCTCACACTCCCATACACACGCACACTCACATTCACACACGCATGCGCACGCACACACACATGCTGCTGCCGCGGCCGCAGCTGCTGCAGCTGCTCATCATGCATTGCAAACATCGCCGGTGGCCGCTGCCGCCGCTGCTGCCTCCATGCTGGGCGCCACCTCACATGCACCCCTCACCGCCGGCACGGCCAGCGGTCTGGCCGGCTTTATGAGCGCCTCGCCGACGGCCACCATATCCAGTCATTCATCGCTGGGCTCACTGTCCAGCAGTGGCTTGTCCCAGGGTGGCCTCTCCGCGGCACACGCCGCCTATGCCTTTAATCTTTCGCTGCCGGCCATGGCTGGCGGTAATTCGGCAGCCGCCGCGTCCAATCCGGCGCTGCTCGCCCAGCAGCAGGCACAGTTTATAGCGCAGCAGAGTCTGCTCGCTCGCCAACAGGCGGCAGCTGTGGCCGCGGAGCAGCAGCATCATCAGCTCTATGCAAATGCCACAATGCTGCAGCACCATCCGCTCTATATGCAGCATCCGGGCGCCGCCGCCGCCGCTGCCGCTGCCATGGGCCAGCCGCAGTTTGTGCTCATGCAGCGACCCTACCTGCAGCCCTTTCAGCTTGGCTACATACCCACCGCGGGGGGCTATCAGTTCGCCGGCGCCGGCTCTGCCGCACCGAGTGCCAGTGCAGCTGGGGCTGCAAGTGCCGCTAACAATGCCGCCTTGGCGCTTCAATCACATTCCATGAAGCGCTCCTATGAGAATGCTTTTCAGCAGGATCCGACTGGAGCAGCGGCTGCAGCGAGTGCTGCTAAGCGCGCGTTGACCCGAGCGCCAAGCAGCGTTTACTCCTACTATAATCCGGGCATTTAGTGGAGTTCAAACATGATTGATGGCTTGATTGACTTCAAGCTCATTCCGACTGTCTCTGTTTGTTATCAATCATGGATGATTGTTGAAACTTCAGCTTTTAAAGCATATTCCATTTGGGCACTTAGAGCTTTTTGTTTGTTCTTTATCAATCACAATTGAATGATGTAGGATGTACTGTCAATGAAACTCCAACACTTCAAGCACATTCCAAGTCATTTGGATTTGTTTTCAATCATTTTGGATTGCGCAAGATAAATAAAACGCTTCAAACAAAAGCAAATCTTATTTACATTTTATCAATCATGATTGATTGATCAATTTTTCCATAAATGAAACTCCGACACTTCAAGCACATTCCAAGGCTTTACATATTTTTTGTTCGTTATCAATCAAGATTGATTGATTGACGCTTATCGAATTGAACCTCGGCTTTTATCAGGCGACAATGTTTGCAATGCATCTTGAGTGGCAGAACATGCAATCCATATAAATACCATAGCTCATCTTGGCAACACACACACACACACACATACACATATCAGACATTTTGTTAGCGCTTAAATTCGTTTTTTCTATTGTAAATTTTTATAGTGAAATTTCGTAGTCGTAAGTCTTTTAAAAATCCAAGCGAAAAGTAAACGGAAATACTTTTAAGCATTTTGTCTAAGGTTTAAGCATTGCACACAAACACGCACATATACTGCACACACACACACACACACACACACACACACACACACACACACACACACACACACACACATACAAAAACACACGCATACACTACTCACACCCACCACCCACAACACACCCGGGCAAGCTAACAAAAATGTGCAACAAAAAATTGTTTTCGTTTTATCTTGGACTATTCCAAATTGTTTGTAAACTAAAAATTAATGCAGCTGATTCGTAAGTTTATGAATCTAATCTATATAATACTTAACACTGCTCTGTGTATTGTGTATGTGCTTGTGTGTGTGTGTGTGTGTGTGTGGGTGCGTGGAGTGTGTGTGCGTGTGTCTGTGTAGTGAACTGTAGTGGGTGTGTGTGTGTGTGTGAATGTGTGTGTCTGCGAAACGCTACTTCAACAACAGAGGCTAATGTCCTTCAAGTAGCGAGCGTTGGCTGTTTACGTCTGTGTGTGTTTTTGTGTGTGTGAGTGTGTGCCACGCCCATCAAGTGCAATTCATAAATTAATATTTAAGCATAGGCACACACCCGATACACACACACACACACACACACACACTCACTGCGTGAAGGGCGTCAGGTGTTGGCTCATGCGTAAAAAAAAAATTTCAACAAATTTAAAGCTAAATCGAAATGCGCAACAACAACAAATCGAAATCCCTGCCCCGAAACTGTTAAAAGTTTAGACTAGATTAAAACATATATACCACATATATATATACCATATAATAATAATAATAATGGAAAACAATATCTTAGCTTTTAAGACGTACAACTTGTAAAATTGGTTGGTTACACAAAACATTTTTGATTAATATTTGAACTAAGCACTAGAAAACTTTTCCTGTGTCCACAGCTGATGCCACAGACGGGGCATTGCGATCTATACGAAAGTAAAAAAAGACATTCAAACATCTATCTGTGCACTATCCTATATGTAATCCCGATCTACTATATATCTACATATACTCATTATGGGTTAGCATAGATCGCAATGTCCGCTCTTGCCGGCTTTTAACACTCAAAACTCATTTATAAATGGAATTTGAATTTGATTTTGGAAACTTTTTAATGAATGAATATATATATATATATATAGCTTATCGTAAATCGTTATATGTATACCATTAGCCGATAAGTGTGCGTAACTGGTGTTAGTCGCAAATTGGAATTCTTATCGATATACATATATCAACTCTGAATTTACTTTGTGTGTTCTCTGTCATCACTAATTTTAGTTTATAGTCAAATCTCTGAAAACTCCCTCCCCCCTTTTTCTCGCTCCCTCTCTATGTCTCTGACTCTATATACTCACTCGTATATACGTCTTTATATATACGTACATATCTCTGGATATCAAGAAGGGATGAGTCCAAATTGCTTTTTATCATTTGTACGTCTCTTAGCGCTTTAGTGTCTACATCTGATCTGATTAAATACATATATGGTTATGGATATTTTTTGGGTTTATGCTCTAAGTATATATCTACAAAATACGATTATATAGTATGTCTGTCATTGTCTTTGGGTTGTGTGTGTTTTGTGGCCACCTAATTACACATTCAAGGTGTGTAGAATGCGCTATAATAATCCAGAATCGGTCCGAGCAGAGAGTCAACAAAAAAAACTTTTACCGATCCTAACTCCTCTTCTGCGTCTAACAAACAGTTTTGCGCTGCTTCTTGCATTTCTATATATAAAATAAAATGGATACAGATTTAAAGCATGGGAAAGATTTTCATAGCTTAGCATCTAGTTTAATTGTTAGTTAACTTTTAGTTCATACGACAATCGAGTGGTTTCCCATGGGTTTTTGCAATACATACATTTACGATCTATGGCTTCCATACAAAAAAAAAAAAAAAAAAAACTCATAAGCAGCCACTTAAAAAACAATTTTATTAATAACAATTATAATACAGAATACATTTTGATTAACTTAATTAGTTTTTAGCGCACAAAAACAAAAAAAAAAAAACAAACAAATTTTGATATTTCATAATTTTTTTAATGCTTAGTCTAAAGACAATCAAAACTTTTATTACAAAAAATTTTATACTTCAATAAATATACATATCGCTACATTCTTATCTTTAAACAATGCTCGCAATACACATTCTCTCGGTTTCGCCCTCCCTCTGCGATTCTCATGCAATATAACCTCAATCTAAAGTTCTCTCTCTCTCTCTATATGTGTGTACTACACTTACATTTTCGGCTATATTTGCCCTAATGTAGACAAATTTGTAATCTATTTTTAATCGATAAATTTAGCTGACAGTCGAAATTATGCTATCGTTTGCTCAGTCTAGCTGCTCTTTAAATTCTCTTCCCTCACTTGTATTTTCCTTTCACACACTCTTCCTCTCATCCCTCTATGCTGAGATATACACATGTATTTGTAACTTTTGGGTTTGGGCTTGGGTCTAGCTTTATACGTATTTTCAGGCACATCCCCTCAGGTCTCTGTTCTCTGTGGCCGCAGCGGGTGCTTAATTTTTTTGGACGGCGTTACGAGTTGCCACTTGTTAAAATTTTGACTGATTTTTGCAATTGGAAATTCATGGTTTATATTATGTCTCTCTTTATAATATTTGACTGTGTGTGTGAGGGCAACTGCGTAACGTCTTAAGTGAAATGTGGAGTCATAAAACGTAAAATGTAAAACGTAATCCGTAATACCACCTAGCGCTATTCTATAGAAACACGCATCTTGTATGTAACACAACAAATGAAGGAAAAGTACAAAAAATTAAAGACAACGTCGAGCTATCGACTAATAAACTATCAAGCAATCGATAACTTATCGACTTGCCATCAATAAGCTGTCAATCGATATATTTTCGACAAGCAATTGGTCGGTAACCGATTAGCTATCGATTAGCATATAAATAAAAATCGATAAATGATCGATAACAATAATGGGTCCTCTGCTGCTTTTGTGTAACTCGTTGAGGAACTGGTTGTGCTCTCCTAGACCTAACTGTAATTGCATATATATGTTACGATAACGATAACGATAACTCGATTCTTTACTCATACGCCGTCGTTGTTGTCAATGGTCCAGCTGTGTGTGTTGTTGGTTTCTTTTTAATTTTTTTACATTTTTGAAGCCTGGTTGGTGCTTGGATTAAACAAAAACAAAACAAAAAACTGATCGGGATAAAAACATGTTCTTAAGTTTACTATGTGCGCAAAATGTATTCATGGTCTCTGGGTAAAGTGGTAAATATATATACATATATATATACATATATATATATATATATATATGTGCATTTATACTGATATTACATACATATCTTCAAAATCAAATTACAATTACCTTATACTACATGTCTACTCTACCATATTTTGCAATTGTCTAAACGGTGAGTGTTTTTGAATACGATTATACTTAACTTGAATTAAAAGTCGAAAAATAAAATAATATTAAACAAAAACTAACAATTGAACTAACCCTAACTACAACAATATTTACTTATCTTAACCAAAACTCAAGTCAGTTGCATTTGCAACGCGTCTATTTTCTACAACCTTTTTGTGTTTGCTTCCTTTTTTTGGAGTCTGCATTTACTTTGGCTTTCTTCAGACTAACAATCTATTCGAGTTCAGAAAAAAAATATAGTATACCCAGCCATACTCACAACACTGACTTTCAGATATTTGTTGTTGTACTATAAGTTTAATTTCTAGCATTTATTTCCAATTATAAATTTATTTGCTTTTCCTTCTGTAGGTACCACTGTGCTGGGTGCTCATTTTGGTGCACATTTTCCGGCTTATGGTGCGCCGCCGCCGCCGCCGCATACCCCGCTGCTGGCCACGCCGCGAGCTCATCACGCTCATGCCCACGCCCACGCCCATGCCCATCATCATCATCACCATCATCATGCATCGGCGTTTTATCCGCCGCCGCTGGTCTACTGGCCGTATCCCAGTCCGCCCGTTTCGCCCACCACCTACTACAGCCAACCGGGCGCCCATTCGCCTTCCCAGCATCAGGCAATGGTGAGTAGGCGACAGCTGTATTTATGCATATGTTTGTACTAACTGATTGACTGGCTGACTGATTGATTGATTCGAGATTTATTTATAGAACAAATCGCCAAATATTTGCATAGTTTTTTCGACTCTTGCAATTCCCAATTATTCTATTATAAATATGTAACTTTGAATTATAATATATTTCACAGTATCCGGTGGACTTTTTTCCACCCTCGCCGCTGTCACCACCCAACGCCGGTCTCATACTCACGCCCAGCAAGAATGCCGTGCCCTTTGTGCCACCAAAGACCACAGTTAGCAGCAACAACAACAACAGCAGCAGCAATACCAGCATCAACAATAGCAGCAGCAGCAAACAAACGGCCACGACGACTATAACGGCCGCCACTGTAGCGGTGCCGCCGCCGTCGCAGTCGCCATCTTCGCCCGCGCCTATTGTGAATGGCGTTGGAGCTGCTGCGCCTGCTCAGCCTGCGAGGGCGACGACGCCGCCAATGCTTAGCGTGGACACAAACCACACGGCAAGTGGGACAACGCACGCCTTGAAAACTGGCAACCCGAACGCTGCGGCCAATGCCACGCCCATTGTGAGCAACTCCTGCGTGGAGCTATATATAACGTAGATACGTCTCTTTATATCTTTCTTACTCTCTCTCTCTCTCTCTCTCTCTCTCTTACTCTCGCTATTTATTGAGAAAGAATTTGTCTTGCCAATCGAAGAAACTTGTTAGTAGTCTAGTTTAGAACCAACTATAGATAAGTCGCTAGCTCAGACACAAACCATTAGCAAACGCTGCGCGGCGAATTGCGGCAGCCGCACTTAACGACACGAATCTCGCCGCAAACGCCTCTCCCCCCCTCCCGAAACACTTCTAACAGAAATGTTAAGAGAGAATTTCATGAATTTTTAATAGAATCGGTTTTAATTAATGCTTTAAGTAGACGCCCAGTGCAAATTGCAAACTCTATTTATTATTGAAATGCTGCATTAAATATATATATAACACACACATACATGCATATATATATATATATATATATATATATATATATATATATATTCCAAATATAAACATTAGCAAATTAGCAAAAGAATACAACTACAAATTTATCCCTAGTCAATAGTCAAATTATTTATGCAATTATCTAATTTTAACTGCATGTTAAATGTTATGTCGAAAAAGAAAAACAAAAAAACAAAAACAAATATATTGTGCAATTGTCAATGCAGGCAAATGCATTGCCAAAATCAGTCAAAATATGAATAAATAAAATTATTAATTGAGTATGCGTTAAATAATGTTAATATAATGTTGCTGATGCTGATGATTCAACCACGTTTTGTTTAGGCTAAGCCATCAAATCTTTGTTATTTTACGTACTCGTCAATGTGAAACCAAGAAACCAATTGTCTATTTAAACAAAAAAATAAATCTGTTTTTTACTTGTTAAGTTTCAGTTCGATAAACAAAAATACGATATTATCAATTGTTTTCAAGTATGCAATTATTAAAATAAATCAATAAACAAAACCAAACTTAAATAAAACACATTTTAAGATTCTCTATGCCGTAAGCATTTCCATTGCCGTGCCTTAAACGCTCCAACTGGATTTACTGCTGCTTGTGGTATTTCCTAATGAATTACCAGGCGAGCAGCGTCTGCAGCTGACAGCTCTGATCTTGTTGTTCCATTTCTTTCCAATGTAGGATGCACGCACTTGGAAGAGAGCGGAATGTTGTGAGTGCGAAGCTTTTCCGCTCAGAATCAAAGAGTAAAGAACACGCAGGCGAAAGAGTGAGCATAGCAGAATTAGGTTATGAGTGCTCAGCTGCGCTTAAAGCATTTTGCACGCACACATCCTAAGTGAAAGCATATCTAACATGCACAAAAAAGCAAGCTGTTTCCGTTGCTGTGGGCCTGATAGTTCGTTTCGATAAATGCGACAGCAAAACAGCATTGAGCAGCTAATTAAATTTGGTATTTTCATGCCACTTTTGCCTACGGTCAATTTATTTCCAATTTAATGCCAAATTTGTTGATTTTCTACGCGTTGCACCAGGCGAACATAATGAACAGCAGATGGCTTAAAGTCGCTTGTTGCGAAGGGCGGACGCACACACGCACACATTGGAAGAACGTTTAGAGAGCACAACAACAAGCACAATGCAAGCATAACAGAACTTGTGGTGAGCAGCGCTCAGCGCAGCTTTGACTTCAGCTCTGGGCGCGAATTCACCACAGCACTCAGCACAGCTGTTATCTTAGATCTCGGTGCTGCGCTGTCAGCTTTGTGGTTTGCGAGCACAGGTAACATGAAAACAATATCAACTGGCTGTCGTTGCTGTTCGCCTGGTTTTGTGTCTTGAATAATAACGAAATTTACTGTGTCCTCGGCGCAAAAACATTATTCCGCCTGCTCACCTCAGCTCTGGCTTGACAATTTAAGCCAATCAAATCCATGGGAAAGGAGAAACATTAACAAGTTGCTTGATTTATTTACTTTATTTAAACAACAATTAAAAACGCATTCACAATTAATTTCAATTAATATCTAATTAATGAGCCGACAATTGGACGACATTAAAACTAACAGTTGCAGCGATAAGTGGGCCGTCGTTAGGGCCGTAAATAAACACATATATTTGCAATCTGATTTGATAAATCGTTGACAAATGGCGTTACAAACGGACGAAAGTCCCACCGACCAGTTAAAAGTATGCACGGTCGTTGTGAACCATCATCCGGTCGCACCGTACCATAAACCACATTTAAAATAGATTAAAAATTTACGCCTCGACGGGGGGAGCAAGAGTTTTAGTTTTTTTGTCATTTTTATTTTTATGCAGCATCATTTGCTGCACCTGATGACGGGTCAAACGCTCCCCCTCCAGGCTGATGTCCACATGATAATTTATCAGTGGCTGCTGTTTTGGACATGCTGCTAACTGATGCTTCTGCTGCTTCTGCTGCTGCTGCTGTTGATGCTGCTGTTGCTGCTTTTCTTCTACCAGCCCTCCTCTGCCCTGCAGCTGTCCGTGGCGCCTATCAAAAGTGCATTAGGCGTGGTCCTGCGGCGCACCATTTGCGTTGACAAGTTTGTCCTGGCTAAACGAAAAGCGCAAAGAAAACAGTTGGTTAATGCGACAAAAATGCAATGCGAATGTGTGTGTGTGTGTGTGTGTGTGTGTGTTTGTGTTTGTGTGTGTGCTTGTGTTTGTGGAGGCAATGGCTAAAGGCTTGTGGTTTAGTGGTTCGAGATTCGAACTTCGCGGGGCTGTTTGGCATTTTTATGGCCGCACACTCGAGTTGGCAGTGCACTTCCGCTAATGCAGCAGGAAATGGCAAATAAATCTCATTTGTAATCGTAAAATATATATTTTAAGAACTTTGAACCAGCAGCGGCCACACACACACTCACGCACACTCGCACACACGCACACAACAATAAAGATGCGCCGCCAAAAGTTGTGAAATAGTTGCGAAAACTTTTTCCGTTGCCACTCGAAAGTAAGTCAATAAAAATGCCTCAACAAGCGATGCAACGCGTCCAAAAAGCAAACAAGAAAAAAGTATGAGAAATACCAGAAAAAGGATATCGGCATATTTTGTAAAGCTTAGCGACTTAGCGACTGTCGCCAACTGCCATCGAGAGGCGCACAAGGACACTTTCCGGCTGGTTTTAAGCCCTGGAAACTTTTATTGATTTAGCGGCATTATTTCAAATTTTATTTTGCTCGCAATAATATTCACTTAAGTGAATACCCACCAATACCATGAATCATTGCATAAATAAATTAGGTTTTTGTTGAAAATTTGTTACAGGATTTCAGTTAACTGCAGCCTGAGAGCGAGCATGCATATAGCTAAGTCAGGAGGTGCTTTGGGTTAGGGGCAGCAACAAATACCTTACACTGGGCCTGGGATTTGATGCCGGAAACCTTTTTTATAGCTGACTGCGGTTCTAAGATGGATTGGAAGAGAAGAAATAGGGATCAGGCTTACGTTAAGCTGGAGGAAACTCTGCTCCTGCAAAGAAGAAAGTTGAAGTCTAGCAAGAGGATATGTTTGGTATGATCTAATAGTTCTGTGAAGGGAATTCTGGCATTTAGCTCTTCACTTCCGACTACGTTGAAGCAGATTCGTTTATTGCCGATGAGTTTGTGTCTGGAATGAAAAAGAAGAGAAAGGAAGACAGTTAAATTCTAGTCAGATATAAGATGTGTTTTATATGATCTACTTGTATTATCTGAGAGGGGAATTCCGGCACTTAACTTAGTCTTTGTTCATAGCAAAGGATAAAAACGATTTGTTTTTGCCCATGAGTTTGTGTCGACATTTACTACATTTACATCTTAATAGCCATTGTGGCTTAAAAGTAAGTGGTCTTATTGTCTAATTATTTATATTGATATAGGCAATAAAAGCAAACAAAAAAACAACACAGCTTTATTTGAAGCCCCACTTTAAGTTTTCCATTTTATTTTTTAAATGCCAAACAATTTCTCAGCTGTGTCGGAGAAAAAGTTCAAACAGCATTTCGACACCTTCACGAATTTTGACCAAATATTTACCCTCAGGATATGCACTCCAGCGACGTGTGTGTGTGTGTGTATGTGTGTGCTCGGAGGAGCTGTCGCACGCCCCCCTCCCGCTTCCGTCGTGCACATTTCCTCTGCGCCTGATGCCTGGTTGTCTGGCAAAAAGAAAATCAATTTCAGGCACATTACGAGAACACAACCCGAACGGAATTTCAAGTTGATTTTATTATTTACTTGTACTTTGGATTTGTACTTCGTACTCTTGTATTTGTATTTGTATTTTGTGTTTGTATTTGCTGTTTGACAGATTTAGCTGAATGCTCAGACAACACACACACACACACACACACACATCAGATTTTAAAACTGCCCAAGGCTGCGCAAAGGCAGAAGGAGGAACAAAATGACTGCATTGCGTCCTTTTGAGACACATTATAAGCACTGGCTAAGCCGAGGCATTCGCTTCGCTTCCCTCTCCGCAAGTCAAATAAATCGAAATATTAAGAGTGCGGCATCCAAGTGGGAACTGAAGATTGAGTCTCCAAATAGAGCCGTGTGCGTGTCGTCTTCATTTAGCGTGACACGAGCTCAAGGGAAGTACTCGAAGGAGTCTAATAGTTGGACTTTATGCGTCTAAATAAAACAGAATAATTTTTATTGATTTTAATTGTAATCGAAATTTCTGGCAAGCTTATACGATCTTATTTCCCAAATCAAATAAACTATTGTAATAATCCATTTCTGTTTACAGCTCTATTTGATTCTAAATAAATATCGATATCCTAAACAAATATCGATAAATATATCGATGAAGCTGCTATCTAGTGATAGATAGTTCATGTATTTATACCCTTAAAACATTTTTAGTCATATGTGCATCGTATATAAGGGACACGCGCTCATCTTTACGTGAGTCTGTCAATGGTTCCTGCGGGCTTCTCATTAGGGTGGACCACAGTTGCGATAGCAAAACTCAAATTTGGAAAGTTATTTTCTTTTTTTTTTTTGCTTTTATCTGATTTAAGCTAAACTACTTTGGGCAATTGATTGTCAAGTGTGTAGAGTGTGTGTAATAGCAGAGTGTTCTTTCTCTCCATCTCGCCACCTACTCTCATGCCCTCTCGCTCTTTTAGCTGGCGGCGCCTGAGCTGGCGCTTTTTGATGTCTGTCTTCAGTTTTCGAGCCATTTTTTCTCTTTTTTTTTGCAGCTCTTGTGCGATTTCATTTACTTTGTGTAAAACACACACACAAAGCCTAAGTAATAGGTGTGTGTGTGTGTGTGTGTGTCTCGTGAGGCAATGAAGTGCATTTGGAGCACACTTGATGCACGTACAGCACGCAGCGCCTTTTTAGATGTATTGTAAATGACTGCAGTGGGCGGCATCGCACTTGGGCACACAGCAAGGGGGCGTGGCGTTGGATTTGTCGACGCGGTTCGTTAGTTTTGACACACAGACAGGAAGAGGAAGTGGGCGTGTGTGAGTGAGTGTGTGTGTGTGTGGCGTCTGTTTGATAAGTGGCAGCAATTTTTATGCTGCCATCTGCTGCTTCTAGCACTCCTTTCAGCTTAGCCATTTTTTGTGTGTGAGTGTGTGTGTCTGTGTATTGTTCCTTAGCCTGACACTACGACAAGCGGGTATCTCGGCTGATCCTTTGGCAAGAAAAAATAAACTAGAAGAAGCACAAAACTGTGGCCCCACTAATGAAATTGTTAATTTTTGTTAGCAAAGTCACGTACACGATGTGTTGATGACGCTCGAGTGTGCCACACGCCTCTCCCCACGACCCTACTCGCGCCTCTGGCAATTGGCAAGGCGCCGCAAAGCCTGGCCTAGGCAGTGCATTGGAAGAGGGGTTGAAAGTTCGGCGGGTGCTGTGCCTCATGCGCTGCAGCCTTTTGGTAGACAATTTGCGAGCGAAACTTAATTTATGTGCAACAGTTTTTCTCATATACATTTTTCTTTTTTGCTGCCGCTAAATCGAAAAGTTTTTGGAGTGCGCCCTGTGATTTTCGCGTGATTTGTGCTGCAATATTTGAGCACAAAAAACAGTTATTTAGTTTACGGGCAACACACACACCAATACAACACACACACACACACACAGACACACCGCACATGCATGCAACGACTTGCCCCAAAGTCAAAGCGAAAAAGTCGCATTGCAGCAATTTTTGTGTTACGCTTGCCAACTGCTGCCCTCAGAGGGGGTGGGTGCCGACGGGGGGTGGTTGTTGGGTGCCTAGCCATTAATACCATTTACCTACATCTTGGCCTGTGCTGGCATGCAGCCCAAGCAGCCTGCCCCCAGCCCCCTGCCCACTCGCTATCTCTCACTCTCTCGCTCCTGCCCAAAATTTATATTACGTATACGCCAAAGTGGCTGACTGACTGTTTACTCTTCTCCCCTCCCGCTTGTCGCCTGGCGCCTGCTGCCTGCTGCCTACCCTGCCATTTTGCGCCTCGTCGCTTCTTGTGTTTTGTTGCTCTTTGTTGCCATTTGCAAGTTTTGCATTGCATTTTATTCTACTTTATTCACGTTTCTTTTAGCCTTTCTTCGTTTCTTCGGTGTGTGTGTGCGTGTGCTTTTTTCCTTTGGCCATTGTATTTATGCACAAGTGCAGAACGTGGCAGCAACAAAATGTCTGCGTTGCATGCAACATTTACTTTTTTTTATGGTTTTAATTTTTTTTTTGTTCTGCAGGTTTATAACTGCATTGTTCGGCTCTCGTATAGAATTTGCTATTGTTGCGGTTACATAAAATTCAAATGCAATGAAAATTCATTAGAAAACAAAACACATTTTTGCCATTGCATACTTTTTGGGCATGGACGAGACGGTGAACAGGGGGCGATGTTCGAAAACCTGAAGAGGTTTCTGAGAAGAAACCTATCTTAACAAGCTGCGCTTTCAAAAGAGTGTTAAACTGATTACTTTAATGCTGTAAAAGAAGTTTTTGAGTCAGGGTTGGCTGAAAATAGGATGATAAGTCAAGAGAAGGATTCATTTCGGCAATAGCCCTAGGCTTACTGGAAAACATAATATAAACAACTAGCATTCCGTACATTGTTGCGAACAGTAAAGAGTATATATTGTTACTTATTCTATTATAATCCCAGTCAACTTGGCGAGAGTATTTTCATTTTGTTATGATATGCGGAACGAATAGAAGAAGACCCTAAAAAGTGTATATATTCTTGGTTAGTATTTTCTGTCAGTTTCTTGGATTCAAAGCTGTCCGAATTCTTGTTGCGTTTTTGTCGTTGACGGTCAGATCAGCTTACTATATATAATATAGTTGCCATGGGCATGATCGCTCGAGAATTAAGTTCTTGTATGAAAGTTTTTCAAATTTCTTTACTTTGGCATTTAAGAGTTTTATTAAGCTCCATATCGGAACCATATCGGATTACTATAACCTAGAGCTCTACAGTAAAAATCGGTTGTTAATTAACTTTGTTAACGGCAAGTTTTTCTAATTTTCCACATTCCATTATTTTTCAACATTCTTCTAACAAAGCTGCGTGCCTGCATATTAAATTGGACCAATATATCTTAAATAAAGGGAACTTAATCTTCGGCGCCCGAATATAGCTATATATTGTAACTTTTATTATTAGCCTTATCATTATTACACTCGTAATATTATTATTTTTTTTTAATTGTTATTTTTGGTATAATAATTATTATTATTGTTGTTACTATAATTAAAAAGTATTATAGCTTGAAAGAAAATGTTATTAAAGCGTAATTCGTTAGCGTTCTAAAAATGTAAATTAATTTTCAAGGAATACTTTAAGCAAAACTGAATTTCGCCAGGAATAACAACTGTCTTATCTAATGTTATGTCTGGATAAACTATGGCTATTAAATGTAACTGCTTCTAAGGGCAGCTCGATTCGCCCTGCTTCCAGCAGCTGTTTACTGGGAAACATCTGCCAAAGATTACACAACATTTTCTCACCTGTTTCACAATCAATTTGCGACCGTCATCAGCCGTAATCTTGGCCAAAAAGATGTGGGTGCGCCACATGGCCAATACGCACACACACGCACATGCGGCGTATACGTAATCTGTTTAAACACACAATAAATAATGAAAAACTGCGCATATGCGAATAAAGCTAAAAGCGGAATTTGCATATAAAAAGAGCTAAGCGAGAGGGAGAAGCGGGAGAGGAGCGAGCAAACACAACAGCCAAAAGTCGTAAGCGTAACATATAATGGCCAACAGTGGCCTAGTGGGCTGATGGAGAGGGGGTTGGAGGACGGGAGGGAGGGTCGCTGTTAGCTGCGACTAGCTGGTCACGTTTATTTTAAGGGCTCGAGTGCAGGGGGCGGGTAGGTGTGGCAATCATGAACATGCCATAATGCTTGTGACCGCGACTATTAAATCAACACACGCGCTGCCAAATACACACACACACACGCGCGCGCACGCACACACACACACACAAACGGGTCCTGGGAGTAAAAGAGCGCGCGTGCATATTTCCTATGATTTATTATTATTTCGTGCGGTTTTTCGCTATTATTTAAATTTTAAATAGCCGTAAAGTGCACACACAAGCACACAAACACACACACACATACACACGCCCACTAGAAGTTGTATTTGCTGGCTGCCTGATTTTATTGTAGTCCTTACCAGCGCTTGGCTTTTAAAATCCTGGTTGCCAGTTGTTGTTGTTGTTGTTGTTGTTGTTGTTGGTATCATTATTATTATCGTTGGCATTGTTTGTTGGCATGTTGTTGCATGCCCCGTGGCTGCAGTTACAGCTGTTGTTATTGTTATTGTTGTTGTCGATTTCGCAGCGCAGCCATTTTGTGGTAAATAGAGTCGTTTAAATGCATACAAATAGTGCGCCGCTCTATGTGTGTGTGTGTGTGTGTGTAACAGTATGCTGTCTTTGTGTGTGCTTGTGGTAAGATTTTATAATAACATTCCATAATGCAACGTTCGCATGTCACTCTGCAACATTAACAAGCCACGAAATTGTTATTTAATTTTTTCGTTGCCTACTTTTAGGGGCAGTTGGAATTACCATAGTCGACAAAATGGTCACCCTAATGGATATGCCAAAAAAAAAACAGGTCGAACATTTACAAAGGCCGTAAAATATTGCCGAAATCTATTTATTAACAGAAGCGAGGGTAGGTTTTTGAATTAAATGTGAGCTTTGCGGTGTTAGAAAGAAGCGGATAACGTTTTTCTTTCTCTAGATTTTAACTTTGCTTATACCTTAGCTTCTTCCTGCATTCAAAAGTTGCGTAACTCAGTCTAGTATTAGTCAAAAGGGTTCTCACTTTGCTTTCTGCATCGCCTTTGCTTTCTTCGCTTCTCTCTGCGCTTTGCAGTTTTGCTTCACTACGCATAGTTTTTATATCTGTTATGCTTCTCGCTTCAATGACTTCTCGCATGACACTAGCCTTCGCTGCGTTTCAGTATTCACTTCTCTCTTTGTAAGCAATTGCAACGCTTCTCGCTTCTTATTCCGTTCCATTCTTCGACACAGAGCACTTTGCTTCTCGCTGCTGTGTAATATTTATTTAGAAATGCGAGAAGTCGGCGGGTGGTCCTAAAAGCCATACAAGACGAATAAAATTGAAATATTGCCGCAACACCCAAAGCTGTTGGGTCTCACACGAGAGCTGAATGGAGCTCAGAGGGCGGCTCATTACATGTCACGAGTTGTCTGGGGCGCTTAGCGGATTTTGTGACAGGCGAGTGGCAGCAACAGCGGGCTGGCTCGGCCGCCCCTTCGCCCTCTGCGCTCATGTCAAACCAATCACTTGTAATGCGGCTCATGTCGCAAGCTGTGAGCTGTGAGCTGCGGGCTGCGAATCTAACTCGAGCCACATCGATTTTTTATGGCGCAAAGACAAAAGTTATTAGCAGCAAGTGACATTAAGTGACAGCAGGAGCAGCGGCAGCAGCAACAGCAGCAGCAGCAACAGCAGCAGCAGCAACTGGCGATGCATGCTTCCGAAATCGTAAGTCAAGGCAGCTGCCACAAGGTGTGGCATAAATGTAATAGTGCCACGCGAAATGAAAGCGCTTTTCATTACGTTTTATATGGACAGAATAATTTATTTTAGATAAGCGCAGCAAAAAGCAGACGGGTGAGGGAAAACGAAAAAAAAACATTACTTAAAAAAGGAGTAATCAAAGAAGCACTGCAAAAAGTTTAGTAAGAAGCAAACAGAGAAGTCAGCCAAAAAGTGTCCAAGAAATATGTGACAGATATGGGCTAAAGTATAACTGGCAGAGTGCAAAGTATTAGAAGCAAAGCGTTAAGCAAAGAGAGAAGTTAAGCGAAAAGCGAGGTGGGAAGTATTAAAGTTTCAAGCATTTCTTATGCTCTTTATTAATAGGCAGATATCTTGTGGCTTAAGAAAAGAAGGGAGCTATGGAAGGCGTGATGTGGGACGCGAAATGATTCAATTCAATTCAGAAATAATAATCATTGCGAAGAAAAGGAAAAGCAAGCTTGGGCAGGAAGAAGCGAATCCATGAAGAGAAGTAGATAGGAAACATGAGAAAAGCAAGGCCCGAAGTGAAGATAATGTACCAGAAGCAATAGTTAAGTGAGAAGAGTAGCAAGACCCAAAGCGAGAAGCGTTGCGTCGACAATGATTTAAGAAGCATATCGAATAAAAAAACTCCCTTATAAAGACAAAGGAGCGAGAAGCATAGCGAATAGAAAAGTTTATGCTTCAAGCTCTCTATTTCTAGTCAACTTATCATAATATAAACAAGGTTTCTCGCAGCACACCCAACTACATTACACAACATTACCATCACGTTTAACGCTTTGCCTCTCTTTACAGCTCACTGGGCTGCGATTAGATTGATTCAGTTTTAGAGAAGTTTCGTGCAGCTGCCCAATAAATGTTACTAAATGTCAACAGTGAAATACGCCCCAATGTTGCGTTGTGCTTCGCTGCGCTCTGCTGCGCCATACTTGGCGTATACTTAATAATATTATAATAAATGCGCGGCAGTTGCAGCCCAGCGTTTGGGTCGGCTGCATAAACTGACGTTTTATTTGGCACACAACATTTTAGCTTATTTCGCTCAATGTGTGTGTGTGTGCTTGTTTGCGTATGTGTGTGCATTTGTGCAGCACCATAACTGGCAACATAACTGGCATTGTGCGCTGTGGCTATGTCTGTGGCTGCGGCTCGGTGCCACTCGGTGCAGAACAGCAAATGAAACTGGCTAAAAATGAAAACAAATAGAAATTTATTGCCTGGAATTTATGACAATTTACTTTTGGCCCTTTATGCAGCGTCCTCTTTTGGTTTAAGGAATAAAAAAAAAATGCCGAATCGCCCGAGCAAATCTTCAGTGTCTTTTTGTATTTTTAGCTATGCATTAAAAAGCGCTCAAAGTGGCTGCTAGATGGAGAATATTATGCAGTTTAAAGCTTTAAGTGAGCTTAATTGTATGCGTGGAGCATACAAGCATAAAGCTTAAAGCTTGAGGCTTAATGCGCTTTTAAAGCTCTTGGCTGGGAATAAAATTATGCAAGCGTGCATTAGCTGAAGTTGACATTTGGGGCTATAATATAATTGAAGCTTTAAGTAAGCTTATTAAAATTAAAGCTCATATCTCCTAATCTACTTTTACAGAACAGCTCATTGGGTTAATGAATTAGCTATAAACTCAGGTTAAAGCTTTAATAGCTGAAGACCTCATCTTTTTCAAATGTCTCATTTCTACCAATTTCAAATTATAATGACTTATACAACACTTTCTTAAAGCTCCTTTTTATTTGTTGTCATCATCAAATACTGTTTAAAGCTTGTCTCGAAAGCTTGAAAGCGAGTATTGTGATCGAAAGCTTCAACTACAATAATTAGTATTATCTAAAAAGCTTGACATTTGGCTGCTGCACAACACTGTTTTAGTGCCCCGTTAAAGTTTAGTTTATAAAACAGTAATTTAGCTCAATTGTTTGCTTATGGAGTCTGACCAATGCTTTTACTGTTTATTTCTGCATCCAATTAAAGCTCTCTTTGTGAATTTAGTTTGATAAACTTTTTAAACGTTTGCTTAAATTTTTTAGCAAAATATAAGTTTTGGCCAAGCGCAAACTGCAACTGAGAACAAAAACAATAAAAAGCATTTGTTGGCACATGTTCAAAACAAATTCTAACGCTTTGCTGCTTCTTGCTTTTTATATTTTGCGCAGTGGCTGTGTGTGTGTGTGTGTGCTTGTGTGTGTTTGTATAATTTCTTTTTTGTCTTATGCTTTAGCCGTTGGCACTTGCGCCAACTGCCTGACTGCCACACACGCTGCCTGCCACACACAGCGCCCGCCGCTTGCAACACTTAAAATGCATTTTGCTGTTGCTTTTTGGCCCGGCTCTTGGCTCACTCAAGTTGCCAGCGTTGCCCACACAATCTGCCCCGGCGCTCACACTTCGGCCCCTTGCTATCTGCCACATCTCTGCATACTCTTCTGTCTCTCTTGCACCATGTGCAACCCCCTGCTCACGCTTTTTGCCAGCGTCTGCTTCTAATTCGATTAAAATGTTGTAAATTATTGCACTCACATGGCCAGCTTTGCATTACTAATGCGAATGTGTGTGTGTGTGTGTGTGTGTGTGAGTGCGACTTGGCAATATTACATAATGCTTTATTGAATTCGCCATTTCGAGTGCTGCCTGTGAAAATGGGTTTTCAATGAACGTTTTGTGCGTTTTTCTTCTTTTTTTATCTATTTTTTTTTTGCATTTTTGTGCAGCATGTAAAATGTCCTCAGCGCACATAAATCTTGCTATATTCTGGGCCGTGTCCTGGCTGCGGCTTGAATTTGAATTCGAATTGCACAAAAGTCGCCAGCAGAGCAAATGATGCTGCAAAATAAATGCGTAAATGATCGTAACTTGAAAAAAAACGACATTAAACGCGTGCCTGAGAGGCGGGGCGGTTGGGCTTAGGGGAAGGGGTGGGGGTGGTAGTAGGCGTTCGCTTAAGGGTAGCTGTTATTAGGGTGGCAAAGACAGGCAACTGCATAATGTATGGCCATACATTTAGTCATTTGGCCAACTGACGCATGCCACATGGGGCATATCAAAAATGTAGCTCAGCAGGCAGGTACGCAGGCAACTCTGAAGCCACAGCTGGGAGGCAGCAATCAAATGTGGCAATTTAATTTATTGTTTATTTTGGCCAAAAACCAAATGAGGGCAAAGGGCCACAGGCCATCACGTTGCATGCGGCTTGGCAGCATGTGGCAGAGTCGTTGGAGCTGCTTCTGCGACCATCAAGGAGCGGCAGAGGAGCAAGAGGTGGAGCGCAGCACTTGGAGCACGACAAGCAAACGTAATTGAAGACGGGCAGCTGAAGTCAAGGCAAAGGAGGAGAGGAAAAACTGTTGAAGCGGAGCAGTTGGAGCAATCGCAGGGCAGCTGCTTAGGGAATGCGAACTCAAGGAGGAAAGAGTCTTTCGCACGCTGAAGATTCAAGACGCTAGTAGATATGATAAACAGAAAAAAACTTGCCTATAGTTATAATATAGTAAAGTACTCCGATTTCGCTTGTATTTAAACAAGAAAAAACCAATTAGAAAAACCAAAATGTTGTTCTCACAGAACTTAACTTGCGATCGATCCTTGCTATATGACATTGCGATTCGATCAGGCTAATACCGATATATTGTATGGCAATAATTTTAAAGCCGAGAGACTAAGCTTTTGATATTGATGGGGAATGTATACAAATATATATGTTGTGGGGTCGGAAATGTCTCCTTTTATGCATAACACATTCCATACTAAATTATATTACCCACTAGAGGGGTTTGAAAAGAGGAGCAACGGGCAAAGCGGCTTGAGAAGAGCCGAAGAAAAGCAGCTAAGGCTAACAAGAGGAGCAAAAGGAGCACAACGATTGGAGAGAAGTAGAGTCAAAGCAACAGGAATAGCTATCCAAGACCGAGGCAATCGAGTTGTGCGAGTTGGAGGCGAAGCAGCTGTCCAAAGTTCAAAGGAGCAGCAGGGGGCAAACGGGCAGCAGTAGAAGGAATCGCAGCGGCACAAACGAGGAGCATCAGTTGGTGCCCCCAAAACGCTAGTAAATAAATAATTTTTGTCTCTGAGAAACCCTTCAGATATGCCCCGGACAAGGCGGTGGCGGCTGCTGCTCTTGGCAAACAGACAAAATTGAAATTAATGACTGACTGCGGCTCGCTGTACGCATGTAAATTGTGTGCCCCACGGCACGTCAATGATGCGTGCCTGGGCAAATCAAAGCAAATCACAGGCCAAACGCCCGCCAACCCACCATCCGCCCAACCGTCTGCCCGTGCGGCACAAACTTACCCAAAGAATGCTGCATGCCTCGACTCATAGCTCCAGTGTGGGGAGCGGCAACGTCTTTATGTGTCCCTCGTGTGGCAAGTAAAATTGCGGCAGAGGCAGCTGATTATTGTTATTATTATTATTAATATTATTATTGCTGCAAACTCTTCTGTCAGCGGCTGTGGGCGTGTCAGCGGGCGCTCGTCTTTGTGTCCTGCAACAAAGCAACATAAAACGAATTCATTAAATTTATTGCGGAAATTAGTAAAAAAAAAAGAAATTACTGCTGCTGCGGTTGCTGCTTGAAATACCAATCAACTTAATTAAAAACAAATAAATATGTAATTTTAATTAAAAATCAATCAGAACTCTGCCTGCAATTGACATTTCTATGGCGCGAGTTTAATTTAAATGCAACAAAATGCGATTGAAACATGCGATTAAGTGCCTTCCGGCAGTCGAGCGCCTGCTGCGAATGCAATTGAGCGAAAGATGCTTTTACAACACTGGCTCGCAGTCAGTTGAGTGCTTTGATATGGTTTTAATGTTAATCAATTTGATGTGCCATATATAGATTTCACTATATATATCATTTTATTTGGGGTAAGACTTTTATAAGTTCTTTTTTCCTGTTAAACTTTTTCCATTCCAACTAAAATTACAACAAAAAGTAATCTGTTTGACTGTGGCCCGATCGTTCCTTGGCCAAAGGCTCAGATGCTCCACACCTATAAATCTAGGTTTGTTTCAACCTTGATCGTTTCAATTTCTTACAACTTTTAAAGGAGAGGCACAGCTTTTTAGGGTTTCCTTTCTGTTTATCTTAAGAATTCAAAGCTTTCTCGTTTCTTTCCACCAAATATAGTTCTAGAAATAAATAATAATTATTCTGTTCGGGGTTTGCTGCGGACTAAAGTAGATCTTGGAATTCCAAGTGACCTGCAGTCTGCTTTCAGCCAAAGGTTAACTGATTCTCTTTATCTCCCCCCCCCATGGCAATCTAGCATGCATAGCCACACATGCAACTGGCCTCTAATGCATTGCATAATTCAGTGGTATTATAAAAGTTGCAGAAATTGCTTATAAAGCGCTGTAAAATGTCATTAATCATTTAATTGTTTTTAGACTTTTGCACCTGGCCAATTTCACAGGCAAAACAAACAACAATAAAAAAAAGGAATACAGAACAGCAACAGCAACTGGCCAAAACTGTTGTAATAAGTGTGTGTGTGTGCGTCTGTGTGTTTGTGTGTGTGTGCTTGCAGCTGCCATAATTGTATGCGTACACAATATTTATTATTTATGGCAACAACTGGCAGGGCCGTCTGTACAGGCAGGCAGGCGGGCAGGCAGGCAGGCAGTGCAGGACATGTCCTGGCATTGTCCTTGCATCCACTGATAATGCGACGCGTTATAACTTTTAATTTTAATTTAAAATTCAGTTTCGAACAGCAGCCAGCCCTTCACCCCTTCAGCCCTTCCTCCGTTGCCCTCTCCCAGTCGCTGTTTCCCTTCACCACTTCGTCTGTGTTTAAACGCGAAATGAGTTTTAAATTAATGTGATTTTGTTATTTATGAGCAGCGCGGCGTATACGCAACTTAAAGCCACAAAACGAAGAGATATTTGGGCCAGAGCGTTGCACAGTTGCAAATTGCACAAACAAATCAGCAACAGGCAAACAAAACACAGCAACAACAGCAACACACGCATTACAAATTTAAATGTTGTGCGTTGCACACACACATACACACAGTCGCACACACACATTTGCTCCTTGCACTCATTAAATATGCAATAAATTTACCCAGAGTGGAATTGTCAAACCCCCCGCACACACACACACACACACCTGTCTGCCTAACCCTCAACCCCTTTGGGCTCATTTGAAATTCTAATTGTTTTCCAAATTCATCAATCGCTTTTAGGTTCGAAGCCCATCCCTTAGCCTTTCCCCTCTCCCCATTCCTGTCTGCAATTGATTTAAATGTATGTCGTTGGCTTTGCTTTGCCTTTAGCTTGCTTTTCATTTTGCATTTCCATTCAAATTGATAATAAATTGTAGCTGTCAATAATTTTAATACCATGTGTCTATCACGCTGTAATCCACACGCCTACACACTTACCCCCCTTTGCACCACGCCCACTATCAAAAAGTTGATTGTGCCCTGTGATTGATACCTATGATTGATTTTTGCGCTGAAATATTGCAACTTGCGCCACAGTTGACACCATTTTTTGCGAATAAAAAAATAATAATAAAAAATGCAGCTTAACAAAAATATTGATTGGTTTTTTTATCTGTGGGATAAGGTGTATGTATTTGTTATTAATAAATTTTCTCCAGTGGCGATTTCCCTTTTTTGATTTGGGTAACTTCAGCATATATTTCCCTTTCTATTAAACATTGGGTCGACTGTATACCGAATCTTCCAGTTCTAGCTTCTATAGCTTATGACTTAATATAGAAGAATAATGAAAAGCGAAACATAGATATTTTTGCATTAACTATTAATTATTGAAATTTGAATATACCCAAGCAAAGCAAAATAAATTAGTTCTTTCTCTATTTTATTTTCTTCTTCGACAAATAGGAAACTTCACTTAAAAGAAAATGCAGGAAAATTGAAGTATGTTAAATATAATTAGTAAAGGCAAATGAGAGGCAAATAAAAAAAAAAACAAAAATGGAAATGGAAAACTACATTCAATTGCAGTTTCCGATATGTATTTGGCTTTGTGTGGTCTGCAATAAATTAATTATATGAAATGAATCAATTGCAGTTTTTTAATATGCCCTAAAATGCCTTTTTTTTCAATTTCAACGGGCCTTTAAATATTTACATATAGTCGCTTAGCTTAATCAGCAATTTTGTAACATATTTGCCAAAAGCCGTAGCATTATTTTAGGCATTTGTAGGCATATTTTGCGGCGTCATGTCACGCATTGATGACCCCAACGGATGGGGGCAGCGTTTTGATATGCGTGCCACATGCAGCAGCAGCAGCGGGTGGCAGCAGCAGCAGCAGAGGGGGCAGCAACAGCGACCCGTGTACGAGTATGACATGACAGTAAAGTCTCAAGCGACAGAGCCTTAATCACAGAGCGAATGGCAAGTGAATACCGGGTGAATAGCGCGTGAATACAATACGAATACAAAATGAATGCTTAACTGCAGTCGCTGCTCCTGCTGCTGCTGCTGATGGACACGCCCCGTCGATAAGGGCCGATAATAAATCAAGCGCCGCTGCCGGACATTTCCGCTTCCGTTGCGCTTTGTCATGTTTTAGGAAAGAGAGTGAGGGTCGGGGTGGGGGTTAGGGGTTGGGAAGTTGTGCTTTGTGCAAACTTCAAAAGCAAAGTCAACATTTAGCGGCCCATTTGACGCAATCAATGTTGTTGCCACAGCTGCCCCTTAAACAAGTAAATCAGCGAGCAGCCAAGCAGTGAAATTTGATGAAGTCAACACATACACACACACATACAGACTCGCACGTTCGCGCATTAGCATTTGGTCTGTGTGTGTGTGTGTGTGTGTGTGTGCGTGTGGGGTTCAGTCGTAAAGGCAAAAGCTAAATCTCTTATTTATAATCACTTAGATCGGACTAGCAAATCGCTTGGAATAGCCCAAAAAGCGCCTCAATCTGGAAGAAAGCCGCACAAAACACACACAGTTTTAATACCCTGTAAACTGTGAATGTGCGAGGGGGCTACGCATGGAGACGTGTGTGTTTCAGGTAGCCAGCTGTAAGCCCAAGTTTTTGATAGCCATCAATTGACGAGATATTCTTCTCTTTTTCTATTTTCTTAAGATTTTTCATTTGGGCTTTCTGAATAAACTAGGGATATATAAACGCAATAGCTGAACTTTTTGGAATGCAGGTCCTTTTGTTTGTTTGATAGCTGATAATCTATGTAAAATTTGTAATACTCCACACCAGAATACATACATTAATAACAAATTTCAGCATACTTTCATGACCTTTTGACAAAATTTAACCAATTTGAGCAGTTGCTAATAGTTATCTTCAGGTTAAGTACTCTACTCAGCATATTTGCCTAGAGTTTCCCCTAAGCTCTTGTATGCTTTGCCAATAGATGTTGCAGGATACCTTACAGTCGCGCGCTTGGTATTTTTTACTTAATTTTCCTGGCCTTCAGTAGAAGCTGTTGTGTGTTGTTGCTTTGCCGTGGGCGTGTCCAGAGTTGGGTAGAAAATTATATGGCACTTTAATTTGCGTGCGGCCCGCTTTGTGCCAGGGCGAATTTAATGATGCGTATACGCAACGTTGACCCAGGCGACAGCAGGACGAATGCGCTGCATATCAAATTAATGGAGCTTAAGGGAGCGTTAAAATACAAAAAAAAAGAAGCAAGTAGGCGACGCCAGTTGTTGCTGACTTTGGCACAATAATTAAAACCGATGCGGCCCCAAAAAGTATGCAACGTCAGCGTGTAAGAAGAGCGCACAGCAAAGAACCTTGTCCTGAAGGGGCAGATAAAAAAAGGAAAGGCAAATAAATGGCATTAAGCGCTTAACGTTGTCTTCAGAAATGTCTTTGCCACACTTTGCACAACTCGGCTGCAACTTTATGCAATTATGTTAATAACAATGAGAAGAGGCAGCCACCAGCCCCAGCTTCAGCTGCAGCCCTTAGTTAAGGCTAGGCGGCAGCTAGCTAAAAGAATGTTGCGCAAACTTTTTAGGCGTCTTTATGGCAGACGCCGCTTGCAAGTGGGGCGGCAACTTAAAAGTCCGCGCCGTGTGCAGCAATTGCAGCTAGAGGGGGGCTTCGAGTTTGAGTTTGGGGTAGTTTGTTTTAGGTCGCTTACACATAATGAAATAATTGCCAGACAGAAAGGCATTTGCGCTGCAAAAACTTTGAGCACATAATTTAATAAGTAAACGTTGCAGCGAACGTTTGTGCAACACACATTCCACATTGCAATGCGGCATGCAGCACAATGAATATGTGTGCATATATACCATAAATATATATTCAATTTTTGCAACATTTTCACGCGTGCAAATTTTGCACATTTTCGTTGGGCATTTTCTTGGCCGGGCTTAGTCTTAATTGCCGCATAAACTTGGCCTTATTGGCGCAAGTCCGATAAAACTTGAGCTTGTAATGGAGCAGATAGCTAAAGGGTTCCAGATGCCTAATAAATTCCAGAAATTCTGCTGGACGAAGGAGGGAAGGGTGTGGGGAAGGAGCGGGCGGAGCGGCGGAGCGTCTCAAGTGGGTTTGGTTTACATATGCATTACATGTGTAATTTGTGCTGAGTATGTAACGAAATTAGAACTTTTGCTGCAGCTCAGACCCGGCAAAAACTTGTGAAAATCTCAAGGAAATGAACTGCCAGAAATAGAGTGGGTCGAGGGAGTGGATGGGTGTTTCTTCTCGTTGCAGACAGTTAGCAAGTTGAGTCTATGGCGCAGATTAACTTGTAGCAGTGGCAAGAACAAACATGCCATGCACTGCGAGCATGCCAGAGTGGAACAGTATGGGATAGGGAGGAGGGGCGTTTGCGGGGGCTGGCCCAAAAATGCAGTTGAAGAAATTGAAAAAGTTTCCTTTTCTTTTTTAGCTGTCTTTTTTATCTTTTCTTTTTTGAATGCAAAGTTCATGCGAGTTGTCGGTCTGTCCGACTGTCTGTCTGACAGACCATGGCCCTTGCAAGCTCCGACAGTGTGTGAGTGTGTGCTGTGTGTGTGTGTTCTGTGTGTGGGTGCAGTGAAGCATGCGCTAGCGCAGCTGCAAAAGAGATGTCTAAAAAAGCGCTAAAGTGCAAACACAACACACACTGTACACACGCCGTGCACACACACACACTAGCTGGCTTTACATATGTACTTTGCTACAATGCACAAGTGCCACGCCCACTGGCAAACATGTGTTGCTCAACGCCTCGTCCTGTAGCTGGCTCTTAAATTACACAAACTTGACTGCTATAAAATTCAAATTAACTCCTCGCTGACGCTGTGTGTGCGGGTGCGGGTGTGTGTTTGACTGACTGTGTGTGTGTGTGTGTGTGTCTTACGGTCTTATACGAAAAATGAAAACAAATCTTAATTAAAAATTATTGTTGACATTTCTTGCGCTTCTCTGCACTTTTGTACCCTTTTCATTTTGGTTTTTCTTATTTTCTTTCTTCTGACGGGGGCCACACGGCGTATGCGTAATTCACATGAGCGCGCAGCCAGACAATTAAAATTGCTGGCACTTTCAACAAGTGTCTGAAATTTGTTTTTTTTTGTTATGTCTACAAAGAGGATTGTTTGAGTCAATGAAGAAGTTTGATTAACACGTTTCACGGGTCGAGCCTGTTTAAATTTCAACTTTTGGTAGCTTAAGAATCAAAGAGAAGTTAAAGAAATAATTTGCTGACTTGGTTAACGAAAGAAACAGAGTGAGATCTTACATATTTATTTACTTTAACAATCAGTTAAACGCCCAGGAACCTTAGAAGAAAGCGAAAGATACAGCAAATTTAGAGAATTTTGGTATAGTAGAAAAAATAAAAGGAAACTTAAGATTTAAAGACTTACAAATTGTATTGAATACAAATCGACTAGCATTATTTTTTATTTATGTTAGTTTTAAACTTTTAATTGCCAAAATTGTTTGACATATTCACAATCAGGAATCATTCCAATATAAGGAAATAGTCGATAGCTTTCATAGTTCACTTAAATATTTGATCAAAACTTGAGTTTCCTTTTAATTACGTGCACGTAATTAATAATTGCCTGCGACAGCCACGACTCACCTCAAGCTGAGCGCAAATTAGTTAAATCTTTTAGTTTATATATCGCTGAGCCGCACATTAACAACAGATTTGATGAGGCGCACGAATTTATCGACTTCATTTTGGGGCCATAACTTGCACACGCAAGCGGCAAAAAGAGTGACCCGCAGATTTAGGCCCATCCACCCATAGTACACACGTGCCGCATTAAGTGGCAAGTTATCGATTTGTTTGAATTGCGACGCTGCGCGTATTGCTTTGCTTAAGCCATGCTTTAATAAAGAGACCACGCCCCCCGACGCCGCCCACTGACTCGAGCCCTTCTCCCCAGGCGGGCAGCCATTTTGTAAAGCTAGAGCTTTAAGCCGTAAGCAGCGAGCAGTGTTGCAAAGTTTTCTGAAAGTTTCATTTTAACTTTGTTACGCAGTTTTTATTTCGTTTTTTTTTTTGCTGCTGCTGCTGCTGCTCACTTTTTATGCGATATTAAGAACGCTGTTAACCCCTTGTTGCCGGAATGACTACAACGACCTATTTTAAACTCGGTCTAAAGTTTTGCCAGGCACACACGCGCACAGGTGCACACACACCCGCACACACGCACACTTGCGGCCTCATTGCATGCAAATAAACATTCAATATAGAATGGCGTAAGGACACTGCAACATGTCGCAGGATAAAGTTTTTTCTTTGTGTTCTTTTTGGTGCTCTTGCTGCTTTTGTCTCTATGTTGTGGGGCAAGAGACCAGCCAACCCACTTTCAATTGGTTTCTATCAGTGCATTTTGATTTTGTACTTGAACGAGTTGCTCAATTGTTTGGCCATGTTGCAAGTAGTTGCAACTAGTTTACTTTTATTGCATTGTCGTGCGGTTGCAAGTCGCCAAAAAGTATGCTTTTAATTTGCCAAGTTGCATGTGCGGCAGCAGTTGCCAAAAACTTCCAAGTGCCACACAGAGCAGAGAGAGAGAGAGAGAGAGAGAGAGAGAGTGAGCGAGAGGGACAGAGGGAGAGAGCGAGAACTTGCAGCTGATTAGAGCTTCTGGAACTATGCCACTTGCCACACCTGCCGCATGTCTAATGCGAGTTTTGTGTGTGTGCCACAATTTACAGCTAACAGCAGTAGCTGCGGCCAATTAAAACATGGCTAAAAAGCGCTTATCTGGCCAATTAGTGGCAAATCATGCCACAGCTTAGAGCTACCCACACTCCCCACTTTAGCCCATGCTATAAACTGCTAGTTAAATGTACTCGCTCGCCTTTTTTTTTTGCTTTAACTAAAGTTTCGCACGTTGCGCTCACATAAAAATTCTGTGGAAACCACAACAACAATGCGACACTTGTCATAAAAAGCAAATTATATGGAAAATATTTAAGACGCGCACGCATCGGGCAATTAGTTTTCGCAATATGAAGTAAAACTAATTAAATTTAATTGCGACCACTTGGCCAAGGCATTTAACCAAAGAAACTTTTCAACAAAAATAAATAAAAAATTTAATATGGTTATAAAAAATGATAGAAACAGGGCAACTCTAAAGGCTAATATACCCGGACAGACATATGGCAGTTTTATGCCAGGAAACTGTTAACAAGTTTTCAATATGGAACCAAATTATTATCCATTCTTTTAGACTAATTTAAAATCTATACTTGGTTAATATTTATCTTAGAAAACTAAAATTCATTCGGTTTTTCTTTTTTAATGCTAGCTAAATGATACACTAGCCCGACTTTGATTAAAGTACTAACTAACTAACAACAATGTTGTATGTTGAATAACTATAGTTTTTAAATACATAACTTTTCATTTGCAATTTATTAACAATCTATCTAAAAAGATAATGATTTGTATATTGTGAAAAAAAAAGAAGATTTTCTTATTAGGGTCTCAGTTCAAGAGGAATGTTCCATTGGAAACTTTATTTTTTGGATATATAATATATATAAAAAATTCCACCGACTTCGACTGCAGTCAAGCGACGAACTGAAGCCAACTGAGAAACTGGACTCCATGGAAAGAGACTGACACGGATTAAAAGACTCGCTTCGGCTACCTGATCAGAATATATATGTTTCAAAATGGATTCCAAGCTGTTCCCTGCTGTCTGCTAAAAGCCTAAGATGAGGCTCTAGGGTATCTTTTAACACAATCTTTATATACACAGTGAAGTCAAACACTTTTCAAAAATAATTACAGGCTTAAAACTTACCTGAATTGACAACAGTGCGCTCTTCTGCATGCCTGTAAAAGACAGAAATTAGATTAATTGTATTAATTTAGGTAGCTTAAAGAGTCGCAATATTAAATGTTATTGTGGGCCCTATCATTGCATAATATACATACGTGCATATTTATAAATCTAAAATGCTGATGGCTTTTCGTAGCTGCCACAAAACAAGTTGCAAAATGTGAAAAATGTACAATTTCTGTTGCTGCTTTCCACCTTATTGGCTTTCAAGTGGGCTTAGTTGGAAAAGTTATTCTTTTTATTTTCTGCTGCTACTGCTGCGTCTTGCTATTCAGGAGTCTAACTGTAGCCAAAGCTCGTATAATGCCATGTCATGCCACGCCATAGGCGTTGCGCTGCGACCTTCGCCGAGCCGCTGTCTCTGTGTGTGTGTGTGTGTGTGTGTGTGTGTGTGTGTGTGTGTGTGTGTGAGAAACTGTGCACCTTGCAACAGCAAATGGAAAGAGACAGAGCCAGCCAGAGCTAACTAGAGGAGGGCCACATCAAAAGCCCTGAAACCATTCAACGCTCCAACCCGTCGGCTTCCTTCCTGCATAGAAATTGAGCACAAGACAGCGAGGCGAAATTTTTATACAATTTTGCCACGGCAAATGCCAAGGAAAATTGCGACGACAGCGGCTTAAAATTTAAATCGCTCCACAAATCGAAATTGAAAAACTGTCGGACAAGTAACTCGGCCCACTTGCTCACGCTGCGAACGGCCTATCCAATCAATAAGCAGCGATTTGCATAATGAAATCTACAATATATTAAAATTGACCTAACTTGCCATATTGCAAAATGGCCATGGCTAGATTTATCAAATTTGCTTGGCGATATGAATATGAATTTCAAAACTTCATAAGATAACTAAAACTTAACTGATATTTATGATGAATAACATTTTGTTCATGGTTTATAGTCTTAATTATTTACATAAAATTACACGAGTAAAGAAATCTTATTTTCTGGAATTTTCTAGCAGAAATATCAGAACTAAACTGTAAGCTGAAATATTTTGTGGATATTTTTCACATGTCTTTTTTTAATGTCTTATGGTTTCAGATATAGCATACACATTTATGATATTTAAATTGAATTGATTTTCCTTTTCGAAATGGTTTTCATGGACTTAGCATGAATATAATCAAATTTGTTTGCAACACGCTGCGTTCCGTGCTGCCACCCGCACCTCTTTTCAATTGCATCTGCACAATTTTTGTTCTCCTCCTTTTTTTTTTTGGCATTTTGGGACTGTAACCAAATTGATGGCAGCTTCTACGGGCCGTGTCAATTTTAGCGCATTTTGTTGCTTGATTTGCGCGCGTGGCTCGAATTTTGCATAACAATTGCAAAAGGGCGAAAATGCGGCGCCGCCCTCTTTGGGAGCATTTGGGGGCACAATTGATTTAAATGTTTGCGCACATGTTTTCAGCCAGCAGCGTGCCACAAAAAAAAAGAAAAAAATAGATGAAGGAGAAATAAAAATGGCGCCTCAGCGAGAAAACCCCAAAAGCGCGAACTGTGCACAGAAATTGCAACAAACGAAAAGAATTCATGTAATAATATGCAAAGCGGGCAGAGGTGGAGCAGGGGGTGTGGGGGGTGTCAGGCGACAAGCTGCAGAGGCATCGATGTGTATGCGACTGAAAGAGGCAATTGGGTGGGGGCGTGGCTGCTTGCAATTGTCGCAGCATGTCGCGCTGCGCTGGGCGGGCGTCAACAACATTTTTCCAACTCAATTACCAGGCAGCTGCGACGTGTGCAACGTGTGCAACATAAAAAGCAAATCTCAAGCGGCAAAGCGGCAACAGTAGCTGCTGCAAATAAACTCAAATATTGACAGGCAGCATTAGAGGGCGAGGGGGTGCTGCGCAAGTGTTGTAGTTTTGGCTACTTTAAGCGGCAGCTAAGGAATTTAAGGCGCGCAGCTCAAGCCGTGGCTTCAGGCAATGTGGCACGTGCAATGTGGCAGCTGCTGCAGCTATTTATATTTGCCTGCCACAAACAGACAGACGGCACGACAGGCAGCACCTTCACACGCACATACACTTGCATACAACAACAACTCATACTAATAAATAAACACGGCATGAGATGAGGCAGCCCTTTTCCAGGGATCCGCCTGCAACTGCAAAGTTCTGTCAGTGGCTAATCACTCATATAAATAAACCCTAGCTAAGACTGCTGCCAGGTGTTTGTTTGTGTGTGTGTGTGTGTGGTGTGTGTGCGTGTGTCTGAGTGTGTGCATTTTTGCAGGTGACTGCCAACAATGCGGCGCTCATTTGTTGTTGGTTTCTGCTGCTGCATGTTTGGCATATGTAAATTATGCCAGTGCCAAGTCAGCCACTTAACTTACAACCAGCCCCCTCTGGCACATACATTCACCTGCCCCTGACGCCGCCCCCGCCCCCGCCCCCGCCAGTGTTCCCTTTATGCCCTGTGTCAGTCATTCAGCCAGCTTGAAAATTTGACGCTCACCCATCAACGTCAGCGCGGAGGCAACTTGCACTGTCTGCAGCTCTTGCTGATTGCAAAAGTCAACTTTTTGGCTCCACACAGTCTCTAGCTCTTACAGTCTCTCTGCCTCTCTCCCTCTGCCTGTCTCGTTCTCTCTTGTACACTCTCATACAATCGTTATCTCTTTCTCGTTTTTTTGGGCATTGAGTGTTTGCACTTTATATACCCTATACACATGAAGTGCTTCAAAAGGGCTTTATATCGTTACACAATTTTCAGCTTTATATATCTGAGGATCTTTAAGAGCAGCAATTGTCAAAATTTGTGTATGGATAAATAAGGATATTTATCTGGAAGGATCATTAAACAAAATAAATCATATGTTGTTAATCAAAAAGTCTTCATATTTTATAATTTTGCAAAAAAAATAAAACTCAAATTTGTCGCGTGGATATTCGATTATTTATATCATGAATATATTCAAGTAATATAATTAAAATAGCGACGCACTTAAGCACTTTTTAAAGCTAAAGCTAGGGAACACTATACATGATATCTATAGCAGATTATAGACTAGTTTCAACATGTAGAACATTCTACATGGTATCTAATAGTCTATCAGCCCAGCTGCGTGCCTGTATTTGCTGTCGTTGTTGTTGTTTGCTGCTGTTGCTGCACTCGAGTGAGCAAATACTTTATTAAAACTCTGTTTGGGCGCCGCCAAGCAAAATGTAAATCATTCATATGCCACAGCAGCAACAGCAACATCAACAGCAGCAGAGGCAGATGTGTGTGGGCGGTGTGGCGAGATGGGGGGCGTGGCTAATGAGCAGCTCTTGTGCACTTGTTTTAATTTTGGTTTATGGCTCAAGTGTTTGGCTTGAGCTGTAAGCCAAATATATGCCAACTGAAGCAAACAAGCAGGCAAACAAAACAAAACGCAGAGACAACGTGACGTATGCGCAATATTTGCCAAAGGCAAGCAGCGCAAGATGAGAAATGGGATATAGTTGGCTGAAGACTGGTAATTGATATGCGGACTAATAGTATTACGAGCATGTGAAGTCGGTTGTTTGGCAAGACAGAGCAACGCCCGAGGCGGCTACTTGAATAGCTTTGCCTGGCAAATTGCTTTCATCAGCTGCAAAGTTCACAGCGCAAGGGACATTGGAGAGGACATTCGCAATGGGTTAGGGGTTGCTATGGCTGCTCAGCCAAGTGTCGACTCGGGTGTTACCTCTTTTTGGTCTTTGTTCTACCGACACCTTGACAAAAACAAACCAAAACTGTTTCGCTGTCAAAAGCAGCTGCTAGCCCCCCGTTTATTGACATCTATAAAATTTGATACTCGCGCCTGTGAATGTGCTATAAAAAGCTTTGAATCACGTCATTCGCATGTCAATATTTTTTTTTCCCTTTTGGAATCATTCACTTGACGGCGGCGTCAGTCAATTTGTAGCTTAAAACTTATTGATGCTTGTATAGCGTGTGCTAGACTAGCAGTTACTCTGTACTAAGTTCTCAATGCACAAATCAAATGTGATAAATATGATCATAAAATTGCGCTGCGATAAACCTAATCCTTTTAGCATTCATTATCTGTTAAATAAAGGTGTGCATCCAAATTTTGCTTACTCTAGCGTGAATACATCCTGAGTGCATTGGGTTCATGCAGCTGCGATACTTATACTCTTCACTTGTTGACTATCTTTTGATTGAAAGCATATTAAAATAGTTAATAAATCTCTTTAAAAAATACATGTCTAAAGTGCATTCAAATCAAATAAATATCGTAAAGCCTTGTTAAGTTAAATATTTTATGGGTAAGATAAATCAAAACTTGTGCAAATTATTATCTATCTTATTAATGTATCAAGCTACCAAATTGCCCAACTCTAGCTCTCGAACATCCTGAGTTACCTCAGATTATTCAGTTAACTCTTTCTTTCCGTCACAAACGTGCGAACAGCCACAGCCCGCCTTTGTTGGCCACTTTATCATTAACAGGGCATTTAAATATAGACAAAAGACTTCTTATCTATTCATGTTGCCTGACTTGTCCGGCCTGTCTGCCCGTCTGATTGCTCCGTCTAATTTCTGAGTGCCTGTATCTCTGCTATTGAGCTCTATTCCTCTATCGGCTTGTCTATCTGGCTCGCCTGTCTGTCGCGGCACGCCTCCATGCCGCCCGTCACCCACGCTCAACTTTTATTTTATGCCTTGCAGTCATGTGTCAAACTCTTGATGTCAACTTCTGACATAATATTGACAGCTAAACAAATCCAATTATGCCCAACTCCTGCAGCGAGACAACACGAACCGAGCACCGAGTCGTCGGCCGAGAGAGAAGGCTGGAGATTGGGAGGGAGAGAGAGGGAGAGCTTTTCAGCTTCTAACTTTCCGAATATGCTAAATGTTGACCATGTTTGCTTTATGCATAGACATGTGTGTGTGCGTGTGTGTGTGCGTGTGTGTCTGCGTGTGTGTCTGCGTGTGTGCATGCGTATGTGTGTTTGAGTGTGCGTTCAAGCGCTTTAAACGTTTTCCCACTGCTGACCAAACCAGAAGAGCAACTGCTACGATATTTCAATATTCCGATAGGCTGCGTGCTGATTGTTGTTGTTGTTGCTGTTGTGGCGCCAGTAAATTGCGTAGGTGTGCAATTGAATTATTGCAGTCAATGCACACATTCACACTGCCCCAAACAAACAAACCCCCCAACAACCCCTTCTGCCCACTCTAACCGACCACTGCCGCCTGCTATCATAAATATGAAATTTTGAGCCTACGTAGTAATGCTGGCGCACAGGCTGCATATTATCCACAGCTTCGCCAGCGTTGCCCATGCCCCTCCAGTTGCCACCCTTCACCCAGCTTACGAGGCAGCCTTGGCCATGCCCACACGCCCATGTTGCCTGCTGTGCTGGATCAACTCTCAGGGCTGCGGCAACAACCATTTTACGGTTTATTTTTGGGGCATTGAATGCAAATATTGGCATAAATTTTGGCTGTTGCGGTTGGCAGCAAGTCTCTCTCTCTGTGTGTGTGTGTGTTTGTGTCTGTGTGTGTGTATTGCACAGCTTCTGCTTCAGCTTGACTGTGGCCAAATTTCATTTGGCTTTTGCAACACACACACACACACACACACACTCACACACACACTCACACACACAATCTGGCATACACACTCTCGCCTGGCTGCATTGTTTGCCATCTGTCAGAATGTACTTGGATTTTCGCTTTTGGATTTTGGATTTTGAATTTGGGAATTTGAAATTTCAACCTCGTTGTCGGCCAGCAAATTGTTGGCACAAGTGCGTTTTGTGTTAACCAATTTGATCAAAAACAACAACAACACAAAGTTTGACAGAAGCAGAGGCTAAATGGGAGGGCGAACTGGTTCAATGTAGGAAGTCTTAAACAAAGCAAGAGTTTGGAATTATGGAGGGCTTTCCGCTAGGTAGAAAGTTCAGAAAGCAGCTTTATTAATAAGAAAAGTTGATTAAACTTTTTTTTTAAGTTTTAAAGTTGATGAGAACTTAAAAATAATTGTGCATAAAAGAGTTTAACGCGGAAAAAAGTTACAGTATAAGACTAGAGACTCTGTAAAACTTCTCCAAGGTGAAAAAAAAAAAAAGGTAAGAAAGTTGATCTCAGGTTTTCACACTCTTGAAACAGCTAGAAAAGTTAATTTACTTAGGGACTCCAAAACTGTAAACGAAAACCGGTGCTCTTCAAACTGATATTTTTGGCGATGTGGTGGGCCTTGCTCTTTGAAGGAGGTCGTCAGTAAGCAGTTACAAGGTCTGAGTAAATTGGGTAGGTCTATGTTTAATATAATAGATCTTAGAGACTGCAGGTTTAGGAAAATATGAATGTAATCATCATAGAGCATATCCCTTCAAATTCACGGAGAATAGTCGCAGATATAAAGATTGTTAGCTGCGCCTGCTTAAACTTTAGAATATGTCTCCTTTAGCCAACGTCATGGACCGCCAAGCTGCTTAAATCTAAAGATTCAACATAAAATAAATATCTCAATGCTAAAGCTGACAATAATTAAACTAATGTTGAGCTTCAACTGGCTGTCGCTCTACAGGCCCACCCTTATTACCATCCCAGCTAAAGGCCTACCACGTGCTGGTGATTTATGTGTTTGTTTTTGGTTTCGGCTGCCAAGCGGCACATTTATCAGTCCCAACCAAATGCGAAACAACAAAACGCACAACAAAGAAAGTGACAACAACAACAACAACAACAACAACAAATGACAGATCAGCTTTTGAACTCGCACCCAGTCTAAAGGAGCCAGGCCCTAAGTTGACGTCGAGTTTATTTAGGCAGCCGCAACTATTTGAATTTCACTCAGAAAGCACTCAAGAGTTCGCTGCCAATTGGAATTCAATACGTTGGTATTTCGAAACGTTTCGGTTCAAAGTTCAATTAAGTGAACATTTGTGCTGGTGAAGAGAGTTAAAGGGGGGGCAGTCATTGTTAAGCCTTTGATTGCTATTTAGGGCAAACATATAAATTTGCACAGGCCGGGCAACGCCCAACTGGTTGACCCTTACCCTTTGGGTGCTGCGCCTGCTGCTGACCCAAATCAATAAATTAAACGCGCTTTTAAAGTTCTTGCCGCAAGTTTTTCTCTTCGCCCGCCATCTCCCAGTCCTCTTCAAATTTTGGTCGAGCCGTAAATCGTTTGCACGGGAAATTGGCAAAAACATCAAAAAACTTTTGTTGGCCCGCTAACTATGCTACGGCAAATGTTGGCCAGTGCCTAAAACTATGCTAATTTCCGACTTTTGTTGTTGGTTTGTTTTTGTTTCAATGTTGTCCTTGCTCGTACACATGTCCTTGTTGTCCTCAGTCCTAAGCAAACCAATTTGTTGTTTGCCATTGTGTGTGCGTGCGCCTCGAAAATTCTATTAAAATGGCATAAATTACAAACCTGATTTACAGCTGAGTGGGTAAGGGTCTGAGGGGGCGCGACTGTCTATGGTAACGGGGGTGGGGAAGCCAGGGGTAGGTGACAACGCATTTAAATACATTTTAATTAGCTGCCAAGGCAATTGGCAGCCTCCCCCAGCCAAGCACTGGCTTGTCGGCTCAATGGTGCTTTTGATTTTCGCCTCAAAGTGTGCTAAAGTTTTTTTCTCTCTCTTTCGTTTCCGTTTTCCGTTCATTTTCCGCTTTTCATTTGCACAAAAGCTACTTAGACACGATTTTCTGTGGCCCAACAACAATGCTCATTGAGCAGGCACTGGGCATTGGACTTTTGGGCCTTGCTAAAATGATGAAAGGCATTCGGCTGTGATGTTTAGTTGCAAAACAATTAAGCTGAAAGCAAAGCTGTGTAGTGAAGTGTGTGGTGGTGGTGGGGGTGTGTGTGTGTGTGTGTGTGAGAAATGAGATGAAATGCAATCACATTGAAGAAGATCAGACCAAAGTTATGTCGCTGAAAATAAACGACTGGAAAATGCTCTGTGTCAGGTTTAAGCAAGCGTTCAAAACATTTCGATCATACATCAAGATGTATTTAAATAATCAACGCAGATTTGTGGGCATCAGTTCATTCGTAATGATGTTTTAATGTGCGTGATTTTAGGCCGCGACAAGGGCGTGGACACATTTTATGCTAATTTCCAAATTTATTGCCTTTACATCATGATGCATTCAAAAGCTTTTAGAGACGTTTACATCAAGCTGTAAATGTGGATAGAGCAAAGCGTGCTTTCCAAGATCTTAGTTAGAATAACTCAGACATAAAACTGTTAAATGAGCAGAAAAACATGAGATTACTCTAGTCTGGTCTCAGATCTGTTTGAATTATAGACTTAAGCTGTCATTACAAGATTTATGTTAGAATAACTCATTCATCAAGCTGCCAATTAGGAGAGAATCATGGGATGACTCTCGTCTAATCTAGGATCTATTTAAATTACAAACTGGGCCTGAAAGTGCTCAATTGGATTACCTTAGTTACCAAACTATAAAGATCAGTAAAAGCGTTGTCACACATAAAAGTGCCTTTAAAATCAGTTAAAAATATATATATAATATGCACGTATGTATATATTATATCTGCTTTAAAGCCGCGTTTATATATAGCTTTATCTTATATAGGCATGATAAATAAATGTTATATTTAAAAATCTTAAGCACAGAGAAGCCAACCAAATAATACAGATCTAGCTACCTTAATCATTGAGGTCAATGAGGCTTAAAGGTTTATATACACAAAACACTTGCTGGCAATTGAACCTTGCCTGTCTCGCACCGCCGCTCAAGTTGAATATGCTGTGCATAGGGTATAAAAAGCGTAAATGTTTCGTCATTGACAAATGTCGAGTGCGTTGGAGCGATGTTACGACATTAGCATTAATAGTGTGGCATTAATTTCAGGGCGCAATATATGTATACAAATTTATATATATAGCATGCTTTTAGGGGCCCCAATTATGGCCACGCACCTCCGTCAAAGTGTGTGAATGGGCTTTGAGGAGCACATAAACACATTACCACATTGCGCATGGAAGGCCCGGCCTGTCAGGCCCTAGGCTCCATTAAATCCACTTGACAACAACTTGAGGTAATGTTTGCATATGCCCGAATCCTAGCTGCAGCCCGCACCGCTCTCAGTTTGCATAAATAATTCATTTGAAAGGACGCTTTTAGGCTCGCAAAACTGTTGTAGACAAAACTGCTTAAATATGCATAATTACCTGAGACATCAGGGCGTAGCCACGCCCAGTCAGCTGCCAGCTGCTGCTGCTGCTCCTGCTGCTGCTCCTCTTCAAGAGACTAGCCAAGTTTGTGGAGTCAAGTCAAGTCAAGCCTGATGTGGCCGTGCCGGAAGTGTGTGCTCCAGAGTGTGCGCATCCCGCCCCAAGCACTTGGCATAAATTGTGCCCTCTGTAAAAGTAAACAAGCAGAAATAGCATAAATAACATTAAGAGCCGAGGGAAATGAGTGGAAAAGCACAGATTTTCCTGGCATTTGCACAATTGCCACAAAATTGGCCATATTAAAATAATAAAAATTGTTTACAAAATATTTAACTAATTGCATGTAGCGGTTGTGTTTATTTTTATTCTTAGGGCCAATAAAAAGCTGTTGAAATATGCTGCTAATGCGACAAACGCAGCCAAAGAGTCAACAAAAAACCAACCAATGCGACACGCAACATTGTCATGAGCCATGTCAGATATGCCCGCCCACAGGGGCCCACAGAGTGTTCCGCAAGTTCCACATTCCGCATCCGCCACATAGCTATAAATATAATTACAATCATAAAGGAAATATTTACAACAATTGAAAATATCTCGACTCGACTGTGGCACTCAACACGCACGGCCTCAAATTAATAAACTCCAATTGGCAACCCCTCAAACCCACCCTATTGAGTATACCCTCTGGTTTTAGCCTTAGGCTTGCCTGATTGCCGGCGCCGGGGCTTCCTGATGAGCGTGTGAGCTCATAAAGATTTCCTGCCCGCCTGCCTGCCTGCCTGTAGGCGGTGCGTGTGCCAAAGCGACACAAAACACGCTGGAAAGCTGAATGTTTGACTAGCAGATACCCTATAATATTTGGTAACTAAAAAGAGGTATAACACATAAATTAATTAACACAATTTTAGCACCTCAAGCTGTTTTGCTACATTCCAGTTTACCTAATCCAATTCCATATAACATATTTTCATTTCACAATTGTTGAATTATTTATTTTTAAACATTTAAACAAGATTTGGATTAGTTTAAGTGCTCAGCTTGGCCTGTCAATGCCTGTAAGGCACTCTTAATCGCTTTAATTCTTTTTGTAGGGTATCTAAATGAAAGGCGTGTCCCTTTGTCACACTTGCCAGCCCTTTTCTGGAGCTAGTTAATATAACTTTTACGTTTAACTGTGACCGTGACTCGCTAGCTGGTATCTGATTACAGTCGCACGCCATAATGTCATCATAAATTGTAGTTAGCCGGGTTAAGGACCAGTTCAGACAGTGGCTTTGATGTGTTCTGTTTCAGCCACTAGCTTTGGGTTGCGGCTTTTTGTGGCACGTTGAAAGCGTGGCGCATAGAGAATTGTGTTTAACAGGCGGCACTTGAGCGAAATGAAATTTATGATTAAACTAAAGCCCTTGCCCCATAGACGCTATACTATATAGTCAAAGGTAAGCTGCTCTGCTCCGGCTGTCCAACTGCCCAGGGCCGTATGCTAAAGAGATCTCTGTGTGAGGGGCAAGTTGGAGGGGCATGTTGCACGCGCACAATGGCGGCCGTTTACCGCAGGCCAAAATGCCACACTTAAGTGAATTACAAAAGCAGCTTGCTGAGGCAGCTTGTCGAGCTCTATGCAAGGGGGGCGCAAAAGGGGCATGCGGCACGCGGCATGTGGCACGCGGACAGAGTCAGCCAGTCAACGCGTTGACAGCCACAACAAGCGGCTTAATCGCATTAGTGCCCCCCGCTTTCCACCAGGCCCTTGAAGTGCCAACGGACGACCGACAACGATATTCCAAGCGGCAAGTGCGAAAACTGATTGTGTGGCGCCACACAGCAGTCACTGGGCGTAGCGCCTCCCGGTAACAGTCAGCACAGGCGCTAAGCTGCGCATTGTGGGCGCCAACAACGGCGACAACAAACGCAAACGCAAACGCCACTATTTATATAAAGAAAAGCTAGTCGAGGGCTCACGAGCAAAAGGGCAGAGATGTTGAAACTACAGCTAGCAGGACGTCGCTGTGGTGCCAGGTCGCCTGGGCAATTGCTCTGCCGCACAAAAGTTCAAAGGCGGCAGGCGAAATTCACAAAAAAAGCAAGCTCCAATGCTTCAGTTCGGATTGCGACGCTAGCAGTTACCCTGTAATTAGATCTAAGAGAATCTTGATCATATTCTTGATCATATTCTTCAAAACTGACGCTGTAATATTTGATGAGAGAATGGCGGAAACTTAAGAAAAATAAAGGCAACTTTAATATCTTAACTTTACAAACCGATCAAAGGTTTCCTGAATACAAGAGTATCCTGTTTAAAGACTTTTTTGAGCATTTTCTTTACACATATTTATAGCTTGTTTGAACTTCTTGATAAATATAATATTTTAGTATTATTTTGATCAAGAGTTGACATAACAAATTTATTCCTAACGACTCTATAGGCCCTTATAGCTAGTTTTGCTCAACCATCAAGCAAGTTTATGCCATAATTTTTATGTTAGCGAAACGCTTACATTTTACTTCCATCCCTAGCAAACATTTCCACAATTTAATCTCATTTTTGCCCCCCGTTTTATAGCTACAGGGTATACAAATAAAAAGGTAGTATTTATATTACAGAAAAATGGCATTTTTTGCAGCAAAAAGAAAAAATAGAAAAGTACCAAAAAAAAGCAATTAATCTACGACACAGTGCACAAGGTTTCGGGCACAAAGGACGAGGGCAAGGACAGGCGCAACGGCACAGAGACACGAACAGTCGCACAGTCTGGCAACTTTGCCTGTGCTCTCTGCGTATGGAGAGTTAAAAGTGCTTATACCCTGCTTCCTGTCCAGCAAATCCAATAACTTATCTTGATTTTATGGTTATTTCAACAAAGGCCGGAAGTTGTAGGTGCAGCAAAGACGACAGCGCACCAACAAAAAAAAAAGGCAACATAGTGTGGGTGTGGGTGGCTGGCAGGAGGGGTTGGGTTGCGGTGGTGGCACTCAAAAACATTGTGTAGTTATCCTGACAACCTTCCTTGACTGCCCCTGCCTACAGTTTGCAGTATGTTTTTGCATTTGACATGCCATTGTGTTTGCCAAAGCGGGCGGGGACGGTTGTGCGGGGCTGGGTGCTGAGCATTCAAGTTTGCTTGTCTGCTGTCCGTTACGGTTGTGTATGTGTGTGTGCAATTGACATATGGTTTCTTTACAGTTTTCGGTTTCTGTCTGTGTGCGTTGTAAATTTTGCATGAAATATTTTATTTGATATGTCCTACATTGAATTGTATAGTCCTGCCTGGCTGCCTGCCACTTGTTTCTATTCCCACAGTTGCTGCAGCTGATGGGCATTTATTGATGCAACTGCCCGCAAGTCCCGCAAACGTCCATGCAGCCAGAAGTCAAGCAGTTTGTAAGCTGACATTATCAAGATTAATTGAGGTTTCCTTTTGAATATATATACATATATATGTATATATTGAAATTATATTTATGCGACAGTTACAAGGCGCTTGACCAGGTGCCTGTGTGTGTGCGTGTCTGTATTTGCATTTGACATTTATGAGCCGCATAAATCTTGCGACAACAAACAGCATTTTAATGCAACATCAGCTTTTCGACTAATTGATTAACAAGCCGCACCTAACCTCAAACACGAACATAACCACAAACGCACACATAACCTCAATCCCCTGTGGATCTAAACGAGCCGTCTAAAGGGCGCAATTTAACAGCTTCTTGTCAACAACAAAAAAGAAAAAACAATTTCAATTAATATTTAAATTTTAATAATCAAATCATGTTGCAGCAATTACCAGAAAAATGGAATATGGAAAATGGTGCAAAAAAAGCGCGCCCCAAGCAAAGCTTCGAACACAGTCGACCAAAATTCAGACAGACGCCATCAAAAGTTTAGTCAGATAATTTTTTGACGCACCCGCAGGGAAACAGCTGCCAAGTGCAGGGAAAGAAATAGAAAGAAAAAAGTATAGATGGAAAGTGTGGAAAGTGCCGGGGCAGATGGCACAGACAATGATAATGATATTTTCCTTGTTGCTAACACCAGCAGGGGTGCTCAAAATTTATGCAGCAGTGGTTTTTTTTTTTTTTTTTGCCATTACATATTCATTAAATTGCAGCATACGGGGCGCAGGCAATCTCGGTGAAGTCGCCGAAACGCTCTCTATAGGCGGCTAAAGTCTAGGTATCAATGGCATCTCGCTCACGCTCTTCTCTCGGAGGCAAGTATCTAGTTTCATCTAATTGGTAATCATCGTAGACGGCAGCATCCGCATCGGCATTAGAAATCACAAAGCAAAGTTGAAAACGAGCTCAAAACTCGTTTGTTCGAAAGTAAGGCAAGTCGAAATTGAGGCAATGACGCAATTTAACATTCTCTCAATGCTTGAAATCATTGCAAAAATACAAACATATATATTTGAAAGAAACTCAAATGGAATGACATCAGTGTGCTATAAGACTGAAATATTTTGGTTTGTAAATGCGCATTGCATCATGCGAAGAAAATGCGGTGTCATTGGAATATCAAAGTTTGGCCAAATTTCTTGTCAAATAAATGATATAATCGTTAAGAAAAGCAACAGAGAAGCTCAACAAAATCAAAGACCATAAAAAACTATTTTTAAGTGTGTGCAAACAACTATTTAACAGTACATAAAACAAAATCAATGTTGTGAAATGTTTAAAATGTTATATTTGTAACATGTGCTGTAAGCCAATTAAACTGTAAAATGTTTAGAAATTTTTAAAACATTTTTAACATTTTTATATTGCCACGCCCAAAAAGTGTAGTAAAATTCTTGAAACTTTTAAAAACAGTGAACACTGTTAAACTAACTGTTATACGATATGTAACTAATTTATCAAAATAACAAAATCAATGTTGTATTTTCATTTCGCTCGACATATCACCGCGTTAATTCATGTCGTTTTCAAATGCCAATATCCGTGCGGAGATATGTCACTTCTAAGGCGGTGGACTTATGTCGCCTTAAAAAGAGATAATCTCGCCATGATCAACGGTGGAATTATGTCGTCTCAAACGTCATATCTCCGCGGAGGTATGTCCTTTCAAACGGTCGGAGTGAAATGTGTTTTGTAAAATGTTAAGATATATGGCAAGCTCCCATTTTCATTGGGTCGCGCTCAAAGAGTGTTGTACAATTTTCAAACAATTATTGAACACTGAACACTATTCTTAACTGTTATACGAAATGCAACTTACTTATTTGTAACTGCAATTTTCTTTATCTGAGAGAATATTGAATGCATTGTGGTTCAGTTTCTACTATATTTTATAAGTTGACGAAGTGAATATTTATCTGATGCAACTTTTAAGATCAAATCGCATATGCTAATCCATGTTCTATTATAATAGTGACTTGTTTAAGCAGCTGCAGCTAAACACGAGTCTTATAATAATATTGCGAATAAAAAACCATAGAGAGGTGGTCTATTTGCATAAAGCACTCGCTCTGAGAGACTCTAGAAGTTACAGCTTAAAAACTGGGTATATTGAAGCCGAGCTAACAAAATAAACAAATAATCAAAATAAATGTGAAAACGTAACAAAATTAAATTGCCTTTATATTTTTATTGCTTTTTTTTTGTGGTGTTTTTTTTTTGTGGTGTTTATCAAAAGCAATTTGCAGCTGCTGCTGTGAAGTGTCAATAAATTCTAATAAAATGCAATTAAAGCGCTCGCAGCGGCTTTTTAATAGCCGTTTTATGTGGCCGCAGGACACAATGACAAAGGGATTATAAACAAACGGTGCAAAAACCGCATATGTAACATGCGGGACCGTCATATTATGGAAATATAAATCAAGGCAAAACTGATGAAGCATATTTCGTATGCAATTTTATTTGCTTTCAACAATTGAAGACAACAAATAAAATGCATAAAAAGTGTGAGCTCTTTTAAATGATTTAAATAAATGTATAAATATTTGCGTATTTTCGGTACGACAAAAGTCAATTGAAAATTATGCTAATTTATAATTATGTCTATCAAAATATCATTTTGATATGCACAAATAATATATTAATAATATATATATATGGCAAATATGTGTAAATCTGGCCAGCAAATATGTAAATATCTTTTTGAAAAAACGCACGTCAATTGTTTGCACAACAAAACTGTAAAAAGTCAATTTAAAATGCCACTGCGATATATTTAAATATATAAATATGCAAATAAAATGATGAGAGGTGTGAAAAAATAAAACAAAAAAATAATGTTGAATAAGTAGAAAAAATATATATAAAATAAATCATAAAATGCATGTGATTTAAATGGCTGTTGATGAAATTGTCGCGCTAATTTGTTTGCGGCCAGCAAGTAAAATAAAAATATAGACTAAAACCAAGTGAGAGTCAGTCGAGTGAACGACTAGAAGATGCCCTGTAGGCATATATAAAGCTACATTTCATTGAAGCCTACTCTCTTCTTCTTTTATAGTATTGTTTGCCTTTTCTAATTCTTTTGAACAACTTAGAGGTAGCCCAGTTTAGAAACCAGTTTATAAACCTTTTCTTTAAGGCTCTTATTATAACATTTTAACTTGCTTTATTCCACATCTCGACTTATAGATACTTGAGTAGTTCTTATAAATAGCAAATCAGTTTACAGGGTATTAAAGCATTGCAACATATGAGCACATTTTTATGGTACAACAGTGGAAATAGCAATTGAGTTGGCGGAAAGGGTGGAAGCGCAAATGTCGGAAGTGCACGCAAAATGGCCGCAATTAAACAATCAGCACAACAATTACAAAATGTTGACAATGTTGTGCGATCCATGCTTGTGTATATGTGTGTGTGTGTGCTGCCGTGTATTCGTGCATGTGTGAGTGCGCGTGTGTGGTTTAAATAATGACCAAGGCAAGTAGATAACGCTGACAATGTTAGCAGCAAGTTTGTGGCATTAATTTATTGTAACCGAATGCACAATAAACTGCAAGCTCAATTGTTGAATTTATGAGGCACAAAGCCAAACAATATTCCAATTAGTTGCAAGTTACAAGTTGACACATAATTGAGGAGCAGGGAAAAGGGAGGATGGGTAGATAGCTTAGCACGGCGCAGCGGAACGCAACGCATTCTCAACAGCTGGAAAACTCATCTTAAGATTAACGAAATATTTGCAGAGTGCCCGAAGGCAGCTCAAGATGAGGTACACTTAGAGAAAATTCTTAGTTAAAAGCCATTTTCAATTTATTTAAGAAACAAATCGTTCTTGGATTTTCTTTAAATAAGCATGTGGTACAAGTAATAAGTACAAAAAGTCAAATATTCTCATTTAAGTAAATAATATCTTAGTCTTAGTCTGAAATTTTAGTCTTGTAAATATAAACATGCAAATACCAACATGTAAATGTTGGTATGAAAATGTATATAGTTCAGCTTCAAGAATTCTTAATTTAAGAAATATATTACCTAAATGAAGAAATGTGTGACTTAAAAAAGCTCTATGAATTGTGGTTTTGACAGTTGAGTCAAAAATGCTTTGTGTTTTCTCTGAGTGTAGAGGTGCCGGTCCTGGAGTTTGCTGTTGGGGGTTTCAGGGGTAGCTCTTGAAATGATTGATATGTTAATATGCAGCTTGTAACGCGTCGCAGCAGCTTCTCAGCTACTTCTGCTGCTGCTGCTGCTGCTGCTTCTCCTGGCATTTGCATATAGACATCATATGCAAATATGTGCCGCAATCTAAAGGATGTGCCTCAAAAAGTATCTGCGAATTTGCGAATTTGTGTACGCAGTGTGTGTCTACCCCTGTGTGTATGTGTGTGTGGATGTGTCTGTCTGTTTTTTTTAATGTATGCATGTGCAAGATGGCGTCGCTCACACGCTATTTACTTCATTGCAGCTTGTCTCATTTTCCATATTTCATTTTTCATTTTTCATGCATTACACAGAAGCTTCTTCTTTTACTCGCTCTCTAAATTGCTTTATTAGACGCGTCGCCGCTGTCAGAAAGTTGTTCAAAAGCTTGTATATGTACATGCATATAGCTCTAGCTAAACGCCTAACGAGCAGCAGCAGCGGCCGGGGGGCGTGTCGCCGCCTTTGCCAGTTTCTATGCTGCTCGGGCTGACATGTGACTGTGTGACTAACTGAATAACTGTCTAACTGACGGGCTTGTCAAAGGCAGGTGAAGTCCTTGTTGTTGTCCTGCGACGACGACAGGTTGACAAACGAATAGCAGCAACAACAAAATGTAGCCGCTGCCTTTTGTTATTGTGAATTGTGATTTGCGCTGATTTGTTGCCCAGGCGCTGCGTCATGTGCCTTGTTTTTTCCGGCGTACAGGTCTTTGGGTCAGCAGGCAGCGCCACAGAGTGAAGAGGTGGGCTGGTGGGGTGGTAGGCTCTGGTCGCAGACACACTCAAAAAACTTGCCACACACACACAAGTGAAGGCGCCCTGGCGGCATTTCCTTTTTATGTTTGTTATGTCCATGTCCTGCCATATGTCCTTTGTATCAATGCGGCACATAACCTATTTGTGTGCATGTGTGTGTGGCGTGTGTGTGTGTGTGAGTCTGTTTATGTATGTGTGTCTTTTGATTATAACGTTTTGGATGTTGCCGCTGTGCCTTTGACTGCTATTTTCCTCCTTTTTTTGTGATGCTCCCTAAGCTGATTTACGTGGATTTTATGTGTATTTTTTTCTGCACAAATGGGCGTATGAGTGATATTTTTTTCCTGTTTTCCTTTTTATTTTTTTGGTAGTTCTTTGCGTCTCTTCTCTGCTTTTTGTACAGTGTTTAGTTGCTGGCAACAGTTGATTGATTGATTGAACGTTTTGATAAGTGCTGTCAGTGGGTTAGCTACGTTTTTTATTGACTTGTCTGTGGTTGAGTTTATAGACCACATCTATCCGAGCACTCGACAGGCTTTGCTTTATTTGTTGTTGTATCTATTGGGAAACTTTAAGCGTAATCCACAACAAATTGCTGCAGGGCTGAGTACTTGTGTGTGTCTGTTAGCTTGTATCATAGGTCAAACATAATTGACCACAAGCCAAGGTAAATGTTACAAAGCAAAACTCAATGGCTTTCAGTACAATTTAATCCCAATCAGTTGGCAAGCTCATCTTTTTAACATATTAGAATTAAGCATTTCAAATTTTAAAAAGGTTCATTTCAATCAAAGTGTTGTCTAACAAATTATATTTTGGCCTATGAACTGGCTTATAAGTTCTTCGAATCTGATTTGAGAGTTATTTAGGTAAAGGCTTCCAAAATATAATATCCAATCGAATTATTGAAATGTTTTCTTTGGTTCATATAAAGGGGAGCGCATAACAATATGTTAATAAGCGTTTAGCTGAGCAGCTGCAATCGACAATTGAGACATTGTCTCAGCCCACCACCCACTTGAGCCGCATACTCGAAGCCAATAGGCACACACACACACAAACATAGAGGACAGAGTACATACGGCGTATTACTTGCACTCGGACTTGCTGGCCAAGTGGAGGCAGGCAGCCTGCACTTAAGTAAACTGCACGAGTGCCTGTTCGACGTCCACAAGATTTGCGAGCTAGGCAACGCTTGCAGACTGCACTCGAACCGGATTTCCGTGTTATGCAGCGAGAAGCGAGGGGCCGAAGGAGGCTATGCTTTGATAGGAAGAGTTAGTACGAATCTGAGAGAGTGAGAGCTAACTCTTGGGCATAAACTTGTACGCAAAAGTTTCATTCATGCACTTGATAGCACCTAATGCAGTCAAGGATTGAAATTGAAGCGGGCGCTGGCAGCCAGGCTGGTGTCTGTGTGGGTGTGGGTGGGTCGGAGCTGTTTGCTGAAGCTGCGCAATTAGCACGCATCGATAGACACGCGCGTGCACTCGACACCAGCGAACGAAACAAAAGCGAGCAATCCAAGCAAAATGCTAATTAAGTGGATGAACAAAAGCTTAAAGAAGCAGCTCCCTTGGCCCTGCCTGCCACACATGCCGCACAGTTGCCAGTTGCCAGTTGCCAGTTGCCACATGCCACACATGGCGCTGCACAGCGTCGCCAAACAGTCATATATCATAGTCAGGTCCAACTGTGCCCAAAAGAAAAAAAAAACAGAAAGAATAAAATGTATTTATATATACAAAAGCGCAAAAAAATTAAGTATACGCCGTTGGGCAGCTGCTTGTCGTGCGACCATTACAAATGAGAAATTTTGCAGCACTGGTTGATTTTCTGGGGCTTTTACCAACACGCATGCCACAACTTTTGGCACAATTAATGTATGCAGAATTTGTTTAATTGACGACTCGCATGCCATAACTTATATACCACACACTCGCACACACATACACACTCACACACATTAAACCTCAACTTTTGGGCAGAGTGGGGAGAGAAGTGCGCTGCTGGTAACGAGTGCTTGTTAATTGCATTGCGCTTGGAATGCTTGAAATGACTTGGCTTGTTGGTTTTTAATACCCCGCAGCCAACGAAGTGGTCTTGACCTCTGTGTGTGTGTTGGGTATGGCAGACATCAAGGGGTCTAATCGGACAATCTCTCTCTTTAGCCTCAAACTAAATAAATATACGAGGTTGAGTTAGCAAATTTGATATGTGGGCTCTTGTGTACTTTATGAAAAGAAAGCACTTCAGCAACAATTTGTATAATTCAACTTCATCCGAAGCTATTCGATAACAACTTCTATATTTGAATACTCCTTATAAAATATTATATAAATAAACTTTACTTAATGTATATGCATATTTTATATTTTTCTATAACTTCTATAATTTTTACATAATTGCTTAAGTATTTCAACGTGCAAACCATAAAGTTAAAGAATTACTGTGATATTGGATTTATATTTATTATAGAGCCTGTAAGGTTATCTTAGGCACCTATAAAACATTTAACCCAAACTTTAAAAGTCTTTCATCTCTCCATAAAAAACCAGGCATAACTGTTCCTGTTACTATATTTATATAAACTATATATATATAATATTTATACGTATTTATTAACACATTTGAGTCTACAAGTTTCTCCTTTTCTATAGAAAAACTATCAACGATCTACAGGATATCATCTAGTTGTTCAATAGGTTATTAGTTTTGTCTTTGCACTTTGCAGTTGGCAGACATTAAACTTTCTGGCTGCATGCTCTTGGCAAAAAGGCGCTGGGCAAACGTCTCCCCTTTGGGCCGCTAAGCGAATTGCAAGTTCAAGTTAAAGTTTTTGTCGCCAGCGCGTGTCACTGCGGGGTATACGACAAAATAATATAAAACCAACAAGGAAATGAAAAAGAAGAGCAAAGTTTTTACGGCTTAGCCATTTCATGCTCATAAGCATAACTTTGCAATTTTGAGAATTCTGGAATTTGCACGCAAAAGTAAAGCTTGAAGCGGAGCAGAGCGAGAAAATGTCAGAGGGCTGCTTGGCAAATAATTTGTTGTTGGCTCGAAACTAACTTGGCTTAAAGGCTTTTTGCAGCTGGCAAACAACTTTGGTTTACAATCAATTATGAGGGCGGCAGAGTGGAGTGGGAGTGGGTGTGGCAGCGGTATTGTTAACCTGTCCGACACACATTTAAATGCAATTTAATGCAATTTATGGCCTGTTGCCAGGCTTTATAATGCGTTTGCAATGCATCGGCTCAAGCGGCCCCAGAACAACAGCCCTTATTAAAAGCGGAAACAATGCGCACTTCCGCCTCAATTGTGCGACTACATGCGAGTGTGTGTGCGCGCGTGTGTGTACCGCGTGTGTGTGTTACCATAGGACACGCAAATGAGCACTGGAATATTGTGCTTGCATTATTATTCATGTTGTTGGCCGCGCTGATAAAAAAAAAACAACAACAGCCAGTCGAACAACAACTACAACAGAAAAACTTAACAATTTATAGCGCACTCCTGCCCCCAACTACAGCCACGCCCCACGCCCCATTTCGGCTTTGTCCATAGACAAGCGAGTATGGGCGAAAACCACTTGGCCGCATTTAAATTACCAGCCATAAATAAACAGCGTTCAATTAATATGGCCAAAGAAAACGGCTTGTAGTTGTGCCCTGTGCCTTAGCCACGTTGCGTATACGCAACGTGCTCCACGGGCATAAAAGCTGAAAGAGCAGGAGTAGTAATAGGTGGGGGCCAGAGGAAGCACTAGAGTTGGCCATATTATCATAAGCAGCCACATCAGCAATAAACCGAGAAAAACACAACGCGTGTTCTGTATGAAGAAAAATTATGTTAAAGTAGCCAAGGGATGCCCTCTCAATCTATTAATCTAACTTTGACGGTCTCTCTTTCTCTGTCCCTCTTTCTCTTACACGTATTTAACTTTTATGTCTTAGTTAAGCCGAAAGCTCAGCCTATATTATTAAAGTATGATATATACTTAATAATCTAAGTTCCTCACGAGAATTGTTTTTGAAAGCAAAAAATCTGTCTCCGGAAAAGAAAGATATAATTTGCACGAACAAACATAAAAAAGCCAAAATGCGATCTTTAACTATAAAACTGTTCGGACTGACTGACTAACTGATTTTTTATAAAAGTTGGAATGCTCTTTGCCTGCAGAGTATAAATGGGCAACATATTCCCTTTTTTTAGACAGATATATATGTACAAATTCATATTCATAGCATATAGAGAAAAACTTACCTGATTTACAAGGCCTCGCATATCGGCGACAAACTGCGTCGTCAGCCAAAAGGATCTGCAAAAGAAATAATAGCAAAGAAATATGAAGTTAAATATTTGGTTTGGTAATGGGCTCAGCGGACAACTTTAACTCTATATCTAACTCCCTCCCACAATCTCTTACTGTCAAAGTTCAGTTTGGTTTTTGCTTCAAATCAACATAAGAATCACATTTATCAAAATGCGTGTCAGAACTTTAAAAAAAAGAGAAAAAACAAAAGGGTGGAAAATTGTTGAAGAGCAAGCCAAACGCCCCTGTTTTGAGGGCACGCCCACTTGTAAGAGACAAAACTAAAACTGAAACGTTATCAAAACGTCTCTCAAAGGAAGCATTTTAGACGGCATTTTGCGTTCTGATTTAGCTGAAATAGCGCATTTTTCCTGTGGATTTTTCTTTGGATTTTCTTCGCCCTTTTGCCTAGTTGAGTGGGTTCAAGCAATGCGCAGGGATCAAAGTGCTGTTTAAGCAGGCGTTCTAAGCTCATTTGACCATTTTTAATGTCGTTTTAAAGACAACAAACTGACACAAAAAGGATGCGCCCCCAAGTTAGACACACACACTCCTATGCACACACACACACACACACACATACACACAGTTGGGAAAACTTGTCGTTTGATTTTGTGTTTGGGTTTTTGGGGGCAGCCAAATATGCTGTCATCACGATTATCCTTAACGTCGTATGGCTGCCAATGCCAGTTGTTTCCTGTTCCGTTATAGCAGGCACACACACGCACACACACTTACACAACCGCACACATACATGATGCTACGGATGTGTAAGAATTTTGTAAAACGAGCCAGAGCCCAGCCGAGCTGCGCGAGAAAGAGATGCAGCTGCCGCCGGATAGAGACCGCTGCAAGGCTGGCAAAAGCCAAAAGGCAGCTCAGCAGTCAACTACAGGCTGACCTGCCAGCCAGCCCTCTCTTCCTTCACTGTCCCCCCTCACTCACCGTCTGAGTCTTTAGTCGTTGACAGAATGTGCGTTTGTCTTTGTCTTTTTCTAGTTCAAGCAAAAAAGGGGTTTCATTGGATTGCGCTCCCATCTATTACCCACTTTCCCCCCCAGCCGCTTTTACATTCGCTTTGTTGTCTGCTAATTTTGGTATTTTTTCTCTTCTCATTTTTATTGGTATTTTCGGTGCTGATTCTTCTTCTTATTTTTGCGCACTTGCCGAACTTTTGCCTTTCCGTTTCATGCATAATTTTTCTTTCATTTCATTTCAGTTCACTTTTCAGTTTTTTCTTATTTTTTTTTTGTTGGCTTGCAAATTGAAATTTAAAATTTATGCAAATTGTGCTGTCAACCCCAAAAGGGTTCCCGTGATGGTGCAGGAAATGGTTATTGCCACACACACACACACGCACACACTCGCAGTCCGATTTCAACATCAACTTTGTTGTCATTTAATGGTGTTGGTAATTGTCTGTCTGTCTGTCTGTGTGTGTGTGTGCAACAGAAATTAATCGAAATTAAAGTTTCTTCACAGGCTGTGAACATTTTTTATGACATACTTTGTGGCGACGCAGCGCTAACAAGCCGCGCCCAGCCGACACGCAGTGTGCTAAGGCGTTGGCGGGTTGACGGCTTGCTCGAGTGGGGCCGGGGGCAGGCTTATCTAAAATCCTGGCACGCTATTCAAGTCCACAGCTCAGTGACCAGCCGAGCCATTCAGCGGCTTAATCACAGCACAACACGCAGCCACGCCCACAGCAGCAGCAGCAGCAGCAGCAGCAGCAGCAGCACATGTGTGAAAGCAGCAAAAGGCCGCGGCTTGCCAGGTTTGCTGTTGGCGGCAGGGTGCGGCAGGTGGTGCTGGTGAGGTAGGTTTACTTCAGCGTCGCCGCGTGCAATTAATTAAAAACAAACAAATTTCAGAAATGCACGACAGAATCACACCCCGCGCCCAAAAACTGTCAATGAACAATGTGGCAGCATGGGGCATGGTGGTGTGGCAGGACATGGCGCAGCTCGGCCAAACAGGACACTGGCCGGCACAGAGCACAGTCTGCAGACAGGAGCAGCAGTCGCCAGGCAGGCGACAGGCGACAAAAGTTGCTGCTCTAAGCGTTTTTTAATGCAGCGCAGCGCACAGATTTTTCGCCAGGACATGCCGGAGAGCGGCCTCCCCATCTCCGTCTGGCCGCCGCCTCTCTCTGGCGCTCTCTGGTGTCCTGTCTCTGGTAATTTCGTTTTATTATTTTGCAGTTTTCTGTGTCGCTACTCGACGCTGTGTGCTCTACTTTGTAAATATTAAATTATGAACAAAAAAAACCAAAAAGGAACGGCTCAAAAAAACGTCCCCACAGGCTGGTGAGCATTTTTTTTTTTGTCCTTTTTGTTGGCCCACTGTCAACGGCAGCTGCAGCCAGCACAAGCAAAAAAGGCACCCAAAGAAATCAGATAACTGTTATGGTTATGGCCATAATAACTGCAGTCCAGGTGAGACTGCAGGATTCGTGTCAGCAGCTGCAGTAATCTTTTGCCCTCGAGCCGCTTAGGCGTCAGCCGCAGCTGCATATGCTGCGTATACGTAACGCGCATTATGTATACGTAATGTGCGCCATTTCAACTGGCAGAGCTGCGGCCTGTGCCATTTGCTTTAACAATTACGTGACATTCTCCAGCAGCTAGTTCTCTGTTACTCTCAGTCTCTCTCTCACGCGCGCTTCAGCTAGCTTTCGCGCTCTCTTTCCGTCTTTCTACACACATTTGGCATTCCGCAATTCACATTCGCGCAGCATGTGCAGCAAATGACCAAAATGAAGGATGAGCGTACAACTACAACTACATTGTACAAAATAATTCCTAATTCCCTAAATACATTACATTCATCTTGAATAGTTGATATCACAAGATTTACAATAACTTATAAATAAATTAAAACATAATTTTAATACCGCCTACACATGCTAAAGAAAGAAAGCTTTGCTCAATACGACTTTTGTTATTGATTAAACATTCAACGTTGCTTACAACAATTTTCCCTCGTATTTCGGTTGTGTAAGTGAATTTCTATAAAGTTGGGTACGTTTTTTTTTAGGTGCTTTAGAACTGTCTCGTATTCAAATTCAAAGGGATGCATATAGCTGCATTATAGTTGACTAAATAATTGCTTTAAGTGTGTTAGGCTTCTACGACTCCCTAAAAGTTCTATTAAACTGTGTGTATCTATACCACAAATTTCGCTCAGTGTAGCACAACATGATATGCCACTGATGGTCATCGAGCTAACTGCTTTAAGTGTGTCGCAAGTTGCCGACTGTGTGACTGTGGCTATGACTCCGCTCGGTTTGACAGTAATACAGCGCAAAAAAAATGTGTACAAACCAAAAAAAAAAAAAAAAAACAGAGAAAATTAAAATTGAAAACGACAAAAAGTTGCGACCGCATCCGGAACAGGCCGCGACTGCTGGCCCCGTCTCTGGGCCTGGTTTCTCCTCCTGCCTCCTGCCGCCTGCTGCCTGCTGCTGTCGTTTGTCCTTTGTCGCATGCAATAAGTGCTAGTTGAGTGGCGGCACTTGAAAGCAGAGCCACACCAAGTACACACATGCACACACACACACAGACACAAGCACGCACATACATCGGCACACACTGCTGCTGCTGCTTATTCAATTGGCCAGCTGCATGTGTTTCTGGCGGCGCTTCGGATTACAGTTTTTGGCCCCGTTGGTGTCGGTGTCGTTTGTCGGTCTGGCGACCTGACGCCGCCATTTCCGTTCACCCAGCACGGAAGTGGCAACGAGTTAACCTCCCTCCCCTCCCCTCCTGCTTTTTCAGCTAGCAACGTATAACCCCTCTACAGCTGTTGGCGTTTCGTGCGGATTTGCTGCGGCCATTGCATACAAAATGTGTTGCATACATTTGTGCGCTTTGCAGAAGCAAAATCGTCCAAAGAAAAAAAAATTGAAGAAAAACTCACTTAGAGGCCGAGCGCAACGGCAATCAAAATGGAAATAAAAACAACAGCAAACACACACTCACACCCATTAACAGTGCAAACGTCGGGCCAACAATATTTTTTGTTTTTGTATAATACAAAAAGTAGTAACAAACTGCGACAACAATGAGCCACATCAGTCGCAAAGGTTCTATTTAAAAGTCGGAAATTTCAGTGGATAGAAACGTAAATAAAGCAGGTAAATTTCAGAGAAGGAATCTGTCAAGAACAAACTTTGCTATATTTTATTTCTCTCATTTAAGTTAAGGTTTTGTTAAGGGATAGAAATTGTTATTAAAATTTTTGTTAAGTGCAAGAACTGAGCATGGATAAAAAGGGGCTTCGATTCTCAGCAGCTAACGTGTAAAATTTAAATAAAGCTTTAAGCACAGCTTTAGATTTGCTGCTGGTGAATCTCTTGCAGATAAACACTTCTCAAAGAGAGCAGAACTTTATTTAAAACATTTCTATACTAATTTTGACTTTATTTCAAGACATTTAACAAAAGTGATTCATTTCTCGATTCATTCCTTAATTTGTATATCTTTTTTAGCCTAGAACATTAATTTTAAATAACTAAATATATATCTAAGCACAGCCTGCTTAGCTTTTGCGACCCACTGTGCCTAGGAACACATATGCGGCCTATACTAGACATATATGTGTATATACAACTGCCAAGCAATAACAAATGTAATGTCCTTTAGTGGCATTAAGCCATACTACTCTGCCCGCCTCTTTCTTGCTCACTCTATCTCTCTCTTCGTGGCAACCTGTCTCTGTCTGCTGTTTGGTTCCGCCGCGAACTGCCGCCATTTGCCATTGGTGTTTCCGTTTCTGCTTTGGGGTTTCGCCGTTGCCCGTTTTTAACGGGTCGACTAACTTGGCCATTTAAGCACATTTGTCGTCATTGTCCTGGCCCGACCAGCGGCTGACAGTGTGCTAATTAGAAGTCCTTGTTGCTTGTGGCCACAACAAAACAGACGCCGGTCAAATATGCAGGCAGAAAACAATGAAAACTACTTTGGCCCAAAGTCAGGACGTGTGTGGAAGACGCGACGTGAGGCCAAAAACTGTGCCTTTGCTTTGTTTGGCCCTTTTGTCTTGAATGCTATAAAATGCATGGTGCAGCACAGCTGTGCTGTCCCTTGCTGTGTGCCACGTTTTACTTTGTTCAATTATATTCGGGCTTTAACAACACTGCCCGTGCCTCTTTATTAAACAGTGGGCGTGGCCTAGTTAAGAATTTTATCAGACCAAAATAAAGAGTTAGCCTTTTATGGCTTAAAACCGCAGGAAGAGCCAAAAATAAAAAATAAATAAAACAAGATATAAATAATTGCCTTGCTTGCTCAGCTGTAAAAGGAAGCGGGGGAGGGAGATGGGTAGGGTGTGTGTGTGAGTGTGAGTGTGTGTGTGTATGGCATATAAACTGCTTAATGTGACTGGCATTGTCTTCCAGTGCAACGCACATTAGTTTTCGGGCTAGCCCAGGCAAGCCCAGGCTGGCAACCGCAAGCATTGCCGCTTGTTTATCATGAGCTGCTTCTTCTTGCCGCCCGCTGGTAAATGTAATTTACCATGAGAAAACAGAAAATTTGTTTATTATGAGAATGCAGCGAGGCGTAGATAAGCAACTGCCAAGCGACCAGTTGAGAGATAGTTGAAAGAGAAAGAGGGGGAGCTGACCACGCCCACCCGCTTGCCTGACCATGTTAATTGCTGTGGCTGTTGCTCAGTTGCCAACAAAATAAATGCTTGTAAATTATTGTCAGCTGTGGAATTTTGAGCCAAGTTTTTGCAGATAGAATCTAGTATCTAGTATCTGGCATCTCGTATCTAATATCTATTGTGATTGCAAATTACGCGTGCAACTGCATCTCAGAATATATATACGTTTTTCTAAAAGGAAATGAATGTATATGCAAAAAGGCAATTCTTCTTCTTCAGTGGCAAGCCCTAAGCTCCCCATGCCGCCTGTGAGTAATTGCGACCCATAAATAATGTGTCTGCTCTGACGCCCTGTCACTGCGGGGTGGCTCAGCGGACGGGTGGGGTAACTGGGGGGGGGTCGTCGTCGAGAGCAAGAGGCATGCAACACAAGGACTTGCAACATTGCCAGCAATTTCTTTTGATAACTCAATGCGTCGTTTATGCGCTTTGTTTGCCTCGCGCTCAAGCGGAAATGCACAAGGCAAGTTAGGTTGGGCTAGTTGGTGGGTGGAGAGTAGGGGAAGGGAGGCAGGCAGTGGCCAACAGCGGGGTTTCAGTTTAATATCTACACGATTTGAAATACGCACGAACAACACTTTTATTGCCACTTAAAAGCTGAGCTATTTAAATGGCATTAAAGCCGACAGCGACTACGTGAGCTGCCATTAACTTAATGCCTAATTTGTATGGATTTCAGGAATTTCAAGGAACTTATTAAACGAAAAGTGGTTGCTCGTCTGCGGCTTAGCTGAAATCGCTTTCCTTTTTGATTTGGGTCTCATATTTAAATAGGGTTCGGCTCTTTGCTGGCGCATAACCAGAATCAAAGCTTCAAAATTTGTGGTTAGTTTTGACAAACGTTATAAGAAAATACTTACTCAGAAGTCGAAACAGTTTTGGGGCAGACTTTGATTTTATTTGCCAGTTCATTTTAAATCAATTGTAAACTTACAAAAGAACTGTGCTAGATTGGCCACTGTACTACACTTTGTAGGGCAAGGAATCAAAGATCTCGCTCAAGGAGGATAATATTATAAATGGGCTCGAATTTGAAGATCTTGCTCCACTCTCATTGGAGCCTGTTTCCAAAGTACGTTGTGTACTTATTAGTATTAATTAATTAAAGCACAACTTGGCTTTAAATTTACTTGATTTCAAAGAGTTACCAATTATACAGCAGTAAATTAATTTATAAAACTGATTAAGATGCGAAGATTATGTCAGATCTAGTTATAAGATAATGTTTACTTACATAAAGCATACTGCATCATAAAAGGGCACAGGGTATCTCTGCCTTATGTGCTTTATTTAAAAGGTTTATAAGCTGTAATATTGATTTCTATTACAAACTCCTGCGCTCTCTCAAGCACAGCTTGTGCACAGAATTTTTTGGTGCTGTTTCTGATGTAGATAAATTGACTTTTTAGTTTTTCGTTTGCATAAATCTGAAAATTTCAACATATTTATAAATTATGGCGCCATATTTCAAATTATATATATATATTTCTGTCTGGCTCATATTTTACATCAGCTAAATCATAAGAAATATAAGATAAAAATAAAGTAAAGAATTGCTCTAAGCGAAAGGCTCCTAAAGTTGCACAAGTGCGTGGAAGGGGAGCAAAGTTCAAAGGATGAGTCAGTTGCTGTCAGGCACATGACACACACATACACACACACAGTCAGACACGCATTCGCACACACGTACGTACACACAAGCTAGTGTCACGCTCTTGAGTTGTTGCTGTAGCTGTTGCTGCTGCGTTGTTAATTTCATTCATTATTTATGGTTTACCTCGTCGAAAACGCATTGGCGCTGTTGGGCACCAACTGGCATTGCACCCGCTTTTACACACGCCTCCCCTCGCTGCCTCTCTGGCTCTTATTCTCTCCATCTCTCTCACATGCACACTCTCTGTGACTTCCTCTCTCTCTCTCTTTCAGTTGCACTTTTAATTAACAAACGCACGAAAATGCTATTTTACATGAGACATGTCACAGTGCAGAGAACTGGAGTTGGGTTAAGTGGCATACGCTGTCTGCCCAGCTACATGTCTGTGTGTGCGTGCGTCTGTGTGTGTGTGTGTCTGTGTGTGAGTGCATTACATGAGCGCACTAATTTACAAGGCACACATACCCACACAAGCACAGGCACACGCATGCCACACCAGTCGCATTTCATATGCAGCCATCGCCGCAACTCCACTTCGCGTTGCGTATACGCCAGGTTAACCTGTGTATTAAAGCGCTGCATATTACGTATACGCCGGCCGAGCCTGCGCAACGCTCCTTAAAGCTACTTTTTCCAGCAACGGAAAGCAGAGTGTAAATTAGAATGTTTTCGCGTCGGAGCTGATTTAATTTTATGAGAATATTTATAATTTCGAGGAGATAACAGAACAATAAGAAAAATTACTTTAACCAAGTTCAAGGATTAAATTATTTCAATAATTATTTAAAATTGAAATTATAAGCAGAGTATTGTACAGTCGGCGTATGCCAATTGTGACAAATTTTACTTGCCTGAAGCCTACTTTCTGGCACTTTGGCTGACGCATTGTTTTGTGCTTTCGCCATTTGGTGGTCTAGAAAATGTTTGGGCCTGCTGCAATTAAAAGCGCGCATTAATCAACAGGCGGCGCGGCGGAAATTGCGATTGGCGAGTGCCGAGTGGCAAGCCCCTCCGCCCCCCTTCACACAACCCACCTAAATAGTGTGGAGCTTCATTTACGGGCAGATCTCGCCGCACTTTCCGCTACCCTGCGAGGCGCTGACTTTAATTTATTTAGACCAAATACAACGCAAGCGAAAAATGGCAAACGACAGAAATTTATCTCTCGCACGCCTTGTCGCATAAATTATGTCGAAGAGGCAAAAACGCCAACGCACCAGCCCCTCTAACTAACTAACAACCCCTGGCCTGACTAGCATAGTGGCACAGTCAGCGGCGTTGGGCGAAATTAATGAAAGCGACGCAGCGGCAAAAGATGCCGAAGCAGCGTAAAACAAAGAACAAAAGACATTTAAAATGAACTAAAATCAAATGAAATGTTGCGAGCGGGGGCGGGGGTGGCAAACGGTAAGTTGTACGGCGTTGCGCCTAATGACAACCACAATGAAGCAGCTGGCAGCGGAAACGGAAATGAAAGCAACGCGCAATGCAGAATGAAAAACGGCCGAAAGACAGCGACGAATGACAACGAATGATGCCGGGCGAATGACAGCAACACCACGAATGATGTTGCATGCAACAAATCAGAAGCGTTGCGCGTCCCACAGCAAATGTTGCATGGCAAATGCGATTGTCAAGCAATGACCTCATTAGAGGAGCTGGCGTGAAGAGCGCCACACACACACACACACATAGACACTGGCAGACGAAACAGGAGACAAAAAGGATGTGGCAACTTCTCTTGCTGCACGCAGCAACCGCAAGCAATTAAAGAATGCTTGTGGCAGGGCAGAGATGGGGGCGTGTTGACTAAAGCGCTGGCCTGCAGGCGAGCTGTCAACATGCATACAGCGTCATATACGTCAAGCGTGTGACATGAGACGCAGGGGCAACAACAGCTGCAGGAGCAGGGGCAGGAGCTTCTAATAAGGGAGATATAGTCAGTGATACCCTGTAATTATGCTAGTCAACAACAACAGATAGCAGTGCTTCGAGCAAAGGTTAATAACTATACCATATTTTAACAGTCTAAATAGCTAAATATATATTTATATATCTCAGCTGGTTTTAAATTTAAATATAATATAATCAGTGATACCCTGTAATTACACGTTGGTCAACCTCAAAGCAAAACAGTTCGTCGAGCAAAAGTTAACAAAACTATCATATATAAACTTATAAAATTAAATATATAAATTAAACTGTTATTTTCATTTAAATATGATATATTTTAATCTTTATTTATCTAAAAATATAAAAATATTTTAATTTTAATTTAAAATAAATTACTTTTCACTTTTGAAGCAACACTCTGCATAAGAAAACTTTGCAAAATAACAAAATATAGAACACATACCTTAATTTCTGACAAGCATAAATAAACATCGACATCCATGGGGGGCTCTGTAATAAAAGGAAACAATTTAAAGCAATTTTAATTATAGCATGTCTAGCTTTTAAGCATACAAAGCAATTTTAATCCTAACCAAATATATATAGGCTCAGATTTTGTAGTCTCCATGCACAAATACTTTATAGCATTTCGAAAAGCCTGCAAGCTCTGGAACTTTAAGAGTTAAATTAAGCCAATATTTGCTGGGTGCGTTTATTAAGAGCTAGATCTAACAAATTCCATTACAACAATTAGGATAAGACATACTTCTATATATGCGAGTTTCTTGTCAATTTAAGTACTTTAGACTTTATTACAGGGTATTCTTTAGCATACTTTGGTTTGATAGCGCTTTAAGGCGCACGAAAACTGACAGCTCTAGGACAATGACATTGCGCTTTAAAGGCAACTTCAGCTTGCCTACTTTCAGCTGTCACACGCAGCTCTTCACCAGCTGTCGACCGCAATCATAAAGACACCCACACACAGGCCACACACAGGCCACACACACTCACACAGAGAAAGACAGCTCAGGATTGAAGAAGAACTGGAAGCCTTCATATAAGTTACTCTAAGCTTCTAAGCTGGCTTAGCCTCGGCGTTGAGTAACCAAGCAAATTACGTCGCATTTAAGTTTCATAATATGCTTAAAATTAAAACTCAAAAACTTTCTCATCTACTTCTCGCTCTCTTTTTTTGTTGCTGTAGGATTTAAAGGTAATGTTTTCTTTGGGCATTGTTCGAAACTACAAAACGAAACACCTGCCAGACAAAAGACAAAGGCAACGCGGTGCGGGTACGAGCGGGTTGGGCGGGTTTGAGGGGGAGAGCACACAAAAAACACAAAACAGTTGGACCATGAAAACAGTAACTAAAAGGAACAGCAGACGTCACAGCGCTAAGCAAGTTGTCTCCGTCTCGAGTCTCGAGTCTCCCATTCCCAGTCTCATTCTCATTCATTCGCTGTCTCTATCCCCCCTCTCGCCCAATGTGTGTCGGTGTGTGTGTGTGTCAAGACAATGGACTGCGACAAGTGCGGAGTCTATAAAAACTACATGCATTGAGCGCGGGGGCGAGCGAACTACTACAAAAACTACAACTTGCAAATGCGCAGCGCTAACGGTGGGGCTCAGTACCAGACGAGACGGGTCGACGACAACAATACAAAAGGAAAACTTGTAAAAGGACTGCACATAAAACTGATGGAACAGTGTATGCCCCATGTCAAGTATAATTCCCTAGACATTCTATAAAGATTTCAAAGTTTTAAATATATTTTATTTGTAGCATGTTTCTAACAACAAAACTTGTTCTTATTAAGTATACAAGAGTTTACATCGCAAATTCTTTGGGCCTAGCATTTATAGAGTCTGAGTTCTGTGAGATGAGCAATATGATATATTCTATTTTACTGATTATCTCCAGTGCTTGTTTGGTATCTTAAAATAGATAGAATTAGTAACTCCCTGAAGGATACTTGTGTGTATATACCAAGTTTTCATGCTAGCTACGATAATATATGTGCAGGTGGTAAAGACATCAAAATTTTCTTTGAATAGTCTGTAAGACTCTATCCCAAATGTTAAGCAATTGATTTTAAGAGTTCCCGAGTTCCGTGAAATCTATGCGAAAGAAAATTAATTTCTGGCAATTTTTGTTAAGGCGTGGGAAGTTATTTAACACGTAAAACAAAATATATTCCACTAGGGAATACATATATAAGACCGTATACCAAATTGTTTAGCACTTGCCTTTGTATCAACCAAATTCCTTGAAATAAGAGCATGTAAAGTTATTTAGCACGCAAGACAAAACATATTCCTACAATCAATATATAAGCCCACATACCAAATTCTAGCTCTCTATCTCTATTCTAACTCTATGGCAACCGAGTTCCTTAAAGTCAAAGTGCTCAGCAAAGTCTGACACTGCCTGCCCACAAAGATTGTCAACTTACAGGGTATGTAAAACCGCATGCCCAACATAAAAACTACAACCGCACAACTACAATGAAAGTTTTGGCTGGTTGTATCGTTCAACATGCACTTGGGCGCATTTGTATTGGACTGCAGCAGCAGCAGGAGCCGAGCGCAAAGACAGACACAAGGAGCAGAGCAGGAGCTGCAGGAGCTGAAGGAGCTGTCGCATTGTCTATGCGGCGAGTTGTTAAGCACAGCGTTGCATTTTGTACTTGCAACAACGGCAACAGCAGCAAAAGCAACAGCAGCATGACAATAACCCGCACCCAGCTGCATACATACGTCTGGTTAGAAATGTTTGTTGCGGCGGGCGGGTGTGTGTATGAGTGTGTGTGTGTGTGTGTGTGTGTGTGTGTGTGTGTTGTTGTTGTTGTGTGTCTTCTTTTGTTGCAGCATAGAAAAAAGCTAGCGACAGCTGTTGCAAATTTCTTTTGCCACAAAATTTGCAATGCGAAACGGCATGAAGTAAACGAAATATGAACTGAATTATTGACTTTCTGTGTAGCCCAAAGCTGTGCGGCTTTCGCAAGGGGCGAAGGACAGGGACATATTCGAATTGCTCGAGCAGCTAATTGACTTGTTGCCCCTGCAACGGGACATTAATAAACAGTTGGCGCCGCAAGGCAACAAATGTTAATTGCCCTGAACTTTGAACTTGTTGAGCTGTCAGGAAATTCGAGAGATTTTCACCAGGGGAGATCGGGTTGGGGCAGCAAAGCCTCCAGCTGACAGGCACTTTGAAAATTGTGCCACCCGCGGCGCCAGAAAATCAGTTAAGGAAATAAAAGAGCTAGCGAAAAGGTTGTGCAAAAGTATCTTTTCTAGATTAAGAATTTGTGAAGGTTTTCTCGATTTAAGCTACGTGCACAATTTTCTTAATAGAAGTTGGTAGGAAAAGGCGTTCCCCCATCAAAACTTTAATTTTTAAACGTTTAAAGCAGCAGCAAAACAAATTATGCGGCAGCTGATATAAATCATTAAGCGGGTAATATGTGGGTGAGGTTGGGTTGGGTTGGGTTGGGTTGGGGCACGAACCCAGTGATAACCCAGTGCTTGCAACACACATGCGACCACATGCGGCGCTTGGGTCACTTAAAAATTATGACAAGCGGCAAGCGAGCCAAAAACTACAAAAGAGACAGTCAGAGAGAGAGAGAGAGAGGGAGAGAGAGAGAGAATGAGAGAGAGGGAATGAGAGAGAGGGAAGAGAGAAACATGACTGGCATTGTAGTTGGTTATGCATGCAACACACAAAAACCTTGCAACTGGCAGCTGGCAGGCAGCCCAGTGGCAAGCTAAGTGGGAGGTCGGGGGGGTAGTCGTCGGGAAGGGGAGGGGGACAGCTAGGTCAGGCAGCTAAACGGGTTTTTGCCACGGCCTACGCCAATTGGCAAAGGCAAACAAAACGTAACGCGAGGCCAAAAACAAGCAGCCACCTTGGCACCGCTTCCAGATGAGGGTATGGTCAACGGGAGTTTGGGGGGAGGTGTACTTGGCAGAGAGGGCGTGGCACGGCGCAGCTAGCACAAAATTTTGTTGGCAAGCGGCAAAAGCTGCGCCAAGCCAAACGGAACTTTTGACTCGTTAAAGCCTATTGGCGCAGCTGGAGAGGCGACATGGCAAGGGAAAAGAGGCGGGCAGGATTGCAAAACAAGAGAAAATCAGCTCACGGCTCAGCTTTAGCTTTTATTTGCAACAAACAAACAAATCAAAGACATAAAAATATATGTATATATAAACCACATAATACGCTGACTGCTTGAAGAGAGAAAAAAAAGGGCAGAGAGCGAGCGAGAAGGGAAATGCTTACAGCATCTACCTGTAACGCCAGCCATGCCCGCCCGCCAACAAATATTTTGCAATATTAATTTTCCGATGTTGAGGCTCATAAATTTCTGCCAAAAAAGAAAAAAAATAAAACTTTTTACTCGAGTTTTTCTTTGCAGGCGCAAAATATGCAAAAGACGCAGAAAAGTAGGCAACACGCGAGCAAAAACGCCAAAATAATGCCAAGTAATGGGGAGAATCAAGCAAAAAAAATATCAGAAAAAAATTATAAGCTTTGTAGCTAAGCATGCACAGACTGTTAAATACTCTGTAAAGAGTACAAGTCAGGAAATATATAGGTATATATATATATAATTAATTTCAGTTAAATTATTTATAAGCAAAAAATTAAAAAATTAATAAAATTAATTTTTGAGTGAACTTACATTTCAGAAAAATAAATTTTTTTGAATACTCTTAGCTCTTAAGAAGAGTGTCAAAAAGGTCTGGTATATAAAACCTTGCACAGATATAGATATGTATACAGAATAAAAATTCCCAAGACTTCTTCTGTATATACCGAAATTTTTTATAAATGAAATTCGGGACTTACGTATTTCCAAAAAAATGAAATAGAAATTCGCTGAAAGAGAGGAACAGGTCTTAGAAAAAGCAATATACCTCTTGTCTGTTCGAAATAGGGTATATTAAAATAAACATAAAATATTTTGGTGGCCAGGGACGGGCTTGCAGAGACTGTGGGATTTGTTGTTTTTTTTTTTTTTTGATAAGCTGTCAAATAAAATGGCGCATAAAATTTTAATGCATATAAAATGATTTAATTTGCTGGACGTCGCTTAAAGAGGGGCGTGGCAGCTTTGTGGGGCACAATGCGCGCATGTGTGTGTGTTTGTGTTAGCAAGAGGCGTGGTCGCAGGCGCTGGCTACACATAAGAGAAATGAAAGCGACGCTGGCGACGGCCGCGGGTAATTACTTTGATGAAAAATGGCAGTTACAGTGATTAAGCAGAGTAGAAACGACAGAGAGAGACAGCGAGAAGGAGGGAGAGCGCAGGGCAGAGGGAGTCTGCTACAATATAGTTGATTACACATACGCCATGTGGTGCCAGGCAGGAAATTAAGCTGGTCAAAACGGAAGCAGCCAGGCAGGGCAATGTGTGTGCAGAAAACGTGTGCATGTGCGAGTGTGTGTGTGTGTGCGAGTGTGTGTGTGTGTGTGTGTGTGAGTGTCTTGCGGCCTAATGATGTCAGCCATGTTTGCAGCGAACACGCAGTTGCCGCATTAGTTGTAATTGCGGCGGCAGGCGCCTTAAATGCTCCCCAAAAAGAAAGTAACCCAACTTTAAAGCAGCAAAAAGCAACAACCAAAACTTGCCCCAAGGCATGCGAACAAAAAAAGGAAGCTAGTTGCAAGGCGTCCTTTGTGTATTTTTAAGTAAATATCGACAAAATATGCCAGGCACATAAAGCAGAAGGACCTTGCCGACAGACAGACATGAAAAATCTAGCAAAAAGCAGCTTGCCACAAAAAAGCGCTAGAGAGAAATTGCATTGACGATGGGCAGCAACTGCAACTGCAACGGCATCAGCAACAGCAACAACAATGACAATAAATTGCAACAAAAATGAGCAATGAGTAATTCATATTGTAAGCTGCCGCTGCTGCTGCAACGCCTGGACATGCCCCAGCTCCTTACTCGAGCAATTCAACGCAACATCAATCTTCAAACTAGCTGGGGAACGAGCTGAGGCATGTTGGCACGGGGCATGGGGCATGGGGCAGGCACGGGGAGCGGGGCGCATGCTTACTGGTGCCGCAGCGTCTGCCACAATTTGGGCGAACGTGGCTTTTATGTGGCTGCTGGGAATACGAATCGACAACAGCAACGTGGCAACGCTGCGCCTCAGTTTGCGGCACTGTGGCAACTACTACTACGTGAGCTGTGACGCGCTGCGAGGCGCTGCGCTGTACAGCGCCTCGCGTTTGTAATATGCTTGTAAATGCAATAAATTTTGTTGGCTACGCTTCGCAAAACTTTCAACGTTCGGACACAAAGTCAGACAGCAAAGGACTGAGCAACGGAAAGAGAGAGAGAGCGAGAGAGGGAGTGTGAGAGAGAGAGAGAGAGAGAGAGACTCTGTGAGACAGACGGAACACATCAGCAAGGACCATAAAACGCGATTTTGATTTGCTAAATTTATGTGGCCACATTAAATCCAAAAGACAGCACACAGAACGACAGCAGCAGCAGACGCAGCAGCGGGCGGATGAGGCAGCAACAGGCACATTATTTTGGCAGCAACTGTAAACGGGGCAGCAGGCGACAGGTGTCACGCATTTTGATATGCTCTAATGCTCAACGAGACTTGTGTTTGAAGCCAAAACCCGCTTTGAATCAAGAATTCAAACACTGGAAACCCGATTTTATTCATGCCCATATTAAGCCATTTTGTAATCATTGTCTAACACATTTTGAATATGTTTTCCTTTAGTCATAAAGGAGTTCCCTTTCGACTATATACATATATTTTCCGATGTTGTGGCACAAGTTTATAGTCAACCTTTTTTGGACCCTTTTAAAATCTTGAGCACATTTCAAACATAACCACGGAAGGACGAACGCACTTACAGACTGGCATGGCTAAATCGACTCGACTATTGATGCTGATCAAGAATAAATATATTCTTTATAGGGTGGAAGATGCTTCCTTCTGCCTGCCTACACTGCGACTACTGCGGAATCTAACATATACAGCATTATACCGATTTTCACTGGGTTCAAAAATCAAACAACAAAAACATTTTTGAGATCCAGCAACAAATCTTCAATAACTTTAATTATATAACCCTCCCATCCCTAACCTCAAGTCCATTTCTAAATCCTTGATAAAACTATTTTTAGCTCACCTAAAATAAGACGTTGCAAGATAAAATTAAAGAAAAAGCAAAAAGTGTTACCCAAAACTACAACACAAATGTTTAATTCTAAAAGACTTAAATTCTATAGATTTGAACAAAAGCAGGACGTGCTCACACTGAGTTTATAAAAATGTGATACATAATGGAAACAGAAATGCGCGGCATATTAAAGCGTCGCCCACGCTGACAACTCTGACAAGCTGTTGCTGCTGGTCGCCGCATGTTGCCACATTCGCGTGTGGCATTTGAACTGTGAGCCTATTTGCAATGAGGGCGGAGGGCGAGCAGTATTGGGTAGGTGTAAATTATCGTCAACATAGCTCATGCCTCATAGCCTCATAGCCTCGTAGTCTCACAGTCTCATAGTTTGATTCTCTGTTGTCTGTTTATGTTTTGTTTGCTCTCGCGGCGCTCTGTTCGGGTGTTTTGTTTTTGTCTTTATTTGTTTACAGCCAGTTTTTATGTATCGCGAATTGCGTATTCGCATATGCGAAAGCGTACGCCAAACATGTGGGCACCGCCTGCATAGTATGAGTGTGAGATACAATTTGTATCTATGTATCTACGGCAACGTGTATCTTTCGGTTAGAGTACACTGACGTAATGCCTATGAAAATAGACGCGCACCGCAATTCGCTGGCAAACAGCATTTTAGAAATTGTATTTGCCGCATTTTCAAGCAGTCAATGGAGTGCTGAATGTTAAGTGGGCTTCTTTAAAGCCCTAAAACTATGCTACAAATAGCACAGAATGTCGCACATAAATATTTATCTGTGCTGAAGAGCGTGCCAGAAACGTAAATACAAAAACTGTGTTTTCTGACCTTAAAACGTTTTGGATTTGACAAGAATTCAGATAAAGGATTTTTCCCTTTAATCTAGCATTCAGTTTTGAGCAACAGAGCTTATAAAGACCAAATATATCAAGCTATATTCATATATTAGGCCAAGTAAAACGTTTACGAAAGAAAGACAAAGAGGAACTGATAAACGCAACACATAAATAGTAGGCTAATAATAATCACTTTTATTTAACATTCAGTGTTGGGTAACAGAATTTACAAAGAGTACATCGCCAAAGAATGATTGAACCTAGATAAATACAGGTAATAAAACATTTAAGAATGCAAAACAAAGAGGAATTGATAAACGAAACAGATAAAGAAGTATAAGAAAAACTAAGCATAAGCCTAGGCACAATAACTTCGAGCTCTATAAAACGTTTAAGAAAGTGACACAAAGAAGAGTGCAATAATTAAGAGAAAGAAAGAATAAAGAGAACCGAAAAGCAAAAGAGAAACTTAAAGAAGCTAAATGAGTGTATGGAACTGAAGAAGTACAAATATAATTAAAGAAAATTAACCTTAGGCCAGTAAATATTTATTTACTATCGCTCTTTATTTTTCTTGAGTTGTCCTTAAGTTTATTTGAGATCCAGCCGAACATTGATCCAATTCTCAACATAAAGACACACTGACAGCATTATAAATCAATTGTAAGCTACGGGCAGAGCACAGAGGCACAGAGTATCATATACATGCACAATATATCAAAGCTAATCCCCGAAACATATCGAAACAATTCAAACAATTGAACTTCTATCAATTCCCCAGTTTCGGTTGTCAATTAAATTGCGCACAGTGAAGCGCACAAATTGCATTTATCTAAACTAAAGTGGAGAAAACTATGGCAACGCATGTTATTTATGTGCTGAGGCGGACGATTGAAAGGGACACACACAGAGAGAGAGAGAGAGAGAAACTTTTACCAAAAATCATGGAAAAATTGTTGATATTTCAATATTTTATTAGCCCTAGCATTGGACAACAATAAATTGCAGCAGTTGCGATGCGGCCAAAGGAAAACAAGGACAATAAATAAATACTTTGTATAAATACATACATAAAAATATATCTATACCCATATATACAGATGCAGATACAGATACATATACAGTTACAATAGCAACAGATACAGTTACAAAAAGGAATACAGTTACAGTCGCAAAACAAGCAACATGAATGGCACAATAAATAAATCGGAACAGCGTTTAAAAACAAATCCAAACGAAAGACAACAACAACAACAACAACAATGAGAACAACAACGAGAACAAATCCAACGACTATTCCAATCGCAAAAATACACACAAAAATAAAAAGTCAGAGAAAAAAAGCACGCGCATAAAAAGCGAAATAAAATTTGCATTTTTTGTTGTTTCTTTTTTTTCAAGCGTCATATCAGCAGCTACAACAACAACAACAACAACAACAACAAACTATTGTATATTTATATAGAATATATAATATATATAAGTATATATAGAGAGTAAAGCGCAAAGTCAAAGTCGCTGCGAAATGTTATCGAAATGTTATTGAACACGAAACATCATCGGCGATAAAGACGCGCGCGACACAGCTGCGGGGGCGGGTTGCGCGGGGGGCGCTGACCCCGCCTCTTGTTGCGAAGATGCGTCTTGCTTTTTTACTTATGCGCATATACTTACCGGAATATACAATATACCCAAGTACAAGTACATATACATATATGTATTTATCAACAATTGAATTGTGTATAGATTCCGGATTATGCACTTTAAGTAGGGGTATTCCAGTTAGGTGCCTGCAAGTGTAACGCCTTGCGAATAAGTTAAACTTCTCTATTTTAGTAAAGCTTACTTTGTCTAACACTCAATCTATATCAATCAGCACAGCAGATAACGCTTGGCTTCCCATAAGTATTAGATTAATTGATGGACTCAAAATCAATGCACAGGTCAAAAGTTGAGAGCTAATGTGCTTCATTTTGTTCAGCCTCTTGACTCAGACATGATTTTCAAAGACTCACCCTTATTATAACAATAATTTCAGCTTCAAGATGATTCTCATAGATTCTGTGAAACCTTGAAAATGTTCCAGACTTTTGGAGAGAAGTTACTTCACGTTGAGATCGAATGCAGGCAATTGCGATTTTTGTACCCTTAGAAGTTATTATAATTCTGCATGCATTATGTAACTCATAGAAGAAGATATCTCCGATCCCATTAAGTATATATATTCTAGATCAGCATCAACAGCCGAGTTGATATAGCCATGTCCGTCTTTCCTGCTGTCTGTTAATATGCAATCTAGTCTCTCAGTTTTAGAGTACATATGTAGGAACTGGCCGGATCGGATCACTATATCTTATAGCTGCCATAGGATCGATCGGTCGAAAAGAAGTGTTATATGTTATATTATACTTATTATATATAAGTGTTATATTAAGATAACGTGACCAAACTCGGGGCTATAATATATTATATGTATATATTATACAAAATCCTGACGGACCAGTATATCATATAGTTGCCATGGAAAAGTTCGGTCGAATATTCTGTTTTCAAAGATATTTGCATCTAGCCCAGCATTTTGAAGCTTCCCTATTCTCACGCATCTGCATAGGGAAATGTCTACAAGGGTATTAAATGGTCGGCATGCCGAAATATGCTTATTTGATCATGCAAATTTCTGCTAATCAGATTTTAATTGAAAAATAAAAACCCATGACACGTACGAAGCCAGGTAATATTCGATATTAATGTAAAAGTCTTGTAATAAGTTAGCATAATAGATATATGCTTTGTTTGTTTTTCAAATTAATAGGAATCGAATCAAAAGTTAGGAGTAATAATGTAATAATAATAAAATAACTAAAAGTCGTTTCATTCTATTTGAGTACAAACCATAAAAATTGTTGCCCAAGTTTTGGTTAATTTTTTTTTTTTTTTGAGAAACTTGCCCGTTTACAAGCAAACTCTTATACTTTAATCAATGCTGCTCGAAATTTGGATAGGGCAGTTATCTTATCATGAAATTGGCGTCTTCATGTCAAAACTGGGCATGTCGAGTCAATTAATCATTTGAATGCGAGAGAAGCTTACCTATGCATAGATCTTTTTGCGGCTTATTTATAAATATCTATACATAGATATCTTTATCATATAATTAACCTACTTGCCATAAACGCAAGAGTATTTAATTGTTCACACTTGAGAGCATTTTTTCCTTGGTCTTTTTTTTTTTTGTTTTTTTTTGCGTGCTCTTCTTTTTTATTTGTCTTTGTCTACAAACTTCGTTTGCGATTTGCCACTTGGCTGAGGCGCGTTAACATTTATTTTTACTGTTTGCCTGGCTTTTTATACGCTTTTAATCAGATACAAAGTGAACTTTTTCTACTTTTTTTTATTTTTTATTATATTCTTCTTCTGCATAAGTAAATACACAGAGAGAAATACAAATACAAATACAAATACAAATACAACAAACTGTCTGTATTTTCAATGCCAGCTGCCGTTGTCAACGTTGCGTATGAGCAACGCAGTCTGACTCATGCGATCTCTTTTTTATCTGAAAGCCAACTCGCTCTCTCCCTCGCTCTCTCTCTCTCTCTCTCGCTCTCTCACTCTCACTCTCGCTCTCTCTTCACTTGCTGCTGTGCACATCACAAATCATTTTTATGGCTCTGCTCTTTCATTTGGCTTTTAAATTTTCGTGCCCATTTGATTAAAACACCCCTCCCGCTCCCCACTCCTTTCACCCCACATCCCTCCACTCCCTTTATCCATCGTTTATCTCCTTTCTTGAATATCTCTTGCCCTGTCTTCGCTTCGCATTTCCATTTCCTTATCGTCGTATCAATAAATTAATTCGAAAACTTTGCCGCTTCCATGCCGATTGAGTTACCCTGCCCTCCCCCCTTCCTTCCTTCCCCAGCAGCCCCACGCACCCCTCGCATGCCACAGCCCCGTTTGTTCTACTTCTTCTCGTACATTTTTTTTTTTTTTTTTAATTTTTCGTGCAAATTTCTTTCATTTTTCTTCACTCGCTTTTTTATGCTTTTTGCGCTTCTCATTCGACTCGTATCTTGTATCTGTAAGTTTGCCGAGTAATTTGTGCCTCTTCTTCTCTCTCTTTTTATTTGTGGAGGGAGGTGGGGGGGGGGGGGGGGGGTTATCAATCGACAACGACAAGCACAGTGCGGCAGTCGTGCGACCCCCCTCAAAGCCCACTATTTAGCCACGCCTCTGTCTTTCTGTCTCCCTGTCCCTCTGTCGCGTCTCTCGCCATTTTTGGCTATTGAATTGGTTTTCGTGCTCATGCATTTTATATGAAATTGTCTGCATGTCTGGCACTGACTTGTTTTTTTTTGTTTTTGTTTTTTGGGTGCACTGCCTTACAAAATGTTTGGCGCTGCAATTAGTGGACAACATTCGTTAACCAACACTGGCAAAGGCAATGCAGGTATCTAGAGCTAACTGCGCCGCTTATCTTTATTGCAACAGGACTCCGGGTTGAGGGGTTGGGGTTTTGCGCTGGGGGTCGCTCACAAAATGTGGGTGCCACAAAAAGTAACGTTAGAGAACATGTTGCATAAAATTGTAGCAAAAGGTTCCTCTTTTTTTGTGTTTGTTCGCTTTTTATGCTTTTTTTTTTCTTTCTTTCAACCATTTGAAGTAGAATTTTAATCCATGGTTTTTTAATGCGGGCGATAAACTTTTACTACAATTGTCGACAACCTAACTGTACTTGGGTGTTACTGTGTGTGTGTGTGTGTGCGTGTGTGTGTGTGTGTGCGAGTTGGCAGACAACTCTGGTTAGCTCGCTCGACTGGCTCGTTCAGGTGCTACAGTTTAATTATGTGACGTCGTCGTCGTCGGCGTCGACGTTTTCGCTTAATGTTTTAATTAAATGTTTTATTAGCACGCTTCTGGGGCACGCCCCGTATGTGTGTCCATGTGTGTGCTTGTGTGTGTCTGTCTGTGAGTGTTTGTGTGTGTGTGTTAACGTGCCCCCTTTTTGTGTTGCCTCTTTGGGTAGCTGCCTGTTAAACTGCAAACAAGCAGCGACTTTTATGTTGATTTGAAAGCGCATTTGATAGTTTAATTGGTTTTGGGAATTAGGATTTATATATACACTAACTAGTTATATTTGGAAGCTTAAGTGTGTGTAGAACATTTTCAGAGATTCCAAAATGCCGAAAAAAAGTACAAGCTCGTAAAAACTCTGCTTGAGTAAAAATGAATCTATTTTGCATAACACAAACTAGTTGAGCATTTTAATCAATCCTGACTAATGGTAAAAATGTGCTATATACAGCTATATATATATATACATATATACAGCTATAATATGTGTGCTTTTATGGGCATTTGAATAAGCCTCTAAAAAGCCGAGTAACTAGCTTTTATTATTTCTTTGATTGTTATTTTTATAGAGTGTAAGGTATGCAGAATCTAACTTTATTAATAACACTGGCTTACTATGGGCGTTGACTTAACCAACACTGCACAATCCCCTACAGTCGACTGGGATGTGAACCAGGATTCTGGTTCTTCAGTTGCCTGAAGTACTGGGTCACTTGGTCAACCGCATCTACCAAGAACTGGTATTCTACTGAACTGAACTGAACTTCGTTCAGTTCATACTTTTTCATATTTTTCTTTGCCTTCAACGGAGTAAATAATTAATCTGCGTTTTCTACTGAATATACTCCTTATAATTCTCAAGAATCGTCGTTATCTCTTAAAAACAACAATTAAAATAAATTGAATTTCTAAAAATTTGAGTAGAAAGCAATTAAAAAGTTTTTGCATAATATTTTCAGTGTTAACTACTGCAAAATGGGATAATGATAAAAAATGGTCTGTTCCCTTTTCAGCTCTCAGATTTTGTACTCAGCTTCCAAATTCAAACGATTTTAATGGGTTTTTTTTAGTTCTCAACTTGCAAATAATGCAGATTTCTGTAAACTGTTTTTTCCAGAAATCAATTCAATCAAAATATATATATATATTTATATAAATATTTAATAACTAAACTGTTATCTATAATAATATATTTTTAACTTTTAATTAATTAATTACTTGGTTTATTTTATGAGTATTTATTTATGAGTATTTTTTATTGTTCCTTTTCAGAGATGTTTAAATATAGACTTACATTCTAGTCGTCTTAACCACATGAAAACTACGTTTGTTTTTTATCGATAAATTTGTAAGAACTGTGTCTTATTCGTGGGTTTAAGAAAAATAGACTCAAGTAAAAGTTATCATGGTAATATTTGTCCATTTTTATGTAATTTTCGAACTAATGGCATGCAAAAGACTAAGATAGATTATAGTTTACTGGAAAGTAACAATATTAAGCAAAATTTTGTGAATAATTCTAATCCCAATTATATTAGACTAAATCTTAGCTTAGCTTCTGGCTTACCTATTTGAAGCATGTGTTGTCAGCTCCGTTTGTACGTTCTGTTATGGGCTTTTCTTATTGCTGTTAACTGTTTATAAATGGAGTATAGAGAGCGTATGTGGAGAGTATATCGGAACTCTTGTGGGCTTTGTTTTCTGGCCCCATTCATGCGTGTTGCAAGTCTTTTATCTGGCATCATTTTGCATTCTTTTTCATCAGGCTTAAAGGATGAGCCAGTGTTGCAAGAGGGTGTGCATGTGTGTGTGTGTGTTAAGATGGCTGCTGCTGGCTTGGGCCATGTTGTGTGTTTGCTGCGGCCAACAAATCAACATCCGGTTAGCTGATACGACGCACAGCAGCCGGGCACAAACATTGCACATATGAAATTTATACTGTGCCCGCTCTCGCTCGCTCGCTGGCTCTTGCCCACTCTTTCTCTACGTCGCTCTCACTCTCGCCCTCTCTGTCTTTCTCCCTCTCCCTCTCGTTGTCTGGGCAAGTTAACAGGCCGGCGGCGGCCGCATTTGATAACTGTAGCTGCTAACTGCTAGCTGAAGCCGCGTGTCTGTGTGTGTGTGTGTGTGTGTGTGTGTGTGTGTGTGAGTTGTCTGGCCGGCCTGCTGCTGTTTGTTGTCTCTCTTCATATTTGAGTGTGCGTGTGTGTGTGCGTCTGGCGATAGTCAAGTTTATTTTATTTTTATTTTTTTGCACAAGCAACGCGTTAGCTTTATTTTGGCGTCTTTGTGTTTTTTTTTTTTAACTTTATTTGTACTAATGTTCACTAAGGCACTTTGGAGCACTGCTTTTACTTTGTTGCTTAACACTGTCTAACTAACTGTACGTGTTTGTGTTTGTGTGTGTGTGTGTCTATGGCATTCTATAACATTTGAAGCGCAGTTAAGTAAGAGCTGGCAGCTTTTGACGACCGGCACAGACGAGACGCGCAGCACGAATGAATGAAGTTGGCGAACCAACGACATGGCATAGCATACAGCAGCCTCTGTCGCTGTCGCTGCGAGCAGTAGCAGTAACAGCAGCAGCAGCAGCGGCGGCAGCGGCGTCGGCGACGGCGGCGCACGAATGACAAGACACGACGCGACACGAGTAAACGAGCACGTTTGGCGCTCTCTCAAGCGCTCTCGCTCACGCGTGTAGGTCGTCTAGAGGCCGTTGGGACTGCCATCTGTTTGCCTTGTTTCTCTGTAGGCAACATTGCGCTCTCACGCTAGCAAAAATTACTTTGCTCTTGCCGTTTAACTGCAAATCAAAGTCGAGGTCGTTGTACGAATGAAAGAATGTCGGCATGTGCTTGTTGTTGTAGCGGTTACAGTCGCGCTGCTAGCGTCGCTGTTGCTGTTGCTGCTGGCGTCGCTGCCGATGCCGATGTCGCTGCCGATGCCGATGCCTCTGCTGCTGCTTTGATGTTTAATGCTTGCTGCGATCCGCCATTGTTGTTGTAACTGTGCCTGCCTCATGCAGTTCTGCTGCATTATGCTGCTTTTGTCTGTTGGTGTGTGTGTGTGTGTGTGCTTTCTCTCTCTCTTTCTCTCTCTCTGTGTATATGTGTATGTACGTGTGATTGTATGCTCGGCATGCCTTAACTTGACTTTCTTTTGAATAATGTTGCTTCATGCTTTCGCAGTCTTGTTCTTCATCTGCCTGCGTCCGTCCGCCCGTCCGCCCGTTCGTTCATTCGTACGCCTCTCTGTCTCTCTGTTCGTCGTCTGTCTGTGCATTTGTCTGCTAGGCAAAAATGCTGTTACTTTTTATGTGCACTCTCTCACTCTGCCTCACACCCATCCCCACCCCATTCCGCTGCTCCCAACCAGCCAGGCACTCCTTTTGGAATTTTGCTAGACGTTTTTTTTTGCTAACTTATTTTTTTTTTTTACTTCTTTTTTAATACATTTTCGGCTAACGGTTTGCGGGCTGTCTTGTTCTTTTTTTTTTTTTTGGTTTGTTTGTGCGCCGCTTTCGCGCGTTTGTAATAAAAACTCGTTATAAGTAGAAATTCTTTAGCTCATTTTTTTTGCGCTCTTTTTAGCTCTCATGTTTTTATTTCTATTTTGTTGTTGTTGTTGTTGTTGTTGGACTCACCTGCGACCCTTCCCCTCTCTTGGTCTTGGCACACTCATCTATTTCCATTTTTTAAGCACTCTTTGCGGCCACTTTTCTTTATTATGATACCACACCCCTCCCCCTCCCCCTCCCCCTTGCGTGCTGCTGTTCCATGACAAATGTGAGAACCGCTTTTGGCTAAAAAGCTTCGCTGAGTCGGTGGCTTAGAAGTTTGCTCGACTGGTTAACGCCCCCCACATACCAACACACCAGCTCACCAACACACACACACACACCTTGGAGGTAAGCAACCCCCCCTCCCCCCTCCATGCCTCCCGCACACCAGCCCCCAAGAGCCCACCAGCAAGTCAATTATTAGGCCAGTTGGCAAGCTAATTTGCTTATCAGCAAATGCAATTGCGCGAAAAGCGCCGCGCCCTCCCCCATGGGGGTCAAAGGGGGGAGAGGGGCCCGTAAAATGCGCGCCAAATAAAATTGTCATTTTGCAACAGCCGCTGATAAGAGCGTCCGTCTCCCCTCTGACCACATTCTCCTCCACACACACACAACCTCTCTTCCTCTTACACACACACACACACACACACACACGCTACTTCTCTATCTTTTACATTTTGCAAAAAAAAAAAACTTGAAATTAGTTTCGACTTGCCAAAAAAAAAAAAATTTGTGCAAATCATTCTCGTGTAGAACGGGGGAAAAGGAAGGTTCAAACCCGAATGCGAAATATTCATCCAAATCGTAGCTCCCAGTTCCAGTCGAACTATTTAACACCATTTATCGTTCGATGCAAACAATGGGCACAAATAAAGGGGGCACAGCATGATAAGGCACAAAAAATGGAACAATAATAAACTAAATAATAGTTGCTTGTGGTCTTTGACCTTTTAGCGGATATTACGAGAAGAGTGTTGCCAGGTTCCAGAAATTCGCCTCAGATAATAATCGAAGATCAAGTATTACTGAAAGTCTTCAATATTATGCAGAGTGTGTTATTTTAGCTAAAATTTCAGATAAAGCATTAAATAGAAAATTGTTGGTTCATCAAATTTGCTTTGAATGCATTTCACAGAAGTTTCAGAAATCTTTATTTTAGCTTGATTTTACCATATTTTGGAGAATCTTGAGCATATTTGTTGATAGATGAAGGATACAGAGAATTTTCATCATATATTAGAAGAAGCAGGTCGGCAAGCCGAACTTGAACCGAACTAGTTCGAACCCGGAACTTTAATCTTCTGTCGCTTATGCGAACCAGCTCTACAACCATTTACTCGAAGAGATAAACCAAATTTTCATGCTATATCAATGACAATTTGTGGATAACTTTATGAAATTTATATATATTTAAGAGCAGACCAGACATGAACCGCAAGAAAGGAACGTAACCTAAACATGAAATATATATATTTTTTTAGAAGTAAGTCTCATTTAGTTGTTAAGTGAAGAGGAGTTCTGGTAAGTTTAGATCTAATCTTTACTAACATTAAACAAATATTTAACTTTTACCAGTTTCTTCTATATCTTGGAACATATAAATAACCGTAAATTTGTTAATCCTATGTCACGGAACCGTTTCTCCGACACATGTCGTGTAAATTCCGTATAAAGCCCATGCATATAACATTATTCCCGTTTCCTATTGCCCCAAACTTCGAGTTTCAATCATTCGATTCGCGGCGCCCATTCACGGTCGCATAGCGGTAATATATATATCGTCATATCATAACAAAACAGATCATGTTGAATGCAAATATCGTATTCGTAATGCTCACCTGTCGGGGGCCTTCCATATGAAGTGTATTACTTGCAGGAATTTCCAACGATTGCAGTTTTTTATTGCTTTTATATTGTTGTTGTTTTCCAGTCTATCATTTCGTTATATATTTTGTTTATATGGCAAAACAACGACGCGACGTAAAAGTGGAAAATGGATTTACGGCGAATTGATAACAAGACCTCGCGTTACACGGCTTGTGAGGGGACATACATATACATGCATAAGTACATAGATTCTATATATGTATGTATGTATGTGTGCATACATATTTTTGTATAGTATTTAATAAAATTGATTTGATTCTTGTTCACTCGCCTCGAAATTTAGCTGATCACCAAAAATTTGAAAATCTCTTTTGTCAACTTTTTGCGCTGAGTTGGCAACACTTGAGAAATGTCTAGCTGTATGTGTGTGTGTGTTTGTGTTTGTACCGTTAGATGTGGCGTGCAGTGTGCGTATGCGCAACGTTTCGCAATAAGAATGCAACGCAGAGCTGCCCAGCTGTCGACCGTTGCGGCTGAGCGGCCAAACTCGACTGCTAGGAAAGTGCGACAGCGTCTGCGACTGTGGCTGCCTCTGCTACGGCTACTGCTGCTCCGGCTGCGGCTGCTGCTGACTCTGCTGCGTTGAACTGGTTGAACTGCACTTGTCGCCGCTGGGCAACCGCAGCTGGCGAATGTTGCGTTTCGACTGAATGCCAACTAGTCGGGGACTTGCCCAACGAGAACTGCTGTGTGCAAGCAAAAGCAGCGACGCAGCAGCGACGCTGCAGCGACGTCCGCCCAACAGCTGGTGAAGGTGAAGGTGGGCCGCAGCGCAGACAAACGAACAACCGTGACGCCAATCAATGAGAGCGAGAGAAAGCACAGTGCTGCGTCGGCGCGCTGCTGCTACTGCTGCTGCAGTGCCAAGTGGCGAGGCCGAGCATTGGGCGCCAGACGATGACGACGATGGCGACGACGTCGACGTACCGTTGAGTGCATTGGCATAGTAAACTTTGCACGAGGCGCCGACGTCGCCTGCAGTTACTAAGTTACAAGCAGTGCGCGCGCGAGACAAGGAGAAAGAGAGAGAGATAGAAAGAGAGGGAGAGAGAGGGAAAGAGAGAGAGAGAGAGAGATCCAGACGAACTCTCATTTGCATTGTAGTTGTAACCGAATGCCGTTAGATGCGCCGCACTTGACGCTCGTTGCTCATCAACAAGTCAGCGACTGCGACGGCAACGACAACGGCGACGGCGACTGCGACGTTAACGTCAGTTCCAACAAAGGAATTCCCCCAAAATTGGCAGCGCTGCCTCCAACTTTGGGACTATTACTGCGGTCAACGCAACCAGCGGCACATAAATCATATGTTAAATGAACAGATAATAATTAAAAATATTTTAAAAATACAAAAAATATATATGTATGTATGTATATAGTATTCACATACATATACAGAAAGCCAGACGAAGAGCGCGAAAGAGAGGCCAGTTGTGTGTGAGCGCAGCGCCGGCAGCGGCGTCGGCTGGCGCCAACAGCGGAAGTAAACGGAAAGCTTCAATTTAGCCGGCATTTTGCAGTGCATCCGTTCGGCTGAGCAGCGACCGAGGCGACGCAACCCAGCTCCTTTGGGGGTGGTCGCTGCAAAGAGCGCGAAGAGCGCACAGGACTTAAGAGCGCGTCAAGGCGACGCTCTTCAACGGGCACGTGGGGCAGGTCAGTAACGCGAACTGACGTTGCGACGCGTTTGCCATGCGGCGCTCAGCGTGCGACAGACAGCAGACAGGCGGGCAGAATTACGAACAGCAGCAGTTGCCGACAGGAGCAGAGCCCCGCTCTCTTAGGCTCCCGCTCACGCACTCTTTGTTGCACTAGCCTTATTAGATTTATCGTGTTTTAGCGCTTAAGCAGATGCCAGCGCTGCCCGCTGTCCGCGCTGCCTTTCTGCTGCCGCTGACCATAAAGTGGAACTGGGCACATTTTATGACTGCTGCTGTCGCTGCCGCCGCCGTCGTCGCCGCCGCTGCTGCTGCGGGCTCTTTTCTCATCATTATTTGCGCCCCGAATTTTGTGCTCTTATTTTTGTTGGTTTTATTTTTATATTTTATTCCTTAGTCCTGCTGCAGTTTATGTTCGGCGCTGACTTTTCATTATTATTATTAGCACATCTTGAGCTGAACAGCTACTTAACGGTAGATATGCGAGAGTGTGAGTGTGCGTGTGTGTGTGTGTGTGTGCAATTGGCATGCAAATATTTAATTAGCCAGGCGAATGTGGCTGCTTCAAGCTGTTGCCACACTTGACGCTTGATTAATTCAAGCCGCTTTCAGCATCTGTTTCCGGCTACTTTAATTTTAGTGGCAACGCCAGACAACAACAATTAAATTAGAAGCCAATTTCGAGTGTTGCCCAACTTTGTCTGACTGCAAAATTGTTATTAAATTTGCCAACAAAATAAAAACACAAGCCAAACGCACACACACACACAATTACACACACTCGTGTGTGTAACTGACACCCACACACCCACACACACACACACACACACATTGACAGCTTTTGTGTCGCCTTTTAACCGCGCACAATTTTCATATGCCAAATTTGCAAAATATTCGATATGCACGAAAATATGCAAACAAAAATGTACACTGCACGCAAATCTTTTAAACTCTATCAATTTGAATAGAATGTTGTGGAGGAATTTCTAACAAATTTATGCCAACATGAAGATTGCTCTTCAATTATCTAGCCGAAACTTTAAACAACGTTTTATTTGTTAGGCATATAGAATATACCAAACCAAACTATAGGGTTTTCTATTGGCTATTGTACTTTTAATGGATCTTGAACAGATCACAGGGCTTAAGCTCAGAGTATGTGGTTAAGCTCTACTGGATCCTCCAGATTTAGCGGATTATATGGTTAAGTTTTAGGATCGAGTAGTCAGTAGGCATATGGAAAATCCTAAGCCACATATCCTAACTGTATCTCTAATAGATCCTTAGTAAGAACAGTTCGTAATGTTCAATCTCAGCAGTTACCAAATTTGTTAAACGATTTTCTACATGCCTAGCATATACAATATTTGTATCAAGTTTCGGTTGGAGCCAAAACAAAACCTTTGAACCGGTTGTAATGTAAGAATCAAAATATCGTGTAATCAAATTTATAACTAAGAACGGGCAAAAGCGGCTTTAAAATTCTAATTGACACAAATACTTTTCCCTATATTGCGCTCTTGTTTAATTAGTTGAGGTTAAGAATTAGTTCTAGTTTCTTATTTTTCAGTTGAAGTATATATACATATATATAAAATAAGATATTGAAAATAATTATAAACATTTGTATAATCGTATTTATTTCACCTGAATTTCTGATCGATACTTTTTCTTTCAAACTAGTAATTTTTCTGTCTGTAGTTGTAAATGTGTGTATCATCGTATCTGTGTTTGTGTATTTGTGCATTAGATTGGCGATTTTGCCAAACAGCATTTTAGGTATTTTGTCGCTAAATTGAGTTCCGGTTTAATGTTGGCATTTGTGTAGGTTTTTTGGCCAGCAACACGCAGATTTCTCTGCTGCATTTTGTTGTTTATTTAATGGACAACGAAATTTGTACGGCCAATGGATATAGATATGGATTGAAAACTATATGGTACACATGATCAAATTTGGTATTGAATTTTCTGCCCTCTAATAGATCCTGTTGAATCTCAGAGTCTATATGAGCAAGTCAAAATGTTGTCTATAAAGAATGTATAACCCTCCAGATCTTAAGTCTCGATATTGACCAAGCAAACTAGGGAACTTAAAGAGCTAGAGACGACAAACTTGGGCATCAATTTATCTAAAATAATATAATTTTTTGCAGCAATATCTTAATTCTATAAAGTACAACAAAGAATATTATATTAGAGATATAACCATAATAGTTCTTGAGCTTTTTGTTTAAGCATATAAACAAACTTTTTACTTAATTTCCTAGAATAATTTCCTTCTAACGAAAGTGCAATAAATACTTGCTTATTCATGTATTTAAACAATTCGAAATGAATTGTAAATGGTTCCGGCTGTTTTTTACAGGGTATATGCCAATCAATTAGACTCTTGGAGCATATTTTTGTTGCACTTGTTTATGTTAATATTCGGGCATATTTGCGCTGAGCGCGCGCCGGAAAATTGCTCGCAATTAAACCAAAAATTATGTTGCCAAAATTGAAAGCAGCGACAGCCCGCACCGCCGCGAGTAACAAGAAGTTGGCAGCAATTAGCAATGAAATATAAATAATTTACAATTTTTGGCAACGCCATTACCACAAAGCCGAGCAATTGCCAGGCGCAAATAAATTGCAACAACAGCAGCAGAAACAGAGAAAAAAAATAAAGCGGAAAAAAAAGCGGAAGAAAAAACAGAGGCAAAAATATTGAAAAATATTTCGTATTTATTTGTGTATGGGGCATAAAATATTTCATTTGCAACTAATGGCGGCAACATGGCGCAACGGCCACCAGAGCCTAAATTAAACATTAAAACGATGCTAATCAGACGATCCCCTGGCAATCATCTATGGTAAAAACTATACTAAAAGCCTGCATTAAAGTTATGCGGCGCGGCCATTAGATGTGGAAAATATGCGCAAAATATTCAAATGTATTCTAAATAAATATGAGCATTTTATAGTATAGCCGGGCAAAAATGCACAAAAAGATATGCGACAACAAAAATACCGAATGCAAACAAAACAGAAAAGCTACTAAGAATGCAGCAGATGCATGTCGAAGACCCTGAGATACCCTGTATAGTATATAGTTGCAATATACTTGGAAAGATATCCGACAATAAAAATTATAGCAAAGCTGATAAGAATGTTTAACCTGCTCGTCGACGACTGAAAGATACCCTGTTAAGTATATCATTTCGTTACTTGCACTTGGAAAGACTTGATAAAATACCAAATGCAAGCAAAGCAGCAAAGCTAATAAGAATGTGGGAGATGCAAGTCGACGACTGAGAGATACCCTCCATAGTACATAAATTCGATAGAAACACTGGAAAAGATTCTTCGAATAGTTAAAGCAAATACTTAACTATATATAACTATACGAAAGAAGGATTTGCAAAAGTTGCTTAATAGCTAATAAATACCAAGTTTGCGGGCTCTGTCACTTCTTTTCTTCATATATCATTCGATCTTTCGGAAGTTTTAAATATAGCTTAGTTATGTGATTGATATATAATACACAATAGATACTTGATCATCAATCAGTCAGTCTGTCTGTCTGTCAGTCAGTCAGCGAGATAATAAGTTAAGATAGCAACAGTTCATGCCCCTTACATATGTTTGGGTTATCAAATGTCTCTTAACCTTAACTCTGTTTCACAGCTTAGTCTAAAACTAAAACAGCCATTATCCGCTTTTACAGGGTATCCACAAATATCATTCGAACCGTTCGTTGTCGCGCGACACGCACTCGTAATATTCAAATGGATTAACTTTGATCAGATGCAAATGAGGAGCGTAAGGGAAGGGGGATGATGGTGGGGAAAGGGGGCCTGCGTCCAGGGACGCGGCCGGGGCACAAATTGAGCTAATTGCACACTAGATATACAATGAGAGGGAGAGTGGTGCAGCGAAGGGTCAGGTGGGAAGGGGGCTTAGTGGCGGCAAAAGGCCACGCACATTAATAGCCGCATTAGCATAAAGTGCGCTGGCATTGTCAGCCTCTCCGAGGACCAGCAACAGAGTGACAATCGCCAGCTCACTTTCCAACCACCCTCCCAATCCCCCCACCAGCCAACAGCCCGGCACCGCTCAGTTAACTGGTAAAAACCCCAAATTGCAATATCAGACATTTAGTCTAGAGCAGGACCCAATCTGACAATATTCAGTTGATTGACATGACCCTTCACTCAATGCGCAACGCATGTTCACAAATTGACTTCAATTATGCACACTGTGGGGTTAAAAGGGGGCGATGGCAGTGGGGTATAGCTTGGTAGTTGAAGAGCTTACAAGTCATTGACAATCTTTATAGTTGAGTTAGTCCTCAGAGCTCTATCAGATATCAGATATCCGATATGTATTTCCTTTTTGTAGCGTTGCTTTTTCAGCTTTCGCTTTATTGTCAAATTAACCAAACACTTGACGCCTTGACCTGTTAGTTTCTGGGAATAAGCCCCAGGCTAAGCTAGAAACTCCTATTGTATTTTGTGCGAGTCCATTCTCCCCAAGATTACGAAACAGACATGTAAGAATATTGAAGCTCGAATATGCTGTTTTTCATAACTGGGAGAACAGAATATTTTGTCAAACAAACCTACTTTTCGACGGATCGTTTCAATGAAATTTATAGGATATAGTGACCCGATGCGGGCAGTTCAGATATATGCACTGCCTGCAGCAGGCAGACGGACCTGTTCAAATTTTCAAGACGATGGCCTTAAGACTGAGAGACGGACGGATGCACATGGCAATATCAACTCGGCTGTTGCGGCTAATCTAGAAAGTTATACTTCATAGAGTCTATGCGATATACATCCACCTGCAACTCACTTCTTAGCCCGGCCTTCGAAATAATTCAATTAATTAAATACTTTAAAGTAGCTGCCAAACTTTAATTAACAATGCCATATTTGGCTTGATTTAATTAAATCCTTGCTTGTCGGAATCAAATTAGTTGAGACTCACTTTCGAGGATGTTTGCAAATAAATACTGCGTGTGGCTTTTCGGCTAAAACACAATGCCAAAGTGTTGACCTAATGACAGAGCAGTTCGCCACAAAGCCAATGTCAAGTGTCAAATGGGGGCTGACAGGTGTCATACGCAACTTTCTGGCTGTTTCGGAGGACTCCGGGACTCGGGACTCGGGAGGCGGCAGACATTTGGAGCTAATTGAAAAGCACTGCACGCCGTGCAACTTGACGTATACTTAATCTTCAGACAAACAGACAGCGGGTGTACGGGTGTGCGGTTGTGCTGGTGTGACTGTGTGTGTACGTGTGTTTAGTTCTCCTGTTGGCCTGTGTACTTCAATGTCGAGCAGCACATCAAATGGGTTAACAGGCAACCGCAAAAAAACTTGACACACTGAGAAGCGCTGGAGATTCAATGCAAATATAAACAAATCAAGAGAGGAGGCGGGTATGGACTGTGGTCTGGGAGAGGGGGGGGGCAGGACAGACGGGTTGACAAACTCAGCACAATGTGCGGAAGAGTGGCAGGAGCAGTGGAGGGGGGACTGTTTGTATGCACACACTGCGAGAAAAAAGCTGTTGCTAACTCTAAGCTGATTGGCTTGGAAGGTACAGTGAAAGCACGCTAACGCGAACACCAGTTTTTGTCTTGCAGAAAGAAAAAGTTAAGTAAATAAGAAAATCATGCGGAAAAGCATCTGTTAATAATCATTCAAGATGTTCTCAGAATACATTTCAGCCTGACTGCAATTTCATCAGAAATGTAACTATCTATTCGATATTAATCGGTATCAGTTACATTTTTTACATTCTTTTCTGTGCAATGGTTTTGCAGGTTTTTAGCTGCTTTTTTGATATTTTAAATAACAAATCAATTGAATACAGAATTTATCTGCAGGAATTTGCATACTTAATATAAGTGTGAACATGTCTAAAAATAATAAGTTTTTGCTTTTCTACAGTCTTCTAGAATACTTAAAAAACATATTTTGATCAAAGCATTTACCAGCTTTATCATTCTCACATATCTGAAAAAACGTAAGGCAAATGTCTGCAAGGGTATTAAATCTTCGGCGAGCCGAAATCTTTAAGTCTTTCTCTTAAAACAGTTCTCAAAATAGGAATTTATAAGAACAGTTATTACAGTAAAAGCTAGCTTCGCAGTTAAAGAAATTTTATAAATTTACATTTGTATTGCATGTCCAAACTCTTGGTTTTTTTCGCTCAGTGCATTTCCTGTGGCCTTAGTTTAGCTGCGGCCTCTGCTGCTCGCTTGGCCCGTTGTTGCTTCAAAAAACGCTGCAGATCAGCAGAAAATGTTTAGTTGCCGCCAGCTGGCAGCATGCAAAACATATGGAAATTACATTTACACAGCAACAACAACAACAACTGTGAGAGAAAAGCAACAAAAGAAATGAAAAGCGGCCAAAAATATTCGTTGCTGCATTTTTTGGGTAAAGTTTTCGTAGGCATTTTGTGTTGGGTTTTTAGAAAATGAAAACTTGCAACAACAACAACAACAACAGCAGCAACAGGAGCAATAACGTGGGATGGCAACAAAGTGGGAGGAGGGGAGGAGGGGAGGAGGGGAAGGGTTGGCTGTGGGGAGGGGTTCGTGTTGTAGCTTGTTGCCTGAGCTCTGTGGTAGCCACACAAGTGCGGCCAGAAAAGCACTTAATCATCTTAAACCGTTGTTTGCACGGCTTGCCGCAGACGTGGCTGCCACAAGCGAACGTACACAAACACACACACACACACACACACACACACACACACACACATTGCGGCACACTTTAGTGCTGCACGTGTGTTCATATGCTGCGTCGCACGCAAAAATAAAAACAGGCAAAAACTAAACCGAATAAAAAAAGGATACACAAGCTGCGGCACAGCAGCTGCTGCCACGCCCACAATTCGACCAGCTGCGCAGCTAACTAAACACAGGCAACTATCTAACCAGGTGGCAACACCACTCCCCGCCCCTCCCCCCCCACAAGCACCACCCTCAACCGCATTTCATGCAGCTTCCAGAAGCTAAACCGCATTTAGCGCGCGTTTAGTGGTCGCCATTTTGAGGCCCCCCTCCCTCATCGCGCCACGCCCACACGGGCGCCCGCAGATTTATGCAATGAAAATATGCCACTGTCTAAAGTTTCCGTTGCCACTCAGCCGCAGCGCCACGCCCACACGCCCAGCCGCCCATGCAAACAGCCAGTGCTGCCATCGTTTTTTTTTTGTTTTCTTTTTGTTAATTAAAAAATTTTACTTGCTTATATGCAAATCAATTACCTGCAAGACCCCAAAGCACAAGAGTGTGGTGAGGAGGGAGGGGGGGGGGTGGGGGTAACTTATGTGTGTGCGGTTCAGGATACTTACGCTGGCAGCTGAGACCTGACTGCCAGCGAGCCGGCAGCAGTCGGAGGCAGGCGGAAAGCAATAAGCGACACACGGTTCGGTTTTTGGGTGCTTAGTGTGTGTGTGTGCATGTGTGCGAGTGTGTGTGGATGTGTGCGTTGCGGCACTTTGATTTGCATCTGCAACTGCGGCAAGCGTTGCCTAACAACAAATAACACAACAACTATGTTTCGTTTCCAAAATCTTATAAGTGGAAAGCATAACAAGAACAAATCCTTCATAAGAATACAAATTCTCTTGCCAGAACGCGAAATTGGGGAAAATGGGAACCTAATAATATCAGCCACAAAAAAAACACGTAAAACTAATTTTTAATATGTAAAGAAAAATAAGTTTATACATGAAACATTCTATATCAATTAAATAGTTAACATACTATGCAATTAAAATATGTAATAAGTAAAAATATAAAAATAATAAAGAAAATAATTGTATAAAATAAATTGAATATAAAAAGTTAACATTCTTATAATTCATATACCTAATAAGCTAATAAATATTAAATTTTAAATGCTGATTTTGGCGAACTTTCCATTTTATAAACATTTGCAACACAATTTTGTTTTATATTAATTTAAACAGTATTTAATGGAAAAGTTTATAGTTTAAAAATGATTATTCCAGAAATGAACAGTGAAGTGAACTTAACATTTTCCAAGAAAAGCAGTTTTTTTAATAAAATCAAAGTGTTTAAGTTTTAAAAAGAGCACAAGTCAAGCCAAAAATCGTTAGAGTTCCAGCTGCTTTGATCTATTTGTATGCCAAGTAAAAAACCACAACAATTCAATAAAATGTATGCAACTCATTTCTTCTGATGATGTGTGATAAACTCTGTGAGGGGCACGTTTGTTTGCGCCCCAAAGCAACAGTTGCATTTTTGGGGCATGTTCTGGGAGGGGGGGCAAGTGGCAAGTTGGCCCCGGCAACTGATGCCTGGGAAATACTTTTGCATATTTGTTTGAAAAGAACAGCGAGAAAAGTTGCCGCAGCCCTTTGAATTTTGAACCCGGACGAGTTGACGCAGGCCGAAGAAAATAAAAGCAAGTGAAGCGAATGCTCGACTGCTAGATACTCTCTATTAAAGCGATAAGAAAACAGTTGAATATAATGGAATCCTATAGAAGCAGGAAGTCTTAACAGCCGAGTTCGAGCTGGTAATATAAATGAGATTAGGTGTGCCTAATGAGATTGATGTCTTTCTTAAGCCTATTATTCACATATAACATAATTATGTAGATTTTCAACTTTGAGAAACCTTTTAAGACGCCCCGCATCCGTCTGACAGCAGGGTATTAAAACACAAAACTTGTGCCGCGTTGAGGCTGTGTCGCATTTTAGCAGCGGAAAAAAGCAACTAAAAGTCAAATAAACAATTCAACTGAACGCTGTCAACGGCTGCAGAAGCAGAAGGAGCTGCGACGAGTGGGCTAAGAAGCAGCGCCAGCAGCGGCCGGTTGAGTGTGGCAACAAGAAGCAGCGGCAGCGGCAGCAGCCAGCAAAGGAGCTAGCATCATCATCGCTCATAATACAAGCAGCAGCAGCTGAAAGCAAGGACGACAAGTAGCTGGCAAGTAGCAGGAGGCGGGAGCAAGAGAAGCAACTGGCCCAGGAGCTGAGGCTGTGGCGGGAGCAGGAGGATGTGCTGGCCCAGGAGCTGTTGCTGTGATGGCAGCAGAAGCTGTGTGCCATAGTTTCATATTTCGCTGGCTTTTGCATGTTTTATTTATTGTTGAGCGCTGCTCGGGCCAAAGGTTACAGCTCTTGACTTTAATTGTTAACAAGTGACGGCTCTGAGCTTAAATTATTGAATGCCAAATGCGGAAGTTCGCGTTGTTGTTGCCGTCGCAGCTCTGCTTCGTCCTGTTGTCCATGAAAAATGTTGCGCATCATATTTCAAAAATTTCTGACGCATATTTTCTGCTTCAGAAAAAGCAAAAACAACTGAGTTTCTGCAACTTGAAGTTTGATATATGAAACAATGCGGCGCGTGCTGCGTGTCTTGATTAAAGCGCAACATTTTGTGGCATTAGGGCTGCAAATGAGGTCAGTAACACACACACACACACACACACACACACGCGCATAAAAGGCAGCTGACTTGATGGCCCTGCAGCTAATAGATGCCGCAGGTGTGGCATGCATATTTGAGATGGACAGAGAGTGGGAGCGAGGGCGAGGCACAAGCAGAAGATGCCACCTAACAACAACAACAACAACAACAACAGCAACAAAGAACTGACAACAGGCCTAACATCATTAGTCTTCATCACCAGCTGCGCTCGAGCCGTGTGTCTGAGGACATGTGCGGGCCTACGCTGCGTATACGTAACATGCGATATTTCATGACAACTGGCAATGGGACTCACAGATAAAGCAACTGAGATAGACTGAGACACGACGAGAGACAGGCAGAGAGAGAGAGAGAGAGAGAGAGAGAGAGAGAGAGAGAGAGAGAGAGAGAGAGAAAAGAGAGAGAGAGCGAAAAAGAGTGGGAGAGGGAAGGCGAGCTGCGAGGATGCTGGCAACCTGAGATACTGAGCCTGTTAGAGGACACCTTCAAGCACTCAAACAAATCTCAAAGCAAGCAAGTCAAGCTGCCTTTGGCATATCTGCACGACTAGCAGTTACCCTGCAATAATTTGTGGCAGCACAAAACTGTAATTGGCGCGCACAGCCAGTTTCTTATGCACTGCACAAAATCCCTTTTGGTGTACGGAAAAATGCGTTTCCATTTTTAGAAGCCTGGCCCCAGCTTAAGGTCTATTGTTCTAGGCCGTAACGAGTGAATAGTTTACAATAAGGCGCGAAATATATATTAAAAAAAAAAATAAAGTAGCTTAAGTTTATTAGAAAGCAAGACATTAACGTAAGGATCGGTAGGTAGAGTAGAGAAAAATGCAAACGCTGTCAGATCTTGAATTTGAATTTTGTTCTTGCCCAGTATATATAATAAATAGATAAATATCAGGCAAATATACATTTATATTAAAATATCAAAGAAATAGAAAGAGGCATTCGATTCAGATAATTATTGTTGCCTAGTCAAGAGATTAATGGAAGGATTCACATCAGAAATTCTAATGCTTAGCATATCCTTTAATTCCAATTGTTACATGCCTGAGCTCAACACCAAACTAACCCATAAGCTCGCTGGCGGTTTGCCAGGGTATTAGAAAAGGTGAAAAAGCGAAAAAGTTTGCCTTCAATTAACTTTGATGTGTTGAAATTCAGCCGCAGGCTTGAAAATAATTAATTGCTGTTGTTGTATGTGTTTTGTGTGAATGTTTGCCTGTGTGCGTGTGTGTGTGTGTGTGCGATTGTTGTTGCACAAAAAATAAATAAAAATTGTGTTGAGTCTTCACACTTGACGCTGTCGTCTGACTTTGTTGTCAAGTGCGGCGCATTGTGTTGCGAAATTGTGTGGCAGTTGCAAGAGTTAAATTTAAACCAGCTGCCAACTTTGGCCAATGAATCATGAATAGCCAGGACATGGCCGTCACACATACAGGACTCGGGACACGATATCAATGCAAATTGCAAGTGGCCAGCGTGGCGCTGCTGCCCAATTGACGGGCACTTCAAGCGGGCGAATGTGGAAGGGGGCCAGGGGGGCCAGGGGGGCCAGGGTGGCCAGAGGGGCAGGGGGATGCACCCAATGTCCAAGTGCACATTTGAAATTCAATGAATTTTTACCCAGCGACAGCGACAGGGACAGCGGCCAAAGTTTTGCGGCTTAGATGAATAACAGCTGGGCGAGACGTGCAACGGGGCGCACCTGCAGCATGTCAATTGGCCAGCGTCAAGCTAGCGTCATGCCACTTGCCACATGCCACATGTGCCATCACAGCTTCGCCACACAGGTTTGCCATACAGCTTGCATTATGAATGATTCGGTCAGGCAAATTGCCACAAACTGTTTGCAGTTTAAGTTGAATTCAATTTCCGTCAAGTCCCTGGCTCTGACGAATGTCCTTAAAATGTGCCATAAATTGCAAAACGTCAAAACTCAGTAAATTGCCGCTAATTATCCTGAGTGCTAAAGGATTTCAACTGCAGCAGTCGCACGAGAAATGCGCAGACCAAAAAAAAAAAAATTGTCTGCACACCAAACATTTTCATACACTCTTCAGCGAGTGTAAGTGCGAGTATATTGGATTTTGTGTCTAGTTCCGGGGTCCGAAAACTCGGTATATATCCTCTATATACGACAGAGTATTTGTGTTTGTAGGCCACGCCCATAAGGCAAAAGGACGAACTGCTTTAGTTTTAAGCAAGGCTGCAAATCAGGTTTGAATCAAAGCATTTCGTACGCGGAATTGTGGATTTATGTTCTACTAATAGCCACGTTAGCAACCAAAACAGTTGGCCAAAAAGCTAAGAGGCCAAGTTCCTGCCGTATATATATTATATATATGAATATATATATTAAACATGGGCTAAAGTATGTGTGGAGGGGTTCACGAACCATGCTCTCTCGCCGAAAGTTGGTTAAGTTTCCGGTCACAGTTTGAAAGACACTGCTTTGCCTTATAAAAAAACTCTTTTGCAACTTATTTAAACCGAAATTATAGCGTAAACAGAGTATTGCGCAGTCGTTGACACTCAACTGCAGCATTACTGCTTGTTATATTTTATATTATTTGCGCATTAAATATGCAAATGATTCATGCGAGCCACTTTTCGTATTTATGGCTGCATTTCAAAATGAGATAAAATGCAAAAGTAGAAAAAACTCAACGACTAGCTGATGCCCTGCACAAACAAATGGCATGCAGCTGAACGCTATAAGTCGCTAGAATACTTCCAAGCTGCGTTTCGAAGCTTCGAAAACTTGCCGAACATAAATATACCCTGTAATTTATCCTCTCATTAGTGCTAGAGTGTTTGAATTGAAAATACCCTATATTTAGATTAAATTTAACATACATTCGGGCTGTCTTCTCCTCTTTCACAAGCTAGCTTCTCGTATCTAAAACCCTGTTAAATATCTTTAACACGTTTATAGGGTATTTAAGCATTAAGACAAACGCAGCTTAATTAAAGCCAAGCGTTTACTTCAACTCACAATTTCCACTTCAGTTACATACGAAACTTGTCTTAAATTTTGCAGAGCATTTCATGAATATTGCAGGCCATTTTGTAGGCCAATAAGCAAAGTGGCCAAGAGTCACGTGTGTCTGTGCGAAGAAGCTCTGATAATGCCCTCGGGGAATTGACAGCTCAACGGGCCAAGAAACAAGCAGGCAGAACATTGCGTATACGCAATAAACAATTAGCAAAAGCTAGCAAAATGCAACAATTTGACATGCCTCGAGAAGGTAGTGAGAGAAGAGCCCTGGTCCGGTGAGATTCCTTGAGGAGCTCAAACAAATCGAAATTAATTTGATTTGCAAAGACCAAAAACTTGCCGCTTGGCCAACGTTGCGTATGTGCAATTGGCCCCGAACAACTTGTCAAGCTGAACAATTAATAAATCAACTTTGATCCCAAGTTTCTTTCTGGTATTTAATTTTGCATCTATTTGCTGTCATTCGCATAGACAAACAGACCAAGAGAGAGGGAACGAGAGACAGAGATGGGGAGAGAGAGAGCTGGAGAGTAGGCGAGCGGGACAAACAAAACAATTGCCAAAAATCAACAACTGGCCGTGTCGTACCCTGTCGTACGCCCTTTAAAGCCGAACCCCCCGCCTATACCCCTTTTTTGTGGGGTTACTTGAGCTATGCAAAGACAGCAGCAACAGGAAATTCAATTAGGAAATCAACGCAAAAAGGCAGCTGGGGAGCTGTCTAAAATACAAGTAGCTGTTAGAGCGTATACCCTGTAAAATAACAAGATGGCAGAGTCTATACCTTGCTGGCTTGCATAGTTTTTTCTTTAACACTGACTCTTTGTGGTAATATTGTCTTTATCTCTCTCTCTCTCTCTCTCTCTCTACTCTCATTCCCTTTTCTATCTCTCCCACTCTCTGTCCCCTTCTCTCTCATTCTCGATTCTTCGGCTTCGATCCATTTCCTTGCTTACTCAAAAACTTTTTGTCTGTGTTACATTTACTCTTTCTCTCTCTTTCTCTTTCTATCATTCATTCTCTGCTTCTCCGCTCTCTGTGACTCTTTAGTAGTAGTATCTTTCTATCCCTTTCTTCCTCAGTAACTCTTCCAATTTCTCTGCATCTTTATTATATCTTCTATTTTGTCACACTCTTATCTTGTCTGTCTCTGTCTCGTTTCTCCCCGTCACACACACTCTCTCTGTCTCTCTCTCATTCTTTGTTTTTCCTTCTTTCTTAGCCCACTATAGCCCACACTTCAGTCTTTAATTCTTCATCGCACCTTTTTCGCACACATCTGGCAACGCCACAAGTAACAAAGCTTGTAAGAATCGATACCTTTAGCAATGGTAACTCACTATTGTGCAGCTAGAGCTAACTACAGGGTAACTGAAAGTCGTGCATACTCAATTAGATGCTATTGTTGTATTGTCAATCATGCGAGACACGCGCAAGCACACACACACGCACACTCACATACACTACAATCATTGTGGTTATTTTTGGACATAAGACGCAAGACGAAATAACAGTTAGGTCCAAACAGTTGTTAAGCGGCGTTCCGTCAGGTAAATGAACTAAAAGTGCGAAACGGTGCGAGGCAACAACAACAAAAACAACAGCAAGAACAACCAAAGTAAAGCAAAGCATAGCAAAGCGAGCGATCGGTGAGCAGAATTATATTGCCACACTTTCAAAAGAAAGACAGCGAAAGAGTGACAGCGAGAGAGAGATAGAGAGAGAGAGAGAGAGAGAGGGAGAGGGAGAGCGCGTGCGAGTCAGCAGCCAAGGGCCACATTTCAATGCGCTTGCAGTCAACGGCGACGTCGACATCGACGTCTACGTCAGCGTCGGCTCATTCATACGAACAGCCGCAGCAGCAGCCGCTGAACAGCTGAGCGCCAGCGATTATGCAATTCTAGAACGGTAAAAAGCGCTGCCCATGCTGGACGCCGTCCAGCTGACGACGCCGCCGTCGACGTCGACTGCATCGTTTGGCTGGCCAAGCGGCACAAAAACCCAAAAAAAATAAGAAAAATAAAATAAATAAATATGCATGAAAAAAAAATTGCCTGCAACTTAAAGTGTTAAGTGGCACGCCTCGACGCTGGCAATTTGGCCGCAGAGCAACAAGCAGAATATACAGTAAAGCCCCGCAAGGCTCGATACAATTACGAGTCTGTGAAAGCTAATAAAATAAAAGTACTATTAGAAGTAAATACAATATCGACTTTAAAAGAGCATTAAGTTAAGGGAATGTAAACAAAAAGATTAAAAGATATATATATATATATTTTACAATAATATTACAATTATATAGACGGAAAAAGGGGAGGATCCTGACTAATCAACGATCAAAGATCAGAGATCAGCCCAAACAGTTAAAGCAACTTATATCCTTCTATATTGTAACTAACTTCACTGAATACTTCAATAGGATTTTGAAATTCCACCCACATTTGTGGAAAACTATTGAAAAATTAATTAATCACTTCGTATGTGATTTGTTTTTATTCATTTGTAAGTTATTTTCTTGGTGGAAATAAGAATGAAAAAATTGAGCCAATTTTCAAACTTAAACTAATTTTGAAAGAAAGTTGCGGTTTCTCACACTTTTCGCAAAATTCGCGCCTGCGTCTTAGAAATACGTTCAATGGTCTATATGAAAACTTAATGAATACGAGTCTTATCGTTTTTAAAAATTTCATTGTCAAGTGTGGAAAATTGGCCGATAATTGCGTTTGCGTCAATCCACGCTGTAGGTAAATGTGGCTGAGGGGAGAACGGAATAGGGTAGAAATATGACCAGGCATAGCCGGGTAATATAAGTTAGTGCTAAATTGTTAAAATTCCGAAAAGTTTAATTGAAGCGTTCGTCTTAGGCTGGTTTCACTGCATCCAGATAGAAGTTACATGTGCATTCACTTCCTCAATGGCTGGTGGTTTGTCTAGTTTGCCGGCTGCCGCCGCAGTTGCCGCCGCAGTTGCCGCTGCTGTTGCTGCCGCGCTGGCTGCACAACAAAGTCGCAAGTCTGCGAGTCGCCGACTCTTTCGACTTGAATTTCGGAATGCGGAGAAAGTAGGCCGCGATCGTCTGCCTCTGCCTCTGCCACCGCCTTCGAGACTGTCTAACGCTGGCGTCGGCGGCGGCGTTCTGCCAGTGACCGCTTGTCGCGTGCAACATTCCGCATGTTGCAACAACAGCAGCAGCAGCAACAGCAACCATTGAACAGTTAGACGACGCTGCAGTTCCGTTTGCTTCCAAGCGGATTTTTGAGCCACTAATTGGTCTCAATATGTCTGGCAACGGATCGGCTGTGATCATCATCATCATCATTCTCATCATTCTCATCAGCATCATCATTATCTACAGAGATCATCATGATGTTCGCCAGCGACGGCCTCAGCGCAAGGTTGTTGCACGCCGCAAGCGGCTATTAGTGCAACATTGTTGCAGCGCCCCTTTAATGCTGTCTGGCCGACCAATACACTCAGAGAAAAACGAGCTACTCATTTCTAGTCCGCTCAGACTTCAATTAATGCTTAAGTAATTGAAAATTCAACTTCATTTGTTAGGAAAACATAAAGAAAAGAAATTTTAGTGAATTTGTAAGCTTAAAGTAAGCGGTAAGATACTTCACAATTTAAACTTTGGCCTGCTAAGAAAGACATGAAAAGTGTCTTCATTTTAATACACTATTTCCCATTCATGCTTTGTGTTTACTAATTTAAGCCTTAAAAGAATTCCAAAGATTAAACCAAGCAGGCATTCGCCTGCTTAAAATAAGCAAAGAATATTTATTAATTTAAAAACAAAATGTTCTCTAAATTGTGTCAGAGTTAATTAGGGCTTAATTGAAAAGAAATTGGCTTGCCTTAAATAAGCGTAAAATATATCTTAATTAAGTTATAAAACTTATTACTAAAGACAAGTATTTTTAAAAAATCTTAAAATAAGTATTTTGCTGGGCTTTATTTTAAAAAAAGTACATTCTTGAATACAGTTTTACTCTTTCAGCTCAAAAATTGGGACTTTGACTTATAGATAACGCTTTAACTGTATGTGGGTAAACACAATAAGCACCTGGATTTTCTGCGCGTGTAGCTTTATGTGGGTCTGAGATTGAAGCTGAAGCTGCTTTTTGCCACCTTTCATTTGCTTTGTTTGTGCATTTGTTGTTGTAATGAGTCGCCTACTGCTCGTAATGTTGCATTAGAAAGCAGCAGCTGTGAACACAGACAACACTCGCATCAGACAAACTCAAAAAAGTTCAATACACAGCAAACAAATAGACAGAAATTGGTTCCTCAGCTGAGCTTAGGTTCTGATTAGAGATAGGTTCTGATTGAGATAGAAACAGAAGAATAACAAAAGAAAACTTTGGATTTACGCAAATATTTTCCAGGAATTCCAAAAGAATATATTTTCTTTACTGTTTTCCAAATAAAAACAAAAATGTTCAATTGTAGAGCTCGTCAAACTCTCTTTAAAAGCAGAGCCGTACTATACGTAATACACATACTTTAGATACTTTAACTATTCTAGAACACATATATGAACCGGTATATTTAAGACCCTAGACTTTAGACCCTTAAGTAAATGCATTTGCCTGAGATAGTTAAACAAGTTTAGCTACGGTGATTCCCCCCATTGAGGACTGTTAATTAGTTCATAGTATAGTTATAGATATAGCATAGGTCATTTATCATTTTGTCGCTAATTTTCCAAGCTTAAAAATGTCTTCACTTAAATGTTAATTCACAAAAATTTGACAAAAGCTTTCTGCAAACTTTTTGTATACATCTCCCTACTCAATATATGCCACATTGCAAATAAATATGAAATTTCCATAGCGAAGCATAATTTGTACTTTTTATGTTAATCAAATTTTTTTGATTTTCCCCTCCAGTTGCTATAAATACAAATGTTTGCATATAATTTGAGCAGTTGTTTTGTTGTTTTTATTGTCAACTTAATATTGAAAAAATGAAAACAAATACAAAAAAATTAATTTGCGCAGCATTTTGCCAATGAAAATAAACATACGTCGAGTTAAAAACAAATAGCAGATGCCCTAATAAATAGAATAGAATAGAATACAAAGCTGAGGCAAGGAAACGATTATTTTAGAGTTTTATTTAGCTTAAAGATTGGTATAAACAACAATAATTGTTAGGAAACATAAATACTTAGTAGGAAATAATGCTTAAATTGGTATTTATATATAAAAAGGTCAAGAAAAGAAAAGGATTTGGTTTATTTAAAAAACTATGAAAAACTAAATTCTAGTAAGCATCGAACCGGGGTCTCCTGTTCGCGAACGCTTTTTCGCTCAGTCCGACGCCATTTGGGAGTCGATCCTTTTCTGCGAGAGAGAGAGAGAGAGGCAAAGAGAGCACGAATGGAGAGAGCGTGGCCATTTAAGCTGTGATTAAAACAATTAAAAGTTAAAAAAAAAAAATGTAAATATCACCATTTGTTAACTATTGACAAAGCGCCTGATATAGTCAAAATGCTCTATAAGTAGCTCCATAAATGTATAAATACTTGAAACTTGAAAACGACGCCAATTCTGAAAGCCCAAGTACGTTTGTATCTACGATTGTAGGCAGCTTGTATCTGCATACACACACACACACACACACTCACATTTGTGTGTATGTGTACATACAAACAGCAACAAAAGCTCACAAACGCCACCTTAACAGCCGCCCCTGTCCGCCGCTTACACCCGCTGCGCCGCATAAACAACAAAGCAGCAGCAGCTGCTGCGTAGAAAAATGCGAGAGCGAAACCCAACACTGTATGAACGGCAAGCACCGCCGCACCCCTCCTTGCACCATGCCAAAAGAGATAGAAACAGACAACAACAAAAAAGTACTTAAAGTTTTCAACTACTTAACGAGACTCTGCGTGTGCGTGTGTGCGAGTAAACCAATTATACAAATATAGAGATTGCGTTACAATTCGTTGTTGCTTTTAATTCTCTTTGTGTAATAATCATAAATATTTCTTGGTATAAGAGACATTTACGGCATTTCCATTCAACCGGAAGTTCATTTACCTTTCGGCACCGGCGCCGTCGAAGAGATCAGCCACAGAAGAGACTAACAATAGGTACGCTTTACAAATGGCCAAGATCTCTTAAGTAACATACGCTCTGCCGTTCTCTTAAGCTCTCTGCACGACGACCACAAAACGAACTTGACACACTGACGCCGTTTTTTTTTTCATGCCAGTGCAGCTTGATCGGCAGGCGGGGCGGGCGGCGAACGCCATGCTCTGCTGGCGTGCAATGTGTAAGTGTGTGTGTGTGTGTATATGTGCACATAAGCCGCTCTCTGTAACTGTTAAGCAAATATTTACGCTGCGCTTTCTGTTTGCCATTTGATTTATTTGCCGTTTGCACTTGAATTCTTTATTTCTCAGCGTCTGTGGCGACTGGGACGTCGACTGCGACGCCAGCTGCAGCGTTGGCTGCTGCTGCCTCTGCTGTCGCTCTTTACATTTAACTCGTTTAACTGCACTTGTCTGCCCGTCGCTGTGCCTGTTGTTGTTTTTGTTGCTATTGCGAAAGCTGTTGGAAATTACAGTTAACGTTAGACGCCTTCTGCCGTTAAGTAGCCTGGCTTAGCTGTGTCTACCCCTCCCTCTTACTGTCTCTCTCTCTCTCTCCCTATCTGTCTCTCTCTTACTCTTTCACTAACCGCTTGGCCTTTTTTGCCGCATGATCTAAAAATAGACGCTTGCCTTATTGGAACGCAGCTTAAGCTGCGCTCCGACTACACAGAGGCCAAGCCTCGAGTGACGTCAGCCAGCAAAAAAAAAACTAAAACAAAAAACTGTTAATTAGCCAATCTTCAAGTGTTGGTTAAAGTTCAGATTTCGAGAGCAGCTGTAGGTAGATCATAAGCAGCTTCTTATATGGAGATTTTTATTTAGATCTGATTTTAACCATGTCTCTGACATCAGATATAAGCTATTAGTTGTGGGCAATAGAAAATAATTGATAGAAGATGAAAGATAGAAAAAAGGAAACCATATGTATAGAGAGGAAGTAAAGTAATTAAGGAACATATATTTTGCGATACAAGACAGAATATGTAAGATACAGCTGAAAGAATAAAAGGCAGAAGAAAAAAATGTAAAGATTAAAAGAAAAATATTGAAGAACAAGAGACAGATAACTATAAAAAAATATAATAAAAACAAAGAATTATATTATATATATATAAAAGGAAATATAAGATAAAAGAAAAAGTTATTATACACAATATTTTAAATATAAGCTAAGATATGAAATTAAAGATAAAAGACAAAAGATGATATATATATACATTTATGTAGCATGCAAGATGCAAGATCTAAATTTTAAGAATATTGTAACAAGATATAGGATGGATATAGGATAATAAGACATAAAATATAGAACATAAGCTTAGGGAAAAATCGGATGGCAAGAAAAATGTAAGATGGAAAGATAAGAGCTAGAAAGGGGAAATGGAAGATGTAAAATGGAAGACTTTAACTTTGGAAAACAGGGCCAAAAATAGAAATCGTCCATAGTATGTCTTCAAGTTTTTCTTAAAATTTCTTAGTTTTCCATCTTACATTTTCGCGCTCTATTCTATCTTTAATTTTCAAGAATTTACAGGTTTAGATAGTTTATATATATTAAATTTTACATATGGCTTTCTTCTGTAAATATATATGTATATACTTATCTCTTTTTACATTATAATAAATGTAGTGCATTTTAAAAGTTAAAAAAAAAGTTAATTATCTAATGTGCCATTTTTTCTTTTGAAATTTTTAATTAAATCCTTTACTCTTTATCAGTGCAGATTTAAGTTCATCATGAATCCAATCTCTTTGAATGCCAATATCTGTTCCCCACCCAAAATGCCCGTAAACCACGCACAAAGACCCAACAATGCGTAAGAAAAAACGTTACCCGAGAACAAAAACTGTTCGTGAAAAACTTTTCAACATAATTCACAATTTTTTAATGACAACATTTTACCGCAGCATACTTTTTGGCTCAAGCCAGTTGAAAATAAAGGGAACAAAATATACCCCGATGCACCCGCAACTGTTTAACCATAACTTCTGCCCTATCTTTGCGCACTGCTACCCACGGGCAAACCATCCCCCTACCCTCCCCCTCCCTTTCCCTCAACCCTGCCGCACTTTGAGCCCATGCCCCTGCGACCGCATTGTTGTGTTAATTAAATGTCAGACGTGAGAAAATTGGCGCCATATTGGATTTTATCTGACTGAGCTGCGGTTCCAGGACAACAGCTCACACCCACACACACACACACACACACACACACACACACACTCATATGCTTTGCATACGCATGCATGCGGGTGCAGCTGCCCCCCTTGACTCACCCCCCTCACTCCCACAGCCCTGTTCAATCCTCTTTGCTCAGCTGCCGCTGCTTATCTGTCTTTTGGCTTTTGGCAAATTAATGAGCCACCTACTGCCGCTGCAGCTGCCACTGCCCTCTGTCCCGCCCCCATCAATACCCTGTAACCTTTGAAAATGATACGGAAATTCTTATCAAACAACGCAGCACAAGTTTATCGTTTAGTTTTCGACAGCATCTGCTATTTTTCACAATCGATAAATATCGGATTTAGGCCCAGGTTTTTGCAGCATATCTCTGAGCTTTTAACACCATTTGGTGTCTCTAAATAACTATGCCATGCGCAGCACAAGTTGAGTTTTTCTTTTTCCAATAACGTATTTCGTTTTCAAAAAATCGATAATTATCCGGTTAAGCCTCTTTTCTAAGCCTAACCTGCAAATTTTAAGAACTAGAAGCACTAAATTTGCTTTTTAAATGCTCTCTTATCAAAGGCAACAAAAACTTAGCAATTCTTCGATTACACTTTCAATTTGATTAAAATCGATAAATATCGTTTGTAATTTATTGAGGATATGCCAAAGATTTTAAAAGGTGGAGATGCCAAATTTGTTATGTGTGCATATTTTGACATGGAAAACAAAAATCCACAATTTTGTGCTTATCGAACATGCCATTCCATAAAGAAATTGAAAAAGGTTCAACTAGCACCGTAGTATAGATGTATAGTCATCATTTTGGGTCTAGTTCTAGCATCTTTAAGCGCTGTAAATCCTATAAGGATCGGGCAATAAACGCAAAAGTTATATAAGTTATAATAAGAATAGTTTTCTAGCATGTGAAGCGGAGGGCGGAAAACGCGTGAAAGCATGCAAATCGGCATTTGCCCGTACAGGGTATCTGCTCGTCGAGTACACTCAACTCGAGCCCTGTTCGTTCTTTGCTGCGCTTTTTGTCCTGTTTCGCATGCGCCTTTTGCGAACCAACTTATAAGTAAAACATGTAATTTCAATTTTGTGGCTTTTTGCAATTGTTGCTGTTGTTGTTGTTATTGTTGTTGTCCTGTGGCACATCGGGTATGCAGGACAGGTTTTTTTGTTTTTTTTTTTTTTTGAAGGGTGCCGGATTGCGGCGGGACGGCAGCTGATTTGTGGAGACCGCCAACGTCGACAGTCAAAATTGAAGTTGATAATAATGCAGTGCGATTTCTTTTTGCGGCGGCCCGCCTCATGATGTAAGCAGCAGCAGGGCAACGGGGCAGCAGCCCGACCAGAAGAGTGTCGGCAGGTGGGGAGGGGGGGGTGGGTGGTGTTGGCGCGCGCGCGCGTTGGCGGCCTGCAGTTCATATGTCAAATTTTTGGCACATGTCCAAAATAAAAATACATGAGGCCCAAACGAAGCGAAGAACAACAAAAACCTAAAAAAAAACAAAAAACAACCAACAAAAAAGAAGGCAACTGGGCGGCAGACTCGTAAAGTCAACAAGGGCTGGGGTGTCATACAGGGGTCGGGCACTGCAGCGGTAGGGGTAGCTGTTCAGGTCGTCAGTCAGCAGTTCTTGGTTGAGTGTTGGAAAACGGGCAACGGCAGCGGCAGCGGCGGCACTTAGCCAAACAGCAGTAGCAGCAGCAGCAGCAGCAGACCCCGAAAAGACGAAAGGCGCGCAGCGACAAAACAAATGGACAAGCAGTCAGTCCACGTCCCCACCCTCCACCCCCCCCTTGGCCCAAACGCCCCGCTATCCATGTCCGTTGGTGATGCAACGGAAGCGGATGTTCGTATTTGCACTTTTGCATTTTCGCTAAATGCGCAATTTTGTTATGCGCCACTGGCTAACGGGCCACGCCCATCCACAACCAAAAACGGACGCCCACTCGACAGGGCTTCTTTTTTTTTTTTTTGTTTTTCACACAAGACACTTGGCATATGCGGCGTATGTGTAATGTCTGCTTTGGCAGCTGGTTTATTTTTTGCTTTGTTTTTGGCTTTTTTTCGGCTAAGCAAGCATTTTTCTAATTACTTGAAAGCCCCCCAAAAAGTCAGTGATAGAATGTTAGAATGATGACATGACCGGACGGCTCATAACTTTGAAGATGATGCAAGTCTTTAGGCTAATGAAGGAGCGGCGGCGGGGGCGGGGGCGGGTGCGGAGCTTGACTTGAGGCCCAGTCTGAGACAAAGCCAAAAGTTTGCCATAATCAAATTGCATTTTGTGGCTGTTGCAGCTGCAATCAGCACAGCAAAAGGCACAGCAAAGGGGGCATAGAGTATGACAAAATGATTTTTGCTGAGATGAGCACAACTAGCAGATACCCAGTAAAGGGGTTTAGGCTGATGTCACAGCAGCAACAACTGATTAATATAAACAATTGCTTTAATCATTTTGGCACTAAGACATTTGGTATTCAATGCAATTTAAGAGCGACGCATACATACCCTGTAAATTTTGTTAGTACCAAAATTCAAGCTGAAGCTCTTACATACACTAAAATTCTAAATACAAACTGAAGCATTAGATAATAAATTCCTACAAAGAACAACTTGTAGATACCCTGTAGACATGCTTTACATTGGGAAAATCTGTCAGAAATTTCAAAAATCGGTTTATAAATGTCTAATAATCTAAATATATCTAAATACTAGCATTTTAATATAATAAATTATTCAATTCATTTAAAGAATGACTCGTTGATACCCTGGAAACATGCTCTAACTATGAAAAACCTATCAGACATTTAAAAAATATTTTTAATAAATTCAAATATATCTTAAGGCTAGCATTGATATGTTTACGTTCAAATATGTAACGACTAGTGCATACCCTGTTGTCTTAAATATATTTATTTGTAAGTTCGCAAAACATATTTTCGAATATCAATGCAAAACACGTCCTAATCAAAACCTGGGACGAGTCATTGTGGACACTAATTCACGTTTGGCTTGCTCAGTAGATACCCTAGCAATATTTTACATATGCTGACAATTTGCATAAATTTAAACAGAAAAATATTTGGCTTTACTTTTACATACATACCAGAATTTGCCCAGGCTTAAGCAAGGTTTTCTTTTGCCTTGCTGCAATTTGTGTTTCCTCTTGATCGGCTTGTAAACATCCTGTAAGCGTTAATAAAAGTATAGAGAAATTAAAAACTAAACTGGTAGTTTAATTGATATAAAAAAAACTTTAGATATATAGTATTTTTCTTTCAAATCATATAATTTAATTTTCTCAGTGAAAACACAATGAGATATTTGAGAAGTATAAATAAAGCCGGGCAGACTAGCCCATTTGAGGCATTTTAATTTTTACAGGGTATTACAAAAACGAAGGCTGCACACAACAATTTCAGCACGCCCCAAAAATAACCAAAAAATATATAAGAAAAATGACAACAACAACATCACAAAAAAATTTGTTGGGCAGCTGGAAGCAAATTTAAAATGAAATACAAACGTTCTGGCTGAATGGCTTGACATGGACTTAAACCGGAAACGGAAACGTAAACATTACTTTCAATATGGCAAAGTGGCTGCGACAAGAGCGAGAGAGAGAGGGAGATAGAGATATAGAGAGAGCGGCCTGTGCAATGGGCGTATGAAAGCCGCAGCCCTGTCCCATGTCCTGTGCACAGTTCCAATGGCATCGTAGGCCAATGTCCATGTCCTGTCAGGCCTCAAAACGCAAACTGCATACCAAATGCGTGTGTGTCGCAAAAAGCCCAAAAACTGCCACTGACAAGGGACGGAGTGGAGCGGAGGGGTGCGGGGAGTGGTGGCTGGCCAGTTGGGCAATCTTTTTGCTGGACATTACAATAAATCTAAAATAAATATACAACGAGGAGCAGGAGCGGCAGCAATGATGAGAATGGCCTGCCACACAAACACACACAAACGCACACACACACAGACACACACACAACAAAAACACACACATACACAGAAATAAAAAACAATTTTTACGATGTGGCAAAACGAAAATGACTTTTGCAAGTTTTTGGTTCGTTTTCCCATTTTGATTCCCCTTTTTTGCGACTCATTTCCTTCGGCTTGGACTTTAGCTTCGCAAAATTAGGTGCAAAATGAGCACACAAAATAAATTTTCAATTGCAACGCCCCAAAAGAAAAACACACGAAACAAAATACATCAACAGCAGCAACAACAATAGGAAGAAAGCACAATAATAATGGGCAGCCGGGCCCAGGCGAGGCAAGTCAAGTGCCGGCCGCTCAACACATCAAGCAATTCGGACGAGAACAAAATGTGGACTTGAAGCTAAAGCAACAGGAATTTTAAATACTCTTTTTATGATAAATGAGAATAAAGTAGCAAAATGAGACTAAAATAAAAGAATAAATAAAAAGAAATAGGACAAACTCTTTTTTGTTGTTTCATTTATTTGCAACACGCATTTTATAACCTCTTTTCGTACGCAAAAGAGCTTTTACTTTTTACGAAAGATAAATCGAAAATAATCGAAAAAGAAGTATAATTTACATGTTTTCATTTTATTTATTTACACTCTGTCTTAAGTCAACAAATAAATTCAGTTAGTTATAATTTAAATTAATAGGAATGGAAGCTTTCCAGTGAGAGCTACTGTTAAATCGGAAGGAAACTATTGCTTAAATACTTGAATCAAATTCAAAACACTTTTGTGTGCACTGCACCAGATTTCGAAATGTTTTGAGCCAACTTTCAGCTTATGCTGAACCAGTTTCACACAGCTTTCAGCCAAGGCTGAGTCCATGTTAAAGCTGGTCCTTAATTTAATATTAAATATCTCAGCTTTGAGTCACATTTGAAACAGTCTTAAATCAGATTACAAACACTTTAAGATTAGGCTTTGAATTCGTCAATTATTTTGAAGAAATTATTCTTATTATATCTTAATAGTTAACCACATTTAAATATTTAAAAATTGTATCAGGTAAAGCAGTTTTAAGCCTTAATTACAATATATATTATTTCTATTCAAATTTTTTAAACTTTTCTCAGGTAGAGCAGTCTCAAAAGTCCCGATTCGTAACACTTGAAAGAGTATTAGGCGAGGTTTTAAAGACGCATCAAACTTTTTGCAAAGTAATTTAATTTTAAACAGTTCTAAACTTGTTTTTGAACAACATTTTAGCCTGAATACGCTTAGCTCTTTCGCACGCTCGTACAAACAAAATCCCATCAACATATCTGCAAAACGTTTGAGGCATTGAATTTGAATTTTATTTGAAGCCAATTGGAATATCATGAGCCCTTTGCTTATATTAAGCGCATATAAGCGAAGCTGTCGACAATTTTCCTGACGGCGCAAGCGGCCTGACAAAGTGCTTGGGGTTGATTTCTATTTTTTGTAGGGTATGCAAATCAACAGACCCAAAAGGTTTACCGGTCGCGTTTTACTTTTTTACTTCGTTTTTGTTTATGCGCATTTTATGGCCTTTGTTTTATGAGCGACGATCTTAAAGTGGCAGCTACTTTAAGGCGGATGATTTGAAAGAGTGAGATGGAGAGAGAATGAAAGAGAGAGAGAGAGGGGGAGATAGAAAAAGATGGTTGCGTTTAAGCCAAACGTTTAATATGCATAATTGTTTAGCATGCTAGGCTAGTCGCCAGGCGAAATCTCAAATAAGCTACAGCCGGAGCACCTAAGCACACACACACACACATATACACGCACGCACACACACACGCACTCCCATACGCACACGCACAGACACACACAAGCAGCGCAGCCAACTTTATGTTGGCCCACACAAAATTTATGTCTGCTTAGTGCAATGTGCGTGTGTGTGTGTGTGTATATTGCGGGTGTGTTAGCTGTGTGTTTGTGTGTATAGGTGTGCATGCATGTGCTGTGTGTATGTGTGTGCATAGGTGTGCCTGGCTGTGCTGTGTGTGCGTGCCTGCTGCAGACTTTCAGAATTTGCTGTGTAAATGCGTTAATCTCTAGTCTTGGCATCAAATAACCTGAAACCTGGTAACAAAACAATTAAAACAATATGCAATTTTGATATGTTTATTTGTTGCCAGTGCCTCACACACACAGACACACTCACGCACACATACGTTTACAGACGCCTCTGCCCCAAGCAGCTAGATGACTTGAGGTCGCATCCTTTGGGTGCAGCAGGAGCGGCAACTGCAGCTGCAGTAATTGCATTTAGTTCAGGCTTTCAACTTGGTTTTCGGAGCCAACAAAATGGGTGAGTGTGTGCGTGTGTGTTTGCTGGAGTGTGCTGTTTGTTATTGTTGTGTGTGTGTGTGTGTGTGTGTGTGCGTGTGTGTGTCTGTGGTGTGCATTGTGACATAATGTTTAGCTCAGTTGGCAAATGCTTTTCATAAGCAATGCGTCTAGTTTGAGCAAGGCTCTAACTCTTTCTCGCTCTCACTCTCCCTCCCTCTTCACCCTCTCTCCCTCTCTCTCTCTCTCTCTCTCTCTCTCTCTCTCTCTCTCTCTCTCTCTCTCTCTCTCTCTCTCTCTCTCTCTCTCTCTCTCTCTCTCTCTCTCTCTCTCTCTCTTTGTGCGTGTGCCTAATATTTCTATTTGTTCTTATACATTTTGTCTTCAACTTGACTGCCAGCAATTGCCTTTTGTCTCAAGCTAATTGCTGCACTGAGAAAACAAAAATAGCAAAAAGGTTTTAGAATATTTTCTTTCTAAATTACGATTATATTTCATTTCCGCATGTTCCTAAATAAAATTACATCCATGTCAGATTTAAAATTGATCGTAAATGCTGCAAAATATTAAAAGGAGATTAAAAATTAAAATAATTATTACAAGTATTTGAAAGCTGACAATATCCTTACAAACAATATTAATTGAATAACAAATTTTCATTGATTGATTTCTATATTTCATTTCAAAGTTTTTGAAATTCTAAAGAGTTTGCATTCTTCGAATAAGCGTAAAAGGTTCTCAATCTAAGTAAACAAATCTTAAATAAAGTTTTGCCTTTAATTCGTGCTTTTGTTACGTTGGAACAAAGTTCAAGCTTTACCCTATTTACGCAAAATGTATGCCTGGTTTCTATTTCTTTGAGTGTACTAAGCCAACAAATTTGATTCAAATATTGTTGCTATTAAATACAATTTTCGTAAAACCGCCAAACAAATGCAGCATAGGCCTTTTTTGTTACCCCCCAACCCTGCCCCGTGGCCACGCCCACAACAATCCCGCCCACACTGGCCTACACACACACACGCACACACACAATATTTGCACGACTGCAGCAATTGCAATTTTCGGTCAATTTTCCACATAATTTTTGCGGTCAATTGTGTGCCACGCCCACTGCAGCCTCTTTATGCGATTAACTTTTTGAACTGCAGCCCTGCAGGCAACAAAAGTCAACGCACCATTCGCTGGTTGGTTAATTTGCGGCTGCTGCTGTTCTTGTGGCCAATGCGTCAAAGGAAACAAATTTTTGTTCCTTCGTAATTTTGTTTTTATTTTATTTCTGTTTGTCTTGTTGCCGCCGCCTGTCGCTGGTTTGCAAGCCGAACTCTGAATTGTCGCAAGACTTGATTAAAATTCTTGGGTTTATTTCTCCGTGGCAAGGGGCCGCTGGGCAATGCGCCTAAAAGTCAACTAAACATTAGCACAGCATGCCCTGTGACCAGACTGGCATTAAAAAAGGTAGTTTCGGCTTAAAAGTTTGTAGACCATTTTATGGCCTGCTTTTAAAGTGGCCGCGAGATAAGCTACAAACGTTCTGAATTGCTTCAAGAGCGTTTAAAATGCTTGCTGTGATTATTTTTCTTTTTCTTCTCACTTGGTTTCTGTCGTTGCTTGTGCCATTTCTCAATTAGCCTCTCTTCTTGCTTTTAACTGTACTTCTTGCATTTCTTCTCCCTGAATTGCTTCTTCCTCTATTGATTTATCTTTGCTTCTCTGTTTGCTTCCTCCTTTACTTCCCACGTTTCTTCCACACTTTAATATTTGCCATCCTTTAAAACTTGCTTCGCACTCCAATCATAATGACATGATAATTTGCTTATCACGTTGCTTTAGCTTCTCACTTTGCCTCTCTTTTTGTATCTTTCTTTGCTTCTCGTTTTGCTTGTTACTGTGTTGGCGCACTCACACCTAACGAGTATCTCTCCATGTCAACTCTGAGATATTTACTAATAAACTTATTTCTTATATGCTTCTTTCTCTGCAGCTCACTTTTATTTTCGGTTGCCTTTCTCTATGCTTCTATGTTCAATTTCCGAATTTATTTTATTTTCTTAGCTTCTTTCTTTATTTCACACTTCATTGATTACTGTTGATCCAGATACTTTTCTTACGTTTCTCACTCCTCTTATCCCTCTTTTCATTGGCCTTCTCAAAACATGGTTTTGTTTTCTATAGTCTGCTCTAGAATTTGCTGCATCTTTGGTTATTATTTGGAGGGTATCTCTTAGCGGTGTCACGGGATTTGTTTAAAGTGCGACCAAAGCTGTTTGGTTATGTGGCGCTTCGCTTGTTGGCAATTTAACAAACATATCCGCATTAAGGTTAAAAACTTTTAATTGTTTGCTTGTTGTAACAGACAAACACACACACACACAAACACACACATACACAACACTTTGGGTCACAGCTGCCGCCTTCTTGGCGGCTTTTCACAGTTTGGCCCTGGCCCGAAAAAGGGCGCACTAATTAAAATTCGCGCGCAATTCGCGTTGGTCAACCAGCAGCGACAACAACAACAACAGGAGAAAAACTTTAGCACAAATGTCATTTCTTTTTGGACTGTTTTCCGTAGCTGTAGCGTCCCGGGCAGGGTCAGAGTTCGGGCAGGCCGCTTTACAGTTAGGGCACTTGTATGCTCTGCAAATGCCCAACAGCGTTTTTCGGCCATTTTACGTACTTGGCTTGTTATTAATTTTGCCATTTTGTCCTTTTATTTTTGGTGTTTTTCTTTTGTCTTCGCCTTTATTTTGTTGTTGTTGTTGTATTTTTCCTGCTTCTGTTTGTCATTTGAAAGCGGAGTTAAAAATGGAGCTGGCTCCACTCAACTGGACTTGTATGTCACTTGTGCGAATCCTTTGACTACGTTTCCAGTTGTTGTTCTTGCTGTTGTTGTCTTTGTTGTTGTTGCGGCACATTCTAATGAAGTTTACCCACAGCAATTGTTTAGCAAACGTGCCTTGGCTTGCGTTAAAGCGATTTTTTGTCAACGCGCGCACAAAAGTCGACTACGTTTTAGAAATGGGTGGGATCGGGCTAGGATGTGGTGAACATTGTTATACCCTAGATACAAAAAAAGGACAAAGGATTGGAATCAGGTCAAAGTTAATTAAAGAACTTATTGACCTCTTACATTAAACTGAATCAAAGTTTCAAAGATGGAATCGAAATACGATTATCATATTTATCATTATTGATAGAGATTTTACAGCTTAGGGATAATGTGCGTTGGCTATCCATCAGTAAGTTAGCTTGTCAGTCTGTCAGTCAGTCAGTCTGTCGTTCAGTTGATACGTCAGTTCGCTAGTATATCAGTCAACTTTGTCGTTCAATCAATCCATCGGTTAGTCAATCAACCAGTCGGTCATTCATAAAGTCAGTAAGTGAACTTGCCAGTCAGTCAGTAAGTCAATGAGTCAGCAAGTCAATCAGTCAGCAAGTCAGTCAGTCAATCCGTTAGTTAGGCAATCAGTCAGTCAATCGACCAGAATCAGAATCAGTTAATCAGAGTTATTGTCCACAATCCCAAAGCTCGCAGTCATGGCACTAAACGATTCAATCAAAAAGTCATTCGGTTAGTTAAGCAGTCAGCAATCAATCAGTCAGCAAATAAGGGGTGAATCAATCAGTTAATCAAAGAGTCAGCCAAATTTGGTATGCTCTTCAACGATTACAAACTTGTAAATAAACGAGTCAATCAGTAAGTCATTGAGATAGTCGGTTAGTCAATCAGCCAGCCTGTCAATCAATCACTAAATAAATCAATCAGTCAATCAGTGATTCAATCGCATTGACATAGATTGAACGCTATACTCTTCCGCAATCTCATATTTCTCAATCATGGTACTAACGAATTTTATACTTCATTGTTGCTATATCCTACGGTTTAATACTTATAACAGGGCATCTTTCAGTCCAATAAACTCCACCAGATTATTGTTATATGTTTGCTCGTGTTGGTGTTGTTGTTGTTGCTGTTGCTGGTGTGCATGTCAGTTGGTTTTTCAGTTTGTTTCTTGTTGTCGTAAGCGTTTTTTGTCATGTTCCTGTGCGCAAAGGATCTACTCGCTGCTCGGCCGTGGCTCGAATTTAATAGAATTTAAAGCTGCCAGCGGGGCAATGCGTTAGGGGAAGGGGGATGATGGTGGTTGGGTCACACATTCTGCCAACTTGGCCGTAAAAATAGTGAATTTAGTTTCTGGTTGTCGTTCGGCTGCTTTATGTGCGACAATAAACATGAGCACAGACATAAATGTGTTTTATTTATATTTCACTCGTATTTCGCTTCCATTTCTCTTTTCTAAAACAAGCGAGAGAAAAAAAATATAATTCTTGGAACGAAAAAAAAAAGAAGAAATTATATTGTCTACATGGGCAAGAGTTGAGTATAGAAACATTACATAAACACAACAAACCCAATAAAGTGTAAGTAACGACAATGGCCAGAATGAGAGGGGTTAAATGGGTGAGGCTGACAAGCAGGGGGAATGGGGAAGGGGGAAGGGGGAGGGGCGCAAAACTTCAGCGAAAATGTACACAAAATATTGGCAGCTTGTTTAAGCTTTTTGGCCAATTTTGCGCATTTGTTTTGCAGCGGGCAAAGAAATTGCTTGTTGCGGTTAAGATTGTTCAGCGCGAAGGGCGGGAAGGGAGGAGAGAACGGGTTGGCGTGAACGGGGCGGGTGCTGCAATAACGGGGGCTTGTTTTGGTAAGCATGGTATTAGCACAAAGTTTCATTTATTAAAAAGTTTGTCACGCGGCCACTTTTCAAATGACTGGGCAATTTTTCACGTGACAATTCGCTAGCTGACCCCCCACCCCCCTATCGCTCACTCTCTCTCTCCCTCTCACAGGCTTGCTCTGTTTTACTGATCAGCTGTCTCTGTCTCTTACGGAGTTGGCAATTAGCAAGCAGTTTGTTGTTGACTTTTCAGCACAATTTGTCTTGGCGCGCCTGCAAGTAGGCAACAAGCCGCAAAACTTCATAAATGGCTTGTATGAAAGAGATAGAGAGTGAGAGAGAGAGAGAGAGAGAGAAAGCACAATAGAGAGCTTTAAAATGCTTTGCAAATGTTCGCATTTCGAGTTTCGCATTTGGCCCAAAAGCAAACTCCTAGCCAAACAGCAAGCCCTTCCCCAGGAAGCATCCACCTCCATACCATGCTTTGTGGCGTCGCATCGTCACGCACGATTTATCATAATTTTTGTTGTATGCCACTTTAACAGCAGCAGTAACAGCAGCAGCAGCAGCAGCAGCAGCATCAGTTGCGCCACCAACGGCAGCAGCAGCCGCGCACAATGCGGCGTATGAGCGATATTTGTTATTTATGCAAATGAAGTCTGTTGTCCTCTGAATATTTCATATCGAAAACTGCCTCGCACTGACTTTAAAACGCCTGTAAGCAAGGTTTATAAACAATACAAAAAATATGAAAAAAATGAGCAGGCAATAATATTGATACGCTAAAATAGGGCTTAATGACATAAAGAGCTTTAAAAGAAAATAAATAAAAATAATTGGAAAAATAATAGGTATAAATTGGCAAAGCTCCAGCTTAAAAGAAACGGATTATATAAATATTGTAATGAGCTGGAAAATCTTCAACGAAACTTAATCCAAAGCTAAGAAGAGGTGGACTTCAAAAGTATAGTTTATGGTTGCTCGAATAACTAACTTGAAGCACTTAAAAACTTTTTCTTACACCAATGTCTACGAAGCCTTAAAGTACTTCTATAAATTCTAGTAATTATCTTTCGCGCCCAACTATCCTTCTAATTGGCGCAGTCTTAAGATTCTGTTACGCCCACCAAAATTACAAGTAGTTGGAACAATTTGTATACAGCTGATTTTAATAATATTGTGCACAATACACTTTTAATTCCAAGACTCAACATTTGCATGTAATTGAAAAAGATTTCGTTCGAGTTTTTATGAACTTAACGCGCACACATTCAAAATGAATTCCATCTTAAATGGGTTTGTTTTTCAATTGACTCTAAGAGAATTAATTATACTTTTTTATCGCTTAAAGCAGCGCTTTCTTTTTTTTAAATAACTAATTGACAAAAATAATTTGGATTAAAAAAAATGTAGTTGAAGAATTTTTAAAAACTCTTCCTGCTTGACACGACTACGGACTAACTTATTCGTTCAATTATGATTTAAGGATTTAGCTAACATTTTTCTATTAACATTTGTGTGAGCATATTTTAAAACTGGAATGCTCTACTCTTTGAGCCCTCCAGTTCGACAGTAAGGGTTAACTTAGTATACCAGTTTACAAATACTCTATTAAAGACACATATATTTGCAATTTAAATTAATTAATTAATATAAAACGATTATTTTTCTTTAAAAAGTTATTTGAATTGAAGAACATACATATATATATACTCTTTTCACTTGCTCTACAGTAAGAGTAAAATGAGTATACCAGCACTCGAATGCTCTATTTAAAGCACACATATTTGCAATTTAAATTTTCTGATTAGTCTAAAAAATAATTTCAATTCAAAAACTCTAGAAGTACTTATCAGCAGTTTTATAGGGTATCTGAGGGCCTCTCATCTTATCTATTTGTTTTTTTTTTTAGGCAGCCAATCAAAAGGCAAATGCAATAAATTTGCACGAGTGCAAAATGCATTTCCAAAGAAGGACCCTCGACCGTTGAGCGTTGAGCGTTAACTGTTAAGAGGGTCGAGGTTAGGGGCTCGAGGTTCGAGGGTCGTGCAACGGTAAAACTCGAACTGTGAACTGTTGGCCAGTTTATGGGGCAGGCGAAACAACAACTGAAACTTTGTATGTTGTTTGCTTGTTGCATTGTTTTTTTTTTTGTTTTTTTTGTGTTTTTTTGGTTTATATTCTGCCTTCTTGTTTGCGCGTCTTTTTAGTTATGTGCTGCAGATGCACTAAAAACTGGCAAAGCAAAACACGAAACGAATGGTGAAAAGCCTTGCTACTTGCCGCTAAATTTTGCGCCTCTACGTGCGACATGCGCCACGCAAATGGCCCAAGAACAACAACAACTCAACAGCAACAACAACTGCAGAAACTGTTGCAACAACAACTGCTGCATGCAAAAATGTTTCGGCGTATCTGCAGCGCTAAGTGGGTCGCCAGCAGGACACAACGCAGCCGTTTGCAGTTGCAGGCAAAAAAAAAACACGAGCACGAACACGAAGTCTCAGCCCTCTGACCCAGGCCCAGGCCCAGGCCCAGTCACGTTAACCGGGCCCAATCAGCCGTTAAGATGCGACTCTTGCGTTGTCCATTAGCCAAGAAAAAGAAAATATATAAAAAAAATAAATCAAGCGTGCTTTAGTCGACTAGCAGATACCCTGGATTCTGGTTAGGTGCTTTGAAAAACATTATAGGAAATGCGTTTCTGAATAACTTCGGCGCTTATTGTCCGATCTTTTTGAAATTCTCAGTGCATAAATACGGCATCCCAAAGTGTGGGTATACACGATAATGAATAAAAGAGGAAGGATAAATGGACAACAGAGGAAGGTATTGAAAATATGAAATATGCCGGATCAGTGTTTAATCTATGCCAACTTATATAAAACCTGACCAAACCGACTGGACTACTGTTGGTTACTCTATGGAGTCGATCTGCCTGCTCTACCCTTCTTAGCCATTATCAAGGGGCATAGAACAAAAATTGAGAAAATCTGTTTTTGACTTTTTCTGCGACAGCTGCTTTGGCTGTTTCTACTGCCACAGTTGCAGCTAGCCCTGCCATTTCCACCGCTTGCACACTTGGTTCAGGTTTTTTTTACTCCTTTTGCTCCCTTTGCTTCTTTATCGGTTATTGCTTCAACTTCTTGTGCCCCAATTTGACTTACAGCTTCTCTTGGTGCTGCCCTTGCTGCCAGCACTTTCTTTCCTTCATCTACTCCACTAGCTGCTATTGCTGCTCCGTTCTTTTGTTTTCCCGCTTTTCTTGATCTGTTTGCTTAAGTTGTTTGTTAGCTGGTTAGTTAGGTAATGCTCACCCGTAGCCTAACGCTTGATCTTCAACTGCTGCTCCGGCTTTAAACTGTTCCTGATTCAGCTCCCTCTTTGCTGCATCTACTTTTTTACATATCCTACTGTTTTTGCTGTTGTGATCTGGGAGCTGTAATAGATCCTGCTGCCTGATTCCTTTAAGAGCTCTTGCTCCATTTCCACTCCTGCTGTATACCCCACACCTGCTCCAACTTCCAGTCCTTCCCCCATCTCATTTCTGATATGCACGCCTGCTCTTACTCTTTCTCGCTCTGCCCCAACCTCCACTCTTGATCCATTTTCGAGTCATGCATTAACTCTCCCGCCTGCTTCTACTCCCTCTCCTACTCTGAATCCCTTACCGGCTGCCACTCCTCCAACTATCTTAGCGCCAGCAGGTGCCACATTCCCTTCTACTTTCTTCTTAGCTTCTATATTCCTTCTGCTCTTGCTGACTTCATCAAAATCTTATACTCTTTCATCCTATCTGCCTGCTCCTGATGTTCTTGCTCCTCTTACAATAACTTCTTCTGTTTCCACTGATCTATTAGCTGCAATCGTCAGTTCCTTTACCTTTGCTCCTCCTACTCCCTTACCACCGACAGCTATTACACTTCCTGCTAATTGTTTATCTTTGATTTCTCTTGGAACTATGGCTCCATTAGCTTGGCTCATCCTGCTGCTCTTGCGGACTACATCAAAATCTCCTGTTGCTCCTGCTGAATCTTACAGTTTCGTCTGCCTGTGCTCTTTTCACTCTAAATCCTCTTTTTATGGCTGCCGCCATATTCTGCCCCCTTCAAGTCCTTCGCATTCTTGCTCAGTCTGCTCCGACAACTCCTCCTGTTGCTTCTGCTGTCTTATTCTGGTACTCCTGCTCCGAGCACACCTTCTGCTGCTGTTGGCCGGCCGTCCTGCACCTACAACTCTTAATGTTGTTGCTGCGCCTACTTTTTGCTGGCGCCACATTTTGAGGCACTTGCCGCAACGATTTATCAAGCGAGACGAAGGCGCAGCGCCGCGCAAATTGATTATGCTAATTTTGCTGTTGTTGTTGCCGTTCTACTGGTAGTATTTTGACCGCACCTTAGCACCTCCTCCAGCCCCCATTAGCCACATTAATGACTGTCATTATGTAATGACAGCGACAAGCGACGCGTCCTTGCAGCGCGCAAAGTGCCCCTTCCCCTCTTTTTCATTGCTCCAAGCCCGCCGAAACATTAAATTTGCATACTGAAGTCTGGACAAGTTGCGACAGGTCGGGGACAAGTCGGAGACAAGTCCTGAAATTGTCAGTTCAGTTCGGTTCAATTGCTGTTTCGGCTTGTCACACAACTCGCTGACAGTTTTACAGTCACAAATCGCGACGGCCCGTCAATTGTTTGCTTATGCCTAGACCAGAACAAACAGGCAAATAGGCAAACAGGCAAAGCAGACAGCCGGAAAGACGGACGGACAGGCAGCGGTTGGGTTGGGGTAGTGGATGGACACACAGACAGCCAAAGATGATGACAGCCAGCATTTTGGTTTAATTCTTTTTGCCAGAGCTAAACGCGCGGGGACCACGCCCAGCGACCATCAAACAGCTGCTTTCAACAACAAATAAAACAAGTGGCAAGAAGGCCCAATACAAAATAAAGGGGAGCGTACATAAATAAGTAAAATCCGACCAAAGCGGCTGAGCCGCACATTGGGTGCCCTTTAATATATTATGAAGTGCTGCAGAGCCCAGAAAAAAGAAAGCAATGGTTCGGCTCACGGCTCGAATCAATGACGCGCTATTGGGTTTGGCTGCAATCCAAGTTTTGGTTGCGACTCTTTCTCAACACATTTTTGGCAATTTTCAATTAAAATTAAATTAGTTTAAATTTAACATATTATGACCAACAATAAATTTATTGATTGCTTTTAATTTCAATTGAATTAAAACTTTTGAATATTATAGAAAACTTTTAGCATGTCTTTGATTTTTTTTTATCAAAATGTATATATTTTATAAACTGAACTAAAATTTTAAAATGTGTGATTTTTCATTTTAATAAAAATTTAATTTATTTTGATTGAAACTTGATTTATTTAAGTTTTCAATATAATAATTTAAATTTTATTTATTTTATCTAAATTATAAATCCAATTTTAAGTTTATCATTTAGTTAGTTTCATGTATGTTATGACTTGAGTTGCTTTAAGACATGGCATCTTACGCGACAAGCTACTTAATAGGACCCACTAAAAGAGTATTGCGAGGGGGTACGAGTGTTTATGTTGGCCGCCCCACAAAGTTTGGTCGGGGCAAATTAAAAATTTTTGCACAAATATAAAAATCGCGCAAAATTTCTTTATTTTAATTTTTTTATTGTTGTTTTTTTTTTTTATATATTCTACATGTCGCTTCTGGTTTTGCTGTTATATTTTGAATGTTGCATGCAACAAAAAATGTTGTCAACTTTTATTACCATTCCGCTTGCTGTTGTTGTTGTCGTTGTTGCCGTGTTGACACTTAATTGATGGTGGCAAGCCGTGATTGGTGCCATCGCGCGCTAAGCGCGTTTAGCCGAATGGCGTGCGGGCAGCGGGGGCAGGGTAGTGATGGAGAGGGGGGGAGAGGTTGGCTGGTAGGAAATTGCAGTTAGCTGCAGCGCTATCAAATGAAATTGACGCGAAAATCGTTTTGCCAATTGCAGTTTTAGTTTTGGTCATTAAATTCAGGCCAAAAGCAAAGAGATAAACTCGTAAAATAATTTCTTTTCACACCCTGTACACATTGAAAATGGCCAAAATAGGGTAACATGGCTATATGCGAATGTATGTAACAGGAAAAGTAGGCATACAATGAATATAATCTCGAGAACAAAACGATCTGGGTCGGAAACTACAAAAGCAAGAGGCTTCACATTTCAAACATTTATTCCCGCATTCTCCTTTATTGCAAGATCGATACTTATTGATATGCTGGAAATGGTAGGAGGTTCTGTACAAACTATTAAAAAAAGTTAATCCCAAATTTGAAGTATTCCGCTACCATAATTTTCCAATAGTATTAAAATTTCAAAGTCTCGTGTCTCAACATAGATATTTATCGATATGTTTGGAGAAAGTCTTAATACATAGAATAGAAAGTCTTCAACGGATTATGAATTAAGCATAAATCATTCACGAAACGATTGAGAATCGGTTATAAACCAATTAGAAAATACAAATTCAGCTGTGAATGGGCTACGAATGAGATTGAAGCTTAGTACAATGAGACTGTTATGAGTCTGTTCTGAACCGGTTATGAACCGGTTAATGGCTGATTCGACAATAAACGGGAAATGAATACTACTTGAAGCGCTTATGATTCGTTTATGTTGTGTTTATAAAGAAACTTCTTGAATTAAGTTTAATAAATGTATATCAACATAATCTCAAAGAGTTAGACAACCTTTCATTCACTTCCAGAGCATAAAATATGCCCCAAAACAGCTTCCACAACGCAACAGTAGCCCATCTACCAGCTAGAACTTAACTGAAAGTACAACATTTATTTAACATGTAATTCTATCCATACAAATCGCACACAGCACTCGATTAAGCCCAGAGCTGAACATGCCACATTACGCATACGCAATATAAGCCCAGTTGAGTAAAAGCAGGAAATCTTATTTAAAGCCAGAGTTCAGGTGATTCGCTCCGACAAAATGAAACGAAAAGAAATCGTAAATCAATGTATGCGTGACCAGATACGAAAGGGCGGCAGCTCGGTAGCCACGGCTGCCACAGCGTGGTCTGGTCTGGTCGGGCCTGGACTCGCATTTCCGGTTACGCCTTTTAAATTATGTTATCATTGAGCGAAATGCAATTAAGCGCCGATAGCCTACGGTGTGTCAATCAACGGCAAATAAAGGCTGGCAGCAAGGCACGGCCCTCAATGTTTAAGCAGATAATAAAACAGAGCGAGCCCGGGAAGAAGCTCAGCCTGGGGAGAGATGCAAGCCGACACGACCAGGCCCACGCCCAAGTGCAGAGTTATCATTTTGCGGTAACTAGCGACAAGCATACAGAGACACACACACACACACACGCACACTCACACACACTTAACATATCACTAGCAGGCCGGCAGGCGGGCAGGCGGGGCGGCCGGGTGGTCAGGAGGCAATCCTGCAATCCTGCAATCCTCAGCCGCCCCGGAGTGCGCAAATTGACTTTTGCCTGTGCCAATGCAGTTGCCGTTGTCATTTCCTGGATTGCACATGGCGAGGCGACACATGGCGACAACTTGCAAGACAGCAGCAACAGAGGCAGCAGCAGCAGCAGCAGCTACAGGGGCAGGGGCATGCCACACGCCTCACACGCACTCGACTGTAACGTGATAATTTGTCTGACTTGTCGCACACTCGCTTTCACGTCTCACTCAACAAACTGACGATGTCTCCGCTTGTCGCTCATTGTGGCTTTTGGCCGAGATTGCCAGGCAGTCGGCGGCAGCGGCTTACAGTTTTCTCTGTGGCAGCCACGCCCCCCACTCCTCCCCCAACGTCGCCTTTGCCACCTCCTGCACATATCGTTGACATGCCACGTTCGTCTTCTTCTTCTCGTGCTCGTTCTTTGCTGCCATTTCCATTCAGCAAATCTGTCACCTGAGTAACAATTATAGCTGCTGGCATTTTAAGTGTGCGTGTGTGCATGTGTGTGTGTGTGTGCGCGTATGTGTGTGCGAGCTCTTCGTTAACTGCAACACTTGATGGCACTAACTACAGGCAGTTGTCTGCATGCGTGTGTGTGTGTGTGTGTGTGTGCACTCGAATCAATCAGCTCGCAGCGTCAAGTTGAAAAGTCAGTTGACTTTCAATTGTAATTTTTGCCATAAATGAAACTTTCTATCTTTATACACTGAGAATGGGCATTATCAATTAGTCACGAAGTGTGCAACGCCCAGAAGCAAACGTCAAGAATATATGTTGCTGGTCTGTATCAAAATCAGAGTTTATATAGTTAGGGCAAACAAGCCTCTCAGTTCCCTCTAAGCTTTTCTATTGATGTGTCTTTCTGTTGTGAGTATGCAGATATTGACCGGATCGAAACCCTATATAACGGCCATAGGAATATTCGGAGCAAAGTGAAATTTTCTTATGAACAACTTTGACGTTAATCAAAATCTTAAATTTGTCACCGTGGTATACCGTATATAGCATATGGCTGCTCTAGGAACAATTGATCGCCTATATGGCTTTTGTATAAAAACATTTCCCAGCCATTTGTAGAGTATTTAAACTTCGGTGCGCCACATATAGTCATTCTTTCGTGGTTTGTTAATAAATATTTTTCTGATTCTCTCCCCCTTCTTCTTTCTTCTAATTACCACCCACCAACCACCCACTCTCTCTGTCTCGCTCGTTCCTTCGTTCGTTCTTTTTCTCACTCTGTATCTCTCTCTTTCCCTCTCCCTCCCTCTCCCTCTATCGTCATCTATTTTAATCCCTCTCTTTATCATTCCCCCTCAGCAGTTTAACTTGAATACAAATTACATAATGAGCACAACACAATTTTCCAGCAACCTAACAGACAGAAATATTTAACCTTAAGCAAACCGAAGCTTAAATACCCTTGCCAGGCTTTTGAATCGCAAGAAAGCTTTTAATTCAATGATAGCTACGAGATTCTGAACATATTTCAATTTGAATTTTGGCAGAAGAAGAATATATATACACCTAATAAGGTCGATGATGTCTCAGCCAAGAAGTTGAACATGGGTTAAGCAACGCAGACCATTATGCTGATCGAGAATATATAACATATAAATGCTTTTTGATAACGATTATCACGAAACTGAAACAACTGAAACAAAGGGCTATGGAAACCACGAGAACTTGTTTTGAATGTAGAGAAAATGTAGAGGAGTCAACAGCATGTTGCCAGGGAAAGAGCAAAAGAAAGGGAAGGAGAGAGAGAGAGAGAGAGAGAGAGAGAGAGGGAGAGCAAGCATAGATCGTATAGCCATAAATCAATTGGTTTTAATGCCTGGTTGGGCACAACAGCAAATCTGAAACCTGAGTGCAAAACCGCAACCCAAAACGCGTTTTCGATCATAAATTATGATGTGACGATGGTCAGAAGGCGGATGCCGGTGGCTGTCGGTGGCTGGTGGCAAGCAGCAAGTGGCAAGTGGCAAGTGGCGCCTAGCTGAAGGCAACACCTCTGGCAACCAGCCGCAGCCAGCCACTGGCCAGAAAACCTAATTAAGCCAGGACGCAAAGCGCACAACCGGAAGTGATGGGGGTTTTCTGGATGAGGCGCCGCCCCATTGTGCCTGGCGCCAGGAAGCGCTCAAGTGTGGCAACAATGGTTAATGCTTAAGTAATTACAATGCCTCGACGATTAACTATGCAGGGCAACAGGAGCGGATGGCAGCCAGGCTAATGAAGCTGCGCCAACAGGACACAGCGTGCAGCTAATTATCACACATGCAACGTTGAGCTGTCGCCTAGCCGCATGCCACTTGCCGCATGCCACAGTCAAACTGGCCGCCATCCACCACACAAATTGTAGACGCATTTTATGAAAATTGATGTTATGAGCTCATCGATGAATGGCACTTGTTTAGCTGATTGATTGGTGCGCTGCGTGTGGCACATGCTCGAGCTTGTTGCCACAGCTCTGGCTGACAGAGCGCTTCCAAGGACTTTTGTGGCGCAGACTTTGTGACGCGACTCGCTGCCCTCAAAGTGTTTGGCCCATTATTTGTGGCATGCACAACGCACTTCAGACATTTTTATGCTTTATGCCACAGTCAGAGGCGCGACCAAATGTTATTGTTATACCCTGCGCCCAATGGCAATAGCTGAGAAGGGTTATATGCAGAAGTCGGCATCTTCGGAATACATTTTTCTCTTTGTTCTCGGTCAGCAAAAATTGGCATTAAAGGTTTCAATCAATATCCAGCCGGTGATATCAAAATTACTTTAAAATTTCGGTAGTCTCAAACATTTTATAAAAATCGATAAGTATCGGCATCTCAAATTTGATGTTCTCCTTTAGGAACCAAGATAAGATCAAGAATATGGGCACATACCATGGAGCAGATCTTATTAATTTTAAATAATAGTTATCCTAAATTCTCCCAATATCGATAACTATCGATGTATGGTATCTCAAATTTTATATGTAAGTTCTCCTTGAGCAATTAAAATCAGAATATGACCATGGATTCAGAAGAAATTTATTTTAAATTATCGATAACTTCAGCATGAGTTTTTATGCTTACTTCCGTAGTAATCGAAATAAGATCAAGAATATGGACAGATCAAATTCATTTTGAATTGTCAACAACTTTCAAGCACTTTACCAAAATCAATTACTATCCATCTTCAAGCCAGGTTTCTGAGCCTATCTCAAATGTGATACAATATTTAAGCCCAATTAATTACAGACAGAATGGACTATATATGTATATAGCAATATAGCTTGTTGCTAAGTGCAGGGTATCTTCTGGTTGTTCATTCTCGACTGGCCCAGTCCAACTTGTTGTTGTTGTTGTTGGTGTTTTTGCTGGTTTGGTTGCTTGGCCAACGCATAAGCCACTTAAGTTTTTGTGGCACACGCGCCTGGAGCCACCATTTAGCGCCCCGGCAAAGTTTTGGGCGTCATCGATGCCAGCGACGCTGCCAAAACGCATTGGCAGCAACGCGGCGCGGCGCGGTGCGGCTTTCTTAGAGGGGTTAGGAGAGAGGTAGGGAGAGTTTGGGCATAGCTTAAGGCAAGAGTCTTTTCTTCTTGCGTTTTGGCCATGGCACATAAATTGCCGGACTGTAAAGCGGCTTAAACGAATTGCCGCTCTGCCGCAGCAACAACTTGGCAGCTCGCACTTGCAGCAGACCCGCCCAACTGCCGACCCCCCTCCCCCCCCCTCGAATTTGTTGTTGTTGCTGCCACAAGTTTTGCACAATTTATAAATAGTTTGCTTGGTTTTAAAGTTTAGTCATCTTCTCTGTTTTTGGCTCCGTTTACCCGCTGCTTGCAACCATTATCGAGCGCATTGCCGCAAAGTATGCATTGCAACTTGCAACTTGCCACTTGCCACTTGCTGCTTGCTACTTGCAACTTTTTGATAGTTTTGGCTACTTCGTTTTTGGGCAAAATTAACAAAGGAATTTCATTGGCAAATTAGATTTTTGGCGCATTGCATTCAAGTTATTTTAACCAACAGCAAGTTTTATAGACAAACTAATGAAGCAACCCTCTCTGGCCGGCAGACACTATTTATTTTGAGTTTTTCTCTAACTATTCAGACAGAATTTGCAGCTGGAGCAGCTAGGAGCTTTGCTTAAACTAATTGAATATTTGTTAAGAATTTAACTCCTTTATAAATATAACTTATAACGAAATAAATATAACTTTTTCCGATTTATACTAAATTTGTTAAGACCAGTTGATTTAAAATTAAATGAAGAGATTCAAGATTATTATTTTCAGTTTCCCCATGTTATTTATAATTCTCTCATGAGTGTGTATCGCATAGAAGGGGACATCTCCGACCCCATAAAGTATATATATTCTTGATCAGCATCGACAGCCGAGTCCTTCTTTGAGTCCCTTTGTCCATGTGTCCATCCGTTTATATATTCCAATCCTATTAACATCGGACAACTATATAATATAGCTGCCATAGAAATGATAGGTCAAAAATTAAGTACTTCTATGAACAAGTTTTTTGTTTTACAAGATATATTGACCAATCTCGGCGCTTATTAGTTTCACTGTCCTCCCAGCATATATGCAAAATCTTATCTTATCTTCTCTTCGGACCACTATATAATAGCCATAGGAACTATCGGTCGGAAAGCAGGTTCTGGTACAGTAACCTTTATTTATGTTAAGATAACTTGGCCAAACTCGTGGTTTCTATTATTTGTATGATTCTCATAGATATACACATTCTTATCGACATCGTTTTACTCTATCAAATAGATACCGTAGGAAAGATCGGAATCGTAAGTTCCTATATTGCAAAATATTATGTTTTCAAAGATATTTTCATCAAACTAAGCATTTACGAGCTGCACCTTTTTCACATATCTGCAAAAGGGAAAGAAAACTGACAACCTTTGGAAAACTAATTTGTCTATCATTAAACACTTGTTTTATTGTTAAAAAGATTTTAAGTATATGAACTTGGGATTCTTTTTTAAATTTTAAATAATAATAAAAACATACTATTTTGTATTATAATTATAATTTATGCAAGATAAAATTGTATTTAATTGTAAATTAAAAAATTGTGAATCTTCTTAAATGTCGAGTGCCATATGCATCATTCTATTTAAATTAAAAAAAGGAACAAATATAAAAATAAAATATTTTTTAAAATTTCGTTGTTTATTTTGTTAGCAATAAAAAAGAATCCAAGTCGCAGCAGTATTCAAATCAAGGCTGTGGACAACTCCATTGATTTATTTCTTGCAAAATAAATATTTGTGGTAAGAGCCAATGCGGCAACATTTTGCCACTCAATGCCGAATGTGGCGCATGCCACAGACTGTAGCAAGCGAGTGTTGATGCATTTAAAACATGCCGCTTGCGCTTTTGACAAATCTGACATGGCGACAAAGCGTCGCCTTGATGATGCACCACCGCCCCTTCGCAAGCTGCAGACTGCAGGCTGCAGGCAGCAGCAAATGGCATGCTTTTAGCATATTTTACATGCCAATCGCTTGGCTGGCATTGCGGGGCAGGGCGCGGCGTTGCGTGGCAGTGGCAAGGCAGAGAAGTTGCAATGACTGCATTTATGCACAAGTTGTAAGTAAAAGTTTTCGCACGCAAAACGCAGCTCGTAAAGTAAACACACTCGACAACTAACTTTTGCCCAAAGGGCACGCGCTGAAAACAGGAGGGATGGGTGGCTGTGCGAGGGTAGGGGACGGCGGGAGCTTAAGGTTGGCCACACGGCCGTCTTTTGGCGCTCGGCTTGCGCTCAATTTGCGCACAATTACTCAGCGCGACTTAAAGTGCAGCGTGCTACGTCTTTTGGGCGCTGGCAGGGTTCCACCAGCGTCCAATGTGGCACGTTGCAAGCTGCTGTGGCTGTTGCTGCTGCTGCCCCCTGGCACTGAGGTGGCTTCTTTGAGCTGCTGACTGGGCCACCCGTAAGCCGTCTAAAAGGTGCAAAGTAACTGCCCTAAGCCGCTTGACGTGGCTGCCACCCTGCCAGCCCCTGACCACGCCCCTGCCACAATCAGTCTTTAAAAGCCAAAGCGAAAACAAAATTGAAAAAAACCTGTCTTAGAACTCACGAACTTTAAATACCCTTGCGGGCAAGGGTATATATGTGTATCGAGTTAAAGGAACGTTTGCTTTCATAGAGCTTACTTTTCGCCCGATCGTACCTATAGCTATATGATATACTTTTCTGATATTATTAGGATTTTGCTTTGATATATATAATTTAGATGATATATGATATGCATAAAACAGTTTGTTATAAACGATGGTGAAAGTGGTAAAGGCCAAGTTTGATGGAGATTTCTTCAGAAAAAAAGGTACTTAGATTGACGCTAAACTTCTTCTGACATCTAAAGCGATTTTCAGGCAGGATCAAAGCACTGTCAATGCTTCTGTCAAATTTAACTCGCACAACCCGGCACTCCAATATGCCGATGGACCGATCCATTGACGCAGTTCAATCCAACCTCGACTGATTGTTCCTATCACACGATATACGCAAGTTGATAATTGTGGTCATATCCAAGAAGCATAAAGTACTTAACAACTTAAATAGCTTTAAAATATAGTGATGAGCAAGCTACAGATTTGTGATAAATTCAATAATGATGTCAGCCGCCGTTGTCGATATCAGGCCAGCACGTCGTCCCGATCAGCTATATATATATACACAAAGATGTCTCCTTTAGAGCAATAAAAACTAAATACCCTCTGCTGATACATGAAAAAGTTGTTGACACTGGCTTGGCGTGAATTACGTGCATATTGTCATTGTCGCTTTGACTTGGCTCACATTGCGTATGCGTAATTCTGGGACCTTGTCTCTGGCCCTGTCGCCATCTCTGTCTTTCGCTTTGTCTTGACTTTCATTGAGTGGCTTTTAATTGGCTGCCGGCGCTTAACCCTTGCCACATAAATCTTACTCACACATGCCACACACGCACACACACACGGACACGTTCCTGCCTCTGGCCAAACGCTAGTCAAATCGCCTTTTAATCTGCCGCATATGCTCGAGCGTCAACTGACCAGAGGGTTTAATTTTGACACCCACATCGGACGGGCAGTTTTTCTCCTTTCTTCTTTAGCTAGCACAAAAGCGAGAGAGAGAGAGACAGAGAGAGAGATAGGGGGAGAAAAAGAATGTGAAAGAGAACGTAGCAAGTTTTGTTCAAAGTTTTGTCCGCAAGTTTGCCGCGTTAATAGATTCAACTGAAGGGTTGTGCATGTGGCTCCGTCTACTCGTCTAATTGAGCACAGTTTAAATGTTCATTTCGGAAATCTCTGAAAACTTATATCAAGCAGAAATATTGCTTTTATTTAGTGCAATTTTTCTGCTCACAAAGAGATTGCAAATGCGTAAATCTTTAAAAGTTTCGATAGTTATTTAAAACTAATTCTTATTTAATAAAGAGAAGTCCCTTTTTTGGAAAAGTTTAAATGAATCACAAAAGAATTATTCAGAATTACATTCAAAAATTGTGGGAAAAATGCGATTTCATAGCAAGTAAAACTTTTAGCTGAAAGACTAAATATATATGAGAGCTGCCTGTTAAACGCTTAAGAATACGGCGCAAAAAGGCAATAAAAATGACTCCCTTGAAACGGCGAAACGCTTAAGAATAACTGTCAAAGAAGAATTGAAAAAAATGTATGCGCTTGAAATTGTTAAATAAGGCTCGTACGGAAGTTTAGGATGGGCATTTGTGAGGTTCCTAATTTCTTTTTTAACTAGATTACTCACTATTCAAGTCTTTTTTGTCCATTTGTCGCAATCAATACTGTCGGTATACTAAACGCGGCACTTGCATTAGTTGTTTAGACTCCCTTTCCAAGATTTAAACGTTATCTTTCTTGATTTAAAAGTAACAAAAATATATTTCCGACATTCTTAAACGTTTCACTGGCTGCGCTGAGTAGAAAACCAATTCAATCGATGCAATCGATAAGCATTTTGACTTCCTACCCAAGTTTTCAAAGTTATTTTACGTGTCAAAAGTATATATGTATATATATATATCATATATTCTTAAACGTGTCACTGGCTGCGCTGGTTATGAACCCAATGCTATCGATAATGCAACCGAGGCTCTTGATTCTCCTAATTTAAACATTTTCATTTTAACTTGACGCTAAACTCCTTCTGACATCTAAAGCGATTTTCAGGCAGGATCAAAGCACTGTCAATGCCGCTGTCAATATCAACTCGCACAACCCGGCACTCTATTATGCTATCCATTTGGCCATAAGGTCTACGCTTCATGGACCGATCCATTGACGCACTTCATTCCAGTCAATGACAAATGACAGCTGGCCAATGAGGCGATGGGGCGATGGGCAACGGGGGAATGGGTGTCATAAGAAGCAGCATTACAGGCGACATATTGCAATATTGAAAGGAGGGGGGCTGGGTTAAATTTATGCGCTTGTTTGTGCAAAGTAGCGCACGGCAATTTCAATGGGGCGCCGCAATTGCCAGAGTATGGGGCGTAAGGACAACTATTCATTTATCGTCTTATTTATGGGCGCATTTAAGAGACGACAAAGCGGCCAATGGCCAACCGCCTGTCAAGAGCGGTATAACCAACAGTTTACAGTACGACGGCAATTGGCCACTGCGTCCTGTGTGTGTACGGTATCGTACTGTCTTCACTGCTCGCTAATGGATTGCGGCACACAAATCTTTAAAATTACCCGGTAAAACTTTGAAATTAGACGTGGACGCAGCCAACGACACAGGCCAAATGGCGTCAGTCTAGCCCAAAAGTCTTGGCTAATTTGTAGTTTCATATTTGATCAAAGGCCAACAAAATACGAGAAGAAATGCTGCAGACAAGTTGCGTTTGACTAAAGGATACCCTGTAAATTGCTATTTACTATACAAGTAGCTAGAGATATTAACAGAGCTTTACTTTGTAAATTGCAGTACAAGTTAATGTTAATGTTAACAATGTAATATCCATAATATAATAATACTTAAGTTAATAAAAATGTCAAGTAATAGATAGTAGATAAATACAACCATAAATGAAATTCTCCAAAGCTCTAGAGCTAGAGAGTTGATATAACAGAAATCTTAACTCACATACGATATCATTCATCTTTAAAGCCAGTTTGCCTCTGACTGTTACATATGCTGTCTTAACTGAATGACACCTTTTATAGACACATCTCTATTTACAGGGTATAAGAAAACGAGTTGCTATTACGAACTGATTGCCCAAGTTGCAAGTTGCGGCCAAAAATTTGCAGCACATGTCGCTGGCAATTTGCTATCTACAAAATTGTTTGTGTCTACATACTTAGAGTTGCAGCCCAAAACACTAATTGAAGGCCGCACATAAGGCAATCAAATTCAAAGAAAAGTGGGCGTGGCAGCACGTAATGCGCTTGACAATAGCCCAAATAAAAAAAAAACAAAATAAAATAAAAAGCGTCGAAAGATAAAAGCAGAAAAGTATTATTTGCGAGCTGCTTGGCAGTAAAATCAGGCATGGAGTAGAGTATATATATATATATATATATACATATCGATTTGAATACCTATATATACATATATATTTATGCGCGGAAGATCCGGACAGATCGGGGCTCAGACTCCATTGGCTGACAGGCTATGGGACTTTGTCGAGAGCTCGCACCAAATCGCAAAATCCCAGGCATGTGAGCGCCTAAAAAACGGCTGCGAATAAGTAAAGCAAAGTCCACACACACACACGCACACACACACACACCAGTCACACACACACAAACACACACACAGTCGCACAGCCATTGAGCTCACATGGCAAATGTAACGTAAAACGTAAAATATTCCTGAATGCAATTCCCATGCATACCAACACACACACTCACGCACACTCTCACACACAGTTACACACACTGGCACACACATGCACAGTTTTGTGGAAAAAGTCAAACTACAGCATTGCGGATGTTCAGGACATTCAACTGCACTTTGACCCATATTCCATTCCATTTTGTTGCAAATAGCTGCAGCTGCGGACGCACTGCACAAAAACGACCAGCACCAACAACAACAACAAAAACAACAACAACAATACCAACAATTACAACAACAACAACGTCGCCCAAGGCCTGAACATGCCCAACAACAACCACCAGCTGCTGGCATCGACTCTAGACTCTAGACTCGGGCAGCCCAAACAGCCAGTAAATCGTTTAGCTGCCGGGCTCACGATTTGGTTTGTGAGAACGCAACCCCCCCGTCCCCCCTCCACTCACCGCACTCCCTGTTGCTATCCCTTTAGTGTACATTGTAAACGGCAAATATCTTCTTCTAACTTTTCGCATGATCTGGCCACACAGTGCTGATAGGCCAGTTTAGCGCAACACACATCCAAAAATATTTCTGTCACATTGCAATCGCCTCGAACGCCTCTCCGGGCACAACGTACATTTTTTGTGGCCCACCTCTTCCGTTCATTTAATAATTTTTGGGTAACATCTTTTTTTGTTGTTAGCTTAAGCCAAAGGAACAAATATCATTTGATTTATGTTGCTTTTTGGGTCCTCGATTAGATTCTAAAATACCTGGAAAAACATATTATCAAAATACTTTTGGGAAAATATTGCTGAGAATTTTAGCATATTCTGCATGTCTGAACGTTTTGGGCGAATATTTAAAAAATGTCAAATAAAAATGTATCTTATGGTGCCAGATACTGCAAAGCTGTCATATAACTGGGCGAGCGATGCGAAGCACGCAGAAAGACAAGGCTCGCAGAGGAACCCAGCAAGAAGCAAAGATAGAAACGAAGTGAGAAGCAAAGCTAGAAGCGAAGTCAGGAGCAAAGCGAATACAATAAGCAACGCGAAAAGCAAAGTGAGAAAGCAAAGTGAGAAACATAGCAAAAAGAAATTAAGAAGTAATGCAATAAGCAATATAATAAGCAAAGCGAGAAGCAAACTGAGAAGCAAGTGAAAAGCAAAGCAAGAAGAGTGTCGATTGGCAAAGCAGTAAGCAAAGAGAGAAGCGCAACGCTAAGTGAAACATAAAAATGAAGATCTTCAACGGCAAGCACAGCAAGATTTATAGAAAAAAGTAAAGCAAGAAGTTCAAGTTCAAATAAATGAGAAAATCCAAATAAAAGAAGTAAACCATTAGAGAAATAAAAAACTAGATAAATCGAAATCGAAGAGATTCAAAGCAAGATGCCTTGTTAAGAAAAGAAGTGAGAAGTAAAACATGTATCTTTTTAAATTAAAAGTAAATCTCGCACTTCAACTAATGTCACTAATAATGTACGCAAATCCTATGTCAAATTAGTTCTGCTTCAACCCTTCAAGCATTGATGTCTCCAGTTAGCTGTGTCAATCAACAATTCAGGGTAAACGCAATTCCTAAAGGACACATCGAACCAACTCAATCATATTTCATCAAACAAAGGGCCAAAACGACAAAATGGACGGCAATAAAACTAAACAGAAAAAATGCAACAACAAGGAAAAAACCAAATGTTACAAAACGTGGCTGCTGTTTTGGCCAGTTCCAAAGCCCATTTAAAAGCGTTTGGGGAGTGGTCAGACAATTTGGCCAGGCCAGCTGCAAAAACCCAAGGCACAGGTGTGGGCCGCATCCGCAATGCAAGGTAATAAACCAAAAATACGTCAACAACAAAACCACAAAACCAAAAAACACACACAACCGCACACACACATACACACACGCAGAGGGACAGACACACATGTGTGTGAGTGTGTGTGTTCGTGTGTGGCAGGTAAACGAGGTAATTTTAATTATGGCCACAATGGAGCCACCCTCACAATGATGGCCAAATGCCTGATGCGCGCTACTTGGTTCATCAGCATGCCGCCGGCGTGTGGCAGCAGCAGCAGCAGCAGCAGACATTGCCACAGTTATAAACGGGGAGAGTTTTATACTCTCCTAGAGGGTATTACAAGCTTCTCAAGTTATATGGAACGCACAGAAGCAGACACTTGCCGTATACATATATATATCAATCCTGATCTGTGTGCAAAGTAGTCGCTCAGTTTTTTATCGTTTTAAAAGTTTACAAAGCTGCGTCTTGCTGTTGCAGGCTCTCAAAGGAACGATTAGTCGATCATTCAGTTAATGTTATTCAGGATATCTTGACCAAGCCCAGCATTAATTATTTTTAATATTATAGATTTTACTCAGCTCCATGCATATAAAAGAACATAGCTTAAGTTTTCTGTTTCCAGATATCTTCGTGAAACTCAGCATTTACAAGCTTTGCTTAACCCAGTCCTTAATCCACATGTCTAGAAGGGTATTTCAGAAACTGCGCACCAAAGTTGGCCCTTCTTTCCAGTTTTATTTCATTTGTTGGTAATGTTAACGGTAAAGCTATCGACATCGGATTGGCCTCCCAGTCGCTCGTTATGGATGCGCGCCAATTGCTCTGGTTGGTCTGCAGCAGACGCAACGCTTTGCCTCTTAGCCAAATTACATAAATTAGTCGCGAGCTCTTTGCTGCTCTTCTTCTTCCTTTTTTTATATTTTTTGTTGTTCTTGTTTTTGGTCTAAATCAAAGCGCTACGAAAATTTAATGGACTCCTGTGTAAAGTTTGTGTTCAAAAGAAACGCACCCAAAAAATAGAAATAAAAACCAGGACAGACAACAACAAATGAAACGAAACGTCGAATACGTGATATTTAGGCGAAATAAAAAAAACTCAAAACAACGATAATCCTGTAGACGACTTCGCGATACCCTGTAGGCAGGTTAATAATGGAATAGAGCTTTATAAAGCTACAATTATATGTTAGGGTACTTTTATTTTTATTTTGATAGGTGAGTTATCAAATATACATACACATTACATTAAGATTATGGGTCAAAGCTTTAACTAAATAATTTTGTGTGTAGTTTCTTTAATATTCGACAAAGTTTCTGACATTGTGTTCGTACCACATGATCTAAATAATTCTAAAGAAAGTTTATCTCTAATATGATTTCATTAATATTAAGATTTAAAATCAGCATAAAATGTGTTTTTCATATTTTTTAAATAAATAGTTAGAAAATATTGTTAAATAATTGAATTTAAAGTAATTATTAAAACTTTAGAACATTTTGTTCTGTTGCCTTGGAAATCGTTAAAACTTTCCTTCTGTTATTCCCTCCCATTCTAACATAATATTTATCCTAAATTGTAGCCTAATTTATATTTCTTTTACGATTACTTGTTGTCATATTAGTAAAATATCTTAGGAAGTGAAAAATGGTCTTCTTTTTGTGTCAGCTTTCCACTGCCTGCAACATAGATTAGTAGAGGCTTATAACACCGAGTTGTATATATTTGTGGTCTACAGGGTATAGGAACGAAAAAAAAACCTGGTTTTGGTACATTACTGATTTCATTAGAGGCCATGGAACATCGAATGAGTGGGGTTGTCAATGGGTGGTGTGTGGGTTTACTTTATGTTCTTTTTTTTTTTTGCTTAAGGGTAGCTTTGCTTTGGTTTGTTTGGGTTTGGCTGCTTTTTCGGCGGTGCACCACTGCGTATACGTAATGTTGCATTTTTAGTGCTCGTCGCAGTCGTCCTGTTACTCGTTGTCTGCGGCTCTTGTTGTACATTTCTGCTGCAGTTTGGGAATTGCTTTGCCTCAGTCCAGAGGCGACCCAACGTAGAGCCTCGCCCCTGGTTTTGTGCATTTTTGCGCATACCTTTGGCAGTTTTTGGCAAAGTCAAAGGTCTGCGCGCCCCCCTCTTTTCAACCGCCCCTGGGCCACTCTGACCGCTTTCTTGTTGCGTTTCTTTTGCGGTCATAAAATGTAGCCGGGGCCCCAAAACGAAATATGGGCCCAGGTCTCGCACATTGCACATCGAAAGAGGTAATTTAATTTATGATGCAGTAAAATTGAAAATCCTCCCGGGCATTGCACACACACACACACACAAGCTGAGGAGAAAGAGCCAGAGGGAGAGCGAAAGGGTGAGCCACAGAATTGGAACTCTGCTTTTGGTGACATGCTGCGCGTCTGTGTGTCCAACGGCCATGGCTGAGCCTGGCACCAGGTAGGCCTGGCCAGGCTGACATTTACAGATGCACAACTTGTTGGCCAGCTTAGTGAGATGAGCCAAGTTATGCATGCGAACGCGTGCCACAGCCGTTTTGATGAGCTGCATAATGCACTGCAAGAAAATCGCTGGACTTTTTGATATGATCAATAGCTACCTGCTGTTATGCTGATTGTAAAGTTTAACAAGCAGAAGTTATGTAAGGCTTAGATAATATTTTGTAACAATTTTTTAGCTAGCTGATGGCAGCATTTAATTAGACGATCCCATGTACCAATTTTACTGCCCTTAGCTTTTGACATCCTTCAGATCTTTAGGTTCTTAAAGTCAGATATTTCTTATAAACAGTTTTAATAGCCCCTATGGGTATGGTCAAACTTGAATTTCTTGCAGTGCACATTTTGTCAACGCACGAGCAGGCATCGTGGCAGCAACTGCCAGTAACAATAAGAGCAACAGCAACAACAAAAACAACAGCAACAGAAGAAGCTGCATATCTACGTAAACAAGCGACATATAGGCACTATATATATATTTATCTATATATATATATATGTATCTACAGGCATATATAGAGTAGCTACCGAAAAACTGATAACACACTGGTGAGCCGCATGGGCTGGACTCGAGCCGATGTCCTTTATTTTGTTGCTTTTGTTGTTGTTGTTGCAGCGTCTGCGAGTTCCACACGGCGACGCTTGGCCCATGGCTTTGCATATTAAATATGCAACAGCCGCACGCGCTCAGCGCCGCAGACCAGCTCCTCCCCGGCACCCCCTTACCGGTGCACCGCTCCACGCAGCTCAGCCACAACAAGACCCATAAAGCACCTGGAAATGGCTGCCACAACACGAGCAACAAAAATGCGCCTATCGCAGCCGCTGCACAAGGCATCCAAAAGAATTTACGAGCTGGCAACGTCGGCCAGGACAGGAGTCGCGCAGGTGCAGTGCGGTGCGGGCTGCGGGGTGAGGCGTGTGGCGGGACGGCACTGTGTTGCAGCAGTCGCAGCAGATATGACGTGCATCCAATCATTTTAACGCAAATAAACCACAACAGATGGCGCTGCGTGCGCCTTGTAAGTTGACGCACGAATGCGCCCCAAATGCCAAATGCGAAACAAGTAAGCCCCGCGCCAGTCGAGAGTGTACTAAGCTAGCAGATACCCTGTAGCTAGCTGTAGCTAGGCATCACCTTCAACGGATGTGCTGCTTCTTTGCAGTATGCAAAATATGTTCTCATATGACTATGGTATTTATTGTGCGAGTTTCGAGAAGTTTTAGAGATGCTTTCCTTTCTTATTAGATTTTGGCAGAGTTTAAAAGTAATCAAAGCAAAATATATTACCAATGAATGTGAGCTAAAGGGAACAAACCCAATGCCAAATAATGTATCTTTAGCTCCTGTACTGCCAAAGAACTGCTCTATTAAACATAGCTGTAAACCGATATTTATCGATTTTGGAGACATATGAGTTGTAATCGAAAAGGAGATAATCTTGCTTCGATTATATTTAAGATAGATAGATAGAGAAAGATATATAGGAATTCTAAGCACTTTTAAACGAAGCTGGATGTCGATACTGGGAACTCACATGTTTCGATTCCCGTCGTATCGAAGTACGAAGTTAGCTGATATGAAAAGCCTCATCATAAGTAGGCACTGGTATTTAAAAACGTGCATCTCAAATGGCTGTGTCCAAAAAAAACTGAGTTAATGCCGACTTCTCCCTGTTACATCCAGTGCAACGACTGGAATATAACTCTACTTTTAACAAGTACAGGGTATTAAGAGGTAGGCGCCACACAAATGCTGACAACTGAAAAAAAGGTCCTGCAACCAGGACGCAGCTCAGCTTGCGACACAAAAATGGATGCGTGCGTACCGCGTGGCAGCTTATCACAACTACGACAACAACAACAACAACACGAACAACAACACGAACAAGAGCAACGAGGCCGTAAGATGGTCTGGTTTATGCATGCTGCCTGGACCTGCGGTCACTTGTGGCATGCCACGCCACCAGTTTACTTTTGTTTGCGCTGCGGCCCCATCGCTGGCAATTGGAATTTTTGTCGCATTTACCCAAAGTGCAACGGGACACGCGGCGCCGGCAACAGCAGCAACAGCAGCAGCAGCGGCAGCGGCAGCTTGTGGCCAATGTGCTGCAGATAAATCTCATGAAATAATTACACGTGTTACAGTAAATGCTGTTAAATTGCCAGGGCACAGATCGGCCCGCAACCTACCCCCACCCCCGCTGCCACACTCCTCACCGAACCCACCACGCGCGCTGTTGTCCATGTTAAATGCATTCATGAATGAGTGGACTGCATAAGTGCCACAAGAGCCGCAGCAGCAGCAGCAGCAGCAGCGGCAGCGGCAGCGGCAGTGGCAGCGGCAGCGGCAGCGGCAGCGGCAGTGGCAACCACGCAATGAAAACGACTTGGCTAAGAGGGAGCCGCGTAACGACTGCGAGTGTTTCAATTTGCACAACACACACTCGTACACACTCGCACACACACCACAGAAAGAAAGACAGAGCGAGCGAGCGTGCGGGCGAGCGGGTGTGCCATGGCAAGCCGCAGGACTTATATGCCCAATTGGGGAAAATGATTTTGTGCCACTGCGGCAAAAGAAATAAAATACAAAATTACAAACAAAAAAAGAATTAAAAGAAAATAAAAATTAAAAAACAAAATTATAATGATACAAATGCAAAAATAAATGAATGGATGACTAATGCTTACCCTGTAATACACATGAAAAATAATTCAATTGACAAGTCGTCGCTGATGGGAATCCCAACCTAACTGCTACAATTCCGATGACTCTAAAACTGTACTTTTTTTTAAAACTATGAATCTAGTTCAGTGGCTTTCAAGCTGTGAACCTTACCACAAATTATGCAGTTTTTTCTGTAAATGGAAGTGTTATTAATACAACTTTAAAGCTGCTACTCCAAAACCATGACCCAAATCTTTCGTATTTAAACTGTGACTCTATAACTGTGCCTACTGAGACTTTAAGACTGCGAGGCTAAAACTGTTTTTCAAGACAGTGAACTTAAAAACTCTTCTTCTAAGACTTGATAATTAAACTGTTCCCTTCAATTGTGTTTCGTTTATTTTCAAAGTGTGAATCTGAAACTGTGTCAGTCAATCTGTGATTCTAAAACTGTCACATGCAGACCAAGACTTCAATACTGTAATTCTAAAACTCTTACTTCAAGACACTAAATTTAATTAAACTGTGCCTTACAAACTCTGTTTCTTAAACCTACACCTAAGCGTTCATATTCAAACTGTACTTCTTAAACTTTACCAGCCAAGCTGTGCTTCTAAAACTGTCACCGTCATACTTATGCTTTTATCTGAACACGAACAGGGCTCTTCTACTTTGACCCTTTAGCTGTACCTTTCAAAAAGTGTTTCTGAATGTTTGAACAAAGATACAGTCACAATCGTACTGCGACTCTTTGACGGTTCTTCAAAGAGTTTCATTAAAACAGTTACTTTCATAAGATTATATAACTGTGACTCTAAAAACTGTTTGCGTCTATCTGTGACTCTAAAACCGCGGAAAATATAAAGTTCACAAAGAATAAACACAAGCATCTACTAGCATTGACAGCGTCTGATTACGGGGTATTTAAAGAGGCACATAAAGTGTGCGCTTATCCTAGTATATAGCCGGCCCATATAATAAATGCGCGTATTTCGTGTGCTTTAAAATAAATTGAAAATCAACTGCGGGCAACGCGAAGCGTCGCGTCGAGTCGCGTCGCTCATTAGCGGTCGACGGCGGGCAAAAGTGTTGCCTGCTTTTTGGCGCAAGTCAATAAAAGCCATTACAAATTTTAACAGCTGCATTTTCGAGGCATACTTTCTGGCATACCACCAGCACCAAAACCAAAAAAAAATAATAATAAAATGCCATTACATTGAACAACACGTGACGGCATAGACATGCCGAACATATTTATCGGCTGCCTGTTTAAATGTTTATTAAGGACATTTATGAAAGTTGTTGCACAATAATTTTACAATTTCTTTTTATCAAATTGCGTGTGCATGGCTGAGCATACAGCATATATATGAAAATAAAAATCAGCTCAATTAGGCAAATGAGAAGCTAAATTACAAGTTTCCGCACGGTAGCTATTATAGAACTCGAGTTCCTTGGGTATAAAATCGTTTATAAGGATTATCGAGGATTAAAATAATAATAATATTTTCGTATGCATAAGAAATAAAACTTAGCTCAATTAAGCAAACGAGAAGCTACATACCAAATTTCCCAACTCTAGCTCTCTATTAAAGCTCGAGTTATAGGGTAGATTAATCGTATATGACTAAGCATACTTAATTGAATGAGGCAAATGGAGAGCTGTGTACCAAGTTTTCTTACTCGAACATATTTCTGACAACGTATGTATATTGGGCTCTGGCCCAAGTTGATTGGATTCATATATACTTTGTCCTAGATAAGAACTAATTCTATGGCCCAAAATCTGATTTTGTATGGCGTGTTTGATTGTTTCTCATTGAATGCTCTATAAATCAAAGTCTCTATATTATATAGATAAGTGAGTTCCAATTTTCGGCTTTAGGTATAAAAGCAAATACTTAAGCGCACTCTAACGACCAGCAGGCGGCCTCAAAAAAGACGCAAATAGAGAAAGAAAAGCGAACTTGGGAAAAAAGTATGAGGGTAGGCAAATCTAGCGGTTCATAATTTATAACGCAATCACGTGCCGCACTCGCTGCCCCTTGCCGTCGCCGTTTGGCCAAGGCAAAGGCGCCAAAAATATGAATACATATATGAATAGAGAGCGACTAAATAATTTGGAAATGATTTACAATATGGCCAGGCACCAGGCACCAGTCACCAGTCAGGCAAGGCAAGGCGTAAAGGGCTGTTCATAAATCTAACGCCATGACGAAAAGATGCACTGCACTGTCGAGTGTCGGGAGGAGACCAAAAATTACAGGCTAGCAATGATGCATGACCGTCAGCCAGAGCTCCGGCCAAAGGCTTACAGCTGCGCGTCTATTTGCCGAGTCCTTGACAAAATTCATCATACATAAAAAGTGTGTGCCCCGCGGCGCTAATTCATTTATAGTATATCGCCAGTTGAGCCTAATCTAGCGGCAGAAATGATCAAGGACCCATTCCAGGCATATGACGCGTTGCTACTGCTACTGCTGCTGCTAGGGTTACTGCTACTGCTACTGCTGCTCTTACTGCTACTGCTGCTGCGATAATTGCAATGGCTGCCATTTCAATTTGCACGCTGCCAGGCGGCTTTGATAGATGGCGCCCACCCGTTGTCCCTAGTTCGTTGTTGTCAAACATTTCGCGCCTTGGCCATTTGTCTCTTTTTTGCTGTTGTTGTTGTTGCCTGTTATTCTTGTTGTGAGACTGTTACACTTACAGCCTGGTTGGTTCACTTTGACATGCAGTTTAGTAACCATGTTAAAGCTAAAAGTGGGAAGTTTACCTTTAAAAACCAAGTTTTGGCCGAGTTTTAAGTGGGCAAACTAAGTTTTTAATTGAACAAATATTTGTAGTATTTAATTAAGATACAAACACGATATTTCAATTGTTTCAGCTCAACAGGTTGCCCCAAGTTTAGGCGAACTTAAAACAGAGCTAAAATAAAATGAATTGGACTCAAGATAAACAACATCTTTTTGGAATATTCGCAATTAACACTTACCTATTTGAAGTGAGAAGCAAAACTCGACTTAGCCATATTCGGACGGTCTGACCTATCAAGTCCTTTTTGCTGCTCGGTTGTATTTGGTTGAACGCTTTTCTGATTGGTAATTTTCTAGAGCTGCCAGATTGCAATGTTCTGGCGTTGCCATTTGTCGATTTTAAAGTTTTTCGAATGTTTTGTACGCGGGTAAATTTGCTTTGAACTATTGATTTTTTCTGATGGTTCAACTTGGTTTCTGAGTCGTATGTGCAGAACGTGTAAAAAAAGCTTAAAAAAAAGTAATTTATTTTCAAAAGAAGGTTTTTGTGTTCACGAATGTGTAAAATCAAGTCTACAAAGGCTGGACATTGGTTTGAACAGTAAATAAATTACATTAAACTTTTTTTTTAAGGAATATGTTTGCCCAACACAACGTGGTTTTGAATTCGAATCGAAGTTTTAAATGTGAGATCGAATGCATTAAGAAATAGGTTTACCCAACCCAATCCGTATTCGAATTCGAATATTAAACTTTTAAGTAACCAGGAATATTTGTAAATGAAATCGAAACCATTTCCTATTCAAATAACAATATTGAGGCTTAAAACAATACAATTTTCGCTGTACGTATTTTAAAAATACATAAGAAATAGATTTACTGAAGAAAACGCGTATTCGAATTCGAACTTCGAACGTTTCAGTAAACAGAAATATTTTAAAAGTTAGATCGATTGTAAATTCTTTTGCAAAAACAATTGAATTGAAACAATATTGTGAATTTGTAAAAAGGATTTTCAGCTGACCAAATTCAAATACTTGATATTGGCGGTACCATCTAAAGATGTGAAATTTTGGCACTAGACTAAAGAGCATTAAAAATTCGTATAAACCTTGTTGCTCAACACTCTTTCTTGTTGTTTTGCTTGGCAATGCGGCGCCTTAATTAAAAAGCTGCACGCCGTTTTGCAGCACTCAGTGCAGTTGGATCAGTTGGTCATAGAAGGGGTTACGGGTCGAAAAATGGGGGCTTTGCTGGTGCGAATACCGGCAATAGTTGTATTTATGACTTGGCACGCAGCGCGCAGGCATGATTTACAGTTTATTGAGAGAAACAAAGCGAGCGCCAAGAATTAGCCGCAATGGCTCATCAATCATTTGAACCAGAGGGGAAAGGGTGCCGGAGAGCGGGGTGAGAACAGGACGAGGCCGTCGTCGTCGTCGTCGTCGTTGTAGCCCACCTTTTTAGCTGTAATCCTTTTTTGGGGCAACGGCACTTGGGCACTTATGACTCGACTGGCTTTATGGCCATATTATGCTTAATAAAGCTGCCTTTTTGTTGTTGTTGCTTTGACTGCTGCCCTTTTCTCTCTGTTCTTTTTTTTTATCTATGCATCGGTTCAGAGTTTTATCTGCGAGTCGCGTCATAATGGAGCACAGCCATTGAGCAGGCGCTCTGCTCTGCTCTGCTCTGCTCTGCTCCTGGAGCCGACCGCGTGATTTATGTGATTACTTCAATGCGGCGGCGTTGCGCCAAAAAAATAGCCAAAAAGAAAAAACAACAAAAGACAAAAAAGAAACAAACAAACGTCCAAAGAAAAACAGAGCAAGAAACATAAAAGTATCACGCATAGAGAGAGGCCCATAGAAAAGCCATTGAGCCGTCGTCCAAAATTTAAGTACATAATAATAAACTGGGCGGCGGCGGCCATAAAATGGACATTGACTGCAAACATTTTGCGGTCGGAAATTGTCGTCTGTCAGCAGTTGAGAAATAAATATGCGCTTATGCATAAATATTTTTGTTGCCTCAATTTGCAATTAACACTTGTGCCAGGCGACATATTCGCACTCTCTCTAGCAGCTAGCTCTCTCTGTCTCTCTCTCTCTCTTATTTCATTCTCTATATACAGTATACAGTAAAGTGCTCTTAAGTCCGAATTATTTCTCCCAATCGTTCTCTCTCTAGCTTTATCTCTATCTCTATCTCTATTTAATTCCCCCTCAATCTTTCGCCGCGTCCCCCTTTCTTGTACCATAGTAATTTCTTAAAATTAAAAATTGTCTGTTTCGCTCTCTCTCTCGCTCTCTCTCTCACTCTCACTCTCTCTCTGTCTGTCTCTCTCTCTCTCTTTTTGTCTTTCACTTTCTCTCTCCTTCTCTCTTTCTGTCTATCTGTGCATGTATTTCTCCAAACCTTTTCACTGTCTCTCTTTCTCAACGTTTCTGGAGGGAGCTAAACTCGATCTCAACATTGTTCTCACTCTCTCCATATCTTTATCGTAGCCTAATTGTATTTATAAAACGTGGAACCGGACCCAACGACGAGGCACTAGTTCCAGCCATGAACCGAACCATTAAAAAAAGATCTGGATTTGCAGACATGATTAATATAAATTCATGATCGATCAGAAAAGCGATTTTTATATTGGAAGAACAGTTTTCAATATTTTTCTTTAGGTTTTCCTAACTGTTATTTAACCTAACTGTTATTTAATCAATGCTTAGGCTGGGCTCATCCAATTTACAGTTGACAGATTTGCCGTGCACATTGATTCGCCGCTAGGTGGCGCTTTGGCTGGCATAAACATTTATTCGTTTTGTATTATTTCGGGCGTATTAAATGCCAGTTTGTTGAATGTAATTTAATATTTATAATATGCACACAATATGCTGCCATTATGTTTGCATGATCTGTCAATCTAGCCAATTGCCAAGGCACGCCCAGCGCCAGCTCCAAAAAAAAAAAGAAAGAAAGAAGGAAAGGCAGTTGGAAAAAATTGAGAAAAACAAGAAAAGCAACCAAAGCGCAAAGTGCTGCTATCTATTTATATCGCTTTTGGCTTTTGCCAGGCGGGCGCTAAAAAGAAACGCTGAAAACTACTAACGAACGACACCTGGAGGCGCCTCCAGCTGCGGGACCCGCACCTGGCTTGCGGCACTAGCGTGTGCCGCCTTTTTCGCTTCTTGTTGTTTGCATTTGTTGTCCATTTCTTTATTTTTGTTTTGTTTCACTGTTGCGATACATACACCGAAATTGTTGCTGCTGCTGTTGCACGAATGTTGTAAATCAAAAAGTAGGCGAGTCACACGATGGCTCCTGCTCCTGCTCCTGCTGCTCGCTCAGGTTAAGGCACAGGATTCCAGCTGCAGCTGCAGCTGCGGCGGCACAGGCTCAGGCTCAGGCTCGCAGCGCCTATTTGACTGGCAGGCCGAGCGGATAACGCTGGCAATTATCGCGCTTGTGCTGCACGAACAGCGGAAGCGGCAGAGGCGCCATCATGTTACTTCCACCCGCCCCCATCCTCCTCCCCCTGCAACTCGCACCCCGCACCAGCCAAGCAGCACCCCCAAAAAAAAATGAAGCCAAGCGAGCGAGCCTAGTGCTGCCTTTTGTTTGCTGGCATCTTTTTGTGCACTGCAATTGTTAACAACAACAAAAATAGAAAAAAGCAGCAAGCGTTGTCTTCCTAATGCCGAATTTTAAATACCCTTGCAGAGCTAAGCAGAATTACGATGTTAAAATTATGTTCTTAGACACACTATTTCATATTTTTTAACACGATTTTGTTTTTTATTTGATGTGGAAATGCATTTTTGTCAAACTGTAAGTTGTACTTGAGAAATTTCACTTGCAACAGCGGTAAAAGGGCGGAAAACTTTTATATGAAAGCAGTTTGTTTACCGTCCGCTCAGTTTCAAAATCATTTTCAAAGCTTTTTGAGAACATTGATTTTTTAAAATACGTGCCACGGGCAAGGCCGGGCTATACCCGCTAGTCAAGTATAAAAGAAGACTGCGAATCCAACGTGTATTATTATTGTAAGTTATCTTTGATTATTTTAAACATTTATTTTTAATACAATTCAGTTAAGATTTGTGTTTATAAATAAATTGGATTTGTTTGTTTAATTATTAACCGATTCTTGCCCATTCTCTCTTTCTCTCCTCTCCAAGTCAGCTTTTTGATGAGATGATGAGAGAGAGAAAAAGCAAAATATTGCTGAAGTCTCTAGACCATAGACCGGACCTCGACCAGACCTCGACAAGCCCAGCCACTAAAAATATTGTACTCTATTTGGATAAGATTTAATTGAACATTTTCATTTTTAAACAATTGCTCCAATGACAGCTATAATATCTAGCTGTACGAATATGATAAGATTTTGTAGATATTTTCTTTCAAAGCGTTGCATCCTGTGTCACGCATTTATCATGCCCGCTGTATTGCTATTGTTTGTTGTCCCAAAATATGGCCCAAACACCAGCCGCTGCCCCTGCCCCCGCCCCTCTCCCCAGCCCCAGTCCCCGGCCACGCTGTAGCTAGGCAGTCAGTCAGTCATTGAAGTCATTTATTGCCACCAATGTTGCACGTTGTTTTTGCCGAACAACTGTACTAAGTTTTGTGCGCTGATGGCCGCTTTTTTGTTGCAAGTGTGTGTGTGTGTGTGTGTGTGTTTGTCTGTGTGTGTTGATAGCGCCTGGCCGAGAGTCCTGACCGTTTCGTGTGCAGGATGTGTTTGCAATTTGTGGACACGCCGACCGTCATTTGATTGCCATTGTTATTGTTGTTGTTGTTGTTGTTGTTGTTGTTGTTGTTGTTGTTGTTGTTGTTGTTGTTGCTGCTGCTGTTGTCGCCGCAGCCATTGTCGATTTTCTCTGCATTTTATATATTATATTGTTGTAAAGTTTTTATGTTGATTTCAGTCTCTTTTTTAATTATATGCGAATGGCATATGAAAAAGCTTTGAATAAACAACTGCTTTTTGCAGCGAAATGAAGTGGTTGCCAATGTGTTTGCCCCCAATTTAAGGGCGCCCTGACCTGAGCTGCAAGACGGTAAGCCCCCCAAATCCAAAGTTTTTTACCCATATTCTATTAGACAGCCGCCGACCGCCCCGTTGATAAGCCAACTGTTTGTTTTCGTAGCACCACGCGATAGTTAACGTGCTGGTATCTCGTGCTGATTTTTTGTTTTTGTAATATCATGACATCCATAAAATGTTCCAAGGCAAACATGCCACCGAACACACACTTAGATACATATGTGGGCCATTTTCCCACTGACATTTGAGGCGCGAGGTCTCATGAGACAATCAAAATTAAACGACTTTCGGCGTTGACATGCAAGACGCCAAAATAGCAAAACCATGCCAATGTGTTCCGAAGAACTTCCAAAAATCGCAGTTTATGCCATCATTTGCTTTAGCAAAGATTTAAACCCGCATTTAGCCGTTACACCAACAGAGCCTTGCCAGATGCGGCAAGCATATTTATTGCTGACTAAATATTACTAACTGGCAACGCAGCACAGCTATTATTTGATTGGCAGCACGTTAAATAACAGGGTGGCAGCCCTGTTAAATAAGCGCAATTTAACAGACATTTTACATTTTGTCAGATGCTACAATTACATTGCTACAACTTTATGCAGTACCCTATATGATGAAACACACAAAAATGGTTGCACCTACTTTCAGCTTTCTGAGCTTGGAACTCCTAACGTTATGACTAGCATCTCTCTGCCTTTGCTTTACCTAACACAGCTCAGACACATTTCAGTCGCTTGTTAACTGATTAAACTAATACACAGTAGCTATGAAGCCCGGACACATTGTAATTGTGTTATTTAATTTGATACATTTTGCCTTTACCTTTATTCGACTTTGCCGCCGCAAGCTGGAAACTGATAACGCCAACAAAAATGACGGCCTGGGAGCCTAAGCAGTTGCTCAAGCCGTCAAATAAAAAGGACAAAAAAATTGCTGTAGCCCTGGCGCATGAAACAGCTGTTCAAAACTTGTGCCACACGCTATCTTGTTTTGAAAACATAAAAATGGAGTGCGTAAGCTGTGCAAGTATCACAGATAAATACAAGTGCAGCAAGTGCTCAGCACCTTAGTAAGTAGCTTGAACAACATGCAGCGATTGTTATTTAAAACTGCCTTTACAGCTGCTCTGTTAATTGCTACAAGGAACACAAAACACAGCCACAATGTATGGAAATTGCAGCAGTCAAGCAAGCAACGCAGCCTGCCGAAAATGTGACCGAAGAGGAGCCCACAATATATGCACCTTTTAGCACGGAGGACACTGTGTCGCTTGACAAGCTGAAGCAATTGAGTAAAGTTTTTGGTTTCATTTACGTATTTCATAATTGTAATAGCTGTGTGCTTGCAGAGAACTATGAACCATTGCGGCAACTGCTCCATAATCCACATCTGCGTGCGCTGCTTCAGCAAATCGATGTAGCGCATAATGCAAACCTGGCTATGACCGCTGCCATGCAGGAGCCGCTTTTCGTGGAATTCGCCAATGCTTGTTTGCAGGTGGTGGAGCCCATGACGGAGGCGGAGCGTGCAGAGCTGGAGCTGTGCAGTTGAAAATTGGCGCATAATGTGCCTTGTTACGGGAGTCTGGTGTGCCCACGTCCCATACATGTATTTCAAATTATGCCATAATATATGTAGTTAAATTTAAGAAAGCTTGTGTGTTGACACTTTAATTTATGCACGCGCATCGTGTATTATTAACGCACATTTATTAAATAGTAAAGACTAAGCAAATAGACAAATATATATATTTTTTAAATCTACTGTTTGGCATTTTCGGCCGCACGCCTGATTTTGGCCCAGTTGTCATCGTCGTCGAACAGATCATCGAAATCATTATAAAAATCAGCATGGACATGTTTATCGTTTGTGGGTGCGGGCAAATGATCCATCATCATGCCTGTAGCGCTTCCCGACTTTAATTATTTGTATAATAAATATCACTTAATATTTTTTTCATTCTGCATTGTATACACCAATTCGTTCTCTATGCTTACCTCTTCCATGTCCATGTAGCCGGCGCCCTCCGAGAACATCTCATCAACAGCAAGCGATGGTTTCATATTTAAATCCATTTTGTTTTGTGCTGTTTTAATTTCTTTTCTTAACAAATCTCCCTACAATTGTTTATGCTTTGTGGTGTGACAATGAACAGCGTTGCCAGATTGGTGTCAGTGCTGCCTCTGTTACTTTCATCAAATTAACGAATGTCTGGCAGCACTATGCAAAACAGCTGTGCATTTTCCGGCTTTTGTTGAAAAAATGGTACGCGTTGGCTTACAAATCTCAGCTACTCTCGAAAATATAGAAAAATTAGAAACGCATTCCGATTATGCGTTTTTCTTCAAGCTAACCTGCAGCAATTGCGGCGAAACATCCGAAAAATGGCATGATATCACCGAATCGGAACGTGTGCAGCAGGATTCTCGGAATGCGGCGGGCTTCAATTTCTATATGAAATGCAAAATGTGCGCACGGGAAAACAGCATTGATGTTGTGGAAAAGTCGAACGGTGAGCAAGTTCCCAATTAGAAGACGGTTACTAAATGTGTTCCCCTGTTACAGTGCCCTACACAGCTGAAGATGCGGGCAAATTCAAAACAATTGTGATTTTCGACTGCCGCGGCGTGGAACCCGTCGAATTTTCACCCCGGTCGGGCTGGAAGGTGCTTTCCTCGGAAAATGGTCAGGCGTTTGAGGATGTGGATCTATCCGAAGACGATTGGGTGGAGTACGATCAGAAAAACAACAACTCGGTGGGCGTTTACGAATTTGCGTCCAAATTTATAAAACTCAAAAAGTAAAATCCAATTTTAGATTTTCTTTTTCATGTTAAACGCGTCTGTCAATAAAGCATTTGTTAAAAAATAGAAAATTCTGTTTGATTTGAGAAGCATTTTTCTTGCAGATTTACTTTTCACATAGAAATTTAAGCGTACGTGAGGTCTAATAAATATAGTATATAAAATATAGATAATTTAATATTTAGTCATTTAATGTTAGGCTGAGGCGCTTTAAGACACTATGTATTATGTTATGCAAAAATATATATAGTATAGATATTTCTATAAACATATATATATATATATATATATACTCCATTTAGCGATATCGTATAGTAATTATCAGACATACATATGTATTATACAATTATAAAATATATAACTATAGTTACGTAGCATAAAGGAATAAACACAACGCCACTGGTGAATAGAGATAAAGATCTAATCCCTAAAGTTATAAATTAAATTATTGAATGCGTCAGTAAGATTACATTTTTAGATTAAATCAAACAGAGAGCAAATTGTAAGCTAAACGTTAGGATCTACAAATTGATTGATAAATTCTTGTCGTACTCCTAATGACATTTATCGGCCACAATGGGAAAGCGTACGACGCGTATCTCGTTGCCATAGTCGCAGACAACTGAGTCGCAGGCGAGCATCATGAACTTGGGGCACAGCTGCAAATTGGCAAAGTCCAGCTTGACCTCGCGCGCCGGCTGACCCGTGCGCACATCCCACACAATGAGCGAACCTATGGGACAAAACACGAATTAGCATAAATAATAAACAGTTTTGGCATTTTCCTACCCATCTTGCTGGTGACTAGCAGCGATGGCGTCAGCATTAGCAAGCTCGAATAGGCATTCGAGATTTTGATGGTGGTCAGCAGATTGCCCTGAAAGCGTTCCCACACGCAGATGCGCTCATCGGTGCCCAGCGAGATGACATAGCTGGGCGCACAGGCCAGGCAACTGACGGCCCCGTCATGCGCTTGTATATTGTACATGCAGGCGCCCGTAAATAGATCCCAGACACACAGCAGGCCGTCCTGCGAGCCAGAGCCGCCAGTGCCGGGCTGCCAGCGATCAACGAACAGGCAGGTCACAGGACCACAATGACCATGTAGGGTGTACTCCACATCTGATTTGTTCAGGCAATACACCTATAAGCATTGAATAGACATTAAGTCCAGCTTTCTATATATTATACTTGAACGCACCTTTAGCGTGTGATCCTGACTGCCCGTGAAGACCATGTCGTTGACCACCTGCATGCAGGTGATTGGCTGCTGGTGTGCCAAACGCACACCCTCCAGCGTTATCTTCATTTCCTCCTTGGTGGTCTTCTGTGCCGCATCTTGTTGATGCTGCTGTTGCTGCATCATAAGCCCGATGCTGCCTGTGGAGCCGGTGCGCACGTGTGCTGTAAAGGGCATGAAATATTAAAAAATGGGCTAAGACTAAGTATTTAACATTTGTGGAGTCTGCTTTATACATTTCCTGAAAAAGTTATTATACCTTCCACGGGCATAAAAATAACGGATCCTGTTACATTAACAGTGTTTAAAGGTTACAAAAAGTTGCGATTGCAATGGCTTAACAGCGCTTCAAAATCTGCGATAGATTAACAGCAATAGGAGTTAGTTAAGAGCGTGCCTCATTTACAGCCCGATAACAGACAGACTAGATTAACAGCGATTGGAGTTGGCTAGTTGGTTAACAGCGTACTTCATTTACAGCTCGATAACAGACAGACCAAATTAACAGCGATAACAAAGCTTAGCTTTGCTTTATCGATTGGTTCGCTTTTAATGTAAACATTAAGCGGGCTTTTAAATATTCAGACTTACTGCGTCTGTAGGCGGACGTAAAGCCCCAATCGATCTGCTTGCCCTTGTAGTACGTTTCCAGGCGATAGAAATCCAGCCGTCCATTCAGGCGCGCCACAATAACACGATCTCCGTTCAAATGAATGTGCGTAATGCCCTGATTACGCTTGGCATCCTCTTGGTAGGCACACTTGAGCACACCGGCGGGCACCTCCCACAGTTCGACACGCCCATTGGCACAACCAACGGCAATGAGATTATCAAAGTAGTCCAGACACCAGACCGGCGATGTGGGCAGCTTGCGCAACAGAGTCTGCCCATCCTGACGTGGATGAGCTATTTGCATATCGCTGCGTCCAATGTTGGCCAATTGCTGGCCGGTGCGGCCATCCCAGACGCGTATCTGACCCTTGAGGCAGCAGCTAATAATGTAGTTCCCATCGCTGGCCAAACACTCGATGCGATGCTTGTGGCCGGCTATTTTAGTGGGCACACCCTCCAGTATGTGTTCGGTTTGCTTGTAGGGCGCCTCCGATTCGTGCCAGCTGGAACGCCATTCGGCATAGTTGCGCGTGCAGATGCAGCGATAGAAGACAACCATCGTATAGCAGAGCACAAATATGCTGATGCAGCACAGCAAAATGGCAAAGAAGATCTCCATGGGACTCTTGGGCACTAAAGGCGTGCCCCCAGCCATGACCATAGGCGATTCCCGACGTGCATCGTCATCATTGAAGTCCAGAGGATCCAAGGCGGCAGCCAAAGCTTTCCATTGAAAGTTCTGCTGCAGCTGCTCCTGCGGATTGCGCAAAACCGTGGCCAGTTCCGGGGATATGGCATGCGTCAGCCGTATTGTGGGCAGGAGCGTCACATATTGTCCGCTCAGCGAGACATTGTACTGTTTCATAATGGTCGACCAGTGAAAGTTGGACAGAAAATAGTTTAGCTCAAAGTTGGGATAACGCAGACGCATCATCTCCGCCTCCGTCTCATTGATATCGTGCAACGGCTGCTCTGTTGTTGGGGTCACATAGCTGGCCGTGCTGCCCAGACGCTCGCCCGTCGGCTTGAAGCCCTTGAGGAAGCTGCTGACGGCGCCGCGAGTCGCCTGCAAATGACGCTGCAGCTCGTAGGCGGTGCTCATGGTGCCGTTGCTCTGCATGCTGAACAGCTGTTCCAAGCAGCCCGAATTGTACAAGATGGAGCAGATCCACACGATCATCCAGATCATGAAGGCGCGCTGAAAGAAACGTGTACGCGCCCAGAAGTTCACAATCTTAATGCGTTTGGGTATACGCGCCTCCTGTCCAACATGCGCGGCATGCCCATTGACCAGTTGGGCGCGTTCGCCAGCATCCGCAAAGCACAGCTTGGGATGCGATTGGGAGCGTTGAAAAGTGCCGGGCACGAAGGGCAACATGGGCGACGGTGCAGCGCCAAAGAAACGAAAATCCTGACGACTCAACGAACCGGCGCCAGCCTGTCCATTGCCCAGCGTACAACTAAGCATCATCTTGGGCAAATGCTTCGCCTCCGTGGTGTATTCCGCACGCTTGATATTCATGGCCAATATGGTGGAGAACAGCAGCATTTGCAGCATAAAGTCCGAGAGCAAGCCAACAATGGCAAACACGCAAAACTCCTGGATAACCGGCACAAAGGTGGCCAGTCCAATGGTCAAGATGGTGATCTCCGTGAGCAACGTCTTGGATATGTGCCAGCCCTCCTTGCTCAAGGCCTGCGCCACGCGTATTTTAACATCGAATGTCTCATCCATGGACACCACGCTTTTGGTTATAACGAGGCTATTCTCCAGGCCCACCAATATGACCAGATACGGGAATATATCCTTCGACTGCAGCGATATGGTTAGCCCGAAGAAGAAGCACAAGCCGAGCGACATCGCCAGGCTGCCCAACGTGGTCAGCACGCTGCAAAGCGCCAGCAGCACACGCGAACGGAACACATCGATCTTGCGCACCGAGAAGTACACATAGGCAAAGACCAAAACGAATGCCACGGACAGGGGCAGAAATTCCCAGATTTTCAACTCGCCCGGATAGAAGATGTACGTTATGGTCGAGGGCTCCACATCGGCTGTGGCCGGCGCTGGGCTCAGTGGCGGATAAAAGCGCAACAGTTTCTCCTTCAGCGTTTCCAAATACTCCGGATCATTTTTGTTCAGGATCAGCGTCATGGCGTACTGTATAATGCGGGAACGGGCACGCAGAGGATAACGCTTGAAGCCAGTATCCTGCATGGGCAGTCCGAATAGCATTTCCGCCGTCGACACTTTCGATTTTTGCAAATTCTGTCAAGGAAACCAAAACAAACGATCTGAGTTTCTATACGGCATAGATAACGCTTTATAGATAATTGATCGACCGGCTGCCTCTTATCTTTGGAGTGCCCCCAGCTGTACTTTGGATCCGTAATGATTACTAAACTTTAAATAATGAGGTCCAAGACGTGTGAGTCACATTGATTGGTAATGAATAAGTGTTGAGAGGGGATCAATCACTGTTACATGATTAATCATATTTTTTTTAGTCCCTAATCAGCACTCTTTTTAAAATCCACAAAACTTAAAAACCTCTTCAAGAAACACATTTGTGATTTCTTGTTAATTTCATGATCTAAGTACTACCAACATTTTTCGTATTATTTTACACTATTTGAAGGACTCAAGATAATCATTTATGATTTCCTTATAATTTTTGTAAAATGCAAATCATATTTCTGACTTATCTAACACTTACCAACACTGTTGCCCACTTACATATTTCCATAAAATTCGAATCAGCCCATATTATAATCAGGCACTCTTTACTCTGACGGTATTTGTTATTATTTTCACAAGGCTTTCATTATCTTATTCATTTTTAACAATTTTGGCTAAAGGCTTGTATTGCTTTCCTTATCATTTCCATAGTAAATATATTTCCATTGACTTATATACTTCTTATCTGCCTCAAAGAATAGCTTCCTTGTTTGCAAATCAATTCACAGCTTTTATCGGCTGGGGAAACTTAATAAAAGTATACATAAATTGTATATACTTAGGAATTTTCTACAATTGTCTCAAGTTCAAGTGCCTCGGTTTTACAAAGAAATCATAATATTTTCGAATCAAATTTCACGCTACTGAATAATTGCCAAAACAGTAATCTAATGACTCAGTTTCACAGAGCTAAGGTACTCGACAGATAAGTATCTATATATAAACAAATATGCACACACTCGCACACACGCATATCAGCAGGTGAGTCTCGACGATGTATACCTTTTCATTAGCACAATCAACAAGTTAGAGTATAGTCGGATTATCGAGAAGAACAAACAAAGAATAGCAAAGGTATGCACCGTTTAAAATCTAGACTTTGAAAGCATTATGCATAATACCCATTGATACGATACGAGCACACACAGGCAGACACACAGTCGCTCATCCATAAATATTTACACATGCGAAATTATTGCAATGCGTTTAGCAAACGAGCCTAATCAGGTTTTCATATGCAGCCAAGCCAAGAGTTTTAATTTGTGAGCGTGTGGCTGCCTACAGTATAGGTTCTTAAAGTTTTAAAAATACCGAATACGTTATTCTTTAATATAATTAAGATTTGTAATTTCTTTTTTTTTCCTTAACAGAAAGTTAACTCTAACATGCATGTTAAATTAACATTATTTAGCTTTTATCTTGAAACTGACGGGTACTTAACATGCATGTTAACTTAACATTATGTTTACTTTAACCTGATAATATGTTCGTTAATGGAATGTCATCAAAAATGTCTTATCGGGTGTCTATTCGCGCTATTCGACAAGAGCTGATGACCTGTCATACAAAGAAGACTAAGACATGAAAATGTTGCCAAAGATGTTCAGCAAGATGCCATCAAGTAAACTAAGTAGCTTTCAATAATTAGTAATTACGTTGAACATGCATGTTACGTTAACATGAACTTTTCATGGAGTAGGCATCCTGACATATGTATATAAAGTTTTAACAATAATTTGTCGAGCTTTTTATGGCTCATTTTAAACCATGTGGGAATCAATGCCACCTAATCAAGAGTTGACTACCATTTTAAGATATACTTTAGCCATAATGGTCTCCGATAAGGCGTTCAGTTTAAACAACCCAAGTGCCTTTTAGCTAATTAAATGTGTTACAGTCAAAGTGCAGTCCAGATTTTATGGATATAACGTGTGCTTGGGTAAATACAATTAACTGCCACAGAGCAAGATGAAATCCATTAGCTGCACACACACACACGCACACTCGCACACACACTTAAAGCACTTGAGAAGTGTACAATTTTCGCACTTACATGATACTGAAAGATTGTATTTAGTATGTTGGTATCTCTGGTAAAATTCTGTGCATTCTGTGCCCATAGATTTGCTGGCGATAACAATAGGCAGCCATATTCCGGAAAGATCTGATCCAATTGACCCTGGGCGCCGCGCTTCACATTGTCGACATGCAGACAGTTTTGCTCCAGTGTGCGCTGACTGTAAGGGAATTTGATTCAATTAAAGGCAATGTCATATGTGAATATATAAATGTAGCTACATATATACATATATATATATCGTGCCTACTTACTTCTCGCTGCTCTGATGATTGCGCACAATTTCAAGCAATTTAAAAACTTCATGAAGCGGCGCTCGAAACGCATCCATCAGCTGCATCTCATCGGACCAGGGCAAAACGCTCGCCCGCAGCGTTATCTGTTGCACGTACAGCGCCGGACTGCTCTGCGCCCAGGGCATACTGCCGCCCCCGCCCCCACCACTCCCACTGTTGCTGCTGCTGCCGCCGCCGCCGCCGCTGCTGCTGCTGCTGCCATTGAATTCTGATGCACTGGCTCCACTTTGATTATATGCGGCTGTGGTTGCATCCGTTTCGCCAAAGAGCGGCGTGTAGCGTCCCTCGTAGGGCAGCACAATTTTGGTGGGTATGGTGCCAGGTAACGGTATGTTGATCAGTGGATAGCTAGGCAAAGGAGAGAAGAGAGAGTTAGAAAGAGTTAGAGTGAGTGTGCGAAAGAGGACGCACTAGCCTTTAATTGGGCTATTAAATACATTTAGTTAATTCAGCTATTTTGCGAGCATGCGCGTGCCCGACTCCATTATAACCCAAAGCTTTTAAATTGTTCAAAAAATCTATCAAAATATATATTCACGACCTTATTTAAAGAGAAGATATAATATATACAATAATAGTCATAATAAATGCGTGCTATCTACTATTAAAAATAAGTTCGGCCTCATCTTTGGTTTTCTATATGATTTCTTAATTTTTATTTTATTTTTTATTTTTGTTTTTCTAATTTCTAATCCCATTTCTTTTGCCATTGCTATTCTTATTCCTGTTCTTGACAATTGTGACATTCCAATTGCCATTCCAATTGAAAATCATATTCAGAGCGAAATCCAATTGACATTCATACCTGTTCATATTCCAATTGCAATTGTTCTCATTCCCGTTCCAACTAGTTTTAAATTCGCTTTTAATTCCTGTTCTTATTTCTACATCTTTATCCTTCTATATTTGAGAGGGATTGGGATAGGGATAGGATGAGTTTGGGTATCGAACACCTGTGCGAACAAGACATATTCACCTTTAGAACTTCAAATGTAATTACAGGGTAACAGCTAGTCAAGCACCACTCAGGTAATTCATTTAAACGCATTGTTGTTGCTGCTATTAGCGATCATTAATTTTGTCATCTAACGCGTGCGTCCCAAACGATTTCCCGAGACATCTATAATCAATACACATGCATGCGTGTATGTGTGTGTGAGCGCATTTGATTTATCAACGCTTCGGTTTAGTGCTCAACATTTTATTCATTCAAGGTTAGCGGGCCACAGCGACAACAACAAGAGCTGGAAGCGAGACACGACCGAGCCCATCATTTGAAAGGTGAAACATTTGCGGCTGCCAACTGATAAGAGATTAGGCAATACAACCAAAAAAAACCAAAAAAAACATTAGGCATTACACCCCTGATAAGGCAGACTCAAGGGCTGGTTGGCAACTAAAACGGATGGGGACTTAGTTTTGAAAAGGTGAGAGTAAAGGGAGAGAAGAAAAATGAACGTTTAATGCATAACATGCATGTCAACTTAACATGTCAACTTAACATGCATGTTAACTCGAAATCAGTTGATATTTAAGTTAGCAATATGGGAAAATATATATGTATACAGATGTAAAGAGCTGAAAGCTTTAAAGAGATATTTTTTGCTTACTAACCACCTGTTTATAGTTATCTTTAACTCTTGCGGGAGTCAATGATATCTTATCATTAGGTGGCCACCATTTCAAAATAGTTTTTAGCCAGCTATATAAAATATACTGTATAATAGATTAAACGTTTTCGTTAGGATTAGCCAAACTTTTAAGAACTTGGAATTATTTCTTCCTTTGAAATTTTGATTTGGAGTTAAGTTCAAGAGTTTCCAATCGTATAAAGGCGAATAGTCTCTTACAAGCTGTTACCAATGCGATTCAAAAACGGAAATGCTCGACAAATAATTGAGTATTTTGCGGTTTCCCGTTTGACGCTTATTCATGGGCTACCTACGAAACGCCTTCTCTATAAGGCCGCATGGAATACTATCTATTCAACAAATTCGGGCATAAAATGGAACAAATGCCGCATGTGTTGCTCGCACACATATTAATAATGTATATAGAAATGCGTGTGTGTGTGTGTGTGTGTGTGTGTGTGTGTGTGTGTGCGAGCGTATTATTAACTTATTCAATAATTTCAATTATCTATCGGACACTGTGCCGCAACCTGAGTATTTTGGGGGCAGTCTGGGGTCTAGACATTGTTTATTTATTTGTTCATCGTTTGAAATTGATAAAAATCTTTTGTGCGCGTGGCTCAGCGCAAAATCGGACAAATGTTCATGTATATATATGTATATGTATAGACAGATGAACATATATAATTGAAATGTTTTGCATGAGCTAAAAATAAAAGTTAATTTTGATGTATTGAAGAAACGTGCGTTAGCTGAAATGAATCGAATTGCAGCACACATTTAAATCGAAATATTTAATTCAACCTTTTAAAAATCAATCGATTTTATAACAATTAAAAACACAATATGCATCAATATTTGTGCATTAGCGGCATTGCATCGCTGGCTTATCAGGCACACTTTACGACGCGCAAATTCATATTATGTATTAATTTATATATGTACATACATACATAACATACATACATACATATGTACATGCTATATAGAATAGCTCGATTGACGCATGCTCTTTGGGTTCAATAATTTGTGCTGATAATAAATATTATTATTATCTAACTGCAAGCCAAGCTAATTTTCAATCACAATCTTTCTGCAGGCTTCTCTCAATGAGCTGGAAAAACAAGAGGCCAATGAAGATATCGAAGAAATACTTATCCCTATAATTCAGTTATCCAGTTTTTAAGCAAAAAACTAATTTTGTGCAGCCCTGAATGCATTTACGCGAGTCTTTTACCTCATGCACCTGGAAATTTATAATATAGATCATGTTTTATGCCTTGCAGGGTATTCACTTTCGACCTTTCTAAAGTTAACTGTTTTAACTTATATATATTTTTTTTTTTTCTACCCTGAACCCATTAAAAAGGGGTATTATGTTTTTGTACAAAATGTAAATGTATGTAACAGGCGGAAGGAAGCATCTCCGACCCCATAAAGTATATATATTCTTGATCAGCATCAATAGCCGAGTCAATCTACACATGTCCGTCTGTCTGTCTGTCCGTCCGTCCGTCTGTCCGTATGTATGAACGCAAGGATCTCAGAACCTATAAGAGCTAGAGACTTGAATTCTTAGCTGTAGGTCCTCCTCCGATAATCGATAACTTACTCCGTTTTCAAGCAATCGATAAAAATCGATATCGACATCCTGGTTTTTGAACGTATTCGGTAAATATTAAGAGCTAGAGTCACCTCACTTGATATGTTTATTCTAGAATAGTATATATAGCTGCATTTGGTGTTGAAAGAAGAGGGTTCAGGGTATCCCTTAGTCGGTAGCTCCCGGCTAGAACCTCTTACTTGTTTTAATTTCCTAAAGTGTTAAATGGACTTTATAGTATACTTTTGTTTGATAGAGCAGCGCTGAGTCACGTTGATCAGAATTGCGATAAAAACGAATGTATATTAGACATGCAAATTCCCACAAGGGTTGTTCATCCTGCAGGACAATGGAAACGAACACAAACGTCACGGACATATATTTTGCATATATGTATGTATGTATGCATATGCATGTGAGCGTGCGTGTATACATGCATGTCCGTACGCATGTATTGGCCTAACGATTCGTGCAAATAAACAACTTGCCAAATTTCTGACTTCTATATATGTACATATAGGTGGTTATGGACGATTCCCAGAATTCGCTGAGCGATTACCCAAACTATATATAAAATACGGGAAAAAGAGAAGATTGACCGATTAGGAGTTACCCTGTATGCCAGACTTGTATTACCGAAACGTACAACAACCCTCCCCCATCTTTTTCTAAATGATGCCCAAATCGCATTGCTCAAACTGATCGATATTTATCGATATTATTTTTAAAACGATTAATTCGCATGCGAAAAAAAACAGGACTTATCGATCTTGGAAATATATTCTGACTTTTATCGATATCAGCTCAAGGAACAGAACCGAATATTTATGGAATTTACGTAAAAAGGGCGAGTTATCGATAATTTGAAATAATTCAGGAAAGGCTGCCTGTTAAATGTGATACACTCGTCTCTTAATCTATCTGTGATCAATGCCATTAACTGTTACAGGGTATATACAGCTAATAAACTTACCACGAAAGCAAAATCGCCATTAGAGCGATGCTGGAGGCGCATGTTGGATAGCTGGATAGAAATAAGCCGTGCTTGTAGTAAAAATGCGAAACCGAAGCCGGCAGGCCGGATGAAGTGGACGCCGTTGTTGACTTGTTGGCGGCTGTGGTGGCCGTCGGTGGTGAATTGATTTTAAGCTTTGGCGATTTACCGTTGCCATTTGCAGTCAATGGCTGCGACGCGGACGCAGCAGCCGCAGCCGCAGCCGTATTGGCAGAGCCATCTGTTGCGGCTGCCATGCCGCCTGCCTATACACAGCCTCACACACACGCACACAGATAACGAGAGAAAGAGCGCGCGCGACCGGAATTTACAGCAGAGGTAAACACACAAGCAGCGAGATATTGGAGTGAGAGCGAGCGAGTGTGGTGAACTTTAAGCGTTGATTCTAAACGTAAACTTTGAGTTTTGGCTTCTTAAACTTTTCAATGCCAAAAATTACGCAATTTCGCATATGCAACGCATCATTTACGTAGGCGACGCGTTCACGCTTGTCGCAGCAGCAGCGGCAACGGCAGCAGCGGCAGCTATATTATTTATTAATAGCGTTGATTTTGGCTTTGCCGCTGCCGTCGCTTTGATTTTCATTTGAATTATAATATCGACACATTTTTGCATTCTGTTGTCTATTGATTTTTCTTTTTCTTGCGCTTCATTCGCACCTTTTGGCCCCAGTTTGTTGTTGTTGTTGTTGTTAATTAATTGACATTTTCGCGCATCTTCACTGGCCGCGCGCATACACATACACATACGCACACAGATACACTATTACATTTGGACGCGCTGCTCGCACATTCAATCTATATGCATATGAGTCGTCTATTTATTATTGTTGCTGTTGCGTATTGTTATCAAATTATCAATCAATAAAATCACACAAGAAATGGCTTTTCAGCATGTATATTGCAAATTGCCATTGGCTCAGCACTTTTCGTTCTAGCTTGCTTTTCCTTTCTGCCCTTTCTGGTATTTTTTTTTTTTTTTGCACGTTTAAGACGCATAAAGTTTTACTGCGCGCTTTTTGTGCCTGGCCCGTTGCTGTTAACTTTTAATAAATTTTTGTGTTGCACTTTATAGTATATTATATATATGCATATATATTTATTGTAGTTGAATAATTTAATTGTTGTATTAAACACGTTTTTCCTTGCGGCAGGCGCACAAGCTTGTTCGTTACTCACGGCACGATAACTTTGAAAGAACAACATTAAACAGCTGAGCATGCCTAACAGCTAAGCGACTGTGGGCACCCAAAACTATTTAACATGTGCTCATATGCTATTAACAGCACGTACGCAAATATCGATATATTTTGATGTTAACAGCAGCTATAATAGGCTGCCATATTGCTGTTGGGCGGTTGTAATTTTAAAACTTATATTTTGGTTCTGTTATGTTATGTTTATGTTGGATTATTTATTTGGTTTTTGAGCGCTTATGTTTAAAAATGTACACATTATTGTATGCTTTTGATTTTACACCAAAATTAAATGTAAAATAGTCATATAATTGAACAAGAACCTTTCGAACTGTTTCATTAGTTTGAAGTATTACCTCAATGAGCATAAATCTTTTTTAGCCTTATTTTGAATATTATGTACACTATATAATTCGCAACAGGTCTATGGAACTAGCTACAAAATGTTACGGGCTCTAAAAGAAGCCAAACCTAAGTGTGGCTATCTCAACCAAATTGTGTAATAAATTGACGGTTATAATAGACAGAGACATAGCCTGTTCTCAATATTCGCGCTATACTAGTCAATCTTTGTCGTGGGCATCGTATACTCTCCCGTCATCGCATCCGTTGTAACATACTCCTGCTGTGGCGGCAGCTGATGATAGAGCACGTGCTCCGAGCCCGGCGGCGTATACGTCTCACGGCCTCCAGCGGCATTATTGTGTACCCCATTCTCATTGCATCGGCTCTTCCCGGAGCCGAACAGCAAAACTGTTCCTTTGCTGAGCAGCGGACATAGCAGCGCCTGATGGCAACAGGCGAACAGTCTGTAGTTTTGACCCTGAAACGGATCCGACAGGGCCGCGCACAGCATATGATCCAGATTGATGCCCGTCAACTGTAAGGGATATGAAAATAGAATATTAATTGACAAAGCTGTGCCCATTCTGACAAGTTAGCCTATTCCCCGTATTTTCCACACGAAGGAGTGGATTAAACAAAAAGTGTGAAACAAACATTTTTAAACGAATTTTCAGCAATGCATTTGACTGATCCGATTGAAAAACAAAAATGTTCCCAACAAGTACTTTGCTCCATTTTCCAGCCAGAAAAGGTAACTACTGTGATGAAATGCAGTTGCCTAGCTCTTACAGTTCGAGCTGTGCATTCATCATCAATCAGACAATCAGTCAGTCAGTCAGTCAATCAAACATTTGTATACCCATAGAGTGTACTTGCAAGCTGTCACTTACGATTGATAATGGCGAGAGCAGCACAAAATGATAGAAGAGCATGAAGGCCGTGCCGATTTTGACCCACTTAAAGTCACCCAAGTCCTCGATTGTGTAGGCGCCTAAAAGTAGACTCAATTGATTAGAGATAAATGCAAGAAATTCAAGGCTATATACCGCTTCTCAAGATGTAAATGGGTATAATGTAGAGCAGCGCATGCTGTATCCAATAGGTGGCCTGCTCGAACGGGTAGGTGCGTCCCTCGACCTCGGGAAACACAAAGGCCAGAAATGGTCCGTTCAAATTGCTCATCTGTATGCGAAACAAGGCCGTTGTTGTCTTTGTGGGCTTGGCAGCCAGCAAATAGATCTGGATAAAAACGAAGTGTCATTAGTTTATAACCTTGCAGACATGACGAAGAGCTTACCTGCAGACACGTTTGCACATGGCAAGGATTCAGTGCAAATATCATGGAACCGCCGGCCAGCTTGAAGCCCATCTCAATGCCAAAGACGAAGGACATGCTGATGAGCAGGAAAAGCCGCATCGGACTGTGCGATTTCTGTATCTCATGTGGCGGCGGCAATCGTATCGGCGCCAAACGCTTCCAGTTTCCGTGCATGATATAGATGAATAAAGCGGAGAGCAGCGCCGTTTCGGTCCATCGGCGGCGATCGGTCATGTAGTTAATGCACTCGGGTCCCGTAGTGCGTGGTATCTCATCCGTAATGCCGCCCACAGCCCAATCCCATTCCATTTTGGCTGTCTGTTCCTATTCCTTTTCTTGGACCTCGACTTTGACTTTACAGCGCCTCAAGGAACTGCATAATACAAATGGAATCCTGTATTAAAACCTTGGCTACAGCCCCCGAAAGCTTGGCTCTGCCGTTAAATATTAACCGCATTGCGTGTCACTAACAACCCGAAATAAAAATTGTTCCAAAATTGTTTGTATGGCGTTTAAATAAATTGCTTGACGCATGCCAACCTTCCCGCTTCCGCCCAAGGCGGGCCGCGGCGGGTAAGACCCAAACAAACCCCAATATTATACATACATCAACGACCTGATGTTATCGAAACAAAAAGACGTACCCAAGCCCAAGGCAATACAAACAAAAAATTTAATTTATAAATTTACAAGAATATGAAAAGGTCTAGGCAAAATATGTCAGATGTAAATGTCTTTAAGAAGAAGATATTTGGACCTCAATTCGGTTTCCCTTTATTTCTTAGTAGTTCGAACCAGCGCTTTTCCCTGTGCTTAGCTGCATTGACCGACCTTTCCTTAACTACGAACCCTTATTTCGAAATATAAACTGATATTAACAAAGTTCAAAGTAGTATATAGATTCTGTAGAATGTACTTCATGCAGACGTTCACTCGTATGGCCCTGGGATTGCCCAAACAACCTTATAAACAACCTTTAAAAGAGTATACAAAGGACGGCATTAACATTTAATTTTGTTTGTTTTTGGGTTGTTTTTGTTTTCCTTTTGTGTTTCTCTTTTCTTCCGGAAATCGTTGAGAGGCAAGGGGCCCAAGCGTTAAAGCCGAACAGGTGTATCCCCCATCGAAATAGTCACCTGCCCCCAATTACCCAACCCATCACCAGCCCCCAGCCCCCAGGCCCCAGCTAGCATGCCCTCATTTTTTGTTGGCCGACTGTCAAATGGGCGTGGCATTTGCATTGTGTGGGCTACTTGTTTAATTTGTTGTTAAGGCACAAAATATAAAAACAGTAAAATAATAATCTGTGTATACGTTTGGAGAGCTCGTATGCTACATTTGGTGCCTATCGAAATCGATATTTATCGATTTTGTGGAAAAGCGCGAGCTATCGAAGATTGAAGACAAGCTTGATCCAGCTTTTATAGTTCTCGACTAAGAATATATATAGTATATGGAGTCACAAACGACTTGTTCTGCCTGTCACATAAACTTGCACAAAACCAGTATACCCATGCTTGCATATGGGTTCGGGATATAAAAGCACAAAGAGGCCAGCTAGATTGGGCTGTGGTGGGGAGTGTGTGTGTGCTGTGGGGGTGTCGAGCTAAATGCATATATTACAAAACTGCATTGAACATGAATTGTTGTCAACGTTGACATCTGCCGCAGCTGCGTCTAAACTTGGCCAAGTGCCAAAATTGAAGGCCGTGCCAGTTGGTCAGTCACAGTTCCAATTCCAGTCCGTTTCCCACGGCTTAAGGCTTAATTATGAATGGCTTACTTACATATACAGTGAAGGCTCTACTAACGAACATCTGCCTTGGCAGAATCGGATGAATAGAGCTAAACTTAGTAATTTTAATGTTTATTTGTTAAGTGGGTTATTTATATACACAAAACCCTAAGCCTGGTAGGTATTCGCTTAAGGGAGCTTTGACTGTACATGTGTGTGTATGTATATATACTCTTATAGTCAACATAATAAGCACACTACCATAATTTGCCTTATATTATTTATATATAAACTCTCAAGATATGTTAGTGTACTCACTATTTTGACCACAAGTGTATGTATACATACATATGCATATTGGGTTTGCAGGTGCACTTATTTTAAAGCCTACTTTCCAGCATTTCTGTTCTGGTCAATGATAACACACACCCACATACAAGCACACAAACGGATACAGACACACATGCAGACAGACAATAAACAAACGTTATTGTGGTTTTCATTGTCAAGAACAGGCAAATAGCGGCAAATGTATATGTGCGAGCGAGCAAGAAATAAAGAGAGAGCATCAATGGGAAATGAGCAAGCGAAATGTTTACAATATTTTTGGCTGGTGGCAGAGGCGGCGGCAGGGGCAACGGCAGCAAAGCTTGGGCGGCCAAGCGCCATTTGTGTCAGCTGTTTGCCAAAAGCGAACAGCAGAGGGCGCCACCAAAAAAAAACACTTAAAAACAGCGGCCATTTCCTTATTCGATATTTCAAGCTGTTTAATTTACTAAATAACCTGACTTGCCTTTGCCTTTTTTATGTAATTAATGACAAATATAAATAAACATATATTTATTGATATAAACAATTGCTCACTTTGACCGTTGGTTGTTAATACACACAGCCACGTGGTTTCACAGAAAGCTCCACGCGACACTCGAAGCCACTCGCGAATTTTTTTATTTTTACATGGGACTCATTTTGCTTATGTGCGCCACACTCTTGATTTATTTATATTTATTCCCATTCTCTATGCTCACTTATGAAATTGCATGCCGAATTGCCTAGAACTTGGGAAAAAATTAAATATGGGAATAAATGTTGCGAGCGTAAAATAAAACGCTTCGAAACGCAACGTCGACTGTGAATGCGGTTGCGACTCTTACTGACTGTCTGTTGACGCTGTGTCTGTATTTATCCCCCAAATGGGGGTTGTTTCCGGCAGTGGTTTGTTTGCGACTTCTTGCACGGCATTTCAAATCGTAGCCGAGCACTGTAAACATGTCTTTTCGACTTGATTTTATTCAGAGTGGAATGTGATACAAACTTTTTATGTTTAAATGTGCTTTCATAATATTTACTATATTTGACTATATTTTATCAAGATCAACATAGAGTATTTTTATTCAGACATGTTAGCTCGCTTTGTGCATTGTGCGATTTTGTAGTCCTTAGAAATTAGCATATTCACCACATTGCTAGCACTGCCGAATTCACCACAGCTGTCTCGAGAGCGGCCCCACTCAGAGAGCACTGAGCTTTTACGCGCTCATTTGAGGTTGCGTCGGCCAGCGAGGTCTTTGTCAATTTGGCGCCAAAACACGCACGCACACACACACACACATGCAGACACATGCATGCAGATAGATGCACATGCAAGGGCATATGTATGTATGCGTATGTGCATAGCGTACTCACATGACAATGCGATTGCGACAAATTGGATTAAGAGCAGACATCCAATGCGAACATGAGTGGACACGATAGACTGACTGATCTGCTGAGAGAAGCTTTAGCGATAATTATGAAATAAGTATTAACACATGTGCAAATATAAATGATGGGTATAATGGGTCAATGATTAGTGGGCGTTTCCCAATTTGATATATGTAAGTATTTCTATGTATTTATGTACATATTTATACATACAACACATAAAGTTGAACCGCGATTATCCGTGTTGCCAATACGAAGCTCAGGACGAATAATCCGAAATCCCAATTGAAAGTAGACACATGTTAACATTTATAAATGTTGAAGCTAGTGTAAGATTTCTCTTTGGGGGGCATTAAGTCAACCGCTTACTGCTTTATAGGACTCCGGATAAACAATTTTTAACTGTATTGTACTCCCATTTTTTACCTCCGTTAAATCATGCGACTTTTCAAAATGCGCGACGTTACCGTTAGCGTCCGGAACAGGCAAATGAGCGCATGTAACTGCAATTAAGCGAATACTAAAGGAAAACACAACACAAACGGGCGAGCTAACGAATACGAGGAACCACAACATTAACAAAGAATTCTTTTACGCGAATGCCCGACTAGCAGATATCTAGGCTCGCAGCGCGCAGTAATTATTTCCCTTTGGCTTAAACTATGGAAAATTTGTTGCTTAATAACTTTAAAATATTTAGATCAGGTTCAGGTTTTGAACTACGTGTCCAGTCAAAAAGCAAGCCATAAAACACACATTCGAAATTTATCGATTTTCAAGATATTCCACAATGTACTTATTTATACAGTTGATCATGCCTCATTTTACGCTTTTGCAATGGTTACAGGGCACAACAAATATATGTAACGAAACGAGTGGGAATGGAAATGGTTGAACGTGCGAGTAGTACAGCAATAGACACATCCATGTAAATCAAATTAGTCAAATGCAGAAATGATTTATTTACAGACACGGTGCACGTAAATTATCATTCAACATTCTACATTCGTTTCCATAGCCCTCTGCATGCTCAATACCTATCGCTCGTGCATTGTTGACCCTGAACAGATAATACAGATACGTAAAGGGTAAAAAAAAAACCGGTAGCTTCGTTAAAAATTAAATTAATCGATAAATCGATTTGACATCTCGCTTGGCGCAAGAAACAATTGAATCGTCTTGGTAAAATAACGGTAGCACAGAGTTGCCATGGACAAAATCGTTGGCCAACGATTGGGCAACACCACAACTGAGCATCTTGCTTGCGTTTGGAGTGTAAGAAAGAAATTATTTATATACAATTAACTGCAAATAAGCAAACATTTTTTATTGAGGATATAAAAATTAATTAAATATTCTAATTTTAAAACAAGGGCTACGGATTTCTTTAATGATTCTGACGCGCCATTCTTTATTAAATTTACAATGAGATGCCACCAAGACGATATTTGATTAGGGTAAAGCACATTATGGTGGCGATTCGCTTCCCAGTTTAATATTATGGCCGGAATCATAAGAATGAACTTCTGTGGAGAATCAAATTCCTCGCCCAATGAATCGCAGCTCGTACTCCAGAGGGCATACACATGGCAGTGGCGCCAACATCCAACGACCAGGTGCTCCATCCTTTCGTTTAGTCCATACAAAAGCCGCCAAAAGGCTGCTGGGCAGACCGTACTAAATATTGCTCCAAGGTACCTACGAAAAAAAAAATTAAAACGATATTCATGTTCACCAAAAAATGTACATTTAAACAAAGTTTTGTCGGAGAGATACGCACAGACGGACATTATGTTTCGTCAATCCAATCCAATAATATATTTTGTGTGAAAAACATCATGTATACCTTTCCCTTTCCGACTGTCACATAAAATATTCCTCGTTTATTTGCCTTTGAGCAATTGTTGTATTTCATCCAAGCTCTTGCCCTTCGTCTCCGGCACACAGAAAATGACAAAAATACACGATACAAATGAAATGACAGCGAATCCCCAAAACGTGATCGCCGAGCCGAACTCTACCACACATACTGGAAATAATTTGGTGACAACAAACGCAAATAACCAAGTACTGGTGGCCACGATGGCGCCACAAATGGGCTTCACATCCTCCGCAAACAGCTCGGCCATAACCAGCCAAGGCACCGGGCCATAGCCCACCGAGTAGCCAACCTCATATACGCAAATGGATGTCACAGCCACCCAGCCGACATTCAAATCCTTCATGCCCATATAATAGAAGCCCAATACTAGGGCTGTTATGCCCATCGAGAACCCAGAGAATATCAGCAGCATTTTGCGTCCGAGTCGATCGATGTACATAGTTGCGGGAATCGTTGAAATAACGCTAACAACGCCAATGGTAATGGTGCAGACTTCCGTGGGAATCCCAGTGCCGGCTTCCTCGAATATACTGGCCACATAGAAGATGACGGCACTGATGCCCGTAAACTCCTGGAACACCATCAGCGTTACGGATATGAAGATGCCCTTGATTGTGGTCTTGCGCGAGAAGGCCTGGCCACAGGTGACCTTTTTCTTTTGGGCGTCTGCGATTAAGATGGCCATGTCAGCGTTGAGATCGGCATCCGCGCCACGCAGTCCTCTGAGGACCCTTTCCGCCTTGTCGGGTCGGCGCTTCTGCACCAGATATACGGGCGACTCGGGTACCCAGATTATTAAGACAAATATAACGATTGGCATGACACTGCACAATATGTTAAAGATTTCTACCGAACAATAGCTACCAGCTATGAAGCTAAAGAGTGTACCGTTCACGATCATCAATTGGAAAAAGAATCCCATAATGCCGCGCGTCTTCACCTCGGCTATCTCCGTTGTGTAAATGGGCACGGCGACGCTGTATGCCCCACTGCAGGCACCCAAAACGAAGCGTCCGATGAATAGCATACACACATGTTGGGCAAATAAAATGCATGCCCAGCCCAAGAAAAATGGCACGGCCAGCAGCAGCATAACCAATTTGCGTCCAAATGCCGCAATCAGCACTCCGGAGGGCATACACATGCTGGCGGCGCCCAGATAGAACAGCGAGGCGGTCCAGGCGAAATCATCTAGGGTGGGCGTAAATTTGTATGCGGTTCCGGCCAGGATCGAATGCTGGATAGGACCCGACCAGCCCTCCGAGGTGCCCAAGCAAAAGCCACCAAAGGATGCCGAAAGACCGGCTAGATATTGCTTGAGGACACCCATGTCGTGATATTTATTTTGAATTTATATTTAATTTATGAATTGCTTGCGAAAGTTGAATACCATGTATAAAGAGTATTTCGTAGTCGGTAGCACCCGACGACAATGCCAAGCTGATGTGTACAATAGTCGAGAATGTCCGACTAGCAGAGAGTAGGTCTCTAGATGAACATGTGAATGGTATCTTGTTTAATCCTGGTCAGTCTAGAGTGTCACTATCAAAAAAGTGTATTGCATAGTCGGTTGCACCCGACTCCAAAAATGGGCTACATGCGAAGCAGATGTTAAAGAGAGAGAGATCCTATATGGCATTACAACTTTCAGAGGGTATGCATCCCAAGGAGAAGAGCTAGCTCTCCAGGGCAGGTAACTCTTTAGTTAAATTTCTTTACAGCTTTGTGGAAGCAGAAGGCGCAGAGGAAGGTATCCTATAAATAAATCATACACACAACAAATATATAGTTAATATAAAGAGATTTTAAGTTCTGTAAAATGGGTTAGGAAAATGTAAAATTGTTCTGCAATAGGAGGTTTCTAATAATATTACTTTTTTTTTAAATCGAATATATAAATACAAATGTTTACTGTAAATTTGATAAATCGATTAGCACAATCAATTGCCTGAGCCCATCGGTCGAATATCATGAGATATAAATTTATGAGATATAAATATATGAAATTCCTCGTTTATTTGCTTTGGAGCAACTGTTGAATTTCATCTAAGCTCTTGCCCTTCGTTTCCGGCACGAAGAAGATGACGAAAATAATCGCCAAGAACGCAATGACGGAGAATCCCCAAAATGTTGTTGTCGGACCGAGATCTCTCAAGCATAATGGAAATACTTTGGTGACGCAAAACGCAAATAGCCAATTACAGGTGGCCACGATGGCGCCACAAATGGGCTTGACATCCTCCGCAAACATCTCGGCCATTATTATCCACGGCACCGGGCCAAAGCCCATAGAGATCCCAAAGACGAATATACAAATAGCGATCATGGGCAGCCAGCCAACATTTTTCTCCATTAGCCACTTGAAGAAGGCGCCCATTATGAAGGTGGTGAGGAACATTAATAGGGCGGATACAATCAGAAATATGCGGCGCCCAGCCATATCGATAAATAGGATAGCCGGTATCAATGCAACAACTCCCACCAAGCCAATTATGATGGTAGAGACCGCCGGTGACAGGCCAGTGCCGGCCTCCTCGAAAATAGTGGCCACATAAAAGCTAATGGCATTAATGCCGGTGAATTGTGTGAAAAACACCAGCATAATCGTAATGCCCAATCCCTTGATGGTGACCTTGCGCGACAATAATTTATAAACTTTGGTCTTCTCCTTTTTACTTTCGGCCTCCATTGCAGCCATGTCAGCGCTAATATCCGAATCTTTTCCACGCAGCCATTTCAATGCCTTTTCAGCCTGCTCCGTTTTGCCTTTCTGGACCAGAAATACCGGCGATTCGGGCATCCACATGAATGTCAAAAAAAATATGACCGGACAAACGCCGCACAGTATGTTAAGTAAAACTACCTTGCATAAACTGCCAAACACGAAGCTAAAGAGTATTCCATTCGCAAACATTAGCTGAAAAAAACAGCCCATTACGCCGCGTGACTCAACCTGGGCTATCTCTGTTGTGTATATGGGCACCGTTAGGCAGAAGGTGCCAATGGAAGCGCCCAATATAAAACGTCCAATTAATAGCATGAACGGGCGCTGTGCTCCAATGATACAGACCCAGCCAAGTAGACAGGGCAACATCAGTAACAGCATAACTAATTTCCGTCCAAATTTAAATGTGAATATTCCAACGGGTATGCACATGCACGCGGCGCCCAGAGTAAACAGCGAGGCAGCCCAACTCCATTCATCCAGGGTGGGCGTAAACTTAAATGCTTCACCCACGAGTACGGAGTGCATCACAGGTCCCGACCAGCCAAGGGCAGTTCCTAAGCAGAAGGCACCGAAGGCAGCCAACAAACCGGCACAATATTGCTTTATGCGTCCCATTTATGAACAATTTTTTATATAAATATATATTTTAAATATGTATGCTTAAAGGCTTTAACCAAGTTTGTAAGAAATAAAGTGCTTTTAATTTCAGCTGTCAAAAATATTACATTCAAAAGTACTAGATTCAAAATTGGCTCACTCAGAAATGTCAAATACATATAAATAGCGCGAAAATCAATTACATTCCAACGGCATTTAAATTCGACAAGAAAATATATCGATTAACTATTATCGCTGTTCATGTAATGTAAGCAAATATGGTTTACATCACAGCTCTGTTAAGCTGCTGTTATAGGGGCTTTGTATGTTAGTTTGAGCTCTTGGTGGCAAATGCTTTGAATAATGTATGGAATATCTAAATAATTTTATCCATGGGTTATAATTATAAATATAAATTTACATATTATCAAATATATGTGTATATGCCCTAATACATTTTAAATCATATGCCACATAAAAAACAATACAAATATCAAGAAATTTATAAGGAAAATATACATAATTCCTCGCTTAGCTGCCAAAAGTGCTTGTATAAAAATTAAATTAACTATCCAACGCTTCGAACGGACCACGTAGGCATGCATATATACAATCCATAATGTACAGATACAATAAATATATGTTTAAGATCCATACCGAGAGTATAAGCTATGATTATCACCATTCCTTAAAGCATAATCAACAATTTTTATGTACGAATCGGGCTGACCGTATTCAGATATCCAGTTTAATGTGGGAACTGTGGGAACAATCCACAATACCGCCCACGGCTAAATGCCCAGCGACAGGCATCGATAACGATTTTCCAATAAGCATCATACATACTTTTTTGGCCGTTAATGATATAGAAAAATGCACAAAACAGTATTCCAAACGGCTCTGCGAGTTTCCCTGCATCCATTCCCGCGGATTTAGCACCTGTAGGGTCCATCTCAGTGGGGCCAAAATCAGTAAGGACCTTATCAGGCATTCATAACAAGCATCCAAGATCTTAAGCGGACCCACAGACAGTAAGGACCTCCTTCAGAGCGGACCCCATACCAGTAAGGTCCTCCTCAACAAACCTCGTCCGCGTGCCTAGGAACAGGATCTCGAAACATCCAATGCGCCTTGGGCCCCCAATAAATCTATTCAGAAAGTGGAGGACATCTATACCGAATATAAAGGCAGCAAGGACCTTCTCAACGGGCCTAACACGAGTCTTGTTCCTCTTCTCCTTTTCAGTGGGCCCAACAGCAGTGAGGACTTCCTTCTCTGCAGGTCCAGTACTTTAGGGATTCACATTTATTCACATATTTAAAATTTTGCACATTTCTACAATTTACTAAAAAAAAAAAAAAAAAACACTAGAACACGGACAAACTTTTCACAACTGAGCACTTAATACTGACCGAGCGGATGGTTAGAGTAGAACAGTAAAATAATAAATTGACAGCATAGTCAATGACACTATTCTCAGAAAGGCCTTTTAAGGAATTGGAATTGTGAAATTTTCCATAACAAATATTGCCACATATTGGATATGATCGTTCATATGATGATATAACATCGAGCGACAATATCATATAGGTGATATTGTCGCTCGATGTTATATGATGAATAATATATATAAGCTCATAGGTAGAGAAGGTAGCAAAGCTATAAATAAATATAAATAAAAATAAATACAAAAAACTACAATAAACTTGGGCAAGATTCTTTAAATGACAAAAAAGTTACACATACAGGCCATTTAATATTCTATGGAGAGAACCGTAAACGTATTTTATACGTTATACGTACGGACATGGCCATATCCCATATCTGGTCGGCTGTTCATATTGATCAATGTATATATAGTTTGGGGGGTTGGCCAAGTTCGTGATCTTGTTAGCCAGACTATAATAAAAAGAATGTTACCGGATAAAACACTCATGTTTAACCGAAAAACCTTAAGCTGGAATTGGCCGATAGATAGATTACCTTTTAGGAGTGGAAGAGATAGAAGAAGAGAAAGACTCCCAAATTTGTACGTATTGGAAAGGGATATTTATACAATAATATATAACTACAAAGAATATCAAATAATTTTGAATTATTATACATATTCAATTTTTGTTTGCCGTCAGTTATCCTCCAAGAATACCTTGAATCTCATCGATAGTTTTGCCCTTCGTCTCCGGGACAAAGATAGCAACAAAAACACAAGCTAAAACGGCGAAGGCCGTAAATATCCAAAATGTAATTGGCGCACCGAATTGTTCCAGCACGAGCGGAAATAATTTAGTGACACAAAAGGCAAACAACCAACTGCTGGTGCCCACAATTGCGCCGCAAACGGGCTTCACATCCTCCGCAAACAGCTCGGCCATTATGACCCATGGCACCGGACCGAATCCCAGCGAGAAACCGACCATGAACAAGCAAATCGCCAGTATGGCCAGCCAGCCAACATTCCCGTCCATCATCCATTGAAAGTACACGCCCATCACCAAGGTGGTGACGCCCATCACAATTGCCGATACGAGCAGCAAAAGCTTCCTGCCGGCCCGTTCCACAAGCAGAATGGCCATAATTGTGGCAAATACCTGAACAATGCCCACCAGAATCGAGCAGGTGTTTGGCGAGAGGCCGGTGCCGGCCTTCTCAAAGATAGCGTTCACATAGAACAGAATCGCATTGATGCCCGTCAACTGTTGCAGCAGCATCAAGGTCATGGCGATGCCGAGTCCCTTCCACGTCACCTTGCGCGACAGCGCCTCGCGAAATGTGGCTTTCTCCTTTTTACTGTCTGTGGCCATGGCAGCCATATCGCCGCTAACATCCGCATCGCCTCCACGCAGCCATTTCAGTGCCTTTTCTGCCTTCTCCGTTTTGCCCTTCTGCACAAGATATACGGGCGATTCGGGCATCCAAAAGAATAATAATAGGAACACAAGTGGCAAGATGCCGCACAATACGTTGACGAGGAATGGCGAACAAAAGGCGCCCACAATAAAGCCATAAAGAATGCCATGCACGATAAGCAGCTGGAAAAAGCAGCCCATAACGCCACGCAATTTGATCTCAGCTATTTCTGTGGTGTAGACGGGGGCCATAACACAAAAGGCGCCACCGCAGGCACCCACAACGAATCGCCCAATATATAGCATGAATGTTTTTTGCGCTGCAATTATGCATCCCCAGCCGAGAAAATATGGCAGCGTTATTAGCAACATGATTAGACGGCGTCCAAATGCGCCAATCAATATGCCAACGGGCACGCACATGCAGGCGGCTCCAAAGTTTAACATCGAACTGATCCAACTCCATTCGTCCGAGCTGGGTGCAAAACTGTATGCCGCACCCGATGTAACCGGCTGCTCCATGGGGCCGGACCAGCCAATTGAGGCGCCCAGGCAAAAGGCACCGAAGGCCGCTGCCAGGCCGGCCAAAAATTGCTTTATGACGCCCATTCCAGTACAGGATATACAATTGTTTTATAGTATTCCTCTTAAAATCAGATCAATTTTTTAATTTTAAGATTAATTAAAGAAACAAGTCCGTATTTAAAAGTATGGAACCAAATTTTGAACTCTTCTAAGTAATACTGGACTAATTCGAAAATTTCGGGCCCAGGTAAAAATGGCACACAAACAAAAGTTAATATGATGCTCGAAACTTAGATGTAACAACCCCTAACCATACAATATATAGAAGCTTCAAATGTTAAAATAATCGAAACATGCATTTTTAATGCCAGCGAGCCCCATGAGCGACCATTTTGTTGTGTTTTATAATAGTAATATAAATCTGTTTATTACTCAATGACTCAATGCTAATGTACCTTGTTGGTGTTTAAAAAACCACAAGACAGTCGCAAGCACTCATGGGGCTCACTCGCAGTAAGAATTCTTGTTTCGATCATTTTAACATTTGGGGCATCTATAAGACATTCAAATGCAGATCGATTCTGAACAGAACACACATTTATATCCCTTATAATGACAAACGGCAGGACGCCGAGGCCCAAGCCAAAGAAGAACGCAGCACATGCTGGTCAGGGAATGCAAATAGTCCACTTTGTTATCCATAAGATTTAAGTACATGGCGTGCAGTGCTCAACTGCAAAAAAGCATTTAAACTGTTTCCGCGCAACCAGCGTAGCGATCGTAACGCCTCCTCCTTCCGGTTCTTGAGCAAATAATACACTGACGACTCCGGCATCCAGATGAAGGTCACCAGAAATATCGCTGGCAATATGACGCAACTGTAATACAGGATGTCCGAAAAGGCGCCCATTATATATGCATAAACGATGCCCAGCACAAAGAAAATCATAAAGAAATTGCCAAGGTATCCTTTTAGATCCACTTGGGCAACTTCTGAACAGTACATGGGTATCGTTATAAAATAGCAACCACCGCAGAATCCTTGCAAGAAACGCCCTGCCATTAGCATATACCGACTTTTAGAAAATATTAGAAGTGCCCATCCTCCCAAAAATGGTGGCACCATCAACAACGAAATAAGCTTGCGACCCATACCATTGGCCAATAGTCCTAGTGGTATTGCCATAAAGCTGGAGCCCAAGCTGGACAGAGCGCAAACCCAGGCGTATTCAGCTTGACTCACTGCAAAGCCATATAGTTTTTTCTCCGTAACCTCGTGCTGTGCCGGCACTGACCAAGCCACCGTGGCACCTTCACTCAGTGCGCCAAGTGATGCAAAAAATGCAGCTATGTATTGATTTTGGCCAAAGGGTCTGTACCAGAAACTGGACATAATTTAAGTTAAAATTGAAAACAACAAACACATAACTTTCAATTTAAAAATTGTATATTCACCACAAACAAGTCGAGCTCAAATAGGGCTGCCACATTGGTTGTAGATTGCGCGCAGCCAACTTCACGTGAGTACTGGCAGCATTGTTTTGTTATTGCATTGTTTTCTTTGTGTCGTATTATATATATTTGTTTCTGAGTCATCGTAAATTGAATGTATCATAAAAATTAAACTGTATTGCATTGTCATACGACCAGTATACACTTAAAATCAAAGCTGCAAACATGTCGCTTGTAACTGACGAGGAGTGGGCCCAGTTCAAGGTAATGTTTGTAAACAAAACAGTGCATTGGTCTAGTTGACGCCTCTTTTTTTTTTATATTAGGCTACCCACAAAAAGAATTACGACGGAGATGAAGAGCAAATGCGTCGTTCCCTCTACGAAAAAGCTAAAGCAAAAGTAGAGGAACACAACAAGAAATTTGAAAGCGGCGAGGTTACATGGAAAATGGGCATTAACAACATGTCGGACTTTACTCCTGATGAGTACGCAAATAGGTGTGGCTCAAGACCATCCAAATAACGGGATGCATTTAAAAAAATCTCATGAATCCAACGTTCAAATGAAATTAAGACATATTTTATAATCATGAACTTATTCTTTTATGTAAATTTTACTTACCTTATACAAAATAAACAGCTGTAAACGGCAACTGCTTTTTACTCTACTGGTCACACTGTAAACGGACAACTGTTGATAGTTTGATAAAAAAAAATGATGATGATTGATGACATGCAGTCGCATTTTGCGTGATAAGAATTATAAATTTTACAGGTGGTCTTAATTAGAGCCGCTGAGAATAACGCCTCTTATTGCATTCAACAATTGCCAAAGTATCGATACCAGCAGCTAGACCGATAAAAATAAGTATGGAGCCCTGGTCTGACATGTATTTAACAGTTTTCCTAACTCGGGCCACACTGCAGTCGACATAACTTTTAAAAGTTTGTAAACTTTTTCATTTTGGAACACATAGACACAAACACGTATAGATTTTGTTTTCATTTTTTATTAATTAACGTTAGTTTTCTGTTGCGCGTACACATTGAACTAAAGTGAATCTTCCATTGCAGACACAGCGGAGCAGCAGCAACCTCAAAAATGTACCGAATTATGCGTGTGCCATCGATTTTGGCCAAAAATGCAGTCACGTCAATGGTAGGTAGCTGTGGCTGTGGCCCAAACGCACTACAATTAAATTACACAATCAAGAATGCTGCGCATTTACGTCGACAGCTAACCAAATCCACACAAAGTTTGTGTTTGCGACTTTGTCGGCGCAGGCGAAAAGAAGTGCGAACAAAACGCAGTCCGCGCGAGTTCCGTGGCGGTGTTATGTAATTTGTTAAATTTTGGCCGAGACGAATGACTGCAGCAAAGTGTTCTCTGGCATTGCGTAAACCCAAAACATGCACCAGTTGGTCTTGATTTCACTGCAGTTGTCATTAGCCAAGCCCAATTTGTGAATGCAGCTAATGTACAGAGGTTATGTTGCACGCAGCGCCCAATGCCGCTGAACCCCCTCCCCTAGCGTCTGGTTTGGCCAACAAATCGGTATTAAAATTCGGCACTTTGATAGGCGTTGTCGTGTTTTGCGTTATTTAGGCGCTTTGCCGAGCTGATAAGCCAGCACATTCAATGCCCACATGGGAGAGAGGCGCGGCCACTATTCTACAGCTGATTATACAATGCAAATTATTGATATGAGCTATACTTTATATAGCATTTATTGCATAAGCAGCTAAACGTTAATCTGTGTGCAATTTCAAGCGCCGCTTTAACTGATAAACGCCAGACATTTATCAACACTTGTCATGGGAATCTTTCCAGGCTGCGGCCAATGGCGTGTGCCGCTCTCTCCTTAGTCTGCATAAACAAATATATAAATGTATAATGCACACGAACGTATATATGTACATATGTACATGCATGTGTTAATTGGCGGTGTTTTTGCAAAACAAAATAGAAAGTCACCTTATCTCCATTAACACTTTCAGCTTTGATAATGCGGTTATTTCACGAGCAGAAATAGTTGGAAGTTCTATAAGCAGCAATAAATATAAATGTTAAGTGTTGCCCTATGTACATAAAACATATACACTAAAACTGGCATCTAGTATTTGCCCAGACGGGCTTGCCCTAGCCAGTGATGCGAAATACGCTTGCGTTTGTTTAAATCTGGCTTTAGATTGACTACAAATTGAAATACAGCGAATTGTGGGAATTCTGTTTAAGATTAGAAAAGAAGATGTCTCCAACCGCTCTAAACGCAACTAAAATTGTATTTTCGTGTATTGCCAAATTGCAATATAACTGTAATCTGGAGACAGCTTCATTATTGTTTTATCAATTTAGAATAGTTGGCAACACTGACCATATCTCTATTATATTCATTTTTCTGGTAGTTATCAGCAGCTTGGGGCAAGACTTGGCATTGCTTACCCACTAAATAATACAAATTAAAAACAGCTTGTGATGCAGCTACATATGTGAATGCGTTCATTAAATTGACAGCTGCTGTTTGCCAGACAAATTAAAAATTGAAGGACAGAGGTTATTTATCAAATAGCGTTCCGGCTAAGCAGCTGATCGTAAATTGCGGCTATTAAAATGTTTGGGTTTCACAAATCGTGTGACTAATTGCTCTTATCTCCGCAACAACAATAAAACACGCTTTATTAAATATAATCAATATGCAATTTGTCAATTGCAGCAGCGTGTCGCAACAGTTGCTGCCGCGTCGCCGCATCAGCGCAGCTATCACATAACGCCCGGTCAGCAACAGGCGAAATCGGCGAATCCGGATGCCATTTCGAAGCAATATCCGGTTGTAGATCATGCCTACGATGCAATTGTTGTGGGCGCCGGCGGATCTGGGCTGCGTGCAGCCTTTGGCCTGGTCGCTGAAGGCTTTCGCACAGCTGTCATCACGAAACTGTTTCCCACACGCTCGCACACGATTGCCGCCCAGGGCGGCATCAACGCGGCGCTAGGCAACATGGAGCAAGATGATTGGAAATGGCACATGTATGATACGATCAAGGGCAGCGATTGGCTGGGCGATCAGGACGCCATACACTATATGACACGCGAGGCACCCAAGGCTGTCATCGAGCTGGAGAACTATGGCATGCCCTTCTCGCGCACCCAGGACGGCAAGATCTATCAGCGCGCCTTCGGTGGCCAGAGTCTGAAGTTTGGCAAGGGTGGTCAGGCGCACAGATGTTGCGCTGTTGCGGATCGTACGGGTCACTCCCTGCTCCACACACTTTACGGACAGTCGTTGAGCTACGATTGCCATTACTTTGTCGAGTACTTTGCGCTGGACTTGATCTTTGAGAATGGCGAGTGTCGTGGTGTGCTGGCCATCAATCTGGAGGATGGCAGCCTGCATCGCTTCCGTGCCCAGAATACGGTTGTGGCTACAGGCGGCTATGGACGCGCCTTCTTCTCGTGCACATCAGCGCATACGTGCACCGGTGATGGCACCGCTTTGGTGGCGCGCCAGGGTCTGCCCTCGCAGGATCTGGAGTTTGTGCAGTTCCATCCCACGGGCATCTATGGCGCCGGCTGTCTCATAACTGAGGGTTGCCGCGGCGAGGGTGGTTATCTAATCAATTCCAAGGGCGAACGTTTCATGGAGCGCTATGCGCCCGTCGCCAAGGATCTGGCCTCGCGTGATGTTGTCTCCCGATCCATCACTATTGAGGTAATGGAGGGCCGCGGCGTGGGACCCGAAAAGGATCATGTATTCCTGCAACTGCACCATTTGCCGCCCAAACAGTTGGCCGAAAGGCTGCCTGGCATCTCCGAGACGGCCATGATCTTTGCCGGCGTCGATGTCACACGCGAACCCATCCCCGTGCTGCCCACTGTGCACTATAATATGGGCGGCATTCCAACCAATTATCGTGGCCAGGTGCTAACCATTGATAAAGATGGCAACGATAAGATTGTGCCCGGCCTATATGCGGCTGGTGAAGCGGCCTGCAGTTCGGTTCATGGTGCCAACCGGCTGGGTGCCAACTCTCTGCTGGATCTTGTTGTCTTTGGACGCGCCTGCGCCAAAACCATTGCCGAGGAGAACAAACCAGGTGCACCGGCGCCCACGGTTAAGGATGTGAGTGACCTACAAATAATATCTTAATTCGGAATTTCAATATCTTTTGCAATCCTTTGTAGAATGCTGGCGAGTTCTCAGTGGCCAATTTAGATAAGCTGCGCCACGCCAATGGTAAGATCACCACCGCCGATCTGCGTCTTAAGATGCAGCGATGCATGCAGAATCATGCGGCTGTATTCCGCGATGGACCCATATTGGAAAAGGGCGTGCGCGAAATGAAGGAGATCTACAAGCTATTCAAGGACGTCAAGGTTATCGACAAGTGCGTAAAACCCTTAATACTTTGCGTTAAATTATAATGTATTAATGGTTTTACTATCTACCTCAGATCGCTTGTGTGGAACTCGGATCTGATTGAAACACTGGAGCTGCAGAATCTGCTGGCCAATGCACAGATGACCATTGTGGGCGCCGAGGCGCGCAAGGAATCACGTGGCGCACACGCACGCGAAGATTTTAAAGTGCGCCTCGATGAATACGTAAGTAACAAAACAACAAATGATATTGTGTTATGTTGACACGTGCCTTGTAAATATTTACAATGAAGGCTGCAGTGTAATAATAGTATATATCAAGTTAAATTCCAACTAATGCTTGCTTATGTATATTACAGGACTACAGCAAGCCCATAGAAAACCAGGAGAAGAAGCCCATCGAGCAACATTGGCGCAAGCACACGCTCGCCTGGGTGTGTACCGATGAAGGCGACGTCGATCTTAAATACAGACCTGTTATCGATCACACGCTGGACAATGAGGTGGAGACAGTGCCACCAGCAATTCGCTCCTACTAGAAGAAGACCTCTCATATTCACACACACACACACACACACACGAAAAGAAAAAATTACACAAACACTCGCATGTTTACTTAACAGTGGGCAGGCGTACTGTGTTGTTGGTGCAAAAATTCGCGAGTCGCAATTATTTATACATTTTATGCTGCTGCTTTCTGCCAAATTTTGCACAGATTTGTTCGAAAACCCAAGTCAAAATTCTTGAAACGCTTCTAACTTAGATAGGCTCTACCAGTGCCCTCCACAATAACACAAATAACTTTTATTGTATTTTAATTTGAAATTCTGTTTTTATTTAAAAAATGTGCAAAATTTAGTCAAAGGAATTTGCGACAATGACGACGACGCCTTTTCTGTAAAAAAAAAAAAAAAAATAAAAACATCAGGAATAATAATTTTCTAGTATTTGTTAAACTTATTAAATTATTGAAACAAAAATATATATATAAAAACAAAACAAATTGCTAGAAATAACATTTTTGAACACAAAGTTTGCTTAAATATTGGCGGGAAAGCAAAAAACAAAATGTATAAAATCTCAGGCTCATTTAGGAAAGATCATAAAAATGGACAATCAATTTTCTATGTTTTGTACAAGTAGGAAAATTTGCAACTAGCCTGATATTATAAATACAAAGAAAATGAAAAAAAAAAGAACTTAGTTAAGATTTCTCGAGGGGAATTGCGTCAATGTCAGCCCTGAAAGACATGCACTTGCTCTGGCTTCAGATTTAGTTCCTTCAAGCTGTCCAGCGCGGCTGTGTTGAAGCCTGTAGGCCCACACACAGCCACATAGCTGAAAGACTCGGAATGCTGTTTATTAAAGAAAGGCGCCAACAGCTCCTGGCAGATGCGGCCGCATTGGACTGGCTGCTCCGCCTGCGATAAAATGTATTTGCACGTGAAACGCTCATCGGCGTCCTGTAGGGCCCGCAACTTATCCCGCAGCCATATATCCGAGTTTGTCTTATTGAAGTAAAGCAGCTGCAGACGTTCGCTGTGGGCAAAGCAAAAATAAATACAAGCATGATAAATAGCTGAAAAAAAAAACCGTGACTCACAGGCGATTCGTGTGGCGCCTAAGCAGCGGCCGCAGAAGACTTAAAATGGGTGTGATGCCGCTGCCTGCGGCCAAGAGCAAGATGTTGCGATGTGGCTCCAGTGCGGACAGCGCAAAGCTACCACGCGGCAAACTCAGTCGAACAGTGGCGCCTGGTTGCAGCTGATGCAACTGGCTGGACACTGCACCATTCTCATAAAACTTGACAAGAAAGTCCTGCCTGATGCCTGGACTTGAGTCTGTTTCTATTTGAGCGCTGCTGGAAGGCAGGCAATTGTGGGGCACGGGTGTATAGCTGCGCTCCAGCAGCTGACCATTATGTGGCACTTCAATGTCCAGATGATAGCCCACTGGCACATGCATGAGCACCTCCTCTTTGACGCTCTGCAGACTCAGCTCAAAGGAGTCGTGATTAAAGTTATCGCAGTGTAACACTTCATATTCATAGTGTTCCTCACTTGGTGCCTTCAGCTTGTCAAGCTGCTGGCTGCCATATGTTGTCCAGGGCTCTGCTACTTGCTTGCTGAGCACCACTTCAATTTTACCTGTTTCATGACCAACACGCACAGCCTTTGGAGGCCAAACGACGGCGTCGCTGAGCTTAAAATCGAAGACATGCCAACTGCTTGCCAGTTGTACGCACAGCTCCAGGGCGTCGGCAGCGGCCTTGCGCTTCAGCAGCATCCCAGGATTAGCCATGCGTCGCGTATAGAAGCAGAGTGTCAATTCGCTACGCTGTTGTATCCAATCGAAACGCGGTACAAGTTCCGCTGGCGCCGGCGGCGGTCGAATTACCACCTTTTCCACTTTGGCAGCAACGTTTTCTTTCAGCGGACCCACATAGCACTTGCCGAGCAGTTGGGGATAGTTGACCCAGGCGTGCACTTCGTCAAATAGTTTGGTAGCATCGCGCCCGACACCGCGCATCAGCTCATCCACACCGCCCGGATGAAAGTCCATGTATCGTGTCACATTAAATACCTTGCCCCGTATGGCCATCCAGGCGTCATTGATTTGATTGTGCTTGGCTAGCTCGGCCCGGCTAACTGGTACAACGCGTCCACCGGTGCCAGAGAGATCAGCGCCCGAATTGCATAAGCGTACCCAGCTCATCAAGGAGTAACCAGGCTTGAGGGCGCATTTATTGCGCGGATTGCCCGTTGCCGAGCCCGAGCCTGTGTTATTGGAGCCTACATTCAATTTCTGTTGCGCCGAGCTCGGCAGCTGCAAATTGCTGATGGACAATGCAGCCACAGCTGGCGGTTTGAGCGGCGCTTTATCCATTGATGTGGGTGGCTTCAAATCCGAATCGGCCATGGTGCAGTTTAATAATTTTGGATCAACAGCTGAAATCGGATTAATCGATTAGTTAACTAAATCAGCTGCTTGACATCGATAACATTGATGTGCTAGGCAGGTGTGATATCGATAACAAAAGTTTACTAAATCGCTTTAAATTGTAAAAACCCAACAATGTGTTTAATTGCATTCAGCATAAAAATCGTTGCCATATCACATTTACACATATATAAATTAATATAAAGGTTTAGCTTTTCCACATTTCACATAGCAAAAAGTTTCGTTAACATTGTACTGCAAGCTGTGTACCAGCCTAAATTCTTGCCAGTGCACAACAAACCAGCTCCGTTTTGTCAGTTTTCAACGAGTCGGTCAGCTGTTCGGGTCGTTGTAATTGCGGGTAATATTCCTGTCGCCTGACCATCTAATTTTGTGTATGCATTTTCAATTGCTATAAGCCGAATGCCGTGTTCATTTTGTTCGAAAAAAAAATAACGACAATAAGCAATTTAAGTGTCATTATTTGTGCGACTCAGCACGCATAGAGAATAATTAGTTTGTATGTGTGTATGTGCAGTGCTCAATGGAATGACAACTATAAATTGGCGCATTACTTGACGCCTCATTGGCGAACCGGTTCCATGTAAAATGAGTGAAACACTGTGCAAAAATTGTTTTCTGTGCAATGTAATGCATAATTATGACAACAACCGCACATACATATATGTGTGTACGTGTGTGCGTGTGTACGTGAATGCGTGTTTGTTTGTATTTTACATATAGGGCGTGCAATTGCTGCAGTTGACATCAACAGGCTGCTTGTGGTTTTTGTGCAGCATTACATTACTACACATATGAATTTGTAATCCTTTTACAATATCTTTTTTTTTGTTGTTAGCATGATGTCATCAAGCGAGCGCTTGCCGGTTGTTTCGTTTGCTTTGCCACCCTGCCGCACAAATACTCACACACATTTGCACACCCACACAAATAAATGCTCCATTCATTTTACTATTGAATCCACTAGCTGGCAACTGCGCCCGCGGATTCTCGAGCTTGACACTTAATTAGTTTTGAGCTCTTATACAGTTACTCTCTCTCCCTGTAGTTGCTCTCACGCAACAAGTGTTAATAACGTCTTAAAATGTGCCAATCATAAATCAAAATCTGACCTGCACGCACGTTTGATGACTTTGGCGGTAATCTTATCGGGCTAATTATCAGGTTTTTTTCCTGCTCCATGCTCCATATCTTTGCTTGATAATGTTTCAAACTTTGCCCAAATCAATTGCTAAATTTACTATTAGTAATTAGCAGTTGAATCATTTGTATGCTTACGCACATACATACATATGTACATATGTATGTATATGTGTTGCATTTCATTTGTTGCCATGTGTAAATTGAAGCGTGCCCATTCCCAGACTCGAGCAATTCAATTAAACTTATTAAGAAAACAAACATCGCTCGAACAAGTTGCGATATGCTGCCACAACAACAGATGATAAGAAATTGCGACAATAAAAATAATAAAATAATAACAACAACAACAGCAATAGTAGACGCTTGTTCAAGCTATGACCATGACAAACAATTACAAAATACCGACGCAATGTGTGGTGAGATAAGAAAGTGGCGAAAACACAGCCGGCGCCCTTCAACTTGACGAAACTTAGACGGAGAGAGAGAGAGTGAGAGAGAGAGAGAGAGATAGAAGAAGAGGCAGACAGGATAAGTAGCGGCATACGCTGTCTATGTATATACCCTGTCTGTACTTCTTCGTGGAAATAATTATTGTAATTAAAGCTTGTTTGAAAAAGTAATTTAAAAAAAAAATCAATATAATTTTACTAATAATTTGTATGTGCACAAAAAGCAAGTCTCAATTTATAAACAATTAATTCAAGTGCATTTGACACTTTAAACCCCATTAAATTTTACAAACGGTGTTTACAGGGCATACCCTAGATAAGCACTCGCGATTCGAGCATGACTAGTTCAAGTGTTATCACATTTTCGTTTTAAGTTATGGCTGCAGCTGCGGATCGTGAAATCGTCGCAACGATGAGTCATTTTTTGTGGTTTCCACATATCGTACATGCAGCTGCGGAGTGGGTGGCTATTCGTTCTCTCTCTCTCTCTCTCTCGCTCTCTCTCTCTCTCTCTCTTTGTGTCTGTAGCTGAATACGAATACGCTTTTATATGCCCATTCTTTGTCTTGTTATTGTTTGGACATTGATTTCTTTTCCCTCCATAATCTCTGTTGGTCGGCTATCATTTAAGCCCAAAGTAAACTCCGTCTGCTAATTCGACACCATTCATGGAGAACGATAAGATAATGTGCATGCAGCAGATATACATACATATAATCTCAACTCTACATATGCCAGCAAAATAATAAGCTGTATAGATTTTGTCGTTTGATGAACTTGGTTGAGTCGGCTTTTTATACCCTGAACCCATTAAAAATGGGTAAAAGGGGTATATTGTTTTTGTGCAAAATGTAAATGTATGTAGCAGGCAGAAGGAAGCATCTCCGACCCCATAAAGTATATATATTCTTGATCAGCATCAATAGCCGAGTCGATCTAGCCATGTCCGTCTGTCTTTCCTTCCGTCCGTCCGTCCTTCTGTCCATATGTATGAACGCAAGGATCTCAGAACCTATAAGAGCTAGAGACTTGGAATCTTAGCTGTGGCTCCCTTAGTGCCTACGCAGATCGAGTTTGTTTCCGATTATCGATAACTTACTCCGTTTCAAAGCAATCGATAAAAATCAATATCGCCAACCTGTTTTTTGAGCAAATTGGGTAAATATTAAGAGTTTGAATCACCAAACTTGATATCTTGCTTCAAGAATATTACATATATATATCAAGTATCTTTCATTTTATACATATCGCCAGCTCTCCGCTACCACCTCAAAGAGGGTTCAGGGTATTGCCTAGTCGGGAGCTCTCGACTGGAACCTGTTGTTTTTGTTTTTTCTATTTATCAGGCAATGCCACTTAGCCGATCCAATACGCTGGTCGCTCCCAAATTAGAAACTTGCGTGTCTAAAGTTAATTCTAACTTGACCAAAATGCTCGATTCCGTAAGCTCTATTCCATCATACAAACAAATGAAAACATTGATTTATTTTCTATACAATTTCATTAATTCGAAAATAGGCAACGCCCTACAAGATAATTAATTAGTTATAGAAAATCTGCTTCAGATGAACTTTAAGTGCTTTTAACAATCCTAGAGGCCGCTTCTAATTTCTGTACAAATCTATTTTCTGTGGGCTCTAATTTTATAGCGACTATACAATTAGCAATATTTTAGTTTGTATAGCTATGTAAATATACGTACGCTTCATTTCAAGCTTTACGCTTTATACATTTTCTGAAAAGTCATTCAAATACGTATTTATATGCCGTGCAAATGGAAAATTTTGCGTTCTTCAATTTTGCATTGCGTGTTTATGTGCATACCCTAAGTTTTTCCCCCAGCTTTTTTTATTTGCGTTTGTACATTTTATAAGTTAAATTCCCTATGAAATATATATTCCAACAAAGTCAATTTATAAGTAAAATAAATGCATGTCCTTGTTTCGCATACAACAGATTTAGTGCTGTTTTAATAAATAACTAGGTTTACTAAGTTAATAATTCATTTAGGGCCTATTGATGGTTGACTCTTTAAGGAAACCGAAACAAATTTGACGGAAGATATTTTGGCACTTATTACAGAGTATGTAGCAGGCGTTCCTCGTCAACTGGAGCAAACTTGTTATTGTTTATGATGGGCACTTTGGGAATCGTTTGCCAGTTCTGTACACTATATCCGTGGCCCGTCGAGCATTTAGTCATGTATCGTTTCCGATCTGCTGTGTGCAAAGTTTTGTGGTCCCAGACATCGTAAACTTGATAATGCATGACTCACGCCCGATCTGTTGGCTAACGTAACGTGGCGATATTTAAGTGGCTGGCAATTGATTTCTCAAAACTGTGCATGTTCAGTCCGCACATACGTATGTATAATTCATCAACACGCAGAAAGAATTCAAATTTCGAAATTTCTATTAAATGTGTCTATAAGAAATCAATTTATGTCAATAAATGTTAAGCGTATATTCATACGCAATATTAATGGCTAATAATAAGAAATCCAGTCCATAAAATAATCGAAATATGCATTCGCTTGCCTGTACCTATATACATGTGTACATATACGGCAGGTCTCCCCATCAGTAACGCATCCAAGAGAACAGGCCTTAAACAGGAAATAAACAAGTAAGAGGTTATAGTCGCGAGCGCCCGACTAGGGGATACCCTGAACCCTCTTCTTCCAACACCAAATGCATATATATATATATACTATTCAAGGATAAACATATCAAGTTTGATGACTCTAGCTCATAATATTTACCCAATTTGCTCAAAAAACAGGTTGTCGATATCGATTTTGATCGATTGCTTGGAAACGGAGTAAGTTATCGATTATCGGAAACAAACTCGATCTGCGTAAGCACTAGGAGGGCCTACAGCTAAGATTTCAAGTCTCTAGCTCTTATAGGTTCTGAGATCCTTGCGTTCATACATACGGACAGACGGACGGACGGACAGACAGACGGACATGCTGATCAAGAACATATATACTTTATGGGATCGGAGATGCCTCCTTCTGCCTGTTAAATACATTTACATTTTGCATAAATAAAATATACCCCTTTTACCCATTTTTAATGGTTTCAGGGTATAAAAAGTTTCATATCAGATTTGTAATACAATCAATATAAGATTCATGTGTGGTTCGTTCACTTAACCAAAGCAATGAATAATGGCATTCAATTAGTATGAATATTTATAGTTCTTTGTTGGTTTAGCTTTAATGCCATTTTGTGTCAATATTATTATCTTTTGATCTTTTTTTTATTTGCTAGAATTGTTATCACTGCGTATTGCAATTGTAGCATTAAAGTTTTTATTGAATTTCATTTAATTAAATTAATGTAGTTCTTGAAAAGCCATGGATTTTCAAGACTAACATTTGTTTATATGAAAACAACGCGCTGTTACTGTTACTGCACGGCCATGTTAAGCAGCTGTAAACAGACTGTAAAGTTTGTGTACTCGCATATATACGTATTTTTATTGCCTATCTGAACCAATGTACACACAGACCTTCATATACTATGTATTCATATTTGCAATTCGATAATAGAATGTGTTTCTGAGAATGTTTACATAAGATTGCTAAAGGAACATTTTGCCGAGCTATGCCTGAACGCATTCTAGACCCATGTTTATCCGATTAAGATTTCTTGAGTTTTTGCCAAGAATTGTATTCCTATATTTTTTATATCTTTCCCTCGGCAGGGAAACAACACATGGGCGAGACTAAGAACAGGAAAAGGAATACAATCAAAAACATCAATTGCTAACAATATATATAGCCCTTGCATCACATTCCATATCAGACGACGTCATGCCGCAGAAGCAATTGCAGCCGGAGAAGGTGCCGCTGGGACGCACCATTGGCGCCTTCCTGTTTGGCCTGCTGCAGTCCTTCTTTCGTTTCGTCTTCCGTTTGATCTATGGCGTCAGCGGGGATCGCATGCCGGCCATAACGGATCCCATACTCCTCGAATCGGCCACATCGCTGGCAACCAAAATTCGCAACCAAGAGGTGAGACACTTACTTTCCTACTCCTTGCACTGGCCACTAATGCACGCATTCTTTTCACAGCTAAGCAGCGTTCAGGTTCTAGAATCGTTTATACGTCGCGTTAGGGAAGTGAATCCTTTGCTCAATTGCGTGGTGGACGAGCGCTACGATGAGGCTTTAAAAGAAGCCGCCGCTGCCGATGCGCTTATCAAGTCCGGACAGTACACAGTGGATCAATTGGCGGAGCTGAAGCCATTTTTGGGTGTGCCTATTACAACAAAGGACTGCATATCGGTTAAGGGTGAGCCTTCAACTATAAATTTGCATATATCAATGTACTCTAACAATGCTATAATTTCCCCTCCAGGCATGCTGCATACGGCTGGCCTTTATTCGCGTCGCGAGTTGCGCGCCGAAAAGGATGCGGATGCGATGGCATTGATGCGCAAAGCGGGCGCTATTCCTTTTGCGCTGACCAATGTGTCGGAGGTGTGCATGTGGTGGGAGAGCAACAATACAGTGCATGGTAGGACGCGCAATGCATACGACACGAATCGCATTGTGGGCGGCTCCAGCGGCGGCGAGGGTTGCGTCCAGTCGGCCGCTGCCTCACCCTTCGGCCTAGGCTCAGACATTGGCGGTTCGATACGCATGCCAGCGTTCTTCAATGGCATATTTGGACACAAGCCGAGCAAGCTGATCGTTTCGAATAAGGGCCAGTTCCCAACACCATTCACTGCGGAGCAGAACTCATTTCTGGGCCTGGGTCCCATGTCACGCTTTGCTGAGGATCTGCGACCCATGCTGCAAATTATGGCCGGCGAGAAAGCGGAGCTGCTACAACTCAACAAGCCCGTGGTGCTGGAGAAAATGAAATTCTTTTATCAGGAGTCTGATGGCGGTGGTCGCATGGTCTCCGCGGTGGATGCTGATCTGCGCCAGGCCATGCACCGTGTTGTGGAGCATTTAAGCAAGAAGTTTGGCGCCGAACAGGTGGAGCGCGTTCAGCTGCCACAGATACGACAATCGGCGGCCATTTGGTTTGCCAACATGCGCGATGATTCCGGCCATGGCTTTAGCTTTCAACTGGGCGATCTGCGCTACGATATCAACACCTACTTGGAGCTGCTGAAGTGGCTGGTTGGTGCCTCCAAGCATACGTTCATTGGACTGACAACGGCGCTGATGGACAGTGCACAGTGCCAGCACGGCTCGTCCAAGTACAAGCATCTGGTGGCCAAGCGGGACGAACTGCGCGCCACAATGCAGCAGCTCCTGGGCGACAATGGCGTGCTCATCTATCCCACGCATCCCACTGTGGCTCCCTATCACAATGAGCCCATTCTGCGCCCCATTAACTTTTCCTATACGGGCATTGTGAATGTGCTGGGCTTTCCAGCCACCGCTGTGCCGCTGGGCCTGGGCAGCGAGGGTTTGCCGCTGGGCGTCCAGGTCATCGCCAATTTCAACGAAGATCGGCTATGCCTGGCCGTTGCCGAGGAGCTGGAGCGTGCCTTTGGCGGCTGGCAGCGTCCCGAGGTGCGGTTGTGAAGCCGTTCTGTCTTAAACCATACACAAACATACACAACCGAGTGTATAGCTTTTAGTAGTAGGAAATTGTATCCTGGGCCCCGCAAATAACCCACCCACCACAAACCACTTACCATCGGCTCGTTAATTAACTTTATATATACAGCCCGGTATACACAATGTTTGTAATTGTTGCACGAATTGTGAAACGAACCATCAGCATGTCCTGTGTCCGCATATGTGTATGTATGTGCATGTTAGTGCCTCGTAATATCAAAATTTCGATGTGGTTTTAATTGCTATTATATTACTTTGTATACAATATGTTTTTAATCGTAAATTTAGCAGTAATCTAAGCTCACATTTGATTTTGCATTTAAAATAAAATTTGTTAAACAAGTGAAAAGACGGCTTTAACCATTTTTTTGTTTTGTGCACAATCTGGTTTGGCAAAACTGTGACCAGCATATTTCGCATGCAGTGCAGTTTGTTAGGATCAGCGTACCTGGCATAAAACGTGGCAGCCTGGTCGCCCGGTGAATCCGAACGGAGGAATGTTAATTGACATTAACATAACATAGGCTTAACATTACAACGGTAAGTTTGAACTGCAGTTTCGGAGTCGCTGAAAAATTTCTATTACAAACGAAAAATATCACGTATCCTATACATTGCTTGTAAAATGTTGCCAAATGACAGAAAGATTTTAAGGTTTAACAATTACAACACATAAGCAGCCAAAACACTAAATTACAAAATTGTAAAACCTTTTCGTACACTTTCAGGCAACACGCACGTCACAATCAAAATCAGACTGTGCGCCGTATACATAATTCAGTCTCAACAAACACAACAACAAAATGAACAAAGCAGATCCCATATCGCTCAGTTTCCACGACTCTTGTCTGCGGATGTCCGACGTCCAACTGCTGCATGGCCCACGCTGGCTGAACGATCAGGCACTTAGCTCGATTAGTTAACACCAATAACTATATATATTTATCTATTGTCTCGCAGATTTTGAGCTTCTTTTACGAGTATCTGTCGCATGTGAAGTACAAGAACAACAACGATCTGTACTTTATAGCGCCGGAGGTGACACAGTGCATGAAGTATATGGATGACTCGGAGCTGGCGCTGCTCCTGAACAAGAATAACGCTGTCTACAAACCATTTATTTTCTTTGCGCTCAACGACAATGGAGCCACTGAAGAGGGAGGCACCCATTGGTCGCTGCTGGTGCTCTCTCGGCCAGAGCAGACGTTCTTTCACTTTGACTCCTATGGGAACAGCAATACGGCAACCTCCATAAAGCTGATGAACAAGGTAAAGGGTATGCTGGGCATGCGTTTGGCCCAGTTCCGTCCTATGCGCTGCCTGCAACAGGCCAATGGCTACGACTGTGGCATTCATGTCATCTGCATGACCGATCATATAGCCGGTTATGTGAGTCACTACGGGATGATCGAGGGCCTACCCATATTGCACTTTGATACGGTGAAGGCCAAGCGAGCTGATCTGCTTAAGCTGATCCTGTCGTTGGGCGGCAGATGTTAACTTATCTATTTTGATTGCATTGTTTGAAATGAGCTCTTATAAAAGTAACCTATTGTAATACTAAATAACTAACTAAATACCGAATGCAGATCAGTGTGTGTAATAAGATCGATATGTTTACGCTTCATGATATTGATAGGGATTATATATATATTTGTTGAAATTATTGACTGCCCGATCTGGCTGGGAATATGATATTGATATTAATTGTGTTAATTTGATTAAATTATTGTTTGCCTGCTGTGGCTAAATTTAATAGATAATAATTTATTTGCCTCATTAGATATGTATATAGACCATATTAACTTGCTTTATTTATTTATATATTTTTGTGTATGATCAATTTTATGTTATGATCAATTGTTTCAATTTCTATTTACCATATCTGTCTGTATACACGATTCTCCTTTAGATCATATTAATTCGTTTTAATTATTGTAAGCCCAATCAGGTTGGACCCTGGTGCAAGACGAGCCCTTTTGAATTTTGTTTATTATGTTTATCAGAATATATTATTGTGTATAGATACAGTATATGATAAGAGCGCTTTGTATTTTGGTATATATAGTTTTAATATACATTTAGTTTGTAATTAGCGCTTCACAAAGTGTATTTATTCAACAGCAGATGAAATTGCAGCAGCAATATAGAAAACCCAAAAATGGAGATTATCATTTGGAACCAGCATCTCCGATCCACCTTATAGAGGCCGCACACCCAAAGGTTCAACTTCGAAGTGCACACATAGAGCACATAGGTATCCAGCTGCAAGTATAATATAGGATAGCTTTTAAGTAAATTATATTGTGGGTTCATTCATGAAATGATATTCACCTCCTTGAACCAATAGCCCTCGCTAAGGACATGATGTACCGCGCTCTGGAAACGTATCGTCTGATCGCACATGAAATTCCATAAGTAGAAATCCAGCAGGCGCATATTATAATTGACGGCGCCATAGACAAGCATATATATCGGGGACTGAACGCGGAAGCAGAAGAGTATGCCCCAATATCCATAGACTACACAAAATGCCAAATTGTCGAATCGGGTCGTCAGCAATAGCAGTCCATAGATCTTATTGATTCGCAGCGTGCAACATGTCAGCAGGCTGTGCAGTGACCGCAGTCGCTGCAACTCCTCCAGCTCGGCATTTGTAGGGTATCTCTGGCGCACACAGCTCAAAAAGCGCTCCAGCTCTGAATTAAGATACTGATAGCAATAGGCAATATCCCAAAGAGCGAGAAAATAGCGATGGATGGCCAAGGTGGGGATATTCATAGCATTCCCGAAAAAGAAGGCACAAATAATAGGCGTCCAGTCATTGACATCCGGCATCATCAGGCAGGATGTCATGCCGCTCAGGCACAAATACAGCAAACTGCCAAGTTTTAGCTGAAATAAATAGGCCAGAGAGCCGCAGTTAGCCTCTGTGTCTAGCACATTATGTACCTTCTGCTGGCCCTTCAATCTGTTCACAATTCTCTCCACTTCCAACAGAGCTTTATCCCGACTACCACGTGAGATTAGCGTATAGGCAATGGCCGCGTAGGATACCGTGTACAGTATGTATGTGGTAAATGTTATCAAATTGGGAAACCAATTAATTGACATTATGTACTGTGTCGAAAGCCAGAGTATCCCGGGCAGCAGTGAAAGCGTAAGGACATTCAGGACCAGCGCATAGGAGCGTGTCAGCCAGCTCTGGCGAAAACTGCCGGCCACCCGACGGTACGAGGTAACACCCACAAGGAGAGCATAGTTGTGATAGCACTGTAATAGCCACGGCCCGACCATTCTATACGGACTACAAAGCAAAACTGAATATTTTATATGGACTTCGTCGTAACTCGGCTCGTATTGGCTAATTAACAAAAGTGATGATATCTTGGGCAGCGCATCGCCTGATGAAAACTGATGTAACTAATAAGCATGGGGATTGATTTTCCACTACCACAGCACAATTATATTCGCCGGTTTTAATCATTCGCCTTTCCAGGAAGAGCAACTTCTAGTATAAAAAGGTCTTCTGGAAGTTCCCTCTTTGTATTTATAGCCTATCCTATTCCATGCGATTAAATGGGAAGACGCATCTCTTAATAAAGTATAAATTTATATTTAAGTATATTATATATATTAATAAGTATATTATATTCCTTATATTCGCTTTCTATATGTCGAATCTCAGCTTCGTTCCCACTGCAATAGCCGTTCTTCTGTCACATCTTAACACACATCTACAGTTCTTGGGCAAACAAACAGAAATATTATGCTGCCGTTTGTCCCCTTGGAGCCATGATAAATAAGAGTGCTTCGGCTTGGATAAACAAATATTTATTCGAAATCCAACTAAAAATACATGAGTCGCACTTCCTTCAAATGTGCTGGGATCGGTTTTGTCTCTTTTTCTAGTGCCAAGCACTGGGCCAGAGTGAACATTAAATTATACAAATTACTATTATAATAAATATCGCATTCACATGGAAGATTAGCTTGCGTTCAACGTTTGCCATCCACCACATAAGGCTTGCGTCGCACAGAACCTCACTCACCCGCTCTTTCACTCTCACAAGTTGTTTTAAGCGTATACGGTTGAATCGTATTCACAGTGCATTTTACAATTAGTAATGTTTTATGAAAGGTCACTTAGAGCTACAAAAATTATAACAAAGTATTTAATAGTTTAGTCCTTGCCGCCCAGTGAAAGGATCAGCTTGAGCAGCTCTGCCCTCTTGGCCTTCACCGTGTCAATGTGCAACGTGGGTAGGCCCTCGATCAACTCGTAGCGATTCACATAGTCCGCTATGTGATCGGTCATGCAGATGACATGAATGCCACAGTCGTAGCCATTGGCCTGTTGCAAGCAACGCATCGGACGAAACTTGGCCTGTCTTACGCCCAACAACTCCTTGACCTTTGTCATCAGTTCCATCGAGGGGCCCGTATTGTTATTGCCATAGGAGTCAAAGTGAAAGAACGTCTTCTCCGGTCGTGAGAGCACCAGCAGCGACCAATGGGTGCCACCTGCTTCAGTGGTTCCATTATCATTGAGCGCAAAGAATATGAATGGCTTGTTGACCGCATCGTGCCCGTCGAAGAGCATCTCCAGCTCGGAGTCATCCATATACTTCATGCACTGTGTCACCTCCGGCGCTATAAAGTACAGATCGTTGTTGTTCTTGTACTTCACATGCGACAGATACTCATAATAGAAGCTCAAAATCTGTAATAGCAATATGTATAAATATACATAGAAATTGGTATTAACTAATCGAGCTAAGTGCCTGATCGTTCAGCCAGCGTGGTCCGTGCAGCAGTTGGACGTCGGACATCCGCAGACAAGAGTCGTGGAAACTGAGCGATATGGGATCAGCTTTGCTCATCTTGTTGTGATTACTGCTGTTGTTGTTGTTGTTGTGGTTGAGTCTTCCAGCGTTGAGTCTTTGGATAGGCCGCCGCGCAGTCTGATTTTGATTCTGACGAGCGTGTTGCCTGCGAAAGGTATCAGAAAAAATGGTTGAATTGTTTAATTTCATGCATTCGTTTTGTTGCACCTTAATATCTTTCTGTCGTTTGGCAACATTTTACAAAAAATTTAATCGGTATGGGGATTTTCTTTTTTTCTCCTTTTTTTTGTAATGAAACACAACTGAAGCAAACTCCAGCGAACTACACACTCCGAACGTCGCCTTTCAAAGCCAACGTTGTTATGTTAGAGCTATGTTATGTTAATGTTAGTTGACATGTTCCCTTATGCTTGCGCCGGGCGACCAAGTTGCCACAGTTACTACACTTGCGAATTGAGGCGTAGTACGGTATAATAGGTATGCTGCTTAATACAACTGGTTGTAAGGCAAAATTCCAAAAATGAAGCGTTACAAATATTATTATAGAAAACCATTTTAAAAAGTTGCTTGGCATGCGTTATGGCATGATTTAAATTTTGTATTACAGATACTGCACAATATAATGATTGGCAAGTGTTGAATAAGCAGGCAAATGTGTTTCCCATATTCCGTGTACTTTGATTTGTATTGGAAGTTATTGTTAACTGCCTTAGAAATAGTTTTTGTCTTCCAATAAATGTATTAAAATAAAGAATAACAAAACAAAACGTAACCTTGCGGCATTATACGGCAGAATGAGCGTAGCACAACAAAGGCGAACAAGAAATGCGGCGAATTGGCCTAGCAAAAGAATGGGTATAAGAGGCAACACTTACCAATAAAGATGGCAGACTCAAGTTGAAATTTCTGCAGATTTCTTGGGGGATTGTTGGGCTTCCTGAATTTTAATGGGTTTATCATTTAAGACTTGCAAGTTAAATTCTTAAATAATTTGCGCCGACAAATACGTCTATAAAATTAATCAATATGAATTTAACACTAATGCGACTTGTACACTGCACTCTTGTTGGGAAATTGGTAGCAGCCAACTTAATGCATATTGAAAATTGCGCGCAGCCAACTTTAAGCAAGTTGGATATTGCGTGCAGCTAACTTCAAGTGAGGTGAATATTGTGCGCGGCGGCAGTATTCAAAAATGTTGTTGAAAGTATTTAAATCATATATGTTTTTAAAATATATTCGTAAAATTAGAAGCATGCGTTGCAGCATAGACTTTTGAAATTTTATAACAGGTTCGCTACTAAATTATAATTTTTTGTTCATCATGTCCGAGAATGAAGGAAGTCTTACTAGAAGAATTGCATTTGTCAATCCAAATGATTTGGACCTAACCGATTGCTGCCGAATCTGCAAATGTAGAGCAACTGTTGAAAATGGAATCAAATTGCGTCCACTCTTTAATGGCCGTCGTTTAACACGCATTATAGCCAATACGGTGCACATCGAGGTATTCCAGACAAATACCCAATATGGCTTGCATTAGTTATTGTTTTATTTTAATGCGCAGATTAAAGATGTTCCGGGCTTGCCACGATTTCTGTGCGAGAAGTGTTTGAACATTTTGAAAACCTTTTCCATTTTTCAAGTTGATTTCCGACGTTCCGAAGAGGAATTCAAGATGGCAATCGAGGCACGCAGGACCTATCAGATGGACACCTTAATTGAGTTTTCCACTGCCATCGAAATGGAAAAGCAAAGGGAAAACGATCAAAAAAACGCGGCACTTGTTACAAATTTCCTAAATAAGGCGAAGAAGACTAGTAAATCGAAATCGAAACTTCAAAATTGAATATTGAGCAACTAGTTAATATTGTTTGGCATTAACTTTTATGTGTTTAATGTTTGTGATTTGACAAACACTTATCATTTTTAATTTTTAATACACAATTTTTCAATAAATTCAACAACTAGGTTTGAAATTTTCAGGACACCTATTTTCCATTTGATGCACGTCACAATCATTAAAGGCTTCCTTCAAAGGCACCTCACAATCCGATTTCTTCCCATCGAAAGAGCTGCTACTTGTGTTTGGGAACAACATGGGCCCGTCGGCGGGCGACCATGCGCCGCTGCGAACCTGACTGTTGACCCATTTCAATTGCTTGTTAATCTGCAAAAATAAATAATACAAATAAATGCAAGGACAACCAATTTAAAATCTCACCATTTTTGTCAACTTTTTTTGTTTTTTGGCGCTGAACAAATTTGCTGCAAAGGAAAAAATATTTTCTGGCCGATTTTTAATAGCTTCCGTTACAATAACTCGTATTATAGCGCGTATCTGAAGTGAAAATCATATTTACATATGAGTACCATAATTAAAAGCATATTATTACCTCCGGATGTCGACTCAAATATGTCCAATCACCTTTGCGCAAATTTCTCGATATATTTTGAATGGTTTCATCAATTTGTTTTAAATCATCTTCGTTTGTGGCCTGATCCGGGTCCTCGTCAGTTTCAACCGAATCGGAATCATCATAGGCCTTTGACGCAAAGCGAATATTCATTATAATTTAATAAGCAGACAATTTTATATTCATCCAAATTATGTAATGTGTCTAACCAAACTATTTTGTTGCTTGTTAAACAGCAGCCTACCTTACAATACAAAAAAAAATTGTGTATTTATTTAATTACTACAAAAAAATTATAAAAAGGAAACCCAGCCCGTGACAATGCTTATTGCAGCATTGCCGTGACCAGGATTCGAACCTGGGTTACCACGGCCACAACGTGGGGTCCTAACCACTAGACGATCACGGCTACGCTGGGTTGTTGTGTGCCGCTCACTAAAACGCACTTTTCAGAGACATGCGCCGAAAAGCGTGCACACAACTCACAACGAACTGAAAATAATTTGGTTGAAGAAAAATAAACAAGTGCAGTGCGTGATTTAACATTTATACATATATATTTAACAGAATTATTAGTTTTTTACGCTCAACTAATTTTCCTTTATGCTTACGATAAAATTTGTTTGTACTTAACAATTATAGCTTTTCAGAATTAGTTTTTATTGTGACTTGCGGGCAACTTGTTGTAGATGTGTTTGGCGTATTTACTGTATTTGGGCGCTCCCTGCGCTGCTTGAGACGTTCTTCAAACTGTAACTTGAGCGCTTCAATGGGCGTGTTTAGTGCGAAATTGATGTCTGGCAGCTAAAAATAGTTATGATTTAATATTTGACGAAAAACTGCACACTTAGTGCATTCCTACCTGATAGGTGGCCAGCAAAAAATTACAACGCACTCGCTCATTAGCAATTCGCTGAACAATCGTCTGCACCTCTTCCGTGTTTACCATATTGCCAATGGCAAGTCTTAGGCTCTTGGTATCCTTTAAACGTTGGTCTTCTTTGGCAGATTTATTAACACCACTGTCGGTGGCCTCATCATCGAGCGGTATTGTCTCGAATTGTATTTCATTTTCGGCTGCATTACGAACTGTATGTTGCGTTTTTCTCGATCTATGTCTCACTTGTTTGCTGTTTGTATCTGTCGGAGGACAATTGCTAGATGCATCTGACGGTGAAAATCCAGATGTTCTGGTAGTGCTCGTCTCTGCTGAGCTGGGTACTGAGATTTTTCTTTGTTTTTCTGGCGTATGCTCGTTCATTTGACTATCGCGGGTTATTGATTTTGCCATAGCCGTTGCTGGTTCTGGCATATCGTCGTCGGAGTCTGGTATTTCAATGGAATTATACATGTTTTTCCACGTATTGGCGCTTCTTCTTCTTGCCGCGCAAAGTGGGGATGTTCATATCGTATAGTTATCTGTATCGATTAGTCGATACTTTCTGCATTAATTGGCGGCTTTATATTTAAAAATGTTGTGAAGACTTGATTTATTTGCGGTAATGCTTCGTTTTGTCTACTCTACAAAAGTCAACACCAAATAAGTCGGGTGTGGTATCTATTCCACGTAGTTTTTTCTCAAGGTTCCATTTCCAGCGGCGAAACTTAACTTTACAGAGTATTTTATTAATTAAAAGCAATTAAAAGTTGCCGATAACCTAGTAGCAGCACGATTGGCAGGTGTCGTGCAGCAACGATACTACTTTACGATGAATTTCCGATAATTATTAACTATCGTCAACACTTCGAGATGAGCTAATGAGAGCTGCTAACTATCGATAATGAATCATTATAAATATCGAATTTTCAATTTGGCGGAAGCTATTGTGTATTTAAAGTGTATGAAACTAAAATACCAAAACAACTGTTTGCATTTGTAAATGTAATTGTAAATTAAATTGAATATTTTGTAATCGATGTAAGCTATTAAATATTGTTGTATAATAAATTTCAAAAATAATAATATATATATAAAAATTGATATATTAATTATACTTATGTTTTACATTAGTAATATAATTTGAAGTCTAATTTTAAAACAAATTTATTAATTGACCAGCGTTTATAAATCGGTTTTAACCAGGCAACGTTATTTGATCAAATGCTTGCTCGTAGTTGAGCGATCGGTGAAGGAAGCGGGGCATAAGGTCCATTGATCTGTTTATTATGTGCCGCTGGATTTAAACAAAGCCATGGCCACAATTTCTGCAGAGTGCACAGGAGGTTATTCGTGAGGTTAATAATATATTCATAACTTACTCGCACTTATACGTCTGAACGCCAATGTGGAATTTATTCTGCTGGACGCTCAGACGCATCCAGTAAATGTTACCACAAATAACTAAAACATTTATGTTCGTCGTCTCCTTATGTCGTTATTGCCCTTTGCGTGTATGTCGTACACAATCCAGCAGAGCTTCTGTAATCCTGCGTACATGGTCATCTCCAAAATGCAAGTGAGAAAATTATCTGTTTTTGTAAATAAACTGATTGATACTTACTTACGGGTATCCCAGCAGAGAAGTGCATCATCTGATCGTGGCGGGTGCTGACATTTTATTTAAGACGTTTGGTCATATATATTCAACCTTGTTGTAATTGCTTGAGCATTTCCTATAAAAGAAGCTAAACTTTTATTTTTGTAAAATTATAATAATAATACCATATGTACGTCCCTTGATGCGCTTGCCAAAACAATGCGCATGTACATATGTATGCGTGCACATATGGTCACACTTTACACTGATTTTCTCACGCATACACTTGTACATTATTTTGCAAATAAGGTTTGACTGTATGTATACATGGGATACACCAATTGGAAATGATCATGCTAACGGACTAACTTACCAATGGATGTGTTAGAGAATTTACACTAACACAATCGTATTGTGCGTTGTATCTCCTACGAGTTCTTAGAAACGTACGTCTGCTTGTATGCATTTGCATGTTTGTAGTTTCTTTCATCTAGATCTATTCGCGAGTGCATGTTATTAGCTGGAAAATTAATTTGTTTAATAAAAAATGGACAAATGCAACAATTGTAAAATTTCTGCAGGTGCATTCTATTTAATAACACAAGATGAAGAGAAATTAATGTCTTGGTTAAGAGACCACGGACTTATTTTGAAATCTAAGAACTGTCCTGGCTGTGGCGAGCCCTGCAAATGTGTCCCATTGAAAGGCGATTTTTATTTTCGGTGTAGTCTGACGCACACTTTTGTAAAAAACAAAAAAATTACAAAAAAGTGTAATTTTGTACAAAGTGTGCGGGCGAACACGTTCTTCGCGGGATCTCGTCTGACTATTAGTAAAATTTGCCTTATTGTATATTACGAACTGATGGGAGTTGAACCCATTACTGCATTTTTAAAAAATGAGCTCTCATTGACTTATGAAACAATAGTCAATTGGCGGAATTATCTGCGAAAGTTTTCAAGATTGGGCTGCAGAGTTAAGCCTTGGAAAGCTTGGAGGAGAGGGCAAGGTAGTAGAAATAGACGAAAGCCTTGTTTCTAAAAGAAAAAATAATTGTGGGCGAATTATTCAAGGCCAATGGGTATTTGGTATTTATGAAAGGGATACCAAAAGGCTGTACATCGTTCCTGTCGAAAACCGCACCAAAAGCACGCTGCTGCGTATTATAAAAAAAAATCGCGGATGGGACAACGATCATTTCGGATTGTTGGTCTTCATACCGCTGTTTAAGCGATGAAGGTTTTAAGCACTTGACAGTGAACCACTCCATGAACTTTGTTGACCCAAATACAAAAGCGCATACCCAAAATATTGAAAGAAAATGGAGGGACATGAAGGATAACATTCCGAAATATGGGCGTTCAAAAAACACCTAACTGGATATCTAGCGGCCTACTTTTTAAATCGCACTATCCAAACCACATGGATAGATTCCATCATGCTTTTGCAGCCATTGCAAAACTCTACAATCCCCATTGTGGCAGAGCGAACATTAATCTAGACTGCACATATCAAGATGTAAGTATTTTATTTTTAAGAATAGTCTTCGTAATATTTTTAAATTCAATTAAAGAAAGTACTTATTAAACAATTTTTTGTTACAGTATGAAGACGAGCTGGAAGATCTCTGCGAAATGCGCATAGAAAGAAGAAAAATTAGGCCATAATTTCGGTAAGTTCCCTAAAAAGCTCGCATAGCATTTTAATTAAATTTTCTTCAATTTCAGTATTAACACGAACAAATATTTTCGAATGCGCTGTCCTTAATGGCTCAACAACGTTTTTAGATTTTCAAAACAAAAATTATGAAAAAATAAAAGTTGATTTAGATATAATTATAAAATAATCGTAACATCTTGTTTTAATTCCGATCATCAGTTAAATTAATTGATGCAAATGATACAGTCAAACCTTATTTGCAAAATAATGTACAAGTGTATGCGTGAGAAAATCAGTGTAAAGTGTGACCATATGTGCACGCATACATATGTACATGCGCATTGTTTTGGCAAGCGCATCAAGGGACGTACATATGGTATTATTATTATAATTTTACAAAAATAAAAGTTTAGCTTCTTTTATAGGAAATGCACAAGCAATTACAACAAGGTTGAATATATATGACCAAACGTCTTAAATAAAATGTCAGCACCCGCCACGATCAGATGATGCACTTCTCTGCTGGGATACCCGTAAGTAAGTATCAATCAGTTTATTTACAAAAACAGATAATTTTCTCACTTGCATTTTGGAGATGACCATGTCACGCAGGATTACAGAAGCTCTGCTGGATTGTGTACGACATACACGCAAAGGGCAATAACGACATAAGGGACGACGAACATAAATGTTTTAGTTATTTGTGGTAACATTTACTGGATGCGTCTGAGCGTCCAGCAGAATAAATTCCACATTGGCGTTCAGACGTATAAGTGCGAGTAAGTTATGAATATATTATTAACCTCACGAATAACCTCCTGTGCACTCTGCAGAAATTGTGGCCATGGCTTGTTTAAATCCAGCGGCACATAATAAACAGATCAATGGACCTTATGCCCCGCTTCCTTCACCGATCGCTCAACTACGAGCAACCATTTGATCAAATAACGTTGCCTGGTTAAAACCGATTTATAAACGCTGGTCAATTAATAAATTTGTTTTAAAATTAGACTTCAAATTATATTACTAATGTAAAACATAAGTATAATTAATATATCAATTTTTATATATATATTATTATTTTTGAAATTTATTATACAACAATATTTAATAGCTTACATCGATTACAAAATATTCAATTTAATTTACAATTACATTTACAAATGCAAACAGTTGTTTTGGTATTTTAGTTTCATACACTTTAAATACACAATAGCTTCCGCCAAATTGAAAATTCGATATTTATAATGATTCATTATCGATAGTTAGCAGCTCTCATTAGCTCATCTCGAAGTGTTGACGATAGTTAATAATTATCGGAAATTCATCGTAAAGTAGTATCGTTGCTGCACGACACCTGCCAATCGTGCTGCTACTAGGTTATCGGCAACTTTTAATTGCTTTTAATTAATAAAATACTCTGTAAAGTTAAGTTTCGCCGCTGGAAATGGAACCTTGAGAAAAAACTACGTGGAATAGATACCACACCCGACTTATTTGGTGTTGACTTTTGTAGAGTAGACAAAACGAAGCATTACCTTATTTGCAACTAAGGAATGGTATAGATTTATTATTTTATTAGACATACACCTGATATGGTCGTTATGGCCTTATAAAACATTTCGTTACTAGTTTGCTTATTAGGACTCAATATAAATAAAATTCAATTTTAAACCAAAATTTTTATTGAATCATTTGTAAAACTCGATACACTAACGCACGCACTGATAATTTTTTGTGGCGTTTATTTAGATCATTTTTAACTCGATACATTTAATACAAACTACAAGTGCTTGCTGTGGTGTTATCGATATTGATATTGCTATAAGGCGAGTGATGCCATACTTTCTGCTAATAAGCAAAACATATCGATTCTGTGACACCACTGCTGGCAACCAACAACAACACACACAAGACTCACACACATAGCTACGCTATTTTCTTAACGTGCGTAGGCGAATTTCTTAATTTTCGAATTAAGATCGATTCAAAATTTATGTAAAACCTTATTATTGCAATTGCATACACTTTGCTTGAGGCAACAGCAGACGCGGCAGCTGCAAATAAGGCGTTTTAACACACCAACAGCGACACAATATGGGAAACACCGACTCCAAGCTGAACTTTCGCAAGGCAATTGTCCAGCTGACGCAGAAGAACCAAAAGATTGACAACAATGATGAACAGTTCTGGGAGCAATTCTGGCAGGCTCATCAAACGACGCTTGAGGATGTGTTTGCGCTGGTCACCGCCAGTGAAATACGTCAAATACGCAACGATAATCCCGCCAACTTGGCGACACTCTGCTACAAGGCTGTGGAGAAATTGGCACAAGCCGTAGACAGCAGCTGTCGCACCCAGGCGGACCAACAGTGCGTGCTGAACTGTGTGCGTCTTCTGGTACGCATTTTGCCTTACATTTTCGAGGACGACAAGTGGCGTGATTTCTTCTGGAGCAGTCTGCCCGCACAGGAGCAGGCCAATCCTGGCCAGACAGTGCCGCTGGCGCAGTCGCTGCTTAATGCCCTATGTGATTTACTCTTCTGTCCTGATTTTACGGTAACGGCAACACGTCGTGCTGGGCCAGAGAAGGCCGAAGAGCTGGCTAACATTGACAGCTGCGAGTACATCTGGGAGGCAGGAGTGGGATTTGCCCAATCACCGCCGCGCAATGCACACATGGAACGCAGACGCACAGAACTGTTAAAGCTGCTGCTCACCTGCTTCTCGGAACCAATGTACCGCAGCCCACAGCAATCGGAGGAGCCCAACAAGTGGATTGCCTACTTTACCTCTGCGGATAACAGGCACGCGCTGCCACTGTTCACCTCATTTTTGAACACGGTGTGCTCTTATGACCCTGTTGGCTTTGGCGTGCCCTACAACCATCTGCTGTTTGCGGACACCACTGAGCCGCTAGTGGAGGCCTGTCTGCAGCTGCTGATTGTCACCTTGGACCATGACATGGTTGTGCAGCATCAACAGCAGCAGCAGGAACAACAACAACAGCATCAGTTAGCTCATGCAGGTGGAGTGCTGGTCACGCCCTACGATGAGGGCGGCTGCGGCGATAATCTATTTATAAATTACTTATCGCGTGTGCATCGTGATGAGGATTTCCATTTTGTGTTGCGAGGCATTACGCGCCTGCTTAACAATCCGCTGGTGCAAAACTATTTACCCAACTCAACAAAGCGGCTGCATTGCCATCAGGAGCTGCTAATATTGTTCTGGAAGATTTGTGACTACAACAAGAAATTCTTGTATTTCGTACTGAAGAGCTCCGATGTGCTGGACATTCTCATACCAATACTTTATCATCTAAACTATTCACGTGCGGATCAATCGCGCGTCGGTCTCATGCACATTGGCGTTTTCATACTGCTGCTGCTGTCGGGTGAGAATTGCCCAGCTATGGTTGTGCTTTATATACATTAATTTGTTTCCGTTTGCCAGGTGAACGCAATTTTGGCGTGCGTCTGAACAAGGCCTACTCGGCCACGGTGCCAATGGACATACCTGTTTTTACCGGCACCCATGCCGATCTGCTCATCACAGTGTTTCACAAAATTATAGCCACAGGCCATCAGCGGTTGCAGCCTCTGTTCGATTGCCTGCTGACCATCTTGGTAAATGTGTCGCCTTATCTCAAAACGCTCTCGATGGTGGCCAGCGTGAAGCTGCTGCATTTGCTGGAGGCATTTAGCACACCCTGGTTTCTGCTGTCAGCGCCCAGCAATCATCATTTGGTGTTCTTTCTGCTGGAGATCTTCAACAACATCATACAGTACCAATTCGATGGCAACTCGAATCTAGTCTATACGATAATACGCAAACGTCATGTCTTTCATGCCATGGCCAATTTGCCCACAGATATGGCTGGCATATCCAAGTGTCTCAGTGGACGCAAAACAGGTGGCAAATTCAATTTGCCGCGCGTGCCGCAGCGCAAACAGGCAGCGGCCATGACCAGTCAGGAGCTGCCTTCGGCTCAGGTGCCCGACGAGTATGCCGAGGAGGAGGAGGAGGAGGAGGAAGATGACGATGATGAAGGAGCTGATGTGGACATTGTCCGCATGGATAAGGAGGCGACAGCCGACGAGGATCTCGAATCGGAAACGGAATCGCATGAACGTTCGCAGCTAGGTGACACGCAGCTGGACCCGGTTGTAGCGCTGACGGCACAACCCGCCGAGCCGGGAACGCTTAAAACCTCGCTGCTTGAAACACCAGACATTGGTCAAATGACCGAACGCGAACAGGCGCATCCCAATGACAAAACGGACCTGACGCCGTTTGACAAGTCGCCCGTAAGCTCACCGCGCGCAGCTGGCGCCAAATCCACATCGCCGACGCTGGCACGCGATGATCAAACACGTCTTTCGGTGGCACATCGCTCCAGCATACGAATGGTGCCCGGCGATGGTGATCGCTGGACGCCCACACCGGAGTGGATTGTCTCGTGGCGCTCAAAGCTGCCGCTGCAGACCATTATGCGTTTGCTGCAGGTGCTCGTGCCACAGGTGGAGAAGATCTGCATTGACAAGGGCCTCACCGACGAATCGGAGATACTGAAATTCTTGCAGCATGGCACTCTAGTAGGTCTGCTGCCCGTGCCGCATCCCATACTAATACGCAAATATCAGGCCAACTCCGGCACCACCGCCTGGTTTCGCACCTACATTTGGGGCGTCATTTATTTGCGCAATGTGGAGCCGGCCATATGGTATGATACGGAGGTCAAGCTCTTTGAGATACAGCGTGTCTAAGACTCTAGTAAGTGGAACACCAAACAGCAACATTAAAAAACAAACAAACAAACAACTACAATAATAGCAGCAAACAACATCAACAAAAGGAACATAGCTTACCCAAAAAAATACAAAATCGCTTTTGCATTTACTGTAGTTAATTTATTTAATTCATAGTCCATTCCAAAAATGTATGTTGTATGAAATATCAATGTTTTAAAGGGTTTTCATTTCAAAAAGAAAGCATAATGCTGATTCATCAGTTGTCAGTCAGGCGTCGGCGTCGTCAGAACAATCCATTGAACACCATTTGAGGCTTTATCAGTTCTGACATAGCGTGAGTTTTTTTTTTTTTTTTTTTTGTCTGTTATCAGCTTTTGTTTAATTTGTTTTTATCAGCATCGTTTGAAATCGTTCAATGCTTTAAAGCAATTCAATTATTTTGTATTCCTATAATAGTTTTATTTTTTTAAGAGACAATGTTCCTTGTGCCGTATTTGTAAAACTTTGCGTAGGTAATTTATTTGTTTGGTCTTAGTTTCTATTTATATATTATAGTTTTGCTTTATTCAAACACAAACTCAATAGCTATTTGAGATAGTCTACAAAATATGGTTAGATTTAGTTAAAACTTAAATCTGATAATTAACGTGCGCCGTGCAATTCTTTTAAACATTGTATTTCTAAACAAATTATATTCCACTACACAAAAACCCGAATTCATTTATTTTTAATAACCAACATCAAGCTTTATTTATATTTTTTGTGTAATTAGCTTATATTGTGCAATGTCAGTTTTTCTAATGGTTCGAAATATATATATATATATATTTAAATATGTACTTATTTATTTAAATAATTGGATATAGTTTAAAAATTTGATTGTATTCAGAATTAGCTGTGTTTTTTATTCAAAAAAATATATATTCTCGATCATAAAAAGTAAAACAAATTATAAATACATTACATGTATATTCAAAAGATGTTGCACTATATATAAATAAATAAACGATATTTAAAGTCCTGTAGAGGTTTGAACTTTATACCTTTGCAGTTTATTAAATTTGTTCTTCTCATTATGCATCTTATCAACGTCGAATGGCTAGTAGAAACAAAAAAAACCCAATCTCGCAAAATTTGTTAAAAGTTAACAACTTTAATCAAACATTGCAGAAATAAGAGTACCTTTTATTTAATAATATAATTTATATAACTAAAAAACACAAAAAAAATAGGAAAACTATCAACTGCTGCGATCATTTCTACAAAACGTGCGTATCCAAAAAACGTACTTCAAGGCGAATATGAACAAGAATGAGACGAAGGCGACCACTACAGGCTTTTTAGAATCCGGGTGGGATTCATCATTGCTGCGCTGCATGGAGTAGCTGTGCTTTGTCTGGGCTATGTCTAGATGTGCGATCATGAAAGGTAACACCATGAGTATTCTGTATGCGATGAGGTGCGTCCTGAACCACAGTGGTTGTCACGATTGTTTTACAGTGGCTGACGACGGGGATGACGGCGGCGTCGTTGTTTTTGTTGTTGTGCTAGCTTCAGCTGCAGCTGCTACAGGCAATATGCTGAATTTGATAAAGCTGCCCTTTTGACGCTTTTGCACAATCTTGCCAAGGATTTGTGGCTCCTTGATGGTCGCTTCAATTGTCTTCACAATGCGCTCCGCATTGCCCTCATCGGCGCCACTCGCATTGCCCTGTATGAGGATGCGCACCTCGTGACGCTTGTTCAGCCATTTGGTAATGTTCTTCAGCCTGGAGGCCAGATCATGGTCGGTAATGCGAGCGCCAATGGTTAGGGATTTCTCCGACTTCTTGTTGCCTTTATCGCCAGTAGTTGATTTAGCGGAGCCCTTGCCCTCCGACTCATCTGCTAACATTTCGGCAGTCGTGACCAATCTGTAAAGAGCGTCTATTTAGTGTGGTGTAGTTTTTATTTGTAGTTACGGCAACTAACTTGAACATAATGCGTCCTGTTTTTGCGTCCGGCTGTTGCAAGCGCACCAAATGTAAATCCCGACGCTTAGCCAACTTCTGTGCCTCATCCAATGTAGTGATGCTTATGGACTGGTTTGGTGAAATAAGCGTAATTTTTTGCTGTTGTCGATTTGCTTTTTGCTCATCTGATTTTGTTTTAGTTGTCGTCGCTTGTGTAAGATACCGATGAAATGTTAAGCTTGGCATTTGTTGTGGTTGAATTGTGGAAGCAGCAATCACTTTCGGATATTTAGGTATTTGAAGTGCCAGCGAACGCAGCGCTAACAAATTGCGTATCATTGTTAAACGATGCTGTTGCATTTCCGTATTGTATTCTGTGCCTCTGTTCAATTTATTTCGCAAATTGTACTGTTCAATGCGGCAGAGTTGTCAATATATGGCAAAGCTAAAAGTTATCGCCTTTGAGCCGAAATAGTTTACTGAATGTATTCGTTTTACTAATTGTATTAACATACCACAAATGGCTAGCCCAATTTTAAAATAATAGTAATAATAAAATAATAAAGTTAAATTGTAGAATTTTAAATGTAACTTGTAGTGCTTTTGTACTTGAGTACTTATCGAGTATAATTTATTGTTATCGAGCTATGTGCGATAACTTGCAATGTTTTTGAAAATTAACGGCATTGCCCACATACATACATGCAACCACATTTCTAATTTGTTTATTGAGAGTTGAAAGTCCTATATGTCTAATTTAAAATACGCAAGAACAAAAATAAATGTACTTTCAAGTAAATATATGTTAGGCTACATTTCTCACTCATCGACCCCACTGCCGATTGCCATTATTTCGCCTTCTGCTGGAGTAAACACTATGCTCCACATCCCGATACCTTTGCTGCGCCCGCTGCGAGGCTAAAATAAGTTGGCATTCCTGTGAGATGGACCGTTGCTCCTGTATCTGGTGGAACTCGGGCCGACGGCATTCCTCACACTCCTCCCACTTGTTAAACTTGTTTACGTTGCGATCGCACGGATCGGCCGCAAATAACATACACTCATCGACACAGAAATTGTAGAACCAAAAGTGACCCACAATCGTTTGGTTTTTGCAGCGCGGCTGATTGGTGCGCAGCATTTGGAAGCAACGCATGGACATGTATGTATCCACATCTTCTTCTGCATCAACATTTGCTTGATCCAAGTTTCTGCCTTGGTTGTTTAACACGTTGTTTGGCCTGATCCAAGGCATGCGCTGCTGCTCTGCGTCCTGCTCGGCAATTGGATGCGTCTGAGTTATGACTCTGTTGCCATCATGTTGTCGTTGTCCAGCGTAGCTCAGCTGCTCATCCTCTCTGTAGTTGCCAATGGGTCGGCTGCGTTGCCATGGCGCACGTTCCACGTCCTCCAGCTTTGGCGTTTGTCCATAATTCGTTGACTGCTTGTTGTCCGGCCGACGCAACATTGTTAGCTGTGGCGTATTGCGATTTGGCGGCCGCTGCGCATCTTGGCCCCACTGTGCTTTGCTGCCTTTCAAATTGCCTACTTCAAAGCCGCTTGCCCTGCGATCATAATCTGTTTGCTCCTCGTCGTAATCTCTATTAAAGTTATTGTTGTTATTGTTGTTGTCTCTGTCATAATTTTCCAGCTCGAGCTCTGGCTCTGCTTGGTTGCGCTCCCGTTCCTCGTATGGTGCGTCTATGTCGCCACCGGGCAAATTACCCATGCAAGCTCTGCCCGCACATTTACGCATCTCCTGCAGCTCCAGCCTATGCACGCTCTGGCATTTCAGCTCGGCGCTGGGATTAATATATTGCCGCTGGCGCACCTGATAGCCCTCGCCACAGGTGACGCTGCACGTGCTCCAGGAGCTCCAAGAAGTCAACTGGCATTCAGCGCGTCGCTGATTGGGCTGCAGGCCCATGTTAAGTTCGTCGTAGTCGGCGACATTGCGCATTGGTTCGCTTAGTCCGCAGACTTGTCCCTCGCAAGCGTGTTCCTCATATTGTGGCACATTGCAATTGTTAATCCTGGCCAGCTCTGGCTGTTTGTATACACGTCTTCTATACTGCATGCCCTCGCCGCACTTGGTGGAACAATCGCTCCAGCCGGACCACGGATGCGTTAGACACTCACGTGGCACATCCACATCGTTGTTGGCTTGAGTAAATGTTAATTAATATATTTATTTGAATACAGCCTGAATACATAAATCTACTCACATTCTTCATCCACACAGCGCCTCTCGTAGATGCGTTGACGTCGCACCGTTAACACGGCCATGGGTTTCATGGGAGCACCCGAATCATCGTAGAAGGGTGATCGCGGATCATTGGGAAAGTCAGAGCGTATGCGTCTGATGACATCCGGCGGCACCTGTGGCTGATCGGGGGACTAGAACACCCACGAGACATCAGTTTTTTTTAGCATAAATGCACTTATTTACTTACCGTATAACTGGGTCCCGCATCGGTGCCCACATCCCAGGGATACAAATTGATCACCTTCGTCTCCAGCCACGTGCAATTGCGCAGACACAACTCCAGCCCGCTCACGCCCACAATCCAGTCTGGAGAGGGCTCAATTTTGGAGGCAAATGACACCATGTGATGAACTGGATCCACACGCACCGATGCTGTCGTTTTGCTGTTCAAGTTCGGAAAGGCGGGCCCACGTGCCTTGATTATAGTGCGTATTTTTTGATCCTTCAATATGACTTTATTAATATTTTCCACAACTTTTTAGGCTAGCCAGACTCACCCGAAAGTAACTGCTAAACTCGCGCTCGAGCAATCTGGAAGTGCAGTGCTCTGCATATTGCTTGACTCCTTCGCTGGCCAACGCACCTGACTCCCAAAATCGATAGTCGGAACTATGTGCGGCGCCTACCAGCTCGCAGAAGCGCGTCTCCCAGCCGCGCGCTGGAAAATCTTTTGGATGCAAATTACGTGACCAGACGCCTTCGAACGTTAGCTATAAAGGATTTGCTTAATTGGGTTAGTTAAGGGCTAAGTTATCAATTTAAATAATGCATTCAGGCTAAAAAAGAGCCTCTCTGTATACAGTAAAGTGTTTGTCCTGACGGACTGACTGATAGCTTACAGATGTAAGGTGAAAGGATTTCCCAAAAAGTTCTTGAACTCACCTCATATCGCGCCTCATCACAGGCACAGCAAGGACTGTTCAAAGAACTGGTCGTGGGTTGACTTTCCACATCATCCACTACCTCCTCGCATATGCGACGCGTTAGTCCACCATCGTCCATGTGCCAGACGTCGCGATGTTGCAGCACTGTCGCACGAATCAATATGCAACCGTTGCCCGGCTCGCTGGGCGCTACCCAGGTCAAATGCATGTGTGTCTTGGGATTGGTGTTTGTGTTCTCCACCAAGTTGATACAGTTCGGCCTGAAACGCGTCTCAATCATGTCGTTTAGCTCAAAGCGACCCAAATCGTTCATATAGCTAAAATCACCATTTTCATTCTCCAGTGCCAGTATGTAGCTTATATAGCGATGTCCATTGAATGCATTGAGCGAAACTGTCGGAAGAAATTCATAAAATAACTAATCGAATTTGGCATACAAGCCGCTTATCGGCAGCCGACCTTGAAAACGTGAGACCTCTCAAATTTGCAATGTCCTGATAAGAAAGCGTACGCCGCGATTTGTTTACAAAACAAAAAAAAAATGTGAAAAGAAAAAACGAGCATTGCGAAATGTTTGTTTTTGTTTTTATACCCTTTACTGATGTCAAATTCTTGGAAGTCTATGCAATAGTCAGAATGTGACATTTACAGCCCGAAGAAGTAGATATGTATATTCCACATCGGGCTGGTCAGCTGAGTCGATTTAATCGTTTTCGTTTGTCTGATGAGCTTCGCGATTATAAATGTGATATACATCATGGTGGTGAAGACGTATATTAAACTTTTATTTATGTACAGCCCCAAAGTAGTTGTTTTCAATAACGGTTATTTGTTTTCCAAAAACCGATAAATATCGTTCTCAATATAGTTTTTGTAACGATCGGACTAAGAAGACATTACTTATTTGAGAATGCTATTTTAAATGTTCGAATGTATGTTACTTTATTCGCAGCTATGTATAGGGTATCACCTAGTCGGTCACTCCGGATCCCACTTTTTTCTAGTTGAAACCTTGTTGAATCGTGCCATAGAGACTGAGAGCAATCGGAAACAGAACTTTGAAGTTCAAGCGCAAGGCCAATGAACTCACGCGCTCACCGTTGTACTCCTGTCCGAGTATATATGTTTCCGGGTTGCCAGTTATGCTTATCACATAGTTCTCATCCACTGGCGATTTGGGCGTGTGCGTATTGGCCGGATGACGTGTGCAGATCAACGCCCAGGCGCAACCGGGCAACATCACGTACAGCGTTAACAAATGCCACATAGTGAAAAACTCTCGACTTGAATCTGAGACTAGCTTTAGCGTAGGGTCTACCACCGTACTCGTCGTCTTGAGCTGCTGTTTGAAACTGAGCGTCGATTTTGGTTGCGGGTTCGCAAAAAGCCAATTGGGAGACTGATAAGCTCAGCTACCGCTGTGCCCGGCAAGAGAACTTTATTTTTCTGACCCAGTGATACAAATACAAAATAGCTTATCAGCAGACGCAGCCCACAAACTCAATCAAAAAGCCGGAAAAACAAACTGAATAGAGTATAAAAATCATATTGAAAATAAAGAGAGTGGAAGAGCAGATCTTAAGATTGGGCTCTTAAACGGCAGAGCGAGAAAAGAGTTTTCCCCTGTTGTTCTTAGGAGAATTATTGTACAGCTGCAGCTCTAAAGGTATTTCAGAATTGCCAGCTATGGAATTGAATATTGGCTGCATTCAGATAATCAGGATTTACGACACACCACAGACATCAACTTCCATCATAAACATGGATAAATATGCACATGAGTACCTAATATTCCAGTTCCTATATCTACGACCTATATCTAAGCAGATATTTATATCCTTTACATGTACAATATATATATTATTATGATCCTCAAATTTAAGCAAGACCTTATGAACAATTGAAAAGTCTGTTGTATGGATTTTGTTCCTTACGGTATTCTCATAAGAAAAACTCCTTGCAATAGGTTTATGCTTTAACTTTATATAATGATTAGCTGCCATAACGACCACGCCTGGCATTGTTATACTTGTTTCTTGTCTGTGACATGGGCTCCCCGAATCCTTCATCGAAACTTTCACTCGGCTGCATCGATCCAGCTCCATAGGAATTGATGGGCTGCATCGCTCCAGCTTCATAGGGATTGTTCGGCTGCATCGCTCCAGCTCCATACGGATTGCTCGGCTGCATCGCTCCAGTTCCATAGGGATTGCTCGGCTGCATCGCTCCAGCTCCATACGGATTGCTCGGCTGCATCGCTCCAGCTCCATAGGGATTGCTCTGCTGCATCGCTCCAGCTCCATATGAGTTGCTGGACTGCATTGGTCCAGCTCTATAGGAGTTGCTGACCTGCATTGCTCTAGATCCATAGGGATTAACAGGCTGCATTGGTCCACCTGCATAGGGATTCACATCGTTATCCTCTGTGCGTGCCAAATTGATTTGGGGCAGAAGACATGTGCCCTCGCATGCCATCAGAGTACGAAAGCGATTGTTGTTCTCGTCGCAATTGTCCGTGGTAAAGATTTTGCACTCGTGATCATCATGATCGTAGAACCAATAGTTGCGCACGATAACCGGATTGGCCAGACAAGGTTGTGTAGAGGCGAATGGTTTCTCGAAGCAGTAGTCCTGCACCACATTGTATTTGTTGCCCGCATCCTGCTGGCGGTCCGAGTAACGTACGGATGGTGCCCGTGTGCTAAATCCGGGCATCTGAGGGGTGTTGCTGTAGTCGTTGTTATTGCTAGAGACTGGATCGTAATTGTTGTAGCTGTTGCCTCGGTAATCATTGTAGCTCTTGCCTCTGTTGCCCTGCAGCTGCTCATTGTGGTAGCTATTGGAAGTGGGTCGCTCCATCTCGTACGGCTGTCGTCGGTTGCTCTCATAGCCACGCGGATTCAGCGCTGGCATAGGCGTAGCTAAATTATTGGCCCTCCAGCCTGCATTGTTTCTGTCCGCTCCAGCATAATCCATTTCCGGCCTTGGGTTGTAGCTATTCAAGCCCCACCCGGGCCTGCCATTTTCAAATCCACCTTCGTTGGTCTCTCCAAACATGTCAGGTTCTGGATAGCCATCCAGTTCGCCATTGTCGGCTATAGTGCCACCACAATCTGCGCCGCTGCATTGCCTTGTCTCCTCCAGCGGCAATCGCATGACTGTCTGACAACGTGACCTGGCGAGGGGATTGTAATAGTCGCGAGTCCGCGTGGAAATACCACGCCCACAGGTCTTTGAGCAAGGCGACCAATCGCTCCACATGGTCAGCTCACACTCGGCTATGGTATCCGGACCATTGGGATTATCAACACCTGGCTCGCCAATGGCCAGCTCATCCTCTGTGCCGCATTGCATGCCCTGACACTGGCGCATTTCCTCCAAGCGACGATCGCAGCTGTAGCTGGCCGCAAGTGCTGGATTTTTATAGCTGCGAAAGCGTTGCGAGTAGCCAGGACCGCAGCGCGTGCTGCAGTTGCTCCAATCGTTCCAAGGATGCGTTGCACACTCCAGGGGACCTTCTTGTGGCACTATGAGATATAACTTAGGTGGGTTAAAGGTTGTGGTAAGATTAATTATAGCCATACCCTCCTCACACTCGCGTATGTATAACTTTTTCCTGGTCACGTAGAGTGTGGCTAGGGGCTTCATTGGTGCTCCCGAATCATCATAGAAAGGCGATCGATGATCGCTGGGATATGAGGAACTAATGCGACGTATGACATCCGGCGGCACCTGCGGCTGATCGGCTGACTGTTCATAGAAATGCTTTAAAGTCGACTTGAACTCGAAGGAAAGTCACGCGCTCACCATGTATGAAGGACCTGAGTCTGTGCCTATGTCCCAGGGATATAAATTTAAAACCTTACGTTCCAGCCAAGTGCAGTTGCTCAAGCACAATTCCAAGCCCGCCACGCCCACTATCCAATCCGGAGAGGGATCTATTTTGGCGGCCAAGGATATTTGATGATGTTGCGAATCTACACGCGCATTGGCCAAGGTGGTGCCAAAGAGATTCTGGCGATGTCCTATGCCTGGTGCTTTGATTATGGTACGAACCTCGCCATTCTAGAAGATAAAGAACCTGAGTTGAAGCAGGCAAAAGGACTTTAGTTATTGAACTGCCCCACCTGTGTATTATCCCTTATCTCCTGCTCCAGAGTACGCGTGGCTCCATGCTCGGCCAGCTCACGCATGCCCTGGCTGGCACGCCCACCATATGCCCAGTAGCGATAGCTGTAGCTATGTGAGGCGCCAATAATTTCGCCCAAACGTGTGCGCCAAGCCTCCGCCGGAAAGTCCTTGGCATGCGTATTCCTAGCCCACTTGCGCTCCAGAATTATCTGTATCCGAAAAATTATATATATATAACCTTTAACATGCTTACAAATACAGAGCTTGAAATCGATGCTTATCAATTTTGGGAAAATGTGGAGAGCTATCGAAAAAAGTGAAAGCTTGTTCTTTGGCCTGCGTGAGGCTATATTCCATGTCTAAAAGCTGGACAGACGGAAAAAGCTAGATCGAAACAGCTTACGGGTTCCTTCAACTATACATTTGCACTAATTCTTAAACTCAAGATCAAGATGGAGCCAACTGGATGCGCACCTCATACTTTGCCTCATCGCAGGCACAGCAATTTTGCAGCGCTGGCGTTAGGCTATTCAGCTCATCGATCTCCTCCGGGCAGATGCGTTTGGTCAGGAAGCCATCGTCGATGAACCAAACGTCTCGATGCTGGACCACACCCGCCTTGATCAGCACACAGCCGCTGTCCGGCAATTTGGGCGCCATCCAGGAGACATCAATGCGTGTCTTGGCATTCGTATTGGTGCTCTCGATCATGTTCTCGCAGCCAGTGCTGAATCTGGTCTCGGCATTGCTAAACAGCTCAAAATGTCCAGTCATATCTTGAGCATTGTAGGCTCCCGCGTGATCTTCGCTCTCCACGACCAGAGTAAAGCTGATGAACTTCATGCTGATCGGACAGGAGAGGGATACTGGGAAAATGTGTATAGTTATATAGGCAATTGCATAGTTCTGCCTAGTTCTGTGCTCTCAGCTCACCGTTGTACTGATGATCGGGTATATATGTCGTTGGATTGCCATCGATTAGTATTTTAAAATTATCATCGACTGCCGAACGTTCTCCAGTGGCGCCCTGTGGTATGCGATTGCAGCCACCGCTGACAACCTGAAGACACGCCAGGCACAGGATAAACATTAACAGAATTCGGCACATATTCTTGAGGCTCGCTATTCGCAGTTCTAGTCGCAGCCACAGCTCAATGGAAACTGTCGAAATTGGGTGAAGCGTTGCGATAATTGACGTAACGTCTTAATTATTTCTCAGACTGCGTCGCGACTGAGAACTCATCTTAATTGACTAGCTCGTCACTTGAAATGTTTTGAGTCGCGCTCTTCAATAAGTCGTCAACGATTTAACGATTTGTGTGTCTTTTGCATCGCTTGGCGCCAATTAATATATTTTGCTTGGGTTCTTTGAACTTAGAGAGTAGCATATGCTCCAAAATAATATAGCATAGCAATCCAGAAATTTATGTAGGTCAATGATAAACAGCAGTCAGTCACACATATGGCGAATTCGTTAAAACCAAATTGTGTAGAAAGCGTGCCGAAAAATTATTGGCCATATAAGCAATGGCAATGTACTCTGATATAAGCAATCCTGTGGTTCGTACAAGATCTTAAAAGTTAGATCTTTTCGTTCTTACTTAAATTTGTCGTTAACTCTTATACTTTTAGCATATACCCATAAGAGCGTACATCGATGTAAAACTAGATTATTCTGTAAAGTCTGTCTTCTGTAAAGTTAAGCTTGCCGAACTTGTACTAGACTAGATCGACCCAGCCTTTGGTCTACATCCTTCTGCTACATTCATTGCTCACAAGTTTACAGGGATACAGGGTATAAAAATAAATATTAATCTTTAAATGGAACATTTTAAATATTGAATTATATCTAAAGTGCTAGCTTACAATTTGAACGGCCGTTTGCAGTGAGAGTATTGCCACCTTACATTACAATACTCTAGAGTGTTGCCACATCTTTTTGTATTTCAGTTTATTTTGAATGTTGAGTCTGAAGTTCTTGGCCTTCAATTTGAAACACACATAGGTTTTTTTTTATACAACTTCGTTGTTTATTAATACGAGTACATAATGAGTTCGGTAGCCATTGCCCCAATATACATGCAAACAAGGAGCAGCTAATACTTGAAGCTAGAGTAATTGATAAGGATTATCAGAAGGGTATTCCTCGCCTCCTCACCATTTTTCGCTATCATCATTGCTGCTGAGCATGCACGGCATCATGACGCATTTCTCAATGCGCACCCGGTCCTTGCACTTGTAGCTCAGATCGGTGTTGAGCAGCGTGCGTGTACGCTGGCGCACAGAGTTCTCGCCACAGCTGGCGGTGCAGGGCGTCCAGGCGGACCACTCAGAGTAGTTGCATTCATCCCGTGGCTCCAGGGGCTGCAGCTTGGCGGGCATGTGACGCCGTTCGCCAAAGGCGCCGCTCACCGAGTACATGTCATCGCAGCGCTGATAGCAGCGATCCAGGCGCACCAAGTGCTTGGGACACTGTTTGCCACCGTATTTGGGTGTGCGGAGCACGCGACGCGTTCTCAACTGGACGCCATCGCCGCAGCTGGCGTTGCAGCTGTGCGCGATCCACTCGGACACCAGACAGTCGACGCGTTGCGGCTGCTCCGAGCTGAGGCGTTCGTTCTGCAGCTCCATTTTGTGTCGGGGCAGGCGACAGGTCTCATCACACTGCTCCTTCGACTTGAATTTGTTCTGGTTGGTGTCACAGCGATCCGACCAGTAAATGGCGCACTGATCGCTCACATGATCATAGTACCAATAGTTGGCCACGTCGCTGTCACGACAATGGCTCTCGCGTAGCGTCTCGTAACAGAAGGATGGCACAATGGTGTCACAGCTGGGATTCGTGCAGTTGACCTCCTCGAGCAGCTTGATATGCCGACAGGGATCGCTGCCATCGTCGTTCGGATCGCGTACACCATAGACCTCATTGTTGTTCCACACTTTACGCATGCGCTGACGTTTGCCCGTGCCGCCGCAGGGTCCCAGGCAGGGCGAGAAGTCCGACCATGGTGACACCCCGCACACTGGCGGTATATAGTCCTCTCTGCGTTGACTGTAGCTTTGGAAGTTGCGAAATAGCGAGCGCTTCTCTGCAGAGCCAGCCTCACCATCGGCCGCCTCGGGCTGATCTTCCTCCTGCTCGGCATCGCCGCCCGCCCCGTTGCCAATGTCGCCGCCACAGTCGCTGGCCTCACAGGGTTTACTCTCCTGTAGTCGCGCCTTGCTTGCCTTCTGGCATTTCTTCTTGGCTCGCCGATTGAGATAGTGGCGGGTGCGTATCATCTCGCCCGTGCCACAGGTCACCGTGCACGAGGACCACTCGGTCCACTCGGATAGGCCGCACTCGGGATCGGTGCCGGGCAGTTCCGCCTCGGGCTGCGTACCCTCCGGCATCTCCTCGTTAAAAGAAGCGCACTTGCGGCCCATGCAGTGCTTTTCCTCGCGCAGAGCATTGTTGCATCTGTGACGCTATAAAATTATTTTAATAGTGGGTAATCTGGGCCATTGAGAGGTTGCACTTACCATGGCCACCGTAGGATTCTTAAACTCGCGCGTTCGGTACTGTTTGCCAGGTCCACACTTGGCGCTGCACTCATCCCAACGAGTCCAAGCGGTTGTGCCGCATTCCGGAGGCAGCTGTTCCGCTGTGGAATAACAAAGTTAGTTGATAAAATTGCAAATATTTTGGTCAAGAAAGCCTACTATCAGCTGCTTCGCAATTCTTCTCATAAAGACGACGCCTGTTTATGTGTAAAGTGGCCAGCGGCTTCATCTCTGCGCCCGTGGGATCATAGAAGGGCGAGCGTGGATCATTGGGATAGTTGGATTTGATGCGACGCACCACGTCGGGTGGCACCTGAGGCTGATCCGCAGACTGTCCAAGAAAAATACCGTGAGTAAACAGAATGCAGGAGTTTGTAAGGTATAACTGACCATATAGGACGGACCGCTATCTGTGCCCGCATCCCAGGGATATAGATTATGCACCTTGTTCTCTACCCACGAACAATTAGGCAAACACAGCTCCAGTCCAGAGACGCCCACAATCCAATCGGGCGACGGATCCACCATGGAGACCAATGATATCAAATGATGATGGGAGTCCACGCGAAAGACGGCAAATGTCTTGCCCGTCACATTTGGATAAGCAATGCCGCGCGCCTTGATAATCGTCCTGATGTGATCGCTCTGATCCTTCAGCTCACTTTCCAAAGTCCTCGTGGAGCCATGTTCGGCCACCTCGCGCAAACCCTCGCTGGCCAGCTCACCATACTGCCAGAAGCGATAGTCAATGGTGTGGGAGGCGCCAATAATGTCGCTGAATCTTGTGCGCCAGCTGTTGGCAGGAAAGTCCTTGGGATGCGTGTGACGCGACCATTTGCCCTCGAAGGTTAGCTGAAAGCGAAGCTCATGTAATGGCTGTCATGTTTTTGAATATCTGAAATCCCACCTCATATTTGGCCTCATCGCAGGCACAGCACGGATCCACAATGCTGGGCTGTGTATTGATATCATCAACCTCCTCCTCGCACATGCGCTTGGTCAGCAAACCATCATCCATGAACCAAACATCGCGATGCTGCACGACTGTCGCACGGATCAGCACACAGCCCTGACCCGGCATGGTTGGAGCTGCCCAAACGATCTCGACGTGTGTCTTCAGATTCGTATTTGTATTTTCCACGACATTGGCGCAGCGCGGACTGAAGCGTGTCTCGGACAAATCGCTTATCTCGAATGCGCCCATGGCATTGGGATCATTCTCGGCGTCGCCAGACTCCATTTCCAGTGCGAGCATAAAGCTCACAAACGACAGACCCGAGTAGGCGCTCAGCGTGACTGGCAAGTGAAAAATGAACATCTCTTTCGGCTTAGGATATCTTTTTTTGTTCACTTACCATTATATTTCTGGCCAGGCACATAGCTCTGTGCATTTCCCGCCACGGAAAGCACAAAATTCTCATCCACTGGCGATTTGGCAGCGGTGACGCCCTGTGGCACACGGCTGCAGGCTTGGATCAGGGGCAAGCAGCAGGTGGTTGCCAATAATAAAACGATGATGCATTTAAATCTCAACATTGCGGTTGCCTGGAGGGTTTGGATCTCCCTCTCTCTCTCTCTCGCTTTTACTCTCTGTCTCTTTCGCTTCTGGGAACTACAATTAAAACGCCATTAATTATCTGTTCTATATTTAGAATGGAACGGAGAGGTTGTTATACCCTACACATCTCGTTACAACCTTCCATTTTCATAATATAGATAAATATCAAAATATAAACATATAAAAATCGGACTATATACACCGAACTTAATCAGGATTTATTTCCCCTAGTGTGTGTTGCAAAGTGAAGGGAGGGAAGCTAGAAGAAAGGTTCAGGGTATCTCGTATTCGGGCACACCCGATTAGAACAATCTGGTTCACAAATGCGGAAACCATTTTCGCCATTTCCATAGCTCGTTTAGCATTTAATTGCTTTGCATAGTATCTGTTGTATCGAATGTCACTGACACACACAAACAGATCTGGTTGGGAATGTTGATTAATTGCAATTGCGCTTGACATTGCAAGACTGGCTGGACGCAATACTATTTGGATATATAAATAATATAAATATTTAAAATAAATGTAAACTTAATTAATATTCGTGTATTTAGCTAAAAGTAAACCGTGCTACTGGGAAAGCAGAAGGGGAAATAAAATAAAGTAAAATAACCGAAAATATAGGTGAAAATTGGGGTGAAAGTTCTGAGAGGGACCATAAGACTATATCTTTAAGCAGGCTGCAAGTAAACCTCCCCGTAAATCTTTTCAAGCACTTTCTCGCTCCCCCGTCCATTGCGGAGCGGAAGAGAGAAGTCGCTCGGAATAAGCACATGCCAAAATAAGAGGTACATCAGCGAATACGTCACTGATTAAATTCAATTGGAAAATTGCAAAATAAAAAGGCAAATGTGTCAGCGGGCAGCGAGAGCGAGGAAATCAATTTCAATAGAAAAACTTATCATTAAAATCACTTTTAGGGTTTCGTCGGTGGCATTACGACCTCTACAAATCCCAGACGCTTGGCAACTTACGTTCTATCGGTTGTAAATCACAATTGTGACGAAACTGTTTACAAAATATTTATACTGAAATACTTTTCATATATATAGCATATCAGCTAAAAACTGTGATTATCTTTTCACTAATTCCGAATGCACTCAAAATCCAAACTATTCACGAATGTATTATATTCACGACCGTCTCGTCTGGAGCTCGAAACGCAACTGAAATGCAAATTGCACGAGCTGCCTTAAACGACTCAATTTTCAATTATTTTCCCCGATGTGCAGCAATTCGTGAGAGGTGGCAGCCGGGCGGCCATTGAGTGGGTGCCCAGCACACAGCAACGTTTGGCTGTGCCCCTTTTGTTGCTCTGCTTTAGCGGCCATTTGCCAATTTCGCATTTGTTGATGTTTTGATTGTCTGACTTTTTTGTTTTCATCCCGCTATTCTAAACAAACGTGGCGCAACTCATGCGAAGGAAAGCACTTGGCGACTGGCGCGTTGCCAGCACAGTGTTTCAAAATAGTTTGGTTACTTGCAATGTTAAACCAGGAACTGCTTTGATTCTCGTTAATCAAATAAAAAGCTAAGCTTAATTTAATTAAGAGTGCTCCAGTCGGGAGTGCTCGCAGGCCAGATACGCTAAACCAAAGACAATATAAACACTAAGTGGCTAACGCCCATACATTTGAATGCGACGCAAAATTTCTAGCCTGGCCTTTCATCTGGCCTTTGAGGCTTCGCACGACATGCCTGCCGACTGGCCGTTCGTTCTCCAAAAGCCAGATGAACGAATGCCGAAGCTGCGGCTCGCTGATGCTGACTTGCGCAACGAAGTTAGTCGCATTTTGTTGTATGGCATTACTCATGTTAGTGTTTATATTGTCTTTGGCTAAACCAGCCGCTACACGCATACAGCAGCCATGCTCCTTCTTCCCTTTATCCCACACTAGGTATGGGTAATGTATTCTAGATTTACTACGATGTATATAGACAGATCGTGATCAAAAATTGGCAGACCTTTAATATAGCATACAAAGCGCAAAGCTTTACGAGTGATTATTTCTTAATTTTTGGAATATGAAAAACCCTTTGAAGCCAAATATTGTTTTTAAAATCGATTCCTCCTGATGCTTCCCCTCTTTGAAACTGTTTGTATAATTTTGTCATGAAATACGTAACACATAGAAGATATCAATAATATGTATATGTGTCCCATAAAGAATATATATTATTGATCAATATCCATAGCCGAGTTGGCTTTCAGACTTTAATCTTTGTGACACTTGAAATAATTGGCCAGAAAATTATCCTAATGATATTTTTAAACAGGAAAACCTAATTGCCTTGCTAGAGAACTTACTTACTTTTTTCCAATTAACATTACGGATTAAAAAAAGTGTTTATACGCGCTTGTTAGTGAAAGTTTTGTGAACGGATTAAATATCTTACCTTAGGTTGTTTGCATAAGAGGATACTTTAGGATCCTTGCCCTTGTGCTGATTTCCATTTTTTTGTTTGCTAACGCCAAGAGTCGCTTATCATCACAGAAGACACTCTTGTAATAGTTTTGTGAACTAGTTTTTAGAAGACTTTCCTATTGCTTAGCTCCAATTTTCGGCAACAACAGGAATACGGAAGGTTAAATATTTCCGTTTTATTCATGTTTATGCTGACTTTTCTTCTTAGTTCTACTTACAGACAGCAGGCTATCCAGTCAATTGTCATTTAGCTGTCTAAAGTATTTGTTAGACATTTCCTTATTCATTCAACATCAAACAGCACACCGCTGCGTTTCGTATTTCGAAATTGTATATTTTTATTTCTAGATCTTAGCAGATTTATGAAGTCAGTTGGTTATTTTTTGGAACCATAATACATAGATAAGACTAAAGAGCATCAGGATTATAGCTAAAATGCAAAATTCCGCTGTTGTATCGCGTGGTAAGCAGACAGACCACCCACTACTAAAGATTTGGGTTAACTAAGACTTGTATTTGTTATCCTCCTTGTTACAGTGCCGCATAAAGTTAACGGCAAAAATGTACCAAATAAGACTGTTGGGTCCGAAGCCAAAAAGCCAGAAGCAACAAATGGTCAGCAAGTGAGTGACCCGGTTCCAAGAGTATTACATATTCGGCTAATTTCTAATTGTTTTGTTCCATTTACAGTCAAGGCCGCCGATCAAGCGAATGCCAATCAACGAAAGGAGAGCTGCAGGCGTTCTAGCCACCAACAATAACAACAAAAGCAACAAAGTCAACAGCCCGATTACCACATCGGTTACTCCAGCGGTGACGCCGGCTGTGACTCCATCGCAAGCTCCAACGCAAGCTCCAACGCAAGCTCCAACTTGCGCTCCCTCGCGGCCTTCCTCGAGGCCTACTTCGCGGCCTTCCTCGCGGCCCTCCTCGCCACCTCCCTCGCCGGCGCCCGTGACTTGCTTAGAGGTTGTTAAATCCACAACAAGCATGATCTCCCGCCGCACGGACGCCGACTCGGAGGAGGTGTTACCCAAGCTGAAGAACAAGTTTACGAAGCCTCGATTGAATCAACTTACAGAGCAGAGAATTAGTCGCTGTCACGCCGAAAATGTAGAAAATGGTTGGTGGCTTCAAATTCCATTTTAAGTTTCGCTTAAGACTCTCACCATCTTTTCGCCTGAAGTAGCTGCCCAGGTTAGCTCGCCCACGCCAGCACCTTTGCCGCGAACGAGAAAGAAAGAACCCAGCCTCACATCGATGAGTCTTCATTCACCACAGGAGGCGATTGAGCCGACACCATGTCCACAGCCCCTGGAGGCGCTGCAGAAGCAATTGGAGGACATGCAGTCAGAGTTTATGCAGAAAGTGGCCAGCTTTCGTGAGAAGGGCTATGGATATGCCTACAAGCTGGTTACCATAGTGCACAATGATAATTGCAAGGTGCTGGTGCACAATGATGACTTGCTTGCCCTGCCCAAAAATCTACGTGAGAGCTGTGATTCGTTTGGTTCGAGATTTTCAGCCTAAAAGACTTTTCCTTCCTCCCTACCTACCTCCCTCCCTCCCTCCGCTATAGCTGTTCAATCGGTGAATGATTTCAAGCATCTGTGTCATGATGTTTTCAGGGCTGGCTTCAAATTCATTTTCGAGCAGTTCGCATCCGTGCAGCTGGCCAAAGATGAGGCGACAGTGACCGCTTGTCGCGAAGAGCTGCGTGTTAAGTTGAATGGAGAACTGGTAAGTGATTCAAATACCCATTTCAGTTACATTCCCAACAAGATCATTTCTTGCAGAACAATAAGCTGGTTGCCGTCGACAATGAGCTGATGCAAATGTGCAGCGCCGCTGGCAAGGAGGATAACTCGAGTCTGGTGCGCCAGGTTTGCGAGTTAAGCGCAGCAAATACCCAGCTAAAATGTACTAATGCCAAGCTGGACTTGGATATTGCCGATGTGCGCAAAAGTCGGGAGGATCTTAAGAAATTGCTCGAATCAACGCAAAAGCGCAACAATGATCTCGCCCTGGAGCTGGCCGACAAGAATATCTCGCTGGTGGAGCAAACCAGCGTCATTGATGATCTGCGCAGCGATTTGAAGCAAATGAAGAAAGTGTAAGCCATGTGAAGAGTTTTCATTAAAAATGGGTTAAATCCAATTTATAATCAAGTAATGCTAACAGCACCAAGGTATTGAATCAACGTCTGAAGGAGAACGATGCCGGCATGGATAGCTTGAGGCTGACAATCAACACGCAGTTGGAGCGCATTGAGGACTTGCAGGCGCAACTTTATCAGGCAGACGCGGATCGTTTATTCCTGAAAAAGAAAACGGAGGAATTGACACTAATTGTGGCCGACAAGGATCGGCAAATAGCTGAACAGAGGCGACAGCTGCACGAGCTGGAGCAATATAAGGATTGGCAGGAGGGGCTACCGGAGTCAGCAATGAGCAACGAGCAGGAAGTGGCGCAAGTTAGGTTTGCGAAACTTCAGATATTTTAAAGTAAAAATTACAAATCCCAGTCCGCAGTGAGCTAGAGTCGGAGCTGAAGCGCCAACAGGCACGACTGACAACACAGGAGCAGGCGGAGCAAACGCTGCGCTATGAATTGGAGCTTAAGCAGGAAGCGCTGCGCAAGGCGGAGCTTAAGATAGGGCGACTCGAGGAACAGATCGAACATCATCGGCAAGTGCTGGCCGTGCGCGGTGAGCGCATTAATTATCTGGATCAGGAGATGAAGCAACGCGAACAGGAGAGCAATCGCAAGATTAATGAAATCATGTCTCAAACTAGCGATAAAAATACGCTCATTACCCAGGTTAATAGCAACGAAATTTATACCTGTATATTTAGCTAGCTTTTAACGGCTTTTCTGTCAGCAGATATCCAACGAGCTGGCATCCACGAATGAGCAGTTCCAGAATCTATGCTCGACGCTCAGTACAAAGCAAACCAAACTGCATAGCCAGGAGCACGTCATCAAGCTGCTGGAGGAGAGCAATGCGCGCAGCGTCAAGCTGCACACGAAACTGGGCGAAAAGAATGCGCTGCTCAAGGACGAACTCGACCATTTACGGCGTACCGTGTAAGTAGAGTAGTGAGTAGTTTGCAGAACCTACTCAACTCGTAACAAGTACGCTAGATAGCTAACGAGTGTATTCAGGCCAATCAGAATTCCTGTTCATGGTTCGAACCTGGCTTACCACATTCATGAATCTTATGAAATGCTCCTCGCGTTTTCTGGCCTTAAATTACCTTCTGGCAAATTGGCTTAATGCTAAAATGTTTTAAGCAGTCAGTAAACATTTCAGTTATCGTTTAAAGTCAGTTCAAATGGAATACCGGGTTCGAGCTTGTGCGGTTCAGAGCCGGATTGCAGCCTTGATTATGAGTAACCATTTTAATTTACAGTTCTTCAATACTGTCTCATCGCAGAAATAACCTAATGTTAGGCAGTGAAGTCAGCGATGCGGATGTTGCAGACATTCTGCTGGAATAAACCAAAATAAGACAACACAATTAACAAAATTACCAATGTATTATTATGGTAAGCGGCACTTGTTACGAGCATTCATAGTACAAAATACATATATATATATATATCACATATGTTTTTTTTTCTTTTATTTCCAGTCACATATATGTCAAAATTCTAATTGGCAATAATGGGCAAAACATATTTGAGCCAGTGCCAGCTCATGAGGTGTTAAGTCTACGCTCAAAACGCAACAAAACGCATATGCAACCGCAACTTCTACTAGAAGAATAATATTATGCTATATATATATATATATATATGTATATATATATATATGTATATATATTTAGAGACTAGCAGCAATTAATGCGCCACATCGATAGACTTTTTCTTTAGTTATAAAAAGTTTTCCCTACATACAAAACCTACATATATATTTACCTATATATAAATTATTGTCTTTGTAAACCTAGATTTTCATATTTTTGTACTTACCAATAGATCGGCTTTATATAAGTATTTGTAAATTAGTACATTTTTTAATAGGTCGGCGGCACATAAAACGAAATTTTTAAATTGAAATGATTTTCCATTTTGAGCTCAGGGTCTAGCATCTAGCATCTAGCATCGAGCATGAAAATCAACTAGATCTAACTGGATATACATACATACATATATGTGCAAGATTCATAGCATAATCTGTTCAAAGATTTAACGGAGCTACGCTGCCAAGAGATTTCTGCGTAGATTTCCTTATGGCTTATCAGTTATGTTTCGTTTTAGTCGCGACCCGCAGCTCGTCTCTGGCGGTTGTAAGTAACTCGTCGCCAAAGTGGAATCCAATTTTGGCTAGTATAATAAATTGAAAACACGTGCATAAAGCATTTATTTAAAGAGGGGTGTTCCTCTTTTGATTCAAGTGGTACGCAAATATTTACTTGGCCTTTATACCGTGTTCCAGCTTAAATTGATTTCTTTGTGTCACAGTCAATGGCTTAAATTAAATTTAGATTAACAAAAGGCACCTTTAGAGCTGTGATATTATTTCCGATTCTGTTTCAAGACTTATATATGTATGTATATTATATAAAGTGAAGACTCATTTAAGTGAAGTGCTTGTTAAAAGTAAGTTCTGCGGCTATCTAAATTTGTAACTTTCGCTGCATAATATAACGTTTACTAGATGATAAGAATATCTTAACAGAAACCAAACTTTTAAGCTGTGATCTTTGTTGAGTATCATCACCTCAACGAAGTGCTACATACGTAGTACAAATAAGAGTTACCAGAAGAAATCTAAGGTGTTTTCGATGCCAAAACATTTGGAATGTCTTTTTATCTGTGTTTGTCAAAGATTTTTTACTAAACGAAATCCGTAGATAAAAAGATTTGAAACCAACCAAAAGTTCAGACGCCAGTTGGTAATTGGGTTAAAAGAACAAATAAAAGAAGCTTCAGTTTATTGTTCCTAGCATGTTGACTATCTTATCCAGTTAATTATATATTATAAAAAATCTTTGACTGTAGCCTAAATAACCTGAATATCTTTTTATACCAAGTGTGCACCCACTTTGATGATAGTAGAGTAACTGATCACTACACAACGTAATTGCTCAATGCATGTGCATTGAACTTCACAAACAAATTCGGAAAAAATTACAATATTTGATAAGAGTTTGTTGCCCAAAACACAAAGCTGTTGCTCTCGGTTGCTCTATCAGCAATGTGACGAAATGATCAATGTTGTCTATACTACATAAATATATATATGTATATGTATGCATAAACAATTGCTTATGTTATATCTCTATATATAAAACTGTTTGTCCTGTCTGACTCACTGACTGACTGACTGACCGACCGATTGACTGACTGACCGATTGACTGACTGAGTGATTGACGATCAACGAACAGCCCAAACCGTAAGAGCTATGAAGCTGAAATTTTCACTGTAGTTACCTTATATGATGTAGGTGCACGTTAAGACGGGGTCTCGGAAAATTCCGCAAGTGTCGCAAAATCGCGAAAAACGGTTGTATGAAACTTCTTTGTTAACCATCCGATCGGTTGGATAGTAATTGATAGTCGGGATCCGTACAAGTAGAAAGAGAGAGGTATCGTGTTTACCGAAGATATTTGAAATACATATATACGATCATCGAGAATTGCGAATGTGGAGGGTGCACTTTGCTTATTTGCTTAATAATTAAAAGGGAGGTGAAAAGCGCTGTGGAAATGTGTACAACAATCGCTAACCAAAAGCGCAGTGAAAGTATGAACTATTTGCATCGCAGATAGTATTTTTATAGGATCTTTTTATTAGCGTAGCTTTCTTGGTTACTTCATTTTATTTTTCTCTCGAGCTTATAATTAGACGTGTTAGCCTGTCCTCAGGCCCTGTTCTTAGGATGTGCCTTGCCAGGGAGTTGTGGTGCTTGTGAAGCGTCTGTTGATAGTTAAGAGAATAAAGTGTTGTAATTCCGCATTCCATATCAATTGTGTATCTAAAGATCTTTGAGACCATTCACAATGTTACAATCAGAGCTAACTATAATTGCAGGCTTATCATCTGTTACTAAATCTGTAACGATATTAACAATGTATCTGTCTGTTGTTATCGCAAGCTATACATTATAATCTACAGGCGTGTGTGGCCTATAAAAACCCATTTATTCCATCAGATGCACTGCACTTCTTGCATCGCTTGACGCTCAAACACAGATATGGATAGCACACAATTCGCCAAACTTAATAAATTGATAGATGAAAACATAAAGTTGGCGCACGAAAAGGATTGCGTGGTCTACACCAGCGAATTGGTGAGTAAAAGCTCAAGGAATGGAGACCCCCAGGATGAATCATATACCAAACCGATTCACAGTTGACCATGGACAGCAGCAGCAGCGAGGAGGGACGCGAGCAGCTAACGGAGGGGCATGCCACCACCCGGGACACTTGGGGCAAAGGTGTTGAGTTTCTGTTCTCCTGCATAGCCTTGAGCGTGGGCCTGGGCAATGTCTGGCGTTTTCCTTTTATAGCGCTGGAAAATGGTGGCGGTGCCTTTCTTATACCCTATTTGGTGGTGCTGCTTCTGGTGGGTCGCCCGATCTACTATCTGGAGGTTATCATTGGACAGTTCTGCAGTCGAGGCTGCATTGGCGCTTTTGATATGGCGCCCATTTTTAAAGGTACACTAAATTTGATATAGATATAAGAGTACAATAAGTGTATGCATATAAAAAGTGATTGACAGACTGACAGATTGACTGCTTGACTAACATTTAACGCAATTCCGAGCAAACTACACTTTTCACCAAATGATTCCCATTGTGAAGTTAGTAAATCTTAACTTTAGGGTTCCCGAAATTCCTTCCACTTAGTGGGAAAATTGGTTTGCATGAACAAAGGTTTTAATCGGATCGGCTTTAAAAAATGCTATTTAAAAAAAATTAATTAATATAAAATAAAACTAACTTTTCAAACTTTAAATCAAAATTATGATACCCGAGCAAGGCCGGGTAATGTTTGCCAGCATTTATATATTCTTGCTCAGCCCTTGCATCTACTTCTTATCTAGACGTTTTGCTAACTTCCAGGTGTTGCTTATGGTCAGGTGTATTCAACCGCTTTGGCTACCACGTACTATGCCTGCATCATGGCCCTGACCATACGCTATTTGGTGGTCTCCTTTTCCGACGTGCTGCCCTGGACGTACTGCCTCATAGAGTGGGGAAGTCAGTGTGTAGCGACCGGAGCAGCTGGCAACAACAGCAGCACTCCAGTCCATGGTATATCCTCAGCGGAGCTATATTTTACGTAAGAATTATCTGAAAGTATACTAAATCATCTCCTATATAAGCTACATATATTCACGATCATGATCTGTCCGTTCATCTGGATTATCTCAAGGAATAGCAGAGCTAGCATATTTATTTATCATTTATGGATAGCTCATAATCGATAAATATCGATTTTAAGCATCGCTCCTTGAAGCATAACTCTGAGATTATTCTAGAGTTTTATATTGTGCCAACTTTATTGCCCTGGCTATATGCTATAAAGACAAGTTTTGATACCATTTTGAAGCCCTTAAATTTCAAACCTATTGAAAAATCAAGAGCTATTTATGAATAATAAATAATAAATGCGTGGAGCGTAGCTGCATATAGGCTATCTTCTAGTCGAAAGGCTACCAGATTACACATACTTGTTTTCACTTGCAGTCGCACAGTGCTGCGAGAGCCGGATAGCTTGGATGAGGGCCTCGGCACGCCCAGCTGGGAGATGGTCATCTGCTTGCTGGTCACCTGGACCATTATTGCCATCACCTTGTTCAAGGGTATACGCAGCTCGGGCAAAGCATCCTACTTCTTGGCACTCTTCCCCTATGTCATCATGCTGATCCTGCTGGTCAGGGCGGTTACCTTGCCGGGCGCCTGGCAGGGCATTGCCTATTTCATACAGCCACAGTGGAGCCAGCTGCTCAATCCGCATGTCTGGTACGCGGCCATAACGCAGATGTTCTTCTCCTTGGCCATTTGCTTTGGCACACTGATCATGTATGCCTCCTTTAATGACTTCAATAAGCGTGTGCACAAGTAAGTACTAGAAATAATAATAAGTATAAAATTGTTCTGACTTACTGATGGATTGATCGCCTGATTGAAGTTAATGAATAATAATAATAATAATAATAATAATACCTAAAGCTTTAATTACCCCTTTTCCGTAACTCTTTTAATACAGAGACGTCATCATTATCACAACTATAGATTCGTTTACCTCCATTTTGGCCGGCTGCATCATCTTTGGCATTCTGGGCAATTTGGCGCACGAGACAAACACCACGGACATATCGCAGGTGGTCAAGGGCGGCGCTGGCTTGGCCTTTATCTCGTATCCGGAGGCCATAGCCAAGTTTAAGTATTTGCCCCAGCTGTTTGCCGTGCTCTTCTTCTTCATGCTGCTGGTGCTGGGCATTGGCAGCAATATAGGCATGGCCACCTGTGTGATCAATGTGGTCAAAGATCGCTTTCCCCAGCTGCCACACTGGCAGCTTGCCATTGGCGCCTCCGTGATTGGTTTTGTCTGCGGCCTGGTCTACATGACGCCTGGCGGGCAGTTCATACTGAATCTGGTTGATTTCTATGGTTGCACTTTTATTGCCCTGGTGCTGGCCATTGTCGAGCTGCTGGCTGTGTCCTGGATTTACGGCGTAAAGCGCCTCTGCAACGACATAGAGTTTATGCTGAATGTGAAGACCAGTTTCTATTGGCGCATCTGCTGGGCCATTGTGGCGCCCGGCTTGATGTTTCTCGTGCTGATCTATATGCTGGTCAGCTATGAGCCGCTGACATATAAGGGCGTCGCCTATCCACAGGCAGCCTATATGGCTGGCTGGCTTATTTGGGGTCTGGGCGTGGCGCAGCTGCCCTTCTGGGCGCTCTACATAATTTACCAACAGCCTGGCCCGAGCTTTCGCAGCGTAAGTCTTAAAGATTAATTTAGTTCCATTTTCCATAAAGCTTTGCCTGCCCGCAGAAACTCAAACTTGCCCTGCAGCCCACTGCGGACTGGGGTCCACGTCAGCCACAGCAGCTGCAGGCTTACCTGCTGCACCGCCAGCGCGTGGTGGAGTCCAAGCGGCAACGCGGCGGCTTCTTTTTTGACAACATCTTTGGTTAGTTCTAGAATTCGACAGTATTTCAATTCAGTTCAAAAACTAATTTGTCTGCATTTTGAAAATACTTTTGTACGCTTTATTTCTTGAAATAACAGAAAAAACAAACCGCAAAAATGTAATTGATTTTCGTTTGCTTAAAGCGTTTTTAGCATTTTAGTTATGAAAAGAATTTAAAAACTAACATTTTCTTGCAGATTTTTGTTTTGCAATTGTTTAATTATGTTAATATTAGGCTTTAGCATTTTAGCAGCACTTTTCAACTATTTTATCTTAGTTAAGCTAAGTACAAAACTAAATTATAATAAAATAATGTAAATGACATTTGTTTAAATGTACACAAAAATAAAAAAAAAGCAGAACTTGCAAATTTGATAAATAAGTTTTGTAAATATTCATAGAAAATAAAGTTGGTTCAAATAAAACAAACAACCAAATTTCTAAAATTGTTCCTTTCGGTTATGTTGGGTTTCGACAGACAGAAAGAAAATTCTTGAAAAAAATTGAAAAAAAAGCATAAATATTTACTTATTTTGAAGTCCCATTCTTTTATAAGAAATACTTTGAAATTGCTTTCTGTAACGTTTGAACAAATAGCAAATAATTTGTTAGTTATTCGAAAGTCTTGGCGAACGAACATGTTGGTTAAATAAATAATTTATATTTATTTTTTAATTTTGATTAAATTGTTGAGTTATGCTTGAAGAGAAAATGTGTTAAATATAGCAACTATTTGATTTAGTGCAGTTAGATTTTTTTAAATTGTTAGCAAATCGGAAAAACAAGCAATCTTTTACTTTTTGTTAGGCACTTGCCAAGCTTTTTCAAGCATAAAAAGAGAAGAAGCTAAAGGCTATCAAATAAAGAGATAATTAAAATGATATTCAAAATAAAAACTGAAGTTCCTTAACAAAAGAAAACTTATTGTTTAACTAAAGTAACATACAATAAAAGTCATACAAAGAATTGTTGATATTATTATTTATGAGCCTGCTGCAATTCGAATGCACTCGAATTTATATTATTACATTAAATTTCTGATTAATTATCACAGCACTTTTTGATTTTTATTTTCTTTTTGTTATTATTGTGCAAAATTAGATATATGCCAAACAGAATTGAATATGTTTCAAACTCAAGTATTTACAGCTCCTAACTTATGCATAAGAACTAAGCTACTTATTGTTTTTTATTTTGATTATTATTATTATTATTATTTATATTATATGTTCTGTTCAGCTGCAGCTAAGCAATTTATTTAAATTTAAATTATCGAATAAAATGATTATTTTAAAAAGTTCTTATTTGGCTTGCTTTGAAATATCTTTTGAGCTGGCTTTAATAGAGCTGTTTGTCTTATTTGTCTTTAATTGTTTTTTTGGTTTTTTTTTGTATTTATTTTCATCATTTTGTTGGCAGATTTTTGTTAGATTTGGGCAATGTTTTCACATTTTCATGTAGCACTTTTTGATTAGTTGTTGAAACCCATTAAAATGTGATTTCGATACAATATATATAAGAGCGTAATATATAAATGTATATATGTATATATCTATTGGTATACAAACTAATCAACACTAATGAATTAAGAATTGACTTGTAATTTCATAGCCTACATTTCAGCGCAAAGATTTTTTCAGTTATAATTTAAATTCAGCGTAACTTGGCTATATATATATTTATATAGTATACTTAATTAGAATCGAAAATCTATATGCACTGGCTAAAAAATGGAAGTTGTATTTAACGTTTTGTTCACACTAGATATGGTCCTATTTGTGTTGCGTCTATATATATAGAAAAGTTAACATATATACGATATGAGTTACCTTGAGTATATTGTCTACTTGCTAATGATATTGCCTGTACGTGTGTGTGTGTGTATGTGTGTGTGTTAAGGTGTGTGTTTGTGTGCCTATTAGAATTTAAAAGTTGCTTGTCTTGGGTTCATATATCCCGTTAATATTTAGTTAAAAATTGAATCACTTAACATTTGCCTTGTAGTTTTCAGTTTTCTACCCATCTCTATTTCTATTTACAGCATAGAAAAATAGTAGTATTTGCTCTAGAAAGTCTGTATTGGTCGATAGAGTCCTGTATAGCCACACAGACGGGCACGCAGTGCCGGTATCAAAAAGGCGGCCAATGAGATATCCTTCAAAAGCTCCGCACACTCACAGACCAACAGATACATTTTGTCCCCCTTCTGTGAGGTGCTCTTATGCAGGGCTATGCGACGGAGGCCCGCAGCGCGTGGTAAATATCTGTAAAGATAGATATACATAGATGTGAATATAGATACATATATGAATAGATATAGATATAGATATAGATATAGATATAGATATAGATATAGATATAGATATAGATATAGATATAGATATAGATATAGATATAGATATAGATATAGATATAGATATAGATATAGATATAGATATAGATATAGATATAGATATAGATATAGATATAGATATAGATATAGATATAGATATAGATATAGATATAGATATAGATATAGATATAGATAGAGATAGAGATAGAGATAGAGATAGAGATAGAGACAGAGATAGAGATAGAGATAGAGATAGAGATAGAGATAGAGATAGAGATAGAGACAGAGATAGAGATAGAGATAGAGATAGAGATAGAGATAGAGATAGAGATAGAGATAGAGATAGAGATAGAGATAGAGATAGAGATAGAGATAGAGATAGAGATAGAGATAGAGATAGAGATAGAGATAGAGATAGAGATAGAGATAGAGATAGAGATAGAGATAGAGATAGAGATAGAGATAGAGATAGAGATAGAGATAGAGATAGAGATAGAGATAGAGATAGAGATAGAGATAGAGATAGAGATAGAGATAGAGATAGAGATAGAGATAAAGATAGAGATAGAGATAGAGATAGAGATAGAGATAGAGATAGAGATAGAGTTAGAGATAGAGATAGAGATAGAGATAGAGATAGAGATAGAGATAGAGATAGAGATAGAGATAAAGATAGAGATAGAGATAGAGATAGAGATAGAGATAGAGATAGAGATAGAGATAGAGATAGAGATAGAGATAGAGATAGAGATAGAGATAGAGATAGAGATAGAGATAGAGATAGAGATAGAGATAGAGATAGAGATAGAGATAGAGATAGAGATAGAGATAAAGATAGAGATAGAGATAGAGATAGAGGTAGAGGTAGAATAAGCTCTGCTTGCCTATAGAGCATCCGCGCGCCCGTCCAATACAGCCAATTCTTTTCGAAGCGCTCGCCGTCGTCACCCTCGAAAACCTGAAATGAAATTTTGCATTTTACATTTGACATTTAAATATCAGATGCTTCCAGGCTAAACTTGGCCAGAGCTTGCACTTGCCTTGAACACGCTGATTATGTAGCCGGTGGCCGCTGTCTGGGACTTCTTGAAGCTGCCGGCTTCGTTGGAGGGCAGCACCAGCGGGGGTCGGCAAATGGCAGCCACCTCGCTGTACAGGTCCAGCGTGTGGGCGGCAGTGTATCTGAAGGGGCGGGGTAGGGAATGTTAACAACTTAATTCAATGGCAAAGCGAAACAAGTTAGCTGATGGAATGTAAAATACCCTGTAACATCTTTTATCATTCAGCTTAAAGACTTAAGGCTTCCCTTAATAAAGTGAAGCTTCAAGAGAAGCTTGGGTTTCTACAAAATAATCGACTAATAACTAATCGACAAAGGTATGTCGAATATAAGATACCCAGTAGTTTTGTGAATGTTAAGGTGCCTATTAATTCTTCTAAAAAGTTTAACAAAGCACAAGCCAAAGAACAGAGAATATAGAATATGTTCGGTAGAACTTGAGTCCACACGTGTAATTTTCCTAATCCAACCCAGAATATCTAAGACTGGACATAGCATTACTTTCAAAAATAATATATTGCAGGGTATTAGAACAGCACAAATTTGCATTAAAAATGTTCTGGTTGCTGTTGATTATCTTACTTGAGTGCTTTTGGCTCGAATTTGGAGAGCGACGAGACGCGCAGGTTGGAATAGAAATTCGATGGATCCGTTTGCATCGTGTTGATCAGATAATACGAAATAAAAGGAAATTCAGCTAAAATAAAATGACAAAAGTGAAGGCATGATAAAATTGCAGAGAATTTTAATTGTTAGGAAAACGAAAGCCAGCTCTCGAAATATTTATTAAATTAACATTTTTTATTTTTCAATTTCTCAGACACTTACAGCTTTTCTCCATATTGGCCAGTATCATGCCGCCGACGGCTGTGTTCGCCTGCTGCACCTCCGTCAACAGCTCCGAGGCAATGGCGCGTTGCTTGAGCAGCGGATGGGAGAGCGGCGATTCCATAACTGGATCTATGGCCTCAAGTGGACTCATGAGATGCACAAGTATGCACAACTTGGGATCGGAGACCTCCAAAACGCTGAGCGGGCTGCTGGCCTTGCCATCGGCGCTCAGAGCAGGTAACTAAGGTGAAGAAAATAAGCTTTAAGCTCTTAAGTTAAGAGGTTAAATAGAGCTTTTTACCGGTATGCCGGCTGGCAGAAAGCGATCAACGCTGTGCACCGGAATGATGAAACAGTCGCGATCCAAGGTAGCCAAAGAGATGGGCTCCGCACGTGTCGTTCCCGCGTTGCCACCACCACCACCAAAGTTGCCTGAAATTTAAAAAAAGATGGCAACATTAGCATATCGAAAGCTTGAAAAGTTAAGATGGTTAAATAGACACAACATAGTTACGATAGGTAGCATTAGGAAAAGCTTACAAATGTGTCTAGCTGTTTTGAGCTTTTGTCGATCGCATTTAAAAGCAACACAAAAAGCTTTTGCAGCAGATCCTTTAGCTTAAAGTGCCAGAGAGCTTAAAGCTTCAAGCAGAAGGTTTGCCCGTACAAGTTGCCACAACTAAAAGCTTTGCTAAGCTTTTGTTAGGCTATTAATGCTTCTATTTTGGTTCCGTTAGCAAGCTGGCTAGAAATACTGAAAACTTAACATTTTCAAAACTTTTGCTGAATGTCAAATATTAAATTAAAGGCAATAGAGCGCAAAAGCTTTCAAGCGTGTACAAAACATGTCTAGCTTTCAGTATTCAATCAACACAACAAAGAACTTGCACCAACAACAACAAGATGAGAAGGAACACGAGGAAGTGTACAAATTAAAGTACACTAAAAATAGTTTTCGTTTTGTTTTTTTTTTTTTTTTTTTTTTTGTTAAGGAAAACGTGTGTATATTATTGTGGTTGTGTGTGTGTGTGCGTTTAGGGAATCAATGCAACATACGTAGGCACAACAGATGCTGGTTGTGAGCTTTTATTGTGATTAGTTTGATATTTTCTGGCAGTGTATATATATGTATATGCATTCGTTTTGGATGTAGCAGTGGCAGCAACCACTACAACAAGTTTGACAAGTCGTTGGCTCAAACCTTGCCGCGTCGCCGCTGCGGCAGCTGTTAGCAGCGTGCTCGTCGCACTCAGAGTCTGTGGCAGTTGCTGCTGTTGATACGAGTAGCCGGCATGTTGTTGCTGCTGCTGTAGCTGCTGCTGTTGCTGCTGTTGCTGTTGTTGCGGCTGCAACTGTTGCTGCAGCCTGATGAGACTGTTATTTGTGCTGTTGCCGCCGCCAGGGCTGCTGCCGTTCCAACGCATCAACGAGACGGACCGATCGACCAGCGGCTGCGGTAGGTCCACTTCATAGGGATTGGATGGCTGTGTAAAGGACGTGGACGTGGTCGGGGTACTGGGTATGCCCGATAGTGCGCTACATCGTTCTGCAATGGATGCTGTTGATATTTTATATGGACACACAACACAAAAAAAAAAAACAAAAAAAATCATAATAGAGAGCGTTTAGAAAATTGAATTCTTGAGAGGATTCGGGGAAAAGGCTTGTTGGGATAGTGCTCGATGAGAGTTTATTTCAGTTTTCTTTGTTTTCTGTTGTTGCAGTTAGGCACATTTACGGATATTTTTATTTACACAAAACTAGACATATTCAACTCTTGTTTTTTTTTGGTATTAGTAGGCGACGCATTGCTGCAATTAATTGTTAGCTGGATATATAGATATTATATACATACGCTATATAAGTGCACAAGTTCCATTCGCTTTACCTTTTCTATAGGTAAATAATCTGTGCTCCTTAAACATTCAAGGACATTACCATTGCCAAAAAAAAAAAAAAACAAAAAAAGAAGAAGAATCGCAGCTTACATATATATACGACTTTTGCCCTAAAAGCCAAGCCAACTGGAAATTCGTAGATAAGCGGAACACGTGAGCATTTCGATAACGCTTGAGCTTAAGTCTTGCCAACTACAATATTTGGCAATACAATAGAGCATAAAGTGAGAGTAATACGCATCGTTGTTATTTATTGCAACGTTTCCTGCATGCGCGCCCAAGAAAGCCAGCTAATTTTGATTAGCAAATGTGAGAATATGGCATTAGGTTGTGATGTATAGGAAAATGGTGTGTTTGACAGATACAATGGGACAGATACGAGACAATATCAGCCTGGAACTAGTAATAGGAAAGTAATTTATCGTATTTTCTTAAGAGCTGTAAATGTATGGCACGACATAGGTATATATTAGATTTCCTTTATTTAAAAATTTAATTTCAAATTCGTTTCACCCAAAAAACGTTGTAAGGTTTTTCATAAAATGGAATTTAAATGTTGACCAGAACAGAGAATAAAAAAATACCTATATATGCTAAAAAAAACACATATAAATAAACCTTTTTATAGATCGATGAGCTCTCTGAATTGGAATAACCAACAGGAACACGCAGCTGCTTGTCTAAATGCAATAATATTGTGGCGCAAGCTGCGTATGCGTGATATGCGCACATATTACGTATACGCCGCATATGCTGCTGGCTAATTGAATATGTTCAACGATTATCTGCCATCAGCGTTAAGCCGCGCCTGCATAACAATCGGCAGCTGGCGAATCCTTTTCGCTGTCTCCATTTGGAAAATTGATGCAAACATTTGAATGCGAATGCGAATGTGAATGGGAATGAAATGTAAAAATGAATTGGGGGCGAGTTAATGGGTTAATGGAGCGCAAATAACTGAGCCGAGGGCAAAAGCAGAACACAAAAGGGCAACAGAGATGGAAAGAGAGAGTAAGTAAGAGATAGACATATATAGAGAGAGAGAGAGAGAGAGATAGATAGAGAGACAGAGACAGACAGTTATAGAGAGCGAGAGAGAAAGAGAGTGTGCAATGCAATGGTATTCATGTAGCTATCGAATTGCTTGGCGACAATTTACCTTCGCCCACATCATAGCCGGGTCGATTGGGCGAGAAAAACAGATGGGTGCGATAATGTATTTCCTCCGGCTGCTGCACCAGGCCCATATCCCTCGAACGTTTCGTGCGATTTGCCTTCGATTGAAGTTTGCCGCCGCCGCCGCCGGATTTGCTGGCGCCCTCGCGAAAATTCTTGCGAAACATTAAATTCATGTTGTTGTTGTTGTTGTTACAGTTGCAGTTGCAGTTGCAGTTGATACAATGATGTCTATGAGTGTCCTGTGTGGCTGAGTGGTGCTATTGAATGGGCTGCTGATGGTGGGTCGAGGTGGTGCAGGTGCTGCTGTCGCTGCCGTTGTCCGCACACTTGATTAATTTGTGTATATTCGTTATGTAGCCTGTAGCCTTTTGAGCCTGGCCGTGTATTCGAATTGCAGGGTATACGTGTGTGTGTGTGTCTGTGTGTATACCATTCAGCTTATTTGTATTTACTTTAGTCTTTGTCAATGTGTACGCTTGCTTGGGTTTTCAGTTTGTTTTGTTTGCTTTTTTATTTACTTTGTTATTGAGTTAAATTCATTTGCCCGCTTTGAGGTCAGGCAATTTAATTTATTTGCTTTTGACCTGCCCAACATAATGAAGTGCTTTAATTTTAAGCTTAATGAAAACTTGTAGTCACACGTTTAGCTAAAAAGAAGAAGAAGAAAAAAAGCGAGAAGTTCCCTTGCAACAGGTTGAAACAACTTTTCACCGGTTCGAAGCAAATTTGTGTCAAATGCTTTTTGCGCACTGCGCTTCAGCGAATTTTCTGAAAATACGTTTTTTTTTTGTCTTTTTCTTGGGTCTATTTTTAGCTGCGTGCGTATTTGCTCAGCATTTTGTTGGCATTTGGTTTTTATAAATTAATTGCCAGCAAAGATTTAATTAGTCAGCAAACGTAGCCCTGGCAAATGTAAACGCACCTTTCAATTTCATTTAGTTCTAAGAGAATTTGTTATACTTGCAGCTGGTTTTTGAGGCATTTTTAATTAGAGTAATCTTTAGCATATCTTTAAAAGTTCTATATAGCCGAAACATTTAATAGCGAAGTGAATTTTAGTTCAAAAAGCTCGACTGGCTATTAAAACGACAAAGCAAGCTGCAAATTTCATCAATGAAGCTGCTCACGCCCATCTGGATCTAGCGATCGGTAGGATCCTGGCTGATCTCATCACAGATCCAGGCTGATCCCATCACATAGAGGCGTCTTAAAAGGTTACACCCCTGCGAACTACGAGGCGAACTATCTAAACACCCTTCAGTGTTAGCCCATGTCGTTAATTTCCTTCATTGTAAATATCTCACTATTTTAAATACTCCTCAATGCAAACACCACTTGGGCTAACAAACATTGTGACTATACTTTACATTATTCATAAGGTAGAACAAATTGAATTTAAAAAAAAGAAAGAAGAGAACTTTAATGTGATTGAGAATCTGTGAAGAGCCAGTTTTGTGACCAAAGACGGAATAGGTTAATTTTAGCAGGCAGATAGGAAGCTAACTATGTATATCCAAAATAAGTCAAGGATATTTCTATATTCAATTTCTATAATAGAAATTATGATAAATTGTCGACAGAGTATCTGTCAGTCTATCAATATTTATTACATTTCATACTTGACTTCCTATTAAGGCCCAGCTTGTCGCAAATTTGGCAGTAATTTTCCGTTTTTCTCGTGGAACAAAAAGCCAATCAAAAAGTCAAAAGCGCTTAACTCGCAACATAAACACACACACACACATGAGTGTGTGTGCGTGTACTGTAGTTTGTAAGTGTTTTCTTTTTTGTGGCAGCAGCTGCGGAAATTACCCATTTCCGCTGCTAAGCAGTTGAAAATTACTCAACACACTCACGAAGGAAACGTGAGCATGAGTCTTAAGTTTCTTGTGTGTAAGTAGCTCAAATATACCCTGTTACTGATTGCAAAGTGGGTATATTGTGCATTTACATGTACATATAACATGTAGGCATATTTAAAACCTGAGATATCATATATTTATTGACTTCAGGTTCTGTAATCAAGGACTATATTTTCTTTCCATAAGTTTCACTCAATGAGCTCACGAAATAGTGAAAACATTTTGTAGGGTATCTAAACATCGATCTACTGCAGTAAGTAGCCGTAGCTTATATTTTTCTTTGGGCACGCGAACAGCCAAAACGGAAAGTCAAGCTGTAAAGGGCCAGCAATTAGCTGCTGCCAAAAAGGGGTTTAGCCAGCAACAGAGACGGAGATAGGCAGCCAGACAGAGGAAGAGGAAGTGGAAGTGGAAGAGAAAGAGAAGGCACGAGAGAGATTTGTATATCTGTGTGAGTTTAATTAGTTCAAGACACGACGCAATTAGTTCTACTGCCGCTTATTGATTGCCATTCAGCGATAAATTTCAACAACAGCATCGGCATCGGCATCGGCATGGGAATCGCAGCAGCCAAAATCGCTGAGCCGAGCAAATTGAAAAGTTCTTGAAAAGTCATTTATAACAAACGTTTTGGCTGTGGGGCATTAAAACGCAGCCATCAAAATGGATGAATGGTAAGTATATAAGAAAACAAACTCGTGAAAGCAAACGTAAAAGTTATAAGGAAACGGAAATTAAGAGGAAGTTTCATAAAAAGTTTAATATTTAATGAGATTTAATGAAAATTTGCCAATATTAAGAAAGCCGCTTCCGGTCGATAATTTGTATGTGCAGGCAGGAATGTTCAAATCAAAGAAAATAATGTTTCTGGGGAAATTTATTTCACATTTCTATTAAGATTTTAACAAACTCTACAAACAAGTCAAATTTACAAAATGCCAGCAATCAATGCCAGCCATCTCTCAAGTATAAACCGTCTTCCCAATTAAGTCTAATCCAACATAATCTGACATGCTCCAGCTTCACCTAATATATTTTAACATTATTTAGTTTAACTTCAGACTTTAAACAGAAAATCTTTGCCACACAAAAAATCCTTTTTCAATTATATAATATAGTAGTAAGTAGCGTAGCATGTGAAATTTTAAGTTTGATCAAGATTCCTGGATAAAGAAAAGTTGTTCATACAAGCATTTCATTTTCGACCTATCGTTGCCATGGCAGCTAGATGATATAGGCGTCCGATCCATCTTGTTCCCACATATATACTGCCTGCAAAATATAGACGGACCCATTCAAAGTTGCAAGACAACAGCTGTAAAACTGAGAGACTAGTTTGCTTAGAAACAGACAGACTCTGATGTTGAAGCTGATTTAGAATATATATACCTTATGGGGCCAGAAATGTCTCCTAGCGTTACACAATTTATTACAAAATTATAATATCTGCTACAAGGGCATAACAATGTCAACCATTATAATCTAACATAATCGAACACAAGCTAACATGACACACTTTGATATTTTAAAACCTTATACACAAGCCAACAAAATCGTTTATAATTTACAACACAACCAAGCTTAAGCATGCTTTTCCAATCAACTATGCTTCCGCTTTATTGCTACGCATTTTCATCTCAAGCTCAAAGATGTTAGCCTGATATGGAGCATGGGCAAGTTATATATGAATAAACTTACTCTCGACCATAACCGTTTGGGAATTATAGTAAAATGCTCGTTTTGTTTGATTTTGGTTCAAACTTAATGCCTTATCTTATTAAATACTTCTAGCTTTTACGACACACGCAACTTACTAAAGCTTGGGGCCCTCGAAAGAAATCAGTTTAATAGAGCTCATCATGATAAGATGACCGAGTATTAATAGCTAAAAGTGTTTGGAAGATATCTTGTGCTGGGAATGGCTCATAAATTGCGTATGGGTGATATTATGAGATTGCACATGCAAAATCAACAGCTAAATGCTGCCTGTCAGCACACACTTAAGCTGGCCATACACACGCACACACATATATACAACACACAGCCCCGCAGAACCCCAACGATCTAATAAGCAATGGGTCATAAAGTTTTTACAGCATTCCATTTTCAAGTGCCTGGTGCGATGAAAATTGCGTTTGGCCAACGATGTTGGCTATAATTAAATCTATTTACGACACAAGTTACAACAATAGTGCTCATCGTTAAGTCACACACACACACACACACACGAACACACGCACACACGCACACGCCCGCACAACCAAGCAATCAAAACAAACAACAATGAAACAATCAAGCGACCAAATAGAAAACTCTCAAGAATGAGTGATAATAACCATAAAAATTAAATTTCGCTCGTTCCTCAATTTCATTTCGTGCCAGCGCCAAAAATAAACCGCGAAATCATATATAACCGATACATACATAAGAAGTATATATATATATATTTGTATGTGTGTGCGGATCTCATTTGCTAGCTGCTTAAGTAGGCTAAGATGGCAGAGTGGGCCGACAGCTACCCTGTACGAAAACAGATATAAATTTATTGCAGCTTCTGAATAACTTATTCGATCAAATTGTGATTAAGGACTTTGTTGGATGCACAAGTGTTAACTTAGAGATAAGCTGAGAGATAAACCTAATCAGGAATTTATTTCTAAATATGCCTTATACGGCAGCACATCTCTGCCTTCCTTGAGCGTATCTCTTTGCTCTCATTTTTAGAGGGTATCTTAAAAGAAAGCACAGCCAACGTGTAAGAAGTAAATTTGAATATTCGTGAGGGTTGCATTTAAGTTGTACTCGTACATGACCTAGGCAGAGGCAGACGGCCCTTGACCTTGTGGGCGTGTACTACCGAACAAACTTGTGTGTGTGTGTGTGTGGCGTGTGTGTGGCGTGTGTGTGGGTGTGGACGATTGTGGCTGTGGCTATGCCCATGTGTTAGTCTTGCTGAATGATTCGGCAGGTTAGCATTTAATGCGTTGACACAATTTTTCGTGTGTTTTGCCGCAATTTACACAAAGCATTTTGTGTAATTGTTTGGCATGCGATTCGAAAATATTGCTTAACTATTTAGATATACATATATATATATATATAGCTGATACTTGTACATACATATAGATACATATGCTTAGCTCTTGGATTAAGCCAATTATTAGCTGAAAAAAGTAAATTTTGTTACATTTTATTGCGGGTTGGGTTCTTAATGTATTTGAAGTCTTTGTGAAGTTTTTCAAAATTGTATTAATATTTAAATTTATCTAGTTTTCAGTTTTCAGTATTATATAAAGCTTTTCATATTAAATATATTTTAATTAATTACAACTTTTGTACGAATATTTTATAAAAATTCTTTACTAATTTAAGGCATAAATATTGTGCATAAAATAAATGGGAGAACGAATTTATTTAAAATCGTTCTGATATATTCTGATATCTGATTCGTATTTTTTCTGTTTTTTAGAAAATACTAAATATTAATATAAATCAGTTTATGCCGTATATTCTATTTTAAATCAATATCATTTTATTTGATATAAGTATTAGGAAAAGTAAAATTTAGTTTTAGTTTTTTAGTTTAGTTTTTCTTTTTAACTAATTTATATGTAGTTTATTTTTAATTTTCTTTTTCTTTAAATTATATTATTTATGTGTCGAAATATTTTTTGATCTTTTGCATTGTTGTTATTTATTTCACTTTATATTCTCCTTAAAAGAGAAGTTTCCTTTAAATATTTCACTTTTACACTCAGTATTCAAATGATTTTGCACCTTTGCACGTGCCTCACGTCGTATACTTAATTTGGCAATACTTTAATCTTGTTTCCACATTATACGATATATCATTTCTATATAAAGCCCGCACAAGGCTTCTGCTCTTCTCTTTGCTTTAGCTAATCCCGCCGCAGGACAAAAGAGCCGCAGCTTTGCGCGACCTTAATGCGAAATTCAGTGTCAGCCGTGTCGGCTACGTAATATTCGTGGGCTTGCACAGTAATTAGACAACAGTTGATCATTTGCTTGGCACACGAAAAGAAATCAATATAATTTTGTAGCTAAGTAAAGCAAATTTCTACGTTGAATTCATTTAAATTGTTGAAAATATAGATGAGAAAAACACCTTTTATAAATAAAACACACACGCGTCAGGCTTTCCACAAACAATTTTCACACGCCACATTTTGTCACATAGACATAAGGCCATGCCCCTTTCGCCATATACAAATTTTGTATTTATATATAAATTAAATTTTCTTTTATTTTTTCGTATTTATTTTCTTTTTGCTTACAACTCGAAAGCCAGACGAATATGAATATTAATACGAATACGTTTCGACCGCGTTGTTTTGCGTTAAATATTCAACTGACAGTTGGGGCAAGCTTTTCGCAACGTTTTTGGGTTCGAAACGCTTTTCATTAACTCAAATTCATATGACGGCATCAAAAACATTCAAAACTTGCACTTAACACAAATGAAAAATGATGGGAAAAGCAAAAGCTTTCCTCACTTGTTGCGCATACGCCGTGCGGGCCCGAAAAACACACGCACACATGTGCACGTACGCACAACACACTTCGGCATTTATCGTCGCTGATATTTTGAGTAATTAATTATTTATTATACAATTTACGTTATGGATTTTTCATACGTCGCGTCAAAGTAGCGCACGTCGCAGCAAATTAACGTCAAATGAAATGGAATCGCATAGATTCAATAATATATATGCCAGGTATATATATATACAGCTACAGCTGAAGCGCGTGATACGTACACACACAGCAGCGGCAAATGGAAGCGGAAAACGTAACGAACACAATCAATGTATTTGATTACGTGGACACGACTTGGATTTACCTAAGCCATATTTGAAAGCAACTCTTCAAAGATCAGGAAGAACTCTGTGGAGAACTCTTCTCTCCAAGAACTTAATATAATATTAGAAAATCATTTTGAAGAAACTTTAGAGCGGGAAAGCAAATGGATGCTGTGAATTTGTGAGTTAGTTTCAAAGATCTTTTGGAACATGGCGGTCGAACTAAGTATGGAAGAAATTAAAGCTTTTGTTCCATTGACTTAAAAGTAAATTGCAAATAAGGAAAATGTTTGTCAATGTCAAATCAATAACAAAACACGCTGCGCTTGTACAAAATATATATAAATATAACACATTTCATAAGGAATTTATTTATATATATATATATATCTATTTCTGTAGACTGTGAACTACCTGGACACGATAAAGCCGGGCATGACCCGCTAGTAAAATCTCAAGTGCGGGTATTGCAGCAAACAACATTTTGTTGTTTTTATTTTTCGTTTTTGTTTTTGTTTTTCTATTTTTTTCTGCGTTTATCCTGCGTGCTTTTCCTAGCGTGTTATTGATTATGTTCTGCCGCCTGGCCAACTGACAATTCCCGCAGCTCCTGACCTCGGCAAAACAGAAGTTTGGGAGCGCGGAAGTCATTTGCCTTTTCCGGGGCTTTAATCGACTTTTTTTTTACTTTTTTTATTTATTTGTTTCTGTTCTTTGCTTTGTTTTGCGGTTTCTGGCTAATTTGCAGCCATTAAACCGCTCTACTTGGTTTTGGCCATTTTCGTAGCTAATTGTAATGACAATTATAAATGTCTTTTGTCCACACGGAAAATCTGACTACAACTGATGAGCCTCCCATTAAAGTGCATTGTTCTTTGTCAAGAATTATAGAGGCTTCAAAGGCCTGCATCCCCCACCCTTCCAAACAATTTATTGATGTCTGAAGTATATATATATATACCGCATTTCTGAATATATTTTATGCCCTGAACGCGTTGATTTTCTGAAAACATATATAACAGAGAGAAAGTATATATATTCTTGATCATGCACTAAAAGCAGAGTCGAGCTACTCATGTTCGTCGGACTGTTCGTCCGTCTGTCCGTTTGTAATACGGACGAACTCAGGATCTATAAGAGCTAGAGAAATTTTAAATGTACGTCCTCCTAATGCCCTCGAAGTACAAACAAGTACAACTTCCGATAATCGATAACTTGCCACGTGTTCAAGCAATCGATAAGAATTGATATCGAAATCCTGTCTTAAAGAAAATCTATTTAGTTTGTTAGCTAAGGTCACCAAATTTGTCATTTAGCTTCTTGTTTTGTGTATACAAATCAAGCATCTTTCATTTGATAGCCCCCTCCCCTTGGCGGGAGCTGAATTCGGTGAAGGTAGAAGAAGTTTCAGGGTATCCCCTAGTCGGGCATTCCGAATAGAGCACTCTTACTTGCTTTCTTCGTTATTATTTAAATTTATTTAGTCATTTTTATAGATAGAGATATAATGACATAATAAATGATTTTGTTTGGCTATTTTAATTACATTTGAATTTTCAACTACACAAAAACCCGCAATAAGTATACATATTTATTTATATTTTAATGAATACTCATTTTGTTGTAAATACTTTTTTTTCTACTAAAAATCGGACTTGTCTAACTTGTTTCTAATCCCACTTTTTCGCTTTTGTCTGCTACTAAGCCCCCAACATGTGTGCCCTGAAATATTCAAATGCAGCTTTGGTTTTCTATTGCCTTGAGGGAACACGTGATTTACATGTGTCTAAGCTGCAGCTGAGCCGAAAGTGTTGCAGCTCGAAACGAAATCCTGCCACACTTGCATACCGAGCCTGCTCTGCTGGCCATGCATCAAGCGGGAGCTCAGAGGCTAAAATTAAAGCTGATTCAATGTTATGCTGCCTGGCACAAAACAACTGCATTTTGTTTATTCTTTTTTACTATTTGCCGCAAAAGTTGTGCAGCCCAGCTGCAAAAGGCAACAGAAACAACTGGCAGCACGCAACTGCGACATGCAACAACGGGTGTCCGCCGGAGAGCAAGTGAAGTCAGTCGCAGGACAAGTGCATCTTTTATATGCGACTGTTTAGATACACTTTTATTATAGCAGAAATAATATGTCAGGGAAATACTTTGCATAAACATAGCTATGCGAGTGCTCAGAAAAATAGTAATAAAGAAAATAAAACCCAGTAAGAGTTCTCTGATCGGGCGTAACCGACTTGGCGGTACTCTGAACGCAGCGGCAGGAGTTTACACTATTCTGTTAATTAACACCTATCGAACTCTCATCAATTAAATAAAGATTAAATTATTAGAAATCTTTCATACATATACACGAAAAATATTCGAGAGCCGCAAAGGGATGGATGAAGCACGGGAAAAATATTCTTGATAAACTTCAGTGCTTGTAATCCGATCTGTACAAAATTTAAACAACATCAATATGGCCCAAGAAAATTAATTCTATACCAAAGCATACGACTTTATCTTTGAAAATGAACTTAGCTCTGATCTCGAAAGAGGGGATCACAGATGCGTTCTTCTGTCTGTAGCAAACATTTGCTAAACACATATATACCCTTTTAAGGAATTTTCAATGGGTTCAGGGTAGAAAAGCACTAAAATTCATCAGATATTTATTAAATAACACGTTTTTTTTGAGTGCTAAATAACAAAACAAAAAATAACATAGACACAAATAATTGAAGCAATATGTAATATATTTAGGTAATACAGATATACCAATAATATAATATATACATAATATTCTAAATATAACAAAAAAATCAATACAAAAATGTTTTCAAATTCTAAATAAAAGTGCAAATCATCAAATGATCAAATAACAAACCAATCAAGGAATCTAGCTTTATTAAGAATATTTTCAAGGCACACACTTTAGCTTTATGGTTTTGGGTGAATGCTAGATGATGAGAACCCATTGTTTACACTAGATGGCAAACAAGATATAACTACTTAAGCCAGTTGCCGGGCAACCAGGTCTAAGCGTTATTCCGGCCATAAACAATTTGGAAAAGTGCCGACAGCCACTGGCTTTTAGCTGGTTTAAGGCTATGGCCGGAATGCACGTTATGATCTAAATGAAATAGCTTGGCTCATAAATTTTAAACGAATTAGTTTTCATGGCCTGGCCAAAGTGTCGCATGGCCGTGCAACTTGGCCTGGCTTCCACTCTTAACCATTATGAGCTGCTTAACGGGTGCATAAATTTCATTCCACGGGGGCGTGCGGGTATCGTTACTTTTAGTTACTGTTTGGCACACGATGTGCTTGCTTCTTATAATGAGATGGAAATGGGTTGAGTTTGTTTTGTTATCGATTAAAGCAAAGCAAAGCCTCCATAAGTTACGACAACCTCCTCGTCATTCGCAACTTGTCAAGAACTTGTCAACACTGTTTTGTTATCGAGAAGTGCTAATGATTGATTTACGATTATCGCAGCTGTTCGAGACCTACATGTAACATTCTATAGTTTCACATATGATTAGTTTCCTAGTTGTTCACTGCCATCTGGCGATATCTTTGTGTGGGGGGCGCACACCCATTTGTCAGCGGAGCTTATCGACCCTGATATTCCATCAGTCAAGTTTCAAAGCAGGCCCTTTAAGTATTTGACGCATTCATTTTGACAACTTTTCAATTTCTTTAAAAGCAATAAAGGGAAATCTTAAGCTTTAACAACAACAAAAATCTGCTGATATTTGCAATTTTACGACCGCTAAGCGAAAGAAAAGCATACCGAAAGGACACCAAAATAAGTAATAATGCATCTATAGCTGAGAATAACAGACTAGAAAATACCCTGTACCCAGCTTAAAACTTCTGTGTTCATTATGCGAAATTTCTGATTCGTGGAATTCATCTTAAAACAAGGCTTTTTATCTTTACATTAATTTCTATGTTAAGCTTGTTTTCGATTTTAGTTGACCTGTACATACCCTCTGGTTTATTCAAAACCGGCCATGAATTTCTGCATTAACATAACTCTGTTATACTTTCTCTGTATAGTTTGTAGCCATATATTTTATATATTTAGTTTGCTGGCTCAAGGTCCTGGGCTTATAGACATTTATTTTTGACTGTTCGAAATCATCTTACAGCCTCCTTTACAGGGTATCCAAACAGAACCGAACAGAGAAGTTTGTGAAGCTGCAAGTAAATCAGTTGGTGTCCGCTTTTGCTTTCCCGCTGGCAGCTGTTTTTGGCCAGTTTATTGCTTTGCCGCCACACCCACCGAAAAGGAAATACCCTCCTGCCGAAACCATGCTTCCATACGCCCACCGCTGCCTCCCGCGCCCCTCGCGATTCTCCTCCCATGCGCAGAACATAAATTACATCGTCATTCATTTCCGTCATAAAATTGAAAAATGTTGTGCAAATTACGCGTAAATACCAAAAAACCAACAAGAAAAGCGGCAAAAGAAAAGCGAGAACGCAGTGAAAATTCGCGGCCGGAAAACTACATGCATATCGTAAATACGTATGAGCCAGATATTATTTTTTTATGGCTACTGTGAAAATGTTTACAGCATCGCCACAAATAACAGTCGCCATCTGCGTTTGTTGCATTTCCCATTTGCGGCTCTCTGTTGCATGCCACATTAAAATGCATGATAAACTTCTTACGGTCCTCAATTCATGCAGTTGTTGAAAGTCTTTTATCATCTACCATAAACTTGTTTGGCCGGAAAACTAAGGATACTGTACGGCCATAATATAGTACTAACAAGTAGGGGTATTAGGAGAAAAATTCAAGTCAGTATTACAAATATTTTAAACAAAGATTTGGGGAAGCACTTAAATTAAGTTTCCAGCAGGAGTATAGACCCATTAAAAAATCAAAAGTATGTATGAGATTTATATGAGGAGCGCGACTTGCTGTAACTTTAAAATGAAAGATAGATTGTAGAAGCTATATTTCCGATTTGGTGACTGGAGCAATTAAAACCTGAGAAATTTGTTAAAAAATCAGGATTTTGATATCGATTCTTATCGATCGCTTGGAAGCGGGGCATGTTATCGATTATCGGAAACAAACTCGTACTGCGAGGGCACTGGAAATTTAAGGATAATCCTCCAATAGTAAAGCTGAAATCCAGGGTATCGATTATATTTATTATAATTTATAATTTAGGCAATGATTCTCAGACTGTTTGATTGCCCTTTCTGAAAACATTTACTTTTGGGATTTGCTCTGTCAAAATGCAAAGAATTCTCTGAATGATTTAAGCCTTAATATGTAAACTTAATAAACTGCAATAAACAGTTAATTTAAATTAGGCATCTGTGACTTTCTTCAAGTAAATAAAATCTTATTTGGCATAGCTTAAAGATATTTGCGCTGGCAAAAGCTGGCTCATATGAAACTGCTGAATACCTGAAAAATCTCAAATATGCAAACATTGATGACAGCTTCTGATTGCATATTTGCATAACTATACGCACAGCTAATGCTTAACATATGCAATTACCATACGCACACACATGCACACACACGCACACACGCACACACACACACACACACACACACACACACACTGCACAAACAGTCATAAAAAGCAGGGGGCAAGCGAATGTGCTGATATCTAAATAATTTGTAGCCTGCTGACCAAAAGCTTTCATAAATGTCAGAGCTATAGAAAGGCTAAACCCTCCCTGCCTGCTCCCTCTCTATAAAGGCCAAAGGCCAGCCGCAGCAAATGACTGCCCGCACCTTACCCCGCACCCTTCCCTTGCGCGCTCCAGCAGCAATTGCAAAATGCTGCCAAAAGGCATATGCAGAAATTTATGCTTGATTGGGGCTTGTGTGTGTGGACTTTGAATTGGAAGATGTTCGGTGGGGTGTGTAAAGAAATATTGCCGCATATTTTTTATATTTTTCAAAGTTATAAGACATTCAAATTTTCAGCCCAAGGGTCCCAGATTTCCCAGCCTCGTCTAGGTCTTCACTTACAATACGAACGGCGGCTACTGTGAAAAATCTCTCAGCTCTTACGCATTCGACTGTGCATTGATCATCAATCAGTCAATCAGGCGGGCAAGTAGACATTTACGGGGGGAGAAGGAGAAGGTCTCAACTCACCCATATAATCACATTGCAGCGGCTCCGATGGCTGCTCGTGCAGCTGCCGGAGCCAGTGCATCAACTGGGCCAATTTGCTGCGTGCCGTATTCGTGCGCTCACAGTTGAGAATACTTGGCTCAAACTCGAAGCTGACATCCAATTTGGTAAGATGCAATGCTTTTTGCATTGCGCCACGATACATTGTTGAACAATTTGTTTATAAACTTTCAAAGTGATATTAACTGCCAGACATTTAAGGCCCAACTGCGTTGCGAGTGGCTCGCTGGCGTCTAAGATACCTTCTTTTTTTTTTTGGTTTTGGGTTTCGATAAGTTTCACCTCGTGTCTGTCGTAAATTTGGTTTCTAAAATCAGCGTATTGTTAGATAAGCCCCACAGTGCCTCCCATGTCAATCAAAATTGGCATTTTGGGTATCTTTGCGACAGCTTTTCAATTACTCATCATGTAGACAGCCATGGGAAGGCAGAAAAAAATAAATATATATACACATAAAATGGGCCAAAAGGAATCACAATATTTCACAAAAAAAATCCCCCGTTAATTTTAACTGTCATTATTCATTTGCCGGGGCGTCCATTGTAAACTTTAACGGCAATAAATCAGCCAAATAATTCATGCCCAGCCAAATATCGAAATATCCAACTATAGACAACAAATTTTTAGCTCTCATCGCCTTGAATGCAAGTGTCATATATTAATGCATATTTTCAGGCGCTGCCAGTGACAAGGTTTCGGCTCATACGATACTGTTTGAATACCCTGTATTTGTGGCGAACGTGTTAAAGGGTTGTCATAAAATTCTATGCAGATTGGAGTTAGTTTAGTCAAACTAGCAAAATATTCAGTATATTCATCATATTAATTTCCAACATTTGCGGAGTCTATAGAAATGTTTGTTGATTTTTCTTATTTTTCAATTTCAATTTCCTTTAGCTTTTCCGTCGAAACATTTCTTTGAAAAGATCATGTATCCTTGCCTCAAGACTTGCACATAAAACTCAGGAACGCAAATCGTACAATATTTCACGTCAGTGTTGTAAAATGTATCAATTTTGTGTTGTAATGCGTCATGGTTTATGCCGCGAGTCTTATTATATTTACCTTAACGTAACCAAACACTTTAAAGGGATCTTAAGACCTTTGTAATTTCACTTCCCAAATTTATAATCCAATTACATTATTTAAGATGGATTATAATTATATTAAGATGTATCTATGAACACACAATTCATTCATGAGCATATATTAGACTCATTTTTTTTTAATTTATTATAAATACAGTCACAATTTGTAGGAAATTCAGTATAAATACATAGATTTATACAAATATATAATATATATGTAAGTATTAATACAAAAGTTAGTTAGGTAAGTTATAATTTTTTGTGCATATCTCCTAGTCTGGTCCATTAAAAACTAGTTCTCATATAATATATTTTATTTATCCTTTATTTTTGTGCAGCTAATTATTACGTTTGTTATTTATGTTCGAATTGTTTGCTGTTGACTGAAATTGTTTGTGGCCAACAGGAAATTGCTGGCAATTATGCCTGAAACCAATTTGCAAAAATGGAGGTCTGCAAATAATTTTGGTCGATGCGTTTGGCCTGACAAATTTCGCACTCGATTTGCGTTTTCGTTTGTCAATTGTAGTGGAAACTAAATTGGGAAAAACTAATTTGCAATGGGAGTGCATTGGAGAAAATGGAAAATACATATATAGTAACTACTATTTTGCAAGAAAGCAAAAGAAGAGAAAACAGAAATTGATTTTTTGCAAGTGAAATCCGAATTGAATTATTTACAACGAAGCATCTGCCCGTTGAGGGCCTGGCTCTGTTGCTTATTGTTTGTTGAAATCAGCTAGGAATGCCTCTTTATCATGCCACAAGTTGAGCATAACTTCAGAAAGTTCACTTAATTGGAAATTTATCTGTTCAGGATCTCAGATCGTACAATAATTCGTCTGAGTGTTATAAAATTTAGTGCTGAATAGTGTTGTATTAGTATTCAATATTAAAGTTTAACAAAAAAGTGTTGTGAAATTCATAGTTTTCGTCTCACAATAAAACGATCTCAAGACCTTAGTAATCTCCCTTTCCAATATTGTCCCCGTCTTTCGTCATATATTATACATTTTGTTTATGTAACATAACCTAAGTCAACTTTTAACTATCTCTAGATAGCTTCAATTGGAATTTAACGCCTGGTAAGAGATCAAAAGCCAACTATTCTATATTTGATAATGGCATAAAAAAGTTTATCAGCAACCACATGACATGGGAAAACCCCCGTCCAGCCGCCTGTCAGACCATAATTTTTACTTGTGTCGCACTTTCACAGTCAACTGCATTCAAATTTGTATAAATTGACAATGGGTAATACTTGCAGCTAGTAGCTGAGTTTCCAGTATTTCCAGTTGCAACATGAAAACTCCACTTTCTATATTGTGCAACACAGTGCAAGCAACTTTTGTGGCATGCATTGTGTTGTTGGCAATGGCAAATTTAATATTAATTATTTATTATTTAGTCGAGGCAAAATATAACAACTGCCAGTTGCCACGCCAATTGTGCCGCTGTCGCAAGTTCTACTCGCAACATACGTGACTCTGAAAGGGTTGCCGGGCGAATCGGAGGGATCTCCATACCTTCTCTTGCCACTTGCCGTCAACGTCTGTGGCATTTATTTTATTTGCGCATTTCTTCATTTTCCTAAGACCCTTGCCAAACCAGCCTTCCGTACCTTTTGGTAGTAAAAAAGAAAAGCATGTAAGAATATTGCAGCCGACTGCGCCATACTCTGTTCATAGTATAGTTTCCAATCAAATAAATAACAGTCTTATTAATTCTTGAAATTTGGGAACTCTAGTTCTGAAAAGCTCGGATTTCCTTTAGCTCTAGCTCTGTAGAGACTAATATACTCTTTTTTTCACTTTGCGAACAGGGTGTTATAATGCCGCGAGCTGCGGATAAGCAGCGCTGCCCACATAAAAAGCCAGCCAAGCAGCATAGGCGGCTCCACGTGTGGGCGTGGCACCTGCTAGCCCATAAATTTCACGTGTATGGGCACACACACACACACATGTACAGCTTCCGTGGCTCAAAAAAATGTAGGTAAATACTCCAGAAAAACAAAAAAAATGGGTTTTACGAGCAGTTCTTGTATTTGTATTGTTACCAGATGGGCGTGGCAGCGGTACGCCCACTTCGTGCACCGTAAACAACGACAATAGTGGAACGCTTCGCGTATGCATTAAATATTTTTATTGTTTAGACTTCTGGGCAAGCCAAAAGTAATTCTTTTCATAAGCATATTTTCAGCTCCTTTTAATGGCATTTTGTGCTTTTCGCATAAATAAATCAGAGCACGGCAAAAGGAGGCTAAACGGGTTGGCGGACCGGCCCAAACCTCCATTTAAAAGGGGGCTACAAAAATTATAAAATTGCAGTACGAGCCGCAACAAAGGTTTAGAATATTTAACAGCTTAATTGAGTAATTTAAATGCGGAATTAGTATACAGTTAATTATAGTAATTATAACTGCATATGCGGAAAATTGCAGGGCCATGTCTTCAATAAAATAATTATAAAGAAATGTGCAAATGTGCCAGTTGGCAGCAATCGACTAGGAGATACGCCCAAGGGGAAGAGATATATCAAACAATATATATATGTATATATATATAGAACCCATTTCTTCTATTAGAACCCATTGCTCAGCATCGATATTCATCAATATATAATCGAAAAAAGTTGATATACTCGTATGATATACGCCAGTACATGTTAGATTTATAATAATGTAATCTTTATTAATTGATTTGGCTCATAACATAGACTAAAGAGTGCTTAAAACTAACAGCCTAGGTAAGTAAGCTAGTTTATCGGTAGATCGTAGTTAGATGAATGTTAATTAACAGAATAGTGTTAACGCCTGCCTTTTACATACATAGCTGCTGTAGTTTCCAGGATTTCCAGCGCCTCTGAGCTTATTGTTCTGATCAGGAGTATATATACTTACTTCTGCCTGTTAAAATTGCAAAAAATTATTTAACAATCTGAAAATACACTCAGGATGCATACACATTGCTGCTTCCGTTCGTTTGTTCTCTCGAGAGAGCATTTGCTTTTTTAATTCCGCTGTGTGTTGCATTCGTAAACGTTTCGCTCGCACGCAGTTTAAGCTGCACAAGCGAAATAATGAGTTTCCTTTATGAATATTTCAACAAAGTCTGAATTTTATGGTAACAAAAGCGTGAATGTTTAGCTTAAAGTGAGGCATATATAATGATTTTTCTAAATAAGATTACGGCTTCAACAGCAGGATTGATGGAAGCCAATAACAAAGGGATATTCAGTGCTTTTGTGCGAGCATTCAAATTAATATGTTATGTATGCAGTCTTTTTTAATAAGCTGCCTTTGAGCTGTCAGTTGAAAGACTTAAACTGATTTAGATTTTAGGGCAGATGAAAGCCAGCAAAAGAAGAGAGCAGAAGCCACAGGACATGGACATAACAACAAAGAGGCGCAAAGAGACAGCAAATGGCAGCAGCCAGTAATGCAGCAGGACATTTTTTTTTCTTGCCTGACTGGTAAAAGGTCGACTTTGAGAGCCTTGGCTGACAACTCCATTTTTGGCCCGGGGACAAGCCCTGGCAACGCATCAATTCAATTGCCTGCTCGAGTCCAAGGTCAAGTGCAGGCCCAACGAATGGCCCATTGATGCAGCAAAGCGAAACAAAGTGACCAGGTTGCCAGATAGTCAAACGAAAACAAGTAAGATGAGAAAAAACACCTGCAGCTTCCAATTGGCATGTCTGCACAGCCATAAATTGTGATAAATGAAGTGAGCTGCCATGTTGCCAGGCTACTTATCAATGTTGCCCGGCAAGCCCGCACTATAATTTACACATTTGGCAGCCAGCCAGCAAAGGTTAGCAGATACCCGACCAGAAAAATAAAATACACAAACAAACAAAAAGACAATTCAAATTGGTGACTGTTGCCATTTGGCTTAACTTTTGATAATCATTGGATGGGGCAAAAGGCATCAAAATATATAAGGTCTGTGTATATAATGTTAAGCAACTGTTCAGAGATCAGTTAACAGCAGTTAAGAGTATGTAAAACAACTGTTAAGAGATCTCTTAATAGCAGTATAATGTTAAACATGTTATGTTAATCTTATGCCGGTAGAGCATCTTAAGTTAAGCAACTGTTAAAAATATCTGTTAAATTGCGTATAAAATTTGAATCGAAAAAATTCATGTTAACATTTTTGTCTCACTTTCATTATTAACGTTCTTACCAACTGTTAACTTTAACATACAAAACTCTTGTTATTTAGAATAATATTAGTGAGAGCTTTAACATTTTTAAATTCCGGACTTAACAACAGTAGGAAAATACCTCATAATTATAATGCGTTTCTTCCGTTAAGTGTTAAGTTAAGAACTTGTCAATAATGCTGGGAAAAGTATTATAAAATTTATAGGCTTGTTTATCGGTATTATAGAGCGTAACATTAAATATGTTAAATTGACAAAGTGTTAGGCAGTCAAGGTAAATGAAATGTAAAGGTGAATTACTTTAGCTTAAGAGCTGTCATTTGGTTTCCAAGCGTCTGTTTAAGTGTTTTTTATTAGACGTAAAAAAAAACGGCTTATCTTTTAAAAGTGGAAACTGCTGACAGAATAAAAAATCAATTTGCAATGCCAACCATATTCTCATAAGCTTCCGTATGGACTAGAGTATAGGTATTTCTTGCAGCCCTAAAAGCAATCAGTGACAGGCTGGCAACAGGATGTGCACACACACACACCCATACATACACCTTGATTGCGGACAGTGTTGTGTATTGTCTGTTTTTAGCTGTTGGCTTTTAGCTATGCGGCGTATACGCAATTTTAGTCTGCTTTCTTTTTTCCCATGCATATGCAACAGCATCAAAGGCTGCATAAATTATACGCCGCGTGGCACGCTGCACGTTGCACGTTGCCAGCGGGAGCTCAGCTTAGCTCAGCGGGGCGTAACGCCGCCCACTTTATTGACTTTTTTACTGTGTCGCTGTGTTGCACAAATATTAATTAGGCAGCTGTTTATATCGCCTGTCACACACTTTGTGATTTGCCTCATCGATCAGTGGGTCAAAATTGCAGCTCGCACGCTTTTTGGCCCAGTCTTGAGCAGCTTTTGTGGGTCACTTTTAGCGGTGGCAAGTTGCCTTTCGATACTTGCAACTGTGCGCTGCTGTTGCGACTATAAATTTTAAATTATGTTGCCAGTGCCCCCGGCGGATTTTTGCGCTTGTTTTATTATCTGCCAAATGTACAGGCGGGCGTGCAGTCAGCGGGGGGCGAGGCAAATGTCTGTTGACGGCACATAAAACATGGCTAATTACGAGTGATGCGCATTTTGGCGCTCTGGCCACACTTTGTTAACAGCAAATGAAAGGCGACTGCAACAATATCAAACAAATAGATGGGCCAACTTTGCAAATGATATTTATGGACAGTTCCGCCAAAGCCTACCCCTCATGACTAAAATTTCATGCAGTTAAATAAGTTTCCATGTGCATGGGAGTGCAGACATCCAAAACATTTGGGGGAAACTTTCACGTTCCTTTCTGTTAAAGTCATCGTCATTACGTTATTCTTATAATCTCATATAAGAGATAATTTTCATATTGCCCTTAATCCTATACAAAGTAAATGTTCAGCAATTTTGAATTTTTTAATAATACATTTTTTAATTTAAGAAATTCTTAAGAACAAGAAAATGGTATATTTATATCAAAACATTTAAAACCTTTAAATTCAATTAATTTCAAATCTTCTAAAAAATACCAAAATCCCAAAGGAGTTGTAATCGATAGATTTTGATCAATGCTTATTTTTCATGCTCAATAAGGGAAATTTAAGGACTTTTTTTTAAATTCCCATGGTCAGCAAATATTCGCCGCAATTTTTTTTTTTTTGGATTTGGTGCACAGGCATAAAAGATTTCGCCGATCACAGCTGAGCCAAAAGCAACTGTTAATCTTTCACTCCCGCCTGCTCTTACGTTCGCCCAGGCTTTCGCCTACGTATCAATTTGCCGTTGTCTTTTGCTCGCTCTCGCGGCAGACATTTAATTGATTTGCCATTTGAATTTCGCATTGACAATGAATTCGCCATCAAAGTCGTCACGTGTTGGCAGCGGCAGCTGCGAAATTCGCATGCAAATTGTCACTTGAAAAGAGCAGCGGAAGACAAAATACAGTTAGAGGATAACAATTTTAGGGCGGGGGGTAAAGCCCATCAAACGGCACACGAAACATGTCAAGGCAAATGTGAATATAGAATACAGAACGAAAAAGAAAAACAATATCTGAAGCAAATATCTGTCGTCTGATTGCCAGGCACAAATGCAGACGGCTGCGGCGGCCCTTTTTAGCTGATTTATGTCCCGAACATACACAACAATTGCATGCCAAAACATCTTACGAGGTGCTCTAGTCGGGAGTGACCGACTGGCAGATGCCCTGCAGACCGAAACAATCATTTGTATGTCGTTTAATTATATGTAATTTGTTAATATTAGGCGAATGTACTATAAAGTTCGATTTTACACAACTGCAACATACCCATTTCACTCATTTACAGGGTATACAAAGACTAATCAGAAGGCAGACCCCGCCGCATCCCGCTGCCAGTTTGTGACACTAATTAGCTAGACTCACCTTTGCTGTTGGGCCCATTTGCCGTCTGCAGCGCGGACATGGGTATGGCCAGGCAGTTGCGCGCCGTGACGGGCAGATCCAGATCCTGAGGCGGCTCGGAGCGCGGACACGGCGTATAGGCTATTTTGCTGCCGCGTCCCGGCGTGGGGCTGACGCGTGCATGGCGCCCGCCGCCGCCGGCTAAACGTTCGCTGGCCATGCCGCAGCGGGGCGCTCACTTAGGACTGCAGCAGCATGCGGCACGCGGCGGCGTTTCAGGCTAATCGGGCAGCGGTAGCGGCAAGGAGCATGCGGCAGCTAAAACGATTCACACAGGCCAATCAAAATATGCGAGCTGGCGCTTTTATTGCTGCATTCGCAATGCACACACTTTGGGCAATCGCTTCAATTGGAGTAGCAGAAGAAGAAGAAGAAGCAGACGCCCGGCAAGGACACGCGACGTGCTCACGTTTGTTACTTTAGTTGCATGCGCTGCAGCGCACAACAACCATAGCAACACCAACAACAGCAGCAGCGCAGCCACCAACAACAATACGTATAAAAGCTCAATACGAGATGCGCGCGCGCCTGCAACCAACTTGCACTGTCAAAGGCCAGCCAGCAACTGAGCAGCAGCAGCGACACCAGCAGCCGACGTCGCAGTCGACGTCGCTTGGCAGCCTCTCGTCTCTCGGCCGAACAAATGCCAAGCGAATGCCACAAACAATTCTCGCTCTGTGCTCTTCTCTTACAGCAGCAATCGTTTAGTGCTCTCCCAATGTAACTGTCGCCTTGGCTCGCTCTACCCCAACCCCTTCTCTTGACACACAGCATCTACCTAGACGCTGCATAACTGCATCGAGTAAGCTTTTGCGTTTGTTTTTGTTTAGCTATTGTTTGCTGCTGTGAGTAAGCTGTGCACGGCTTGTGCTTTATTCATTCACAAAATGTTTGCACGGCGTTGCCACATTATGTTGTAATAGTTGTGCTTAGGTTGAGTACAAATATCTGTTATCCATGGGTTGAGTACTCAAATGAAGTTCGAACAAAGTAAGTTTTAAAAATTTGTGCATGCACATTTATTAATTTAAATGCATGCACTTTTACATTAGGCTTTGGCTGGCCTTAGCAAAAGCTCTTTTAATGTTGAAATTTTAAATTGCGCTATTCAAACACAAGGAACAAATTCTCATCAAGAATTAAGCTTTGAATACAATTAATAAAGCAAAATAAAATACAACACAGCTCTTTTTTTTCAAGGTTCACCTTCGGAAAAGGTAGCTTTACCAAAATATCCCAAAATATTAACGCCACCTATGGGCTTGTATCTTAGTACTGCTAAGGATGCTTAAAACAACAATGCGTGCTTTGAAAAGCTAAAGTCAAAGCTCTTGCTGTGCATGTAACTGACTAACTAAACCCTAGATGGCGCTAACAATACGACACATAAGCACCGAGTCCCTTGCAGATTGTTTGCATGTTCCGAAACTGTGGAACTAGTTCCCAAGAAGAAAGAGCACATAAAAAGCTTCACATTTAATTTGTATATTTTGTTTTTATTGGTTTTTCTTTGCCTGTTAAATAGAATAGAATTGTTATTAAAATTGTTTTTTTTTTTAGTTTTCTTTTGTTACGTTTTGTCCGCCATTTTGTTTTGCGTGTGGCATTTCGACTGTTGTTTTTTGGTATATGAAATTGGTTTTCGCATTTGATTTTGTTTACGTTTTGTGGTACAGTTAACTGACTTTAATCTCTTCGGGAATGCCCCTTAATACTTGTTGCCAAGGAAATTGTTCTATTTACCTGCTGTTACATTGTGGTATAAATATGCATCAGCTAGTTCTTCGTTCCTCTTGAATTTTTCATTAGTAATTACAAAAGAAAACATACGTTTTGTTGTTTTTGGTTTTTTAGACTTGTCGTTTACAGCGCTTAGAAGTTACAGTTTACATAAGTTCAGTTATTTTTTTGAAGGGGTTTTCCTTTCCATTCTATTTTATTGGAATATTTTTGACTTGCCAAAAATTTTGATTGCTGTGTGTGTGTGTGTGTGTGTGTGTGTGTGTGTGTGTTTGTGTTTCCAGTGTTGTGTAGTGCTGTCTAAAGCAACTTGTGGTTCAAATTTTTAGCTCATTTCTGTGTATATATGTGTGTGTGTGTGTGTGTTTAGAGGTGTGTCTGTGTTTTAGACTAAATATATATCATATACTCGTTATATTTTCTCAACACGTAGGATTTTCATAATCTGTATATGCTTAAAATTAACAGCTTATGCGCTGAATTTTTCGATTTTTTATATATATATATATTCTTTTATATGTATCTTAAAATTCGATGCCGTTGTTGTTGTAGCTGTTTGAAGAAAATTCAAACAATTTCGCAGTCCACAAAATGTTGCAAAAACCCAGAAATTTTTTTTTTAGTGAGAGTGTGTATGTGTAGTGCGTGTGTGTGTGGGTGTGTGTGTGTGTGTGTGTGTGTGTGTGTGTGTGTGTGCTGGCATATTGCAAATTATAGAGTATTTCAAGCATTACGAATTTGGACAAGGCAAAAACTTACAAAAAGTGTTGCATACTTTGCAGCTACACAAAATGTACTTAATGCAAATGTAAATACTTAAATTAAGCTAAATTTAAGTCAAATCTTATGTTTTCATTTAAGCAAAGGAATCTAACTCAAACTTTGTATACCTAAAAAAAAATATTTTTAATGCTGTTCCGAATTCCGTTTAAATCTTTTTGGGTTTAGTAATCATCTTTTCTCATCTTTTAGTTTTTAGAATATATTCTTGATAAGCAAACGGGCGTTTAATTATTATTTTTTATAGTTTTAGTTCGCATTCACACACACATACACATACACATGCACACACTAGTTCATACAGTTGCCTGGTTTTGCTATCGAAAATTGATCGAAATCGATTTGGAAAATGCAAAAACGAAACGATTCCGCTCGTGATTCTAAACACCAACAAAATAATTGGTGGAACGTGCGGAATTGAATCGTTTATGACTTTTGCAAACAGCGCGGAGCTCGGAACAGAGTTGTATAAAAAAAAGAAACATTAAATTTAATATAAAATTAAAGTATTATCTATTAAATACTTAAATATATAATTAATGGAGATTCTTATATAGAAATGACCCTTGTTCAGCACGAAAGTGTTCAAATTGTTTTTGAAATATCAACAAATTTTACTTTGGGTTCATTTGCCCAAGGCCCACAATTGCTTTTCATTCCAATTAGTTTTACTTATTATGTTGTATTTTTAAATCTGCACATTTAGAAGCTTTGAGAATATTACAAACTAAGCACAACATCGATATCTGTATTATATGGAGTTTATATATGTATATATATATATATTTCAGATATATCGGTTATTTTAGACACATTTAGTGCAATTTTTTCTATGTACAACAATCGAAAAATACATCCAATTTGTGCTAAATTTGCGTGAAACATTAAAAACATTTAGGAATCGAGTTTGGAGAACTTTTCAAATCTTTCTTCTGTGTGTTTCTTCTAGGTGCATACTATATATACGAGGGCTGGCCTTGGAGTTGCCTGGTTAATCTTTGGTATAGGTACATATGGCTAATATATGCATTTTATTTATCATATATATATATGTATGTATATGTATTATATAGACATTCAAAATATGCTTTGTGTAATTTTTAATAGTTTCTGCTACTTTTGAGGATTTGTCATAATTTATACACTTATTTTTCGTTACTGAAAACATTTTTATAGGTGGTTGGTTAGTTTAAATTCATGGATAGAATGCAGGATGCGTTGCGTATTCCTAGGTACCCGCAGGACACATTGAGACTTTCATCCAGCGCACGCGGCGGGGCGGGGCGGGGCGGGGGCTAACCACTTGACCTAGGGAGCTCGTCGGCCGGCAAGAAGAAGACGCACGAATGACAAATGTTAAGTGTGGCCGAATCATTTAAGTGTTGTCTGTAAAATAGCCAATCCCAAAAAAAGAACAACAAAAGAAATGCCAAAAACAAAAAGAAAAACACAATTTGTTTTGTTTTTGTTTCGAGGTTTTTAAAATGTTTGTGTATTTTTTTTTAAAGAAGTTTTTTTTTTTATGTTCCTATTTTGCATTTTGTGTGTCAATCTTTTACATGATCACATATATATATATATATACATATATATATATATATATATATATATTGTAATATTTAACGTTCGCCTCGGCTGCTGCATATGGTTCACAAATTTATTTAGTTTTGTTTTGCGACTGCCTTTTGCCTTGCAAATGAGATATTATAAATATTTAAGACATTTTGTTGTTGCTTTTTGTTTGTGTTTTGTTAGGCAAATTAGCTACAAATTTTCATTGGTTTATTCAATGCCGCGACTCGCCGGACAACTTCCTTTTTGCGCTTCTGTTAACTGTTTTCAATTTGCAATGGAAATGCGTCGTCAGGGTTGCCAGACCGTCTCAAATTCAAGCCGCACAAAAAACATTTGTCACAAAAGGATTCTGGCTCAAGTGTTAAGTTCTTGTAATTTTCTTCTTTTTTTCTGTTTTTTTTTTTTTGCGTAGTTAGAAAAATTCGTGTTTAGTTTAAAGTTAAGTTTTTGTTTAAGTTTAGAGGTTGGTTTTTGCTTTTTTTGGTATTATATAGAGACCATATGATCATAGATATAACTTGCTTTAGTTTAGATGTTTTTGTTTTTAAAACTTGCACAATTTTCGCTACAAAATGTTTGTTTTTGTTTAAAAAAAGTTATAGAAAAGTGTTTGTGGTGTTTTTTTTTTTGTTTTTTGCTGTTGCCCGCAGAACGTAAGGGTCTCGTTCCAAAGATCAAGCAAACCCAAAATTTTATTATATATATAGAATAATAATTAACTTTATCATAAATGTAAACCATCCGCGTATTCAATTATCAATATTATATGCATATATATTATATTATACTCACAGTTGATTTTATTTGCAGTGGGGAGAAGAGTGTAACGAAACGTGTGACAAAATGGTGAGATGGGTATCTGTAGTGTAGTGTAGTGTAGTGTAGTGTAGTGTAGTGTGGTGTAGTGTGGTGTAGTGTAGTGTAGTGTATTCTGGTGTGGATAGTTATAGAAGAACGTTCAACAAGAGCAACAATAGCTAGAGGGGGGCGTAGGGGGGAAAACGAACAAGGGGTTAAGTTGAAAGGAAACAAGGAAACGTTTTCGATATGAAACTAAATTAAAGTTAGCTCAACAATAAGTACAGTTGTTCAGTTTTTAGGTTAGGTCTGGCTTATGCGCACCGACATTGGGTACAGTTGTGTTTTGTTTTGTTTCTTTTGGGTCTTGAGAAGTACAGTTGCGCTCAGAGAGAGAGATTGGTTTCCGGCGTAGGTTTGTTTGCAATTTATCGTAAGCTCACTTAACTTAAAAACAATATACATATATTATTATATAGGCACAATATAATACATATATAATAATATACATATATACACATATATATTGAGTTTGTTTTTTTTTTCTATGCCATTTTGCTTAACAAGTATTTTGCGACAATTTGTCTTTGCTTAAGCTTCTTTTTTTTTTGTTTTGTTTTCTTTTTTTTTTTTTTGCTTCATAATAATATAATTTATTTTTAAATATATATATATATATTATGCTGCTGTTGTTGCTGCTTCTTCTTCAACTACTTCGTCGTCTAGTTTGCTGTAAAGAGTTGTCTTCTTCTAGCTGTTCCTTTTAATTATTTTTTATATGTGTGTGTTTGATGAAATCTTGTTCTGCTTCTCCGCTTCTGTTCCGCATATAAATATTTAATTTGTATATTCTTTATAATAAAATTATGTTAATTTTCTTTCATTTTTCTTTAAGTGTATATATATATATATATATTTATAGGTTAGTTTAACTTGCTCTTGCTCTTGCTCTTAAGTACTAGAGAAATGTGTAGTTGTTGCTCTTTTAGCGATTTGCTTTTTAATAGTTAATGCTGCATTTATCAATATCAATATATGTATATGTATATATATGTGTATATAGACAATTCGTAGACTACAAATTTTTGTTGTTGCATAACGCTGCCAAACACTGGACCTCACCCCCCCTTGGGTGGGGGGTCCTAAGCGAACCTCAACTGCCAACATTTTAGTTGGGAAAAAAACCCTTCCTCCGCGCGCCAAAGCTGGACTCTGGACCAGTCAGATGCCAGACAAATGCACACATATATATATATATAGCGCCATATTTAACTATATATATATATATATATATATATATTGCATAATTTAATTTAATTTTATATCGAAAATGTATTTTTTTTTAGTTGGTTTTGTTGTTTTTTTTTGTAATTTTTATTTTTGTTGTTTGTTTTTTTTTTTATTTATTAATTTTAAATTTAAATATAATTTAATAAGAAGAATTTGTTGTTGTTTGATTTTACATTATTTATAATATATATATGTTGTATTTATAATATATTTTATTTCTGGTTGTTTGACATGTGTGTGTGTGTGTGTGTGAGTGTGTGAAGTGTATGTGTGTGTATGTGTGTGAGTGTGTGTGTGTGTGTGTAGAGCTGTTGTTGGTGTCTATATAAACTTTGCCAGTTTTGTTTTACTTTTTGCAAAAATTACAAATTAATTTTGTTTTATTGTTCATATTTGTTTTTGTTGAACATTTTTGTTTTATTTTTGCAACAAATTCGACAAATCGTGTTTATACTTGAAACAATTTAGTTTTACACAGTTCAAATGTTCGCCGCCAGCTGGCGCTGCTCTCCCGATAGAGGGCGCTGCGCGCTTTGCCTTGGCGACTGCTCAAAGTTCTCAGATTGTTGTTGTTGTTGTTGTCGTGTTGTTTGTTATAGTGTGGTGTGCCTGTAGTTAAGTGTAGTAGTTTAATTTTTGTTGTTGTTTACTTATAACATGCTTTTTGTTGTTGTTTAAACGGTGACTTCTTTAAGTTTTGCTGTTTTGTTGTTGGTTTCTTTTCTTTTTCGCTTTTTGCATTAAAATTAAGTGTGTTTTGTTTTGTTTTGTTTTTTATATAATTTTTCATGTAATTTTTTCTGGGTTTTTTTCTCATTTTTTGCTTGTTTAAATTTTCTTGCTTTTTGCTTTTCTCTTTTCTTTTTTTTTTTATGCTTCGTTTAAGTGTAAGTTCTTTTCATTTTTTATAAGTTTCTTAAATGTTGTTGTTTTTATGTTTCTTCTTCTTGTTGTTGTTTTGTTTTTTGCTTAACTCTTTGTTGTTTTTTTAAGATCTTTTACTGGGGTCCATAGCAACAGCGCGGCGCGATGTTATTGCGCACAGCTACAGTCTTCGTCAACATCTTAAAAAAATAGAAAGGCTTAAAAAGAAATAATTTAACGCTTCACTTCGATGTCATCATAGTCACGAATTCTGAAATGATAGATAGAAGAAATATATAATTAGTTGACTATTTCGTAAACACATTCAAACTTAAAATTGGATAAAAGTGCGCTTTATTCTTGATCCAAATAAATGGAAGTTCAATTCAAAAGAATCCTAGTTAGTAGCTTGTAAATTTACAAGCAGCATTTACAATGAACTTGAGCACTTTACAATGGACAATGCTGTAAATTAAAATAGCTGCATTAACCTTCCGTCTCTTAAAAAAGACAACAACTAATCATTATAATGGTTCAAGAATCCCAACCAGAACTGCAAATAGATTTGGCGTACGCCGAGACCCAAAAGATTTCTCAACCAATCAATAAGACAAATAGGCGAGTCACAAGATGCTACGGGGCCGCTGACTGACTGACGACGACGACGACGACGACGACTGATGAAAAGCCGCTCAGAGCTCGCATATGCAAGAGAAATCGGGGGAATATTTATTAAGTGCCGCTGCCAGACGCGCCAGATTAAAAGACCATATAAATACAATGGGAGGAAAGGAAAAACAAAGCGAAAAATGAATTCGAAGAATTTGAAATACGCTGTGCGGCAAATTTAGTTTATAAAAAAGGTACGAGATGGAATCAAATGAGAGATTAAAGCAGGGTCGAGGAACTATTCCATTTCAAATGTTTCAAAAAATTTAAAAGGCCATTTCATATGGGGCTCTCTTAAATGGCACGTCGAAACATGTTCCGTTTCAAACTTTTCAGAAGAATTTCACATTTCTTATAATGCTCTTAAATAAAAGTTAAAACATGTTCCATTTCAAACGTGCCAAAAACCCCACATTCCTATAGAGCTCCTAAATGGCAAGTTGAAACATGTTCCATTTCAAACGTTTCAGAAGAATTTGCAATGAGTAATGTATTTGAAATAGGAAATAAACATTAAACCATGTTCCACTTCCAACATTCCTACAAAACAAAATATATCATGAATAAAGTTAAGCATGTTTGGAAACACAAGATTTGGAAAAAATAAGGAAAAACTGGAACGACTGAAAAAGTGAATAGACCCCGCTCGGCGTGTACTCTATCCCCACTTACTTTGCTAAGTAGTATGTGGTCCAAAAATAGCGGCTGCAATCAGTGTGGGAAAACGAGACAAAGAGCAGTCGAGAGTCGCGCTAAAGATGAAAAGTGATCCAAAGGCAAAACGCGGGTATTGTTCGATTTGAACTGATTTGCTTTTTGCCTGCTAAAAGCTGAAGATCATCGAGCGCGCAATCAGTGGAGATTTGTGTGTTTCGGTATATATTTAATTAAGGGGCGATAGTGCATAAAGAGAGAGAGAGAGAGAGAGAGAGAGAGAGAGAGAGAGAGAGCGAGAGGGAGAGACACGGAGGGAGGGCGGGGGTACAAATTGGCAATGCTGTCACCGAACGTTGGCCGCTGAAACGCTTCCGCAGCTGGCTGGTGCATTCGTGTCCCCGATATATCAGGTGTTTGCATGCAGCTCCTAAATATAGACAAGTGACTGCCTCCACAAGCCCCTGGCCACCCCCGCAACCGCCCCCGGCATAAGCAGCTGCGTTTCTTTTGCTATTCGTTGATTGCATTTGGTCTATTGTTCTATTGGTCTTCTGGTGGCTGCTTCTGCCTCTTGTTGTGGTCGCGCGCATTTTTTAAATATTTGCAGCATGTGAAAAACGTTGGCCTGTTGGCCACATCAAATACGTAAGACGCAATGAGGGGGACGCGACCCACAGCAGCTGACACCTGATTGATGACCTGCGACTGACCCAAACTGTGGGCGGGCAGACAATTAGATCTATCCAGAGCTAACACGGTCTCATATTATAGCATAATAGACTGCACTTGAATCCACACTGTTTCTTTCAGCTTTATTCCGCATTGTATTGTGTTCCATTTCCACTTTTATACTATTTCCACTTTGCTTTTGTGATTCTTATCCTCGACCGTTTCCACTCCATTCCAGTCTATACAAAACTCATTCCACACTTCCTGAGTTCCTGTTTCTTGTTGTTTATTTTACTGTTCCATTCTGGAACTGTTTCCTTTTGTATTACGTGAATTTAACTTGTACTGTTCCTAAACCACATTGGTTTCTTTTATCTTTACTCTGCATTGTTCTCTGCATTACATTGTGTTCCAATTCCACAACTTTTAATGGTTTTCCGTCATTCTTTTCCTTGGCCATTACCATTATACATTCCATTTTGTATAAACTCTTTCCACAGTTCTCGAGTGCCTGATTCCGGCTGTTTCTGCTTAAATTATTGGAATAATATCCAAATTTTCATTTCTTAAGATATGTAAAATTTAAAAATTTGCATTTCTTTCACGCGAATTTTAATTCTTTTTCAATTCCGATTAGGACAATTGATTTTCGTGGCGTCCCTCAAACGGAATCCTTTATCTTGCGCTCCTCTATAGTATAATTCATTTAAATGACCGAATTCCGAGCATTTTGCTCGTTAAGTAATAAACTTTTCAGCGTAAACTGTTTTAAAAATAAAACGTTATTATAGGCAGAAACGCAACGTTCGATATGTGAACTGAATGGCAAAAAGTTCAGGGGGCACGCCCTGACAACCTTTCCGCTATTATCTCACCTGACACGGCACGAATATGCAAATGGTTAGTTGTTCTTTGCTTCTGTTCTCGAACCCAACCCAAATCGAGTTGGCATAAGAAATTGAACGTTTCTCCCCATCATCATGTGTTCGGGGTTGGGCCTTGACATTTCGCAGGTTCTTCTTTTTTTTTTTTTTTCTTTTGTTCAGAGCAAATTTTCTTAATGGGTTTGATTTCGAGAATCGAGAATTTTTCTTTGCGTTTGGGGTTTGGGCGATTAAAATGAAATCTAAACTCTATTTTATGGTGCAAAAAGAAAATTTAGAGGTGTTTTTCGATTTGCCCCCGGACACCGCACCCCGTACTTTTGGGGCTTTTGTGGCTGGCTCTGCTGTTTATCTTTCGTCGTTTTGTTTACATTCGCCAGCTCATACTCGGTTTTTTTCCTTTTCCATTTTTTTTTTTTTTTTTTGCCATACATTATTTTGCCGCGCTTCTGTGCTAATGTTGAATTTGTTTTTCTTTGTATTTTGCTTAACATTTTATTTGATTTTCGCCTCTGTTTCTACAATTTTTTTCTTTTTTTTTGCGTTAATTCTTTTATTTGCTTTTTCGCCTATTTTCTGACAACATTTTTATATTTGGCATGGGGCCAAAGTAAGTCTCATACTTGTGCATATAGCTATAGAGTCGGGTCCGGCCCATTGTTTGCGCTATATAATTCTCAGATGCCGCACAAACCCCCGGCGAAGAACCCCAAAAAGAGCCGCCCTCACCAACAAACAAGTCAAGACAACAATAAAGACTTTGGTTAATTGGCAAAAAGCAAACGGCAACAACGAGCATTTATTTATGTTATGCTCATTTCGCTGTATACTATATAGTATATATAATATATATAATTATATATATACTATATATGTATCTAGGTGTGCGACGCGACGGGGTGTTCGGGTTGTCGGTCAATGTTCAAACAGCTCGCCAAATTGCCTGCTGCCAGTTATTGCTGTGCCCTCTCGCTCTCGCTCTCGCTCTGGTTCTTGTTCTTATTCTTATTCTCATTTCACCTTGTTGTTTTTGCTGTTGTTATGTTCTTTTGTTTTTCAGATTATTGCACAATATTTATATTTGATTTTAATTGTTGTTGTTTCACTTCCCTGATGCTATTGCCGTTTAACATTTATGTTTTTTCGCCTATGAAACATTTCACTTTGCGCGCGTAGGCTGCGGAAAAGCCCGATGGGCATAAAACAGCTGACAAATGTGCAAATGCGACCATGTGATGTGAGTGCTGTAGCAGGCAGCTTTTGAGTGCATACATGGTAGCACAGAAGAGAACAAGAGAGAGTGTACATATGGAGGTCAGTGATAGCAGACAGCTTAGTGAATTGGAACAAAAGGGATTAAGCTGGAGAGCATAAAAGAGAGCTGAATAAGGACAGCAGAGTAAAGTGAGATCAAAAAGGACAGAGTCAGAGGAAAAGAGATAATTTAGAGCAGAATGAATAGGTGCAAATGTGGATATGCGAGTGAGAAAGAGTAAGAGCGAGAACGAAAGGAGAGAAAGGGTGAGGAGAGAGAGAGAGAGAGAGAGAGAGAGAGAGCGAAACGAAAGAGAAAGAGCGAGAGGTCAAAAAACAGAGAAATAGAGAGTAGGAGAAAGAAAGTGAGAGGAAAAGACAGAAAAAAAGAGAGGCAATCTAACAGCTTAAAACTATAACTCTTTTTCAGAGGTATCAGAGTAGAGAGTACAGAGTAATAAACGAACAAATTAATAGTTTCCCTATTGTTTTACCTACTCCTTAATATATCATTTGGTGTATTTTTTCCGCCACTAGAAACCGATAATAATAGTTGGTTTTCTACAATGAAAACTATTAAAATGAAAATAGTTTCTTTAATTTAACTTTTTCTCTACACTATCTTTCTATACTCTTTTGAAAAGTTATGCCTTACAAAAATTGGAATCGCATTTAAGCCCAGGTAAGCGCAGATGTCACAGGCTCGCTTATAATCTTAAGATTCATAAACTGCTGCTAATAGAATGTCGTTATATACGACTTTGATTAAAACAAAAGTCCAGTTAGTAACTCTTGACGTTTTGAATTGTGCCCACAAAGCATCTGTTGGCAATATAAATTCATAATTTTATTTGACAAATAAAACCAGTTTGAAGATAAGATTTCAACGGAATAAATTCTGTAATTTATAACCAAATTCAACCACAACACAAACAATAAAAAAAGAACCTTTCATAATGAACTTTCGTCTTATCATCTGACTTTAATTTTAATAATAAGCTGATTAGCAACTGATTTGGCAAATCAAATTATTAAAGCATTTTGCAACTGATTAATTTACTTCCCAAATAGATTGTCAGAGCCCTAATCACAACCCGTACAAATACCATAATTTGTAGCTTTTTTCCCGCCTTGACTTTCAACAAGATTTGTAGCGTTCCGCAGTTGCAAAAGGGTGTACACCTATTTTTATATGGTTTCAGTTGGTTATTTTTATGTTTTGTTCATAAATTGCCTGTGATTAATCTATTTGATCCGCGAAGATTTTGCGCCAAACGATTTTTATTTGAACTTGAGGCACAATTTCGGTGTGCGTTCTGTTCAACTCGAGACGTTCTAGACAAATACATATATATATATATATATATATGTAGGTATATAAGTATATATGTATGTATATATGCACATATATATCTGTGTATTTGCCCGACATTTGATTGCCATTGCGGGGCAGGTGCGGACGCGGGCTACGCAGCCCATCATTTCAGCTTTTGTTGCTTCTAAGTACAATCAAAGCAATGCGCTGTGGGCTGGCGGCAGGAGGGCAGGGCGGGTTTTGGGGGGCGGAACAAAATCTTAACACCTTGATTCTATATTGCTGCTTGTTATTATTGTTGTTGTTCTTGTACTTGCCCGACATGTATATAGTTTTTCTTCAGGGTTTGCTCTCTAGTTTGCTCAATTGAAAATTCAATTTTCAAGCAATTAAATTAAATTTCGAAGAACACACACAAAAAGAAGAATTTTTGAAAAATGTGATGCCATGATGCACTTGTTAATACCCTGGAACGAAGCGTTCTAGTTTGTGCATAAACAATATTTATAATGAGGGAACAGTAGAAATTCATAATTTCTTATTTGAGTCCTGAATGAATGAATGTTTTCCTATATATAAATTACTTGAATCTGGATAAAAAGACGCTGAAAACAGGAATTGTAATTTGTTGAAGGCAAGAAGTTCTTAGCGCGCGTTTACTGTAACTGAATGTATTTCCATACATCAATTATTGGAATCTTTGGCTAACTTACGCACTTTTCTCATGAAAATTGAGTTAACCATAGACTTCTATAGAATTGAAATATGCTGGGCTTTCAAAATGCTCTTCAAACTGAATTAAAGGGTATTTAAAATGCTATAGACATATACACATATGTGCTGCTGCTGTCTATAGAGATTTTTGAACGCAAAAAAAAAAGCGACTAATGAATCAGTTTATATAAAATATCATGAGTAAAAAGTAACGCATGACAAAACAAGTGCCAATTGTGACTCAAATATAGTTCGAGTGTGTGTGCGTAGAGTATGTGTGCGTGTGTGTGTGTTGGGTGTGTGATTCAATCGGCAGCTATGCGAATGTTTTGGCATCGCACACACATAACCCGGCAATAAGTCAATTGTACACATGCAATTACCAAAGCCAACAACAACAACAACTGTTGTGCGAATATCCAATTAGTGGATGACATGACACGACACAACAACAACACGACACGCGACAACAACACGTAAGCCAGAGATTAGTCCCGTCGTAGTTGTTGTTGTTGTTGTGGTTGAGAGTGTGGGGCCATTTGAGATGAGGCGGGAGAGAGAGCAGATGCTTACCTTCGTAATTGACCTGACCATCACCATCGATATCAGCCTCACGGATCATCTCATCGACCTCCTCGTCTGTTAATTTCTCGCCCAAATTTGTCATCACGTGACGCAATTCGGCCGCTGAAATGAAGCCGTTGCCATCCTTATCGAACACTCTGAAGGCTTCCCGAATCTCCTCTTCGCTATCGGTGTCCTTCATTTTGCGTGCCATCATGGTAAGGAATTCTGGGAAATCAATTGTACCGTTGCCTGGCAAAGTGGGAAAAATAAACACCAATTAGTTGCAAATTCTTGTTAAAATTTCGATTTTATTCTTTTATGTGTTATTCATTTTGCGTCTATTTGGAGATTTAAACAGAAATTAAATCAAATATATTTAGTTACATATATTTCATTTTTGGTTTTGTTTACTTGGAAAACGAATTTCATTAGATTTTAGCTGGAAATTTATTTCGTTTCATTTTCCCTGTTTCAAAGTGTATCATATCTAACCTAGTTTAAGAACAGTGTGACCAGTTTTTATAATAAACAATTGAAAATTGATCTATATAATAATTAAATATTCGTTTGGCTTTCTTGGAAAACTTATGGCTCTTAAGTTTCCAATCCCAATTTCTCTAAATTTCGATTGAAAACTTGGTATCATTTTACCTATTACAGAGTGCACCATATCTAACCTAACTTAGGGCCAGTGTGACCTTTCTTTTTACTAAACCATGCTCAACTGTAACCAAAGTCATTTGCATACTTGTGATCTATGTAATTATATTCGAAATAATAATAATTATATCGTGCAACAATCCTTTATTAATGTTTCATTCCCATTGTCTCATATAATAGGTCCAAAAGCAATCATAAACATTTAAAGGTATATTCGATTTAGAAGTTTTTAATTCATTGTAGAGAAATATACGACTACCAAGAAAGTGACATATTTTCATTCCTATGTTCAAGAGACATCTGCATTGCCTGTCAAAACACGCGCTTTAACAATATATCTTTACAGTTTCTCACCTCTATTAAGAAGCTCTGAAATGCTCCCCATCACACGATTGTAACAAATGTTCAAGCCATGAAATTCCTTTAAGAGCGTTTTACCTATTTCCACACTTTCCCTGGGGCAATTTACGAGGCAAACATATTTCTTTATTATGAAGTTGGCAGCTGACTGACTGTGGCACGCCCTCATTGTGTACCTGTCGGCTATATAAACTAGAGCTCTTAAATCCCTTTTGGCCCACGCGCACACACACACACACACACACACACATAAATCCCCTCGCAGCCATAATCAAGTAGATTTTCATATTTGTCTAAGCCCGTGCCGTATCTGTCCCCGCCCCCATCCAAACCGCCCGCTGACCTAGGTCTGACTGAAAGGATTGGCTCAACTTTTCGCATCTTTTTTTTTTTTCGTTTTTATTTTTCTTGGTGTGGCACACGTGGCGTATGCGCAACATTTGTGGCGTTGATAACTTTACTGCTGGCCCTGGCCAGATAAGCCCGAGCTGCTATAAGCCCTGTGTTGGGCGTGTGGACGGAGCAAGCTTTGGAGGTTAGCTTGAGGTTTTCGTCGGGGCACAAATGAAGTGGCCTCTGCCTCTGACTGAAATGCTTGTTAGACTAATTGAAAAAGTTTTACTTCACATTCTGTGTTTAAAGTTTGAGCATAGTTCGAGTTGTTGTTGTTGTTGTTTTTTCTTTCACTTCCACTTCTGTTGTTGTTTTTGTTGTTGGGGTCGGCAGTTTTTATGGTTCTCCATTGGGCCAAAAATGAAACTTTTCTTTTGCCCAACCAAAAAACTTTCCGTCGAACTCTGAGGCCTTAATTGTTATTGACTCTGGGGGGCAGGGCCTGGCACATGTCTATTGCAAAAGTTTTCTTTTGATAGCATTGTGTATTCTATAAAATGTATAATATAACCAACTAATGTCTGCTCTCTTAATGGTGCGCGGCTAATCTTTGAGAATAATGTTACGATTATGGTTTAGGCTCGGCCCGCTTTCATGACTGTCTCAAGGGCTTGGAAGAGTTTGTCAAGTTTGAGCACATTGATTATTTATTTAGCTGGTGCTGGGAAAGTTTTCCCACGAAATCCACTTTTTTTCAATTTTGCTTTGTGTTGCTGTTCCTTAACGTTTTACATATTGAGTACATACTCTTTCGCATTCCTCTTTGTGCTACAATCTTAAACATTAAACTAGTCGATACTTATATATATTTCCCTTTTCCTTAACACAACTCTCTCATGGTTCTTATTTTTCAATTTTGCTTTGTGTTGCTGTTCCTTAACTTTTAACATATTGAGTACATACTCTTTCGCATTCCTCTTTGTGCTACAATCTTAAACATAAATATATTTCGCTTTCTTCCTACTAATCTGTCTAGCTTTTTTGTCTAACTCTCTTGATAACCTTTAAAATTGCATATTTCCTTTTTCTTTGCTGTTCTTAAACATTTCACATGCTAATTTATTTTTGTTTAATTGTTGAAAATGCTAACTCTTATTTATTGCTTGCCATTCATTTATAATCGAAGGCAACTTTTTTGTTTTGAGTAGAGTCGAGTTGCCAGCCTTTGGAAGTCTTTAATTCAGTGTTGTTATTCATTAACAACTTATGATCTAGCATTATCATACTTGCTTATGTCGAGTGTAACCCATTTTGTTCAGCACTCGCACATTACAAATCAATGTTACCCCACCGTTTAGCAAACATTCCTTAGACCATACGATTTGTAAAATTAATGTTTAGCTATCGTATTTAATGGCCGCACACGCACACGCAGACAGACACAGACACAGTCAATTATTGTTGCGCTTGCTCAAGTTCAAATACAAATACAAATCAATTCACACGCGCTGTTGCTGAGCTACTCTGCGAGGCCCAGCCGAAAATAAGACGATTAACAACTACATTAAATCTAAGCAAACAGCAAAATAAATATTGAAATCTTTATCATAAAAAATGCTAGCAATGAAAATTGAACAACACAAAATAATTATTATGATAATTGAATTGAGCATTGAAATAATAAGCAACAAAAAGAAACAAAATAATCTTAAGCACATATCTCGGGAAATAATGGGTTGTTTCGGGTTCGATTCGTAGCGCCATGTTTATACACACACAAGAAGAAAAAAATATATGTGTGTGTATATTCTATTTTAAAACATTATTTTGACGCGAACTCTGTCGCTGAATTTGGCTAATGCGGACTCTTAGGATTTCCCCAATACGAAAAAAGAATTTGAAAATAATCATCAAAATAAATACAAATTTCTTGCCATTTTTGTGTGTGTTTTTGGCCAACCAGATATATATATATATATATATATACGGTTGGGGAACTGTTAGACGCGCCTTAGACAAAAATGCTTTGACAAGGCTCATATGATGACGATGTCTTGCCAATTTCTGATGCCAATGTCTGTCTGCTTTTGGTTTTTGGTTTCCATTACCCATTACCCATCACCCATTACCCATTACCCATTACGCATTACCCATTACCCAGACGAGTCATCTTCACACTTCACACTAGAAACATTTTCCATTTCCCCCCTCCCTAGACGTTTCGCAACGTTGCGAAAATTTTTGCAGACAATTTAAAATTTTAATAAGATTTTTTTTTTTTGCAACGCTAAATTTAGTTGGTTTTTGTTGGGACAGACGACTCTTTTATAAATAACACATTGGGATTCCTTGGGTTCTCTACAGCTTTGACTTGTATTTTCGCATTTTCCTTCTTTATTTTTGTCTGCACTTATCGCTTGGCTTTCAATTTATTTCATTTCCATGTAGCTGGACAATTGTTGTGCCACTTGCAACTCCCAAGACGACACCACGAGGAGGCGGTTGGGGCATGTAGGCGGTGGGTCGTGGTCCAGGGAGCGGGGTGTGGGTCTCTAATGGCCTCGTTTGTATGCGGCTGCAGTTTTTGGACAACGTTGTCGTCAACCAACTTGGGCGATGCCAACAAAATTTTAAGTAATGAATGTTTAATGTTTCCGTCTGTTGTTCACGGACTGCAAAAATTACCCCACACACACATGTGTGTGTGTGTGTGTGTGTGCATTAAAAGTATGCGCGTGTGTGCATATATTTTATATAATTTTATGCACGAAATGCCATTTGCCCACTCAGATCGTAAAATCGGCGAGATAATCGCTATACCCCCGGGTTACTGTACCGACAAAATCCCCATGAAAAGCCATGTGAATAGTGCAAAACGTGAATGAGTGCTAAACAAATAAATCTGTATAGCGCACAGAGATACTTCCATATATCGAATATTTAACTCATGTAAAGTAATTAAAAGTGAGCAACGAAAACTAATTACTGTAATTGTAATTGTAATTGTATTTACGACCGTCAGACAGTGTGACCAGCCAAAATGTATGCGCCAAAATTAGGCTCTTTTTACATTTGTTTTGTTTTCTTTTGTTTTCGTAGAGCATAAGAAATTGTATTTCTTTTTTTTAGAAACCCATTAAAAAGCATTAAAATTTTGGAATTTTTCACACACAGTTTTTGTAGTACGAGAAGACGAAACAAGAAAAAAAAAAATTGAATAAAAATAAAAACATTTTCTAGAATTCTAGAAACTATTTTACTTGCCATAAACATTTATATTTTATGCCTTGTTTAATATCTAGGCTAAAATATTCGCTATTTTAGAAATGAGCTCAAGCTGAGTGCAATTCGACTATTGTTAAGGATAAACTCAAATTAGTGTACGATTTGAAGTTTTTTCTCTTTTTATATATATATCATTATTCAAGGAAAGAATCCTAGCTAACTGGATTATATGAGGTTTATATTTTCACAGTGAAACAAATTTGGAAAGTAGAATCAGTTACGGAACCGAAAAGTTCCAGTTTGCAAGAACATTTCATCTCAATCATATATACATATGTATATTAGCACACATGGAAACATCCTATGTGCACAAATACATCCTCGTATGTATAGCGATAACACACTTCCACTTAAACTTGCATATATATGTATGTCAAAATACATACACACGTACGTCTTCTTCAACTCCATTTTCAATTCCATTTCTTAATAATGTCGCAACTCTTCCACACACATGCATACATCATCTAACACACACACACACACGCACGCGAGCCCACATAAGCAAATGAAAGCCTCTCTCAAGTGCCGTGAGCCAAGCAACTATTTTTAGCTCCGCTGATAATCATCAGTCAGTCAGTCAGTCAGTCAGTCAGTCATTCGGTAAGTCTGTCATTCAGTCGCCCAGTTGCTTCCATTTCGCTCACTCCACAAGTTCTCCGTTGCCTATTCACGTGCTTTATGTGCTTGTTGTCCTTTGCGTTATGCTTGACGCATGCGCTGCGCAGCGCCTTTTTGCAGACTTTGCCCTGGATTTTTCATCACATGCGCATTTTGCACGTGCAAACGTACAAGAGGAATCAGCAAGAACAACAACAACAGTAACTGTAACTCTAAGTAACAACAACAGCGGCAGTAGCAGCAGCAGCGCAGCCTCTGCAGGCAGAGTGGAAGAGTAAGAGGGTGATAGCGCTCTGCTGCAGACAGCGCGTGAATAAGTGAGAGAGTGGAAGCTGATGGCTGCTGCTGCTGCGACTGCTGTTGTTGCTGCTGCTGCTGCGACTGCTGTTGTTGTTGCTGCAGCTGCTGCTGCGACTGTTGCTGCTGCTGCTGTCGGATGTGGGTGGCTTTGCTTCGGATGCTGGAATTTTGTCTCCTTGCACTTTTTACTTGTTACGCTTTGCACTTGTCGCTCGTTTGTCGCGTTTTGCTTGTGTGCGTGCTGCTGCCGCTTATTGGGTGGGGCCTGTGTTTTATTTTTAAGCTAATTGTCGGGCTTTGGGCATTATGCAAAAAGCAACAGCACAAAACGAAGCGCGCGCACGCACGCACGCACACGCGCGCACACGCACGCACATACATATATGCAGGCATAAAATATGTGATTTATTATTTGTGAAAATTTATATAGCCCGAAAGCAAGAAAAAACAAATATAAAAGAGATATTCTCGACACATTTCACAATTGCTAAAAATACATATAAAAAGCCACACGAGCACTTTCGCTCCCTCTCTCTTCTCTCTCTATCTCTCACTCTCTGGCCAAAAGTGTGCAGTGTTGAGCAGTTTTTGGTGCAAAAGGTGAAAAACCTCAACGGGCGACACATTTTCATTTTGCCGAAATGGCGCGCGGCGCCTATCGCTCGATTTCTTTTCGTACGCTGTTAAAAATAATTTATATACTTTTTTCTTTTTTTTGAAATTTATTCTTTTCTCTTTTTTTGTGTTCAAATTCTTAGCGTTCCTCTAGAAGACACGCTCCCAGTTTGGGAGCTCAACCACCTTTTGTCAAAAATCCTGTGTGCATTTTTGACAGCAGCCAGCCCGCAATCACAATAACAACAACAACAGCATTAGCCAGCAAAGCAATAGCCAAATATTTTTGGCCTAATCTATTTTTAATGGCTATGACGTGTTTTTGTTGCATATTTTTAGCCGGTCGCATAAGAAGACGCGAGAAGACACGAAGAATTCGTTGTCTTCTCGTCCTTCCCTCCCTCCCTCCGTCCGTTCGTCCGTCCGTCTGTCCGATCGTCCGTCTGTCTGATCTATTCATTTGTCTGATGATCTCCGCCAGCGGGTTTTAACACACAACGCGGCGGCGGCTGCATTTAAGAATAGATCTTTGCGGTTATCGAAGAGTTTATTATTAGCTTGAAAAAGGGTTCAAAGCAATTAGCACAATTGCGAATATTGCAGAAACGAACCGATCCCAAGTGAAACTAGTTCACGAATTCGATAATCAAATTGGAACTTTCGAAAAACCCTAGTGATAAGTTGGACACTAAAACGTTTACGAATGCGTTACAAAGAGGAATGGATTTGCGATTCAAGTATAATCTGATAGAAGTGTCAGCTAAACCTTTAACATTTACGAAAACTAAGCCAAAAGAGAACTGTAAAATCTGAGTGGGAGACAGGAATAGAAATGCACTGTATATATTGCGAATCAAGTAATATCTCATAATAAAACTATGAATTAGACCTACAGAATTACAGATAGTTATATTCCCAAAGGCTAATACTTAAAAAGATTATCTATAAATATCACCTGTATCCTACAAAGCTTAAAGATAAAACGTTTACGAATGCGACACAAAGAGGAATCGAAAAACCTCAGGCTAGCACCTAATCCCACCCTTAAGCGTTTGCTAGTTGATATTACACATACATAGATTATAATGATTGTAAACTCACCATCGGCATCGACCTCGTTTATCATATCCTGGAGCTCAGCCTCTGTGGGATTCTGTCCCAGGGAACGCATGACTGTGCCCAATTCCTTTGTTGTGATGGTGCCATCGCCGTCTTTGTCGAATAGCGAGAACGCCTCTTTGAACTCAGCGATTTGTTCCTCTGTCAGCTGATCGGCCTGTAGAAACGAGACGGCAAGAAAGACAAGAAATTTAACAAAGAGAAAAGACATCGTTTTGTTGCTCAGTTTATTATTTTTTCAAATACCATAATTCAGCTTTCGATTGAACCAACTTGTTTCTATGTATAATATTTGATAATTAATTTGCTGTCAAGTTTATGAAGTGCTAATGAATGATGAAACTGGCGACGACTACTTGATCTTATTTAAATGCCAGCAGACTGGCAAATATTGCCCGGCCTTGCGCGGCAGCTGAATACGATTTAGACAGCTTTTTCAAACATGGCCAGGAACTTACAAAAAAAAAAGTCAAGAAAATACATCAGAAAGTTTAGATCATCAATCAGTCAAGTCAAGTGTGCGTGTGTGTGTGTGTGTGTGTGTGTGTGTGTGTGTGTGTGTGTGTGCGTGCTGATTGACACAAACTGGAATGCAAATAAGGACAATTGTATCTTAGAAAAACAATTTGCAATTACAATACAATATGCGTTCCAAGTCAAAGAGCCCCAACAACCCATAAAAAGACACGAGAACAATAAAAATGTACCGAGGCGCAAATATGTCGAACCATTCGTGTTGGCAGGGTAGGTGGAGGGGTAGGATGAGGGGGATACGTCAAAAGCGGCATTTGAATAATTTCGCATATTGTTTGCACCCAACAAAAGGCGCCATACATATGTGTATGTGTGCATGTATGTCTATAGATACAGTTGTTCTCATATCTCGGCGATGGTATTTAAAAAAACAAAAAGGTGTTGGGTTCCGCTGACGTCAGTTGTTGTTGTTGTTGTTGTTGTTGCTGTTGTTGTTGACGCGTCTCTTTTTGGGGCATACAAAAACGTAACTAAAGCTGCATGAGAATGCCCAAGGTTTGGGCAGAGTATTTTTCATTTTTTGCTGTTGTTTTTTGAAAGCCTCGTCTAGGCTTCTCGGCCCTATAAACAAACCTGTTGACAGCCAGCGGCAGCCGGCGAAGCGTCAATTTCATAGCGTTTCGAGTGTAATTTGTTTTGACGGACTTGTCTTATGCATCAATTTGAATATATACTATATACAAGACACGTAAGCTATATGCGCGGCGCGATAAGGTCGGCGCCCCTATAAAAATAAATAATATAATAATATGGAATAACAAGAAAGCAACGACTCGCATATCAAATATGATTAAACACAAAATGATTATTTTTATAGCCTACGTCAGTGGCGAATTGTTTCAAACTAATTTTATGCTTTTATTTATGGTATTGATTGATTTGGCAAGCTAAGCTCGTAATACTCGTAAGTTCCGATCGTTTCTGGGTAAACATTTGATCGATTGCCGAAAGCGATTGCCTGCAAATTTATTATTTCTAGGCCATTAAAACGTGATATGAGATCATCTATGACCGTTTTTTATACCCTGAACCCATTGAAAATGGGTAAAAAGGGTATAATGTAATTGTGCAAATGTATGTAACAGGCAGAAAGAAGCATCTCCGACCCCATAAAGCATATATATTCTTGATCAGCATCAACAGACGACTCGATCTAGCCATGTCCGTCCGTCCGAATGTATGAGCGTAACGATCTCAGAACCTATAAGAGCTAGAGACTTGAAATCTTAGCTGTAGGTGCTCCTAGTGCCCGTGCAGATCGAGCTTGTTTCTGATAATCGATAACTTGCCCCGTTTCCAAGTAATCGTTACAAATCTATATCGAAATCCTGTTTTTTGAGCAATTTTGAGCAAGAGGGTTCAGGGTATCCCCTAGTCGGAAGCTACCGACTAGAACCTCTTACTTGTTTTTAGCTAGACAACTGTAAAGATTAAAGAGAAAACGCCTTAAAATTAAGCTAAGGCAAAAATAATATAGTCGAAGATCGCATAAAGAAACTTGCTAGCACTTATTTTTAAGATTTGTATAGATTGTTCAGCCCGATGAGAATAAACTGGATAACTACAATAAATAAAAATGATTTCATTCCATTTCATTTCTATGATTAAACTGTTTGTGGATGACGAAACCTTGTGCCAACTAATATTTATTTCCAGATTCTTAGAGAAGAAAACGAGCTTATTTGTGACCTCATTTAGCTTATTATGAAGCATATTCAATTCTATAGATCATTTTTCTAGATGCAAACATTTCCCAGACCCATTTCAAAGCAATTTAATTTCGATTATAAAATTTCTTAGATTTCTAACTTTATCGTCGAGTCACAAATCGCTCGACTGATTTTACAGCTGGTTTCTCGCTAGGAATCTGAAGTGCAAAGCGCTTAGAATGTTTCAGATAGGGCGACTCTATCAATAAACCCAAATATATGCTATCTAATCAATTGAGGGGGCGAGCAGGGGGCGGCCATATCACTTCAAGGCGTTCAAATGTTATATAAAAGACTTGTCAAAATGTTTGCTCGCAACACACTCACACACACACATATACACATACATATGTGTATATATACTGTATATGGTGAACTTCCGTTGAGCTTTGGCAAAACCAACGCCTGAAACTATATCTAATCGTCGTGTTTGAGTATTTGTACCTATTTACAGTGGTCTTTGGCTAAATTTGAGCTTACACAAATGAAAATTCTTTAGATATCCGTTATCGACCTAGAAATTTACAGTTTTTACAATGCACAACGCATGCCTAATAAATGGGAGAGTAAGTATATATATTGGGGCTTTTTAGGGGCTTTCGATCGATCGACTTTGAATATATTTGAAATAAATAATAAACGCAGAGAAATCTAAAATTGGCGTATTTAGAGTTTCTATACAATATAAAAGTCTACAAAGCGCATACATTTTAAAACAAATTGTAAGTAATTTCCAAAAATTGACTTTGAAAGCAAAGCCCTTCAACCCACTGTAACTACCGTATATATGGGCTGGCATCAATTGAAATTTGGCTTATCGCTTGGCTAGATAAAAGGCTTTTATCCCTTTGCCCAGTAGTAAGTAGGTTATGTCATAAATATGAGTCAAAAAGCGCGCAGAGCGCAAAGCCAGATTAAAGCTCAGTACGTTGGCGCGCTTTAAGTATGGCAACGCCACCCCCGCGCTTAGCGTAGCCAGATCGCAGGCGCTGTCTAATTGTCAGGCCTTAAATGCGCGGCTGACGCCCACCTTAACGCCATATTGGCGATGCTGCACACCTGGCTGCAATGCCTCAGTATGCGTGTGTTTCGACGTGTGTTTGTTTGTATTGAGCTTTCAGGCATGGCACATGTGATACAAATGAAGCATAAACATTACTTTTAATAGCTTTCACGTGCTATCTCCCTCTCTCTGCCTCTCTTTCGTTTAACTGGCTAATTCGCCTGTTTGCATTTGTCTAAAAGCTGCCAACTTGTTTGCCAAAAAAAAAAACCGGCAAATTGCGGTTTAATAATGAACTTTGCAAGTAATTTTTTTCCGTTATAAAGCCGAATGGGCAGGGCGAAAAGAGAGTTGCCGGTTAACCGGTGCCAACCGGTTAACATTGGCATTAAGCAACACATAAACGCACATGCACACTCATGCATATACATACATACATACATACATGCTTATGTACGTACATATGTACATCTAGCTTAAATTTAAACATAAGGAATTGGTGTGCTAAATGTGCTGTCAAATGTTTTTTGTTAGCGCTTTTGATGAACTCAGCTAAGTGAGTCACAACAAGCCGCCAAAAAGAAAAAGGCATTTCTGAGCTCAAGTTATGGCAAAGAAGAAAAGCATAATAAAAAATAATTTGCTGAGCGGAAATGAGAAGACAATAGGAGCTATATACATACACACATACGTATGTATGTATGTATGTATTTGATGAGATAATGCCGCGCAGCGCGGCGCAGTCAACAAACTTTGAAGATCAAGTTGTGTTTATCTAAGCCCTCGCCCGCGCGACGGCATGAATCACGTTAAATGCAAAACCAAATATTGAGCACGTAAAACGATTTGTTTTAATTAAAAACTGTTTGCATTTTGTGTGAGCTGTAAAATAAAATTAAAAAAAAAACCGCTAATTCAATTAAGTGACGCGTGCTGCAAGCACGAAGAAGAAGGTTCGCCGGCGACGTTGACTGTGTGTATTTTCTTATCAGAACGCAAACGCAGCAAGCGCTAAAGCCAAATAAAATATAGAAAAAAAAGACGTCGAAAAGGCAGCAGTAAAATGAGTTGGACAAAAAAAAAAAATTGGATTATGTGCGGTTAATGTGGCGACGTCGCCACGTTTGGCGTCTGGGGCGAAGAAAAAAGAAAATAATTCTTTTTTTCTTTTCTTCATTATGCTGCACGCTGCACACGTTTGCCCGTTACAATGAAATTCTTGTGCGAATGGCAAAGTAGAACAAGCAGCAGCAGCAGCAGCAGCAGCAGCAACAACAACATGGTCAAGCAGCGGCGGCAGAGACAGAAGCCAAAGCAGAAAGCGAAACAGCAAAATAACCGCAATGCGGCAAATGAAACGGTTATGGAAGAAAACAACAAAACGTAGGCGCCGCAACCAACCAACTAACTGAGAGAGAGCGAGAGTGTGAGCGAGCGAGCGCAACTGCGAAAACGCCAAAGAAAGCGCACGCAGATAAAAGTGCGCGACCAGAGAGCAAAAGCGACGCAGTGCGAAAAGCGATTGATAACAAATGTGCAGAGCGAGCGAAACGAAACGAAACGCAACCAGGCAAAACTGTGTGAAACGGTTATGTGGCTGAGCGTGAGAGGGAGAAACCGAGAGAGCCAACTGCTGCGCGCATACGAAACGGTTAAATTGAGCAAATAAACGAAACGCGACAAAGCGACGGCGGCCAAGAATTCCAAAACCTAAAGAATTTTTGCCGTTTCTTTTCTTTTCTTTACTTATTTTTTGCTTATATTTTTCTTTCAAGCGTGTCTAACCTCAATTTTCGTGGTAAATAAAGCGAAACGAAACACAACGAGAAAGAGCAAACTGCAAGGAAATATAAAAATGCCGGTGGCGCTGCTGGAAGCAACGTTAACTCTTGTTCTTTCTTCTGCCGCTGCTGCTGCTGCTGCTGTTATGATGATCATCAATTTTGTCTCACACACAATCATTTTCTCCCTACATACTTACATACATATTTATGTATGTATGTATTAATGAGTAGTGCAAATTGTGCTGATAAAGTAGCGATTGGCAACACTTTTTTTTTATTTTCGATTTTATAACCAGTTCGCCTTTGCTGCAATAAAGTAAATTCTGCAGTGCACACACACACATACACACGCATGTGTGTGTGACACAGCTGCCAGCGGAGCCAACGCGTCGCCTCTGCACGGCGCAAGGGGTGGGCCGGGACGCGTTTCTGATAACGAGTTTTTGCTGATTTGCTTTAGTTTTCTGCCTGCCATTCGTCAATTATATGGGGCGGGGCGGGGCGGGATGCTTGTTTTTCAGGTAAACCCTTCCCAACACTCGTCCCATCCAGCTATTGCTAGGCTCGTCAACAGTTTTTCAGGCATGCAAATGTTGAAATAATTGTGAACTTGAAAATGTTGTTGACGCAAAAATGTATATATGTACATTCATACATACATACATACATATATTTTGCATTATTTAAATTAAATACATTTGCCATTCTTTTAGAAACAGATTTTATATTAAGGCATAGCGTGAACTAATAAGAAAATTGATTTATCCATAATTGCCAATTGGAATTTATGGACCAATAAACGGGCATATTGCCGTTCGATTTTATGCAGAAAGAAAATAGAACAAATCTAAGCTAATATGAGAAAATAATAGAAACAATTTCAATTTAAATAATAGCTGATTGGGGATTTATTCGCTTCATTATCTGAGTTTTCAGGCGAAATCTTGAGGAGAAACTGTTATCGATAACGCACACAAACTATTCGGCAATTCGAAATATATAGATATTTTGATCTTAATCTTCAATCCTGTCCTCTTTGATCTTGTCCTTAGTGTCTTCTGTCTTCAACCATGACAAATGCATAAAAATGCTATCTACTTCGACTTGATAAGGCAAGTAATTATTTGTTCTGACGCCTCGCAGAGGTGACTCATTAAAAACTAACCCTCGCGTGTTGAGTTATGAAAACTAAAAAGAAAAAACCTTTTTTTTGAGCAGGCAGAAGACAAGTTTCCGGTTTCGACAGTGGCTTTTGGCCAAGGGGCTGAATTTCGGCACAGCAGCTGCTGAAGGGTTAAGGCCGAACGTAATCCAATTGGACAAACAGGCAATTGGCGCCTGCACACACACACTCGCACGCACGCACACACGTACAAGCGAGAACACATGTCCAATTTTAACCGTTGTGTCTGGGCAGATTTCGCCAAATTGTTGAAATTTCAATGGAAATGTGCTTGTGTAAACAATGAATCAAGTAGGCAAGAGGGGGGAGAGGCGGAGGCGGGTTTTTTTTTGGAGGCAAAATTTAATGAACTTACCATTTTTGTTGTTGGGTTTTTGTTGTTGTGTTTGGAAAGAAATGTAGCTAAAGGTTAATCCGCTGCGGCTGCTGCTGGCGGCGACTTTTGCTGTGGTATGTGTGAGTGGAATTTACGTGGACGACGACGGCGACGCGCGTTCAACGTATAACTTGTAAATTATTTGCGTTTTGCGCAAATTTTTCTTAATAACACACTGTAAAAGATCGAGAAGAAGAAGATGAAGAGAAAATGCACGCTTGAAAACTGTTGTGTGAATAAACGGGCGAACAGCAGCAGCAGCAGCAACAACAACAACAACAGCGAACAAAAACAAAAAACCAAGCAGCGTCGTTGCCGGCGGCGAACGAACGAACGAAATGAAATGAAGGAAACCAAAAAATGTTGCGAGGCAAAAGGCGACAGAAATGTTAACATCGCCGTCGCCGCCAACGTCGCCGCTGGCAGCGACGCTGCTTTTCTTTCGCCGTGGCAATTTCTTGTTGCTATTTGTTGCTCTGCCGAATTTATGTATAATTTTTTTTATATTTTTTCTTTGGGTCTTGCGTTTTTCTTCTTTGGTTTTTGTTCAGATATTTCTATTGTGCGATACAATTGATGAAACACACGCGCGCACACTCGTTAATACATATGCAAATTGCTCGATTTCGGTTTATACAAATATTAAAAACTTTTGGAATTTTCTTTTGTTAATTTTGTGTAGGTTTTTTTTTTTTTTTTCATGTTAATCACGCTGACTGACTAGAAGTCCTCTTCAATTTTTTGTGGCTTGTGTATTAAATATTTTGCTATTGTGGGTAACTCACGATCCTAATCAGAACTTGCGTCCGTAACGGTTGACAACTCAATTGTAACTGTACCGTTTAAAAACCGTTAGCGTACTACAATAAATTTGCGCTGTTGGGCTGCTGTTTGGCTGCAAAGCAAATGTTAAATGGCCGCTGTTAGATGCTCAAATGAGCTGCACTCGCGTTCGGCACTGCTCAAGTGAGCTGCTAGCCAAGCTGTTATGCTCAACGGTGCTGTTAATCAACATAACTGCTGTTAATTTACGCTCACTGCTGCAAGCAAGCACTTGAGCGAAACGGTTGTGGAGCGAAACGGTTAGCTGCGCTCTCCATTGCGTTTTCTCGTTTTTGTCGTATTCGCTGCTTTGCGTAAACGCCATAAAGAAGAGGCAAAGTGTAAAGAAATGTTAAGGACAAATTTGCAACAGTCGCGCCGGCGCCTTTGGGCGACAAATTATATGATAGCTAATTGCATTTGTTAATAATATTTATGAGATTACACGGATCAAAAATCGGGCTTGATCTTTGGCAATTATTTGGGTTTGTTCTTGTGGCCAATACGCTGATCCTACGCGGATCTTAGCCTTTATTTAGATTAACATCAAACACACACATGCTTAGGCACACACACATACTCGCGCATGCATTTTATGATATTGCCCATTCGATTCTTGGGCCCTTCTGTTGGTCAGTTTCCACATCATTCTCTTCGGCCATGCTCTTTTTGCTTTTGCCGTGTTTTTTTTTTTTTGCCGCAGCGAATTGTCGCAATGTGTTTTTCTTTCCTTTGGCGCAATGTCGTCCAATTCAACGCATGCCAACAAGTTAAGTATGTTAACCTCTGTAAATTAGACAAGAGGCAGCGGGAGGGTACGATGAAGTAACAATGCAGCAACATTGGCCGAACTGCTTCTGCGACTGCAAGTGCGACTGCGACGCTGACGTCGTCACTGGCGATGGCGATGGCGACGTCGGCGGCGACGGCGACAGCGACGACAGCAATGCGCCATTTTTCGCCATGAAATTCGGCTTGGGACGTCTTTCGCTCTACGTCCGTCAGTCAGTGTGTGTGTGTGTTTGGCTGTATGTGTGTGTGTGTGTGTGTTGGGTAAACATTTTGCAAGCCAGCGAAGCCCCACAAGCCACAGCTAGAGACCTGGCCCAAACCCCAAAAACCATTTTCTCCTTCCATCTGCGACTTGTCAAAGCTTTCGTCGCAATGCGTTCAAAATTGCTGAAAATTCATTTGTTTGGCTCTTCGTTTACACAAGTTTCTTTTTTCTTCCTTTTTTTGAGGTTATGCTGTTAAATCCTTTATAATTTCATAACCTCGTAGAACCCGGCGAACTCAGGCCCAGCAAATTGAGTGTACGTATGCGGTTTTACCTATGCAGCTTAAAAGTTTTAAATTTCAATTCATAGAAGTTATGTAAATGTAAAAATAATTCAGTTTATATGCCTTTAACTATATATGAATGACCCCATTGAACCCGGCCTCTAGAAGGCCTAGAGACTCCAAACTTGGTATATAGACAGATAAACATGCATATTTTATTTTTATTTTGTTTAACATAGATATATATATAATCCTATTCAACTTATACATGTAAATATACCCAATGCAAATAGGTGGAGCCCAGCTCTAGAGGTTGTTAGATAAGATTCTTATATATATAGCTGCCAATTAAAATCTTAGGAGCTAAAATTCGGAATACATAAGCTATATTTATATATATATAAACGTATATTGAACAAGCATGCGATTTACGTTTTAAGCATCTTCAAGATCAAATATTCAATATATATTGTGCTATTATATGTATTATCCGAACTTCCGAAGTTTCAAAGGTTTTAAAGCCCAACTTAAGACATTTTATTGTTCCTTATGGCATTGAACATAAACATTTTACATTATACTTCTTTTGTATGTGAGTAAAATAAAAGCTAATTGCCGTGCCACATCTAGCCATAAAACAGCCGGAAAATTCTCAGTGTGAGCTCGCTAATTGCCAGCAGAATAAACTGCTGCAATTACGCCGGGGATGATGGCATTTTAATAGAGCCACTAAAAGGTGATTTCCTTAGCGTTTTGGCCCTGTGCAATAAGTAGCAGTTGGAGCTGACAAAAAAAGGCCATTAAAACAGTTAATACACCATCTTTTACGGGTTCTTTTTATGGGCAAGTGACAAAGGAGACGTGAAGAATGTGTACAGAAGAAGTCTAAAATATGGGTTTCAGATGTTTTGATCATGGGATATCAAAGTTTTCAGAAAATTCCTCAAAATCCGGAATATATTGCTTACAAAATTGGCCAAAATTCAAAGACTTTGATCTTAAATTGAGACCATTTTTAAACTAAACGCGTAAATGCGTTCACTTCTTTTTCCCTTTCTTGGCGGCTTTCCGAGCTTTCTTGAGCTTAGCTCGGCGCCATTCTTGCCAATAGGCCTGTATCTTGCGCGCAGCCCGATTCATCATGAAGAGCAGAATGCTCTGTTGCTGTTTGCGCTGTTCCTCCTGTTCGTATTGGACAACAATCTTGTTGTAGATGGCCTCTTCTTTGCGATAGTATACCATAAAATCATCCAATTCTTTTTTGGCCGCATTATACAGATCCTCCAATTGAAGATTCTCGCGCAGCTTTTCGCCAACATTCGAATCGTACTTGTGTAGAGTGTTCTCAAGCTGAATCGCCAGTTTGTTTCTGTTCCGGATAAATATAGGTATATTAGATCTCACAAAAGTAAGTTTGTATGCTAACGAATGGAAGAAAGAGTTTTAGCTATTCTCGGATTCTTATGGTGTTTCTAAGTTTAAGTTTCTTTCTTTCACTTCAATTTCAGTTATTTGTTTTTTGCTTAGGAATATTGTGTTGGAATTGTTTTCCTGCTATGTGTCAAGTAGATTCTTATTCAGATACGTTAAGAAAACCACTTCTATCTGGTTCCCTCTTTAGATAAGTTAAGATCACAATAAGCCTGTTTCTCTTTTATGTGTCAAGTAATTCATTTGTTCCTTATTTAGATAAGTTAAGAGCACAATAAGCCTGCCTTCTTACTATGTGTCAAGTAATCCATCTAGTCCTTTAGATTTTCGCTTCAGGTCTCTTTTACTTACTTTTCATCGCGCAATTCCTTTTCCTGTTCCGCATTCTTCGTGACCAAATTTTCGTATTCGGCCTGCGCTTTTTCCAACTCCTCCTTCAATTCAGTTTGCTTTTGCACGCTCTCCATGTGGTTCCTGTGTCGAGTCTGAGTACGCTTCTCGCTGTAAAGTGTGGAAGAGCCGTGGGAAATGAAAACTATAATTTTTTAGACGCCTTCAATGAACTCACATTTCGTTCTGGATGCACACATTGTTCTTCCACTTTCTGCTGGCCAGATCAGCCTCTTGTTTTTCTATTATCAGGAATTGGGTTGCCTGTTTCCAGCGCAAGATCGCTTTCTTTGATCTTAACTTTTTCTTGTAATACTCTATGCGCACCTTTGTCTTTTCGCTCTCCTGGTGCATAATATGCAGTTGACGTTCCATGCTTATCTCAGCCTTGGATGTGCGCCTCAAATGTCGCTTGGCCACGGCCAGGATCGTTTCGAAGGCAACTATTAGTGACTTATCGTAGTCAGACATTTTGTTGAGATATCTTGGAAACAGGCTGTACATTTGATAGTTGATCTGAAAATAGTCAATGGTGTGCAGGACTTCGATATCAAACATCTGTGTGTTGACGTCATCTAAGCCCTTCAGTCTCCTTAACAGTTTTATGGCCGTCTCGTAAATGGTGCCACGCAGCACAGGTTCCACATTATCCAAATTATTGGCCATTTGGGGCAATATGATCGACATTTTGAGCCGGCCAATAGATCGCTCCAGCAGTCGTATAACATTATCGACTTGTGTTTCACGGATATCTGCGAAATCTGCGTGGAATTGTAGTTCGCAAAGTCAAAAACCATATACCAAATGTTATGCTCAAATGTTATGCTCACTTTTTGCCTCAACTTGTTCCATGTTTATTCCTTATTTAAATATATATATATATATATATATATATATATAAATATTATGTATTTACTTTGTTTCTGTATTCTAACTTGGGAACTGTCTGTCTGTATTTCTTTTTGAGTACTAAAAAATGTTCAGTTGGCCAGGCTGTTGGAATAACAATTTTGTTACTTGGCCAACTTGATGTGCTGCTAGGTAACGACAAATACAAAAAGTTCTAGTACCAAATGGAAAAACTCTCAGAGTTTTAAGAGCTTGATATACATATCTTGGATATGATGCCTAGATCGATTTTTTCAATGAAGCTTCTTTTATAGATTTCCAATTTCCATTGGCAGTAGAATCTAATAATGTTCTATGGGCGCTTTCCTATAGAGTTCCTAATAGGTTTCAATACACTCGCCATAGAAAGTTAATAGATAGATAATGTTTGGATTCTTCCAGAGAGTTCCAAAGGAGTTCCTTTGGAATACCTATCGAGTTTCTCAGGCTATTAAAGATAGTTCCCAAGTTGTTTTAGTGAGTTCCCATAATGATCCCAGAGACTTTCTGCTGCAAACATGCACACCAACTGCATATGCTCTGTTGGGCTAATTGGGCGTAGGGTATAAATCGCAGTTTGTGAGCTAAATATAGCATGCGTGTGCCGCGGCTGGGCGTGGGTGTGGCACTTGTGGGCGTTGGATGAACTATGCAAAGTCGTCAAATGGGCGTGGACTGGAGATTGGGGGCTAAGAGAGGGAGAGGGAGAGGAAGGGAGGCGTGCTTGGCAGTCGGATTCAGCTGTATTTGGGCCTTGCCGCCTTCAGGCACCCTGCAAAAAAGTTGATGCAAGAGACGCCCGGCTCTGGGTGGGGCAGGGTGTTGTCTCCGGGGCATGGGCTGGCGTGTGTCGCATTATGTCAACTGGCGTGGCATGAATGAAAGCTGCGACTGGCAGAAACAACGGCAACTACAACTGCAAAGCGAGCTGAGGCAATGCCAGCGGCATTTCCGTTGCCTGAATGTGTTTGCCAGGAACAGGAACAGGCGTTTCGAGACTGTGGAACTGTGGACGAAGAGGCCGAGGCATCAGCAGGGCGTGTCATGACAATGGCAAGGCGTAAACTTCCATACAAAGCGCCGACAACAAACAAAATTATTAAAAACTGGTGTACGAAATTATTGCCCTCAGGTGAGAGAGAGAGAGAGAGAGAGAGAGAGAGTGAGAGTTGAGTATGAGGAAAAGCTATGCAAATTTCTTGATGTTTTTTCCTTGGGTTTTATTCCAAAATATGGATATTTTCACTTCATTTTGTTTGTACTGTTTCTTACAAGAAATTCTTAGAAAGGAAACTATATAGAAAATCTATAAAATAACAAATGTGTGTGTGTGTGTGTGTGTGTGTGTCGGGGGGTGAGAGTGAAGAAGAAGATAAAGAAAGATTTATTTAGTTTTTTTTTATTCTTTGGGTTTTATTCAAAAACAGTTCAAATAGTTGAACATCTTGGGAAAAACTGATATATTTTATCTAAAAATATTTTTATATTTGTTCTAAAACAAAATTGAAATGCAAATCAAAAAAGTTCAATTGTATTTTAGAAATTCTTAATACTTAAATATATGATATACATAGGCAATACTTTTGTACAAAAAGCTTTTGAGAAGTTTGATCCAACGCATTTTAATTTGCTTTAATTTTAAGTTGGAAACCTTTTTCACAATGAAAGAATACTAATGTAATTTATTTTGGATTTTCCTCTACTCTATACACACACACACAACAAATATGCCCACGAATAGCGTGTATCCACTTTAACCTTTGATGTTTCCATTTTATAAGTCCCCTTTTGTATTTGTGTGTTTCCATTCATTTTCCAAATGATATGTTACTCAAATAGCTGCAACACAGCCCACTATCCTTCTTTTTTTTTCCCCTCCCATATGACGCACATTTTACAGGTAACATGAAAGACCTCCAAAAAGCACACATATGCACGCACGCACACATACATTTACAGTGTCCAAACATGGCGCAGCACTAGCTGCTAAAAGTCAATTCGAGGAGAGGGAGAACGACAGCGAGAGCGAGAGAGAGAGAGAGAGAGTCAGCGAGGACAGGCAACCGCAGTGTCAGCTGCGTCAGCATCAGCGCAACAAGTAAGAAGAAGCAATAGGTGAAGAGGTTGAAGCAAACCGTCAAATAATATGCCAGGCACAAAAGCAACAACAACAAAAACAACAACAACAAAAGAGCAGAAAACGTCGCAGGCCAAGCAAAAGTCGAAACAAAGTTTTTTTTATTTGTCTGTGTAAATTGCTGCAATGCTGACGAACAACAAAAACAAGAAAGAAACACACATGTTGTTGTTGTTGCTGTTGTTGTTGTGGCTGGCAGCGAAAGCGTAGCTCACAATGCGAATGCGTGATAAAGATGGTAAGAAAAGGCGATAGCAATAGCCAAAGCATGAAAAAATGACGCATAAGCAGCAGCAGCAGCTCAGACAGAGACAGCTAGAGAGAGAAAGAGAGAGTGAGAGTGGGAGGGAAAGAGTGAAATACACTGACGGCGGCAGAGAGATATAGAGGGAGAGAGTGAGAGAGAGAGGGCGCGAGCGTATGTGGCCACGAGAGCGTGCGCCTAGCTGTATGCAGCTGTATTTGACGCTAGCCTCGCCTGGCGTTTGTGTGTGCGTGACAAATGGCCATGTAAAGCGGCACCGCAGAAAAACGTTAACGGTACTGCAAAGAATGTGCAGCCCAAAGCGAAATCAAGCAAATGCTCTCAGCTTGACGCTCTCTGCGTTTTCCCTTTGCTGCTGCTTGGCCCACATTTGCCAGGCTCAGCTGTGGCTGATTTTTACCGTTTGGGCTGCTCATTATGTCGCTGACGTCGACGTCTACGTCTACGTCGCTGTCGCTGTCGCCGTCGCCTTGGCAGCATTTCTGCTTAATGTTATATATTATTATTGTCTTTACTTCATTTTCAGGACTATCTGAAATTTTGCCGTTACACTTCGGCTGGCCGCATTGCAGCTATAAATTTGTGGCTTTTGCATTCGCCTGCTAGATTACTTTGGGGGCAATGAGTGCCTGCGGCCAGGGTTGCCTTAACATTTGATTTTTCGGCATGTGAACGCAAAGAAAGGGTACAATTGAGTCCTTAAGCTGCTGGGCAATGGCATAAATAATTAAGGCTAGATGTGCTCTCATGAGCTCTCCAGTGTTGAATAATTTGTTGTTTGTGGCTTTCGTAAACTTATCTGCTGGGCGACACATATTCTACCCTTTAAATCCTTAAGCAAGGGTAAACTGGGAAAAATACTATACATTTTCTGATGTCTTCAGACCAGAAAGTTTTTCGTTGAAATTAAAGAAATTTGTACAGTAGGAACAGTTATCTATAGATCGTAAGTTCTATAATAGAAAGATTTTTCATAACTATCTTTTTCTTCCAACAGGGCATCACTTTAATTTGTTGAAAGATAAGAAAAAGCGATAAAATGGCGATACGCATTGCTAAGCGAAACTTTTATTTCATTCAAGCATTTCATGTATACTAATGTGTCATTTAAACTCTTCACTTTTGAAAGCTGAACAATTTCGAATTCCATTGTCTTTTTATTATATACATTTATATAGTACAATAACTATGAGATCCCGCATACTTGATAATGCAGCCCGTGGATGCGACAGTAAAACTTAACGACAATTTTCAGTGGCACTTGCCACTAAATATTTCAACATTCTTATTTCCACTTGCTTGGGTTTTTCTGTCCCTCCCCCCATCCCTAATGTATGGGTAAGAAGAAAAGTTTTCATTTGAAGCGTTTCCTTTGCAGTTCTCTTATAGGTTTTGCTTAGTTTCTTTCAGGACTCTGCGGCTCGAGTTACTCTCGAACTTTTGGCCTTTGGCAGCTGCTCAGCTACTTTTTTTTTTGTTTTTTGCTGTTGTCTCAACCTTTTGGCTTGTAATTTGAATTTTTTCAACTGTGAACCTTCCCTCGCCCCCCCTTAGGTCAGGCCAAATGTTGCGGGCGTGTGTCTAAGGTTGATTATGGGCCAAAACTTGGTAAAAGAGAGGAGTTCAGTTATCTAACAAACTGTTTGCAATGCGATTTCTATGTGTGTGTGTAGACTTAACATTTTATGCTATTATAAAAGTTTCGTGTCCTTTGTGCTTGCTGTAAAACTTACATAATGTAACTTAATATGTTCCGGTCATAAGAGGATGGATGCTCTTGAATCATTACGATGTGATTTTTTAGCTGGTAACACTAAAATAGTGCAATACTTTAATGTAATCTCTATGTTACAGTTATGTCACTTAAACCAAGCTTCCAATGTTAAGATTCTCTCTCACTCCTTACACGATCCGTCTATGTAGCTCTGTTTATATGTAAGTCTCTTCTTCTCTCTCTCTCTCTCTCTCTCTCTCTCTCTTTCTCTATGTTATGTACAAAGCGATGTTGCTCTTTTGTACATCCAGCAGCTTACATTTCTGCAGAATTGGTGTTAATGTAATATAACTTAGTTACCATATGATCAAATTACGATCTGCTCATATACGTGATAACAGTAACATTCGCACACTCTGTTAAGTAACATGTTTTCACAATGACACACGGTCTATCGACTCTTCATGCTTTGTCTCTCTTTCCTTCGTCATGTTGCGACCTTGGCTTCTTGTGCTTAACAATTTGAGCTAGTAAAACAGATTTTTTATGCTTTACTCGCTTATAACTTGTGCCTTCTGTGCACAATTCCATAAAGTAGCAAAAAGAAAAGTTGGTCCCGATTTAATTTATGAATTGAGCAAAAGTTTGTTGCAATTAAATTGAATTTTTGCTGCGCAAAACAAACGAACAATTTTCTTTGATTGACATTTGGACAAAAAAATGTAGCATGTATTGATGTTAGAGCGAGACAGCGCACTTTTATATACTCCAGCTGGTCGCAAGTTGAGAAGCTCGTTAATTTATTTTCGTCCGTTTTTACACATGTTTTCCCGAGGGTGAGGGGGCTGCATGTGTAGGGGGTGCGTGGGCTGCACAAGTTCTGTGCGACGCAATTGAAGAGGAGCATAAAAAAATAGTCATAAAATTCCTTTTGCGTTGTATTTCGCTTCGATTTTTGGGCCCTTCGGCACGCGCCGAAAAGTATGCAATAAAAATTGAAGCCGTCTAGTTTTATCAATAAACGCATTCCGCTGGCGTTTTGTCCTGTTTAGCCTGCGCTCAGTTTTATGGACTGGATTGTGTATTAGGGCCAGTCAAAAATAGTTATGATAAAAGTTATGGTAATTAATGCGACATGTGGTGAAAATATTGAAAAAACTAAAATGTCCTTAACAAAAAAGTACCTTAGCATTTATTTTAGGTTAGTTTGGTATGCTTTCGATAGTATTCAAATATTCCACTCTAGGAGTTAAAGTATTGATATCGATATTATCGAAACTTCAAGAGAGAGGAACAATAATGTACTTGAATGAATTTTTACCAGGTACATCAAAATATTATATTTTGTTAACAAAATGAAATTGTCAAGGATTATCGATTTTATACGATATTATCGATCTGTAAGAGTTATTTTTAATATCAACCGATACATTATATGCTACAGTCTAAATGTCTTTGTCAAGTGTTATCGATTTTATATGTTATGTTATCGATATATACGTAAGCCTTGAATTGATACATTATACAGACTAAATCTATTTGTAAGAGCTATTTTCTAGAGCAACCGATACGTTCATCTTGCATATATAGAGTCTGAAGTTAATGACATTATTAAGCTGCATTCACAGTAGAGACTTAAGTGCTTAGTGTAGAGTCTACAGCTATAGAAATTAAAAAACGTAATGCTTAAGAGTTATCGATACAATTTAATCAGAATTTTTGCAGCCCCAACCTTTAAAATGCAGATTAAAATTCTACTGATAAACTTATCCTGACTATCGATTAGTAAGGTTTGGGCATTGAAAATGTTCCCAATTTTTGCTCACATTTGTTTGCTCTTGACAAATATATCAATGTGACCCAAACACTGATGATTGTATGATAATATTTGCGGTTAAGTACATGGATCTATTTGGCAAGCCAAAGTCAACAGCAAAATGGCCAAAATGCTGGCACGTGCGATGCCAAAGGACGAGGCCAGTTCGATTGGGGCCAACAGCCAAAATATATTCCGTCAAGTGATTGATGAGCCCAAAAATACCTTTATATTCGAATTCTACGAAAATACAGTTGTCAACACGTTTTAAATGCCACGCCCCCTCAGCCCAACGTACGGCCGCAGAGCTCATTAGAAAATCGTAACTCTTGCATTTCTGGTCGGAAGTTTATAGAAAATTTGCAAGAGGCAAACCCTATAGAGATGGGCGCACAAATACAAATCCTGTTCTGAATTTGCCTTGTAATGAAGTTGCCGAAAATTGTGTGGAAAACCTTCTTTGGCTTTTCTCTGTGGCTGCTTGTGCATGCGCGGCACGCAAATTTGTTGCCAATAAGCAACCGAAAACAATTTTTATATGGCCTGCATGACGAGGGGTTGGTGGCAGGCAGGAGGGGAAGGGAAGGGGGGCGGGAGTTAGCGAAGTAGCATTGGGGGTAGCTGGCATACTTGCCTATGCGTGCCGCGTGCGCGTCTGGTTTCTTTATATTTAATTTTTGTATACCCTGTACGGATTAGAATTGAATAAAATGGGGTATATTGTGTTTGTTCAAATGTATGACAGAGGCGGGAGAAATCATATCTGAGTATATCCATTCAGGATCGGAAGCACGAGCTAAGACGTCCAAGTCCTTCCGCCCATCTAGGATTTTAGAAACTTTATGTGTTAGGGTCTTTAAAAATATAGCATATCTTTGTTTCAAATTATAAATATTATTATCCCTCCCCCATAGATCAGATCAAATGTGTTTTAAATGATCGATAACAATTCGCTAAGAATATCTCTAATATGGTCCGACCTAAAGGCTTTTGATTTGAAACTAATTTGATAACAATCGATAATCATGACGATAGCTTTGTCATTTTCTAAAAATCGATAAATATCGATATTCTGATTCTTTTATAAGGCTTTAACTGGAAATTCTGAAAGCTTGTGCATCCAATGGCTACCTTTTCCGCTCCTCTTCAATCAATAATTGTCTTGATTTGATCATAAAGTGTTATCATGATGAATAAATTAGGACCAGATACCAACATATCTGCGTATCTGTAGAGGGTATCCCTTCGACGGGCATTTTAAACTGGAGCTAGCTTGGTTTTTGGCTGTTCCATGTTGGGGTGTAGCTGCCTGCCCCTCAAACTGGGGTTGCTTGGCTACGCGGCCCAGCCAAAATGTAGGTCATGTTGGGCTGGGCAAATGTGAGCTGTAGCAGGAGCTGCGCCAGGAGCTGTAGCAGGAGCTGCGTTCCATTTGAACTCTGCACTCGCAACACTCCCCACGCACATATACATACACACAATTCCCGCACGGCGAAGAGAGTGTGTAAAAAGCAAGAGAAAGAGAGAGAGAGATAGAAGGGGCGCTGGTGTCATGAATACTTTAGCATGGGCTGTTTGGGGCGTGGCACAGCACAGTTGAGACCCAGACTCCAATGCCTGTCATATCTTACTGTCGGCGGGGCAGGAATGGGCTCGGAGCGGGGCATGTTCATCAACTGCCTCATGCTTATTATAATGAAAATTTCATTACAAAATTGAATGTTGACGTGTCGCATGTGTCGAGCTGAGCACTCGAGTGGCTTTTAATACCCCCCCTGAACTCAATAGCTACAAGTACATTGGGGGGGCCGTATTGTAGGCTTAACTAAACTTAACATACTTGAGGTCTAAGAGGCACGTTGTCAGTTACAAACTTGTAACTAAGTTTACGGCTGTAGAAATTTCAATAGCATGCTTTGACTTGTTAACATAACAGATGCAATTACCAAAGCCTATAATGTTATCTCTCTGGTAATTACAGGTTTAACATTTCTACGCTCTATTAAGCTTTTGCTATTACATAAGCTACTGTTTATTATTTGTTAACAGTTACATTAACATATCTTAGACCATTTTTTAACATAATTTGTATAACTGCACAGTTAACAGACAGGCAAAATAGTTGTAATTGATCGTAGTTCAAGTTGGAATCATGTTATCTCTGTTTAATTTACCAACAATAACAGTATAGATACAGGGTATCTTTACTGCCTATCACTCGAGTTGCCTGATTCTCTCGCATGCATGCGCCTGCCAAAAAACATCTTTTATACTCCCAAAACGTGACTTTAGCTCAAGTCGAAGGCAACCAAGCTGGCTTCTTAGTGCACTTAGCCGAAGCATTTTCGGTTGACCCAAATCGACGCTGCGGGGGTAAGGAAAAACTAGAATTTGTTGATGCATTTCGCTGACCATTCGATGTTATTTATTTGGCATGCTCGAAATATCTCAAAGTACATGTGGCCCAATGGAGTTTTATAATACATCTTTTGCCAGCCTTTAGCCTCCAGTCTCCAGTCTCTCCAAGCCAATGACAATAATTTGCAATCAAGCTAAGTGACATTGCACATTCTGGCTGGACTATTTTTCGAGTAGAGTTCGAGTACTGGTTAACCAGACAGAGATGGAACTTAAGTGCTTGCTGCTCTTTGCTGCCAAGATACTTTTGAGATGTCTCCGCCAATTTGCCATTGGAATCGGTTCGGCGAACTAGTCCTAAATGGATACACTTTCAAAAGTTTCATAAAGTTTGCTGAACTGATAAAAACTTGGCAGGCTATTGAGTTTCTTAATTAAAATAAAGTTTGATATTTTAATTATATTAAATCTTAATCATATTAAAGCTAAGTGGGTTGACAGTTTAACAAAGGAAAATTTGCAGCAAAAGGCTTACGCTGAACGAAATCTAAAAAAAAACTTCTTTAATCAAGTATTTTATTATTCATATTTTTCTTGCTCGTGGTTTGTGCTCTTAAGTTGCCTATACTAAACATAACAGCTGTTGAGTCTGTTATGTTAACAGTAGCTCCAATTAGCAGCAAAGTCTGTTAGCAAAAATATGCCCATGCTCTGCTATGTAAACATGTATTTGACAAGTTCTGTTATGTTAGTTATAAGAGCAGAAGTTACATATTTAACTTAAGAATCATTTGGGATAGCTTAAGAGTTGTGTATGTACAAGCACTTGAACAAGCACTTCAACTATTCCACTCGATTCTTCGTAAAACAGTGCGTATGCGCAATATGCCAATTGCCTTGGAGTCTAGACAAATGTTTGCTGTTCTGTATGGTGAAGAGCGGGGGTGGGAGGTTTCTGTTTAGTGGGGCCCTGGCTGTTCTATGTATAGTCGTAAAGCACATGTCAAAATGAGTAATAGCTCATCAAAGTTTCATTTCAACCATTTTTCCCAGCCACTTTTCCCTGCTCGAGCTGCAAAACTTTCGACGGGCATTTACGAGGAAAATGTTCGGGGCGAGCAAGGCGAACGGCCAATTGACTAGCAAACACCCTGTGTGTAGGGTTGATAGTTTGTTGTTGCTGCTGGTTTCTTCTTGTTGTTGTTGTTGTTGTTTTTCTTTTTAGCACCCGCTCAAATTGGAATTGGTGGCACATGCAATAATTTGATTTCGCAAACAAAACAGCCCAGAAACATATTTGCGAGTGTAAACAAAATGTTGACGTTTTCGTTTTTTGGTTTTCAATTTCCCGGCCTCCAACACACTTGTCGTGGGCGTAATGAGACGCTTTACGCTGCATTGGGTCCAGGGGTAGGAGGGGGAATAAAGCACCTACCGCTGCCTAGGCCCATGTTTTATCGATAAATCGGGAGTGCGAAGAGCAGCTCTAGATAAAAACAGGTGCGAGGAGGGGGCACAGGGTACATACGATATATAACAAACAACAATTTCGTAACTGGCAGGCGCCGCATTTTCGATTCCATTCATTTTCTTTGTATACCCTGTAGCAATAAAAAGGCAAGAGAGTGTGTCTTAAAACTGGGTTCTGATATGTAACAGGCAGCAGAAGATAGCACAGTGCAATAATGTAAAACTCGGCTTTGTCTTCTTCTTCCGACACAGCCAAAACTTAAGCGATAGGACTTTATTACATAATACACGTTTACCTTAGCGCAGGTTCTATCTATTATAAATATTTCATAGCAACTGTGAAACACTTTGACGCATCTTTGGAAATGAATTTCCACGCGAAGCGTCACACACCAAATCCCTTTCCCCCCTTTTCCACCATTAATGAATGGTTTTTCCGAAATTTGTGAAGCCCTCCTCAAAGGAATATGAAAGATCTTTAAAAATAAGTTAGAGGCCGATCGGATGATAAACAAAACAAGTTTCATACAAACGTTTTCGCGATTTTTCCGCACTTGCGGGTGGAAATTCCCAAAACCGGTTTCAGTCAAGCAGCAATCACTCAGTCAATCACTCAGTCAGTCGGTCAGTCAGTCAGTCGGTCAGGACAAACAGTTTTATATATGTAGAGATGTATTTCGGAATTGCTATACCCAATACTTTTACTGCATATGGTATCTGCCCGCCATGTATAAACTCGCATTTCGACTCGTTCTCGATTCTCTTTTGTTTGTTATCCAAAAATCGGTTCTTATTTTTTGCGGACGCCCAACTGACACGAAACCCTGTTCAGGACAGGAGCCTCCAGCTAACAGCTACCCATCTATGTTTGCATGCAGGGTAGCTGGGCTGGGGGCAACGTTTATGAGTATTGACAGGAAATTGGGACCGGCGGACAGACAGGCATTAGTTTTGACTCTGCCACAAGCCACAAACTTTTGATTGCCATTGACGCGCCGCGTGTTGAGTCGCAAAATAAAAGAAGAAGCAGCGGCAGGCAAAAGCAAAGGCCCCGTAAAAGTTGAGCCAGAAGGAAGATGGTCTCGTGTTATTAGCAAATAGAGAAGGATATATGCCCAGCATATCATATTATATAATATATATACATCTTATATATAATTTCCCTGTCGTTGGCTTGCGTGCGCCTTGCCTCTGGCTCTGTGCCTATTCTGTGGCCCTCGCCCAAATAAAGCTAAAAATAATTTGTATTTTATTGCTGCAAATGACAAAAACTCTATATGTGGGCCTAATTTATTTGCTTAGCAGCAAGCGTTTGGGATCTAAAAGCTGCTTGGACAGTTCTTGGACTTGGATAGTGGGTTATTAAATAGGTACAATATCGTAATAGGAACACGAAAAGTTTTTTCGATAAGAAAACTGAAAGAAGAAAGCAGATTTATTTATGTTTATCTACGATAACATAAATTACTTTAAAATAAAGAAAATTTTAAGGTTTGGATAAAATAAAATGTGTACAAGGAAATTCTGGATCAAACCCTATTAATATATAATATAACATTTTTCCTTTTACATCCGAATGATATATTTTTCTGTTAATGTTTAACTACGAGAAAAGGGCCTGTTCATTAATGTATATAAAACATTTTCATTTCATTTCATTTCAAAGATTTAATTTTCAAAAATCTTTGTTAAAATTCATTTGAGAGGGTTTTCACACTGTGCGGAAAATCCATTCCACCTTGCCATAAATGGGGGCCAAAAGAATCCGAATTATACCTTACTCAAGTAACAACATTTTCTAATACTTGAAATATGTATTTATATTTATAGCAACGTGTATAATGGAACGATGGAATCAAACTAGTTTTAGAAGTGTGTAAGAGGGCAACCCTATAATAAACCATATAATACTTGATTATTAAGATTAACTTTCAATTATGAAAATAAAAAGTTTTTTATTATAACAAAATGTATGCACCGGAACACTGGAATGAAACATTTCGTAGAATTGTATAAATTTTCGACATAAAAATGAACGCGTTAGCCTAATTGTTGCCCAACCCAACGGATCTTCGATTATTTCTATTTTCACAACACAAGAATTCGCTTATTAGCAAATTTTGCATTCGCAAGCAAACCGAATTTTACGCATTTAGCAAATTATCGATGTGATAAAATGCGATTGCAACAAGTACACAGTCTAAATATATGGTGAGTACAGTCGTGTTTCTCAGTATGCGCACGCATAAATCGAAGGGCTATTATTCAATTAGCGTGACAAACGCGTCTAATGCATAATGCAGAAATCAGAAAATGGTCGCAAGCAAGGCAAAAAGCCAAAGCCAAAGCCAAACAATGCAGGCAAATTTTCAACTGCATTTGTTGCTGTAAATGAGCTAACTGCGACTAAAACTAGAAACAAGCGAAATGCCAGACAATACTTTCGCCTAGGGCACAAGCACATACCCTTCAAAATATATTTTTGCACATTTAGTTGCGAGAAATTATAAAAGAAGATCTTATACTTGAAGTGATAATTAGTCGATTCGATAAGTTTAATAGTTTTTTCGATTAATTCCGATTGCATTTCGATTAATTTATAACTTGCATACTTACATATACAACTTTTTGAATAACCAGATAAATGCAAAAGAAATTATTTGATTTTATTTTTATTTACCGAAAGGTGGCATATATAATACAAAGGAATACAAAACAACCGGACTACCCGTTCATTTTTGTTAGAGCGCAACGAGAACATGGGAACTGCACTTAAGCCTATTAATAAAAAGCAAGAAAATGTCAACGGAATGGCAGAAAGCGCATTAAAAATGCAGACAGAGGGCAACAGAACAAGGAGAAAAGCAGCTAACAAGGGTAAATGAGAGTGGAAAATAATTAGCCATGTTGACAACACAAACAAGTTAGTTAGCAAAATAAAAGTGGGATTTGACTGGGAAAATATCCTGCACTATTCAGGGTTTGCCCAAGCTGGTTTTAAAATAGGTTTTGACCATGATAAGATGTGATTGTAAAAATATGAGAGATATAGTTTTTTATAACCTGAGCCCATCAAATATGGAAAAAAGTGGTTTAATGTTTTTGGGCAAATGTATATAACAGACAGAAGGAGGCTTTTCATAAAGTATATATACTCTTGATTAGAATCAAAAGCCAGAAGAGCAAAAGCCTTGAGCGTAGATCCTCCAGGTGTCCTCGCAGTACGAGTTTGTTTCCGATAGTCGATAGCTTGTCCCGTTTCCAAGCAATCGATAAACATCGATATCGATACTCTGTTTTTGGAGCAGATCTTTTATATGACAACAATAATTTATAGGGAATATGAATTGCATTGCGCTGTTAGGGGCTTTGCTCGTTGATTGTCATTATTATATTTTGTTTTAATTCTTATGACATTTTCGTACTTCTCGTTTTTCGCCTGACTGCTTGACCTTGCCACAAATATAAGAACTGCAGCAAAAAGGAGAAAAAAAAAACAACGATAAGCCATTTGTAATTTATATGACATGCAACTGTGCAGCCGTGCGACTAATTAAAGCCATGTTTTTTTTCTCAGTGTTTTTTTTTTTATATGTATATACTTTTTTTTATGTGTATTTTTTCAAGTTATTTCCTTTTTTTATAAATGAAAATACTTCTGGTTCAGCCTGGCAGGCGGCGTTGTGGGCATTGTTAATCATTTTTCCATTGCATGCCAGTGCCAAAGGCTTGAGGGGGCAACAGGACGGCGAAAATGGCAAAAAGCGTAAGAAAAGTTTAACTTTATTGCCTGTGCCTGGCCTCTTGTCGTGGCCTAAAGGTGCGATAAAATAAAACAGAAGACCCCAAACAGAAACAAAAAATGCAACACAAACGGCGAACAGCAAAAGAAAATGTATAAAAGATAAGGAAACTCAAGCGACAAGCCGACATTTTTTATACCCTTTCGGACAAACTGAATAAATATTAAATAAATATTTTCAATGCAGCAGAAAGTGTTTATATTTTGATCTCAGGGCAAAACCAAATGTAATATATGTGTGCTGGTCTGTTATCCACCGGTTATAAGATGTTTAATAAATATAATATATGTATGTGTAATGATTAAGTGTTAATTTACAACATTAACTAGAGAGGTGGATGGATATGCAGCCAGAATCCAAGGCTGTTCTTTGACAATTATACAACGGCACACAAGAGACTAAATACCCGACATACAACAACTTGTCGACAATTTTATAGTACTGGGATATTCTCAACTTTATATGAGCAACTACAGAAACTTTCAACCGACTTGGATAACTTTCAACTCCGACCTTTTTCTTGCCACTTCTCTGCTTATTCGTTCCGATCAACTCTCATAGCTGCATTAATCGCAACAGGGTTGCCATCTATGCGTTACATATGCTCTTTACTTACTAAACAGTGTTGTAAAGCGCCTTTCGGTATATTTTGAAACTGGGTTTTTAATTCTTTTTCAACAGAAAAGAACTTTAAATCAAACCAGTTAACGAAATGCAAATCGAAGCAATATTTTCCATACATTTTTGAGCCCAAAGCAGAAATAGCTTGCGTTCCAACAATTTCACATATATACCAAATTTGATAAATTACAATATGGGATTAATTTAAAATAGAGTCCAACATTTCAATATTACAAGATATGCGGCTTGCAATATTAACAGTAAATAAAAATGATTGAAAACTAGATTTACTTAAAAATTAAATTGGTAAAGCAAAACCTGGGCTACATTTATAAACCATGCTTGAAAAATGTCAATTTGGGATTAAGATAAATTATAACCCACAATATCTGTATGAAACTATATGTGGCTTGCAATAAGTTTAGTAGATAATAATTATTAGAAGCTAGTTGATAACAGTTTAGACCAGACTTTAAACCAAAACCTGGGCTTAAAGATGTGAAAAATCGGGTTTACGAATCAAACCCAAAGAAAGGGCGTTTTTCACGCTCGAAGCGTGCATCTAAATGGAAACATATTTCGTTATGGCTTGCAGCCCTGGTTAACTTAAATATAAGAGTATACGCCAAGACGCACTTAAGTAACACACACACACACACACACACAGCTAGTGGGCTGTCAGGTGGGCGGTGTAATTTTACCGTTGGACATGCAACGAAATGAGCGCCTGACATGACATGCCAACGGTTCTGACATGAAATGTGCACAGCTCTCAGGAGAGTGGGTGTGTGTGTGTGTATTTGAAAGAAATATATGAGTATGAGTGCACACATGGGTGTGCGTGTGTGTGTTAATTTGCATGAGGAAATAAACTGTTGGCTGTGAGTGGCAGCACCACGAGAAAACCCCCCCGAAAGCCCAAGCTGCACTTCAGCGTGTATATATATGTACATAAACATTTATATATATATATATATATATATGTAGCTCTCTAATTACTGGGGAGGCATTGTAATTGTTTTCTACATGTTATATTATATAAGAAAGTGGCGTTATTTCGGTTGGGCCTGAACACTTTTGAATTTATAATGAGGCTAAAAGCCAAATAATTATGAGAAACCAACAACAGGACGAACAAGCTGAGAAAAATGGTAAATCCAAAAGTTGAAATAATATTCAGAATTAATATGCAAAACGAGGCCCAAAAAGTGTTTATCTGAATTGAAAATGTCTGAAAAAAGTGCCAATCAATTGAAATATATACATATTATATTATTCTATATATTTGAGAATTCAAATAAAGCTTTCATGCCCATTGAAAATGGGTCAAAAGGGGCATAATGTTTCTGTGCAAGTGTATGTAACAGGCAAAAAGAAGTATTTCCGAAACCATAAAGTATATCTATTCCTGATCAGCATCAGTAGACGAATCGATCTAGCCATGCTCGTCTCTCCGTCTGTCCGTATGAGCGCAACCATCTCAGAACCCCATTTAATTGTTAGTTTTAGACTAAACCAAAGCTCACTGACTAAAATCAAATGATGTGCAAAAAATAGTTTTCATTTTAATTTGTTCGACTATCATGTGCATTGCTCTCATTAGTTAGTCATTAGTCATTAGTTCCTTTGGTTTGATTTGAAACCATTTAGCCCAGTTTATTTGCACAGTCTCAATATTGATATTTTCGCTTTTTATGCTTTAACATTTGGCAAACAAAGTCGCTTTCAGCTCGAACACTTTCTATGGCAAATGTTTACTGTGCAGAGTTCGAGTTCAGCAGAGATTGGGCTATAAAAAGTGTCAGATAAAGTGTTTTGTGGAACAGTCAAAACTCAAACGGGCCAAGATGAAGACACTCGCTCGGGCTTGGGTCCATTGCTGCGTATTGCTTCATCTGTTTGGAGCACTTCAAGGCCGGCTCTTTCTGGCCCAGAACGGCATTATCTATTGCAAGTGGGCCAGCAGAGGAACATGTAATAGATTTACGCCCATATGTGTGCAAATCGGATCAGACCCTGATACTATTTGCAAACATTATAGGAACCAGTGTCAATATCTGATTGACAGTTGTTTGGGTAAAACCGGTAAATTGCCTATTGGAAATCTTACCATGTAATCTGTTTATAAAAATAATAATGTTTATTTCTGCAGAATTCGGCCGCGATGGTGCAGAGGTGCCTTTCGATATGAAGTGCAAGAATATTCTTGCTGGTAAAAAGGCAAAATGTAGTACTTAAATTAGTTTAATAATTATGTATGTATAAAGCTATTTATATATATTTACATAAATTATTCAAATAAATTATTCAAAACGTATATATGCACACTATCGAGTATTCCCCGGCCTTGCCCGTGCCATGTTTTGAGCTTAACATCTTAGATATAACTTTATTACCCAGTTGCCACCCGCACAAAATGTAAGTCCAACCCAATCAAGGGGTTGCGCACATGTTAGTCTTCTGATGCGAATCTAGAAGACGAAAAGGGAAAGTTTAATTAATTACTCACATTTTCTGTTGAAATTTTTGAGAGATGAGCTTGGATTCTGCGATAAATTCGAAATACATCTTAAATGAATTTTCATAAAGATCTTTGATCACACAACAAATCTTTAATCTCCCCATTTATACCGAGAGGGAATTGATTTTGCAAAAACTGTAGAACACCCTTCAAATGAATTTCAACATAGATCTTTGAAAATAAGTTTGAGGCCGATTGGATAAGAAATAAAAAAAGGGTTCATGCAAACGTTTTTCACGATTTTTCCACTCTTGCGGGTGTAATTTTCTGTCTGAACGTGCGCCTCCATAAAATATCCTCCTCATAAGATATCTACACTGAAAATTTCACCAATCAATCAGTGAGTCAGTCAGTCAGTCAGTCAGTCAATCAGTCAGGACAAACAGTTTTATATATAGAGATTATTACTATTAGTTTATTTATATAATTCCAAATCACCCTCAATGTGTATAAAATAATATTAATGAAAGATTTTACAGGCACTTAAATGAAAGCTAAGTATATTTGAAAAAACCCATTACTTATACGCTCTAAAACTTGTTGTAACGCTGTGTGTAAATGGCGCGCAAGTGTTGCACAACACGTTCAGCTAAGCATTCGATGGGCGTTTGTCAAACCGGAAGCAGCAGTTCGTCCATTTTGATGATTGCATTTCCGTTGTGCTCGGCGCCAGAGAAAAGCGAAACAATTATTCATTTTATCATTTGGCACTGGCATTCCCTCTCTCTCTCTCGCTGTGTGTGTGTGTGTGTGTGTGTATTCCAATGCCACATACACACACACACACACACACACACTTACACACATAGACACACTAGTGCCATGATATATGCTGCAGTTCTTGTGCGCGCTGCTTTTTAATTGCAATCGCAAAACATGAATGCGAATTTACCATAAATTGCACATTTTCAAGGCAAAAGAACAGTAAAACGAGCAAAAATTATGGTTTTGGTTGACACACACACACTCGCACTCGCACACACATACACGCACGCTCACACACACAGGCAAGCGTAAAATTTATGAAAGCTTGTTTTTGGTTTGGCATTTTGCTTTTCTGTATTGTGGATTACAAAAACCGCCTGCGGATGCAATTAGAAATACAAGAACAAAAGCAAATTCCATATATAAATTGTCACAATATGCATAGAGATTAGACAGAGAGAGGGGCCGGAGATTAGGGGTGGGGGATAGGTTTTCCATTATAATCTGATGTGCAAATAACTGCAAAATGCTTAAGCCTTTTAATTGAACTTTACCATCTATGCAAATTGTGGGTGTTCGAGATTTTAGTTCAGGATTTTACTGTTGCTAACATAGTTTGCTGCTGCTAACATAAGTTGCTTATGTTTACTAGCTGTTATACTTAACAGTGTTAATAGACACTGTTAATTAGAATTTTACCAAAATTCGAGTTTTCATTGGTTGCTTTTTAGGGCCAGTAAAAAATTAATACATTTTACCCTTTTCTAATGAATAACTATTTTTTATATTGGTTGTTGAATTCTGTAGTGTTTCTGTTAATAACATAAACACCTTTTATTAACATATAAATTTTGTGCTAATGCAAATGTTATTAAAATTTGCGTGTTATATCAGTGTAGACATTATGTTGTTAAACAAAGGAACACTCTGAAAACAATACGATGAATGCACTTTATACATTTCTTGCAGTATAAATTATTCAAAATGTGATTCAATCAACTCTCTAGACAAATAATATACATATGTAAATACCACAGAAACTTCATGCATTGGTTAATGCAATTTTCTTGCTGCTGTTGTCACTTGGCGTTGGTTCCACTGGCGCAGGGCAAGCTTTGATTGATTGACATGCCCGAGCAGAGTTTTATGTTGACTCTTTGATAAACTGCAATTGGCAGGGGTAAAAAAACCGTGTGTACTTTAAGCACTCATAACTCACGTGCGTTTGTCAGTGTGTTGCTGTTCGACTTGCAATTGGCCAATCTTTGCTGGCAACTGTAGCTCCGCAGCTCACAGAGATTGCTGCGTGCAATGCGCACGCATATTTTACCATTTGGCTGGCAATTGGCTCGAACCCTGCGCCGACAGCGCTCCAAACTGCTCGCCTTCGCTTCCGGCTCACTGGATGTGCCTAGTACTACCAAGGCCAGAAATATGCTCATCAATAGAACAGCTTTCATTGTGCCACAAATCGAAAATAATATTCTTTATCTCTTCTTCTGGCCTTTATATGGTTTTCCAGTCTCAAATGTTTGCCTAATTACTTATCATCTGTATTTATTAATCAACAAAAAATAATCATCATAAGCAAGGTTATCGTCATGCTTAATATGAGTCCTTTGTTTTTTTTTTCTTGTCAAGCAATTGTACAAATATTTGCCTTTATTTGTTTAAGAATTAATTTTATTATAATTATATGCGCTCTCTAGTTAACCCTAGAAAGATTGACATATTTAAAGTGAACGAATTTTTTATTTATTTGCTGAGATCATTTTTGTGTTCTTTCACAACATTTTATTGATGTTTCCATAAGTTTTGTAATGATGTGATTTCATAATTATAGAGTTTTTTTTGCTCATTTTTCTTTTAGTCAAGTCTTTTTTTACTGAGTGTCGCCAGGTTTTGTCATATTAGTGATATGAAGATTTCCATTTTGACGTATTACTTGGAAAGTGTTAAGTGTTCCGAAAAGCATTTGCTGCTCGATTTCACTTAAGCTTATCTATTTTTTGTAATTTCTGTATAATGTCTTCTATGTTCAATACAAAAATTCTTTAATTTCCCGTAATTCCTTAAACTATTCTCATGCACATCATATTTATGTTTCAACGCATTATGAGTGCTGGTATTCCCGAAACCTGTTTCGCCTCCATTTCGCCACTTAACTACTTAAGCTTCAGCTTTCTTTATAAGTAGCATACATTTATTTAAATTTCAATAGCATAATTCTACTACAAATCATCGACTTAACCGCGACGTCTACTTATATAAATGGGTTGAACATTCGATGTGGAACTCGAGGAGGAGGACGAGGAGGAGGAGCTGCCAGCGCATTGCCTGCGCGTGCCCACCGGAATGCCCGAGCACATGGACAGCGAGACGGTGGTGTAGGCTACGGAGTTGACGCAAGCCTCGTAGCGCAGCAGGCATCTGTTGGTGAAGCGCTTGCAGAGATTGGAGCGGCCATAGCGACCGCAGACATTGCTATTGGAATAATAGTTGCAGTTGGAAAGGACGCAAATCCTCGGGGTGTTGCTGCTGGTGCCGCTGCCTGTGAGGCTGCTGAGATTGTAGACTTGTCCGGCGACCAAAGCGCTGGAGAGGATTGCCAAGAGCGCAGACAGAGCCAATATAGGTTTCATTTTCCACACTTGAGTTTGATTTCTGAATGTTGCTTTGCAGTATTTATAGCTAATGTGTGTTGAAATCTATGATAATTGGCCTTTACTCCATGATGAACGACATTGAAAATATATTTAAAACACGCTTTTTTCTTTTTTGCAAAACACTTGCGCAAACAAATTGGTCTAAAATATTGCCACACGCAATTTTTGCGCAATTTACAGTTTGTTTTTCACGAATGCAATGACATTAGTCAATTTGTATTAGAATGACATGAATGTGGGGCTTAAATAATTTATTTGCATTAAGCAATTTGTTTAGTTCGCGACGCCTAAATGTAGGCAACACTTAAATATGTGGTTCAGGTGTTGGCTTATGTTATTATAATTTAATATTTTGGCGAGTGACACGTTTTAATAATGTCAAAATATAACAAACATTGTCAGGTTGTGCTTAATAAATCCCAATCGGTCTGCTGTTAACAAGGAATTTTTGATTTTCCACCATATTTCTACGCCATTTAAGAATTTTGACCTTAGATGATCCCATTGTTTTCTTGAATGAAGAACAATGGAGTCGCCTTCTGTGATTCAAACGCAATATGTTTCGGCATAGTCGGTAAAAATATGGTTGAGCTAGCGATATTTTCCTAGACTCCCACTCGTTAATGCACATCCCCAAAAGTATGCAGCATAAATTGACGCTTGCAGCTCGTTAGGGCCTCTGAGTTTTGGTCTTTCATTTCAGAGTTAAAGCATCATTAGTTCCCTATTTACATAAATATATAATCCCAATTTTACCTAAAATAAGTCTAGTGCAGCTGCCAAGCACCAGAACCTTGCGCGTCCACTTAGAAAGCAACTCTATGCAGATGGGTCATAAATCAGTTGCGAATTTCAGATACAGGGCCACCTGATACCTGATTAAGCTGTTAGCTGTGTCTGGCACATACATCAAAGGTTACTAATCGAAAATACTTTTGAAGTCTCAGCTCAGCTGCAGATCAGAAAATCAGATAAGAAGGTTATACTGAAGGGCTTTCAATAACAAACAGCCACTTAAAGTCCGATCCACACTTGAGTATCTAGTGCACTTGTTTGAGTATCTACATCAACACACAGCTCAAGTCAAACAACAACAATTACACACACACACACACACACACTCACACACACACACGCAGTCGCACACACATGAAACTTTTGCTGTGACTGACAACGTCATTTAGACAACTCGACCCTGTCAGCGTTTGGGCCACACATCAAATTAAATTTCATAGCCATGCGCAGCTCTTGAGCGGCTTCTTGACGCGATGCGTTAAAATGAAACAAATAAATAAAAAACTAAAATAAAACACTAAACCGAAGTGAAATAAAATAAATAAATGCGCCAAACAAACAAAGCATAAACAATTAAAGCGCGAATGCGTTAAGTTTTTTTCTCTCTGATTTCTGCACTTCTTTATCGTATACCTTAACCTGTGGGTATTACAATATTGTCATGAAATGTGTATTAAATTTAGTTTCTTATAAACCTGTAGCATGAAAAGATATGGGAAGCAAACAAATTGAAGCACTATAACATTTAGCAGTCATAGAAAAATCGTTTAAATATTTGTTGCTTATGTTATCAAACTAGGCAAAATGACAAACTAGGCAGCTCAGTTCTTATATAAAAACTATAAAATAATTTAATTTTTTTTTATATATCACATGCATTTAATTATAATTTTAATACTATTTTATTGACTAGCTTATTATTAATATTATATCGATAACTTTTCCCGTTTCTAAGATCGAAATCGATATTGGAATCCTGTTTTTTGAGCAAATTTATTGGGTTTTTGGAGCTAGAGTCAACAAACTTGAAACGTAGCTTCCAGAAAAGAAACATAGAAGTTATTCAGAAAACGTGTGGTTATATTGCCAAGTCACGTTTCAGCGGCAGCAGAAGGTTCAGGGTATCCCCTAGTCGGGCACTCCCACCTGAAGCACTCCTACTTGTTTTTTGTATAACTTTTTGATCGCTTGTTTAAACATTCCATAAACGCACTTTAATAAAATGCCGTTCAGTATTGGTCAAGGCTGAAAATATGCTGAGTTAATTGGGCTTAAATTGATTGGCTTAAACGTGGCCAAATTGATGCATTGGCCAAATTAGAACCAAATACCAAGGAAAATTTGTAACACAAAATGTGTGTGGCTGTGAGTGTGTGTGTGTGTGTGTGTGTGTGTGTGTGTGTGTGTGTGTGTGTGTGTGTGTGTGTGTGTTTTGCGTGCAATTTGCAAACTGCATAAATTTGCATTGATTTTTCGCTGGGAAACTGAAAAGTCGAGAAACTGGGCCACATTTGGGTACGTAGGTGCGTGTGGGCGTGGCACTGGGCAACTCAGGCCAACCCTCATCAATAGCAACCAGTTAGTTGCGCAACTTCGGAAGACGCCAATTGGCTCGCAGCTTAATTAATAGTTACCTTCTTTTTCTGGCCACGTTTAAATTCTGTGCTAGTGAAATCTGGACAAGACTTTCCATTTGGGCCAGTTTAATTGTTAACGGCTGGCGATAAAAGCCAATTGCCGGTCCATTAAATATTGACAAGCAATTTAATTGTCATAAGCGACAAAGTTAAATAAATATGCAAAGAGACTCATGAATTTCTTAGCGACCACATGCAACATTTACGATAATTGTTGCCACAAATCGATGGAGAATTTCAGTTCGAGACAATTGTAAAAAGAAATACAATTAAGTTTAATTGCAAAGCGCCGCCTCAAGTGAATCTGTCAGATATAATTTCAACATTAAATTTATAGATACAAATAGGTGTTAAATATGTATATGATAGGTCTATAATATACTAGCTAAGCTATTTAACTGCCCGAAATTCTCTTTAATATGCTTTAAAGTAAACCAAAATGAGCAAAAATTAAGCAGTTAAAACTGACAGACTCAGAGATACTCTGTAAAATCTTTATGTTTAGTTTTATAAGCTTGTGTCCATTTGTTCTTCTTGCGTAAGACTATTATTTATTTTTCCTGAATGATTAATTATAACTACTATATTTTATACTATATTTAACATTTTTTAACATTAATTTTTTCAATTCCGCGAAAAACGCTTGAACCTTTTTTCATAAGGGTATTAACGGTTCGGCGTGCCGAAGATATACCCATTTTCTCATTTTTATTAACATTAATTAGTAACTCGCTTCTGCTTAAAATTAGTTTACTTAACTTTATTTTAGACAATATGCTACACATGCTTCGTAGGTTAATAAATAAATGAGTTGCAGGTAAAAAAAACATAAAATGAAACTAAACGATTACCTCATCTATTTAAAGTGCCTCAATAAATATTTAAATAGGTATTAGGACACTTTAATTATAGGAAATCACGTTAATTTCTGACGTAAATTAGTCTAAAAACCGGGCCATGCGCTTGGGTCAATCGGGAGTTCAAAGGCGAAATGCCGTATTGAAAACAGCCAAAGGTGAGATGTGGGTAGAAACTGACGATAAAAACAAAACACACAAAAACGCGAATGCCGATGGGAACTTGAAATGGAAAATGGGAAAATAAAATGAAAACGAATGTGGTTAAACTTGAAAACGGGCCGCGTGCACAGTTCATGAGACTGCTACTGAGGAAGAAGAAGAAGAAGTAACAGACGCCTCTTTTGCTGGCCTTAAACTGCAAAACATTTAACGGGTTTTGGTGGCAGGAAGCTGCTGCAAAGTGGATCTTATCAGCGGGTTTTTTGGTTTTATTTTTGTTGTTGTTTTATTTTTAGTTTGTGGTCAACGCAATGCAATTGATTGCAACGCTCCATTTTTGTGTGTGTGCAATAAAATTGTTTAATTTACTCGCAGATGCGGCTAATTCATTTGCCGGTTGCAATTGGCGTGATGCTGCCAATGCGGCAGCTCCCCCAGTTGCAGATACAAACAGGCCGAAAAGTGGTATACCGACCGCCCCATACCCTGTTGACAATTTGCTTGCAGCTCGAAGAGGAGAAGCTCAAAAAGAATCTACTCTTTCATTCATTTCATTTTTCACAATTTGTGGTCTGGAATATTTTTTAAAGTTTAGTTAAGTTCTTAAGTAGTTCACTAGCTTAATATGTTTATCTAGCTCCAAATACTTAGTTATTCCAATATTTAGTCTAAACATCAAAGAACAGCACGACAGACTTTTCACAAAACCTATATACTCTTGCTCGTATTGTGAACAGAGTATAAGAGCAACAACAACAGCAAACTTTCACTTTCGACCGCCTGCATTTCGTTCAGTTTGTTTTGGGCAGGTCAGTTTTGTGTAGATTTGGCTTAAAGCACAAATCGCCGCCTGCAAGAGTTTGCAATGCTTGACTGCATTTTCGATTTGGGCCGCGTATCGGACTCATATAATTATTGTGTTTTATATACCCTGTTTTAAACAAATTAGCTGAAAATGGGCATAAGAGCATTGAGTACGGAGATTATGTAAGTAAGAGCTGTTAAAGTTGTTATATAAGATCAGAATTATACCTGCCTCTGTTTCCTGTATAGATTGGAATATATGGGCTCATTCCAAATATTCTTGCGAATAGATTTCATTAGACCATAACACTTGCAATAGTAGGATTATTAAACTGATTTTTGATGCACTTTTGCTTTGGCAGCATTAATCTAGACTCCTTTGCATGTAATCCACCTTTAGGGTATCTCCCAGTCAAGCTACTTCACAGCAACATTCTTGCCTGTTTGTTTTTGTTAAACTTACTGATATAATGCCCAAGCCAAGTGCTCTGGCTTGCATTGTGCTCGGACTCTGGCTAACAAAATGTTGTAATATAATTTTAATTTGTACCAGAAATGATTGCCAATTGCCGCCGCTTTATGCTGATTATACAATTTGGTTGCCTCGTTGCAATGGTTGTTGTTATCCCCCCCTTTTAGTTTTTGGGGCGTTCGCCGTTTTACCTCTTGAATGAAAGTGCTTGGAGCACTTAAAATTGTGAGTGCTAGTTTAACTAAAATTGAACAATTTGTGTAATTATTTTGCTGGCTCTTTTTTAGCCTTTGGGGCAGTCAAGTTAAAGACCCGGGGCGATAGAGTTTGAAACTATAAATGATGCACAGTGGGAATTAAATAAAAAAGATGATAGCACATGGCTGGAAAGAAGGGATTTTGGGAAATTATTTAGTTTTTATCGATTAGTGGGCTATCGATTAATATACTATAGGTTTTGCTGGAAGAGTTATCGATAAAATGTAGAGTATAACAGGCATTCCTAGAGATCGTTAAATTAAGCTATATATTTTTTTAAAAGTACCGATCTAATATATCGATGAGCTTCCTTTGTCGATACTTGTGATATCGATAGGACACTGTGGTTTACTTGGGGTAATTATCTATATCTAATTATCTATCATCTATAACGTATTGTCGAATATACCAACTAAATTAATCGATTAACAGGTAAACTTATAAGGCTGCAAAGTCAACATATTTTTAGCAGCTGATACATTTCAACGATAAGTGGAAAATCCACTATAATATTTGTTGTTGTTATCGATAACTGTGCTATTAATTAGTAATCAATTTAATCGTTAAGACAAATATCGGTTCAATTGATCGCTTTCGTAGATTTTAACGGAAAACTTGGGCTGAAAATGCAACTCTAATGGCAGTCGAATCATTTGTGCTATCGATATATATTTCAAACCATTATTCCACATTCCAGCCTATCGCAAGGTCATACTAAACATTCCCAGCTCAAGATCGTAGTCTTAACATGGTAAACCATGTCATTCATCGCTTTTTATCCATCACACATTGTAGCCATATGTATTAACCAATTAATGAGCATAAGTCCCAAAGCGTAAAGCGAAAACCAACCAAAGTCGATAAGCCAAGTTGTGAAGGTCTAAGGTCTGGCACTTCGTTCAATACCATATATTATCTGAATAACCATAAGAAAGCGCTCCCCCCCAAAAACCTGTTGATAGCCAAAGGCCTGTCTGCCCATATGAAGCGCATGCGTGAGGTCGTCGCACTAATATGTCAAATGGTTCAGTGCACTAATGAGAGCGGCTATGCGCAGCCCTGCCTCAAGCGCCCCTCGAGTTAACTTGGCCAGCAGCTCTGCAGGTTGGGCAATCGGCAACGTATCCAAACTTTAATTGTCCAGTGAGTGGTTGCTTGGCCAAATCTGAGTGTGTGTCGCATTTGTCGCAATCGCTGCGAATGGCAATTGAATATCTGTGGGGCATGTGGCAAGAATGACCATAAAACAATTTGAGCCTGTCTAATTTATACAACAAGAAATAAGCAACAACTACGCTTGCCCCTTTCGTCTACCTCGCCAGTTGGTTAATTAATGTGATTTTCGTTTTGGCGATAATTAAAGTTATGGCCAACAAAATGACCAGGCTTACGGCTGCTGCTCACAGCGTGCAGCTGGGCGCAGGCGTGGCTGCGCAGCTTGCAACTGCCACTGGCAACATGTTCGCATCGAACATGTTCGTCCGCACATGATGACCTTTGCGTCTGCTCAGCGTCTGCTGCCCATGCAAATAACCCAACTATTTATGCCCTGTACACATAGCATATGAGCAAATAGGGTATTTTGTTTTTTGCAAACGCATGTAGCACAATTTCTGGATTCTTTTGTCTCTTTCTCTCTCACTATCTCTCTGTGATTCTATTTTTCTCTATCTCTCCTTCTCTCTCTCTCTCTCTTTCTCTCTCTCTCTCTCTCTCTCTCTCTCTCTCACTCTATCTCTACAAACTCCCGATCTAGGCAACAAGAGACGAATATTTTAAATATATACTCTAACCAAGTCTATCTACATCTTTAAATTGCTTCCACATTTGCTAAAAATCGATTAACATCTATTTTAACATTGCGAATATCGATAAATATCGATTTTGAACGAAAGTATCTTAAGCATAGCCAGTACAAATAAATTAGTTAAGAAGATTCTCGCATAGATCGAACCCATCCACAAAGCTTAAGTTTTTGTACATATTCCCCATAAATTTCCATTTGAAGCCTGGAAAATGCCAAAGAATGACTCAAGGCTTGCAAGAATTCATTTCTCACACTCCGACAGCTCGGCGCTGGCTACAGGGTAATTTCCAGTCGGTCGAGCTCGACTTAAGAGCAGCTGTGGGTTTTTGTTTCGACCACTGTGCCACTGCCAAATTTGTGTATGTGCTTAACGGTTTCTGCCCCCTCCTCCCATCGCTCGATATGACCGACAAATATGGCCATATATAGCCTCCAAATGCCATTGCGGCTTGGCGCGGCCCGAGAACCCCAGCAAAACGCATTGCATTGTTTTTGTGCGTCTACGTGCCACGTTTGCTAATTACCAGACAATTTTTTTAGGCCCCTCTTTTTTCTTCTTTTCCTTCGATTTTTTTCTTTCTGTAGGCCACCGTTAGTATTGCAAAATATTGGATGTTTTTTCTCTTGGTTTTTTTTTCGGCTGATTTTAAATAGCAGTTATTTATTTTCTCTGACAACACACAGAATATTAATAAAGGGTTATAAACAACAAAACAACAAATGCCATTTGTCGGTTATACAAGAAATACAATTGTGCAGATAATGCTTGTTTTTTGGACATTTCAATGAAAATAGTTTTAAATTATACTCCAAATTCATTAGATTCCCCATATCATTATAATTTTGAAAATAACCCGGGACGAAGACAGCTTCGCTGAAGATATTTCCTACTTTGTTAAGTTAAAGAATCATTTAAATAAAAGATGTAATACTCTTGTGAGAATACTGAAGTTCGGAAATACTGAGTTTGATGAAAATATATTGTATATCAGAATATTTTGCCATACAAAAACTAAATTTTCGTCTGATTCATCTAATTGTAGTGCGATATTGATAAGATTTGACTAATATATAAGCGGCACAGCTTAACTAATAAATTCCGGCTTTGGTCAAGATATCTTAATAAACAAAAAAGAAGTCCCTTCCGGTCCCATGTACTGTATGCAACAGAAAGACTTGCCTATGCAAGCTTTCAAGATGACAGCCTTAAAACTGAGAGACTAGTTCGCATGTGGTGAGAGATGTCTCCTACTATGCGTTGCACATTTCATGTCAAAATTATTATACGCTCTACAATGGTATAAGAACAATAATACATTTGATTACATTGATCACTTATTGAGTAGAATGTCCTCCTCCTCAGCAGATTTTACGCGAAGTGTTCTTCGTGCTTCACTTGGCCAACAAAATAGAATAGTTCTTAAAGATAGAACCCTCATAGTTATTGATACCTTAACAACTATTTTCGCTGACAATAAATAGAAATGAGAGTGCATTAGCAAATTAGCATTATAAATACCCTGTAGCCTGTTCTTGTCCGTTTTTGTTCCAATTGGCTTGGCTTTAATACTGTATTGAATGTATGTATTGTATGTGCATACCCAAAATGCAAATGAAAAAATTCAAATACCCTCAATAAAGTTCATACCTTATATGAAATGTCGCAATCTTTTTGAGGCTTAATTTTTAGCCCAAGTCTCTTCTGCGTTTAGTTTTTTGTACAACTTAATTGAGTTAATGTTTTCATGTTGTTAACCAATTTGTGAGTTGTTAAGAGCTGCAATCGCCATCGCATTCGAGACCAACTGGGCTCTTATTTGGCGTCATAATTAACACAGTCAGTGCCAATTGTACGAACCAGACTCACGATGCTTAAAATTCGAACAAGGCCGACAGATTTGGCAACCGAGAGATGCGTTTACACCGGCAGATAATAATATTTAATCATTATAATCATTACGATTATTATATGTGAGACCAAACTTAAGTTGCCATCATTCCCATTGGCAATTGAGTTGATTTATTGATTTCTGTCTTGGACTCGCCCGTCCCCGTCGCCCGTCGCCCGTCGCAGTCTGGGCCCCAGTCCCTGTAATGAGCGCTTTAATGCGATTTTATTTGCTTTGCCTCGAAACCATGAAAATCACACAGATAAATAGCCAAAAAATATCAGAAAAAAAGAAAATAAACAATAAAAGTTTGTCAAAGTTTGGGCTTTGAGCTCACTTTTTGCATTATCATCATCAGCATTATTGGTATTATCATTGTCACAATCATTATCATCATCATGATTTTGATCTTGACGCATAAATTCGCGACATTTTTAACACCTTTTGCTGATTTATAGCCACACATTTTTGCCGCGCGAAAGAACAGGTAATCGCTGCTATAAGGAAATTGCTCGTTAGGTTTTATAGATTGTGTTGTTTGTTTTTCGTTTAGTATTAATGCAAATTTCTGTGATATTAGACAGGTGTGATTAGATTAATTGGTAAGCGCAGACAAAGAGACGGGCAAAGAATACCAAGATATCAAACAAGTTCTGAACTTGCGTAGCTTTGCTAACTCTATGCACACGTGTCCCTAAACAAATGTCTAGCGCTACTTGCGCAAACCAATTACAATTTTCTATCGAGTGTATTATCGTTTTAAGCTCGTGGGCCATTAACTGAAGTGTAGCACTTAATTAAATGCATGTCGAATCGATAATATTGAATATTGAACTAACCGCTGCATCAATTTTAATAAGCTTCATCGGACAGCGAACAAATTGAATTCAATTTTCAACTTTCCAAGAGTGGCTTTATAAATAGTTGCAGCGGCTGCCAATTAAAAACATAATTAAGTTAATCTTAATTATGCATGCATGCTACGTATACATGTATATATATATATATATATGTATGTGCATGTGTATGGGCAAGTGCAACGCGTCGTATGCGTAATTATTGTGGCTAATTAAATGCACAATGCAAATTGCGCATACGCCGTGTGCGCCGCAACGCATCTGCAGCCATTGAACTTGTCAACAACATCTTTGCAGCACGTCAACAGCTGCCATTGATTTCTCCTGCTCATAAAAAGTTATTATCGCTGTTGTTTCAACTCGTTTCTTTAATTCGTAATTAAAGGAATTTGCAAGGAGTTCATGCAACTTGCGCCAAATTGTAAAATTTATTGCCATTTCCACGTTATTGCAATTAATTCAGATTTTCATATTAATTATTTCCATGTAACTATTCGAATTATGTGAGTTATTTCTGTTGTTGCTAGTTGATTAGTTGTAAATGCAAAACGGAAATTGGATGGGCGGACTTTAAACGAATTTATGGCGTGTAAAGTGCTTGTAATATAAAACTTTACTTTATTAATTATATATAGAAATATATATTTAATCCCTGCCTTATATTAAGCTTAAATACGATTTATTTTAATTCAAATTAATTAATAAATTAATTTACAGCTTGTTTAAAATTTATTTACTCTAAAACTAGGACTAAGTTGTCGGACTTTAAAGTTCATTAAGCAATAAAGACGATTCCATTAAGGAAAGCGTTTATTAATTTTTTGATTAGGTATAGTGATAAGGCAAATCTTATCAATATTGCACAACAATTTCATAATGTATTTCAGAGTATTCTCATCAAACTCAGCAATTGCGTGCTCTACGATTCTCACATATCTGCAAAACTGTAAGGCAAATGTCTACAAGGGTTTTAAATCTTCGGCATGCCGATGACATACTCATTTTATCATTTTAAACACTGTTGGGTATTATTTGTGCGGAAACGGAAACGTAAACACTTTAAAGATAGCTGTTCTTTATTGTGCTTTAATCATCATTCGTTGCAAGATACAAGTTGTGGTTCCCCAAAAAGCGTGCTTATAATAATTATTCAGAGATTAATTTCTAATTGTTTGGCATTTTGAAGTGTTCTTTACCAAAGAAAAAAGATTTCACAAACGTATGACTAACACGCCCAGACAAAACTTCTCGTGTTGGCTACACCCTCTAGCTATCCCACGTACAACTTGTCAGCCACACACACAGACACACACACTCAGACACACACTCAGACACCCACACACAGACACACCCGCACCCAGAGCTTGCTCAATGATGCCTCAAGTTCAAGATACAAATGTGTACAAACAATTTGGTGCTGTGTACAATGTGCATTGTTTTTGATACATTTTTGGGTTTTTGCATTTCCGCGTGCCGCACAGAAATATCTCAGCGAGATGCAAAGCCAAAAGATACTCGTTAATCAACAACAGCAGCCACAACAATAACAACTGTAAATTGTGGTACTTTTTTAGCATTGTTGTGTGTTGGTTGTGTGTTGTCTGTTGTGTGTTGTGTGTGGGTTGCGTTTTTCACAGCGCTTATCACACACTTCATTAATTTTGTTTCGCTTTTCATTTTGCATGCCGCACTGAGTCGTAATTATGGCCACACAGTTATGTTCGTGTATCTGTCAGATACACATCAAGTTTCACTTTTTTGCGCTGCGGCCTTCTTCTGCTGCTGCTGCTGCTGCTGCTGCTTCTTCTTCTGCTATTTAGCGTCTTCTCTCTATTGCAACATTGCATGCTGCACTTGAAACCGAGTGCAACTGAAATTGAAAATTTGCCACGCGTGAAGTGGCAACTGCGGCCGAGGCAAACTCTGCGGTGTATCTGTGTATCTGTTAGATACAGTATTTCGCATTTGTTAAACAGCCAACAGTTTGTTGCCATTTAGCTGCTGCTTTTAACGCTTCGTTAACAAAAATAACAAAATTATTAAACAAAAGTAACCTTTGTTTTTATTTGTTGATATCATTAATTCAATTAATGTACGACGACTCTTAACCAAAAAGCTAAATTAACTGATTTCTAAATTGAAGAAAAACAACATACAAGAAAACTAGATTAAACGGATATCACAATTTAGATTATGGTTTTATGTAACTATAGTAAATTACTAACTAGAACGTGCTTATGAGTGTCAGCAACTGTTACGTGTTAATGATAGGCCTCTATGTGATTTCTCTACATAAATATCTAGCAATATATTATATTATAATATATTATATATTATATCTAGCAATATATTATATATATTTTCCATAAAATACCTTAACGTTTTCAAATTTGTAATGCCTTTTCTTGAATTTCTCTTTGACGATTATATATCAAAACGATTAAGTTATGATATCTTTGGCACGCCGAAGATTTAATACACTTTTAGGAATTTGCCTTAGGGTTTTGTAAATAAGGGAAAATAGTGAAGCCCTCAAGTGCTGAGTGATTAAAGTTTGAAGAACAAAATATTTTACCATACAGAAATACATTTTTCTACCAATTCTCCAATTCTTCTCTGCAGTTAAATATAATATAGCCGTGAGATAATAATAAGATTTGGAGCAGCATAGTTGCACACATAGAAGAAGCACAGTGAAACTAATAAATTCTCACATTGGTCTAGATATCTTGATAAGCAAAATGGTTTTCTATACAAGAACCTCCTCTTTTACCGATCGTTCCTAAGCCAGCCAGTTATAGTGGTTCGATCCTGCCTGCAACAGAAAGATGGATCTATGCATAGTTTAAAGATGATAGCTTTAAATCTGAGAAACTAGTTCTCATAGAAACAGAGAGACGGACAGGAGAACAGATATATATATTATTTTTTGGGGAAGGAGATATCTACAATAGCTTTCATATAACCTTAAAGCTTTAGGCGAGCTTAAACTAACTGAAGCTTCCCTTAAAGCTGAAAGCTTCCCTTAAAGCTGAAAGCTTCACTGATGTGACTTAATTTGGTTTTTAGAAAAGATAATTGTAGCATTTGCGGTAGGGAAACGACATTTCTCTCTCTTTCTAGCTTTTTCTATTCCAAGTGTACTTTGATAGCACCCAAAGGCTTGCTTTTAGTCAGTAATATCTAAAAAAAAATGAGAAAAGTTGAAAGTTTTATGAAACAATTTTCTTACAGCCAGCTGCCATAGGCGATTACGAAAATTCGCATAGTTTAAGCTAGGAAAATCCTAAATTTTGCGTAATGCACTTTTCTGCCAGCTTGTCAAATGTTTTAATTAATAAAATTTTCATTTCCGCACCGCACCCCAAATGGCAAACACAGAGCAAAACTTTTGATTTACAACTAAAACAACAACAAAGCGACGATTAAGCAAGCTAAGCACTTGAAGCAACAACAAGACACCAAAAGACAAACAGCAATCAACAAAAACAAATTAAAACTCGTCAAAGATAAACAAAAAATTAAAAAAAAAACAAAAACTAAAGAAAAAACCCAAACACAGCTCGAAAGATTTGACCAAATTATGCCAAAGTTGGAGCTGGCGTTGCAGTTTTATTGTTGTTGTTGTCGTCGTCGTTGTTGTTGTCGTAGTCGTTGTTGTTGTAATTTTAGTTGATGATTTGTGCCAGTGCCACTTGAACTCTGCAACATCTTCAGCTCTATGCGTCTTGGGGCTTTAAGATTTGCGCCGAAGCTGTTGGCGATTTGTTGGCCCTCAGCAAGTTGTCCAAGTTGTTGTTGTTGTTGTTTTTGTCTGTTGTCCGTTGTCCGTTGGCGTTGTCCGTTGTCCGTTGTCTGTTATCTTGTAATACAGCTTACTTACAAGCATATTATTATTGCTGTCTTGTTGCATCATCTCTCGATTGTGCAATAAATGGATTTAAATTCATCTTTTATGATTATGAATCTGTACTCCTATCTCGTAAGGGCCACTGATCTGAGCAGTTGCGAGAAAGATTGGGCTTAAGTTTAAAGATTATAATATTGAAAAAAAATGTATAACCTAATATACTTAACTTTTTTTTATTATAAGCGATACTGGAGTGAAAGAAAGAAAGTAACATTGCTTAAGTATTTCTTTTATTCATTTCCTATTCCTCCCACAAAGTCTTAGGTCTGGGCTGTAACTCTTTAAAAGTTTTTGGAGGAAGCCCCAGTTGTCAGTTGCCTAGTCCATTTAGCTTAGCTTCAGATCAAGCAGATATATACCTTATGAGCTCGGAGTCTGCCTTGTTTTGCCTGTTACATCAATTATTATAAAAGAAAAACATTATACCCTTTTCAGACATTTTTAGTGGGTATAAAGAACACGCACACACAAAGATTTAACTTTATTTGATTACAGAACCAAAAGTTTCTCTAATTTAATTACAAAAAAATATTTTTTTTATTTTTTTTTTTACAAAAAATCCTATAGAGCTTATGTGTTGTTTCCTAGCTGAACCAACCCACTTAGTAATGGGCATTACAAAAGTTTTTGCTGACTCGGCACATAAAATGGCAAAACACACGCACACACAGGCACACACACAAACACACGCTTTTACACACAATAAGAAGACAAATTTCTTAGCCATTTCTTCATCTGGTTTTGTCTGCCGCACACGTGCACACGCAAACGAACAATGGAAAGTGGGCGTTGGGGTGGTCGCCGGGGCAGCGTGGGCCGTGCCATAGGGAAAAGGAAAAGGCCATAAAGGTACAGGTCCAATTCCGCTCACATTTCTCGAATAGAGAAAAAAGCGAAACGTGTTGCAATCAGACGCATAAAACGATAAATGCGCCCATAAAGCAACATATGAAAAATCGAAAGGTTGGCAAGCGGGGGTGCGGGGCCTCGACTGGGTGCAGCGGCAATCTGCATCAGTTGCCGCTGCTGCAGCTGCCTCTAACGCGTGGCAAGCATAACGCTTGCGGCTTGTTGCACAATGCCGCGTGCAAAAATTGGAGCAGAGATCAACGAGCCGCCGCCGAATCGACACCAAAAGGCGAGCAGCTGTGCTGCTGTGCTGGGCTTTTGCCTTCCGGGCAATGCCAGTGCAATGCCTGTAAAGGGGTGGAGGGGGAGTGGCTGGGGGAGGGGGTCGCATAGCTGCAACCGGTTATCCCTGCCGCAGTCATAAATGCATACAATGGACCCCGCGGCCATATGTGTCGTTTATTTTTGTTCGCACATGTTCGATCCAGGTATTTGGAGCACGAGCTTTAAGTTTCAGCACAGTTTGCATTCGAATAAAAAAAAAAGAAGAAAATTGGCTGCAAATATTTATTAAATACCCAAAGTAGAACCATTTTTATATGGTATTTATAGCGAATTGTTGACAAGCTAAATGTGTTTTTGAATTGTCGAGTAAACGTGAGTTTTTATAGAATGCAGCAGTACATGTTTAAGTTGTCTAACTGATATTTAATATCGGATGGAAGAATATAATAAAGATTACTTAAAGATTTATGAAAGGCATAGTTAGATATTGTTGGGTTAGTTGACAAATGTTATTGTTGAGGGCAGGTATTCCAATCAACGCACAATCAAAGAGAAGAGCACGTCTATACTCCTTCGTAGTTTGAGATTAACACAAAGCTTCTGTTGTTAACAGTTGTATTCAGATATAGATTTATCTAGAAGTGTTATGACATGGTCGCACTGATATGGCCAATATTTAAATGCAACTGAATGGAGTATGAATTGTGCTAATTAGTTGAAATGCCTATTAGTCAGTTATCAATTTAAGAATATATTGTTGTTCTATATTCTTGACATTTACTTTTTTTTTTGAACTTTGAAGAATCATCAGTTAGTTAGTTTAGTACTAAACGAACATGCAAATATATATTTATTTGGACTGCGGAAGTTTGTAGAATCAGAATCACAATCAAAATTTGTTCAACGCAAAATATACTCAACTAAACAAAGTTTCATTTTTTGGCATTCTTTGATATTTCTGTATAGAAAGTTGACATTGAAAGCTTTAAATTATTAAGTATAGTCACCTACAGACAAAAGGACACCAGTTATCAAAACAATTAGTTCAATATAAAGTTAAGAGTTCAATGTTTAGAGTTTGGGATATCTGTATATCTATTATGTGTAGCTGATTACATCTCAGCTTCTACTATAGTTATTTAATTTCTCATACTGTAATAAAGTTTATTTAACAGCTGAAGACAATTATGATCTTATATAATATGTATATATTACTTGACAATAGCTCATAATCAATTCGTTTCCTTAACGAGTCCAACATTACTTGGAAACCTGTCTATGTATAAATCCTGAACAGGTTTTAGGTCTACGAAACATTGCCCAACTGCCAGCTAATCGAATGCATACAACAAATTAAATCTGATCTGTTTTATAAGTGCTGCAAACATTTGTTCAGTTGATGTTAAAAAGTAACTTTTAACTATATTTTCGTATAATTCGCATATCGTATGAAATTCATATATTTTGCCCGCCACAAACTGACCTCAAAGCGCCTCTCTAAATGTTAATTAAATTGCCTGCAATGATTAATTGACAGCAATGGCAATTTTTTATTGGCACTCAACGAGGGGCTAGTTGTTAAAAACCGCAACCGAAATAACTGACCTGCCCTATGAAAATGATATGTGAGCATTTCAATGACAACGCCGCCAACGCATTGAAAGTGAAAGTTTTTTTTGTGGCAATTATTTGTTTTTATAAATAAACGAATATTTCTCAAAGCAAATAAAATGAAACCAAAACCAAGACAAAGAGACCAAAAAATGTGCATAATTTGTTGTTTACATTTGAAAAGCAACTGCGGCGAGCTGCTAGTAAAGATGTAGACACAGTCCGATCGCATTACAAACCTCAGATGCCAGCGAAGTGTTGAAGTTGACCACGTTCAACCAGGCGGGCGGTGACAGCGACTGGACTATGTCCAAAAATAAAAGCCGGTTCAAGTTTAAAGGCGACACGTTGTGATGTAATTTCTAGCCATTTCTTTTGGCCACCAGTTGAACTTGGCAGCTAGTTTAACTGCAGGCCAGCGTTACGAGTCAACACAAATTTACATATCAATGGACTCTCAAAGCCCAGCTCTGGCAGTGATATAATCAGTTCACAGTGGCTTAAATGGGTTGTTAATTAATTAAGAGCTGAGCGTCGGCTGCTTGGGTTCAAAGTTGTAAAGTTGCGGCTTGGGTAAGTTCGAACCTACACAATAGACTCAAACAGCTGGCAACTGCAACATATCCGACACCCCAGATTCGCAGACAAGATCAGTAGAAGAGCAAACTAATTGCACATCAATAGATCTAGGGGGAAGTGTAGATAACTCGGTAGATCTATAAGAAAATTGCTTAGGTTCTGGTCAAAGTGCAAGATAGCTTTTATGTCTTTTTTATATTTTATTGATATCTCTTAATTGCTGTGTCTTTATTTAGAACTTGTCAATGCTCATTTTAAATCGCAAGACGTGAAACTGCATTCACATTATTTATTCATGTCCGTGCCAAGGCTTATGTTAGTTAGTTCCTTCAGACAATTGCTTGAGTTTCTGTCAAAGTTCATGTTAGCTTATATGTCTGTATTATATTTTATAGATAACTCTTTGTTGATTTATCTTCATTCATGTTAAATTACAAGTTCACATTATTAATACATGTTCCTTGCAAAGCTCATGTTAAATAGATCCAACAGAAACAATTGACCAAGTTCCTGGCAAGGTGCCTGTTATGTTTTTTTTATGTTTTCATTCATGCACTTGTCAATGCTCATATTAAAACATAAAAAGTGAAACTGCATTAATATGCTATTCACATAACTTATTCATGTCCCTGGCAAAGCGCATGTTACCTGCTTGATAACTAAACATTTCATGCAATTTTGGCAACGTCACATACTGTCAGCTTGGCAGAGCTAAAGGAGAAATGAACAACTAAATATAACATACGGAGCGCTCACTTAAGTGTCAAGGTGGCAGTACTATTAAGTGATTTAACTTGTTGCTACATTTTGACATGGAGACCAAGAGCAAGCCAAGTTTCTTTGACAATATGTTAAAGTGAGTCTTCGCTTGAGTAAAGAAACCCAAAGTCAATCAAAAGCTGATAAACCTGCATGTTTGAAAAGTGATCAGCTTGCAACCGCAACATGCATGTCGAACCTGGTTGTAAGTTGGTTGTAAACTCGCGTCTCATGCCTGCGCCCAAAGCGCCAAATCTAACAGTTAGTCAAGACGTGAGCGTCTTGTGAAGCGCATGCGCAACGCGTTCAACACTTTCAATTCGATTTTTTTATGCGATCTTCTATGAGATATCGTAAAGTTTGCCATGCCAGCCAAGCGCATTAATGGATTCTATGTGCCGCGACTGAAACGTGTTTGAAATTCGCAAAACCAATTCGACTAAAGAAAGAACTGTGAAAACTGTTTTGGCTCACTAAACGAAAAAAAAGTGTCAACAAATAAAGTAAAAAGGTCTAAAAATCAATTCAGCATAAAATAAAGGTGAATGATTATCCAGAAATGGCAAACTATGTCAAATGCAAAGAAAGTTACAAAATTAAAACCCACACGCGGGTGCTTCAGACTGTCAATGAGCCTCACTTATAGAATATAACCGAGAGATGACATACGATCATATCTATAGGAACTACAACAGCTGCATGAGCTGGTGGGTTGTCTTCTTCTGACTTCATGTTGGGGCTTGCCTCGAGCACTTTTTTGTCATTGGCGTGGGCCACACTGCAATTCCAATGTAAAGAAGACCATTTTGGGCTCATTCAATGCTGGTGATGATAATGTTTCTGTAATTGTTGTACGCCCAGGCATGCAAGTCAGAGCAGAAGAATGATTGAGAAGATTTGCGATTTGTATTTAGCTGTCTTCTGAGTCATTTCTTCAGACACTTGTCTCTGGGTATTCTTTAGCTGCTTTTTAGGGCGCGGTTAACGCGTGATGCGAATTCGATAAGCAAATATCAAGATTCTTTTCACAGTTATTTGACTTGTTGAGTTGGGAGATGGGATGAAAGTAATCCAGTGAAAAACATTTGAGTGTTATTCCAGATAGTTATCTAAACAAAAGTCGGGGCCATAAATTACTAAAGAAATGTGCGGATTTTAATATTTATGCTCTTAAAACTGTTCGATTTGAAGTAAAATCACGTCTTTGTTTAGATATTTGGGAATATTCTTAAAGATTCGAGAGACAAGTTTGGGAGATCAAAAAAAGTAATCTAAGAGTAAAGAAAGAAAGAGATGTACGTGCGATAAGATGTTTAAATATCTTTATTTATAGATGTCTTAGAGGTCTTTGACATTGTTAATATCATATGAAAAGGGGAACTTTGCGCTTAAGCTTTGTTAGGATTAAAAGAAAGCTTTATCATGAATGCAAACTTAAACTTGAACTTAAAGCGCAAGCTTTCTATATATGCATGATTATATTCTAAAAAAAAGTCTTCAAATATCTATGTCTAATTGATATACATTTTAAAAGAAAATATAGACATATATATAAATCTAGAGAGATGCAAAAGAGCGCATTCTAGACACCTGAAGATCCGAACCCGGAGTCTGTCTTCAACTAGCGATGATATCACAGCTAGTTAATACATGTGTTTATTGGAATTTTTGTTTTATTTAAGCTAATCATTTCGCATAATTCGCAAGGTCAATAAAACCTGTTTTCTTTTTTTTTTTGGCTACCAAACATTTGACGCACTGCCAAAAAATTCCAAAAAAAAAGAAGAAGAGGATTTCATTCAGCTTAAAAATCGAAACAACAATCAATCGCAGTCGGATGATTATTAAATATTGAAGCGATGTCAAACAAAATTCATTTGAATATCAAGTAGAAAAAAATATAACGTTGATAAATCAGGAAATATTTTTGTGCTCTGCATATTTAAACTAGTTGAATTTCTGAGAGCCATTGTCTGCGGTAAAAACACAATGCAGGCAATTTTTTATGACTGTTCAAATGAAAACATGAGAACAAATAAGCTGAGGGGTAAAAAAAGCATGTCTTTACGAGTCGATTTTGTGCATGAAACACAAGTGAATATTTAATTGGGATGAAAAAGCGGGGCCCAAAAAGCGGGGCTGAAAAAGCGGGGCTGAAAAAGCGGGGCTGGTGAGTTGTTGAAGGGGATTCTGAAAAGTTGGATACTTTATGTATAATATATAACATATATGTACGGCTGAAAGCTTTTTGATGAAAAGGATGATATTGTAAAATTTTAAAATTGTTTTCTATGTGTTTCTTATTTATTTATTTCTTTCTGGATTTGGTAACTAATGAATTTAGACTTCGCAGTAAGAAAATGAATCTGATTTAGTTGTGGCATTAGAAAAGTATATCGAAATTCTTGATACTGTAACTCATTTAGATCGCAAGGCAAACATCTGTGATTGAATCGACTTAAATTGTTGTTGCTTATCAATAATAATAAAAATTTAGAGCTCGCAAGTGCCTACTTGGGGTTTTTATATTCACTTGCGCAGTCTTATTTTACCTCTTATTTAATCAATAATTTTTGTGCATAGCACTTAAAAATGATTACCCAAATTTCATGTGGTTTATCTTAACTACGTTTAAATGGAGCACTTGCTACTTTTACGGTCATTTAAAGTCGCAATCGGACTTAAATATCGCACAAATGCTGCAGCTGCTTGCCTTTTTTTAATACCAAATAAAGTTCACTTTATGCTTGCATATTAAGCCACCAAATTTGAATAATCATTACTGAGCGATTTTTTCAAACAAGTATGTCGTGAGTGCATGACTTGGAGATACCCTGTGCCCAATGACAAGCTGCCGCTAGAAACATTTGAGATACTTTCTATAAATATATGCATAAGACATAGATAGACACATATATATACATATATATATATATATATATACCATATCTCATAATCGATATTTATCGATATTATGAAAAAAGAAGAGAGAATGAGTGAGATCAACTCAGTTTGTCTTTCTAATCTATAATATATATATATATTACTAGTTCACAGGTGCCTTTCCCTGTCTGTCACATAGATTCGCACAAAACCATTATACCCTCGTAACCCATTTCAGGGTATTAAAACCTACTCCAAGCTCAGCTCAGCTACATGCAGTTATTGCCTGCACTTGCTCTATAATTCATGAGGAGAGCCTGTACACAAAGGAAAACAAAAACAAAACACTAATAATTATAGCTTGAACTTGACACATTTGGTATGCAAATGGCCAATTGATGGCTTTCAACAGGGCCAATCAAGCAAATGGCCAACTAACCGCAGACCAACAGCACTTTTCTGCATAGATAGCAATTAATTAAACTGCGGTTTGTGTGCTTTTGTATATAGATAGATACATGTATATGATATATCGTAGCTAATGCTAATTGCATACCAATGCAATTGTCTTGGGTATTTGCTTGTACCGCGCGGCGTATACGTAATATGCGTTTATGCAACGGCACAGCTGCAAGCTGAAGGGTGTGCGTGTGTTAGTGCATTCCATGCCTCACTAAGCGTTGCAAAAACTGCAATAAATCAAAAATTGTAACCATCGCTTGATTTATTTGCGTGCATTGATACCTAAACATAGGAATAACTCACCATAGTAACAATGGGTATTTGTATACCCTGTATTCATTAAGTGGGTAAGTGGGGTATATTCGGGAGCTATGCATATGTGTATCCAAAGTATATATCATTCAAAGAAGAAGTTTTTTTGCTTGATATCTAAGCGATGTATATCAATTTCAGTCGCTTCTATATTTCGAAGACTATTATAGATAGAGATAGCCTATTAAATTTAATTTAATTGATGAATATCGATTTAAATAAGAATCGATAATCGATCAATTTCAAAGACTTGTATAGATAGAGATACCCTACTAAGTGTATATATTTGCATAGTTTACACATATTTAGAATATATGCCGACAGCTCAGGGCTGGGTACTAGGTATCTCCTAGTCGGGCATAAGCAATTGGTGCACTCTTACCTGTTTTCTTATTTATATGCCATGCAAATAGTTGCTGCCAGATAGTTCGATTTGCGTGCCAAACCAAAGTCACGCTGCATTGTTTATATTGCAATTTATTTTGTGTATTTTATAGATTTTTTGTTGTCGTTAAGAAAACAAAAGAAATGCTCAATAAATTGTTGGGTTTGGGCCAGCGACATTGTCACCCTCGCAGCTGCTGGGCCTTATTGGTTTGTCAAACGACAGAGCGAGAGAGAGAGAGAGAGAGAGAAAAAGAGAGAGAGAGAGGGAGACAAAGAGAGACATGCAACCCATAGAAATGTTAATCGATCGCACAAGAAATTAAAACAAAAACTATGCAAATTAGCAAATTGCAAATGCCTCAAAAAACGTTGCACAAGAAATGGGCGTAAACAAAACGTGGTTAAAAAAAACCCAAATAATCAATAGTCAATGAGCAATACAAAATATTCAATATCTTTCACGAATTTTTTAAAAATTATTAATGCTAAACAAAAAGCCAAACAACAGACGAAGAGCCATAAAAATGGTTAGCTTATAATGGATCGCTGCACTTGCTGAGGCAATATATGCGAAATACTATCAATATTTAGATGGGTTGGGTCTAGACTGCCTAATGACAATTAGAAGTATACGCTTAGTTACCCTTTAAAATATTTACACAGTTCGATTAGAAGGTAATTATGAAAATAATGATTGCCAAATTCCTTTATTCTCCATTTCATTAAGTCATAAACTTGGAAGAGATATTCAAGAATTGTTTTATGTTTACAGACCTTTTTTTATGCCCTGAACCCATTGAAAATGGGTATAATGTTTTTGTGCAAAGGTATGTAACAATCAGAAGGAAGCATCTCCGACCCTATAAAGCGTATATAATCTTGATCTGCATTAATAGCCGAGTAGATCTACCCATGTCCGTCTGTCTATCCGTCTGTCCGTATGTATAATCGCGTCGATCTCAAAACCTATAAGAGCTAGAGGCTTTTAACGCAGGTCTTCCTAGTTCGCACAGTACGAATTTGTTTGCTATAATCGATAACTCTTACCGTTTCCAAGCAATCGATAAGAATCGTGATCAAATTTCTGGTTTTTGGCAAACTACGACTACGAATCTCTTAGGTTTTAAGAGCTAGATTCACCAAATTCAACATGTAGCTGCTAGAATATTATATACAGATCAAGTATCTCTCTTTTTATAGCTATCGTCATGTGCTTGGTGTATGGGATGCTATCTTTTCGCTGAAGATGAGTTGTTGATATGTCTGTCGAGCAGAGGCGTTGGCAAGTAGTTCGGTGGGTTGCAGGTTCGAGGAATTGCAGAGTATCTCCTAGTCGGGAACTCGCGGGTAGAGCCTCTAGTTTTATTCTATAAATGCTGTAAGTCTCGATTATCTCAAAGCTATCAGTGTTTGAAGCTTACAATCTTTTTGAAATATTTTTAGGACCCTACTTTATGCACTTCTTTAAAAATATGCCTTTTGCTAGAGCTCGACTGCGAATCATCACTTGTCTTAGTTAAAGATCATGGCTTAAATAAAAGTCTTTTGTTATGCTTTAATCATGTTAATTTGTAGGCTTTTGTATTAAATAAATAAATAATTTATGTTGGGGTTTTTTCCTTTAAAAACTTGTAGCTAATTTAAAAATTTAAACTAGATAAAAGAAAAACCTTGAAATAAATGTAATTTTCCACATTACAATTTTTCGTTTAGCATAAATACGTAGATTATGTCAAAAAGCAACATGAACATATTTATAATTGTTAAAAAAAAAAGGGCAGCATAAATGAAATTCTTGTTAGTTTCAATTATAGAGCTGTCACATTACAAAACATATTTTCAACCTGACTTATCATCAAAAGCCAAAACTAAGCCCCAGCACATCATCACCCCATTATCAACTATTTGATTTTCCAACTCAACGGATTGCATTTTTCAATTAAATTTATGCCAGCTTGGCAGGGCTACATTTTAGTGTCAGTTGCATTTTATTTATTTGCCATATCATATTTGTTCACTGCGGAAGAGTTAACAGATTTTTAATTAAAAACTTTGAGGCTTTTGTCAGTTAAGCAAATAAGCCAATTATATTTGATGGTCAGTTTATGCAGACGATACAAAAAACTGGTTAAAGTTTGAAAATTGCATTTTGGCTAAATGCAAGCAGAATGCAGGTGAACTGCACGACTGAAAGATACCCTGTAGGTCTAAAGTGTGCCCTTAAAAACTTTTCTATGCTTCTTAGGCGAGATCTGTGAATGTTTTTGGAATATTCCCCAAGAACAAGCCGATGAATGTGTATCCAAATATCGGATCTATGTGTCTGTGGCTCTTTGCAATGCTTTATACAAGTTTTCTAGGGTTTAGGTTGTCTATTCTCTAAGACCAGACAAATAAACACAACTTTTGTTTCAGATTTTAAGATAAAGAGCACATTGATAAATAGAATTCGACATGTCTAAAAAAAACAACATAAAATTGATGTGAGTTTCTGTTTTTGGAAAAGTTGTTAATATAAATAAAACCAACTAGTCTGACCGCTAATGGGCAAAATATTGGTAATTCCAAATGGCATTTGAGTTGAGTGCAAAAATGTATGCAGATGCAAACGTCATTAATTGTAACACCTGCCCGGCGAAGGTGAGCCAGTGGCTTTTACGCGAACTGAAACAAAAATAAAATAAAGTAAATACAAAAAAAATAGGCACACAGTCTGAGCGCTGAACATTTATGAATGTGTGGTCATTGATGTGGCAGCCACAGATGCCACATGCAACCGATTTGTGTTGACAAGATGTTGACGCTTAACTGGTTGATGGCTGGCGGAAGAGTTTTTCGAATCGTGCAGTCAACTATTGCATAAGCGAGCCATTGAAAATACAACCAGTTACGCACTCACTCACTCATCCTCCCTCTCTCTCCCTCGCACTCTCTTTCACTTCGTATAGCATGCGTGAACGCAGTCAAACCACACCGCGACGCCGTCGTGCGGGTCCCAAACAGGCGCTGCCCGTGGAGCCCAGCTACAACATGGACAACACGGAGCATATTTATGGCACCACATTGCTGCCATCGCAGCGTCGCTATATGGATCCCTGGGATCTGGAGAACTACGATTATGTGCGCAAGAAAATGGACATAGATGTGGCGGCGAACGTTTTGCCTGACTACGAAACGGCGCTCGACTACGAACAGGCCTCCCATTCGCCCAGTCCGACGGCTGCGCCTGTCTATGGCTATGGCAATGGCTTGGCCATGGCCTCTACCATGCCACGCCCACACACAAGACGCCTCTCGCGCAGCCAGTGCCAGCTGGAGTGCTGTCGCCTGCCCAGTCGCAGTCGCAGCGGCCGCAAGGAGCTGTTGTATGCCGCACGCAGCGAACTGTATGGCGCACCAGTTGCCAGTCGCTATGATGACTATATGGCCACGATGACCCGACAGCTGCATCTGGACGATGAGGACGGGCAGGAGGAGCTGTATGCCGAACAACGGCAGCTATACAATGGCTATGGAGGTGGGTGCGATTGAGTGCAAGTTAGTTAGGGTTTCTAATAATAAAAGAGGAGATTCGCTTGAAACCACTTTTCTCATTGGGCTATAAATATTTTCAGATATATTTTTTGTGTATTGACTAATCTCTCTTGAATCTCTTGCCCAGGCTTTTCCAGCGCCAGCTCCACGGAGCAGCACTCTTCCATTGGCGATGAGATGCCCTCGATGACGCTGCCCCGCCGAGCGGCCACCCTACAGCGTCGCCCCATGCCCAGTCAGAGCATGGAGCCGAGCAACAACAACTACAGTGCGGGCTATGGTACGGCGCCACATCCGCGACGCCGACGCAGTGCTGCCACGCCCAGTGGCAAATCAATGGCCATGTTGCAGACGACGCCACAGATTGACTTCCCCGCACCGCCGCCGCTCTCGCCCGCCTATGACTATTGCAATCCATATGCTACAATGCCGTATTGCAGCCTACCGGATTGCGCCGAGTGCCAGCAGCAGGCGACGTCCCTCATCTATGCCGCACCCTCCACACTGTACGGCACCTTGGCGGGCGGACGGGCGGCGACCCAGTGCGATTCGCCCAGCGACTCATCGCTCTACGCCGGAATTTACGCGCGTAAATTTGGCTTGAGCAAGAAAGGTCTGCTCCAAATCGACTACTCCTGCAGCTGGAACGACTTGGATCGCGTCATGGGTCGTCAGTACTAAGTATCCACTGTACTGCACTAGGTCTTGGGTGTTAGGGTTTAGTCTCTAGTTAAACTATTCTTAGTTAAGAGCGACTCAAAGTCGTCTATACATGAGTTAACGCATTTCATTTGTACTTAACTCATTTCACACACACGCACACACACACACACACAAAACAACCCGTACCAAATAATTTAAATTGTATTAGTATCGATTTAGTCGCTCTCCAAGTCACGCATTAATCGTGCAACAAGTTTTCGAGATTTATCGAATAAAGTTGACATTATTAGAAAAAAAAGTTATTATTTTTTCGTTTTAATTTCTAATATAACAATTGGAGCAAAATATGGCTTCAAACTGCTTCGGGGACTCAAAGCTTCTTGTGGATCCTTTGGAATACGGCTATCAACTGGCCAAAGAATATTTAAATCATCCTGACAATCTTTGATGCTTCTGATTCTTTGATCAGTACACAATATTTAAGTGCAGCTCGGTGGGGCTTATATTGATTGACATTCAAGAAATATTTTTTTAAATAGCTAAATAAAGTCGGTTAAATAAAGTCTGACATTGGCAGGATTGTCTTTTTAAACTCGTTGACAAACAACCCAATTTTTGCAACATTTTTCTAGCTCAAATTGGTTAGAATTCCCATTCCCAGAATGGAAACCCGTACGAGTTCAAAAGGCTTTGTCATTTGAAAATCGGACAATATTTGGCAGAGATATTTATATCAAAAACAATATTTTTAAAAAGCTTTTAATGGCTTATCTCGGGTAAACTAAGTCCGATCCTGTGAAGATAAAGCTCGTTCATCTCGAATGTCCACAGAATTGAATGGAATCCAAAAAGTTTGATTTTATATCCGACCCGGATTAGGAAAATTGGTCATATCTCTGAGCAAAAATATGTGATTGGCAATATAAAAATTAAAAAATCAAATAAAATTCAGCCGAGATATTGTCGGAAGTCTATAAAATAGAAAACAAGAAAAGAAATGCAAAGCTGACAGAGTCAGTTATTTTTCTTTATCCCGAAAATGTGTAACAATATCGGAATTTCAGTTTTTCGACCGCACAAAAGTATGCAATGATTTTTTACATGGACTTTTTTAAGTTTTGTAAATGATGGGCAAAAGTATGCAGTACATTTGGGTGTGATACAACATGGAAATAAAATATGAATATTCCAAGCCTTTTCTTTGATAAATATAACAAGACATTTAAATGGAAATAAATATCAACATTTAATTTCATACACAAAAGATCCTTTGAGCAAATGTACTCATTGAGATCCACGTCTTCACCCCTTCACCTAAATGATGGTGATATAGAGTCTTCTGGCTAGCGTTTGAAATCGGCTTGTGGGCTTTCCGGCTCGGGCTTGAGCTCCAGTTTGCGCTCCTCACTGCTCAGCAAATTAAAACGAAAAGGGATACTTAACAGAGCCACAGCATAGATTAACGCGTGAAGGAGGAGAATCCGCCTATTCAAGGGCAACGGTTGTGGCCCGCTTTATACTGAGAAAGGGGTGTCCGCTTAATAGAAGTATCCGCTAAAATTTCCTGCCGAAATGTATTTAATGTTATTTTTGAGCACTCTCCCATCAGTTCGCCAACAATATTGATACAAATTTTAGACTGATATTCCGCTCCCAAGCTGACATTCCCAAATTGATTGCGGCCATTTGAACTGCATTGGGGAAAACCCCATTGCTTCATATCAACATATCCATATAGCGCTTAATTTGCCGTTGTATTCCATGCAAAACGATTAGTCACAAATGAGCTGGGGTTAAATGGTGACCGAAATGTTGGGAAATTCATCAAAGTCAGGGCAAAAACATTTTCCATGTTATTTGAAAATTGTCAAACACAATGACGTCGCATGCCGAGCGACGGCTTTGCCTAATTGGCCACCTCGTGGGCAAAGAAATAAATGGAAAACAGAACTCGATGACGTCATAATTAATTAAAGTGAAACGATGAAATTTTTACAAAACAGACTTCTAATACCCTGACAAAGTGGATATTTGAGAAGTGAGAGACATTTGCGTTCTGCCAAGCTTTGCCTATTATTTGTATTATTAGATCTGCGAGCTGTATAGCCGGTGCGAAGCAGAAAATTTTACTAAACAGACCTCTAATACCCTGACAAAGAAGATAAGCCCTGCAACTATTTGTATTATTAAATCGATTTTTCCAAAAGCGATGCGAACTAATCTCTCAGTTAAGTTTTTTGAAGGAAATTTGTTACAGGGCTTTATATTTGTTTCAGGTAGTAAATAAGATTAAGCCAACTTTTCCTACAATCCAAATATCAAACAAATATTACCAAATATTGCCAGTGAAGTTACCAGAAAACGTGTAAATAGTCTTTTTGATTTTTAACTAGGCAGAATCAGATAAATATAATATTTTTTCCAACCAAATTTGTTTCATATTATTAGTAAAAGCATTTACTATTAGTCTAATAATATTGTAAAGTTAATATTATGAGCATATAATATTCGGCCCTAAAACAAAGGGCATTAACTTTTCGCTAAGCTGTTGTTTTTGAAGCCTGTTATGTTGCAGTGGGCGCATAAATTAGTCAGGGGAGCCCTGGGCCCATGAAAGTTGTAATTTGTTAAAAAGCAGCTGCAAATTGGACACATCTGACGAAGTTAATTAGCCGCTACCGGGCGGCAACTGAATTATTCATGGACAGCTTGAAAAGAACGCTAAGTGAATAACTTCAGAATGGCAGATATTTAATTTAATGGCTATATGACATGAGATAATGAGGAGAAAGCAGCAGAAATATAAGTGTGAAAAGTTACGATTTTCTATGAAAAGCTGTCTTCAACCGACGTGTCAAGGTTGCCACTAAAAAGGGTGTTGCCCATAGGTTTAACTTAATACTAGACATTTTAATTTTTCAAATGAGTTTTTGTTTTTTGGGGTTTCTTTCAAAACAAATGGACTATTCAGTGGCAAACAAACAAAGAATATCCTGTTCAACTTCGAGATATAATCTTTTCTTTTCCAATCTATTATCTGATTATATCTAGGGTCAACCTGCACCTGCTTAAGCCATGTTTGTGAACTGTTTCAGACAGCTTTTCAGCATTGCCTTTGGGCAAACTCATTAAACTTTATTGCTTGAATGTAACTTTGGCTTGATTATCTGCTACATCTGTTAGACAAACAGAAAAACACGACCACACACATGCACGCTCTATTTAGTATATATATATATATATATATATATATAAAATCAATAAGACAAATAAGACAAGAAAATTTCAATTGCTGGCGAACTGTTAAACAGTTTCTGGTTCTTTTTTTTGCTTTCGCTTTTGCAACGCTGTGAATGCGATTTCAATTTCTCAATCCAATTTACTTTTGCCACACTCTATACCAATACCAATACGCATACCCTATACCAATACCAATACCAATACGTATACCCTATACCAATACCAATACCAATACGTATACCCTATACCAATGCAAGCGCAAATACAAATACAAATACCAATACGAATGAGAAGACAAACACAAAGCGCAAGTAAATCATAAAAAAAATACGCTTACAAAATCTGCATGCATAAAAAGCAGGATTAAAACAAGTAATACTATGCGCTTAGAGATACCCTGTAATCATGTAAAATCAAATCAGCGATGAAAATGGGTTAAAAATTTTATTTTTATTTTTTTTATAAAATCTAAAATATACCAAAAATACCCTATAAGGGCAAGTATATGTATCTGATCTTTTATTTTTATTATTTATTAATGGAATGATTCTCAGCTTAACTTTATTTTTATAGGGTTTAAATTGAGAATATATAAACAGAATTTCCAACTATAAAAAGAACCCAGTAGGGCCCCAATATATACTGATCCAATGTCAAAGGCAGCTTTAGCCTTTTGGCCTAAATCGTGCATTTCGTGCATTTTGTAGGGTATATAAGCTGGCTACGCATACACTTTATAAGGTCAAAGTTACCTCCTGAACGCTTGAACCTTTTTATGAATATTATTTTTGTAAAACTTATTTCTGCTAACACATGGAATACCCTTTAGATTTAGAGAAATGTGCTTAGATCTCAATCTAACATTTACACAGCGTTATGTTACCCTTCACTAACAACAGGGTATATATGGTTTGAAAAGAAGTGTACGCAGATTTTATGGGGGGTAAATGTGGATGGTGCGAGGGTAAGAGGAGGTAGGTGATGCCTTCACTTGGAAACTGCACATAAAAGCGCAAATATTTGCGCAACAATTTCAAATATCGTCACAGACGTTGCGATAAAAATCGAACAAGCAAAAAAATATGCAAAATGAAACGCATAAAAAATATAAGAAATGTGCTAAAAAAGAAGCAAAAATACACCCGAGCAACAGAACTAAAGAAAGACTGAAATATCTTTTTGCATTCGTTTTATTATTTTTTACTTTGTGCGCCCGGATTTGCTTTTATTATCGCTCAACGTCAAACATTTGCATGCGGCGGCGCCTAAATGTATGCCACAATTTCTGCTCGACTGCGCCTAAGCGAGACGCCCCGCCTCCTCCTTTGCACCGACAACCCATTAGCATTTGCATTTATGTGCGGCGCCAACACGAACCAGACCTATTCCCCCTTCCAAACTTATTCCACATCTCACAACTTTTATGTGGACATGCAAATCGCAGCGTGAACATTTCGCACTTCACTGGATTGAACCGAACGAAAGGTCCTGACGCGCAACGTGTGCTACATATTTGTGTCCCGCCCGCCTTCGAAGAAGGTGTTCAATTTCGACTGCCAACTGGACAAAAACTAAAAACCAATAAAAGTGCCTTCCAAACAATGCATTTAGCTTAATTTCGCCTTTTAATTTCATATTATGCTTTCCGATCTTCTATATTTCCCCATTATAGGACTCTATTGGTGTCTGTCTTAGATTGCTTTGGAAATCTTAAGCGATTTTAAGAATATATGTCAAAAGCGCTTTTGGGAATGCCACCAAAAACCCATGTTTGCACATTGTAAGCGGATTTGTCTCTCCTGTATAAATGCGAACTGGTTTTTCATTTTCCTGGCTCTGCTCTTCCTCGTCAAAGAATTTTCAGGGAGAAAAATTGACAATTCCTGTGCGCAAATTGCACTTTAAATAGCAACTGCAGCTTTCGTCGTATTCGCTGGAGATTTAAGAAATTGCATTTTAGTGATGATAAACGGGTAACTGGAGAAGCAGAAAATGCAAATTATTATAATCTGGTAAGTTAGTTATCAGATAAAATTTTTAAAGAATGGATAATCTGAAAATAATATAAGTTGGAAATTAATTTAAAATCGATGATAATGATGATAATAATGACAATGACAATGACAATGACAATGACAATGACAATGACAATGACAATGACAATGACAATGACAATGACAATGACAATGACAATGACAATGACAATGACAATGACAATGACAATGACAATGACAATGACAATGACAATGACAATGACAATGATAAAGATACAAAAAATGATAATGATAATGATAATGATAATGATAAAAAGTATTAAATAAATAATAAGTTTGGGTACCAAAAGTATTTGTTAACTTTCAATTGTAATTATCTCCATAAATTTTCTTTTGTTACACGATACTAAATTTTGACGGAAACCATTTCAATTATTTTGCCTTTATTATTACAGAAGCTTTTTGTTAGCCATTGTGTGGGCCTCTTCATTGTTTTAAATGCCCGTCATATATCACGCTGTAAAAGTTTTGGTTTAAGCCACATGAAATATTTTTGATGGCGTTCACTGCAGCATGTCAAAAATCTGCAACTAAATGCCGTCATAAATTACAGCCAGCTGTCAAAATTCTCAATTGTTGTTGTTATTGTTGTTTTTAGCCAGGCAACGCATGCAAACAATGGGAAAATGTTAAAAATAAACTTGAAAACTTAATTAAACTTCTTTTTGCATTCGGTGCGCCAGAACAATAACGACAGGGCGAGATGCCGAGCAGAACTAACGGTAAACATATACTTATATATACATTTTTATATATGTGTAAAGAATAACAAACTGAGTCAGTTGGCTCATCAAAATGGCTGTCAGAGTTTGGGGACTGGTGGTATTTACCGTTTATGCAATTTGCCTGCCATTTTGCACCTTGCAATGTGAGAATGTTTTTTAATTAAAACACAGCTGGAACATTGTATATTCCGAGACATACGTATGTATAGAACAGGCCCCAGGTTGCCATTTGCTAATGAATAAGTTAATTTTATCCTGGCCTCGCTGCGGTAACCGAACCCAACCCCGCACAAATGTTATTTATGTGGCCAATGCCTGTCGCGCATTTTAAACCCTCAAAGTGGTCATTAGAGACTTTGCTTCGCTTTGTACGTTTTGTAATTTAAACACGCACACACACTAAACACACTACACACACACTAAACACTACTCCCATTCTTCCCTACACCCTTTTCACTTACAACAGTGTGTGCTGCACTGCGTATACTTAATATTTATATATAGGCAAGCGTCTCAGTCACGTACAACAATAGTTAGCGCAAACTATATACTGCTACACATATATAAGTGTATATATACTTAAATACATATATGCAGCATTGTGTAAATGCAAATTAAGTCTTTGCTGTACAAAGAGAAAAAAAGTGGGCGTAACTGGGGCGAAGTGTTGAAGTTACGTAAGCCCTAAATCCATTAGTTGAAGCAGCTAAATTAAAATAAAGAGCTAGCCCGGGCGCTGTTGCTCTTTGTGCCATGCAGTTAACCAAGAGGGGGTGCCACGAATGGGCGGGGAAGGGGTCTAATTGTGTTGCGTCAACAAGTGCTGTGGTTGTTGCAACTTAGCAACTGCTGTGGAATTTCCATTTAGTTTTAGCAGCTCAGTTACCACTAAGCAAATACTTAGCTCTGGAATTAAAGTGAATTCGATATGAAAATCTGTCTAGAATGTGGGTTGAAATATGAGTTTATTTTGTTGTACTTGAATTCAATATTTACGTTCAAATAAACTTTTCCATTATATTTCGTTCAAGTATTTTCCTAGATTAACTCCTCAAAAATATAAGTTGTAGTAAAAATGTATGTAAAGACATTCCAAACAAAAAAGGTTTCCTCAGAGAATCCCTTAAACAAATTGCCGACCCATCAATAAATTATGTCAGGTTTTTCATCTCAAGCATGACAAATGCCTTTTTGCATTTTATTTGACAAATGTCAACCCTAGGCCTAGGCCTAGGCCACAAATTGGCGTTATGCAGAGCGCATGAAAAATGCTACACCCAAAACAACGAGAACCCAAAAAAAAAATCAAAAAGAAAACTCGGACAATTTATGTCACAAAATAAATGAAACAATGTTATAACGTAAGCATTTTTTATAGCTGCAGCCATAAACCAACTGATAAGCTGTTAGGCCAAAACCAAATGCAAGCTGCAATATAATAAATAGTATAAACTAAGTATATGACAGCTCAAGTTTGTGCCAAGCTTGCCTAATTGACATAAATAAATGTTGCGCAATCAACGGTACAATAAATCCAAGCCCCAGGAGTAAAATATCAAGGTGAAGTCTCTCTGTAATGTACTGCATTTTGCATACCCTATCGAGGGAGTTAGGATAGGTAATTTAAAAACTATGTACGTTCCTGACATTAAATATATAGAACAGATTTTCGCCACTGATTAACTGATTGACCGTATTGATTGATTAGCCGGGGGAGAACTTCATTTGTGTATTTTTAAATAAGGCTCCTAACATGACGTTAACAGTATACTTTTAACAGAGCTTTGCAAACATAGAGCATTTAGCTGTTATTGTTGTACTGTTAATAACATGCTGGCAACTATTTTCAGCTTCGTTTGACCTTTACATTGAGCCTTGAATGTTAATGCTCAAGTCAAATACTTATTCTCTTCACACGAACATTTTCAACATACTGAATTTTGTAAGCCCTAACAAGGAGTTTAGATAGGTAATAAAAGGCCGAAAAACATTCCTAACATTAAATATGTAGAACTATTTTACCCGATTGACTAACTGATTCAGCGTATTGATTAATTAACCCCAGCTAACATTGTAATAAACACCTTCCAATTGCGTTTTCTTAACACAGTTCCGTTAACAGTGTTCTTTTAACAGATTTTGCAATATGCTATAGTGCACTTAGCTGTTATTATTGCGCTGTAAATAATATGCTGCTAACTATTTACTGTTTCGTTTTACTTTTTCATTGAGCTTTGAATGTTAATAATGTTCATGCTTAAGTCAACTGTTTATTCTCTCCACACGGTAGTAGACAACCGACTGCTCATGCTGATTAAGTATATCTTTCTACAAGCCGCATAGCGCATTCTTGATGCCCTCGAAAAAGGCAATTTGAATGTCGCTCGGGTAAATATTTGTTATTTTTGCGCTGTAACGTGGTGGCAAGTGTAAAATTGTATGCAACACATATGTGGCAATGGCGCTGCCAACGTGACGAGGACGAACAAGTCCTGGCAGCAAATAAATTTCACACCGGGCCACATGGCCTCCACCTGTCGTCCCTGGTGCCTAGTGCCTGGTGCCTGGTGCCTGGTTGCCCATGCCAGCTGCTGTCTCTGCTCCAGCTCCAGCTTCTGCTCCTCCTGCTCCAGTTCAGTGTCAGTGTGTCAAGCAGCGTGCGATGTGGAATAATTTGCAAAATGTCATTATTAGTTTGGATTTTGCGCAGCAGCAGCTCTGAAGAGAAAGACACTGGGTATGGCAGGCAGAGCACTGAAACTGAAACTGAAAATGAAAATGTCCACGGGACGCTCGCACAGGCACGTTTCCTCGCTATATCCAGTCACAGGCTCAGGCGTTTGCTAATGCCCCAGCAAACCACCCCAAAGACTACCCACTCGTATATATCATCATCAAGGCTGTGGCAAAAGCTTATTTGTGCGGCATTGTTGCTCTTTATTGTCTACCTGCAGGACACGTAGTCCTCTCCTCTGCCTCCATTTCCGTCACCTACACGAGCAGAGGGAAACGTTGCCTTTGCTTAACCCCCAAACGCCACAGAACGAAGACGAAATATTATGCAGGCAATGCTCTAAATGAAATTAACATATATCTTCTATATATATATATATATGGGTGTATATACACACATATCCCACCACCTATAGAGACTAATACAATCGAAAGACAGGTGGGCTAAGCCACATGATGGATTGGAGCTCAAACAGATGAGAAATAAAAGCCTAAAAACGGCAAAATGAAATAAAAGAGAGAGAAAAATTGTATTTTAAGACGCCTAAAGTTAATTCCGTGGCTAAACAGATTTGCGGGGATTTTTGGATGCCCCAAGAACAGTATAATATACCAATAATATCGGAATTGTCGGTTTTTTTGACTGATTTAAATTGATTTGAAAAGCTTCCATCTTAGGTTGATATGCAATGAATATTTAATCAGATTCAATTTGGTAGCTTCTCAGCTCAGCTATCCTTAGCTAGCCTTAGAAGATATATTGATATCGATAATAATTATCGATAATAAGAATGTATTGATACTATCGATATTATTGATAAGTAGCATTTGTTTAACCATAGTTTCATGTTTTAATGTGTGATAGCTATAGCTCTCGATACTTTCAATTGATAAAGATCTAACTATCGATACAATCGATTATGTGCATTTTAATTAAAGCCTCAAGTCAGATCTGTCAGACTTGATTCACAGGATTTCCTTGCCATTTGATAATCCTTGAATTGAAAACTATTCGGAAAATAGATTTAAAGATCCCTCCCACGTTTTCAGCCTTTAACAAACACGGAGCCTTCGCTGAGCCAACACAAATATAGAAGCTCGTAAACTTAACTCGCGCACACATTAACCATCTAAAACAAAAGATTACTTTTATATAACTGTGGCAACTCTGGCAATAACTCATAATGTCGCAAACGTGCTGGGGCTCATGAGATTGCTGCTGTTTATTTGTGGCTGACCAAAGGCACGTTGTTGAGCCACCTGGTCAATCGAGCAGATGATTGACTGCAAAAAAATGAAATTACACAAGATACTAAATGCCGAGCTGAGCTAAATAACAGACAATCAGTCAGTCAGTCAATCAACTAGTCAGTTGCTTTATCATTAGATACCGAAGGTAGTTGGGGTCTTCTGTCAACTTTGGCATCTAATAAAGCTTATGGAGCGCAAAATTGGATTTGCATACATTATTGGCGAACACAAGTGGAAAGCGAGGAAATAAGCCCAAGTCACATGGAAAATGGAACACACAGCAGAGTCGCTAGCTCAGCAGCAGCCCAGTAATGCGTTAATGGAAAATGCTTTTCCATTTAGCTCACAATTGACAGTGGCCAAAAATGCGGACTTCTAAATCATATCTTTTTTATAAAGATAAATTATCTTTGCACTCTATGATATGCAAAAATTAACAAATTTATTGATGGGGTTACAAAATGGAATTTGAATGTTATATATTTGACCACAGTGTAGAAAAATGATGTCAAATAAAAATAAAAATATTTTTTAAATTATTCTTCTTAAAACGCAATCATAATGCAGAAGTTTTAAAACTTAGCCGCAAAAATACGTGTATTAATTATTTTCTTGAATTTATGGAATTGAAATATACTTTCTCAATCAATCGTCTATAATCACCTTAAGAAACTTTTCAAAAACGATATCCAAGCGCTTTCCTTAAAGAATATTAAAAATAAAAACACTCAATGCATAATATGTTATTTGCGACCACTGTGCGATTAAATTTTCGCATGCGGGCGCATGTTTTGAGCGTATTTTGGGTGTGTGTTTATATTTGATTGCCGTAAATGCGATTAACTTGAGCATTGACTTCAAAAAGCGACTTAACTTGATTGCCAACTGGTAAGCGGCAGATGCCACGCCCATTTCTCAATAGGACCCGCCCCATGAATCTCGAAGGTGCAGTTCTGTGGTTCATGTGGGCGTCATAAATTAAGTGAAACGCTGCAGCAGCCCGAAAAAAAATGAAAAATGCATAGAGCAGTTGCCTGGAGTCGCCTCCAGTTGCCCCTAGAATACACAAACACACACACTCGCGCATACACACACACGTGCTGCATTTTAATGTTGCTGCGTGCGGCTGCTGCGCCTAGTTGCAGGCCACAGGCGAAAAGGTCAACACGACGCGTCCTGCGGCTTCTGGTTGCATGTGAGTCTGCGGTGAGCGCAACGGTTTCAAATTACGACCCTGGTGCTTGTTAGTGGCGTTGAGCCCACAATTTGTTGCAGTGCCAGCAGACAACATGCGGCAGCCAGTAACAGGATAATAAAAACATATAATATATACGGATATAGGGATAATCTTTAAATATATAAATTATCCTTACGCATGACTGCCCTGGCATAGCCAAACTGACCGTTTAACCTTGTGGAATGTTACTGGGCACCGAAGTGCGCTTTAAAGTGGGCTCAGGACTTTTTTGCATCTATAAGATATATAGTCTGTATAGACAAAATACAGCAATAAGTACTTCACATAAGACCTCGCATAGTTTTACGTATTAAAACGTTTGCCGGACTTCCAGCCTGGACTTAAGTGAAAGAAATTAATTAATCACAAAGTCAATTTCACCATCTAAAACGTAGCAACTATTCAATATATTAGCTACGTTTTTTGCATCATGAAAATTGCATTGCGCAACTGTTGACAAGAAGTTCGTGTCCTTGCAGAACTGTCGCCGCACAACGGACTAATTAAATGCCTGGGCAATTACAGGGCAATTGAATTATGCAATTTGCATAAATAAAAGAAAGCGAGAGAGAGAGAGAGAGAAAGCAAATTAAAATGCTCGCAACTGACATAGCACAGCCTCCGTCAGGGGCACTGCTGTGGAAATTCCAGTGATCCAATTACACTGAGATGAAATCTGCTGTGCGCCACGTGGCGTATGAGCAACGCCTTATTAAACGCGCGCCATGAGGCGGCATCAGAAACACGCATACGAATATTACACATTTCATTCGCTTTTTATTTAACAAAAATGAGAACACAAAAAAAATTCTAATGGAATTTGACTAAACGAATTTTCTTGTAAAACGGTCACACCCAAGCGGGCGGTCTCCCCTGGGAGGGGCGTATGGCTCAGCCAGCTTTTAGCCAAATGCCAATGCAAACTGTGGGCGGTCAGCGGCAATGACAATGGCGACACATTTTGCATAGAATGCGGTGGGGGGAGTACTTGACAGACGCTGGCAATGGGCGCAATATCTTAGAAGCCCAACGTTTGCTTGGCTTTTCTTTTTGTTAGCCAACAAAAGCAGAAGCGTGGAGGGGCGGATGCGGGATGGAGGGTTGGTGACTGGCAGCAACAAGCCATAAATCAATTGACAGTGCAGAAAAATTGCAGAAAATTACTTGATATTTACGGTCAGCGCACATACACAAAACCAAAGTCAAGGGTGTGGAGGGCTGCTTGCTCGGCCAGTCCGGGCAACAGCTGTCTTGATATGCCACGCCCATTGTCGCATAGCCGTCACAAATGCAACAAGTCCTTTTTTTTGTTCCATTCTAGCATCAATGACACTCAAGGACAGCCACATTGTTGTTAGGCATAATTACACATGTTACAGCTTTGAGTGTGTGTGCCACATGTCGTATTAGTAATAAGTGCCTGTGCCACAGTGGCACAGTGGAGCAAGAATTATAAAAATATTTTTAAAAAAACTTGTTAAATAAATTTTAAATTGTGTGCATTTCGATAGCAGGCTTAATGAGTTAAAACCTCACAAATTGGATGCCTTTAAAAAGAAAATAATTTGAGAAAATATTTAAAATTTAACTTAAATAGCATTGGAAATATATCACAAATTTCAAAGTCTTAAAAACGAACAACAATAGGAAATATTCCGTCTTAAATAAACAAAATATTTACAAATCTGCGATTAAAATTTCTTTGAAAAATTCAAAATCAAGAATAAAATGTTTACTACATGAAAATGCTCATTTTAAAGCGACCATTGAATTGATTTACTTAAATCTACTTTTGTAAGTGGAGTTGTATATAAAATGATCACATATTGGCTGCATTTGTTATCGTGTTGATTGAGATTCAACCCAATGTGCCACATCAATCGCACAACGTAGGTTAAAACTGTCAACAGCAAACGGCCTCCAATGCAATGAACTTAGCGTAGACGAATCACCCACCACCCACCCCCACCATGGCCCCCGCTCCTCTTGGCTATCGGATGTTTGAAGCTTTTACGCTCCAGTCCTGCTGTGCACTGCAGGCACTGTGGCAGGGGGTGGGAGGGGACGCTCTGTGCATGTAATTATTGTGTCAACTAAGGTGTATATGTGTGTGTGTGTGTATGTTCGTAAGTGTGTGTGTGTGTGTGTCACGGAGCCAACTAAGAGACAAAAGCCGAAAGCCTTGTGCAGCTCCTAGGCCCGAGCCAAAGACAGTTGTTTATGGCTCAAACTAGACTCATAATTGCATTGTTGCCGTTGTAATTACTGGCAAACATGCAGTTAATTAAAATCATTAAAATGCCTTTGAGCCAAAAACATCATCAGATGGCAGCAGGGCAACCGGCAGCAGTTGCTGTCAGCCAGCTGGAAGGGCCAATAGAATGGCCTGTGGAATGCGAGACAGTCTGAGCGCCGTTGGCTGCTTTAATTTCCGACCCAACGACAGCCAATCCCTACGGCAGGATATTCGTGTACATAGACATTTAAATGACAGTAAATACTCGTACATACTACATTGAATATCAAATGTAGAGCTAGCTTTAACGAAGCTCAAATGCCCTTTTCATTAAATTTAACTATAATTACAATACCCTCTGCAAGGGTATAGAAAGTTATTTGCTATTAATCCAAAGTCATATCTAATCATAATTTTATTTCAAATATTATCTCGCAGATCTGATGCCTATCAAGGCCGGGCGAACCTGTATTTCATATTTATTTTCTTTTAACTATGCCAAATAAAAGAGGCTAAGCCTGAACTAATTTTAATTTTTCCAAAATCAGGCTCGATTCCGTTATGTTTAGCACAAATAGAATTATGTAAATATCATAGTGAAAACTTTTTCAATTAAAAGGAATCAAGGTTCAAACTCTGACTTCAGGAACGGGAACCAGAACTAAAGGCAAGAAACCGATTTAAGCCGTAAACCGAAACACAAACTTGTAAACTTACAGACAAATTTAAATATACTTTCAGCTTATTTATTTTACATTAGGATATAGTAGACTTCACTAAGATAAATTCACAATAATAAAATAAAATAAAAAGCAGAAAACTTTCGATTAAAAAAACCTTTCTCTATATTCTAAGATCTAATTCGAGTTGCATTCTTGAATACTTCAAGTATCGCTCAAATATTTGTTTTATTACAAGGAAAAGTGTCTTTTAAGATTAAAATAATTGTGTTTACTTTAAGATTAAACTCCATACCGGTCGTCATTTATATACATCAGGGCCAGGCAGTACCTCATGGAGTATGTGTGCCCTTTGCCCAGAATTTGAATTCTTAAGTTCTTGAATGTTTCATAGAGGAATATATCAAAGACTTGTTTTTCTACATATTATAGTCTTCTTTAAGATTAAGCTAATTGTGTTTAATTGAAGTTTAGACTCCATACTGGTCGCCTTATAATATCATTTATATATATCAGTGCCAGGCATTTACTCACAGAGTATGTGTGCCCTTTGGCTGACGACTTAGTCTGGCACGTTTTGTAGTCGGTTCCATTGCCATATTAGCTGGCTAATAGATTTATTTTGATTAATGCTTTTCAGTGCCAATACTGGGGACAAATGATTTAAGATTGCCTGTTAAGGCAACATTTGCAGACGACACGGCAAAATCATGTAAATGTCACTCGAACACATACGATAAATCAAATTCGAGATGTTGTTAGTGCGCAAGACTGACATGGAAAGGCAGTTAAAATATTTAATAAAATATCAAACTTTATCGAGGTCGGAATTGTTTTCAAATAGTCAACAAATGCTTAAAAAAAAAGTATTGCAACGTCAATTAAAGATATTTTAACTATGTTTTTCAACACTAAATTTCGTTAGTGACAGTTGGTCGAGTGTTGCCATAATTTAAAACAGAAGCTTTACTCTGTTTTGCAACACCAGCATCCGTTTGGCAAACTTACTTTAACAACACTGAAGCTTACAACACATTAAATAATGAGCTTGTACATATTTCAGCATATACATATATTTCTATATATTTCAATATGTAGAGTAACTGAAAGTCTGTGAAATCTTTCCACTGTTGATTAATGAGAAAACTATTGCAATAATCATTACGCTGAGCCACATAGCCGAACATTAATCCAAACTTAAGGCTCAACAATCGAAACGCACGCATAAAACAGGCTGAATGTTGATGAGCATCATTGGCAAAGTTGATTATAAATACAATGTCGTATTCATGGCCAGCACTGGCAGCGCATTCCTATAATTAATGAGTTTAGTCTGGAAGGACCTGACAATGGATAAGGCCGAGGCGGAGGCGGAGGCGGAAACTGCGACCCAAGTTTGAGGTGCGGCATTGTCATTGTTTTTGCGTCTGTTTTGCAGCTGTTATATTATTCAAACGTTTGCCTTCGGATAATTTGCGCACGTGCTAGAAATTGTGTGTCCTTGGGCCTGATACGAGCCTGAGCCTTGGCTGGGTAGCGGCAGTAGGTTTGAGGTTATGTATCCATAGATACCACCAAGTGCGAGGCATTTGTCTTGGCCATGGTAATCAAATATGTACAAAATTTGTGACTGAAACAGGCGCCAGGCGAACGCAATTAAAATCTTACGACCACTGAATATGAAAAGGTGCTATATCATTTTTGAGTACTCTCCCCCATATTCCACGGGAAACATTTTAATTGTCGAATAAATGTTGCGGAAATAATTTGCACCGAAAAGCATAAAAGGAACTCGAGTTGAAGATAAGGCAACGCGTGAGCAAAATGTGCAACGTCAGCAAAGTAATAACGGAAACAGTCAAAGCAAGTGATAAAAACCGGAATAAAGGAGAGTGGAGCAAAAAGGCAGGGCAGCTGTAGAAGTGAAAATGGTGTAGGGTATACAGAGAAGGCATCAGATGATAATGGAGTGAGGATGAGCTGAGATGATGTGTTAGAGCTGGGACGTGCCTTTCGGACAACAGGTAATAAAGCAAACCAGAGACAAGCGAAATTGAGGCGAAGAATAAAGTGGTTCAGAAAGAGACAGCAAATGTGAGCAGTACGCAAGAGCGTAGTCCAAAAAAAACGGGTAAGAGATTGGAATAATAAAACTGAAATTAATCAGATAATTTTAACATGATTGAGCACTATGAGCCAGATAAATTTAATTAAGTTCTAGAATTTACAATATAATGTAAATTTTATTGGGATTAAACTAAGGTTTTAACAGAAATCAGCTGAAATTTCTTCACGGTTCCCTAATTGAGTCATAGAGCAGTTGATATTTTGTAAATGAACACGAGCTTTTACTAAAAAGATTGCTTTTATTAGAACATTCATTTTTCTAAGATTTTTAGAATTTCGATTTTTCTTTTATTAAAGAATCTTCAATTTAAGATATATATGATTCCGTCTTAGAAGTTAACTTTAAGCTTAAACAGATTTGGCTTGAACAGTTTTATGAATATTGCTGTCTTTATCGAATAGGTGCATTGCCCGGGCCACGAGCCTTAAAGATGGCCTACGCCGATAATAAAACATACAAAAAAAAAAGTCAAACAAGCATAAAGTGAAAAATAAAGGCCACGTTTATGAGGCCCCTCGAGCTTGCGCCGGCTGCTCCCCAGCTGGGAAGCTGTGAATATCAAAATGGCTGAGCTGTTGTTTTCATATTTGTTAGCCAGGCTAAATTGATGGCAAACAGAATTGGGGCAGCTGTTTTCTATCGTTTTTTTTTTTCTCATTTTATATTTTGGCTCATTTAAGCTTTTGGCCATGTGGTTGCTGTTGCTGGAATGAAAGGATGCTTTTAACAGATACTTTAGGCAAATCCCAAGAGAAAACATTGGCCCACTTGGAGCTGTCGAAGGAGAGACAAACAGCGCAGACTGGCTGCCAGGCAGGCATCATTAAAAGTTAAAAAAGGATTTTCAACGGATTTGCGAGTTTTTCGACTGCGCGCCAAAGACAAACAGAAGCCATCAATTTACATATAAGAGCGTGCACGAGCCAAGAGTTCCACAAAAAATATTTGGAGCAACAAATTTAAGCGCACAAAAGTATGCAACACCAAGCAAAAATTAATAGTTGAATGTTATCGACCAGCAGATACCCTGTCATCCGATCCGCATGGCCGTGAAGTATAGTCGTACTTTAACTTTACTAGTAAAATTATATTCTTTGAAGTATGCTTAAAAATGCATCAACATTAATTGATTCTAAAAAAGTTGGACTATGTCGAAACGAGTATGCCCTTTTTCTTACTCATATGCAATGGGTATATGGCATAAAAATAAAGAACTGAACTCAAGTCTTGGTGACTGTCAAGTAGTCGCATAGTTGTCGTACCTCAGCGCCACTCGACGGCCTGCCAGGCTGCCAGCCTGCATTCTCCATCCTGTCAGCCGGCGTTGTCCTTGAGCTGTGCTTCGGCTTTTGCCTTTGTTTTGCTTAAACTTGGGCCATGGATTAGCTAAATGCAGGCGCACTGCTCTGCCGGGCCAGGCCCTGCCTTGCCCTACACTCTTCTGGCATGCTAGTAATCCAAGCCACGCCCTTTCCATTTTATTTTTTTCAATTCCATCCTGCACCCTTCAAGCTAAATATTTCGCCTTCTTGAGTTTTTATGAGCTGCTCAACTTGGCTTTTTTCGCTTACTTACACCTGGTGTTTAGCTTATTTTTACCTGCACTCACTTTTTTTCTTCTCTCTTTGCCAACTAACTCTCCCTGTCTCCCGCGCACTGCGCCTTTGGCGACATTGAGCTATGACGTCGACGTCGCGTTTGAGACCGCTTTTAATGACCGACGCTCTGCCCTGGGCTATGTGCGGCATCTGTGCCTTTGAAATGGAATTGCTTGAGTAGCTTAAATATAAAATCACATTTCCAGCAATTTTACCTAATTACAACCAGGCTCGACTTGATGCTATTTTGCAACACTGCTTTTATGATTGGATTAGAATTCTAAACCATTTTTTTTTTGTGCTTATGAAAAGGCAAATTTTGCATAGATTTTATATTATTTCAATTAAATGTTGCTGACATTCGGTTGTATATTAAAGCATCTCAATCTTATTACAACATTTTCAAGTAAGCTTAACATAAAACTTTTAACAGTATTCTGTTCGCAGAATTTATGACTGTAAGATGACAGTTAAGTAGAACGTTTAGCGTTATTTCTGTAAATGATACAAGCAATTCTTAACTAGGGTTACATTCTTTTAATTAATTGATGATGATGATTGATGATCTTTTCACAGAAGATACCTTTTAAATAAAAGATTGTTCTTCCGTTGGGCTTTTCGTTGGCACCGCAACAAGCATATATAGCTTGGCAAGGCCGCTTAATACCTGCTATTTAAATATGATAGTGTATATTAAAAAAAAGGGCGTCAATTACGTTGAATGTGGTGTAGAAAATGCTATAAAATCCCATTTTAGGGCCACTTAAATGGCGCAGAAGAACTGTGGGCCCAAGTCATAAAGCAGCGGAAAGGAAGTGCAACCATTTCTGGCGCATCCTGCAGCACCAACAACGAACATCCGCCGCTCGGGCCAGAAATTGTAAAATTTTCGCAGCGTACAAACAAAAGCGCGACCAGGATGTGGGCGCCCGAGTGGGCTGTGGTATGGGACCAGGGACCAGGACAGCGGAAGAATAAACCAACAGAGCAGTTATAGTTGCAGTTGCAGTTGCAGTTGCCGTTACCAAGTTTTATTTGCTGCATCTATTGCCTAATGCTTTTAACGGGTTAGGTCAATAGATTTAGCAGTCCTCCAAGCCCCAATAACCGCCCGCTCATCCACTGACCAACAAATCAAATAGCGGAAAACTTTTATTTTGCAAGTTTTCTTCATGGTTCCGGGCCCGGTTTGCGGCCCGAAGAAGCTCTGGACGGGAGCCCAACGTCTTGGGTCCCATAAATAAGCAGCAAATTGCATGCTTGGCTGGCTCAGCCGGCGCATCCGAGCGGCCCCCAGCATACAGAGCACCTCCTCCCACTGGACAGCCACTAAAATTGATGACTTTGTAACAGTTGTTGCTGTATTACATTTCTGGCCAAGACCTCTTGTTATTCCTGTTGTTGTTGCGGGCTTAAACCGAAGACCTTGCTCTACAATTCTGTTTATGCGTTAATTATTTCATTAACGCTCCATTGAGCTCGCCGCCTTCCATTGCAAATTATTCCGGCCTATTGGATTTAAGTATTTCTGATTTTTGACCATAATGAGGCCAGGATAATCGCCAAAGAGGCAAGATTGGGGCAGGCGTGTGGTACTTGTAACTAAAATTGTGCAATCGTCGGGAAATGGAATGCCACATAATGGATTTCATTAGTGGGTTGCTGAAATGGGGCCATGGAATGTCCTGGCCGCAGACAATGTGCAGCGATAATGTAACCAGAACTTCTCTTCCAATATATTTTAATTAAATGCTTTGTGTTGTGATGGGGACATTGATTACCTACTTAGTTGGCACATGTCCGTGGACGATGGGCACTTGAATGGCTTTCATTTTGGGGCGTTGCTTAAAACTTATTATTTGGACAGCGTTGCTTTTTAAAAGCCCTCTTCCAAAAATTGATAGAATTTTCAGACAATTTAGGACAGTGTAATAAGATTCAAACAAATTATCGATAAGTTTCGCGTCGATTCATCGATTGTTCATCGTTCTGTTACGTTGCCAGACTGCGCAGACATGGAATTGACACGTTATTGGAATTGTAGTTCCTTAACGGAACCCTTCGGAGGATCCCAAAATATCTTCAACTTATTAAAGTGCCCGTCAACTAGAATAAAGCTTTTTATTTACCTATGCGCTCGTTTTAGGAGTACTTGTCCTGGCTTTATGCTCCAGCTGGCAGCCGCAAACCCAGCCCAGAAACCAGGGACCGCAGTCAAACCCACACCACAAGTGTGTGCTATGCGAAATCCATTTGTATCTTTTATGTGTAGCATTGGCAGGACAAACAAACAGTCGGCATGTGCTCAATTGGCAACAATAATAAACATTATTATGACTATGTCCAGGCACTTTATGCTGACTCCGAGTCTCTTAGGGCTGGCCATTTGAGTGCCGACTTCCAGCTTCACAGCTCTCAGCCGCCAGCTCTCAGCTGCCAGCTCACAGCTTGTGAAGCAAAGCCGGACGAGCACTGGGCATAAAGTTTCATGACGCTAAGTGGATGATTATTTGCGATTACACGGTAGCAAGTGCGGGATAAGAGGCCGAAACGGGCAGCGGGAGCTGCAGAAAATCCTTGAAACGAAGGACACGACGACCACACATGGCTGCCTCTTTGTGTGTAATTTAATGAAGGTAGCAGCAGGACGAGAACAAGAAAACCAACGACGACGACGGCGACGACGACAACAGAGCGCAACCAAAGCCAATACAAATATGCGGGCCACTGGGCCCAGGCAGTCGTCCGCTTTAACTGCCCCACGCTTAATGTGCACCACTTTGTTCCAATACGGAGCCAGCATCGTGCCCGTTACTGGCAATGATTATGTGTTAATGTTCGGAGCACGCGTTTTTTTATTGATCGCCAAATTGGCTGCTAACAATTGATATATGGCGGCAATTGGAAAACACGCATTACTCAACTGGGAGCGAGACCCATGGCCCGAACCAGAGCCAGAAATTTGCTCATAAATGCAACTCGTAAATCTTCTTTTCAAGCGCACAATAGTTTTTGTTTTTTGGGTCGCCAGCCCGAATCGACGCGCATTCATCGCATGACCGGCAGCCAAAAGCCATAAACATGAACAAACTATTCGTTTTGTGCCGCTGACGCAACGCGCAGTTGCCCCAAATGAAGATGCAGCTATCCACCATGGTCAAAGTTTATAATAAAGAAAGCAGCAAGCTATCCACATCTGCAGAATACCGCTAAAAGTGTGCTATTTATAATTTTAAGACAATTAAGTTAACATTTTAACATAAAAGTAACCATGTGTAAGACAACCGTTACTGTAGTCGAAGAACTAAATTTGAAATTTTTAGAACTTTTTAATGAAGACTGCCAGCTTCAACAATTAATCGATATTTAACAGAGTTAGGCAACACTTTCAAGAAGAAGACTGCCAGCTTCAGCAACTAATCGAAATTTAACAGAGTTAAGCAACACTTTTAAGAACTTTAAGCGTTGCCACCTAACATTAAACGAACGAAGACTCAGTTATTATTTTGATTTCGAATATATTATTCTCAATGCATTTTGCAAATGACGTGCTGCGCATTAATTAAGCTAGACAAACACCTGGCAAGCAGTGCCTGCCGTAATTAGCAGCCACAAAGCACATGTACATATGTATATAACTATAGGATAGACATATTTAATTATGTTCGGATCAGCGACGCCAGCACCAACTGTTGGCAAGTAATTCGCATCGATTTTCTTAGCTGAAAAAGACAGCATCAGCAAAAAAGAACAACTATGCATTATTCTTTTCTTTTTTTTTTTTTTTGTGTGTGCAGATATATGCGAGCTATATACATACATGCGTCTGCTGACCGAGGCTTCAATTTAAGAAATTAATGTGAAATGCCTTTCAGGTTTGCCAACGGGCGCGAGGCAATAAATCTACAGCAACGCGTTAAGTGAAGCTGCCAGTGCGACAGGGAGAACGACAGAGAAAGAGAGAGGAAGAGGAAGAAACAAAATAGAGATGGATGCTTGTTGGACTTTCTAACACGAATCACAAACTAAGCACGACTTTTCGATACCATAACTAACTTCATTTGTTCATAGAAAATTTGCATTTTTTCAAATCATTCTATAACACTCAAATTTTTTTCTTTTTTTTTTTTTTTGGTGTTAAAATTCTTTTATTTCCAGCTAATATAACACTCACGCTGATAAAAGTTGCTAAGCAAGAGTAACAGAAAATTAGCAGAAAATAAATGAAAAGCAAATCTATAACGTTTTTCAGTTTTAATGTAAACGCAGCATTTGTTTAAATGTATGTATGTATATTCTTAAACTTCACACCAATTTTTGGCATTAAATTTATCATTACCAAAAAAGTTAATTTTCTTAGAAAACACGACACGAGCTCCGCCTTAGAAGAGTGATGACCAGCCGTTTCGGCCAGTGGCGAGTCTGGAACGGAAACGGATGCCGTGCGCAAACAGAACCAAAAGAATAAGAAGAAGAAGAAGAGAAAACAACCGGAAGCCCAAGTTCAGACAGCGTGCCCAATATCTAAGGCCCATGTGCGCCATGTTTCTTGCCAAAACTTTTTGTCTTATTTGTCGCTTTTGCTGTTGTTCTCCGGGCGCTCTTTTACGGCCTTTTCTGCGGAGGCTATAAAAAGCAGCTAAGCTGCCCGTAAAGGTTGATATATATGCGGAGGGTAAAATCCTCTGGCCCGGCAGGTGGGCCTGGGCCGCCGGATTTGTAGTAGGCGTCACGGCTATTTAAGGAGTAAAAGTTTTCAATTAGCTGCTTGTGTGCTCTGCAGCAGGCTTCATTAGCTGTTGATTGATGGAAAGGCCCGTTTAGGAAATCAGTTGGCGTTTATAAAGTAACAGAATGTACTTAACACAAGTTCCTAATGCTGAAATTGTAGTCAGTAATTGGCTCAAAGTTGGCTAAGCAGCTTAAGAAATGTTCTCTTATACCCCGAGTTAAAAAATGTGCAAAAAACTTAATCAGGCCAATTTTCATTTCTGTTTGCGATACCCTTACAGAAGGTATTTTCATGTTTGACTGAAATGTGCTACGCATTGCAGAACAGCTATGTTTGATATTAAATCCAATCGGAACAATCGATCGAAATTTTAAACAAGATATATTTGTGGAAAGCTTTGTGGTTCATAAGCCTAATCTGAAGGCAGGAAACCTTATCGAAACCTTATAAGGGTATTTAATCTTTGCCAATCGTATGATAACTGTTCCTTCTTGTTTTCCATCAGTAAAAGGCCAATCCATTTACTTATGTAAATACTTGTGTTATTTGCTTAGAAACCTCAGCTGTTGCCTGCTTTAGCCGGAAATTGTCCTGAAAGAATTTCAGCAATTTCCGTTGGGCTTTAAACGTCGGAGCCTATTCAGCCGAAAGATGATGCTTGATCTGGGGTGGGTTTTTTGTGAAAACGTATTTAGGAGAATGTTATACAGAAATTAGCATAATTACAGCATCAACCCTTTGCAAAAGAATGAGGCTAGGGGGGGCAACTGTACCTAACTACAGGCCGGAGCAACAATGTCCCATGATGAAGGTACAAGCCGAATCCACACCCTCCCCATCAGTGCATAAATGTTGTTTGTTGAACAACAAGTAGGCCCAGATCCAGAACCCCGAACCCAAACCTTAGGCTAAGCCACAGCCACAGCTGCTGCTCATCAAAATTGTATGGAGTTTGGTGCTGGGGGAATAAAGATGGGTACTTTTTTGGTATTGCCACAGCAAAAGTAAAACCAAACAAAGCATGCCAAAAATTATCTCGGTCACTTTTCAAATGCACGCACACTTAGACAACAAACCAGCAGAGCTACCCCTGCAGAGGGTGGGAACTAGGGGGTGGTGTGTTGGTGGCCACCCATTGAACCCACATCCTTGACAGGGTCAATGGCTGAGCGTTTTTACTACAGCCACTTGAAAGTTTTATGTGTACACACTCACACTCACACACACACGCACACTCAGTTTTGTGTGTTGTGTTGCGGCACCAAAGTTGACAACACTGTTTACCTAATGTACCGTTAAGCTGCACACTTAATGCCGTTATCATATTTTCTTTTTGTTTTTTATTTTTTATTTGCTCGACTTTGTTATTGTCTCATGCGCCATGGAAATTATTTTCTTAATTTACTTTGAAGTGTATTTGACCAGGGTGGCTTTAAAAGAAACCTTGTACGATCCTAGTCGAATAATAGATACTCTCTAAGTTTTCCAAAGCTAATATAAGACATTTAAATATAAAATAATGAACCAAGAAGAAAAGCTGTGCCTTTAAAATGTTTGTCTTTTTATTACTTTTACTTTGATAGGAGAAAGCAAATCAATAAATAGATTGAAGCTTTATTAATTAAGTCTATGGCAATCATAACCAGACATGTCTTTATCGACTCAGCATGCTGATCTATAAACAAGTAAGAGGTTCTAGCCGGGAGCTCTCGACTAGGGGATACCCTGAACCCTCTTCTTCCAACACCAAATGCAGATATATATTCTAGAAGCTACATGTCTAGTTTGGTGACTCTAGCTCTTATTATTTACCAAAATTGCTCAAAAACAGGATGACGATATCGATTGCTTGGAAACGGAGTAAGTTATCGATTATCGGAAACAAACCCGATCTGCGTAGGCACTAGGAGGATGTACAGCTAAAATTTCAAGTCTCTAGCTCTTATAGGTTCTGAGATCCTTGCGTTCATATATACGGACAGACGGACGGACAGACAGACGGACATGGCTAGATCGACTCGGCTATCGGCTGATCAAGAATATATATACCTTATGTGGTCGGAGATGCGTCCTTCTGCCTGTTACATACATTTACATTTTGCACAAAAACAATATACCCCTTTTACGCATTTTTAATGGGTTCAGGGCATAAAAATATATACTATAAATATACATTTGCACAACTGTCCCAGCCTTTATTTTCATTTACACTGAGCACAATGTATAATAAAAAGAGCAGCAGCTGACTCGAAAGTGCGTTTATCACAATCGAGCATTGGGTTTAAGCGATGGACGCATATTGTACAATTTGCATTTGCCATATTTCACAAACTTTCGCCCATCAAACTTTTTTCATTTTGAAAAAAGTCCAACAACAATTAGCATAAAAATATAATAAGTGAAAAAGTTTAAAAGCTTTTTTTGCGTTTTTATTAAAAATAAAGAGCTGCGCTCGCGGTCATAATTTAAATTTAATCATGTGCACGAGAGTTTGTGTGTGTGTGTGTGTGGCTGTGAGGTTGTGGCAAATTTTTAGTTTTACCTCGAGGCAAATATGCGAAAAATGAACACGGCGGAAAAAACCTTCAGCGAAACGACGGCAAAAGGATTTCATTGCCGTTGCAATGCAGCTATTTTACCTTGCCAACGAGTAAGGCCACTGTAAAACCTTGACAGCAACAGCATACGCATGCCACGCCCAGTGCCCATTCCGACAATTCGTTGCGGGTTAAGGTCACCACCCAACCAGCACCAGCAACGAGCCTGTGCCTCAGCATGAGCATGAGCCTGAGCCTGGCTCTCTGGCCATTATTTTATGCTGCAGACATTCGCACTAACAATGGCAATGAAATGCAGGCAAGCAAGGCAGGCAGGCTGGCAGCAGGAGCGGCATCGGCAGCCCGTGCCCGGGCCTGAGGCTGGCCCTCATCTGTGACGTTTAGCCGTAACCGGATTTATAGCAATGGCAGCGCATCTGCTTTCGCCTTGAAGCCGTGTCAGTTGTTGCTAGCGGCTCCGGGCCACTGTCTTCGTTTCAAGGCAATCCCATGCTTTGCCCAACTTGCACTTGTTTATGTTGTCATTATTTTTAATCCGACGTATTCTGCTACTCACTGGCTGTCGTATGTCAAGAATTAGCGCTGACGCATTTGTTTTTAATTTTACTTACACATACATCTATAATATATATGTACATATATCCCTGCAAAGAGCAAATGCTTTTGGGGTACAAAAGCTGCTAAGCCAGCGCAAAGTGAACGCACAAAAGAGATTTTTTTGAAAGCCACTCAAGTGGATTTCAAGTGCTGTCAATGAGTATGGCGCAGCTGTGGCTTAAAATCTTAGCTATGTACAAAAATCAAAGTCAATGTCAGCGCCAGCAGAAGGTCAATAGCTGAGCAAATGTTGCGGCGGCAGCCGAAATGCAAACAATTCAAACAACAGCTTCTAAAGAACAATCAAGGACTTTTAAAAAGCAGAAAAACGGCTCTTTGTTCCAGCGTACTTTCAGTTTTCAAAATTACATTTTAAAATCGCGCTAACCCAAATTGCAACCCTGCGAGCACCTCATCGTTTTAATCGATTGTCGACACAATCGATTAAAGCTATTTACTATTCCGATATCTTGACACACTGTTAGAATAACCGATTTATTTTATAAACATACGCAAATATCGATATTTGAAGCAGCGATGCGCCGAGCTGTGATTTTGAAGTCAGTGTGACTAAAGCAGATGAATCTTCAATATGAGCGCCATAATATTAACACAACTTTAACATATTAAAAGTACTTTTAATCCTTATTTCGTGCATTAAATTGGAAGTACTTAGTTAAGTGAACACAAGCATAACTGAGTTTACCTTTTCAGAGTAACGACTCAAACAGTTACATTCGATAGTAACCATTGCTTTAAAATACTTTTCATTGGCAACTGACAATTAAATATCGTTCATCTCTATTTTAACGCGTGCTCTTTCTTTCCTCTTGCTCCAACATGGCTGATCAGGTAAGGCAGCAAAAATGTGTTCGAAATTAAATAAAATACGTCATTTAATGCGCTGCTATAAGATAAATGCACTGTGAAATGTGAAATTAAATGCGTTTTGAGTTGAACTACACAATTGCTGTGCAGCGCAATCATCGTGAGTGTATTGTTTGGGAAATCGAAATTCAACAGCCAGATAGGCCAGCATTCAACCTAACCACACTTGCACGCATGCTTCGAACGCTGGTGTTCCACAATGTACACACTCGGAATTTTATTATTATTATTATTATAGCAAACGGAACGTGCATTTCGCAAGCAGCACTCGGTGCCGACAACGCGTCGCAAGAGTGCCAACGGCAAGAAGCGTTTGCGTTTTTATCGTCAAATTGGGTTGGGTTTTAAAATCCCAGCCGAGGTAAGAGTTTCAGTGCAAATTTGACTAATGTTGCGCCCCCGTTTTTTCTGTTCCATCTTTCCAAACAACAAACGCCCCGCCTGCGCCCACCTGCACGTTTCTGTACCCCGCATCCATTTAACTTGTCGCGTGCCATGCTAAACAGAACGAGCGCGCCTTCCAAAAGCAGTTCGGTGTTAACCTAAACCGTAAGGTCAAGCCCGGCGTCACCAAAAAGAAGGTGCTCCGCCGTTACCGTGATGTTGGTCTCGGTTTCAAAACGCCACGTGAGGTATGCATGCCACCAGAAGAAAACCCCTTCAATGTTGCTCAAAAAAAAAAAAAAACTAGACTTAACGATCTCCTCTTTCCCGTAGGCCATCGATGGCACCTATATTGACAAGAAGTGCCCCTGGACTGGCAATGTGAGAATTCGTGGCCGCATCCTGACCGGCGTTGTGCGCAAAACTAAAATGCAACGTACCATTGTCATTCGCCGCGACTATCTGCACTTTGTGCGCAAATACAGTCGTTTCGAGAAACGTCATCGCAACATGAGCGTCCACTGCTCGCCCGCCTTCAGGTACGTCTAGTTCATAGCTCTAGATACTATCGAATATCTAACTATGATGATAAAATCATGACGGTCTTCATAAAACAAATTGCTGAAGGAACTTGACTCTTTTTACAAAACGTAAAAATACTGACAAAACATAAATTAAACTCTTCTTAGCAGCTTTCTTGTGCAGTCTTTAAACCTCTCTCTCCTTTTATGCTTGCAGAGATGTTGAGCACGGCGATATCGTCACGATTGGCGAATGCCGTCCACTCTCAAAGACCGTGCGCTTCAACGTATTGAAAGTCAGCAAGGGTCAGGGCGCCAAGAAGAGCTTCAAGAAGTTTTAAGTGAGGACAACCACTATGGATAAAAACAATATTTGTAGCATTATTCTTTTTGAATAAAACAAAAAAAACTGTAAATGTAATCATATTCTGTCTAATTTTGTAGATCTTTTTCAGTATTTTCAGCATCTCTCGACGGTCTATTCTCTCTAAAAGGTGTGTATTGAATACATTTCATATACAAATTTCTAATGCAATTTCTGATGATAAAATCATGACGGTCTTCATAAAACAAATTGCTGAAGAACCTTGACTCTTTTTACTAAATGTAAAAATACTGAAAACTATCAACAGATTATCGCAGCTGCCAACTCCAATATTTTATACTAATTTCTGTCTTATATTGTTATATTTACAGTTTTTTATTGCTGGCTTTGAAGACTTGGAAATTACAATATAAATGTATTCAAATTGATTTCAATAAAAGCTACATTAACCAAATAATTATAAACTAAATATTGTTATTTCCTTTTTATCACTAAATAGGGCCCAAATTACAATACAGAGAGTGATTTATTGAGTGAACCCCCAAGGTTTCAGTTATTCATCCTGCTATGAAGATGTCCTCTTAACTAATATCGGGAAAATTAAATTTTTCTCTTTCGGTTGAAATGAATCCCCGTTTTGTTAAAATGCTTAGTCCGTGTTCGTTTAGATTAAGAATCAAGATTGGGACAATGCTACTTATCAACCTGCTAAAAGCAATATCCTCCCAAGGAAATTCTGAAATAAAGCTTTCACTATTAATGCATTTCTATACGCCGTTTGAATTGTGCGCCTTTTTTGCAAATTGTATGAAGCAGAGCGAATGACTTGCTATTCGATAGTCTGGCAACGCCGCATAAGCTCTCAGCTGTTGCCCTGCACTGGCAACACTCTCAGACGCTAAACAAAAAATAAGAAAAATAAGCAAAATGGAAACAGCGGGACCTGCTGCAGAAATTGGTAAAAATACAACATATTTAAGTTAGCCGTAAAGCCAAAACTAAGCACTAAGCATAATTTAACACAATCAAAGCGAATTGGCGCAGTTGGCCACTCAATTGCCGGTTTAAAAAAACCACAAGCACAAACTAAAAACCGTCTACAAATTTTTGCATTCTTTGTCCACAGAGCTGCTCGAGCGCGTTTTACTGCGTCTGGGCAATGCCGATAGCGATGAGAAGCTTGAGACCACTGTGGGCAAATTCCTGACGCCAGTCATAATCAAAATCAATTCGCCCCACAATTTGGTGCGCACAAAGGTAAAGTAGAACCAGACGACAGCGGCTGCCGCATGACGCTGCAAAAATGTTGTGCAAATCTGACCAAAAACAAAAAAATTATTAAACCAGGTGGTTGAGGTGCTGACACATATTAAACGGCGCGTAACATCACGCAGCCAGGTGCAGATACCCGTAGAGGCACTTCTGGATCAGTATGCGGCCCCTGATAGCACGACATTCTTGAAGAACTTTGCCATCATCTTCATCAGCATGGGCTTTCCCCGCCTGCCGCTGGCACAGCAAACCGCGCTGGCCGCCAAGGTAATCAGCTGTGAAAGCAAGTTGGAGAACTATCAGGACAAGCTATTTACACTGCTGCTGCCCATATTAAGCGAGATGAAAATACCGGATGACCCGGCACAGCGAGCTGAGCTTTTTAAGATTAGCGACAAGCCGGCCATAACTGTCAGTTTTCTGTCAATGCTGCAGGATGTGCTGCTGTTGCCCTACGGCATTACACAGGAGCAGGAGGTGCCGCCTGGACTGAGTCCGTATAGTTTTAAGCGTGTCATTGCCAACAATTGGCGCGCCGAGGAGCTGGAGAAGATTAAAAAGGGCATTGTACGCCTGTTGTGCGCCAGCGTTTTCACCGACAACGAGATCTTCGTACTACTTGTGGTTGCCTCTGCCGACACACGCTTTGGCGTGGCCACGCCTGCCATTGCCGAGCTGAGCAAAGTATGCACCATGCTGGACTTTACTAGTCCAGCTGTTACTTCGGCGCTTTACACACTGTTCATTGGCAATCAGCATAAGCAAACGGAGCGTCAGACACGTCCTTGTTGTGCTCGTGTGCGTCAAAAGTTGCTGCAGTATCTGATCAAGTGCCGCGGCAAGGGTATCAATGTGGGCAAGGGTCTGCAGGTGATTTTCGATGGACTTTTTGGCACCAATACCAATCAGAAATGCAAAGTGCTCGCTCTGCAATTCGTGGAGCTTGTGCTGAGAGAGTGCGTTTTCGTTCCACATTCTATGGACCCTTCATAGTTATAGATATATAAATATACTGATCAATCCTTTTTATTTACTCATAGCGGTCCACGCGAGGTGGTCTCCAAGGTGTCCAAGGTCATGCTGACGGGCATCACAAAAGTCATCGGACGCGACTCGGTTGAACCGAACGATGTGCAGAATGCAGCATATTCCGCTTTGGCTCAACACGCACGCAGCTTTCCTCAGGATGTTAGCCAGGATCTGAAGCTGGTACTGGGCTACTTTAATAATTTAGCCACTTGTGCACCCGATTTACATAGCTCGATACGCGAGGCATTGGTCTCAATGGCGCCAGCTTTTGCTTGGCAAACCAAGACCAAATCGGATGCCATGGAAGTGGACACGGATGCCGATCCATCACATGTGCAGCTGGATGGACAACAGCATTTGCTGCTGGCAATGTTGCTGGACAATGCCGAGTCCAAGATCCAAATAGTGCAGAATGTAACCAGCGTCTTCCTGACCAGCTGCTATCCAGAGTTTTATGCACCAGCGCGTTATTTGCTGTTGCTTATCGCAGGCGAGCGGTGGGTTTAACTAACATGTACATCCTAATCCAACTAAATATCTTGTTTCTATATACAGCAATTCCTTGCGTGAGCATGTGACTACCTATTTGTATGGCACTTCGAAGAAGGATCATGTCAACTACGGCATGCTCTCCTCCATTGAGCATACGGGGAAACACAACAGCGAGTCTATTAGTGATTTTAAGCAATTGTCACAGGAGCAGCGGCGTGTCTTGTTGCCTAGTTTCCATGTGATGATGGCCCATGTCCATGACATGGCCAACAAGCGGCTGAAGAAGAGCAACACCTGCGTTGTGGTGGGACGCACCAAGCTCCCCTACAGCCTGGAGGTCTACGAGGAGATGCTTGACTATTTGCGTCTCTGCTTGTGGTACTCGGCGGGCATTGTAGCCGCACCGGGTGATGAGAAGTACACGCACGAGTTACGCAAATATATAACTGTTAATTACGACGAGGATGAGTCCAATGCGCTGCATCAATATCTACTTTTCGTCCAGCGCGGCGTAGAAGCCAAGCGCAGTGAGTTTTAAATTATACGGAATATAACCCTTGAAGTTGGCAAATTGAGATTAACTGTTCTTTCTTGTCAATCTTTTGCAGCCGAATCTAGTTTGCTTTGTCTCTATGATCTGCTTAATGCTGCACCCGACCTATTTGCGCCGAAGCAGCTGCATTTGCTCGAGCCTTTGAGCAACTCCCTCAAGGATGTGGCGGAAACAATGCGAATTAATGTCGCCCAGGTTTATGGCCTTCTCTGGGCCTATGGACTTGCAGCTGATAAATTTGATCAAGAGGTTGGCGATTGTCTGACCAGCTTGACTCAAAAAACTCTGGAGCACAAGCATGGCTGGCTGCTGGTCGTGGGACACACTTTCAATCGTAAAATCGAACAGCTGAAGCAGCAGAACTCCAGCAAGGACTACGCCAACTGGCCACCGTTTATAAATGCTGTGAAGATTATAGGTAAGCGAATGTCTTGAATCCATTTATGTTTATTATAGAACTATTTATTCTGACCAATTGAATGATTGACTGACAGTTGATTAACGCACAGCGTAAACCTTAAACCTTATTTAAACACTGCTTTCCATCCTTAGCTAAAATGCTCAATGAAGCGCAGTGGCTACTCGTCTCTGCAGCGGTCAAATGCACCTCGATGATTGGAAAGACAGTGGAGATACCCAATGTGCAGGTGGACATTGTTGCGGAGGGTAGCAACAATGACGATGATGACGACGAAGAGATGGCCGAATTGGCAAGCATTGAGAATTCAACAAAATTTATAATTTTCAGCGTGATCTTCAAGCTGCTGCGCAGCACCTCTGTGCGTCAAAAGATACGCGAGGAGGCTGCCAAATGCTTGGGCTATTTGGCCATAGGCGATGGGGAGCACTTTACCAAATGCAATCTGGACAAGTTCTTAGCGTTGGCCAAGGTGCAAAAGGATGCGGCATTGAACATAGCCATCTCGGAAGCCATTGTCAACACCTTGTGTGGCTATGATGTGAACAAGGGTCCGCCGGCAGAAACGTTCCAAAATCAGCATTGCAGCGACGCAGATTTTGAACAGTTTCTGATAGCCTTGATACGCCTGGTGAGCGAGCCCAATCCGCATTCGCGTCAGGCCATCTCCGTATGGCTGCTGGCGGTGGTCAAACACTGCAGCAATCGACCCGCTGTGCTCAACAAGAAGCAGCTGCTGCAGTTTGCCTTTACCGAACTGCTCTCTGATGATAGTGGTGTGTTGTACAGATTCAAAGTCCTAACAGCATTTGCTAAACATATTTAATCTTCCACAGAATTCGTGCAGGATGTGTCGTCCCGCGGTTTGGGTCTGGTCTACGGACTTTCCGACTCCAGTAGCCAAACGGATTTGGCCAATTCGCTGCTGGATCAGCTTATAGGCGGCAAACGTCAGGTTAATCAGGTCGCTGCCGACACTGAGCTCTTTGCCGAGGGCATGCTGGGCAAGACGCCCACAGGCGGTAACATAACCACCTACAAGGAGCTCTGTTCTCTCGCATCGGATCTCAATCAGCCGGACATGATCTATCAGTTTATGCAACTGGCCAATCATAATGCCACCTGGACTAGCAAACTGGGCGCTGCCTTTGGCCTGAAGACGCTCTCCGCGGAGTCGCGTCAGAAAATGCAACCATATCTGGGAAAGATAATACCGCGTCTATATCGCTATAAATACGATCCGACGCCCAAAATACAAAACTCCATGATATCTATATGGGACACCATTGTCAGCGATTCTAAGGAGATAACGGAGCAATATTATTGGGAAATCCTGCGCGAGCTGCTGGACAATCTCACCTGCACGGAGTGGCGAGTGCGCATTGCATGTTGCCTAGCTGTGCGAGATCTTCTCAAGAGGTCCAATGGTCTTCGTTTGCGGTCCGAGGAGCAGCTGCCGTCGTCTTCTGCTGCTGCCTCGACCAGCAGCTGTGTCAATCCGCGTCGTGTGACGCCCGACAGCATGGACGTGGATGAGCTGCCCGAGCCGGAGCTTAGGGAACTCTGGTATCAGCTGTTCCGCGTCATGGACGACATACACGAGGGCACGCGCATGACTGCACATGGCACAGCCGCATTTCTGGGCAAACTGTGCGTTCTGGCCGCCTCATCGGAGCACGGCAAATCCGGCACAGCAGTGGCTGCCTCCATTCTGCCATTTTTGCTGGAAACGGGCGTGGGCCACAAGGTCGCCGACATACGAAAGGTCAGCATTAAGACCATATCGGATATGATTGATTCATCGGGCGCTTTGATTGCACCGCATCTTGCCACGCTCATACCTTGTCTGCTTCGCGCCACTGGCGAACTGGAGAATACCAAGCTATCGTATGTGTCCACGCGTCTGGGCGCTGATAATGAGGCCCAGGAAGCTGTGGACAGTCTCCGCGCTGAGGCAGCCAAATCGCATCACACCATGGACGCGATCAACAAATGCGTACATTTCATTGACTATCCGGTGCTGGAATGCATGACACCAGAGCTGCTGGAGCTAATGAAAACCAGCGTCAATCTAGGCACCAAAATTGGTTGCGCACATTTTGTGTGTCTGGTAAGTGAGCTGATCCCCTATCCTCCACTTGCCTCGGTCGATTGTAATTCACCTTTTCTCCTTACAGGTCAGCATTCGTCTGGGCAAGGAGATGACGCCCCTGGTGGGAAAATATTTGGGTGCCTGTTTTGTCGGCATCAAAGATCGCAACGTCACCGTGCGCAAATACAATGCCAGCGCCATTGGACATCTCATGGGACTGGCCAAGGTGAGAAAATACTTTCCCTAATCCCATTTCAAACATAACCAAATGCCTTGCCATCCCACTTCACAGGAACAATCTATTAAGAATCTTTTTACCAAATTGGACGAGCTGTATATGGAGCAGCCCAACAATCGCTCTATAGCTTTGACCATACAATCGATTAATAAGCGACACCACGAGCTGCTCAAGGACTACATGGACTGTATGTTGCCGTTGATCTTCTTTGCCATGCACGAGGAGCAGAACGAGGAGAACAAGACAAACATTGAGCAATGGAAGGATCTGTGGAATGACATAAGTCCCGGCGATGCGGGCATCCGACTCAATTTGCATGTCATCATACCCAAGCTGGAATCATCGCTGACCGATGCCAGCTGGTCGCGCAAGGCTCAGGCGGCCAACGCCATCCAGAACATTGCGAAGCGCTTGAGTGGCAGCCTGGAGATGCCGGATCGTGTGCGACTAATCAAGCTACTGCTCAGTGGCCTGCAGGGACGCACGTTTGAGGGCAAGGAGCGTCTATTGCAGGCTTTGGCTGCGCTCTGCAAAAATCTCGATCGTCAGCACGAGGTCTGTGCCAATATTATCGAAGCGGCAATGCGCGAGGCACGCAAACAGGAGCCCGTCTATCGCACCATGGCACTGGCTGCACTAGGCGAAATACTGGATGTGCTGGAGGCGGATCGCTTTGAGGAGGTATACAACATGATCTGGTATTTGCTGGAGAAGAAGGAGCTGCGCACGGGCGACTCCGATGATGAGGATGAGCCCGGCTGCAGCAATGCCAACAAGGATTTAAGCGCTGATGAGCGCAACAAACGGGCCCAAACGCTCAACAAGCTAAAGGAGGTGGTTTGGGAGACACTGGGAAAATCGTGGCCCAAGCATGCCATTGAAACCCAGCACAGATATCAGCTCTTCTTTGCCGAGAACTGCACCAGCATTTTGAGCGAGAGTACTCGTCCCGTGCAGGTCAGCCTCCTGGCTGCGCTAACCAAGTATGTCGAGCGTTTATATATTTTCGATGAGGCGGCCAAACTGCCAGAAATGGCGCTCGAGCGCAACAACCTGGAGAAGAAGCCCAAGACAGAGGCGTCGCCGTTGCAGACACGTGAGGCAATTGTGCAGAAGATCTGCAATGATGTCCTAGCCGCAGTCACACTCGCCGCTGGCGTGCCTCATACGGGCCTGAAGAAGGAGGCACTCAACATAGTCCTCATGCTGATCAAACGCCTCAGCCTGACCAGAGATCAGGCCACGTTGGCGCTGCTTAAGCAAAATTTCGAAACGAACCTACCCAAATTTCAGCGCGACTCAGCTCCCGAGGTCCGTTGTCGCATCAAGGACATTGAGGAGAAGCTGGCCAAACTGGACCATCCCAACTGAACGCCAGAACACAAATAATATCGCCCAAAATTAAATACACAAAATCCCAATGGAAGTACGCTAGATTAAGGATCAATACTTAATATTTGATTAAGCAGGGCGCAAGGGATAGTTTGGGGAAGCATCAAATTGAATTATTTATGTAATGAAAAAAAATAATAATTTATATTTTGAAATAATAATTGACATAAACGAATCCTTTTCTTTTTAATTTTCTCAGAATTATTTAGATATCATAGTAAAATCAAAACTATCGCGGTCTTTAAAGTTTCACCGATTCGGGCAAAGCTCAAAACAAATTGGGGATTCCCCCTTTTCAGCCTTATATCGAAGCTATCGCAAATATATTATTCTAGTAGTTTATTTTAGTATTTCAAGAACGTATCTTCTGATAAAAGGATCAAAACTTCGCTGTTCTCCACTTAATATCAGAAGTTTGAGGTCTTTCTTTTAGGAAGAATATAATCGTGTAAATATGATTTTGTACCTGTGCAAATCTTAAGATTTTTGAGCAAAAACATCAGCGATTCTCTCAATCTTAGATCAATTAAAATTCTTTGGCTCATTAGGCAGCAAAACTTTGGCCACATGTAACAATACGAAACGGCCTTTGGAGTTTGTAGCTTACGGATTATGAAAATAAAAGTAATTCGATTTTATATAGATGTGTATAGAAATATTAATAGCTCGGCCTTGCGTGTCTATCAGCCTGTGCATTCAATTTTTGCTTAACTCCAAACTATTCTCAAACGTAATAAATAATTGGACAGTACTTACATAAAGTTTAATGATCGAATATCACAGCCGCTAAGTAATTGATATATATTAGTTCTATCTACAGTGGGTCAACGCAGAAACGTAAATATAATTCATCCAGAGACTCTAGCATAAAAGTCTTGGGATTGAAACGTATTTCGGGCACCGTTCGCTCACAGAACTCCACACGATGGGATCTCAAAATGTGAGCCACGCCCAGCTTTAGCTGCAGCAAGCCGAGCCGACTGCCTATGCAACCATGTGGACCAGCTCCAAAGGGTATATAAGACATGGGTATTATGTTTTTTATATGCGCCGGCGCAAAGCGTTCGGGATCGAAATGTAAGGGCTTGGGCCAGTACTAGAAGAGTAAGAATTAGAGTGTGCGAGTTTCCTTAGGATTCAGGTTGCAGCTCACCTTTGCATCACGCTGTATGCCCAATATGGATACATAAGCCGGCATGCCGGAGGGTATAACAAAGTCGATGTGCGGTTGCAGCGCGAAACCTTCAGCTCGTGTGCACTCGCGGTTAATGAAGGCGGCAGCGGGATAGAGACGGAGTGCCTCCAGACAAACCATTTTTAGATACGGCAAGGTAGTCGCCGCCTCATAGCTAAGCTGCGCATCGCCACCAAAAGCTGTGGCCAGCTCCTGCCTCAAACGCTGCTGCAGCGCCGGCTGCTTGGCCAGCTCGTAGAGCGTAAAGCCCAGCAAGGCGGAGGAAGTCTCGAAGCCTGCAAGCAAAATGATGCCCGCCTGGGCTGCTATAAAGTCCGCTTCCTGTGCGTAGTGTGTGTGTGGACGAGCATGCTGGAGCTGCTGGAGCTGTCTAATCAGGTCAACCTGAGTGTCGGTGGCTTGGCGCCGCACCAGCTGCCTCATGAATCGGGCATAGTCCATGGAGAAGACCTTGGCGCGCAGCAGCCAGGTCCATTGTGGCAAAAAGAAGATGCACATGAAGTGCAGCACCTTTTTAACGTCGGGCCTGAACAGTTGCTTGGTCTGTTGGCGCAATGGGGATTTACCCTCACGCAATCCACCCACATCCCAGCTGTAGAACAATTTGCCCGTCACATCTGTCGTATAGAGCTGACACATCTCACTCAAGGGCAGCACGCGCTCCGCTTGTCCACCCATACGCTTCACCAGGTGCTGCTCAAGGTCCATCAGCACCTGCTGCATCAATGGATACATGCGCTGCTTCATGCGCCCGCTGGTGAACAGCTGCGACATGCACTGACGACTCTCCCGCCACTGCGGATACTTGGCCAGCGGCAGGGTCAGTGCGCCCATGGGATCATGTCGAGCATCGGCAGCTTCATAGCGATTTAGAAAGCTATTGAATTCCTTGATCAGCACAAGGCGTATGAGCTCCGGATCGCGTATCATAAGCGCGGGTGTTTGGAACACAAAGAAACCCGCTAGCTTTGCCTCGTGGATGTGCTCATCCGCGTAGATGTTCTTGAAGAGATCTCCAAAGGAAATGCGCAGGAACAGCAACTGCTTCAGATGGCCCAACGGCGTGCAGGTGGAAACGGGCAAATGCGGCAGCTGGTGTCGCCGGAAGTAGCTGTAACGTTCCAGCAAATGGAGGTAGCTGAAGAGAAGCGCCAGGAGAAATAGAGCCAAGCAGAAGGGTAGCATGGCGGCTGTAAGGAAACGGGAATCGATTGAGACTTGAGTGAGAAATTATTTGGTATATAATTATTCAGATGAATTGATAATAAAACCGTATGATATATTTATGGCTAGGGCTGAATGGAAGCGATTCGGCTCAGCCCAAGATTCCCGTCCAATTCATAGTTTATACAATTATAGTTATTGTGTAATAATAGCGAAGCCCACATTAATAGTTATCATTTCATCTCTCGTACAAGTAAAGACGTGAACATGTACAGAAATAAAGTATTTGAAGCTCGATTTGCAGCTGATCTACAACCAAATATGCAAATATGTTAGCACTGTGCAACAAAGGAACAGCAACCAGACCCTGAGCACAATGAAAAACACATTCATTCAGAAAACGGGCGACCTTGTGATGCAACCTGATGAACCCTGGTTGCTATCTTCCATTCTCGAGCAGCCCAAACCCTCAATGGAGACTCACGAGCAGCAGCTGGAAACAGTAGCTGAACGCAGCTTGGACAATAAGGATGACACTTGGAGCATTGTTGCTGGTCTTGGTCTTTCTCCTGGTGAGTGGCTATTATTGTCTGCGCCAGCACTATGCCTATTTTACACGTCGTGGCGTGCCCGAGCTGCGACCCCGCCTGCTGCTGGGCAATTTGGGTGGTCTGTTGAGCATGCGAAGCAGTCCAGCCGATTTTATAGGAGAGCTCTACAATCACCCGGATGCACAGGACAAGCCCTTTGTGGGCATACATGTGTTCCACAAGCCGGCGCTGCTGTTGCGCGATCCGGCATTGATTAAACGCATTATGGTCAAGGATTTTCCGAAGTTTGCCAATCGCTACTCCAACTCGGACTACAAAGGTGATCCGCTCGGCTCGCAGAATGTATTTTTCCTCAAGAACCCAGCTTGGAAGGAGGTGCGTCTGAAGCTGTCGCCATTCTTCACCAGCAATCGTCTCAAGCACATGTTCCCACTCATCGATGAGGTGGGTTGCAATCTGGATGCTTATTTGCGCCAGCAGCCGCTCCACAATGAGCGCATGCGCTGCTTCGACCTGGAGGCCAAGGAGCTGTGTGCACTCTTCACCACAGACGTGATTGCCACAGTGGCCTATGGCGTGCAGGCGAACAGCTTCAATCATCCCAATAGTGAATTCCGTCGTCATGGACGTGCCGTCTTCCAGTTTAGTCTGAAGCGTGCGGCGGAGTTTACCTTGGTGTTCTTTCTGCCGCAATTGGTACCGTATCTGGGCTTCAAGGTGGTGCCCGCCGAGTCGACCGAGTTTCTGCGCAAGACCATCAACTATGTCATAGCAGAGCGCGAGAAATCCAAACAGCCGCGCAATGATCTGATCGATCTACTCATTGACTTCAAGCGGAGCACACAGCAGGCCAAGTCGGAGGGTAATCAGTTTGTCTTTGAAGGTGACATCTTGGTGGCCCAGGCGGTGATCTTCTTCACCGCCGGCTTCGAGTCCTCTTCATCCACCATGGCCTTTGCCATGTACGAGCTGGCCAGGCATCCGGAGGTGCAGCAGCGTCTGCGCGACGAAATCAAGAATGCCCTGACTGCCAGCGGCGGACGTGTGACCCAGCAGTTGATCGAATCCTTGGAGTACATGCAAATGATATTGCAGGAGGTGCTGCGCATGTATCCGCCATTGCCTTTTCTGGATCGCGAATGCACCAGTGAGGATGGCTACGCCTTGGCGCCCTTTCACAAGTTCTGTGTGCCCAAAGGCATGCCCATCTATATTCCGGCTTATGCACTGCATATGGACCCGCAGGTGAGCTACCATTAGGAATTCCCTCTTCTAGAGCCAGGAATCCGTAGAGAAAGTTCTAGGAGTTCTTTTTAATAGCATAAAGAACCCTTCTTACTTACATTTCCTCATAATTCAAAGGGAAATTTTTCAACTAAAATTTCTTGGAAGATATTATTCTTCATTCTCTAAACCTCTCAAAAAAAAACCTTTTTACTATAAGGTATAGTTAAGATGTCTGGCATAGGCCAACCTTCACAAATCCTCACTCTCCTAGTGTGATGCAGTAAAAGAAATATTTGAGTATCTTTTCCTATAGAACTTTTCCTTATAAACTTTTACATCTTTTACAAGTACTTCTGGAATTCCTTCTGCTACCCCGCTATCAACCCTTCAAAAACGCCTCTTTATCCCGGGCTTGCCTGAGGCGGAAGATTCAGGAGCGGGAGTAGACAAACAATTGTGAGAAATATTTTGCATTCAAAAGTATTAAGAAACTCCTTTCAAACTGTAGTCAATTCATTTTCTAGTCTTATGGCTAATCCTGCTATTAATCCTTGCTACGTATTGTACTCCGTTTCGAAATGTTTGGAAAAATCTAAAAAAAAACCTCTCTTGAACTTTAGAAAAACTTTCTATTGTATCTACTGTACTTAACGCTTTTCCCTTCTCTTGCAGTACTATCCCCAACCCAAGCAATTCCAGCCGGAGCGCTTCTCGTCCAGCAATCGCAAGCTGCACACCCCGTACACCTACATGCCCTTCGGCTTGGGCCCGCATGGGTGCATTGGTGAGCGTTATAGCTTCCTTCAAGCCAAGGTGGGCTTGCTCTATCTGCTGCGCAATCATCTGGTAACCACCTCTGAGCGCACACTGCGACGCATGAAACTGGATCCCAAGGCGATTATCTTACAGGCCGAAGGCGGCATTAATCTGAGGCTCGTGCGCGATCCCCTCGGCGTTTGAGGAGCACTTACTTAGGCTTGGAAGTTTGTCGGGAGTTCGGATAGCGCAGCGGCAATTCAGCTGTCAGCGACTGACTTCAAACTAAGTCGAAATTTCGCGTGTGTTGTCATTATAAATTGTTCAAGAAAAAATTACGAATGCATTTTGATTGACTACCATTTGCGTGTCAAGTCGAAAGTTGCGACATGTGGAAGAAATAGTCAAAGTTCTGTCTAGAATTTCCCCGTTTACTGAAATTATCAAATAACTTGATTTTGATGCACAAAAAATCATTAGACCCCAACTTAGTCTAGCCAAGATCTAATAAAGATTTTTTTTTACAGTCACAATTGGGGTAAACAATTCTTTATGTTTTGGCAGAATTTTGAATAGATTTGTGTACTTTTTCTACTGATCAAAGATTTGAAAATAGAAGAGTGTTTAACTAAAAAAATCTTCCTTAAAATCTGCTTAAAGCCACATATTTAATATGTATCTAATAAACAAATCCTATCATATTTTTCTCACTTGTGATTACAAAAAAAACTATTTTTAAATAAATACTTGCTAAAATAATATAGAAGATATATTATAATATCAAACCAAAAGCAACATAAAAGTCGAATGGAAAAACGGTCGAAAGGCCATTTTGAATATGAAGCTTGTGACTCTAAAACTGTAAATCGTAGCCCCATTTAAACAATGATTTTCAGAGTAAAAAAATATATTACCTTTTGATTAGCTGGGCTGGGTGTCTCAAATACTTTTGGCTTAATTTTAAGAGCAGATTTTAGTGTGGCAAATGTTTATGCTCTATCTGATTTGGGTATATGGAAAATCAGACGGACAGCTGAATGAATGTAGCGAAAATTATAAAAAAATAAAGAAATCAATTTTAAATTTTCCTTTCTCGGTCTTTTCATAAACTATATTGTTATTATAATTTACAATAAGTTTATTTCTAGGATTATTGCAAACTCTTTCTCAAACCAACTTTCATTCTCCCAATTTGTTATTCTCACTCCCTCTCTCTCTCTCTCTCTTTCTGTCCCTCTTTTAAACTCTCTCTTCTCTATCATGAGTTATAATTTTTATATATTTATTCTCTCACCCTCTTTATAAACCATATTATCATTATAATTTTCCATAAGTTTATTTCTAGAACTTTTGTAAACTCTTCTCTTATCAAGCTGTCTCTCTCTCTCTCTCACTTTCTGTCTCTCTCCTAATCTCTCTCTCTCTCTCTCTCTCTCTCTCTCATCATTTATAAATTGATTCTCTCTTATAAGCCGCATTTTTATTATAACTTTTATAATGTTTATTTACTTTCGTAAACTCTCTTCTTATTCTGTTCTCTTTCTCCTTCTTCGTCATTCTCTCTCTTTATCTTTCTCTCTCTAAAGATAAGTCTGGAAATAATCAAAAAGTATCTCATACAATTTATAAACGTCAAGTTCCCATTTTTATAACAGGGCACGGGACACTGTACATGTAAGTATGTATGTATATCAATCAAGTCAACAATTTTTGAGCCTGGAATCTAATTTGGCGCGTGATTCCAACCCAAATCGATATTTAAATGGTAATTGAAACAGATTTTATGGCATATTAGCTATTATAGAATTTAAGTTGATTAGAAATCAAATCGAGAGCTGGCACGCAATTTGCTAATCTTTGAAGATCAAGACGCAAGCAGCTCAGGCTAGAATCGATTAGATTAGGTAATAATTTAATCAGCGTATTTACTACAATCGAATCGCTTTCTAAATTAAGTAGTATTATCAACAAACATAATAACAATTCAAGACACTTTGCATGTAATCAATGTTTTAAAACTATTTAAAAACAAAATACAACAAGACCTAGAGATAAGATATTCTTTATAAGCTAAGACCTCTTTATTTGCTAAGGCATATTTATTTTAAGATAATAATCTCTTTTTTTTTATCAAATAGAGATATAACAAAGTAAATTATAATGAAATTTTTTCAATCACGAACAACCTGAATATACATATATGAAAATCTAAAAGCTAGAATCAGACAGCCTTCTCGTCATAAAGTCTATCGTTAACAATCTCAAGGAACATGCCCGTTTCCAGCTGCAGAACGATGGTCTTGGCATCAAATCTAATATCCTTGGGAGTCTGCGGGCAACAGCGTACGTAATGATTCTTCAAGATGTGCACCAAACCCAGTTTGGCCTGGAGCAGGCCAATGCGACTTCCAATGCAGTTGTGCGGGCCCAGACCAAAGGGTTGATAGGCCATGGGCTCAATAGATTTTCGATTCTCCGGTGAGAAGCGTTCGGGATCAAAGTGATTCGGATTTGGCCAGTACTGTAAGAGATTATACCACAAATTATTCTATGCATCTGAGCAGGGCCCTAGTTCCACAAACCTACCTTGGGATCACGCTGTAGTCCATACACAGGTATAAAAATAGGCGTGCCGTTCTCTATCTTATAATCATAGAAGGGTTTCAGCGACAGATCCGGCTGGCCTTTAATGCTCTGATATTCGCGATCCAGGAAAGGCAGCACTGGATACAGACGCAACACCTCATCGACCACCATGGCTAGGTATCCCAGTGAATTGATTTTCTCATAGCTCAACTTGCCTCCCTCCTCCACCAAAGCCTCATTGATTTCCTGGCGCAGACGTTCCTGCAGTTGCGGCTGCTTGGCCAGCTCCAGCAGACCAAACGCCATTGTAGATGAGCTGGTTTCATAGCCAGCCGTAAAGAAAACACCCGCCTGTGCCACCAAAAAGTCATTGTTGTTGGCAAGATGCGGCTTGCTGGGGTCCAGGGCGGCCTCCTTGCGTAAACCAACTAGGACATCAATTAGATCGTTGCGCACAGTGGCCGTGCGCTCCCGCTCCGACATCACATGGTTGATGGTGTTGCGTAGAAAATTGGAATATTTCTCCGTGTAGAATTTAACCCGAAACAGCGACACCAACTTGGGCAAAAAGAAGGCTACAAAGTAATCCTTGCTGCGCAACAGAGTTGCTTCAAGGACCGTGCGTCCCTGGATGCGAAACTCAGCCTCGGGATTTTCCAAGCTGTTTGCGCGCACTCCGAATGCAATGGTAGCAATTGAATCCGTGGTGAATCTGGCGCATATGTCCTTGACTTCGGTAATGTATTCGGTACCCTGTGCTGGACGATGCCTGGCCAAATGTGACTCCAGATCATCAGCTATCTATAAATTGTTAAACTTAGAATTGGTTGGGATATGCTTAAACCAAGGCTGTAAGACGGTTCCGATCTAAGCCATTTAAGGCCTAGAGCTCCAGCTTCCAGCCTTGATTAAAACTCAGCGGTACCCACCTCCACCATTAGTGGATACATTTGCTTGACCTTTCCGCTTGTAAAAACGGGCGTCAGCTTACTGCGTATCTGCTTCCAATGTGGGTTGCGCACGAAGAATAGATTATTGTAGCCCAGCGGATCGCCATGTGGATCGCAGCGTGCATAGCGATTGGAGAAACGATTGAAGTCCTTGATTAGCACGGATTTAATAAGTTCCGGCTCGCGTATGACCAGGGCTGGCTTGTTTATCACATATATGCCCACAACGGCCTCATCCTGCATCCTTGGGTCACTGTACACTTTCGAGATGTACATGCCAAAGGAGCTCTCCTGCGTGAACACGGACGCAGTATTCCCAATAATGGGCGAGGGCGGCATGAAGGGCAAGCCCTTGCGCTGCCAATAACTGTGATTGCGCTGGAACCACAGGTAAATGGCGCTCAGCACGCCCACAATGAGAAAAAGCGCTTCCATCAAAGCCATTTTAGGGTCTGTAAAAGTTACGGCGTGAATTTGGATTCATTTTTGGACAATCAAACCAAACACTTTTCCCCCTTATCAGACGGACATGTGCCTTACAGTCACAGATCTTGCATAAGCTCATATATTATTAAAACATATTATTTTTCACATTGATAAGCAAAGCTTGGTTGGGAGCCGAGAACCTTGGGGTTCATCAATAAGAACTATAGGCCTACATGTTGATTACATGTTCTGATTATATTTAGTCTAGCGATTAAATCTCAGAAAATTGATTTAAATTTGTTCAAAGGCAGCATGCATTTTTTTAAAAAGTGTAAAGACATTTTGAAAATTTAAAATAAAATATGCAGTAAAAGAGTCCTTAAATTTTCATATGAGACTAAATTCATATAAATTTAATTTTTTCTGAACTAACGTTTTTTTTATGGAAAATCAATCTTACAGAAATTTGGATTTTTCAAATAAAAATAATATCTAGAAACGAATTTGTTATAATTGGCGACCACTGTACTTCCTAATTATTGCTTTAAAATAATAATATGGCTTTAAAGTAGAAAAGAAGATCCTTTCAATAGGCAAATATCCATCCGTGATGAATCCTCAATAGTTTATTTCTTTTTATTTCCATGTGGTAAAAATTTTCCTCCCCCCTTTTTAATTTATTATGGATCCGATTGAGTCTTTAATTGCACTTCTCTTATTTCAGCACACTTCACTCTTATAGTTTGCACAAACCGACCTATTATATATATATAGTTATATAGTTTTTATAATTCGAATATTTCCTTGCGTGATCATAAGTACCGACAATTAGCGCGTCCAGAATAACACTTGCAAAAAGTTTGCTGAGTGCGCGTTTTTATAGGCAAATCTTGTTTAAAAGATTACGAAACCACAATCAGTATCAAGTTCAAGTGCTGTACTTACAAGTTATTAGATTAGCAGAGCCGTGTAATTAACTCTTTTCCTACACACACAAATCACAATCTCTTTCTTCACTTTCGACTGCAGCTATGTTTAATGTGGAAAGTTAAATGAATTAAAGAATGATATTATAGAACATATAGTTCAATCAGCTCGAGCATGTGTATACATGCATACATATGTACTATATATATATATATATTTTGGGTTCCGAAATCCTTTTCTTATTGCACTATTTTCAGGCATTAAACATATAACAAGATCTGTGGATTACATATTTCATATATTATATATTATATTTATATATAGAGCTCATGGCATGTGCTTTCTTCTGCCAGTTACATGAATTGACATAAAAAAGTATACCCTTTCAGTGAGTTCAGGGTATTAAGAAGAACAAGTTAGAGGCTCCAGTTGGGAGCCCCCGACTAAGAGATAAACTGAACCCTTTTCTACCAACGCCAAATGCAGGTCGCGCTGCGTGCTCCTTTACTTTAGCAGTAGTAAAAGTTATATACAAAAAAAAAATTCCTTAAATAAGACTCGAACCCGTAACAGACTATACTACTTGCCACCGCCTCTACACAACAGCCATACCACCATTGGCCCTTAGCGGGAAAAAACTAATTAAGATAGCAACACTTGCACACGGCACAGAATACAATACAATCGCAATTGCAATGCTAAGCAATTCAATTAAGACGCCCGTAAATGTGTGTGTGTACAGACAGACTGACATGGCTAGATCGACTCGGCTTTTGATGCTGATCAAGAATATATACACTTTATGAGGTCGGAGATGCTTCCTTCTGCCTGTTACATAAATTTGCACAAATACATTATACCCTTTCTACATTTTTAATGGGTTTAGGGTATAAAAATCACTGACCTAAACGTTTCCCTAATAAGCGATTTCTGAACATAATAACGAACAAAAACACTTATAATCTACACATTTTACAAGTTGTTTTTATAAAAGTAAAAAGAAAATAAAACGAAACCCAGATAAGGATAAGTTGTTCTTTATACGATAAGACAACATTTAATTGTAGATAATAAAAGTTATTTTTATTATCACCAAATTTATTCCGTTTATTACAAAGTTAATAATAATTGAAGTTCTTAAACTACGTAGTACGTAAATTTATTTCAAACTCGTAAAGCTGAAATCAAACAGCCTTTTCATCATAAAGTCTATCGTTCACAATCTCTAGTAACATGTCCTTATTCAGCTGCAGCACAAAGGTCTTGGCATCAAATCTAATATCCTTGGGAGTCTGTGGGCAACAGCGCACATAATGATTCTTCAGGAAGTGCACCAAACCCAGTTTGGCCTGGAGCAGGCCAATGCGACTTCCAATGCAGTTGTGCGGGCCCAGACCAAAGGGTTGATAGGCCATGGGCTCAATTGATTTTCGATTTTCCGGTGAGAAGCGTTCGGGATCAAAGTGATTCGGATTTGGCCAGTACTGTAAGAGAATAGATCTAATAGATAAATTTGTCCAGACGCAGGGCCCAAGTTCCACAAACCCACCTTGGGATCACGCTGTAGTCCATAAACAGGTATAAAAATAGGCGTGCCGTTCTCTATCTTATAATCATAGAAGGGTTTCAGCGACAGATCCGGCTGGCCTTTAATGCTCTGATATTCGCGATCCAGGAAAGGCAGCACTGGATACAGACGCAACACCTCGTCGACCACCATGGCTAGGTATCCCAGTGAATTGATTTTCTCATAGCTCAACTTGCCTCCCTCCTCCACCAAAGCCTCATTGATTTCCTGGCGCAGACGTTCCTGCAGTTGCGGCTGTTTGGCCAGCTCCAGCAGACCAAACGCCATTGTGGACGAACTGGTCTCGAACCCAGCCGTGAAGAAAACACCTGCTTGAGCAACCAAAAAGTCATTGTTGTTGGCAAGATGCGGCTTGCTGGGGTCCAGGGCGGCCTCCTTGCGTAAACCAACTAGGACATCAATTAGATCGTTGCGCACTGTGGCCGTGCGCTCCCGCTCCGACATCACATGGTTGATGGTGTTGCGAATAAAATTGGAATATTCCTCCGTAAAGAACTTAATGCGAAGCAACGATACCAACTTTGGCATAAAAAAGGCTACAAAGTAATCTTTGCTGCGCGACAGACTGGCCTCGAGGACCTTACGTCCCTGGGAGCGAAACTCAGCCTCGGGATTTGCCAAGCTATTTGCTCGCACTCCGAATGCAATGGTAGCAATTGAATCCGTGGTGAATCTTGCGCATATGTCCTTGACTTCAGTAATGTATTCGGTACCCTGTGCTGGACGATGCCTGGCCAAATGTGACTCCAGATCCTCAGCTATCTATAAATTGTTAAAATAAGATTTGTTTTTACGTATCTTAAACCAAGACTGCGAGACTTGGAAGTCCAAATATTCTCTTCGCCAAACTTAACCAAACCCTAAGGTCGTGACTACCCACCTCCAGCATTAGTGGATACATTTGCTTCACCTTGCCGCTGGTAAAGACGGGCGTCAACTTGGTGCGTATCACCTTCCACTGCGGATTGCGCACAAAGAACAAGTTATTGGAGCCCAGAGCGTCGCCATGTGGATCACAGCGTCCATAGCGATTGGAGAAACGATTGAAATCCTTGATTAGCACGGATTTAATTAGTTCCGGCTCGCGTATGACCAGAGCTGGCTTGTTAACCACATAGATGCCCACAACGGCCTCATCCTGCATCCTTGGGTCACTGTACACTTTCGAGATGTACATGCCAAAGGAGCTCTCCTGCGTGAACACGGACGCAGTATTCCCAATAATGAGCGAGGGCGGCATGAAGGGCAAGCCCTTGCGCTGCCAATAACTGTGATTGCGCTGGAACCACAGGTAAATGGCGCTCAGCACGCCCACAATGAGAAAAAGCGCTTCCGTCAAAGCCATTTTGGGGTCTGTAAAAGTTACGGCGTGAATTTGGTTTCATTTTTCGGCAGGCTAAGCAAAAAATGCACTCATGAAGTATTACATTTGTGTATTTGTTGTTCTTTTCACTCTTATCTAGACCGACACGTTACTTATAATTGAGCATAAATCATTTTTTATTATTATGTTATTCATGTTTAGGGGGTCAACAAGTTTGGGGCTTATAAAGGTGAACTTTTTGCTAAATTGTTTATTGCATATTGTTCTGAAAGTGTTTGTACGCTTTGCAAAAAAAAAAAACAGTTTAGAAAATTGTAAAGTTTACACTTCAACAGAGTTGTTTTTTATAAATATTTTAAAATATAGTTTTTGATTAAATTAATATTTTGCGAAACTTTTATGAACATTTTGCGAATATAGGTTTAAAAAGGTCCTTTAAAAATGCACTCATAAATCTGCTTATTCTCTTTTTATTTTCCAAATCTATTATCCACATTCGTAGCTCTTGTATATCCTTTTATAAAGCGTGAAATTACATTTTTATTTAAGCACACTTTTCACAATTTTAATTTGCACATAACTGACCTAGTTGGTTTGTGTTTTTATTTAAAAATGTTCGACGTGCGACAATTGCCGCGTCTAGAATAACACTTGCTAAAATTGAGTTTAAGTGCGCATTTTATAGAAAATCTTTGTCAAAGATTAGAAATAGATTGCAAGCAATCACAAGTATTAGTGCTCCAGTTGAGAGTGCACAACTAGCAGTTACCCTGTAATTAGTTCTATCTATGCGAACGCTCGACACATGATGGGCTACTAGGACCCTAACTTAACGAGAAAAATCACTTTTTGAATAGTTAGTTATTTTCAGGACAGATCATTCATGATCATGAAAATGTGAAAGTATAGTTCAAATTTGCCTTCTTCTGTACTTCATACACAACTTTCATTTTACCCCTCTATGTATTTTCAATATATACAGGGTACAACGAGTTGAAGGCTGATAATAAAAAGTTAAATACAATAGCAACAGCTGATTAATAGATTGCATAGGCAGATAGATTGATGTCAAGACTAGTAATTTTATATTTACTATGCACTTAAAGACAAATGATTGACAGTTTTACTATAAAAGTAGGAAAATGGAAAACATTTATGAGAATCTAAGTTGAGGTAAAGAGTAATATGACGTATAATTGCACGCTTTTCCAATTTATTTAAATACTATTAAATAAATCTCAAATTCGTAGCACTATAGCGTGTTGCGCTTCAGCATTTAAGGCTTAAAGGCAACTATTGCATAGTGTCTTGGTGATATAACCGCATCGAATAGATCAATCAAAAAACTGTACTCATAGCCCAGCTCTTTGAGGTACAGCAAGCGATCTAGAAGAATCACGCTTTCCAGCACCGGCGCAAAGGACATGCGCAGCAGATAGAATAGGGACAGATAATGCCGATCATTATCGTGCTGCTGCAGCAATGCCTCTAGCTCTGCTTCTCCTACAGCTGCCAGCCAGGGCTCATCTAGCTTCTTCGCGCAAATTTGCACATATTCAAAGAAATTATTGAATTTGTGCACTTTGCCCACCTTTAATTGGTTCTTCAAGTGCGGTGCATGGCGACATACCAAAATCTCGAGCAGTGCGCGATAGTAGAGCGTTATGCTGGGGAGTTCCTTGGCCGATAAGGTGCGTTCAATGGACTGAGCGGCCAGCATTCGAGCATTGCGTCCCAAGCGCACACGGCGCTGCTGTAAATGACGGCTCAGGGGAAATCCAAAATCAGTCGACTCCTCCATCAATGCCTTGGTTCCATAGAATTCTTGCTGCGAATAACGTTCGCGCAATAAATGATAACAGCAGCCAACATTACACAGAACGCGACAATTGTCCTGGGCATGAAAGACCTGTAAACAGGTCGGTGCCAGATTGCCACAGGTGTGTAGGCCCGTTATGCATATTGTCATCAGCTCCTGTTCAAAATGCTCTTTTAATAAATCGCACAGGTTCAATTCTTTGGTAATGACTCTTGACGTGGTTTTGTAATTGTCCAGAACTGGCATGTTTACTGGTGTTTCCTTTGTGGTCGACTTTTTGCCGCGTCTTGGTGGTGTTATGCCCCGGCTTTCTAGTTCGGCGCGTTCCGTTAGGCCATTCCAGGCGCGCTAAATCAAATAAACAGCAAAAAAAAAAAAAAAAACGGTGTTGGTAAACAAAATTCAGAAAAATAGCTTAGCATAACACACACACTTTTAAGCACTGGACCTTTAAGTAAATGCACATATTTATCGATATATCGATATTTATTCAACAACCCTACGCCGCAGCTGCCAAATCTCCTTCTTCTTCTTGCTGTGTGCACGACGCGAAAACGTTTTGGCCGGCAAATATCTTTTCTTTTTCATTTAATAAAAGTTGGATAAAATAAACAAACAATATGTCAGCTGGCATGCCCATCAATCCCAAACCATTTCTAAATGGTCTAACCGGCAAGCCTGTGCTCGTAAAACTGAAATGGGGCCAAGAATACAAAGGTTTTCTGGTATCCGTCGATGGCTACATGAACATGCAGCTGGCCAACACCGAGGAAGTCATCGAGGGTTCCGTTACGGGCAATCTAGGCGAGGTGCTGATACGCTGCAACAATGTGCTCTACATTAAAGGCATGGAGGATGACGACGAGGAGGGTGAAATGCGTGATTAAACAAATGCGACACTAAAGTGAGCCCCAATCTCAGTACAAGACGTCATAAGCAAAAGCAACTTAGCATTAAGATCCCAAAAGTAATGAAATAAAACTTGTGTAATTATCTAATAGAAAAACATACCTGCAGCTTGAGATTGCGTGCAAGGGCATTTTCAGTATTTGACTTTCTGGCATCAATGCCAAGCACGCGATGTCGATACTGTAGCGCCAATCTCGATGAGAGATATCCTTTTCCATCGCCGGCATCCACAATGTAGCATTTGGCGCTGGACTCTGGAGTTGTGCTTTGCACGAGTTTGTTCACCAATGCCGCCATCTGCTCCACCTGGTAAAAGGAAGGACAAATAAATGTGTTCCTGATTAATATATACAAATTTGAGTCTATAGCTATGTCTGTCTTCAGTTGCTATGCAAACTCGTCTCGAGCTTTCGAGAACGAGATGCAAATATCAGATGTCCTCTCAAAAAAGCTGTCCTTTAGTGAAGGTTTCACTGTTTATCAAACTTTGCTTATGCTTACAAGGGTAATTTAACTTCGGCACTCCAAAGTAAACTGTCCCTAATTAAATTGTAGCATTTGGCACCTACCTCATGGCACTTTTTAGCGCTCATAAATGCTTTAATGCTCAGATCCGTCCCCGTTGTGGCGGGCAGCAGCTGCTCCAGTTGTTCCACACTGGTTAACAGCTGCGGGCAACTGCCCAATCGGTGCCGCGCGCATGCTTCCAAAAATAGAGCCAGTGCTGGAAACTGCGGCGAATCACGGGCAGTTTGCGAAAAAATTGTTTGTATAGCTTGGTGGACATGATCAACAGCTTGTAGCTCAGCTCTCAGCGGCTGGGGCACCATGTGCGCCCAATGATCGTCAGTTAAGTAGTTGACCATGTGGCAATTTACAAAAAGCCAGTACGGTTCTAAAAATGACAAAACCTCATCGATGCACTGCTGCAACTGTGCAACGCTCACAAAATCCATGTTGTTGGCTCTAGAAACTGTAATCCTTGCGCTCGGGCGTAATAGATTCCTGCAGAGTGACCTTCTTGGTGCCCAGCAAAGCGCACACTCGCCGATGCGTTGTGCGTATTTGCTCCACAGCGCCAATGACGTCTGCCTCTGGGTTGTTGTTCCGCGGAAACTGTTCGATGAGCTCGCGCAGCTGCTGCAAAGTGCGTAGCAACTTTTTTGTGTGTGGTAGCTGCTGTTGTGCCACCACTTGGCCGTAAATGGCGCCCAGTTCTTCGCCAAGTTGCACACCTTGAGCGTAGCCAAGTTGGTAGCCCTCCTGGTTGCCCTGAGCACGGCCGTCACTGATGCCCTCAGAATAGCCCAGACGAGCGTGTTTCTCCTCGGTAAGCACTATATCGTCGAATAAATCATTTATATCACGCGATGCACTGGACATCGTTGCAATGTGTCTTGCTTATTGCTATTATCGATACATAATTATCGATAATTTACATACATATACCTCAGTAAAATGTTCCCGCGCTTTGCAACACTCAAAAATTTAATAATTATCAATTGTTATGCTCGATCTGCCCAAAGTGGTTTTTAATAATTTTTACTAATGCTTAAAGCAAGGCACATAGCTGGAACTAATTTAATTCTAATTGATTTATTACTACTCCCAAGCGTCTTCGTCGTCCTCGGAATTGCCCTCATCGCTGGACATGGAACCTTTGCTCTTCTCTACTGGCGCCGCAATTATTTTCGACAGTTGCAGCATCATGGGATTTCCCGATTGATCCGCAGGATTTTGACTGCCCGAGATTCCCTTTCGGCGTAGCATGAGTTTATTGTGCAGATCCGCCATGAGATCACCACCTGTTGCAGCGCCGCCCGCTCTGGAACGGCTTGTGTTGTGCACAGTATGTGTGTCCACCGCATCCACATTGACAGGCGCAGCGGCCGGTGAACGTAAACGACCACCGTGGACACCACCCGCATTGCGTATAGCAGCCATGAGCTCAGAACGCGGATCGGCTGGTGGTGGTGCACGGGATTCGGGTATGTTTAAAGGTGTTTCCAACGACGGCGAAATGGGTTTGATAACTCCATCAGTTGGCAGCTTAACTGCTGGTTGAGCGGGTGGAGGTGGCGGCGGTGGTGGTGGCGGTGGTGGTGGTGGGGGCGGTGGCGGAGCTTGTAGCATATTTGGTGGCACAACCGTTGGGTTACTTTTCCGGGTCATATGCGTTTGGGCCGCTATTGCTTGCACCGTTATATCCAAGTTCACAGGTAACTCAGCCGTCGGCTCCATCAAACCAGGCAATTCAGGCAAATCAACAAACTGATGCGACGGCGCAATGGGTGTCTGCTCCTTGACAGGCTCGTATTGCAAGTCATTGGCAATGCCCGGCAGATCGGGCAAATCGAGTGGCACATCTATCGCCGGCGCTGCCAGCGCTGCTGGCGTATAACGCAAATCGCCGGCTGGGGTTGCCAGCTTTGTGGTGCCGTGAGCCAATGAGTGTGGCGCCGGCGCCAACAGCTCCGTAGCAATCGGCTTTGGCTTGTGATTGGTGCGCTTGTGGCTATGAGGCGGTAGGGCGCGTTTCCAAGCATTCAAATCTTCGGTGCCGTTGATGCCGCCGCCATACGCAAATTCGTTGCTGTTAAAACGCATCAGCGCCGGCACCGACTTCGCAGCTGGCAAGCCCCCCAGCCCGGCTATGCGATTGGTGCGCTGGCGCTCCACAACCAGTGGCGTCTCCTGCTGATCCTCGCCACGCACATGAAAGAATACCGAGTCGATGTCCGCGGCGGAGTTCTGTTCACTGGAAGAGTCAGCATTGCGATTGCGGTGCCGGCGCTGTGGCAGCTCCGTTGTTGTTGTTGTTGGCGTTTCCATTGGCTTCTGTACCAGCGGGGGAAAAGTGGCCGGTATGTTGTTTAATATGGCGCTACCGGGAAAACGTGCGGGCGCAAAGATTTTAATAGACTTTTTGGAGCCAACGAGAGCATCAATTTTTGCCTGCGCACGCATGACACGGTCATTTATATGCTGAACCTTGGCACCATTTCTTTCTAATCGAGCATCGATGCGGCCGAAAATTGAGTTTATTGTTTTGTTAAGGCAGTCGAGCGACTGTGCTGCTCTGATTATAGTTTCCTCGTGATGTAGATCCGTTGGAATTATCGATACCTGGTAGGCGCTGTGCACATAAGTTTCGCTCTCGTCCATTGTTGGCGAAGTTTGTATATGAAATTTAATTAACTATTTGGTTTGGCCAGATCTATCGCCCCTTTGTTGTCCCTATCAATCAACAGCTGGTTGTTCGGCGCGGTGCTGCCAACTTGGCAGCAGAAAGTTGATATTAAACTTGTAAATCATATGCGATATTTTTGCATGTCATATTCTCAAGTACTATCGATGTCAGCCCTATAATCGCGTCAATGTGGCTATCAAACTTACTTCGCATCACTAGTGCACACTCATCAAATTCATCGCAGTTGTTACGTGAAAAAGTTGTCAAAGGCTGATTTTGTTTAGTTTAAAAGTGTTTAATAAATATTTTTCACTTCATTAAAGTGCGTTAAACGAATTGTACAAATGTATTAATATTAAAAGGTATGTTTGCCAGCGTGTCTTAAGAGTGCTAATTGTATTTTTATAAGTAAACGTGCGCGTGTACAGTATAAACGTGGCTGCAACAACAAAAAATGTGGGAAAAAAAATCAAAATGCAAAGTTCAGCAAATAGTTCAATTGTCATAATTGTCTATTTGGCAAATTTAAACGTTTAAAGTGCATAAAATTTAGAATTGTCTAAGAACGATGATATTTGCAGCAGTGAAAAATGCGTGTTTGCATGTCTGGTGGCCGCCATTTTGAATATTTGCTGAGAAAAAAACTTCCCCTAGCCCCGTTGCCCGTGTGTTTATTGTTTGCCCATGAACAGTATGTATGTGCACGTACATATATATATATATAAATATATTTAGTTGGCTGCGTGTAGTTGTTTACATGTGTTTTGTGTTCATAGGTGCGAAGCCACATCAACAATTATTTTATGTAGGCATATATTGAGTGTGTATCATTTCTTTGCTGTATATGGTCATACAATGTTTGTGTTTGACCACATGACTAGGGTTATATATATATATGTGTGTGTGTATATGTATATGTATATGTATATCATATACGATATATAAATGAAGCATATTTGCTAAATATTATATTGTTTTATTTTTTTTTTTTTTCTGTAAATTCTTCATTTTCAGCTATCAACTGCATTTTTTTGTAAATCGTGATACGGAATATAAGAGAAGCCACAGGAATTCAAGAAGAAAGCCTGATCATGGATCATATATTCCAATCGTATCCGGAGGATGCACGCCGCATTGGCGAAGAGTATTTATCCAGTCTTACGGATTTGAATTGCAATAGCAAGCCGCTCATCAATATGCTCACCATGCTCGCCGAGGAGAATATCAACTATGCCCATGTCATTGTGCGCGTGGTGGAATATCACATCAGCCAGGTTAACAAATAAAGCATAATTACTTAAACAGCTACAACACCCACACAAATAGAGACACACACACACACACACACATACACATACACCCACCCGACATACTGAAACATGCACATGAACAAAGTGATCCGAGTCCTGCGCACGAATGCCGCCCGCCAATCGCACGGCAGTTGTGTTAACACATGATCTCCATGTCCAAAGTGTGCTAGGTGCCTTAGGAAAATCAAGATAGTTCTTTAGTTGAAAAGCCATCAATAAAGATGAGTGTTAAAAATGTAGAACACGGTTGCCACCGGGTTAGATATCTGTTACTGAATGTAAATAATACAAAAGTATTTCGTATTCAGTTCTCAATGTCTTCAGTTTAAATCGAACGTAGATGTCTATCTTTGTACATTTGGCATGTTTGCACATAAAGACTATGGAAAGGTGAAAAAGTTAGTGTATATATATATATATATATATATATGTAATATGTGGAAATAAGTACAGAAGATACTAATCTTAGAAAAAAGTTCCCTTGTTCCGTTAAATGTATAACATATCTGAGGTTATTTGTTTGAACCTCTTCTGGCAACCGTGGTTAAGGTCTGACAGATAAGAGAATTAATATATATGCACTATATATTCATATATTTTTTTCTGGCAGTAATATCGATGGACTTTTCGCCTTAAGAATTTTGTGTTCAACGATATAGGCATATTAACCAATACATTATAGATATATTACACTCTTAAACCAGATTTTCTTTGATTTTCCTCAAAGCACACGTTTTCTTAAGACAAATCGGTATGTTTAGCCAAAAACCAATAGATAAAGGTTATGTAAGTTTCGAGCAAACTAATATCTATTGGTTTTGCGTTTAAACTGTAAAATAGAAACTATCGTAACTCATTTTAAAATATTTATTTGGGCTTTAAGCAGAGACTGATTTATCCGCTACAAGGTAAGACGTTTACTATATACTTCTATTCTTCTTTTTCCTCGATACCTTGAAGTACATAAAATACACAAAAGAATCGATAAGAAAATTGCAATAAAAGAGAAAATACTTAAACAATTGTCATCAAGTTGTCTTTTATTTTATACAAGAAATAAACATTGCTTGAAAAGAAAAACAAAAAACAAACAAAACATAATAACATATATCTGACACGCAGCCGTTTGTGTATAGCTAAAGAAAGAAGAAATTTTGGCCAGACGGATACTGAGGCAAAAAAAATCAGTAATGTATTTCAACTTCAAAAGTACACGGCTTTAACTCTTTAATCCCTTTAATACCTCTACGTTGCACCCAGGTGATATTATTCGATACCTTACCTCAAAGTCTGTTGAAATCCTAGGAAGATTGTCTCGAAATCTAGATTTTATTTTTTAATTTTACATATTACATATTTCTTCAAAAGTTATGTATTTATAGTTTACCAATGGAACAAAGTTAAGTCATAATTGGGATACTTTCGTATAATTCATTTATACAATATTATCTTTAACTCGAAGACGTTGTATTTATAGTTTGTTTTAGGGCGTTTCTTTCAGTTAGTGCCCCTTTCTCAGTTATGTAGTTTTTTGGCTAATGCTTTGCTTTGCTCAACTGCCCCCACCCACAACATGGAGATGCATTTGTGTGCAGCAGCTGCCGTTGTCGTCGTCGTCGCTGTCATTGTCATTATGGTTGTCAATCGTGACCCAGGACTAAGTGAATTGATGTTGATGATGAGGTGCCTCAAACTGTGTCCACACTTTTCGCTAGCGACGTTGTAGAAACTTATGTTCTATTTATTCTTACCTATCTTACCAAATCAAACAGGTGCCGCCCGAATTCAAATTGCCCATACTATATTTAATTGATTCAATAATTAAGAATGTGAAAAGCAGCTACGTTCAGCTGTTTGGGCAATGCATAGTCAACATATTTCTCAACGCCTTCGAGTCGGTAAGTCACAAGCTAATCACTAAAAGTAATTGTAAATGAATTAAACTAATCTTTGAATCCTCATTACTAAGGTACAACACTCGCCATCGCAGGTGCTGGAGAAAGTGCGTGAGCGCATGTATCTGCTCCGGCAGACCTGGAACGATGTGTTCCCGCCATCCAAAATGTATGCCCTAGATGTTAAAGTCAAACGTCTGGACAACAATTGGCCGATTACTGCCAAACCAAGTCAGCCAAACAAAATACACGTTAATCCTGCCATTCATGTCAATCCCGATTTTCTAAAGACGGTAAGTCTAGAGTCACAAAAATAAAAAGCCAAGATAAGAACATTAGCTAATCACGTGTGTGTCCATAGGGCATGGTGCCTATGCCCGTAAACTCGGCCCTGCCTGGCGACATGGAGGAGATATTACAGGCCAAAACTCGTGAGCTGCTGGAGCTCAAGAAGCGCAAACTGGAACTTGAATTGGAGCAAACTAAAATGCATTTAAAGGAACAGGAGCGTCAACTAAGTCAAGCAGCAGATGCCATTGCTGTAGCGCCAATCGGCATGCCTGCTCCCGTATCCGTACTGCGTCCACCAGGCATCGAAACTGTCATACCACCCACTGTGGCGCCTCCCATGTATCCCAGCGGCATGCGGCATGTGCGTCCCATGGCGCCTGTTGCGGCCGGCGGCATGATTCCAATAATTGGACAGCCGGTAGGTTATGCTTAAGTAAACAAAAATCAAACATAGCTAATATCTGTCTATTCGCAGCCTTTTGCCAACAAGCCAAAGGTGCATCCGGTTAATCCGGCTATGCTCAATTCGGTGCGTCCGCGCGATCCGCGTCTGGCGCGCCAAATGCAGCCGCAACAGTCAGCACAAATGGCAGCGCCCATGCGTACACTCGATCCACGCCTCGAGAGCCACAAGGCTCCCGCTCCCGCCAGCTCTTCAACAACAACACACAAATCTAGTCGATCGCGCAGCAAGTCACCCCTGCGCAACACGAGCAATAACCGCTCCAGCAAGCTAAGCAGCAGCAGTAATCATCACAGCTCCTCAAGCAGCCGAAAGCGAAGCGAATCCAAGAGCTCTACTGCGTCAACATCATCCTCTGGCTCTGATGGCAGGCACAAGGGCGGCAACAGCAGCAGTGTCTCACCTGCCAAGCGTTCGTCAAGCTCTCGCGACAAGCATTCGGGCAAGGAGCATAACGAACGCAATGCACACAATGGCAGCTCGCCGGCAAGCAGTAAGCGCAAGAGCAGCTCACCCGCTAGCTCACCAGCCAAATCCAAGCGCAATGCCACACACAAGACTATAACCGGCCGCAGCAAATCGGGTGGCTCAAGCAATGCGCGATCGCGCAGTCGATCGCCAATTTACTTGGATGTGGACATGCGCAGCGTGGAGCGCAGCAAATCACCAGAGCCAACGAAGACAACACCAGCTGTAGCAGTAGCTCCAGCAGCTGCAGCAGACACAACGGCCACAACAGCGACAGCTCCAGCTAATGCCGTCATCGCAAATGATTTAGAGAAACGTAAGAAACAATTTTTAATTCTAATCTCACACTTGTTAGCCAACAGCCAAGTCGATCTCGACATGATTAGTAACACATATAACAAAGTAGTTGAAATATGCAGAAATTACAAACCAAATTGGCGGCACCCAAGGCTCAGGCAACAGGGTCAGGTTGAGGTTGTTGTGGGAGTGGGTGTTAAGTGTTGATCCCATTGGAAAAGCTGCTTCAAACAGTTGATCCCTCATTTGTCCAAGCAATAATAAGCAAAGTGCAAAAAGCTCTAAATCTATATACTTAAAAGAACATTAAAGTCAAAGCGTTTGCTTAAAGCTAATTAAAGCTCTATAAATTAAAAGGTTTGAATATAAAACTTAATCAAATTTAACAACTTATCAATGTTGTCTAGTTAAATGATTTAAATATCTCAATCGTATTATTACGCTGAAAACTCAGTCTTTTCTTAAAGCTTCCTCAAGCTCTTAACAAACTAAAAAAAAATTTAACTGTGTATGTATTTTTAATAACATTTGCACTTTGCTCTTAAAAGTTTTGGACACACCGATTGATGATAACCTCATGGCTATCACTTTTTCTGTCGTTCTGTGTTATTTTCCAATTTTCTCGACCGTTTTCTTTGGCTCGAAGGCGTTGCATCGAATTGTTTGGTGAGTTATTTTCACTCGTTGCTTCACTTGAACCGATTTTTTGGGACTATTTTATAGAGGCTTTTTAAAAAATAATATTTCCAAATTTTAACCGAAACTATATAAACCTATGATAATTATGCAAATTTTTTTTAATACTTAAGAGCAAATACCAAAAAGTTCAAATTAAAGATAAAAACAAGAACTACAAAAAAACAAAACCAAAAAAAAAAAAAAAAATCCAATAAAATGCGTTTGAAAACCTTTTGCATTCCAGTTGTTTTAATTAATGCAAAACGTAGCCAGGTGCCGCCTTTGGTGTAATTTTAAGTCCATTTACTTTGTGTAATTGTAAAAAAAAAAAAAAAAAAAACGAAGTTAAAAACCGTGATAAATATTTGTGATGAAATTGTTGTAACTGATAAAAATGATATATGCTCTATATCAGTTTTGATAAAAACTAAGAAGAAATAAAGACTGCAGTTTTAATTTGTTGTAAACGTCTGACAAAAAAGAAAAACAAACCCCAAACCAAACGTAAATAATTTTTAACTTTTGACATAAACGTAAATACTTTATAAAACAGCATTAAAAAAAATAATAATAATTTATTAAAGCGTATTCTGTAGTTGTATACATGATATGCGTCTCGCTAAATATGTACACATATATTTGTATACGATATAATTTACTTTAATATTATGATTTATTTTTGTATTTGTAGAACGGCACTTTTAATTCGTAATTTCAATTTGTAGACCCTTTTTTAGTTTTTTGTTTTTTTTTTTTTTTATTATTTTTTTATTTAATCTAACCTGTTTCCTTAACGGAACCAACTGCAAATTGAATAGTTTTATTATTTTGTTATGATTTTCCACTAATTTTTCTAGCTCAATTGCTGTGTCTGGTGTGTGTTGATGCCCCGCCCATATTTATGATTTTTAATTATTCTTTAAAAAAAAAAAAAAACATTATTATAATTTTCTTCAAATCCTATTTCGATTAGTATTGTATATAGGCCCTATAATTTGTACTCTTTGGCACACAAGCTCCCTATTTTTTTGTTTGCTGTAAGAACTCTGTTTTGCAAGCATAAAATATCAATTTCTAGATACATTTCACATACTTGAACCAGGCCCACGTCCGCCTCCAGCTGCTTCCAGCTCGCCGCATTTAGATGCATCTTGCAAGGACGTCGATTTGCGGCCATTTGCCAAATTGGCCGAGTTGTCGGCTACTGTCAGGCTAGCAACGCCGCCGCCACCGACCATAACAATCGGCAAGCAAGCGCCAGAATCGACAGCACCAGCAACCGTGTCAGATAGCAGCCGCAATGAGAACAACAACACCAGCAGCACAACAAATGCTAGCAGCGCCTCCAACGCAACGAACAGTTCCTCCAAATTGCCCACAAAAGTGTCGTTCAAAATACAAAAACCGTTTAATAAATTAGAAAAATCTACAGCGAATTTATCAACAGCAACAGTGCTAACAACAACAGCAGCAGCAACAACAACAACAACAGCAGCAGCAGCAACAGTCGCCACGAACGCGACCAGCGTCAAACAATCCTCGCCAGCGCCCGCGTCATCGGAGTCTCTTGGGAAGCAGCTGTCGCAGGGCGCCGGTGAGAAGCGTTCGGCTGGTCAACTACCACCCGATGGCGATACCGATGAGGAGGATAAACAACAGCAACCACAACAGAAACGCAGCAAATCCACCAAACTGGATGCGTAAGTACAGACAAATGATTAAAGTTAACCCCAAGCTAAAGGTTTTTTCCACTATTCGTTTTCAGTCTCTTTGGCAGCGAGGATGTGGATTTGCGACGCGAGCTGCCTGTCAAACCTAATACTATTGTGCCAGGTGGCGTTATTGTCGTCGAAGATGACTCTATGGACAATTGGGAGGCCAATAAGGTGTGTATAGTGTAAAATACTTTGCTGGTTCACAGTGTACATTTTTTTTTTTGTATATACTTCCTTTCCCTATAATGTGATGAATTTTCCAACTTCGCATTCATTTATTATTCATGCCAAGCCTTGAAATTTCTTATAATCGAAAGGAAATTAAACAAAATTTAGATTGAAAAAGGGAAATTATTTGGAATTGATTGCGCGTATATCATCCATGAGTCAGACGGTCAATCAGTTTACTAGTTGAATTAGTATATATTAATATGGTTTTAAAACTTTACCCAATTTTCTTTAGCAAACTGCCAAACAACCTTCCAAGCCCACGCTGGATGAACTACGCGCCAAATTGGCCAAGACTGTGCGTCACAACAACAAGCTATCCAAGGGTAAGTAGTTGGGCAGCACAATTTTGTTCGGTTACAACTTATAAGATTCGTATACCCCCATCACAGAAAAATCCAAAGAGCATCCCATGGCGCAGCGTATCAAGCAGCTGTCGGAGCTAAAGGCCAACGATGACTCGCAGGAGGCGCACGACGAAAAGATGCGCACGATTCTCAGCCAGGCGCAGGAGATGTTCGAGAATCACGGCATGAATCAGGAACAATACAAAGAGCTAGTCAGCAAGGTGGTGGTCATGAGCGAGAGCAGTAAATTGAAGGAGCGACGCCGCGATGCCGCCGATGATGAGGATATGGAACGCAATGCCGCACGTGATGCGGTGCTGCGCAAGCGCATACCCAAACTGAAGGGCAATGAAAACCACGCCTCCAATTCGCCGCGCAGCGACGGTGAGCCACGTTACGAGGAGCAGCTGATGCCGGCGCAGGCCATGCCCGAAAAGCCACAGCAGCCGCCCAAGCAGAAGAATAAGCGTGATGGCAAGCGGCGTAAGCCTAGCAAATGGGGCGAGCAGGTGGATCCGGCAGCAGCACAGCGAGCCGCTTGGCAGTTGGCCCAGAACAACAACAATAATAATAACAACAACAAGCGCATGACGGGAGCGAATGTGGCAGCCGGTGGTGGCGGCGGTGGTTTCCGCGGCATGCCCTGGCAGCATCCGCCGCTAGTTATGACCCAAACTGCGGTGCCACCACCACCGCAGCCGCCCTCAATGCTGACACTGCCACCTGTGCCGCCGGTAAGCATAACCAAGGCCATTAATTCATTGGATAATCCGATGGCGGATGTGGTGCGCAGCATAACCATTGATGGCGGCAGCAAGGAGATACGCTTTTACAATCAGGTGGCCATCATATTCATGGATGGCGATGAGCCGCACGAGATTGGCTTCCAGCATGGTCAGCGTGCCATCTATATTGATCACAATGAGCCGCTGGCTTTGAGCTTCAACGATGACTACAAGCCCTTTCAGTTGGATGGGCAGCTGCATCGCATACGCTTTGGCCATCCCTCCCGTGAGCTGTATATCGATGAGCACTGGTATGAGATTTACTTTGGTGGGCCGCCCGTTTCGCTGCCGATTGGCAACAAACTGCACGTACTGAAAGCGGAGGGACCACCCCCGAATGTGGACATAGGACGCGTGCGCCGGGATCTGGTTGTAGGCAAGATCAACATGATTGTCGATGCGCACACAATTGTGCCGCTCTTTCTGGACGGGCGTCAGCAGACGTTCCATTTGGGCGCCGAGCAGCATTCCCTGCAATTTGTGGACAGTTTTTTGTATGCGCTGCTCGATGGGCAGCTCCAGAAACTAGAATATGGCGGCTTGCCCAAGAGCATGAAGTTAAACGGCGGCCGCAATTGTTTTATACGCTTTGGCACACTGCCCAAAGGAGTGCAGGCGGGCAAGGCGCATGTTCAGGACATGGTGTACATTAAGACCGAGGCACCAGCGGAGCCTCCACAGCCGCCACCACTGCCAGTGCCCGTGATTGCAGCAGCAGCACCGCCAGCAGTTCCGACGAACGAGCATTCAACAGCGGCTCCAGCTGCCACAACAACAACTCCAGCTCCAGCAGTCCCACTGCCAGTGGCTGCAGCTGCATTAGGTAATCTCAACATTGATGAGCTCTTCCAAAAGCTCGTCTCTTCTGGCATAATTGGTGGAGCAGCGACATCTGCCGTTGCAAGCAGTAGCGGCGCCGTCAATGTACCTGCCGTGGAGAAGACCACCAGCTCCAGCAAAGACACAAATGCAGCCACAGCAGCAGCGCCTGCTGCACCGCCCACGGAGCCCATTAAGCGCATTGAACTTCACAAACCAGAAACAATCAAGACGCGACAGTCGGCTGTTATCGCCACCTTATATTTGGGCATGCAGTGCAGCAGCTGTGGTGTACGCTTCCCGCCTGAGCAGACCATCAAGTATAGCCAGCACTTGGACTGGCATTTCCGACAAAATCGACGTGAACGTGACTCGACGCGCAAGGCAACGTCCAGACGTTGGTTTTATGATCTCAATGATTGGCGGCAGTACGAAGAAATTGAGGATGTGGAGGAGCGTGAAAGGAATTTCCTGGAGACGCAGGGTCAGCAACTGGGACCCGATGCTATCGATGAGGTGTCGCAGCAGCGTTCAGTGGACTCACCCGTGCCCAGCTGCGCCGCTGGCACGGATGATTTGGATCGCAGCTGTGACATGTGTCACGAGAAATTCGAACAGTTCTACAACGAAGAGCTGGAGGAATGGCATCTTCGATCGGCTATACGTGTGGACGAGAAAATCTATCATCCTCTGTGCTATGAAGACTACAAGGCGTCTCTTAATCCGCCGGCGGCAGTTGTAAATGATTCCACGACCAATGGGGATATGGATATGCTCAATGCCAGCGATGACAATGCCATGGATACGCTTATCAAGGTGGAGGATGACTCGGGTAAGTCTTAAGTGACATTTAAGAAGTTAATTTATGAGTGCCACCAATGCACCCTATTTAAACGATACCATGTTCACACTAATCCACTGTCTTGCCTTCGCCTCACAGATGATGCCAAGAAGACATCAACCATGCTGCTGGATGACGATGATGACGATGTCATTGTGCTGCCTAATGAGGAGCCGAGTGTTACAGAAATCGTCGACGACGATGATGATGAATATGTGCCGATGGCTGTGACTGCCGAACCAGAGACAGAGGCGCCAAGTGAGAAGCCAACAACGTCAGCAACTTCTGGCGAACAGGAGCAACAGAAGGAACAGCAAAAGGATGCTGAACAACAACAAAGGGCAGAGAATGCCAATGAGTCGGATGTAGAGATACAGGAGCCAAACATTCCCTTTACCGATTTGGACACCTACATAGAAAAGGAGCCAATGCCAATGCTCAATGTTAAAATCAAAGAGGAGCCCAAAGATGATGACGAAGAGGACGAAGATGACGGCTTTGAGGATGTGGGCACGGTGGTGCAATTGCTGCCACTGCCAGAAGATGAAATATCTATACTAAGCAGTGGTAAGTACTCGATTTATATATATATATATATATATATATTCCCATGCTGATGCTAACTGAACATTTCTTGACTATGCTCAGAAACACAAACGCAGACCATCGATTCAACCGCCTCGCCGGCAACCATGGAGCGTCCCGCCTCGGTAACATCGCTATCTATGACGGCTAATGAGGATGATCTGGAACTGGAGCCAAGCAATGCGATGGCAGGCAACAGCGAGGCTGATTTTAATGGTGAGAATCCACAGGAGACGCATAATCTGAGCGCAGCGGGACCGGCGCCGGCGTTACCTTTGGCTAGCATAGTTAATAAAATAAAAATAAATATCACTAAGAATACAAGTAGTAATAGTCATAATAGTGCCTCAACAACAACGGCGACGTCGGCAGCGGCAACAGCAGCAGCAGCAGCAACGGACTCGCAAGTGTCGGCCATAAGTGTTATTGGCGCCACGGGAAATGCCGATGTGCATCAGCAGCAGAATTCCATACAAACAATTTCCACAATTCCAGTGCTGTGCGGAGGCAACACGTTTGTGCCGAAGATTGCCACCAGCAGCAGCAGCAGCAGCTGCCTTAATGCGCCGCCTGCAAATATTAGTTCCATTTCGGTTATTGGCAGCAGCTACGGCAGCAGCAGCAGCAGCAACAACAACAATAATGTCAACTCACGTTTGCCCACACTAGCAGCAACAACAACAACAACAACAGCAACATCATCGCTGGGCGCGCCAGCAGCAGCAACTGGCAGCAGCGGCGGCGGCCCAGCAACAACGGCCGCTGCGCAAAAGTCGATAACACCACCACCCGCTGCAGTTGAAGCTGAGCCGGAGCCTGTTATCGAACTGAAGCCGGCGCTGCGACAGGTGACGCTCAAGAAAACGAAGAAAGTGCAAAATGGCGTCGAAACGTCGGGCCTGTGCTCGATCATGTAAAAGTGAGAGGGCACATGCCCATTATTCCTATTCTCACTTAATGTGTTTTTTTTTATAATTAGCAATCTTAAAATTTTAATTTAGAACGTTACTTAGTTTTAGGCAATTACAGACGCGCGGTCAATAGCGCGTTTTTTGGTTCTCTGTAGGTACCTAACCTTTCCCTCCACTCTCACAAACCAAACCAAACCAACCAACGCCTGCCGCCTGGGCAGCGCACAGAGCGCAATGCTTAATTTATTTTTATTACCATAATAATGCAAATAAAAAGAAAAACTTACACAAAACGAGAAATCAACGTATACATAATTTGTGATAATTTTATAACACTCGGGAGAACATATTCAGTTAGACAAATCCAACTTGATTCATCATTATAATTCATGTAATGCGTGTTTTTGCTAAATTTGAAACAATAAATGAAAAACGGAATTCAAACCATTTGATTTAATTAATATTAACAACCATATATATATCTATATATTATATTTAAAGTACTTAGTTATTTCAATAAACGTACGGGCAATAACAATAAACACAAAATTGTTTTTATTCAATACATTTTGATTCAGAGAAAAAGTGCAAGTTGAGAAAACATTTACCAAAGCGACGAATTTAAGCTTTGAATTTACGTATTGCGCGCCTTTACAGTGCTGCAAAACGTTACGGTTGGTATTGGCCCTTGAAAAGCATAGCAGTCAGCCTGTTACACGATGCACACAGCTGATGTGTCAGTGTCTAAAAAATACCAAGCGCGTTATACTATGCACGTGGGCCTGTTTAGCGTTTAAATTTTTTAGAAATTACATCTCATAAAATGTCCTCATCGTTTTTTCTGAAACCGGGCGCTGCCAAACAGGCCAACAAAAAGCGCAAGGTGAGCCCAATAATTCAAAGAAATACACACAAAACTCGGCACACTACAATTTACATTTACAGTTAAACGCAACGAAAGCCAAAGGCGGCGCTAAACCGGGCAAAAAAACACAAAATGCAACAGTTCCAGGGCCAAAAAAACAACGACGCGCCAAGGTGGACGACGAGGAGATTGCCAGTGATGATGAGGAATATAACAGCGATATGGGCAACAACACTTTAGCGTTCTCCGCCGACGAGGAAGAGGAGGAAACACCGCAAGACAAACGTTTGCGCCTGGCCAAGCAATATTTATCTGAAATTGAGAAACAGGAGGCGGAGCGGGCCGAGCATCGCGAGTTGAGCCAGAGTGTGGAGCAGCGCCTACAAACCGAGTATTTGGATAGCGTGGGGCGATTGCGTCGCAACATAGCTGCTGGCCTCCAATCGTGTACAATCCAGAGCGTGCTGAAGCACAAGGTGCACCACACGCCGCTTTGCGCCCTAGCTCTCAGCGCAGATGGCAAATACCTTTACACGGGCGCAAAGTCGCAATATGTACTCAAATGGTGCACGGAGAGTGGGAAAGTGCTGGACAGAGGCGACGTGCTGCCGCATCGCGAGGAGCCCGAAACGAAAAAAAAGCGCAGATCGCATGTCATTGCCATTTGCCTGTCCACAGACATGAGGTATATGGCATTGGCCGAGGGCGGCCCCCACATACAGATCTGGTGTCCACAGACCATGAAGCATGTAAAAACGTTCAAGGGTCACAGGGATAATGTCACGGGTCTGGTATTTCGCAAGGGCACACACGAGCTGTACTCGGCGGCCAAGGATCGCTCGGTGAAGATTTGGTCTGTGGACGAGTTGGCCTACGTGGAGAGTTTGTGAGTGTGCGCCAAAAAGCAACCTAGTTTGAATTCCAATCTAATCACTATTTAATATAGGTTTGGACACCAGACTGCCGTTACGAGCATAGATGCACTGAGTCGGGAGCGTGCCATAACCGCAGGCGGTTCAGATTGCTCGTTACGCATTTGGAAGATTACCGAAGAGTCGCAGCTGATTTACAACGGACACAGAGATGGCATCGAATGCGTCAAGCTGATTAATGATGAGCATTTCGTCTCTGGCGGCGTTGATGGGTTAGGACACCAAATGTTAATAACTAATATATTATTGATACATACGCTCATACTCTTTGCAGTGCCATTAGCTTGTGGAGCGCCTTGAAGAAGAAGCCAATTTGCACAACGCAACTGGCGCATGGAAAGGGCGAGAATGGCGTAGCCAACTGGATAACAGCCATTGCCGTTGTGGTCAATACGGATCTGGTGGCAACAGGTGCGGCTGGAGACCTTTAACAAATTTAAAGCCTGCATTTGAAATGTTTCTTGTATTTTAGGCTCTTGCGACGGCTGCGTCAGACTGTGGCAAAGCAATCCCAATGCGCGCAAGCTGCAGCCGATTCAAACAATATCCATTGCGGGCTTCATAAATGGCCTGACTTTCAATGCCGATGGCACCAAGCTGTATGTGGCTGTGGGCCAGGAGCATCGGTTGGGGCGTTGGTGGCGGCATAAAGCTGCCAAAAATAATATAGTTGTAGTTGACATTAAGTTACAAAGCACAGCCAGCTCGTAAGTTAAATGTAAGCTTTTAAATAAACTTGTTTATAGAAGAAACGCATCGAGTAACGTGAAAAACAATAAAAGTAAATCACTTTTGAAACAAACGATTAATCGATTAATCTTGCCGTGCACGCCGATAAGTGCCAAATTGAGTATAAGTATCGCCTCTCTTCGCTGTGGAGGTCAGCCGATAAGTTGTGGTTACAAAACAGGCAAACATGCAGAAGAAAGCCGGTGGCGGCCTTTTATCCTTTTTTAAGACCGAAAATGGACGTAAAATGGTGTTCTATGCGGCGGGCACAACCACAGCTGGACTATTTATTGCCAACTTTGTGCCACACACATTCGGACTGAAATATTACCGCAATTTTGTCCAATGTTATCAGTGGGTTAGCGTATTCAAGGAACTTGGTGCCCATACTTATTAATTGTTTTTCTGCTTCACACAGGAATGGTATTGAACGGGAAGTTCCGGAAGCAGTGCAGCAACGTGTGAATCAGGCAATGGACAAACTGGATATTGATCTGCGGGAGCGCAAGTTCGTTAAACCCTTTACTGTATTTGGCTTCGATCTGTTCCAAGCGGGCACCACAAAGTATCGCTTTGGCGCCGCCCTGGGCATACCCGTAAACTACGCCTATGGCAGCACTGACGAGATCAAGCGGGCAGATATACGGTTTCGCGATCAGCAAATCGATTGGACCTCGGACAGCGGCAAACTGTTGGAGAAGGCTATTGTCTTGACGGAGGATGAGCAGGTGTTTGGACTATGCAAGGCCATTCTGCAGCTGCAAACGCATCGCGTGCTTTTGAACTCCATATTCCCCAGTCTGAGCTTCCTCATGGTCTACACCGTTGGACACTTCTTGAACCTGCGTCTCAATCTGTTTGCGCGTCATGGCAGCGTAAGTTTATGATTGGGAATCCTTGTGGCACTTCTTAATCGTTCGCGTTTTATGCTTCACAGATGCGTTTTGTTTTATACACCATTTTGGGCTTGTTCGGCTTGGGCAGCTGGTCTTTCATGAAGGACGTTAACCAGGTGGTCACCGATGCAGAGATTGACAAGAAACTTGCAACGCTGGGTCCACAGTTTGTGGCCGCCGGCATTAGCTACTACGATAAGCATTTAAAGAAGAATATTGCCCTAAGAAATCTCATTGGAGACAACACCTACACGGCTCTGGGCAATGAGAACTATATGCTGCGCCAGAAGTCCATGCCATTGACGGCGCGCAAGTCCTTCTTTGAGGATAAATGGCAGGAGCTACAAAATCAACAGGAAACGACTGCGACACAATAAACATCTAATTAGTTAATAAACGTTTGTTGAAAAACCTTTTCTTTGGTTTATTCTAAGCCTTCAAAACGATTCTATACTAAAATTACTGTTTGGAATCATTAAGTTAAAAAAAAGCAGAATACTTTTAGACCAAACCGACTAAAAGGAAACTTCATAAGTAAAAATTTGTTTTCATTCGATCAGAAAACACAGTCCAAAGCATAAAACTGTGGCTTCGTTTCTAGCTCCGGAGCTCGAACCAAAAACCTTAAAAACCGTAAACTGAAACAATAACAATATTTTTTTAGGATTTATTCGTTAACAACTAGCTTACGGCGACCTAATGGAATATCAAAATGTATACATTATGGCTAGAATAAAAATAAATAAACAAAAATCACAAAAAATTACAATCAAAGCAACTTTAGAGTCAATAACTTTCAAAAATCAATAACGTTTGATACCTTCAACTCGAGAAATTAAATAATTCTTTAAAATTACGGACATGAGCTCCCGTTATGATAATCCTTTAGAGGATTTTATATAATATGCGTCTGATATATCATTTCAGTAGCGGGACAAAAGTTGACTAGCATCGTGTGGCATCTTTTAGGGAATGTCAATAAAATAAATATTTAAAATGTTTCCTCGCCAACCACGTCGCTGATGGTGGCAACCAAGCGGCGGGCATGCTCCACGGCGCAGGTGGCCGTGACGAGGCCCAAATGTATGCAGTACAATTCATAGACGCGCACTTTGCCCGGCGCCAGCTTGGGAAAGCAAAGCTCGGCCAGCTCGCTGTAGTAATCCATGGGCAGTGCACCAGGCTCTGCTGGTGTCTTCTGCCCATTGCCACCGGCGCCAAAGCCCGTGGACAGGAAATGCTGCTGCAAGTCCAGGGTGCATTTTAATATGCCACCCGAGAGATCCTCAAACCAGAGGAAATACGAGTAATGGAATGTGCGATCCTTCCACATGACTGTGGTTTGGCCCTTCTTTAAATAACTGCGAGTAAACTCCACCATCTGCCAGAGCTTGGACTTGGGCAGCAGCTGTGGACTGTTTTGACGCAAGTCTGGAGCCAGCATTTGGCCGGAGCTGCGATTGACGTACATGAAATGCACCAGTCCTGGAAAGTCCTCCAAGTAAGCATCAATGGAGATGTTGCGCGCCGCTTTGACCGCAAGGAATTCGGCAAATTCCAGCAGCTTGGCCTCAACCACAGCTGCCGAGTCGGCCAGCTGGTCCAGCTGCTGATTGCTGGCGCTGTCGCAACTGGCCAAGGAGAGCGTAAACAGTTGCTTCAGCTCCTCCACAAAGGCTGGCAAATTGGACTCGATGCGGACGAGCAGCTCGCGCTCGAAGCTCTTGAAGAACTCCAGGTACATCTTGCGCAGATTCTCCCAGCGTGCCGTAAACTTTTTGACACAGCTCTCCAAATTCTCGTGTTTTTGCTTCAGATGCCGCTTAAGCGCCGTCAAGGTCTGGCTGACAAAAGATTCCAGACTCTCGTAGGCGGGCTTCAATGCATCCGCATCGCCCTGCTGCTGCACGGCCACAATCTTCTGCAGCACAAAGAATGTGTCGTAAATGGAGCTGGTCAGCGGCATGTGGCCGTACTCGATGATCTGCAGCAGCACCTGATGGCCATGCAGGCGCGACAGATGCACAATGCTGGGCACACAGCCAGAATTGACATCGTGTGAAACTCCTTGAAGGAAAACGGCCACGGCGCGTTGGGATTTCTGGGATTGCAGCGCTCGCGCTAAGATGGCCAGAAAGAGCAAATCGGCGGGCGCCAAGGGAAGCGCCTGGCGTGTGCTGTTCAATGCCACCAGCTTATGCGAGACAAGAAGCAGGGCATGTGCCCGTTGCTGTCCGCCCGTTTGTCGCAGTTGCTCCAGCGTCGCATCCAGTGTCACGTGCACAGTGCGCTTCAGTTCCGTGTTGATGAGCAGCTTGGGCAGTGCCTCCAGCAAATAGGCCTGCTCCTCCTGCCACAGCTGCGACTCGTAGCAGTTCAGGCACAGCGTCAGCAGCTCCTGCTGCATGGCTCCAGCCTGTACGCCAAACAAATTGGCACCGTAAAAGTAGCGTGTCAGTGTCATGGCCACGCCCAGTTGCCGCATCAGTTGCTCAATCTCGGTTTGGCCAATTTTCAAAAAGGTAAAACCCAAGAGCTCGCCAAAGGCCAAATTGAAGCCATTCTCGCACTGGAAGCTCGCATAGGCATTGTCAAACTGACAGTGCATTATCCGCTGTGAGCTGATAATGGGACTGAATATCTGCAACAGCACATTGCTGTCCAGGGCGGCGCCGGGAGTCGTTACGCTGCCGGCGGGCACCAAACCCTGTGCAATTGCTATGTTGCATATTTTCTCCGTTAGATCTCCATTCAAATTCTGATAAGCCACATCGTTGGCGCTATTGAATACAATTAGACCGTTCATTTTCTTATCAGAAAGAAAAACGGCCAAAACAACACAATGCACTTGTTTTGTCTATTTGTGTAGTTAAACCGCGGTGTGCGGCGGGCAGCGACACTTCAGCAGCCACGTAATAAAGTTAAACCAACCAGGTTCAGTGTGTATTTATTAAAAGGAAAACGTAGATTGTGGATTCAGTAGATGTTGTTTTAGCTGTAAATCTTCGTGTTACAGTTCAGTGCTCATTCCTATCGTTTTGCAAAAATATCGATAGTTTTAGCTGTGGGGAAATGTTCTTGGCGCTAAATATGAAAATTTGAATTAAAACTAAATACTTGAACCATGCATTTGGTTATATTGGTAAGGGTGGTGTGGGACATAGTATTTAAACCAAAGACTATTAAATCATAGTTTTCATATGAATTTAAAATAATATATTCTTTGTACACAATTATTTGCTTAGTGCTGGAATCTGTCAGCGATAAGAGCTGAGCGTTGCCATCTAGTTGATGTATGAGTTCAGTTTAGTTACCGGACAAAATTATTTTTTTTAAATGTAACAAAACACGTAGCCTTCCTGCTTGTAGAATATTTATATATAGATACGTATATACGTATTTACATTGTAGCTTTGCTGCAATATTAAGTAATTGAATGTATTACTCTCATTTTTAATTTGTGTTCAAAGATCAAAGCGATGAAACTAGTTCTGAACTGAACACTTGACTATCATCTGTTTTTTAGGACTTCACGCATGCAGCGTTATCAATAGAAACCGACATATATAATTTAATATATATATATTAAAACTACACAACTTTAATTATGGGTCGCCTTATTCTCGAGCACACGCTGCAGGGTCACAAAGGACGAATTTGGGGCGTTGCATGGCATCCAAAGGGCAATAGTTTCGCCTCTTGCGGCGAAGACAAGGCCATCAGAATTTGGTCACTTTCGGGAAACACATGGACAACCAAAACCATACTATCGGATGGGCACAAGCGCACCATACGCGAGGTACGCTGGTCACCGTGCGGTGAGTATTTGGCCTCCGCCAGCTTCGATGCCACCACAGCCATTTGGTCCAAGCACGAATGCACCGCAACGCTGGAGGGGCACGAGAATGAGGTGAAAAGCGTTAGCTGGTCACGCAGCGGCGGCTTGTTGGCCACTTGCTCGCGCGACAAGTCGGTGTGGATCTGGGAAGTGGCTGGCGATGATGAGTTCGAATGCGCTGCAGTGCTAAACGCACACTCGCAGGATGTGAAGCGTGTGGTGTGGCATCCGACAAAGGAAGTTCTGGCCTCAGCTTCGTATGACAACACAATCAAGATGTTTGCCGAGAGCGCGCTCGATAGCGACTGGGACTGTACGGCGACGCTCAGCTCGCACACGAGCACAGTGTGGAGCATTGATTTTGATGCAGATGGCGAGCGTTTGGTTTCCTGCAGCGACGATGCCACACTTAAGATTTGGCGTGCCTATCATCCGGGCAATGATGCTGGCATTGCCACGCCCGACAAGACCACCGTGTGGAAATGCGTGTGCACCTTGTCCGGAGAGCACTCGCGTGCCATCTATGATGTGTCCTGGTGCAAGCAGACAGGCCTGATTGCCAGCGCTTGTGGTGATGATGGCATTCGAATTTTCAAAGAGAGCAGCGATTCCAAACGAGATGCGCCCACATTTGAGCTGCTAACAGCCGAGGAAAGCGCACACGAACAGGATGTGAATGCGGTGGAATGGAATCCAGTGACGGCCGGTCAGCTGATCTCCTGCAGCGACGATGGCACCATCAAGATATGGAAACTGCAGGAGTAATCATATCTTTCTGTCCCGGTTTTGTGTATATAATTTAAGTATTTCCTATTGCCTATTGTAATAAATAGCTGTTACAATAAACTGGCCTTATTTGCTAAGAAAGGGTTCGTGCAGCGTTTTGTACAATTTCTTGGCCTTGCGTGGTCCTAACCCCATAACTTGGGAAAGCCGCTCCTCGCTGGCGTTAATAAGATTCTCCAGATTGCCAAAGATTTGCAAAATCGTGACGGCATCCGTTTTATTCACTGGTTTAATGTTGGTCAAAGCAGCCACAAGCTACAGAGGATGAAAACCATTGAAATTACATTAAAGACTGAACATCACACCCACCTTCTGATGCGGATTGGACTCAACGCGCTCCATAATCAAATCCGGCGAACGCTTCTCGAACTGCTTATATGTTTCTATGATTTTGCCCGCCTCCTCGGCGTTCCAGGCCAGCATCATCGTTAGATCTGCCAGTAGCGAAATGCGTGTTAAGCTTTTCAGCGCATTGTGCGGCTCTGGCGTGTCCACCTGCACCAGTAGCACGCGTAGCTCGTACATCTTGCCCAGCGCCTTGAGGCGTTGGCAAATGTAATCGGGATTCAAATTGTGGTACTTGAGCGATAGGAACAGTATGCAGGAAGTACGACCCACCACATAGTCTGGTATAATATCATCACGAAACTCCAGGGGCACATTGAGAATGGATTTCAGTATGGGATTACCCCGTTGCTTGCTATGCACCAAAACGCTGTGAGGATTTGAAGGCGGCGGCTTAGCTGTGCCGGCAGCAGAACTGGTGCTGATAGATGCTTCTGTTGTTGTCGCTGTTTGTATTTTGGGCTGCTTTGGAGCTGCCGGCATTTCCATTGAAGCCAAGACATCATCAAATGAGTCGTCGTTAAGGTCTTCCATTTTACAGCCCGGCAGTTTAACAACTTTCTCGAAATACAATTATCGTTATCGCTGCGTTCCTACAATCGATAGTTTTTCCTACAACATGGCAACTCTATTATTGTTTTGCCCTTTCCTTTCGAGTTGTCAATTCAGCGACGACGACGACGACGACGTGTGCGTGCAAATTTGTTTATTCTTTTTGCAAAAATATATAACTTAACAATCTATAAAACCATGGCTTCGCATCCGGTGTTTATAGACCTATCCTTAGATGAACAGGTAATGTTTCCATAATGTTTTACCGCACCGTCTGTGCCGCATTCAACATTAAAGTGAGGTTATGTTGGCAGTAGGTGCAAAAACAAATTTTGTAAATACAAAATAAAATTTAATGAATCTTGTTTTTTGAACAGGTGCAAGAGCTGCGCAAGTATTTTAAAAAGCTTGGCGCCGAAATCTCATCGGAGAAATCGAATAAAGGCGTGGAAGATGATTTGCATAAAATAATCGGCGTCTGTGAAGTCTGCTTCAAAGACGGTGAACCAGCTCAGATTGATGGAATTCTTAACAGCATTGTATCCATTATGATAACGGTATATATATAGTATATATCTGCCAATAAATAGCTTAACAATAATACTTTCAGATACCGCTGGATCGTGGTGAGAACATTGTGTTGGCCTATTGCGAAAAGATGACTAAGGCGCCCAACCAGCCGCTGGCCAAAGTGTGTCTGCAGTCGCTGTGGCGTTTGTTCAACAATCTGGACACAGCCTCTCCCTTGCGCTACCATGTCTACTATCATTTGGTGCAGGTGGCCAAGCAGTGCGATCAGGTGCTGGAGGTGTTCACTGGCGTCGATCAGCTAAAGTCGCAATTTGCCAACTGCCCGCCGTCCAGCGAGCAGATGCAAAAGTTGTACCGTCTGTTGCACGATGTCACCAAGGACACCAATCTGGAGCTGTCTTCTAAGGTCATGATTGAGCTGTTGGGCACCTATACGGCAGACAATGCGTGCGTTGCTCGCGAGGATGCCATGAAGTGCATTGTCACCGCCCTGGCCGATCCCAATACATTCCTGCTTGATCCTTTGCTATCGCTGAAACCCGTGCGCTTCCTGGAGGGCGATCTGATACACGATTTGTTGTCCATCTTCGTGTCCGACAAGCTGCCCTCGTATGTGCAATTCTATGAGGATCACAAGGAGTTTGTCAACTCCCAGGGCCTGAATCACGAGCAGAACATGAAGAAAATGCGCCTGCTGACATTTATGCAGCTGGCCGAAACCTATCCTGAAATGACTTTCGATACGCTGACCAAGGAGTTGCAAATCGGCGAGGATGAAGTGGAGCCATTTGTCATCGAAGTGCTAAAGACAAAGCTGGTGCGTGCGCGTCTCGATCAGGCCAATCGCAAGGTTCACATTTCGTCGACAATGCATCGCACCTTTGGTGCACCACAATGGGAGCAGCTGCGCGATCTGCTCCAGGCCTGGAAGGAGAACCTTAGCTCGGTGCGCGAGGGATTGACGAACGTATCATCTGCACAACTGGATCTGGCACGCACGCAAAAGCTAATACATTAAGAAGAAAATAAAAACACATACCTAAGTGACATCAAGAACAAATAAAACGCGCGGGTAAAGTTTTACATATTAAATTATTTTGAGGAATGCGTGAGAAATCAAGCTTGAATAAATTTCTAAGTAAAATCATATACATGTCTAATTAATTGCAACTTATAAGTTAAATCATCCAAGTTGGATTTGTTCTTGTCAGATGTGGGAAATACTTTCTAGCTTAATACTAAAAATGCTAAGCTATTTTTGAGAATTGTTAGCGATTGTCAGGCTCCTCATAGCTCCTCATGCGGCTTGGACTGTTGGCGTTCCTTTTCTTTAGGAAAAGACCAGAAGTACGAGGGAAATCCGTGAGTGTCCCGCTCACGTTTAACGAATGCGCTGTACGAAGAAATGCAGTTGCCAATAAAATGATTCGATTGTCCCAATATGGCCAAATCCAGATAGGGATCATCTTCGGGCAACTTGTGCACGCTGATATCCATGCGACTGAGCGCGTTGCTCAGCTCGCTTATCATATGATTCGCATCGGATGCCACAAAAACTGATTTCACCTCGTTCTTCGGTTGCGATTGACGCACATTTTTAATTATGCGCTTCAGCTGCCGCACAATTGCCTCCTTGGTGGGCATGCACAGTTCCGTATACAGCTCGCCGCGCTCATTCTTATAGCCCAGACACTGCGGCGATGCGAAGAGCTGTTGACTGTCCTTGATATGCTCGCAGGCGCGCACCCAATCGATGCCATTGCGCAAATGCAGACCAACAAAAGCGCCGCGCGGCAGAACATTGCGTATAAATTCACGAGCCGCTTCTCTATACCGTGGACTCCATTTCAAATACTTTTGCAATACGCGGTTCTCAAGTTGCACAGGAAAACTGGCAGGCGCACCGGTAAATGCTAGCACGGGCCACTTATCGGCCGTATAGCTTTGCTGCCATTTGGTGGCTATGGCACTGTGGTGTACATCGAAATGCAGAGGACCATAGAACTCGGAGGCCGCAAAGTCAATATTGTACGTGTCCCAGAATGGACCAAATGGATTCCCATCCTTGGCATGACAGTTGGGCGCATTCGGATCGTTCTTCTCCTGCTGCAAGCTCTTCCGCTCCATGTAACAGAAGGATACGCGCTCCGAGGCGGGCCACACCTCATCAGCTAGATGGTTCATAAAGTCCGACATGAGTATGACGCGATGGAACTCCTGCAGCGGCTCTACCTCAAAGTAAGTGTCGAATGGCACCTGTCGAGAGCGCATTTCACCCTTGCGATACTCCACCCATGGCGGCAATATAAGTGTGCGATTTAGAGCGTGAGCAAAGGCCAAGGAGCCCAAAAAATGATCCGCCTGGTTGCCAAAGCGTCCTGAGGGCAAAACATAAATAAACTGAAAGCAAGAAAGCCTATAAAAACTTACCCATACAGGGACAATAGGCAATATAGCCATTAGGATCCCGCTCAAACTGGGCGTTTGTCTTTAATATTAAACTTGAAATTAAACAAATTAATAATTTAAGCCACTGCATTCTGCCGGCTTCGTGTGCAGTGTTGCCAGAATTTAAGAGGCGTAAAGGGCTAAATAGAAGAAAAAACTGGCTATAAATGGCTAAAAATTTGTGTTCAAAAATGAGTATTAAGCTAAACTAAAACCAATGTTATATCCATTTGCGTCGTTACTGTTTATTAGTATTTTAAATAATTTAAGCTGTGCTAGTTTCTTTTATAAGAAATGGCTATAGTTGAAATGGCAGCACTGTTTATATGAAAGCCGCTCTCAATCGATTGCTGGTTTAACATGTTATCGTGCTGCCACTTATATTTTAGTATAAAACTCTGGCAGCCTTGCGCAGGCAGAATTGACAGTTGTTTTTGTTTGCTTTATTTACGTTTTATCTATTTCATAATTGCCGTATGCTCGCTTATTAATGATTTGAGATAAGATCTTGGTGGCGACAAACATACAAATGACTTCTCAGATCTACAGTCAAAAGAAGTTCATACCCACAGCGCCGGAGAAGGGCAGCTTTCCATTAGATCACGAGAGCTTGTGCAAGAAGCACTTCCTAATCTACGCCAGTTGCTTGCGGCGCAACGAGAACGACAACGCCAAGTGCCGGGCAGAGGCGCAAGAGTATTTGGGCTGCCGCATGGACAACAATCTTATGGAAAAAACAGAATGGGCGAAATTGGGCTTTCCGGAAAAGACGCCACCAACGGAGCAGCAGCAGCAGCCGCAATCAAATTGAGGCCAGAACGCAATGTGCTCATTGCGGCCACGGGCAGCGTGGCCACCATTAAACTGGTACAATTAATATCCGAACTAAGCAACGAAAAGCTGCCCTATAAATTTAACGTGAGTGTCTGCAGCACGCTCCATCCTCGAGTCAATTAACCGTCATCAATTGCCAACAGGTTAAGGTCATTATCACGGAGCATGCCAAACACTTTTTTGAATTGGAGCAGGTGCCGGAACATGTGCCCATTTTACATAATCGTGACGAGTGGCTAACCTGGAACAAACGCGGCGACCCCGTGCTGCACATTGAGCTGGGCAAGTGGGCGCACATGCTGCTAATTGCGCCACTTAGCGCCAACTCTCTAGCCAAAATAGCCACTGTAAGTTGGACTTATCTTTGTTTAAACATTAGCTCTAGTTATAAAAATATATGGTTTTTTGTATTTGTATTTGTTTTCAACAGGGCCTCTGCGACAATCTGGTGCTGTGCGTGGTGCGCGCTTGGGATTTGGAGAAGCCGCTGCTCTTTGCCCCAGCGATGAATACACGCATGTACGATCATCCCATAACGCGCGAACAGATTGACAAGCTGATCAGCTGGGGCTACAAGGAGATACCCTGCATTTCCAAGACCCTAATGTGCGGCGATACGGGAAATGGCGCCATGGCCGAGGTGCCCACAATTGTGACGTCAGTTGTGTCCGCTTTTCAGTTGCCATTGTGAATACTTTTTATCTGGTTGTTAACAAATAAAAAGATTTTGGTTTTTGTTTAAACAATTTGTGGTTCGTTCTATAGTCAGGGTCCATTTGTAGTGAGTAAATACTATTAGGGTTTTTTTTTTTCATTCAATTTATTTGTAATAATGTTTATTGGTTAATTTTGAGTGCATCTAGGAGCAAAATGATTTTCGTTTTCCTTTTTTTGTTATTCTCTCTTTTGAAATTTTGTTCCTCATCTTGTTATAATGAATTTGTTTTTGTTTTTAATTGCATTTTAGTTTCTCAATGTACATTTATGTTTTTTGTTTCAGTGTATATTTGTGTTGTTTTTTTGTTTTATCAACAGTTTTATGCTTTTAAATCAATTTGTTTTATATGTGAATTACAATTACTTTTATGCGCTATATTATGTGTATGCTAGAGATGTGGTTGTGGTTGTGGTTGTGGTATGTGTGTGTGTGTGTGTGTGTGTGTGTTTGGTTGTGAAGAATGATAAACTTAGATTAGGGAAATAAAAAGCTTAGGTTTTTAAAATTACACAGTAAAATATATTATGTATGTATGTATTGTAGTTGCATGTATGTATATTATGTAGTTGCTTATGTATTTTAAAAACGAACCAACTGAATTATCATCACGCATATGCTGCAACGACAAATTATAAAAAATATAGTCTTCAGGCATATGTCAACCTAAGTTTGAAGTTTCTCAATTCTAGCTTAATCGTAAATATATATATATATATATATATATATATATATTTATATACTTTTTCATTTATAAATTACATTTAATATTAAACATAAATATGTACATAGCTTTGTTTTTTTTTTTATTGGTTTTTGCTGCTTTTGCCGCTGCCTTTATGTTGTATTTGTTTTGTTTAAATTACATTGAGTGTTTATAATCTGTTCATATCATCATTTCGTATGTGCCCTTGCGATAGCCCTATAAACAAACAGCTGAACAGAGTTTCTTAGGGCTAAGCAACAAGCACAAAATACACAACACTTGCTTGCATATTAAGTTTTGTTTTCCCCCACGCCCAGCTACCAATAGTTACTTTCTCTATTTACATGGCTTTCAATTTCTGCGCATGAAATTAAAAAATACATTTTACGCAAGCGATTTCCTGCTATAGCTTTGTGTGTGCGTGTGTGTGTATGTGAGTTTAGTGTGTGTGTGTGTGCTCAAGCCTCTGCACTTGGTTTGCGTCTAGTTGGGTGTAGTTCCATAGTCTAGCTTATAAATTTTGTCGGGTTATAGGTCGAAAGCAAACAGAAATCAACTTTAATACACATTTGTCTTCCTCCTCTTCTATGTGGGTGGGGCGCACTAACTAACTAACTTTTCGACTTGCCAATACATAATTATATATACATATATATTAGCCATTGCATCTAAATATGGTTAACTCTATATATTACTATAATACGTTTTCCAGTTGCATCTGCAGGCTTAGCTCTCATCTGATCACACAGGATACGCACAGCTTCGAGGCGCTGATGCAATCATCGTGGCAGAACGCGCCGCATTGCTGGCAAATCACCATCGCGTTTAGGGCGCAGGCGCAACTGTTGTTGCTCGCCTCGTTGCCCGGCGGCGTGTTCTCGCCGCTTTGATGCAATTGCAGTAGAGGATGTTGTTGCTGTTGTGGCTGCTGCTGATGCTGGTGTTGTTGGTGTTGTTGCTGGGTTGTTTGTTGATTTACCACGCCTCCCGCTGCTGTTGCTGTTCCTGTGGTCGTCACTATGTAGTTGTTGCCCGCCTCCATGAGAGCCGCCGCCGCCGCCGAGTTGCTGTTGCTGCTGCCGTCTATGTAGGTAATGTTGGTGCCTTTTATGTGTAGAACAAAGTTTTAGTATTCAATTTTAGATTCACCTTATTTATATATATATATAGTAAACAAATTAATTTTAAATCAAACATATTAAGAATACATACTTAAATACATCTGCTGCATTCACAGTTGAGGTTTTCAAAAGCTCATAAAGGTTTAACATAAGAAGTAAACTTACAAAGCTACTCGTAAATGTACTTTATAAGTTTCAAATTGTCCAAACTAAACCGATTTTCAGGCTTAAGGCCATTTTGCTGATTCTTAATAAAAAATTTCACATCAAATTTTCCTTAGTTTCTAGACTATGAAATCGTATTATCCTGGCACAGCTCTACATATTTCTATTGCTATAGACTGATATTCGAACTCTGAGCTTTTTCTTGCCTCAACTCAGACAACTCAACAATCTTAGACGGATATTTAAGAAACATAAAAGCAGCAAATAATCAGTTCTTTAATTAGTGACCTTCCGAAATCTCGAGTGAACCGATTTTTACAATTGTGTACAATTTGAGATGATTACATGATGAGAAACTATATGATATAATGTCATTTGAAGCCCTTATCTCTTCTCTTATGTTAAACTCTTAACCTAATTCCCACAACGTGTGAATGCATACAATTAAGAAATAAACCATGCAGTTTACATACTCGAACATACGCATACGCAAAAGGTTACGTGGAAACGAAAAAACTAGGAGTCAACGGGTGTATATTTTGTTGTTCGCCAAATAGGTAAATCTAACAAATCTATTGTCATAATTAATAAATGCGTGCCAAATTGTGATATTGATGAATGAATGAATGTTGGAATTTGTGTGCGGTGATTTGAAAGACGTACCTCGCTAAGCACTAATAATACACCAATTTACCTGCAGCGATATTGCGCCGCACAATATTCGCGGCCGCGCTCACATTGCCCAGTTGCTGTTGCTGCTGTTGTTGTTGTTGCTGCTGATGCAGCTCATGATGATGCAGCGCATCACTGGTGGCAAGCGCGGTTGCCCCATTGCCAGCGCTGTTGTTATTGTCTACAGAAGCCGGACGCCCGCGTCCGCCCATGCTTATGCCATTGAGGCTGTGCAGCGGATTCTGCACGGCGACAAACTGTAAAAGGAATTCAATTTAATTAGGCGTGCTGTTCAGTCGTAGCTATTCCTTAATGGCACTCACCTGATTTTGATGCAATGGCGGCGCGCTAGAGGCACGCGGCGCTTGATTGTCTGCAGCACCCACATTGGCACGGTGCACCAGCACATACTGACCAGTACCATTCTGGTGCAATATTTGCTCCTGCGCGGGCTGTGCCTGTTGCGCCACCTGCTGACCCGCGGCCAGCTGCAGCTGCTGTGAACTGGACGCACCAGGCGCCGCAGTCAGCATGTGCCTTATAACCGTTGTGGGCGAGGGCTTGCGCTGCACGTACTTCTTGCGCGGAAAGCCACTCATGCGCGGACCTATGACCTGTGCATACAATAGAGAAGGGTTTAGATAACATATGCCAAGACTTTAATGCGAAATGATTACCTTATAGACGCCAGGTCTGCCCACACCCATCACATTGGGGGGCATGCCGGCGGGCAGTGCTGGCGCTGCGTTCACGGCAGCCGCGCCGCTGACCAGCAGATCCTCCTGTTTGAGCATATTTTGTGGTGGTGCGGCAGCGGTAGCTGCTGCTGCTGCTGCTGTCACATTACCGCTCACCGTACTCAAATTGCTCATTGGCGCGGCCGCTACAGTGGATACGTTTAGAGCTGAATTGCTGCCGCCGCTGCTGCTGCTCACAGTTGTTGCCGTTGTCTGTTGCTGCTGGCTGAGTATGGCCGCCGGCGGGCGCAGCTGGGCCTTGAGGTTCTCACGATTCGGACTGTTCTGTATGACTGCCTGACAGATTTGATAGCTACGCTCAAGATTGACAGCTCCCGGCGGCAATCGATTGGTGGTCGCCTTGCGCCCCTTTCCCGTAGGCATCTTTGGCTGCAGTCGCTGCTGGGCAATTGTTGTGGGCACGCCCGACGGCGGCAGCGTTTTCATGGTCAGCACATTGTTGACAGTAGGCACAGGCAGCTGCAAATTTTGTTGTTGCTGCTGCTGCTGCTGCAGGTTGCTGTTGTGATTGATCTGTTGTTGCGCTGTGGACGACTGCTGCTGTTGCTGCTGCTGCTGCACTGCGGCTACAACATTGGCGTAGGTGGACGGAATTTGTGGATTGTTTGCAGCTGCTGATGTTGCTACGGCTGTTGCCGCGTTGGGCGAGGCATTGGCGGGTCGTGTCATCGATATTATATTCAGCGGCTTTGCTATGAATTTGGGCGGCACAACAGCTTGTTGCTGTTGTTGCTGCTGTTGATAGTTTTGCTGTTGTTGCTGCAATTGCTGTTGCTGCTGCAGCAGATTGTTGTTAGCTGCCTGCGCTAGAAGCTGTCGCTGATGAAGCTGCGCCTGTAGCGCAAATTGCTGCATCTGTTGTTGCTTTTGCTGCACCTGTTGCTGCTGCTGCTGCTCGAGCTGCTGCTGTTGTTGCTGCTGCTGGGCCAGCAAATTGGGCGCCAAAAATTGCTGCGCGCCATTGCTGTTGATCTCAAAGGGTTTTCGTAGCGTTACGGGCAGCGCCTGATGGGGTTTTTGCAGTGCATTGCTGCTAGTTGCCTGATGTTGTTGTTGTTGTTGCTGCTGCTGCTGTGCGGCTGCTTGCAATGTAAACTGTTGCAGCAATTGCTGCTGTTGTAATTGTTGCTGTTGGCGTTGTTGTTGCTGCTGCTGCTGTTGTTGCTGCAACAAGAAATTGCCTATGATTTGTCCATTGGAATCCACCAAAATCTGACGCTGCTGTTGTTGTGGTGCCGGGGCAGCTGGAGCAGCAGCAGCTGTCGGTTGTGGCAGCTGATTGATGGCAATGCTGCTGCTACTACTGCTGCACAGGCTCAAATTATTGCTGCTATCGTTGCTGTTGCTGCTGTTGGTAATGACAGTGCTGGATACTTCCATTTCGGCCGCGGACATGGGCACTGCATCGCACAGCAGCTCATGGGCTATCTGTGGAATGCGAGAGCAATGATTTAAAATCAAACTGTTTGCAATTTATGCGGTACTCACCTCATTCGCATAGTCACTGCTGTGAGCCTGTGGCATAAAGGAATGCTGCGTCAATTGCACAACATCCTGCAGCTGTGCCTGCAGCTGTTGTTGTTGCTGCTGTTGTTGTTGTTGCTGCTGGTGTTGTTGCTGCTGCTGATGATGCTGCTGCAGCTTGTCCACAATGTCACGCACTGCATCGCTCTCGCTGTCATCCATAACATGATCCACCATTGCACTCATTACATCATCCTGATCCTGTTGCTCCGAATCGATGCACTCAACCACATCATCATCTTCGTCAATAACTTCGTCGTCTTCATCTTCTTCGTCTGCCACTTGCTCACAAATATCATTGTCCAGCAGATTATGACACTCCACCATGTCATCAATGACCTCCTCTGCATCGTGCACCACATCCATCAATTGGATAGCCTCATGGTTCAAGTGCTGCTCCGCCTGCTGCAGTTGCTCCACAGTCGCATTTCCCGAAGCTGGCGCCGTTGCTGCCAGTAGCTTGATGCCACCGAAATTCCAATCGTGCTGCACATGCTGAAACATTTCGCTGGAGTTCAACTCTACGGGCAGCTCCACAGCTGGCGTCACATGTTGTTGCTGCTGCTGTTGCTCCTGCTGCTGCTGGAGCGTGGCCACAGTACTGAGCATGGCCTGCATATCGGCGAGCGTTGTTTCCGCCGCTGTGGCCAGTGACAGCGATGCAGCTGCAACCACGCCAGCTGCTGTCGTTGTGGTGGCTGCTGTTGAAGAGGAGTTGCTGCTGGAGCAGGACGAGGACAGCGATGAGGATAACGAAGAAGAGGCGCAACTGCTGGATGCTAACGAGCTCACGGGCGTTGTAGTCGCCAGCGATGAGCCTGTAGAGCTGCTAGCCATGGGCATAGACATGGCCAGCGTCATGCCTGAATCCTCCAGCTGCTTATCACAATGTTCGTCAACTTTTATGATTGTTGCTGTCGCTAAGCAAACGAAAAAATTAGTTAGTCAATTGACAAGCGGTGAAGAAATTAATCAAAATTACAATTGGGCGATGATGATGAAGAGTAGTAGGCGTGGCTGATGGCTGCTTGATGATTGTGGAAGTAAGCTGCGTTGGCGACATTCGAAGAATGACCATTAAAGCAGAAGATGGAATATACATTAATAGAGTTTTAATATTAGTGAAAACTTTTGAAAATTTTGAAAAAATAATCACAATTATTTGCCAAATGGAATACAATTAAGAGTATTATATTTATTACAGAGTATAAAACAATTTTGAAATTTAATTACAAATTTTAATAACCAAAGAAAAAGACGGTTGAATCAAGGTAGAGAATAACAATTCCTTATATAGAGATAAGCTATAAGAAATTCATGAAAATTAACTATAATATTATTTTAAAACCAAATGTATATTAATAACTAACTATAACTGGATACATACAACCAAACAAATCAACAACAAATTAACATAATAACTTTTAGTCTAAATATATTTTGATTAACAAATGTAATTTTCCGAACTTGTGCATTTCAGATAAATAAAATTTTATAAAAATGTAAAGATATATATACAAATAAAGCCAATAGAAAATTTTAAATAATAAAATTAGCTAACAAACATATAATTTCAATTAGTTAATATAAAAACTAAATTAATATAACCAATAGAAAATTATGATGCACAGCTAAAATAAATACAGCTACAGAACTCTATTTGGACAATGTTTTGGAACATTTACAAAAATATAAAAACCTTGGCGATTCGTTTAACTATTTTGTTCGTTTGACTAAATGACTTTTGAACGAATAGAATAGGTAAAGCTGAGACATGTATAAAAGTGGTTCTTTAAAGAAAACCCTATTATTAAAAAGATTTTTGCCTTTGGGGCTAGAAACTAAATTAGTACAAATCTAAACGATTTTACAAATTTTTAAAATTGGGCATGTTAATAACCAAATAAACAGAAACAGGGAAAAAAATATACAAGCTACAAAAAATATTATATAACACAAACAATTAACCATAACCAAATTATAATTATGTATAATATAGCTAACGGACTAATTAACTAAATTTTAATTAGCATTTAAAATGGTCAAAATAAGCTTACCATGATCAATCGTATCGGCAAATACAAAGTCATGGGTGTTTGTTGTTGTTGAAGCAGTTGTTGTAGAAGTTGACATTGGGGCGTCATTGACCGTTGCTTTGGTATCTAAACATTTAGAGAATTTGTATAAACAAAATATATTTTATATTTATTATAATTTACACACCTTCTGCCAGCTCCACGTTCTGCAAATAGCCCGCAAAGTTTGTGATAGTCTCTGCAATGTTTGTTGTTGATGTTGTTACTGCTGCTGCTGCTGCAGGAATTGCTTTAGTGTTTGTTGCGTTTGCGGTTGCTGCTGTCGTTATTGTTGTTGCTGTTGTTGTGGCGAGTGTCTGTGCATCAGGTGGCTCAATTTTATCACAGGTACTGTTGATAAGTGGCTGCTGGTTGTTAGCTGTTGCAGATGCCGTTGTTGCTGTTGTTGTTGTTACTCCTGCTGTCCCCGCATGATCAACAACATCTGTTACATTTGCCATGGCATTAGGAACAATCTCAGCTAATTCGCGTTTCATTTGTTTGCTCTCCTTGGACGTTGTGGGCACCTCATCAGCTACCACAACCGCATCCAAGACAATTGTTGTCGGATCGCTGCGTTTGCGTCGGGAGGGGCTGCTGGAGGGGCGTTTGAGGATGCGTCGTTGTTGCTCTGTTAAAGCATTGCTGCTGCTGCTGCTGCTGCTACTACTACTACTAGTTGTTTCTATAGTTGCAGCGTCTGTCGTTGTTGCTATTGCTTCTGCTGAGGCACTAGCAGTTGTTGTTGTATCCAAACTAGCTGCAGTTGTTGTTGTGGTTGTCATTTCGCACTTTGTGCTCTGCAAATATATATGAGTTATTTTTATTAACATTTAAACAAATTATAGTTTAAGTAGTCGCACGATAACAGGAAGTACTTGGTTTGGACTGGAAATTATGAAAATGTACTTCTCCCTGAATGAGCTACTTTTTCAATCAGGGTAGCAAGCCGGTTCGAGCCCGCTATTTGCACTTTGAATCGAAAACATAAGTTGAGCTGAACCATATTTTGTTATGAATATAACGTACCCGGGCTTAAACCAAAACCTAGGTTCAGCATACGGAATCTATGGCCGAAACAAGACACAGCAAGTAATTAAACAGAAACAATCGAGAATCGATAACCTTGTTGTTTCTTATGGATGGATGCTGTTAACGAGCGTTCACTGTGTATATAAGTTACATGGCGCTCGTTTGTTAATACAGTTACTAACAAGAACAGAGCTTTATCATTTTAGTAAACTTAGGACTACCTACCGTATTAAATTTCAGTTCAGTCTCATTATCACATGTTGCTTGTTGTAGTTGTTGCTGTTGTTTTTGTTGTTGTTGTGTTGGTGGTGGTGCTGGTGGCGGTGGCGCCGGTGGCACGGGCCGTTGCTGCTGCCTTGTTGGCTCCAGCTTAAGCTTGCTGCTTGGCGGGTTTAAATTCGGCGCACGCTTCGCATTCTTTTCGCCCCAATAGGGCTCAAAGTGCTTGAGTTTCCACGGATCCAGTTTGTTCTTTTCGCGCTCCGCTTCCGTTTTCAGCTTGATCTGATTCTCTGGCGTAAACTCGCCTTCGCTGAGACGTTCACGCCACTCCAGGCAGGCGCGTGCAAAGAACTCATTATTCAGGCAGGAGGCGCTCAGACGTATGGCTTCGTTGGCAACGCTGTTGCTGCTGCTGCTACTGCTGCTGGCACCGCCGCTGCTAGTGGTGGGCTGTTCCGGCTGTAACGGCTGCACCACCTCGCTGGCCTCACGATCCACGCTCGGCAACAGCTGTATGAGATTGTGCTGATAGAGTGGCGGCAGCAATGAGAACGTTTGTTTGTTGAGCAGCGCGCGCAGATTTGTCGATGCCAGTATCGAGTCGGGCGTTTCCAAATCGATTTTGCCATCCTTGGTCTGTTCAATTTGCGCAGCAGTTGTTAGTTTCTTGTTGCTGCGCCGACGAGGCTTGACGCTGTTAAAGCCCGGTATAGAGGCCAGCACCTCACGCATGGTGGAGGTTTGTGTTGCGACTTTAGCCGTGGTTGGTGACCCACCGGCGTTGGTGGCGGCTGCTGTTGCAGCTGCTGCTGCTGCCTCCGCTGCTGCTGCTGCCGCCGCCGCCGCAGCTGCTTTGGCCTGCTGTTGTTGTTGTATGCGACGACTGCTAATGCCGCGCACAGGCGTGGGTGCAGCTGGTGCAGACGCAATGCTGGGTGGCACAAACAGCGCTGGTGCTGGCGGCAGTCCAGCATTATGCAACGCATCCTCACTGGGCATTGACTTTTTCTCAGGCGGTATAGGTTTCACAATGATGCGTGGCAGGTGGCGCCTGTGGCAAGCAAAAGGCGAGTTGAGTGAATAGAAATTTGCAAGAAATAAAACCATATGCTTACCTCAGACTATGTGTGTGCTTATTAGCTGAGGTTGAGTTGAGAGCCGCCGCTGCTGCTGACCCGGACAGCTGCTGCTGTGCCGCCTCAGACGCCGTTGTCTGGTGCGCTGCAGCGTCTAATGCCAGCGGATCCTTTTCGTCATCATCCTCCACGAGATTCACATGCGCTGTTGCTTCCATAATCACAGGTGTTATGTGTTGTTGTTGTGGAATGATGGCGCCTTGCGCGGGCAAATGTTGATGATGCTGCTGCTGTTGTTGTTGTTGCTGCTGCTGCTGCTGTTGCGGCGCTGCTGATGCTAATGTATCCGGCGTTATGGTTTTCATGTTTATTTTTATAACTATTTACAACTACGCTCAGCAGTATTTCGTATTATTGTTGTTGTTATTGTGTCCATGTCAGGGGGCAGTTTAATTGCTTTTTGCGAACATACTAAAAAAAAAAAAAAAAAAACAAATAATTATAAACAAATTTGCCGCAAATCTGCAACCGCAATCGCAACTAACCTGGCCAGCAGCAGTTTTAGCCATTTCAACGGGTGCCGGGGCGCGTGGTGGGGTTTGCCTGCCACACAGCCCGAGCGGCAATCAAATTTTGTTGTGTGCGCCCCCTCTTATTGCAAAAATTTTACAATAATTAGTTGCCCGTGTGTCTTACCGTTACACTAAAACCCTTACGCCCAGTCACTTTTCACACATTTATTACACACGCTAATTTTCATTTGCTGCTCTTTGCCTTTTCCTTTTCGTACATATATGGATATATGTGTGTCCGCCGTGAATTTGTTGCCTACAATAACAAACACAACAACAACAATAAAAAAGAGAGCAAAGTTGGTTGGTTTGTTGCTTTTGCCCCTGCAGGAATAATACATATGTATGCACACATACACGAGACACACATATATACATATGTAATTATAATGCGACACACACACGCGCGCACGCACGCACATATAAAAACTTTTTGCGTGGTTTGTTTTGGCTTATGTTAATTGCGTTTTACTCAAGCCAAACTTTAAATTGCTTCCACACCTGCACTTGATTAGTTAGTTCTCATGCACTTAGTTGAAAAATAAAATATTGAATGGTTGTTGCAAAGACACAAACAAAAGCAGAAGCAGAGAGCTACAAAATTTTGGATTCTTTTTCTGCTTCTTGTGCTGTATCGAGTTGACTCTTTCTTACGCAAGCGTTTGCATATGCTTTGGCTACACGCCAAACGCTGTCTTTTTTACGCGCACGGAGCGTAGCTACGCAGCAAAAAAAAGCTTCCAGTTATTTGAATGAAATTGTTGTTACATCGTACACTAAAAACTAAACACATTTAACACGCACTTGCCGTTTTACATTCTAATGTTGAATGATTATTTTTTGATGGTTAAATTATAATTATTGGGTTCCCAGTTTGAGAGCAATAGGGATGTTAAAAACTGCACTACACTAAAACTAGAGCTGCAAAACAATTGACAGCACTATCGATATTACTGTAATCGCGCCAACACCAAACTAGAATAGTGAATAGCTATCGATAGTGATACCTTGCGATATATGCAAGACTTTATGTACTGAACGCATGAAAATTGCATTGAATAACTTAATTAAAATTAGTTAGCTTCAATGCATACTTAATTTTTAATTAAGCATATTGAAGGTACCCCGATTAATCGTGCCCTTACAATCAAAGTAGCAATGACTATCGATATTGTTTACGATAGTTTAGCAGCTCTGCTGCAGATGGTAAAACAGATGTAAACAACGCCGGCAGCCCTTCTTGTGTTGCTGAGTGGGATATGTTTTAGTTAGTTATTTGTTAATATTATAACAAAATCCGCGAAGATGTTCTCAATGTGCAAACAGACACACGCGGCCACATCGGTGGAATTTGCAATTACGTGTCGCTTTTTCAACAATCTCGAGGAGAATCTGGTCGTGGCCGGCGCCAATGTGCTCAAAGTGTACCGTATTGCGCCCAACGTGGATGCGGCGCAGCGCCAAAAGCTTAATCCCACCGAGATGCGTCTGGCGCCCAAAATGCGCCTCGAATGCCTAGCCAGCTATTCGCTCTATGGAAATGTTATGTCTCTGCAGAGTGTCTCACTGGCGGGCGGCATGCGGGATGCATTACTGATTAGCTTTAAGGATGCAAAGCTGTCGGTACTGCAGCTAGACGCAGATACGCAAACCCTGAAAACACTCTCGCTACATTATTTTGAGGAGGAGGACATACGCGGCGGTTGGACGGGACGCTATCATGTGCCCGTGGTACGTGTGGATCCGGATGCGCGCTGCGCCGTGATGCTCGTATATGGCAAGCGTCTGGTGGTGTTGCCCTTTCGCAAGGACAACAGTCTCGACGAGATTGAGCTGGCCGATGTGAAGCCCATTAAGAAGGCGCCCACAGCTATGGTCACACGCACGCCCATTATGGCATCCTACCTAATAGCGCTCGCTGATCTGGACGAGAAGCTGGACAATGTGCTGGATATACAATTTTTGCATGGCTATTATGAGCCCACATTGCTTATACTCTACGAACCGGTGCGCACCTGTGCCGGCCGCATTAAGGTGCGCTCCGATACCTGTGTGCTGGTGGCCATCTCCCTGAATATACAGCAGCGCGTGCATCCCATTATCTGGACTGTAAACAGTCTGCCCTATGACTGCCTGCATGTCTTTCCCATACAGAAGCCCATTGGCGGCTGCCTGGTCATGACTGTGAATGCCATTATCTATTTGAATCAGAGCGTGCCGCCTTATGGCGTCAGCCTAAATAGCTCGGCGGATAATAGCACCAGTTTTCCGCTCAAGCCGCAGGATAATGTACGCCTTAGCTTGGATTGCGCCAATTTTGCTTTCATCGATGTAGATAAGCTAGTTATTTCGTTACGCACTGGCGATCTCTATGTGCTTACCTTGTGCGTGGACTCCATGCGCACCGTGCGCAATTTTCACTTCCATAAGGCGGCGGCCAGTGTGCTGACCAGCTGCATCTGTGTGTGCCACACGGAGTATATATTTTTGGGCTCTCGCCTAGGCAATTCGCTGCTGCTGCACTTTACCGAGGAGGATCAGAGCACGGTGATTACTTTGGATGACATGGAGAATGCCGTGGAGCAGCAGGCTGTTGAGCAGGCACCCCCACAGCTGGATGAGGAGCAGGTCTATGATGTGGACCAGCATGAGGCGCCATCGCAAGCCAAATCGCGTCGTATTGAGGATGAGGAGCTGGAGGTATATGGCTCTGGCGCCAAGGCCTCGGTGCTGCAGCTGCGCAAATTCATCTTTGAGGTTTGCGACAGTCTCATCAATGTAGCACCCATCAATTACATGTGCGCCGGCGAGCGTGTGGAGTTCGAGGAGGATGGCAGCACATTGCGCCCTCATGCGGAATCCCTTAATGAGGTCAAGATTGAGCTCGTCGCCGCCACGGGACATAGCAAAAATGGCGCACTTTCGGTATTTGTCAACTGCATCAATCCGCAGATCATCACCAGCTTTGAGCTGGATGGCTGCCTGGATGTCTGGACGGTGTTTGATGATGCTACACGTAAACCGACAACGGCGCGCCAGGAGCAGCATGATTTTATGCTACTCTCACAACGCTCCTCGACCCTTGTGCTGCAAACGGGCCAGGAGATCAACGAGATCGAGAACACGGGCTTCACCGTCAACCAGCCAACTATATATGTGGGCAATCTTGGCCAGCAGCGCTTTATAGTGCAGGTAAGGAATTTTGATAGCCTGTGCCCCTTGGAAATAAGGGATTTACATATATTTTAGATGAGTTCCAATAGGCGAATCGCTCCAGACTTGTATGCATAACAATTTCGATAAATATCGATTTTCAGCCTCGTTTTCTTAAGCATATCTCAAAGGTAGCCGAAGGTATTTTTGAATATAAGTTTGGGTCTTTTGGTCGTTAAATCCTTTTTTGCTGCCAAATCGATAAATATCGATTGCTAACCCCTTGGCTTTAAGCATAAGCCACATGGATAATATATAATTTTCCTATACCACACGCTTATCAAGATTATTTCGGTTTACGAAGCCAAAGTCGATGAATATCGATTCTTAATCCCTGTTTGTAGGCAAATCTCGAAGATATTTAATAAAGTAAAGATTTAATAATAGAGATTTACTAATAAATATATATCTATTTCCCTCAGGTAACCACACGTCATGTGCGTTTACTGCAGGGCACTCGGCTCATCCAGAATGTGCCGATCGATGTGGGCTCGCCCGTGGTGCAGGTGTCGATAGCTGATCCCTATGTCTGCCTGCGCGTGCTCAACGGACAGGTTATAACGCTGGCGCTGCGCGAGACACGCGGCACACCCCGACTGGCCATCAATAAGCACACCATCAGCAGTTCGCCCGCTGTGGTTGCCATTGCAGCGTACAAGGATCTATCCGGACTGTTCACATGCAAGGCGGACGATGTGCTTAATTTAACAGGCAGCTCGGGCCCCGGTTTTGCCAATAGCTTTGGCGGTTACATGAAGGCCGAGCCGCACATGAAGGTGGAGGATGAGGAGGATTTACTGTATGGCGATGCGGGTAATGCCTTCAAGCTGAACAGCATGGCCGATCTGGCCAAGCAGTCGAAGCAGAAGAACTCGGACTGGTGGCGCCGCCAGCTGGTGCAGGCCAAGCCTAGCTACTGGTTGGTTGTGGCACGCCAAAGTGGCACACTTGAGATCTACTCCATGCCGGATATGAAGCTTGTCTATTTGGTCAATGATGTGGGCAATGGGGCGCTTGTCCTAAACGATGCCATGGAATTTGTGCCCATTTCGCTGACGCAGGAGAACTCCAAGGCGGGCATATTGCACGCGTGCATGCCGCAGCATGCGAACTCTCCATTGCCGCTGGAGCTGTGCCTGGTAGGCCTGGGTCAGCATGGCGAGCGACCATTATTGCTGGTGCGCACACGACTCGAGCTGCTCATCTATCAGGTGTTTCGCTATGCCAAGGGCCATCTGAAGATACGATTTCGAAAGCTGGAGCAACTGCATCTGCTGGATCAGCAGCCCACGCACATTGAGCTGGATGGCGATGAGGCTGAGGAGGCCGAATCCTACAATATGCAGCCCAAATATGTGCAGAAGCTGCGCTATTTCGTCAATGTGGGCGGCCTGGCTGGGATCATGGTGTGCGGCATGAATCCCGTTTTTGTATTTCTCACCGCACGCGGCGAGCTGCGCATTCATCGGCTGCTTGGCAATGCGGATGTGCGCAGCTTTGCGGCATTCAATAATGTGAATATACCACATGGTTTTCTCTATTTCGATACCACCTACGAGCTGAAGATTTCGGTGCTGCCCAGCTATTTGAGCTATGATGCCGCCTGGCCGGTGCGCAAGGTGCCGCTACGTTGCACGCCTCGTCAGCTGGTCTATCATCGCGAGAATCGCGTTTATTGCCTGATTACGCAGAAGGAGGAGCCCATGACCAAATATTATCGCTTCAATGGCGAGGACAAGGAGCTGTCCGAGGAGAGTCGCGGCGAGCGTTTCATTTACCCAATTGGCTCACTGTTCGAAATGGTGCTCATCAGTCCGGAGACCTGGGAAATTGTGCCCGACGCTTCCATACAATTCGAGCCGTGGGAGCATGTCACCGCCTTCAAGATAGTGAAACTCTCGTATGAGGGCACACGTTCCGGCTTGAAGGAGTATCTGTGCATTGGCACCAATTTTAACTATAGCGAGGATATCACCAGTCGCGGCAATATACACATCTATGATATTATTGAGGTGGTGCCGGAACCGGGCAAGCCCATGACCAAGTTCAAGCTCAAGGAGGTCTTCAAGAAGGAACAAAAGGGACCCGTTTCGGCCATCTCCGATGTGGTTGGTTTCCTCGTAACCGGTCTCGGCCAGAAGATTTATATCTGGCAGCTGCGCGATGGTGATCTCATAGGCGTCGCCTTCATCGATACCAACATCTACGTGCATCAGATTATTACCGTCAAATCCCTGATCTTTATAGCGGATGTCTATAAATCGATCAGTTTGCTGCGCTTCCAGGAGGAGTATCGAACGCTATCACTGGCCTCACGCGATTTCAATCCGCTCGAGGTCTTTGGCATTGAGTTCATGGTGGATAACTCAAATCTGGGCTTTCTGGTCACCGATGCGGAGCGCAATCTGATTGTCTACATGTATCAGCCGGAGGCGCGCGAATCTCTGGGCGGTCAGAAGCTGCTGCGCAAAGCCGATTATCACTTGGGCCAGGTGGTCAACACCATGTTCCGGGTGCAGTGCCATCAACGTGGCCTGCATCACCGCCAGCCCTTCCTCTACGAGAACAAACACTTGGTCATCTATGGCACCTTAGATGGCGCCCTGGGCTACTGTCTGCCGTTGCCGGAGAAGGTTTACAGGCGATTCCTTATGCTGCAGAATGTGCTGCTCTCCTATCAGGATCATTTGTGTGGCCTCAATCCCAAGGAGTATCGCACCATTAAAACGGTCAAAAAAATGGGCATTAATCCATCGCGCTGCATCATCGATGGCGATCTCATTTGGTCCTATCGCATGCTCGCCCATTCCGAGCGCAGCGAGGTGGCCAAAAAGATTGGCACACGCACCGAGGAAATACTTGCCGATATGCTGGAAATTGAACGCTTATCGGCCGTGTTCTGAGTTGCCAACTGGCCTCGCCTTCCGCCTACTTTTGTAAAGTTATCACTAAGCTGTAGTCCTAGGTTTTATTTTTAATTAAGTTACGCCAGCTGCATGTCAACTTAGTCCAACTGCCCCAGCCCCCCATACGATAATGTCGTAGTAGCAACAAACTATTTTGTTAAGTAAAGCGATTTGTGGATTTCCCTCCAAACAAAGATATACAAAATATACGTGTGAACTCTAAGAAATCTGTGTTTTGATTATATCGGGAATGCCAAGTAGAAGAAAGTAAAACCGTCTGCTTATTAGATGGGAAACTAATCCATGATTAAGAAACAAAGAAATATCTATATATTATATATCCTTGCCTTGTCCACGATAAGAGATACGAGGAAGCAGTCTTCTCCAGTTACACTACATGATTGGGTCGAGAAACACTTTGGCTTAAGAATTTAATGCGGACTGAAGATCAGCATAAATCTGCAAGCAGGATGTCAAAAGACTTGACTATATGAATTACCCACGTAAATCTCTGACAAATTTGAAGAGCTCTATGTAACAATATCTATTCAAATAAAATACAACTTTGTGTGGCATTTTACGTTTGCAGTTTTACACGTTGGTTGGTCGTGTGCATTTTGTATTTGTATTGTATGCATCGAGAGATATATAATTAATTCATTGTATAAACTAACAACATCATCAGTTAATTGATTAATTCCAAATGTGACGGCGGACAATGCCGAACACTTTTCGTACGTAGAAGAAGGAAAAAAAATGAAAATACACATTTCACAATTCGCAAATCCAAACGGAGGAGCACGAATTTTTCACTTAAAAAAATAAAGCAAGAAAAAAAAGTGTAGGGAAATTACATGAAATTACTTAAACTTTTTGTTGCTTAATTAATGCAAATGCATATGCATGTGTGCATGTGTGTGTGTGTGTTTTATAAAGATATATAGTATGCGTGTGTGTGTGTGTGTGTTTGATGAAGGCGCTTCAAGTGTCCAGGTTTTTCGTTGAGCAAACTAATTTAGTTTAGAATAAACAGCTGAGTTTTTTCTTGTGGGTTTTTTTCCTTTTTCTTTTTTTTTTTTATAACAAATTATTAAATACGCTGATTCACGTAGTTGTTGTTGATTCAAAACATTTAGATCTGGGAGCGCAGACGGGGGCGTGGCAAGTCCCCAAAAACAGCCTCGCCATGCACGCTCTTGGCCAAGGCCTTGATGCTGGCTGCTATGTCCACAGTATTGTCCAGAACCTGCAATGGCCGATACGCACAAGTTAAATTCGGATTCGCATTAGCCTATATTCACTGTACACTCACCTCCTCATCCTCGAGCAGAACATGCTGCTGATTGTTATTGTTATTGGCACGTTCCGCCAACGGCGAGTTGGCTATCTCCACGGGCAGGCTCCGGGCAATATTGGCATAGATCAAATGTGCCGAGACGCCCCGCCCGTTGGCGCCAACGCCCCTCATCGCTATGGGCAACGAGCTATCCAAGTCGAGGGCATCTGTAGGAAAAGACAAAAAAGAAAATATCGTTAAATCTGTTAATAGACAAAGAAATTCGAAGCTGATTCGGGCTTGTCCACAAGAAACAAAAGACTGATTGAAGGCTGATCAATTTAAGAACCAATCGGCTTCGACTTGACATAGTTAATTTTGGTGAAGCAAGTGGATGCTTTGGGAAATGGGCGGAAAATGCATGCAATTGTATGCAATGTTCCTTCAAAAGATCTTTGTAGGCATTCATTGGGTGGACGTGTTTTATACTCTACAGAAAGTTCATTCCAGCTGGGTGGAAAATATGACTCTAAGGACGTTCTCAACGCCTGCTATTCAGACATCTGGCTGCTCTTACCTTCCGCCTCGTCGGCATCGCTCATGTTGTCCTCGTGCTGATGGTGCAACTGTTGCTGCTGCTGCTGTTGGTGCAGCCGCTGATAGTGCTGCTGCTGCTGCTGATAGATGGGCGATGTCTGGGTGACTCCATCGACATCCTCCAGATCGAACAGACAATCGTCGGCGTCCTCCGCGCTCGTCGTGGCGGCTGCAGACGCCTTGGCCAGCAGCAGCGTGTTGTTGGCAACAGCCGAGGCCTGCTGCTGCTGTTGCCTGAAGGTGGGACTGTTGCCCACGCTCATGGGCGTGGCTTCTGGTGTGGCAGGCGGCGTATCAAAGTTGGACATTTTGCGCGTGGTTAAAATGGTGGCGCTGGGCAGCGGCTGCTGCTGCTGTTGCTGCTGCTGCTGCAGCGACGACGCATCCTGCGTCAAGGGCAAAAAACTGGGCGGCTGCAATAGTGGTGTGGTGGGCGTGGTAGGCATGCCCAGCTCACGCCGGCTGCTAATCGTATTGCGACGTCGCCCACCCGGGCCGGCGCCAAAGCCAATGCAGCCATTGCCGCCGCCCGTCACCTCCAGGGCAACGGGCATGGCACGATCGAGCAGCTCGCATGCCTGTTCAGGTATTTGCTGTATTTGACGCGCGAGGAGCGCTCCTTCCTGGTCGCACTTCTCGCGAAAACTCTTGAGCAGCGCGAACTGCTGCTCCGTGTAGCGTTCGATGCGCTCATTGGTCTCAATGATCTCGGACTGAAGGCGCGCCTGCTGATGTGTCTGCAACTGGCGCAAACGCTGCAGCCGGCCATCCAGCGGCGCCTGGTTGGACAGTGAGCCAATGCTCAGGCTGGACGAGGAGCTGACAATGCCCGTCGACGATGCTGTCGGTGTCGGTGGCGGCAAAGTGACAACGGCTGTTGCCCCACCAACTGGCGCAGCATCATCGTTATCCATGATAAGTAGCTCAAAGGTCTCCGAATAGGATTTATGGCTGCGTCGGAGCGCTAGCTGTTCGTTGCTGCACAACAGTTGGCTGTTGATGAGGTAGAGTGTGGGCGTGGCGCCAGCGCCACCCGTCAAGCGTTTGGCACACAGCACCACCTTGCAGTTGATGCAGAGGCACAGCTGCCAGCAGTGGCCAGCCACGCTCAGAGTGAGGCTGTATATTAAATCACGCTGATTGATGGCATTTATGGTTAGATCTGGAATGGGACCATATGCCTGAAAGGTAAAAACGAAACAGATAATACATTAGTTATAACTTACTCGATACAGGATACTAGCTTTGAAAATCAGACTATAATTCTATATTCTGTTACCAATACTCTGATTGCAATATTGAAGTCATGAAAATCGCATAGAACGGCGATATTTTGGAGGCAGTAGATTAAGAAAAAGGGCAGGGGGAAATAAAAGAAAAGGGAGAGAGAGAGAAGACAGTAAAGTAGACGTGAGTGATAAAGATGTGAAATAAGGGGAAATTAGAGGTCAAGTGAGACAGGAGAGAGCAAGCAAGAAAAAGAGGGACAAGGGGACGATAAATGGAGTAGGAGGCAGAACGTAAGTGTCAACTATGATGAAATAATACGAGACAAGAGAACAAGGTAAAGAAAGACAAGAGACAGAAACGGAGAGTGAGAGTAAGATTTACAGATTATAGTTCTTTCAATTTTACACAAGAACATCAAGCAAATCTGTAAGCCTTACTTGAACTCAAGAAAATCACATAGAAAGGCGATTTTATTTACTTGAACACTTTTGACATGTAAGTGATGTCAGATCGTAAAGCCTATTGCCAATTTTCTTGGTTAATCCGATTTAATATACTATATGGATTTGTTCAGCTTATTGCATACACTTAAACTAGACTTCACTCAATTCGGTTCAGTTTTAATGGAATAGTAACTAATTTGTCAACATCTCTGCTGGTCAATAACCGATTAGCATTGACTTTGATAACGATAACAAAAGATAAAGTCCGCCCATCAATTTTCCAATCGATTTCAAAGAGTTGCCAACTTCTGCATTGTCAGGCCTGGCGCAATGTCAGCTAAATGTTAATGGCCAGAAGTGTTGCCAAATATCTGCATAAGGTACATAAATAATTGCTGATTAATTATCGAGCTTAGGGGCTTGTTTTTTAATGTTTCCTTGCCGTTATCGGCTGGTCAATGGCTGATTAGCGTACAGTTTTGTCAGCGATAATCAATTATAATTTATTTGAATTGCAATACAATTCCAAAAGAGTTGGCAACGCCAGACAGCTGTTCAAATTTTAACAGCAATAATATATAGTTGTATTTGAGGCAAAAGGCGCACAGTAGTTCAAGTGCAAATTTGTCAATTATGTTTCAAAGAATGTTCAAGTCAAGTGGGCGGCGTTTGTCTGGGCCGCTTATCAAAATAATAATAAGAAAACGAGAACAGAACAGAACGGAACAGAACCAAAAACCAAACACGTCAACAACAAACAATTAGTGCAATGGCAAAATGTTGTAGGCCCCGAAAAGCAACAGCCCTACTTGTATTTTTTATTTTTGTTGTTGTTCTTATTTTTTGCAGCATAATTATTGGCACAATAGAATCAGATACCCCTCTCGTACATAAAAATAAAAACCTTGTGGCAAAATGCTCGTGTAGGGCAAAAAAAAAAAAAAACAGACTGTCAAACAGACAAACAGAAAGATAGCATTAACGTAAGCGCTTCAAATTGTCGTTTGATTACAATGATGGGTACAAATAAACATACTCTATGTATGTGTATACCCTGTAAGCAGTCGTGATCAATAGGGTCTCTCTTTACACTTCTCAAGCATTAGGCCAACTATTTATAGCTAGAAATTACAACTTTAGGAAACTGAAGTTTTATCCTCTTTGTATTATTAACTCTCCTGTTGAAGACTTTCTTTACTTTTCCAGACCTACAACAAGAATTAAAATTATCAAGAGCCCGTGTTCTATTTTCCCATTTTCTATCGTAATCTATCATAGCCTCAAAGAAATGGAGCAAAGTTCCCCTTAAATACATAGTTCTCCTCCCTTAACTAATATTGAGAAACTAGCCTAAACTTATTCCCTGTTAAATGTCCATCGAAATTTTGCTAAATATATCGTTTAGCTCTATTCTATTCTAACATATTTTTTTTTAATCTTTAAATCAAAGAGAACAATTATTAATAAAAACGATATTTTGATATAAATAGAATATTAACGTTACAGGGTATTTTATAGTCCACACTTGTCAGGCCAGTTAAGTACTCGGACTGTAGCACGTGTTGGCTGTGTGACAGCAATGCTAAATTTGACACTCAGTTTAAATACAAAACCCTCTTTCACTGGCATATGCATAACCCGACAATGAACTAGCCGACAAATCGACCGACAGAGAGCGAAAATTAAATTGAATTAAGGTATAAAATGCAAACGTCAACACAAATCAAATAACAATGTGTTCTGTCTGGTTTTGGCTTTTGCTCTGCCCTGGTCAGCGATTCGTCTATTTATTGTGTGTGGACTAGATAGATGCAACAAGATTATCATCAACACCAACATCAACAACATCATCATCATCATCAGGTGGAATTAAATGCTTTAATAAAATAAACAACATGTCACAGCTGTCAGTTTTATATATTTGATATATAGTATAGCATGTAAATTCTCATCATTTATGTAGAGCGTTTCGCATTATCTAAGCGCTTGTGTAGCACTTCCGCATTTCCAACTGCAATTGACCCCAGTGCCAAAATGTTTGTGTGTCTCAACTGATGATCAACTGATTGAGGTCCAGTTTTTCAGGTATTTATGCAAGTAAACAAAGCACTTTAACATGATGTCAAAGTAATTGTGAGCTATCAAAGGATGCTCCTCGTTATAACATTGCTTTATCTGGTTGTTAACTATTTGACAAGCAGTTAGCATTACTGTCAAAAAATACACACCACAAAGTTTTGGTCTTGATATCAACTTAAAGACAATGCGTTGTTAAAGCTGTTCAACATTTGATCAATTTTGTAGCTACGAATCTTATTTTGACTCGAAATAGGTACTATGCCAGGTTGATGAGCTGCAATTAAGGGTTAAGGGTGTTGCCACACTGCTGCAAATAGTTCTAACATTTCATTAAAATGAGCTTTAAAACTGCTATCTAACATGAGCTTTACATCTACTAACTTAACATTAGAAAAATCTTAATTAACATTTAGATATTATGGAAAATTCTGTTAAGAGAGTGCTCTTCACATGTGTGCCATTTATATGCCCACATTTGCATGTTTTGCATTAAAATTATTGCCTTCAAGTGTGACCATGCACTCTTGTGCAGTGTGTACACACTCTCGAGTGCCGCAGATTGTTGTTAAATGCCGCAAATAAAATTTGTTGCGCATGTAAATTTTAACGACTTGTTTACTTGGTGCTGTAATATCTAATCAGCCAAGACACTTATTATTTTTATGTACTGTTTTTTTTCTCTCTTCTTCTTTTCTTTTCCTTTGTTTTTTTGGTGCAAACAGAACTGTTTACAAAAACAAAGCAAATGCATTCATTAATGGCGAATGTGGTTGGGTATTACAAATAAAATTGTTGTTATTTGCGTTTCTGTCGCGCCTTTAAACCCATTCATATATACTATATATAATTTTACTGGCCATGTTTTTGCATGCTGCTTCTTCCATTTGGTTCATATCTGTTGTCGCTGCGGTTATTTGCCAAGACTTTGCAATTGCAGTTTTATGAGCTGTTGCCATTGTTAGAGACAGTTCTTGTTGTCGCTTTGCCATTCTGTCTTATTTACCGAGGTTTTTATGGTAACCGCCGCCGACTAGGCCCGCACGTCCAGACGTTTGTGTGTGTGTGTGTGTGTGTGTGTGTCAATATACCCTGCACTCTTTGAAAGTGGGAACATTGAGGTCTTTAGCTAAAGAAACTTGAGACACATTCGACATGTAGTTTCTCGTATATCATATGCATAACAGATTTGACTTTCCATAAATCCCTCAATTCTCCAAAATCGATAACTATCGATGCTGTGTTCCTTGAAGCATATTTTGGAATATCAAGAGACATCACAAATTTGGTATACAGGTTCTTGCAAACCCTAAGCATACACTTGTCAAGTGTACTTACATGTTTGAATAACCGGCCTTAGTTGAAAAACGTTAAATATCGATTTTCAACCACTTTATTTGTAGCATAATTCAAAGCTTATGAGAGCTAAGCATACTTCAAATGGCATGTAAGTGCACATAACGAATTGAATAGCGACTTTTCCCCGTACACCAAAAATATAACCTTTTTAGGCGGTACAACTTCAGTTTTTGGTATATACGAACATTAAAACAGCAAATTTCAGATCTGAGCATTACTAAAGAATTAAACGATAAACCGAGTTGTTATTTAATACTTCATTTTCAAAATGTGGATGAGAGGGTGCGCAAAGGCAGATAGATGTAAGAACACAGGGCTTTTATAGCTGGGTACAGGGTATCTGGTAGTCGAGCGCACAAGCTACTTGTTTTATACATATTTTTTATTCGCACTTGCTAAAAGTAGACAACTGCATCCGCTCGCCACCCCCAACCGCTGTCTATTTGCACAAGTTGGCAACTAGCATTTTGTAGCGCGCATCTTGTTGCAATGTGCAAAATGTCAATGACTTCCACGGGGCCTGCAGCGGCAATAACAATTGAAGCCCAGCAGCGGCAACAGTCAACAGTTGCTGCTGTTGGCGTTGTCGCTTAATTAACACAAAGCAATAACAATTGTTGACTTTTTGTTAATTGAAACTAAATGCGGTCGCTGTCGCTGCTAATTATGTGATGTGGCGCCATCTAGCGCCCGCGCCCTGCACATGCGTCTAATTAAATGGCCATTTATATTGACGCACACACACACACACACACACCCACACGCAAGTGTTTGTGTGTATATTTATGGCTCATTTGATTAATCGTATTTGCTATATGCCAAAAACAAAAAGCATGCTAATCGACTCATACAAAATAATAAATAAAACATCGCATGTTCTTCTTCTTCATTTTTTTTTGTTCGCCCGCCTCTGCCTCTGCCTCGGCCAGGGCGAAAACGGAAGAAACGTGCTGAAGCGCACGTAACGACAGGCAGCAGCTGACAAGGAATATCGGAAATCAATAAAAAAAAATATATAGAACTGAAAACGTTTTAATGCAAATTGCAAGGCATGACAAATGCAGAACAGCTGACTTTATCGATAAAGGCATTTAATAACAGAGCACTGGCAACAGCGGCAGATGTTAATGTTCTTACAGCGGCATACTGTTAAATACGAACTTAACATTTTTGCCAGCACTATAAGCTGCAGCTTACGCAACATGTGCTTCAGCAACAGTTTCTTGCTTGTCCAATGTATTTCTAAGCACACTAACAACAGCAGTGTTAAAATGTTATTAACATACTACTTACAGCAGCTAAGGTAGGGCATGCTTAATGCAAATCAATAGGCAATAAACAACATACGCTAACAGCAGCTTTGCACAAGCAGTGCACTTCAAACGGTAAGCATGTCAAGTTCCTAACATAACTAGCATTTCAAACTGCAAACAGACTAACCTACCATTCAATCTATCCCAGACTGCGTTGCACTTGAAAATGGCTAAACAAATAAATAAAAAACAAACCAATTGTAATTCATATCAGACTGTCTGGCTGTGGCCGCCTCCCCCGACACGTGGACCCCGTTTGCCAGTCTGCTGAGCACAATTTTTAACAGCTCGCCTGCTGCTTATGCAACAACAAAATGCAATGGGCGACTGTTGAGCATTTGCCATAAAAATAAAACAACTTCAAATAATAATTTGCACATTTTGCATAATTTATATTGTAGTTTATGGAGGTTGTTGTTGTTAATAATAATGTTGTTTGCTTCAAATATAATTGATTGCCCCTGCCATTAATTATATGCATAGCGTTAGTTTACTAAGTGGTTCCCAGACTGGGCCAGAATGTCTAATCTGCAGCATTTTCATTAGCTATGCGCGACGTCAAAACAAAAACATGCGAATTAAACTGTAACGCCCATGGGCTATTCGCAACAGATAGCTGTATGCATACATATTGCTTACAGAGCGCTACTAAGAGCGACAATGTTATTAACAGCAGTTGGTAAAATGTTGTCCTTATATTAACAGAGTGCATTTACGGTAGAACACATCCGCACTAAACTGTAACGCTCATTGGTTTATCGTATTGCTTACAGAGCGCTGCTTAAAGCGACAATATATTATTAACAGCAGTTGGCTGTTTATTAACAGAGTTCAATTACAGAAATTGTTGCTGTAGTTGGTTGCTTTATTGATAACTGCGTTTAACTGTTGCTCACTTAACAGCAGGCTCAGAACCTGGCTTCTACCTGTAGCTATGCTACTTATTTGTTAATAAGAAAGCAAATTAAAGCGTCAACTAGTTTGTAACAGCGTGCCACAGGCCGCAACTAAGTAGTATCTTTTGGCTTGTCAACTTGTTGCATGGCCCCACTCGTCAACAGGCTCATGATTAACGCTTGGCGCGACTTGCGACAATGAAAATGTTGTTGGATCCATTTCTTTTGTTTATCTGTCGCCCTGTCCCCCCTCCCGCTCTCTTGCTCTTTCACTCTTGACGCATTTGCCTTTTGTTTTGTTTTTCTAATTCTATTTTCGTTGGATTCTTACATGTTTTTGTTTTAATTGCACTGTGATAACTCGGTTCGCTTCGTTTCGTTTCATTAGCCAAAAAAGAAAATAAGTTGTAAACAAATCAACGCACAAAAGAAACTACGAAAATAATCTTTTATAGATTTTGCCCAGCTTTTTGTAAGACTTTTTTCTTTTTTGTTTTCTTTGCTTTTTTGTTTCGTTTCGGTTTGCTTTTGGCTCGGGGCGCGACTTAGTTAGTTCGGCCCCGTCGCTCACAAATAATACCATTTTTTGCTGTATTATTTTTTCCCTCTCGCTCTCTCTCTCTCCCTCCCTCTGCCGCTCTCTTTCGTTTTCTTCCTCTTCTTCAGCGGGTCGGTGTGTTTTGTTGATTTTTTCTGCCTTGCGTTTATTTTTTTCTTTTTTCGGAAAGCGCAAACACATTTTGCCCAGATACGTCGTCGCCATCGTCGTCGTCGTCGTTCGGCCATTATCATAAACAACAATTTTAGACAGCTGGGGCCCAGGGCTTTAGGCGTGCGGTAGGCGTGGCGGGCCTGTTCGGCTGCCTCTCTTTGGATTACGAACGAATCGCCAATTCGGATTCCGATTCTTTTCCGTTTTTTTTTTTCTCTTCTTCACTCGCTTGTTTTTGCTGTTCTTTTTTTTTTTTTTTGTTGCCTGTTTTTGCTATTTTGGTGCCGGGTGCTCAGCAAAAATTTTCCATTGGCTTTTGGTTTTGTCTTCAGTTTGGGACTTTTATTCCTTACATGATGACTCACCCTCTCTCACACACACACACGCACACACACGCACATATTAACTTGGGTTTACATGTTGTTGATGACACAACTTGTTAAACATAGATGTTTGGCGAATTTTAGCCCGAGTTGACATGCCGTTGGCCAGGCCAACAGGATTATTTTGTCTTCTTTGTGAGATATGGCACATTTGAGTGTGGCTTATATGGGTGCTTTACAGTGGCTTATGCAAGGGAAGATTTCTATTTTTTTGTTTAACAGAGTGCAACCTTTTTTTAAATTTTGGAAAATACAAGATTGCTTTCTTAAAGTTTGGAAATAAAACATTTCCAAACATTCAGATCTAATGGGTATTTAGTTTCTGAGATATAGATAAAAAGTCCTTGAAATCGAACATAATGAGTATTCCTGGCGACAAGTTGAGCAAGTTTCTGAGATTCAAAAGTTATTCGAGTAATATCTCAAATTTTTAGATAGTTAGAAGTTAATTAGACTCGACAGCGTGGTAAGCTTCATACTTCCAAAACGATAGAACTTTTTTTTGGATACCATATTGTAATGGTTTCTGGATTTCGATTAGAAAAGTACTCAAATATTCAGTTTCTAAACAAATGTCTCTCAGCTCTAATGAGCTGTATGTTTTTACACTTAGTAGGCTAGAGTTTTTTTGAGATTGAACAGAATAAAATGTTATCGAATGCAAAAGAATGTAATTTTCTGTTTTCTCATCAGTTTTCGTTATTATGATTTGTTTAAAATATCCGATGAACATATAATGCTCCGATCGAAGTGCAAGAATTGCCAATAGCTGAGTAATGCTATTTGAGTCATGACTTTGGTGATATTTCCATTCCTCCCACTCACTTTCTTGCTACATTTGATTCGCGCTTCTTATGAAGGTGCAGTCTATGTTTGTGTAGCCTTTCAATGTCGTTTCAAAACAAATTAAAAAAATCTGATAAGCCGTAAACCCAAACAACTCAGACCCAGTCTGCCGGCTAAGTCAGCCATTGGCCCCTGGTTCCAATCTATGATTAAGTGTTTACATAGTTATTTACTAATAAGGGTCGTCCGTTTGCTTAGTTAAAACGTGCGCACGTGTGTGCAGGGCCCGGGGTTCTGATTGGGCATATATGCATGTGTGTATATACAGGGTATATTTATACGGTAAGTATATATTGAGTGTGTATAATAAAAGCTAAGGCCCATAGACCTGGTGCCATGTAGACGCGCTCATAACAGTAAATTAAGCGCAACAATGTTTACACACCGGCTGCGGACCGGGTCCGGTTTGTATACCCTGTACCAATTGAAAATCAGATAAATAGGGTATATTTTGTGAATCAATCTCGAAGCTAGAGACGTTTTTTTGATAGTTCGCTAAATTTTGAAGGTAATAACTTGATTTTTGGTATATTCACACATTTATTTGACATCTTTAAATAAAAAAATATACTAACGAGCGGACGCCAACAAGAGAAGTATAGGGTTTATTTATACAGGAAGGAAGAACAAGTTTCGCAATTTGTAGCTGGCTACAGGGTAACTTCTAGTTGTGCACACTCTCCGGCGATCGGCTTTTACTTGTTGTTTTTCTCTTTTTTTTTATTGTCTCACCTAGATAGGCGGGGGGCGTGCCGGGTCAACGGGCCGGGCGCGTTATCTAAAAACTTTGACAAACAATTTTCGTTTGACGTGCGTTGTTTGTTTAGCGAGTTGGGCCTATGGCCATATCTTTAACAGACACACACGCATACAGAACTAGGTGTGTGTGTGTGTGTAACTCAAATTTAATGTACAAACAGCGGCGAAATTGCGCGATGTGCCTGTGTGCGTGTGTGTGTCTGGCTGTGCTTTGTCGTCGTCTGCAGTTAATTGTTAGTTTATAATATGAGATCATCTTTTGGGGTCTGCTTATCGCTTTGACATTTGCTTTAAGCTATTTTTTTTTTTCGGTGGCTAACTAATTTGATAAGCTCGGCTATTTATAGTTGTTTCTTGTTTTATTAAATATTTATTTGTGCGTCTTTAAATAAATACAAAATATGAAATGCAAAAGACAAGACAAGCCCTCTTTAACAGCTGTTATGTTAAGGCGCTGTTATGTTGTTGCACATAAGCCACTGTTAAGCAACAGCTATCGTTTAACAGCTGCGCCATTTTACTTAAACTGTCGTTTATGTTAATATTGTTGTGTGTGTATGTGTATGTGTGTAATTCTAGGTGCACATTATGCATGTGTGTGCGTGTGTTTGTTCAGTGTTGTTTTATGTTTATTTGAAGCAAACAAATCTCAGTCCGCACATTTGACACAAATTCAGCGCCATTGTTAGTAAATATTTATGCGAGCAGGCAGGCATTTGTGTGCGGCAGAGGGGAGGCGAGGCGACCCTCTCTTTTAAATCACCCCTTACACACACACACACACACACACACACACACGCGCGCGCGAATTGAAGCGAGCGTGAAAAGACAAATTTCTCGTAAAAATATTCGAAAAAGAGCTACGCTGAGCCAAAAGGTGTTTTCATTTTCTATTCGTTTTGCGATTGTTGTTGTTGTACGGTTTATATTTAGACATTTGTGAATTTATAGTTTTGTTTACATGCAAATTGGCAGCACTGGCAAAATGGCCACTCGGTGCACATGTGGTCAATGGCTGCTGTCGCTGCGAGGTCTGTTAAGAGGTTAAAAGTTTAACAGCGTGCGTTTAACGCTCATTAAAACAATATGGCAACATTGGACAGTTGTTGTTGCTGCTGTTGCTGCTGCTGCTGCTGCCTTCAAGGTTATATTTGTTAAAGATTAACATTGGTTTTCAATTAAGCGACACGCGCTGCGCTGCTAGAACGGGACAGAACGAGCGAGAGAGAAGCAGCCCGCTGCTTTCTCACAGTAAAATTTGTGGGCAGTGACTGTCAAACTTTGACCTAGTGCGCTGCGAATTGCAATTTTGTTTTTTTTAAAGTGTTATTTTGTTTATTTGTGTTTGCACTTTAAGCTTACCAAGCAATTTTAAAAAATGCACCGTGTTATCGATAACAGAAGCCTTAAAATGTAAACAGTGTGTCATCGACGCGAGGTGGACTCTAATTATATTCATATTTGGTTTTAATCATTTGTTGTTGTTTTTGTTTGATTAGTTGGGTTCCATTATAAAAAATGAACAGTTCACTCGGGATTAAACACCCTTGCAAACACATTTGAACTGCTCGCAAGTCATTCAGAATCTCTAAAAGCTGTTTATCGCATAAGCGTGCAGTATATTAATTCTGATTAAAAAAATATACATATATGCATATATAGAGATAATCAATTCAATCAGTGCAATTAAAAAGCCATACAGTATACAGTTTGAGAGCGACAATATATTTTATAGAGATTATATGCAGTTTGATAAGCACTGCTTAGCCACATAGCGTACAGTTTGGCAGCTGTTGTACATGCACTTTTAGGTGCATGCAATCGTTTCTTAAAGTTGGTTTGACAGCCACTGAGCTTTGCAGTTTACAACCGCTGATAACAGCAGCTGCGGCAAAAACAGTTTTCTTTAACTCCCTTTTCTTTTTCATTCATTTGCACTTATCATTTTACTATTTTGTTTTGCGCAGCACTTCTTACACTCGATTTGATAATAACTATTTTTAGAGCTTTGCATTGAACTGCATCTAACATAAGTCGCGCTCTCCCTCTCTCTCGCTCTCTCCCGTTCACTTTGATTGATTGACTTTTAAGTGGGCAGCTTGTGTTTTAAAATGGTTTTCTTGGTTTCGTAAGCCGATCTATAAATACACTAATTATGCATATGAGAAATATATACATTTATCACATTTAAATTTTAATATCTTTATTTTTGTTGTTATTGTTATATGAAAACTTGTTTTCGCTCAATTGAAATACATTATTTCACAGCGTTTTGTCATGCTAATTAAAATGTCGATACACATTTTTTACATACAGCGAAAATAAATTCGCCGCCTGCAGGTGTGGCGAATAACTGAATGCTAGGCAGCAGCAGCAGCAGCAGCCGACGAAGAGACAATACAGATATTAAAAAAAAAAAAAGGCAACAAAAGATTATTAAAAAAAAATTGATGAATCTAATCATAAATAAATCAATTAAAACACGAACCAAGCGACGCGACGCGACGCGACGTCAGCAACAGCAGCAGCAAAGCGCATTGTTGTTGTTTCTGCTGCTGCTGTTGTCGTTTTTACCGTTTGATAACCTAGAAAAGCGACTATAGTGTGAGTTTTGTTTTTCCATGTGGGCGCACGCTTTGGGTGTTAAATGTTGCGACTGGACTAACTAATATTGATAAGAGTTGCGCGCGCGTGTGTGTGTGTGTGTGTGTGTGTGTGTGTGTGTGTGTGTGTGTGTGTGTATGTTTGCATGATGTTAAGCTTCGCTTGCCGGCAACAGCAGCGGCATATTGACAGCTGTGCAAACAGTTTGACAGCAATCGTTTATTTGATCTCAAAGCTCTTAATAACAGCATGCATTCCTAAGCCCACCCTGCTGTTAACTTAGGTACGTTAGTTTAACAGGAATGCCTGCGAGCATAAGCGTGCAAGCAGGGAAGAACAAGCATTAACAGCTAAGCTGCGCCTGTCAAGCTGCAAACAGCTAACAGCTGTTACAGCCAGTAACAGGGCTGAGCGTCTGCTGCGCTTACTGTTGTTTGTTTCGTTTAGTTAAATGTAAAATTAAATTAATTTTTTATTGCCACCTAATGAACGAATGCAATGCAATAAACGCGCCGCGTTTGTTCATTTGCCTATTTAAATAGCCTTGTTTATAACCGCATTTTGGACAAACGGAGGCCTACGCATCACTGCCTGACGACAAGCTGTAGGTGTGCGGAGGGGGGAGCGGGAGTGGCTGTTAAAGAAGCTGCTTGTCAACTGCTTTGCGCTGCGCTGCGGGCAAGCGCCTGGTCTGTCCTACACCCTGCCCTACATATGACGAGCTGGTCCCTCCTCTGCCCCGCTGGCCATTGGTCGCATTTGGAAATCTCGAAAACTTGTTTATACAACAAAATGTATAAACAAGTTTTTTCTCTGCCTCTGCTGCTGCCGCTGTTGGTGTTGTTCTTGTTGCTGCCGTAGTAGTTGTTGTTGTTGTTTTTTTTTTTCGGCTGCTGCCTTCCTTCTTTGCTTCGCTTGTGTTTGTCGTCAGTTTCGTAATTTATTCTAAAAGCGTTCCGTTTTGGGCTCGCTATATAGAGAGAAAATACATATTTATGTATGCACATATATGTATGTACACATGTATACACACATATGTACATACATATATATATATATTATCCACATATGTGCCGATATGTATTTGAATACTCGCTTTTTATAAATATATGCAGCTTTTTTTTTTTTGTTTTGCGCTTTGAATTATTCAAAATAACACTTTTGGTCTATTTGCCAAGCGCGCGTTGCTGTTGTTAGTGTTAGTGTTCTTGTTGTTGTTGTTGTTGTACGCCTCAGCGCTTTTCAAGTGGGTGCAAAGCAACAGCCACAGCAACAACAACAACAACAACAACAAGAACTTTTGCACGATCTCCAGACCGCAACAAAAACAAAACAATAATAATAATGCATAACAATTCAATTTCCATTAAAATAAACGCATAATGCAAACCCACAAGGGAGGCGCGTGTGTGTGAGAAGGGGGTGGGGGCGGGGTGCAGGGGGTATGTCGCTTGCGCAATGGGTGTGGCCAGCAGCTGCTTAACATATGCATGCCAAAATTGTAATTGAAGCTTCGCTTCTGTCAAAGTTTGAGCGTCACTAGATCGAGTGGGCAGCAGCACGCCTGTCAAACTGTGACACGTGCAGCCGGCCCCGGGAACAGCGAAAGACCAAAACAGAGAAACAGAAACTGAGCGACTACAGCTGTTGTTTGATTTAACCTTGAAAAACGACACACACACACACACACACACACACACACACACACATACAGAGAAAACGTTTTTTTTTTTTTTCAGTTTTTACGCGTGTCTCGTCTTGTATAGAAGTGTTTGTTTTTTTTTTTTTTTGTTAAATTTTTTTGTTTTTATTTTTTAGCCGAGTCATCGCGAAAATAATCGAGTTAAGATATTCAAGCATTGCTCATTGTTTAGCAAAAGAGATATCATTTAACTACATACATATATATTCCACATATGACATTTAGGTTTATAATTCTGATCGCTAAATTTGCAGAACTTTTCTTATTCAAAATTGTTTTGAGATCGTACAACATTATAATTAATCAAAACTCTGTCTATAGCATTCATAACAATTTCAACTTTATGTGTTTTACTAGTTTATATTACATTAAAGAATAAACATAGTTTTTATAAAGACCTGACAGCTGTTCCCATCTATTAGGTATTTCCAAAATATCTAGTTATGCGCGGTTTTTTTTTATTATTGAGCAGACCCTTTTCAATTTGTTTTCTCGAACATTTGCAATATCTTTCGATTTAACTCGCGCTTTCATTTCCTCTTCTTTCTGTTGTTTATCACAGTTTCTGTCGGGTTTCGGTTCCTACATTTACTTCTACATTTCTTGATTCCTAACACAATTCCCAGTCATACAATTTAGCTTATAAATGTCGCATTTCATGTTTACATGAAATATCCCATACTATTGACAAGTTTGTTTATAGAATTTAATGTGAATAAGTATTGGGTTTTAAAACCTCTTTGGTTGTTCAGGGGGGTTCCTAACTATCTAAGAGATCGCTCTATAATACAAATATTAGGTAATTTTCTTTACATTCCTACATATCACAAGGAAGGCGAATTGAGTCACTTGCTAAGTTCAAAATAAGAATTATAGAAATAATCTATCTGAAAGATCTAAAAACAAAACTGAACAACAAATGAGCGACGTTTAAATAAACAAGCACGAAATGTTCTTGATGGCATCAATTGACCCCCGCATGACATTACGGTAGGTAAAAATTATTAAATGCTATAAAATTATGCAAAGTAGGCACGAAGTGGGCGTGGCTTTTAGGGCACAGGCTGTGCGGGAAGAGGCATAAATCATACAAATGTAATGTAAGTCATAAATAAAAATCATCCCGAAATGAAAGCAAGCGGAAAAACTAAAAATACGGCGATCGCTTAAAAATGGGCAGAATACAAACAAAAAAAAAAAAATGTTCGAGTACAGAAAAACAGGCAGGCAGAGAGCGCATACAGGGTGTCTCTGGCGAAGGAGTAGGCAAAACAGGTGTAGGGTAAAATCAAGCAGTGCACACACATACACACAAAGTTAACTGTGCATTGAATACACCAACAAACAAAAAATGTACCAATTGTCAGGCAAAAGGAAAAGGCAATTTCTCAGGCATGTAACAACAAAAGGCGCAGTAATTTTTTTCGTATGTGCTCATGAATGACCCTATTTTGTTTTTCTGCTCCTCGCACGCTGCTTCACTATCGCATACATATCTATGCGTGTGTGTGTGTGCGTGTGTGTGTCAAGAATAGGCAGAAAACAGCGGAGGAAGCGGCCGCAGCAGCGTTCGGGCCGGCACACAAAGCATAAAGAACGATAATACATACATACATACATATACACACACACACACACACACACACACACGCACACGTGCACAGCATACATATGTAGTTGGGCCCTATGCTGCGTGGAAAATGGTTACGCTGCGCATAAAGCACAATGCGATAAAATGCTTAAAATTAAAATTGAAATACACACATACGCACATCCGTATGCATGTTTATGTTAAGTTTCAATAAATAAATGCTGCTACACTTACATGCTTGAAGAAATCCATAAAAATGCTGTGGTAGATAAAATCCCTTGGTAGGTTTTGCACAAATCTCTGCGAAAGCAGCGCTGGCAGCGCAGCCTCGCCGGCTCCTGCGCTGCTATTGTTGTTATTATGATTATTATTATTATTGCTGTTGGCATTGCCAGCCCCTCCGGAGCCTGCACCAGTGCTCAGGCTGCGCTGCAGCTGCGGCGAGGTGGCATTAAAATTCAAGCAATTGCACGAGATCATCATGATTAGTTTTGATATTTGTTGTTGCTATTGTTGTTTAACGGTAATGTTAACTGCTTTTCAACTTCAAAATGAAAATTGCACGTTTGTATTTTGCGTGTGGTTTTATATATTATCGTTTCTGGTGTTGTGCGTGACTTCCTCGTTCGTCCTCTTTTGCGTTTTGGCTGAAGCGGCGCGGGCGCGTACAAAATCACTAATAAAACACCCACAACTAGCTCAGTTCAGCATTTTAGCGTCCGTCCCGTTCAATGTTATTTTTTCGAATGAAGAGTTCGATTATCGAATTGCCCGATACCTTGCAAAACGTTGTGCAGCCAACATCACGCTGCTAAAAAATATGTTAGCTGCCAGACCGGCAATTCCGGTATGTTAACTTGCTGTTGTGCTAAATAGAATAGTTTTATGCTAATATAAAGCAAATATCTTATGTTGTATTAATTCAGTCCTATTTAGCTAGCTAAGTGTTTTTTTTATAGGGTAGTATTATTCCTATTTTGCTTATTTCAAAGCTATCAGCCAGCGCATTTTTATTAACATAATATGTTAACGCAAAAGTGCGCATGTTAACTCAATAAGTTATGGTTAACGCGAGTTGGAGTCTGTTGACGCAGTGGTGGGCCTCTCATCGCACTTTGAAATATATCGATATATTATGCTACATCTACGGTTACACTGTTTTGGAATCAGCTGTTTTGGGCAATGGCGCAAATTTTTAAGGCTTTAATAAAGTATTCGTATTGTGTGAGTGTTAAATATGTTGTAAAAGTATTAAATTTTAGTTAGGAATTTATGTGCTTGTTTTAGTGTGTATTCTATATAAGTGTGTGTATTCTATATATTGTACTAATTTCATATATGCAACGTGAACAAGCTCGACAATCTGATTTGCGGCTGTTTTAAATGGTCTAGTTGGGATTTTTTGCTGCCTCAGCTCGGATATGTATATAAAAAATGCATTTAATTCTCTTGCACTTGTTTTGCCGTGCATATTGCCAACTCTTTTCGCGTGGCGCTTGATTAAATTTAAAGCTCGCTTCGGTGGCAGCGGCAAAACATCAAAAATTGATGTAACTAGCAGAAAAAAAATGAAGAAGCAGAACAATAACAACAAAAACAGCACGGGACAGAAATCATAAACACCGACACGTGCCTAGGTTTGTTTGGAGGCAATGCTCATAGTCCAGTTGCCTGTCTTTATAATACTCCGTGCCCAGTGAATGCGCCTCAAAATGGGTATATTGTAATTGGGGCCTGGTGAGTAATAGGCGAAGCCAAAAAATATATATATTTTCACAACCAACAGCAACAAAAGTCGCCCCTTTCTATTCATGCCCACCTGTCTGCACGACCGTACATACATATCTCCATCCGTCTGTAAGCCATTCTTTAATCACATATTTTATATTTTATATATATTCAATTAATTGATTTACAAACTTTTTGGCACAGGTGTAATAATCTTTGATCAGCTTTTCACTATTGAATAATAACTTCAGTTTTTCTTTAAATACTAATTTTCAGACAAATTTGTTCAATTCCTCTTATTTCAGTTAAATTTTGTTCATGCTTTTGCCCCAAAACCGATAAATATCGATTTTCAGCTATAGGGTAAAAATTAAGAATTTGGATTCGCCCGAAGCAAAAGTCGATCAAAAGTTGTTCTCCAATTGGATACCTATCTTAGTTCACTTACTGAATACTGGCTTATTGGACAACTTCCGTAAAATGAATAATATTATTTAGCGTTGAACAGGGTGACTCGACAAGGTCTGGCGTGTAAGGTGTCTACAGGGTGTCTGCCCGTTGATAACCAAGCGCTCTTCACTCCATTTTTTTTTTGTCGCTGTTCCTTCTGTTTCATAAATAATACGTACCATTTTTTGGCACCTGGACCGCGGGGGCAGCTACCAATTGAGGGCGCGTGCAGCAATTTGACGGCTGTGGAGCATCAGCCTAATGAAAGTGTCGGCTAGCTGGTTCCAGATGTGTGTGTGCGAGTATTTGTTGTATATAGTTTGTAACTAGCGACAACTTCTTTGGTCTGTAATTGAAATTGCGCGGCGTGCGCGGCATTAAGTCATAAAAACAACAACAACCACAACAACAACAACAACAAGCACTTGAACCAGTTTGTCACACTCTGAGGCCAGGCACGTACGCGCCAAGAGGTCAAAACGCACTTGGCTCTTGGATCTGGACAAAGCGCCAGGGCCACTAAAAGACCCAAGCAAAATTGTGAAATTTTCCCCACAGTCCCGACCAGCTGTAAGATTGTGCGTGTGCGTTTGGGTCATTAAAGGCGAGCGTAGAACAAGTTACCACAAAATTCTGGCTCAAAATTTAATGAAGGTCTTCAGTTCTGCCGAATCGTTTACCCGGCAGCCACTGTCCCAGCTCCGGTCATCATTCGTGTAAGTTTTAGCTTATGTAATACCCATAATGCCACCGATCCATATAGCGTCCATTGACTCGAACTCCCAGCTTCTGGTCAAGTGTCAGCCAAGCCCTGCAGCAATGCCGAGAATCAGGCTGAGCAATTCTGCAGATACTTTTAAAGCTTGAGTTTGCGATTACCAAAGGCACTGACTGCCTTAAAGAGGAAAGCAAGTAAGCTGGATTGGCTCCCAAAACAAAAAAATAAACAATAAACTATGTTAATTTCATTAACAAGCTCGGAAAAGGCCGTGCGCTGTGTAATGCGACCTATTCCATTCCGGGCACAAAATCATTTTCATATGATGGACTTTCAAAATCTATCGCCAATAAATTAATGGAATTCAGTCTAAGCCAATCTAAGAGCTTAACAATTAAAATCAATATCAATCTGATTTGGTAACATGTTAATAATGTGAACTAAGTTGAAAAGACTTTTACATAGCATAAAATAAGGCGACCAAAATGGGTTTGAACCTAGCCGATTAATTAATTAACATATTCATATGCTCAAAAGTGACAAAGAAGGAGACTACGTAACATGAAATAATAAAAACTGGTTCAAACCTGGTACTCCCGAGTTTATGTAACTATGCATTAGAGTCATAGAAATCTAATGTGACAATGGAGGAGTTTAGGATACAGCCCAATACAAAGCGGCTTTGAACCAAGCCGGTTCGAACCAGGTAAACTAATTCAGCCGAATACAAGGCGTATTAAGGCCGGTTTGCATCAAGCTGGTTCGAATCTGGTTCTCGAACCTGGTTTTCTTTAACTATGAATAAAAGTCATATTAAATGCAGATGCTGTAAGCGCATAATGGAGGAGTTTAGAAGCCATGAAATAATATAAACTAATGCAGCCCAATACTTGGCGAACAAGGTGGGTTTGAACCAAGCTGGTTCGAACTTGCCACTGCAAAAGAGTCCTATAAATTCATATGCTCCAATTTAAAGTGTCGATGAAAGATCTAACAGCAACAAATAAATGAATTACAATCGATTGGAATCCCCGAAGAAAGAGTTGTATAGCTGGATCCGGGTAGGAAATCCAGGCGAATTAATGGATCTTCTAATGCTTTAGGCGCAAGTTGGTAGTGCTAATAAATTGTAACTGTAAATTTATAAAAAAAATAATAATCAATGTATTTTCGAGATGTTTAAGTAAAACACACGAGTCCGCCTCTTGATAAACCATACATTGACTTCTGCACCGCCTACAAAAGCTTTGGGTTTCTCTTTCAGTTTTTTTTTTTTTCTCTCAGTCCAATAAGATGTGCACATCCTTTCCCAGCGATCGCGAGCTCAATCTCTTGCTCTTGCTCTCTTGAAATTTGATCTTTTCGCTGTGATAAGGAATTGAGAATAAGGCGCAGAGCCAGCCAGGGACAAGGAAATGCTTTTGCTCAAAACGCTGCGGCTCCCTATTGTCTTTAAGGACCTTTTATGCAGCCTTGGGGTCTTATCAAGGCGACCAAACTTGGGACTCTGTCTCTGTCGTCTCTGCCGTTTCTCTAGCTGGTAATACAATACTTTTGGGCTGCAGCTCGTTTTTAATTTTTCGCGAGAATTAAAGGCGGAGGTGCCTTGGTGCCTTGCCTTGGTCCTGGCTCCGTTTGGCTTGTTCTAACCGTGATCCTCGCGCTATCCTGGCTGCTATTATTGTGTCAGCAACTTTATAAATTGCGCACAAAAACAAACCGCCCGCAAATGCCAGCCCCGAATTAAAAAAAAAATACACAATACAAATAAAAATAAAACCAAAGCCGTGTCCTGCGTGCTGCGTCCCGAGTCCTTTATTGTTGTTTCGCTGCTGCGTTTGGTGCTGCATGTCCTGAATGGCAATCAATCAATTGCGCGATCCTTAACCGTATCGATATCGATTTACATAACGCACTCGCGGCACGTTCGAATCCAAGGGAATTCCATTGATTGCAAGCGGAGGGAGAGTGGGAGATAAGGAGCCAAGGGATCGGAGCGTGTGTTATGGATATGTTGGAGATCGTGTGCAGATTAATTGCTGTGGTAATATAATAATAATTCTTAATTGATGTAAATATTATTATTGCCTTGAGATATGATCCTCAAAGGGAAATGAGTTTGTGGGCGGGCAGGGAAACGGCATGTTCAGCTATTCAAGGCACAAATCTCTGTAACTCGGGCAAAATATTTTTGATTTTTCTTAGATTCTGCAATAAATAGTCCTCTGGCTAGTGCTCCATTTTGTTGAAAGTAAATGCGATATAAGAATGTGTATTTAAAAGTCTGAGGTCACTTTATCAGCGACTCTTTTTGATTTCTTTTTCAATATAATAAATAATGTAATCAAGTTCATTTTCTGTAGTTTCATTTTTAATTCATAGCCTGTTTTAGTATTCGAAAAATATGTAAAGCTCCTCTAAAGTCAGTTAAGACTGAGTGATAAAACGTTATTATTATTTTTAAGAGTGAAAGCTATTCGACTATAAAAACTGTTATTTAACAGGAACATCACATCCATGGATACTTTAGCAGGGACTTGTAATAGAAATAAGAGACTAGGAGATACCCTGAAGCTTCTTCGCGCCGGGGTTAACTATGAAATGAATGAAACTTGATCTCTATATACTATTCCAGAAGCTAGCTGTCAAATTTGGTGACTGTAGCTCTCAAAAACAAACAGATTTGCTAAAAAAACAGGATTCCAAAATCGATTTTAATCGGTTGCTTGCATTCAAGTCAAGTTATCGATTATCGGAAACAAACTCGTGCTGTGCGGGGACAAGGACTATCTATATTCAAAATTTCTGTTATTTTTGTGTATATATTTTATCAAAAAGTTCCTTGGGGTAAAGGTAATTTACTTTTTTATGAACGAACTAATATATTAGATAATATAATGATTGAAATGAAAACTGTTCAAACCTCCATTTTCAAACTTTCTAGGTTCACTTTTCTTTTGTACATCACCTCCATGGTCAATTTAACAGTAGCTAACAGCGACTTTAATATTTGTTGCCTTGTACTAAATTTAGTATGTATATTATGTGCATGTACCCAAAGCTGAAGCTCTTAAATGTCTTAACTGAAATTTGCTAAAAGCATTTCGGGCTTTCGCTTGAGTTACTTAACATCTGACCTGCTTTCGAGCCAAACGAAATGTATCTTAGCACACCCATGCCACGCCCTAAGATACAGATACATAAACGAGTGCCTACATATTAAGCCGATAGCTGGCACGAATCTTGTATATAAACACCAAGCACACACACACACACACACACACACACACACACACACACACACACACACACACACACACATGTATATACCTGGCCAGCCAATGAAAGAGGCGCAAATTGCGGCAACTGTTTACTGTAAATATAGCTGTATCTTTTGGCTGTGAATGTATCTGTATATGTGTCTCTTATGTATCTTTAAAGTCATGTGGGTAGCTCTTGGCTGCTTAGCTCGTGCGCATTGTCATAATTGAGCTCGGACTAGGGTCAGGCAGATATATATGTTGCATATCCATAGATCTGCCTATTAATAATGCCAGATAAACATCACGCGTGCCAGCTGGAAGTTTATTAATTAAATTAGCGCCTACATGAAGATGAGCCTCAACATGGACTGGTAACTGCAACTGCAACTGGGAACGGGGGTCATTTAATTAGTTAGGCGCAAAAGACAAAACAAGAACGGAGGAGGAGCAGATAGAATAGTTGGCTTCTAAATGCCCTTTAAGGCAGACAGAATGTTTGAGATATATTTACTATGCACAAGTTTAATTGTGCCCATACGAGCTATATCAAATATATTTGTTGAGTTTTGCTTTGATATAAATCCTGTCTGCCAGGTTTGGTTAGGGTATCTTGAAAGAAAAAAAGAAGTTTTTTAAGCAAATAAGTTTATATAGAGGTTCCATGTATGTAAATCAAATATGGTTGAATCAAGTCAAGCTCAAGTTCTTTATAAACAAAACATTTTCCCATGGAAAAACTGTGTTCTTGATCTCATAAGATATAGTGTTCGATCCGGCTGAGTTGAACTTAAAGACAATAAAAGCTCGGATCGTTTGTAGCTGCTGTCCAGGAATATATATCTACTTTTATAACAGTTCGTAGTTGTCCTCTTCCATTTGTTACTAATGTCATGAGTTAACCGAAATGCCCTCTGCAAGGTCCATTAAAAAATGATAAGGCAAATAAAGTAACCGAACTGTTAAACCCAATTGAGCACAGGAAGTGACAGCTAATTGACATAATCTCCCGCCCCCCGCAACCCAATTTGGACAGTTCCATTAGGCTTCTGATGAGCTTCCTGTGTTGATTTGCATATGACAGCTTTAGAGTATATTAAGTATATAGTATATATATTTGGGATATCACGGTTTTGCAGCTTGACATATTTCCTGCTCGGGCTCATCCATCAAGAAATTCGCACGGTATCATTAACAGCTTTATTGACAACGGATATGCTATATGGCGCTTTAGAAGTCAGTTTCCCAGCCTGGCTGCAACATGCCACATCCTTAAGCATCCTTGGGCCATATCCTTCAGCAGCCATAACAGACAGCATCACCCCCATCGGTAAATCACGTTAATAAGCCGGTAATGAATATTATGCGTGGGGTGTGGGTCGTCAGCTCTTACTTCGCATGTTTGGCACACATTCACAGTGCAAATTCTCTGCCTCTCGCTCCAGAGCCTGTTCCGTATGCCATTCCATGCGAGCCGGAAGGAAGCATTTGCCCCTTGTCTAACTGTGGGAAGGAGGGGGGCTGCCAGTGAGGGTCGTTGCGTGTTTGTGCGGGAGTCGCTACCCTTGCGAAAAATCCGAGAGCTTAAACAAAAAAAAATAATGCAAGTTGAAGTGCCTTTTAAGGCATGTTGACTGGCTGCTAGATACCGCGCAATAAGCTAATGAATGCCTTTTAGATTTTCACTTTTGTGTTTATTATTCTGAAAACTTAAGAATATGTGCCAAGCACGCGCTAGTAATTGATGGGAATATAATTTTAATTAAATTAGCCCAATACAAGTTTACGTACCAAATTTTAGGACGCCAGCTCTGATAATACCTGAGTTCCATGGGTTAGTCTCAGATCTTATAAGAGTCGCGCATTTGAGCTGGCAAATGCTGCACTTGTTCGTTACATACCTGCCCCGGACTTTATCATGCACTGTTTCACACACTTTCATGTCTTACAGGGTATTTGAAAGAGCAAGAGAAGAGGACAAAAAAAAAACGCCGAGCATATTTCACTTTTCGTTGTTTAATAAGGCATGCGAAAACATTTCTGCTCGACATTTGCCCATTTTGACGGCAGCTCCCATTCAACAACGGGCAGCTGGTGGGGGCCAGAGCTTTATCATCATTTGTATCCATTATGAGGCGCTGGTCTTGGTTTAGGTGTTCGCTGTTGGCTTTTGGCCATCAGGCACATCATCCGCATCATCATCTGGCCAAATATGTCTGGTGCTGTCGCTCGGGCAGCTCGCTTCTTCATTTGTCAAAGTTACGCGCGCTTAGCCCCAACAATAAAGCAACAACTCTTAAGGCTTGCAGCGCTTTTCCAAATGTTTTAGACGCTCACATGCCACAATTGCAGCCGGGCGGGTGTGTTCGGGTTGCGGCTGCCAACTTGCGGCATGCCTGGCGAAGGCCAACACTTAACTACAATGGGGCACTGCAGCAGCAGCAGTAGGAGCTGCGGGCGGGCGGCCGGTGCGGGGCTCTTCCACGACAAGGAGTAGCTGCTAATGCGTCGCCAAACAGCCAAAGAGACGTCAAAACATGCAGCTGAGACAACGGGCACAGTTGCTCCACTTGGCTGTCGGGCAAGTCAACTCGAGTCGCGCAGACTTTCAAACGCCGCACAGTGGTACAAGAAATCACGCACGGCCACAGGCTGGTTGGCAGATATACCTTGATTGAATGACCAGAATTTATTTCTTGCGAAAACCCTACTCAGTTCTCAGGCTGTTCGAAAAACATACTTGAATCTAGCAATATCTTGAATAGTATAATAATAGATATTTCGTAAGGCATTTAAAAACACTTCCATGTTCAAATCTCATACATTTTCGCTTTAATCCTAGAGAGTTTCAAGTAAGGAATCGAATGATTAAATTAGACTCCAATATCTACTAAATCTTTATTAATACATTTTTAATATTTTTGGTTGCGATTTCATTTGAATGGAAAGGAAAATTAAGCTCATAGAACTTATATTCGCTCCAGTACAAGATACAATATCTTCTTCTTCTTCTAAAAGACTCGTCTTCTTTCAGATGCCCCCCCTGGGAGCATGTTTTTATATAAAAGTTTCTTTTTCCAAAACTTTCGAGAGAATCATCGTCTTGCTATCCCTTTCTTATGTTAATGTAACTTTCTTCTTATCGTTGAACTTTCAGTCTCAACGAGACCCTTTTTTTCTGGATAAACGAAGACAAGTCGAACTTTGGTTCGAAGATCATTCATAATTTTGAATAGCCAACATAAATTATTGCTCATCATTCGGCAAGATTGTCAGGCTTCATTTTTAAGAAAGAAGGAATTGTTTGGAAAATAAACTCTGATAATGAGATCTTTTGCATAATATTTTGGACACTATTAAATTACATTTGTACCACGGTAATTGCATACAGCAACTGGCTGGTAAAAACCCGTCAAATGCCGCGAATACCAAAAAATAAATCGACGCGAATCGATGCGTGATACTCAGGAGGTGGCTTTTGATTTAGATCCAATAGCTTTGGACATATTGGTGACGGCAGAGCGGCGGCGGCGACGGCGGCTGCAAAAAAAAATCAAATAAAAAGAAAAAGGAAAAAATAAAAACAATTCGCGGAAACAGCGCCAGAGAGCGCGAGAGAAGACAGAGTCTCTCCGAGAGTGGAGCGGAGTGGACGCGCCTGGCGGTCTGGGCGGCGAAAACGATCAATGGAGCTGCCAGTTGGAGCTGCCGGTTGGAGGTTGAAGCTGGAGCTGCAGCTGGAGGCTAGCTTTGGCTTTCAATCCGAGTTGTTGTCGGGGAATTGGTTTTTCAAGTTTTCCAGCTTGGACGCGTTGGCATTCCGGGCATGGCGCTAATTAACTACTGCCGGTGTTTAGCGGCTGCTAAGTTGAACCAATTGCTGATAATAAACATTTTTATTGATTTGTGATGATTGCCGACGTGGTCAAGAGCCAACAATTGTCACCATCCGAGTGCGTTGCACAGGTGCACAGGTGCACAGGTCTCTCTCTCCATGCCCTAACCCTCTCTCTCGCTCCCTTCTCGCGCTGGCAATTTATTAAATGCAATTTATTTGCAATTGCTTCTTAGAAGCAGGAGGTGCTCCTGTGCCTGCCTGGATTAGCCAGTGCATTGCATTCTAGGAAGCAGCCGCAACAGCAGCAGAAGCAGCTTTTCTTATCTTTTTGCCAGGCATAATTGCCACCGGTCTTACAGATAGGCATCACCCAGCGCCAATTTGTTGTGTCGCCTCAAAAATAAAAAAACAAAAAAAAAAAACAAAACAACAAAAAAATGTATATACGACAAGAAATCCCAAAACGCGTTACCCTCGCGCGCACCTTTTTTATGGTCGTTACGTGTCGCGGTCGCCGAAAACCACCAGAAATTAACAGCCAGGAATGTTAAGAAATTATTGTGTGACTAACAGATACCCTGTTCCATGCAATAGCACAGCTTTAATCTAACTTGTTTGCATAACAAGTATGTAAGACAAGTTTGTTGCAAACTTGATATATATACTTTTAGTAAAAACTAGTAAATGTGAGGTATGCCATAGGGCCTGACCACTTTAAAAGATATATATACCCGTTTAGTGCCTGCATCCCAATTTTCGTAACTCTAGCTTTTATAGTCCCCGAGTTCCTTGGTATCAATTATGTGTCAACCTATAAACATATAGCTTAAGGACTATTTTGGGTAAGTATGTATTCAGTTGCTTGCTTGCAGAGCATTGAAAAGTATAGTATAGTATATAAAGCTCGACTAGTAGATATCCAGTATTTCGATTAAATATCCCTAATGCTGATAAGCATGTTTATTCCAATATCCATAGCTGTGCCCAGAGACTATAAGAGCTGGCGATATACAAATTGGAACATAGATGCCCAGCAGTTAGTTTTTCCTACTAGTCCATAAATCTCCAAGACTAATCTATAAAAGGATACATTTTCTATTTTATTCATCTTTGTGTACTTTTGTACTTTGTATCTGCCTGTTATCTAAATTTCCTAAAATGCGCTGTATGCCATGCCCAGTCGTCTTATGTTTACAGGGTATCAAAAAGCCACACAAAATATTCGCCATAAAATTGTTGAAGCGCCTGACGCAGACGCATGTCGTCAGCTTCCATAAAAAAAATCTTATCAGATTTACAGGCGAAACTTCTAAGTAAACCCATAAAAGAAATTACGCGAGGTTTTTGTTATATATATATATATATATATATATATTTTGTTTTTTTATTTTTGGTTTCAACTTGTGTTTTATTTTATTTACTCTAGATATTTTGTAGTGTCTGGTTTCCGTTTTATTTTATTTATTTTTTTTATATGCTACACATTAAAAATGCTTGGTGCTTATGTAAGACATAGATCATAATTTTAGTTACCATACGTTGATTATGCGAAATCATAAAATGTACATACATACATATATAAATGTGGAATGTGGTATACACTATATAAATACTGAAGGGAACGCATTGCGCCTTTAGCTATAACATAGACTGAACATTGGGAGCTATTGTAATATACAAACTAGTTATCAAATAGAAGTAGAAAAATTCATTGTATTTATCTTTGAAAACTATCACACATAAATTTTTTTATATTCCTTTTTGTTTTTAGTTAAGAAAACTACACTAGGCGTATGTCTTGTTATTATTTAAAATATTTTAATAATTATGATATTACTTAGCTAGGCATAGTTTTTTTTTATTTGTATGTGTTAAACATGTTATGTTAATATATTTTTTTATATGTATATATATATATATATATCTTTTATTTAATACTAAGCTGTTTCTTTAAAACATACAAAACTGGGGCATTAATATATAATTATATTAAAGCGGCAAGACTTTATTTATTTAACGGGAACCTAGTTTTTAGACCATCTAGACTTTAAATAATAAAAAGGAGTTTAATATAATAAATAAAAACTTAACTTTATGTATTATTTTAATAAGAGAAAATAACTTATACAATGAATTTTCGTTTAGTTATTTAAACAAGAATCATAGAAAATAAATTATCCAAGGATGTTTTTTTTTGTTATATAATAGAAAATAACTTATCTAGGGAATTTAAAAAAACTTCCTCTTAAAATTCCCTTCAATATTTTTGTACATTAAAAGAAGAAAGAAAGAATCATATTAGAAATAGAAAATAATCTTTTTAGGGAATTAATTTAATAAATTTATTATAATAATAATAATAATATAGTATTGAAATGAGTTGTAAGAAATTTTTGCTTCGATACCTTCCAAAATTTTAACGTCTGTAGGAATTTCGGTAAAAATTTAACGATTTTTTTTTGTAAAAATCAATTTCAAAATACATTTTTAAAGTTGCTTTTGATTAAATCAAATTTTTACAAAACTTTTGCTATCAGAAGCTATGGAATGAAGGTGTTTAAGCAGAAAAATAAAGATACTTGAAATTGGGAAACAGTCTTTTGTATAAGCTATGTAATGGATACTGTTTTTGAAGCGGGAATGCCACTAATATTGAACTTTTTTCTATATAATGCTACTACATGTATTCTTAACCCCAAGGACGCTAGAGCTTTAAGATGCTATTAAATAGTTTTTCGTCTTTTCTTGTGTGCCAAAGATAGGTTAATTAGTTGCTTAATACTTGGAGCTCGGCTCAGGCGCTGCTGCTGGAGCGCTCGGTGCTGAGCAGCTCGCCGGAGCGCAGCGTCTCCTGCGGCACTTGTTCCACTTCGATATATTCCTCCTCCTCCTGAATGGGCTGTTCAGCATTGGGCGAGCTGGCCGTTTCCGACTCGTACAGCTCCTGCTTGACATGACTGGGACTGGGCGCCAGGGGTGAGCTGGCCGTGGAGCTGTGCGTCTCCTGTTTGGGTTGTGCGGCACGAGCTGCTGCTGCTGGTGGCGGTCGCAGCTCGTGGGCGCGCTGATGATGCTCGAGCTCGGCGCGAAAGTAAAACTTCTCCGGGCACAAATTGCAGTCATAGGGTCGCGCACCATGCTCGGCTATGTGGGTCAAGAGGCCAGCGGGCGCCGTGAAGACCGCGGAGCAGATGTAGCAATTGAAGCCGCGCTGCTCGGTGCCGGCAAAGGTGTGCTCGACGAGATGCTCCTGCAGTTTCTGGGCGTGCGGCAGTATCATTTTGCACAGATTGCAGCGATTCTCCAGATAGGCAGTGCTTGCGCTTGCCGGAGCAGGAAGAGCAGCAGTAGGAGGAGGAGGAGCCGCCGCCGTTGACTCCTTGCGCTTGCCATTGAGATTATGCTTGCGACAGCATTTCTCGCACAGCTTGGCCGTTTCACCCGCTGCGCCCGGCAACGGTTCCAGGCACAGAGCACAGACCGGCTCCTGTAGACTACCGCTGCCCGGCGACTTGGTATGGAATTTGGCATGCAAGCTGAGCTCAAATTCCGAGTGCAATGTCTGCCGGCAACAGATGCAGGCCATAGGCAGGTGACCGTCATTGCCATGCTCGCCGAGATGTGCCCGAAAGGCGGCCACATGCTCCAGTTGCTGGCCACAGTGGGCGCACTTGCCGGACTGGCCTACCTTGCTGTGCTGCAGCTTGTGCTCGGCAAGGATGGCGGGCGAGGGAAAGATCTCATCGCAGATGAGACACTTGTGCTTGCCGCTCGAATTGTGACAGCTCTTCATGTGCTGCTCCAGCTCGGCGCGCGACTTGTAATTGCCGGAGCAATAGGCGCATCTCAGGCTTACGCCCGTCTTGAGATTGTGCGCCAGCTTGCGGTGCGAATGCAGCTCCGCCTCGCTGCGCAAATCCTGCCGCTCGCACATGCCGCAGCTGTAGCTGCTGCTCCCGCCTGCGTTGGATGCTGTGGCCGTTGCCTGGCTGCTGGCAGCCGGCAGCTCGGGTGCACTGGCCGCCGGCGATGTGGCCTTGGCCGCATACATTTCCATCAGATAGCGCTGGCTCAGGCCGTACATCAGAGCCGGATGCGGCGTTTGCTGTGGCTTCAACGCGCTGGTGTCCACCTGCAGTGGACTATAGAATTTGCTGTTCGACTGCGCTGGGCTGGGCGTGCCGCCAAACAGGCCCTTGAAGGCCACATTGTAGTCGATGTGCAGGTTGCTGTTGTTGTTGTTGGTCGCCGCCGCGGCGGCAGCGGCAGCAGCTGCTAGGGGCGGCAGCAGCGCATTCACATAGAGGCTGCCCATATTTGAGCCCGGCTCCTTATCCTTGACGCCGCCGCCATGCTGGCTCTGCATATGACGATCGAGCAGAAATTCCACATGGAACGTCTCCGGGCAACTGGGGCAACGAAATTGTCGTGCATGCGCGGCCAAATGGAAATGCATTTCCAGCTCCGAGGCGCAAACGGCGCGACAGAACATGCATTGCAGCGGATTGGCAGGCGCGGAGACGGCAGCCGTAGCAGCGGCAGCGGCGGCGGCGACTGATCCACCATTTGCCGATCCACGATCGAGCTGATGGCGCGTCTTGACATGCACATGGAAGTCCGTGTCGCTGCGAAAGAGCTCCAGGCAGGCGCTGCAGCGTAACAGTTTCGACTCCTGGCTGTGCGCACAGGCCAGATGCAGCTGCATGGACATCCGATTCTCGCACAGCTCTGAGCAGAGGGCGCACTTGAGCATAGTGAGCACGTGTTCGCTGAGCAAATGCTGTTGCAGCTCCTCTGCCTTGGCATAGGATTTGCCGCAGCTGGCGCTGCAATTGAACTCGGAGCTGCTGATCAGGAAGTGGGCAACCACGTGACGTTCGTATTCGCTCTGCTCGGGCAGACTCAGGCCGCAGTGTGGACAGATCAGCTGCATGCCCTCGGCTATGTGCGTCTTCAGATGATTCCGGAAACTCTCAAAGTCCGGCAAGCCGGCATTGCATTGATTGCAAAAGAAGACGCCCGGTGGCGTCATGGGGCGACGCTTATTGCTGCTCAAGTCGGTGGGCAGCTCCTGTTCCGGCTTCTCGGCAACCTGCGCCTGTGGACTGGCCAGGTCCTGCTTGATTTTTGGCAGCTCCAGCGCCAGCCTGGGACTAAATGTGCCCGCCGTGGCCAGACGATTAAAGTGCTCGTAATAGGAGTTCGGACTGCTCAGCCGATCCAAGTGTGTGGCCCGCATGTGCTGGAACAGCGCGGCGATATTCGCAAATTTCATGGTGCAGTATTCGCAGCTCAGCTGGAAGCCATTCGCCTGCACAGCCTCCCCAGCCTCCCCGCCAGCCGTGGCGGTCGAGCTGCGGGTCTCTCGCTGCTCATGGGCGCTCTGCAGATGCGCATTCAGCTGCTCCAGGCTGCTGAACTCCGTCACCTTGGGACAGTAGCTGCACCGCAGCAGCGGTGTCGGTGTGGGCGTGGTCGGGACATGAGCCCGAGAGCGTTTGGGAAAATCCATGCGACTAGGACTGCTGTCGGAGGCGAGGGCCAGGGCATAGCGACGCTTGTGCAGGCTGCCATTGCTCGAAATGGAAGCGGAGCCCATCGATCTGGGGCTATAGTTGAGGGCATTGGGATTGCCGCCAGCTGCCAGAATGGCGGCATTCTTCTTGTGCTTCTGCATGTGCGAGGTTAAAGCGGCGGCCGTGTTGTAGCCACGATTGCACATGCTGCACTGGAAGGGCTTCTGGATGTCGTGCGTCTTCATGTGAATCTTCAAATGATCGCTGGAGAAAGGGAATGATAAAAAGAGAGAGAAGGGAAAAGGGTTTTAGATTTGGGCATTGATAAGCTATAGATAAGCTATAGTTCTCTATGCGGCCTTTTCTTGGTCGTGCTTGATTCCTCCAGACTAAACTTATTTCGTCTACTGCTCAATTTGGGAATACATGCATTTTCTGTATGTTTAAAATTTTAAACTTTAGATGAGTCTTTGAGTCTCATCTTATTTCTTTAACATCCATCCCCTGAAGACCATTATCATCTACTTTGAGATAGAGCGCTTTAGACCAACCTACCTACCTACCTCTTTTAAAATAGCTATATTAGTAGTATATCACTAGTTCAATACTAAATAAGATAAGTAATGATAAAGTCTAGAGTACTCTAATTCATTCTCTAAGAACATTTAACAGTCGTTAATTGCATAAGTCTATTCTTTATTCTTTTGCAGATTTGCATATTTCTTAAAATGTGTTTCGACATTAAAACTTTAGCTCTGCACAGATAACTTTTTACTCTCTTTCTATTCAGTTCAAGAAGTTATTTGATTAGATTTGTTAAATGTATCTCGATGCCTTTTTCCTGTTAATCTATAGACAAGAATGTACTCATTATTCCCAGCCCATATCATTCCTGTTTTGGAGGTTCTTCAAGTCTTTATACATATATATTCACAGGTATTTAAGGATCTTTGCTTTCATTAAACTTCAAACCTTACTTTTATTAGATATTTTTACTTTCTTTTCTACTCGAACCTTTACACTTACCTTCTTGAGAAAGCAGCCTCGCAATGCGGACACTTGTAGTTCCTCTCGTTGGTATGGAGCTTCTTATGACGATCTCGGGAGCGTTTGTGCTTGAAGAGCTTGGCGCAGTATTCGCACTTGAAAGGCAAATGCTCGGCATGACTCTAGAAAGAGAGAGATAGAGAGAGGGCGGGAAGAGAGGGAGATTAGTGAGAGCGACTTTATTACGCGCAGAGTTCAACAAGTGTTTCGGTTGCAATCTGAGCTCTGATATCTGGTGCCGAGGCTCACCGAGCCTGAGCCTGAGCCTGGGCCAGAAGCTGAGGCTGACTAACCTATTTGAAATTCTTAGAAGCTGTCGTGTCGTCAAGTTCTTGACTTGGCGATTCCTGTCTTGAATTTATTGCTGCAGTTGACTAAATCTCAATTTTTTTTTTCCTCTTCTTTTTTTTTTGTCTGAAACTGATTCTGAATCTGCATAGCAGGCGCAGGGTAGCGCGGGGGTTGGGCTTGGGCGGTAAACGTAGGTGTTTCGCTTGCGTCTCTTCATCTAAATGCGCAACGCAAACGCCACAACTTGTTGGGGCGTGGGACAAGAGGGGGGATTACTCCACACACACACACACACACCCCGCACACACACACCCGCAACCGGTTTGCTTTTTGGGTTCTTTGGCGGTCGGCTCGGCCCGAGCTGCGGTGGATTCGCTTTGAAGTGTGGCAAAAAAAAAACGCAAAAATTAGCCCATTTGTATGCAGCCCCCCAGCTCGAGCTGGCTTATTGCACAATATGAGCCAAGTTAACCAAGTTAGCCAAGTTAGCACCGTTCGCCTCGCTCAAATTCTCGTGTTGGTTATGGTTTTTTAAACTGTCGCGCCAATCATCAACATCATCAACCTCATCACCATATACCCATATTTCCATATATGTGCCCCCTCTCACTGCTTCTGCTAGGAACGTGCGAGAATGGCCCGAAAAGCCGAGTAACCCGCCTAGGATCAAAGGCAGCGCCTGTATGTTAGAACCCGGCGCGTCGCGATAAACGATCTGCAGTTTGTCCTAAACACAGTTGCAATTGGGCTAACAAGTTGCTGATGTCATGGGCGTTGTTACCCCGCCTAAAACAACAACAACAACAACAACAGCAACACGAATCACAGCAGGATGAGACATGCCTTCAAGTGGGTGAACATCGAGCATTACGTGTATTTTTTCGGGCTTTGTTTGAAATGCTACCGAAATTTTTACTTTGAAGCCAGTTTACCGGCCGCCAAGAATTTTGCTCTGATATCTAAAATGGCCTTTTGATATGCATCTCATATAGAAATATGTTTGGAGTAGCTTTTAGGCTAATAAAAATTCTTGCACGAGTGTGATTAATTGTTTGCGAGAAGCGAATCAGGGCATATACATACATATATCATAGATCTCAGAGGTCTTCAACTTGTAAACCTAGTTGCTTAAAATCTATGAATATGAAAGTTCACCCCATAATTCCCACCCGTTTTGCTGTTATTTTCACTTTTCTATTTTCACTCTCCTGTAACCCAGTTAGATTTTGAGCTTGAACAATCGATGGCAATTTAGAAATTGTTTTTTACTGCCTGACATTTGATAATTTAAAGTGGCCTCCCAAGATTGACACCAAACATTGTTGTGTCCCAATTTCTGCGACCACACCACCCAAAGCAACCACCCAACCCAACCACGCCAAGACGTAAGCGTCTTAGACAACCTCGTGCAAGTAATTAACCCCTTTCGCGGAGTCTTGTCACCCTGTTGAGCGTTTTTGTGGGGTTGGGAGGTTAAGGGCCATGCCATTTGAGCGTGGCTGGGAACTCACCTGCACGTGATGCTTCAAGTAGCCGAGACGCGGAAATGATTTATCACAGAACTGACACTGATAGGAGCCGTCGCCTCGACTTTTAATGCCCTCGCCTGTCAACTTATCAAACTTGGCGGCTGTTCCGTGTCCTGGTCCTGTGCCACCAGCTGCCAGTTTGGCGTCCTTATTGATTTTACGCAGCTTGTTCGCAATTTTCAGCGCCTGCTGATGATGATAATGATGATGGTGATGATGATGCAAATGGGCAGGTCGCTTGGGTCTGGCTGCCTCTTGCTCCTGCTCCAGCTCCGACTGTGAGGCAACAGCTTCGCCATTCGCCTTAGACTCCTCGCCGCCGCCGCCGCCGCTGGGCTCCAATGTGTGTGCGGCGGCAGCTGTCGCCAATTGTGGCTGATGCTGCTGCGAATTGGGCGTCAATGTGCCGTCCGAGATGCTCGGCGAGTAGCTGGAGGAGGTGTGCGTGCTGTACATGTCTGTAATGGGAGAGTGTACAGAGGGCAACATCAGTATTTGTAATTAAGCTCATCTCGTGTGGGCAGCGACTGCATCCTTATTAGCTTGGCGGCATCTCTGTGACTAAGACAGCAGGAAATCAACGCTGGCTATCAGAATTGGTCGCCACACTTAATTCAATTAACTTGCAACGTTTGGTGTTGCCTCCCACCCCAGGCACATGTGATGCAACCCCCCCTGCCCCCTGTCAATGAGCCGCACGTTTGTTTCATGCAAACTAATTGCGCTTTTGTACTTAAGAGCATTTTAATTACAAGATCTGCCACTTGACGTCTCACACACATTAGCATCGGGCAATGAGGGTCACTCCGATAATACACTGAGCACAATAATTGAGCTTGTTTATTTGTTTCGAGTACTTGTCGTACCATAAAAATGTTTGACATGAGAGAGCTAAGTACTATAAAAATGTATGATATGAGAGAGCTGAGTCGAATTATGTTGAAAGTTGTGATCTTTCATAATGGAGAGCTCAATGAGAGAGCAGCTAATGCCAGAAAACATATATTGAAGCTACTTTTTTCTATCATTTTTTTTCTGCTTAAATATTCTTTGCATTTTATTATTGCAAATTACCCAAATTGTCGTGAACATAACTTAGAAAACTATCGAGAACTGGCAATTCAATTCGTATCCATTCCACTTTGATGAATTCCATTTTTTTTTTAAATATTTCCATAGCTTTATTCAAAATGCATTTTTATCCCAGCAGCCTTTCTGGAGGCCCTTCTACAATTCTCCATATTTTTTGCTTTTTTCTAAAGACCTTTCATATGTCAGTTGTTTAGAGAGGATAACGCCCAGATACTTTGCCCTTTGAACCTTCTTCATGAACTCGTCGTTAAGCCACACTTGTGGCAGCTTACCCCTGGTAAAAGGTCGCAGCTAGTTTTCTTTTCATTTAAGTTTTCTTTCTTGTTTTCTTCGCCCAAATCGCCAAGTTATTTCTCTCAGTGCACACAACTACTTCGATATGGTCGCTCATCTATCACCACGCGCCAAGTGTCGTCGGGTTTTTGGTTCACTTTCCGTTTTGTGAAAAACTTTAATTGAAGCTAATTGTGCCTGATCCGCCTGTACATATAACATATATATGTATATGTCTATATCTATCTGCATCTTTTAACTATCCATCTCTATGTATCTTTTTGTTTTGGCTGCCGTCGCTTGAACTCTGATCTGAAGTGTCGCTCCTCAAACCGCATTTTCAACTTGTTTTTCTCTTAATTGGGGAAACATGAAAATAATGCATCAGATTAATTATCAAGTGTGCATCGCATATCGCATGGGCGTAAATTGAGAATCGTCTTCGGCTTGAAGAGTTTACTTGGGTCAAAGATAGTTAAAAGAGATTTCAAAGTCTTCAGATTTGATTGGGTTAAATGAACAAAGATGTCAGAAAGGGGTTAAACAGATTACGTCTAAGGAGAAATACTCGAAAATGGAGTTCAGATTCAGTTTTTTTTAGTCATTTGGAGAGATTTTCAAAGCTATTCGAATATGATTTTCTCGTTTAAATATAGTCTAAGGATGGTTGTTATTCGATTATAGATCCTATAGATACATATTGGTTACAATATTTGCCTACAATTTTACAGACTTCAGATTATGACTATGAATAAATTCTGGAAAGTGAAGTTCAATCAAGATTTTTGAGTCATTTGAATACTATACGAATATGATTTAAAAATGCAGCTAAAAATCTTTGATCTTAGAATGAAGTTTAAGGATCATTGATATTCGATTAGGATACATAGACATTGATCGATTTAATTAATTGCGCACAATTTTATCTTATACTAAAGATAATCATATATTTTAAGATTGAAAACCATAAACCAATTATTATTATTTTTATATATCGTTTTTAGTTGAAGTTAAAAGGGAAGATATTTTTCTAAATCCAATTTATTTTGTTTGCACTTGTCTAATGCCAATGAACTTTTTTGTAGATCTTCGTTATGACTTCTTAAAAAACTAATCTGTGTCTTCCACCTTTCAGATACCAATACCTAAAAACAAAAGTGCACTGCATTCCATTTCAATGTTAAGAACGTATATTTCTTAAAAATATTCTCCCAGCTTAGTGAAATTAAAATATTATGAGGTGAAGATAACGTTAATGGAACTTGCATTTTTGTTTCGTCGATCTCAGGGATCTTTGCATACCATCAGAAAAGTCTGCTAAAAAGTTTTAGCAAACTAAATGAGAACTATCCAAAGCAGCAAGGTATTTTATTAGTAACTAGTTCTCAATATTTAAAAAAGTTTTTCCAATAAAATATGTGTTGTTCAAAACTCACAAGCTATTAGGGACTGACCTATATTCAAAAATACGGCAAATATTATTATTTTTTTGTATATTCTTTCATAGATTTAAAAAAAATTGTATTTTAATATTAATTGTGCCAAAATCGTGTGTTTGAACTATTTATATAAATTTATCAATAATTTTGAGACCAATTATTGAAAAATGTTCTCTAAATGAAGCCCTCAGACCTAGGCTACTTTTATACATATATACAATCATATATATATATATCTCCCCAGCCTTTTTATAGACCAACAATTCTTGTACTAATAATTCAATTAAAATCTCACACTAATTACCGTTATTTGTAATCTCCTTGGTGGCTTGAATCTTTTCAATTAAATTCTCCAAACGCGAACTGGGACCGCGATACAACATCTTTAAAGCCATCATGGCATTGTCAGCGATCAATCGATCAATCAATCAATTTGTATTGATTTAACAGCATTAACAAAACAATTTGCACTAAACATTTGTCACTAAACTTTAAAGCTGCTTCTCAGCAATTTTAAGCAGCATTTGAGGAATTCCTTTATTACTATTTTGTTTTTTTTTTTTCAATTTAAATTTTCAATTAACACGCGACACCAAACGACGCCAAAGGATCGCAATTGTTGTGGTTGTTGTTGTTGCGCGTTGTTGTGGGCACGACAATGAGGACGTCCAAATGCCGCGAGCACCAAAATGTGACTAAATCAGAGCCAAGAGCCAAGCGCCGTAGGAAACCCGAAGCAGCAGTCGCCGTCGCTTGCGTCGCAGTCGTCGCCGCACGGCCAAAGCAACGGGCGTCAACGCCTATAAAAGCAACAACAACAACAAATGTTCGAGCGCTTGGCGAACCAGTTGCCCAGCGCATGCGTGTCTGTGTGTGTGTGTGCCTGCATGTGTTGGTGCGTGGCCAGCCTTTTGGGATTCTCGCACCAAGCGCGCGGCGTCGGCGTCGCTGCTACGCTGCCAGCAAATGAGAAGCAACAAAGCAAAGCATTAAATGGCGCCCCATACACAAACACAAAAACAAACACACACACACACACACGCAAACGGAAGCCGAAACGCAGCCATGCGTGAGCAAGCGAGCGAACCCAAGTAAAAACTGAGAGAGAGCAAGAGCGTAAATTTTGTATGTGCATGTGTATGCGTGTGAGCATGTGTGTGTGTATGTGCTGCCTATATACAGCCAGTTAAAAGGCGGAGCATGGGAGCGGGAGCCCCTGTGGTGCCGCTGTCACATTGGGCGTTCATTTAGCTTGTGGGAGCGGGCTGGACTGGGGTGGGGGTATGCATACACTTTGTTAATTTGTGCGCTGCGTCGGGGCGGGGGCTGTACATTTTACATACATATATATGTTATTTATGTGCAAAGTGAAAAAGAAGAAGGTAAGAAATATGCAAATTAGCCAAAATGTCAGGTGTTGATGTGTAGCTTTTGGAAAGTTTTGCTTTTTACTGTTGTTGTTTTTTTCACTTGATTTCTATTTGCGTTTGGGTTGGCTTTGTGCCTGCTCTGTGCAGGTAAAGAGTTTGACAAAAAAAAAGGTTTTTAATTTAGTTGAAAGCGAACCTAGCATGCTTTGTTTTAAGAGGATTTGCTGAATGCGTTTAAGATGAACTACTGCATAAATAACTCACAAATTAGGGCCCGTTGATAACTTCTTGAGCTTACTTATAAGACCTAAGCCCAAACCTTTTTCAGCTGTAATTTGTCAGAATTAAGCTAAGTACGATTTCCAACTTGTTATTTAAAGAAAAATAGAAAAATAATTATAAAAAAAGGAGCAAACAAATGTTTGAAAAGTAACGAAGATTGAATTCTCTCGCAAACAAATCGAAGATGTGCTGCCTTTATGAGGACGCAGGTTTTTCCTGCGATATGTGATATATATGATATATTCCGTGCAGTGTTAATACGATTTGGATCATATACTCTAAAAGCTTTCTTTAATTAGCTTACTTTGTTTTACAAGTTTTCAATACAAAAATCCTTGTTCCACCAATAGCTCCATTGTCAGGGTAAGGTTTACGCATTCGATCTGGCACATTCCAAAAATATGTTTGATGTATGCCAAGTTTTATCAAGCTGACAGACAGACGGGCTTCTCTTTTCAAGCACATATATAGCAGATTCAGAATATAAGCCTAATTAGTAAATTTAAAGACTATTTAAATTGAATATATGTTCTAAATACTTTGCTGTGACTTCACATCATTTCGCATTAGCGCACAGAAAAGAAATTTGCATTTATTTTTAGCTTCGTGAGTGACACAATACATTAGCCAAGTGCTGCTGTAATATTCCTCCCTCTTGTAGCCTATCAATTCTGTTTCATTTGTAACTACATTTATTTCTACCCAGAATAAACACATCGCAAATGCTGTCAATAAATCTGCGACTGCGGAAAACAAAAATTGAATGAAATTGACACAAAATGATAAAAATCGCAACAAAAAAATAACGTCCAAAAGGCTGAAAAGGCCAAAAAGGCAGCGAACACGTTTAAGCCATTAGCGCTAAAAGACGGCAAATGTCGCCCGTCAATATGGCAAATTGTGCCCAACAAAGGACAGCAACAAGGACAAAAGCGGCTGCAAAAAAGTCAGCAAAGCCAGCGCCACCACAGGCTGCATGCCACTAAAAGCCAAATTAATTATGCATGCAACATCAGCAGCAGCAGCAACAACAATAAAGCCCCAAAAGTGCAGCAGCATCGAATCTGTTGTTGTTCTTTTTTTTTCTGCTTGTCAGCAGCACTCAACAGCAGACCCACACACACCCCCTTAACCCGCCGCCCACCCTCCCTTCTGCCGCTCGCTTAAACAAAAACTATTAAAGCAATTATAAAATCACTTTACACATTAGCCGCTTTTGTTGTTGCTCTATTCCGTTTTTTATATGCTCACCAGCTGCGCTTCGCATTTGCAATTGGTCGCAGGCCAGCCAATGGCATTCGTTCGTCGCGCTGCCAACGCATGCGTCGCTGCCGTGAGCGAGATAGCTAGCCATATACGCGCGCTGCTCGCTCGCTTATTTACTCTGCCGCCGTTGGGCAACTCTCTGGCTGTTGCTCTTTTTTTCCTTTTTTTCTTTGGTTTCTGTTCGCGCTGTATTTATTGACAGCGTTGTCGATTTCGGGATTTGTTTTTATTTTAATTGCAGCGAAAGCTGCGCTAATTGCGGTTATGTGTTGAGCACTTGTTGTTGTTGTTGTTGTTGCTGTTAAGTTTGCGTTTGCGCGAGTTTGTCGTTTGAGTCTTTGGTTTGAGGTTAGGAGCTGTATAGCTTGGAATTGCCTGTGAAATATTGTGCTGTCGCCTCACTGTGCTCTGATATTAATCTAGTACAAATCTAAACAAAATCTAATCGTTCTTTTCATACAATTAATACATAAGTTAGGCATTATTAAGTAGATTTTAAATCATAATTTTATTTTGGAAATATTTATTTAGCGGGAGGTTCGGGATATTAATTTATTACATTTTTTAATTTCGTGTTCATTTTCTTTATGGTATATTACGTCCGATATGCTTGTCATTATTCTCATACAGCTTAGTGCTGTATTTATAATCATTTATATTCGAGTTGAAGTTAGATTACGCAACAAAAAAAAAACACAACAATACAGTTCTTCATTGTAATTATTTCACATGGTAAGGATATTGTTTCCCTAACTTTACAACATCTTTATGAAAGTGCATTAAAAGCAATAAGTATCTAGGTAAATGAAATCAAGGATTCATGTTGTCCAGTTTTCCTAGACTTGCTTTGCATTAATTCCATTTAAATATTTCTACTCTACATCGGAAAATTGACAAGGAGGCTTTGGTTAAAAAAAAACAAAACAAATAATCAGGCCCTTTACCTTTCCTCAACCATGCGTCAATTAAAAATGCCTAATAAGTGCCTAAAAACCGAACTCTTTCACGAACTTTCCAATATTTCAAACCGCGAAAAACTTCATTAAATAATGATGTACAGCCCATCAATCCGCTAGAGCTGGATCTTAAAACCAATTAAGCTTAATTTGATGTCTTTAATTTTTAATGTTTAATGCTCCAAAGCAAAACTTGTGAAAAATGTCAAACAACGGGCAGATATTTCTTGCCGGTTCCCTCCCTTATCGACTCCCAAGTTTGCCTACACGCTTTTCTTTAATTGTAACAAGAAAATTTCAGAAATTTGTTAAGTTAATTGCTCGAGCAATTGAAAATCTTGTAGCTAAGCGTTTTTTAGTGTACAAAAATGTGTATGGAACAATTTCAGCGCCTGTTGAAAATATCCACTTGCAGCTTAAAAATGCAAAAGTTTTGCCGTTGAGTTGGGATTTTTGGCTCTTTGGTTGCTTTTGTCTCTATGTTAATTACGTTTGACTGACAGTTTTGTGACAGGCGCTGGTAGAGGCCACGACCACGACGACGACAACGATGGGCACGAGCCCAAGGTTTTGTCGAGGCGGTGGGCTTGGTGTTTGGTGTGTGTATTTTTCCGAATGGGAAGGGGGAGGGGGAGGGGGAGGTGGTTTGTGGGCTTGGCTCGGTGGGTGAAAGGGTGACCAGGTAAATGCGCCCCGGCTGTGATGAGCCTTAGCTTGTGGCCCTTTTTGAAAACCCTGTAATTGCAGTTATAGCAGGGTATGCTGGGTTTAATAATGATAATAATAATAATATATATTATTTGTTATTTTATTTATTATTTTTAATATTTTATTTAATGTTTTATTTTATTTGTGTTTTTATTTTATTTGGTGTTTTATTTTAATTATTATTTGATTTTAATTATTATATTATTTAACTTTTGTCTTACCATATTCCAAAAATGTTTTTATATTATTTATTTATATGTTTCTTGATTAATTCATTAAAAGAAAATTGTTTTAGACAAATTTGTTTTAATATTTTTATCTTCTCAGACAGTAAAATATATGCAAACTAATTTAAAGCTTTAAGAACAGATTTAACCATGCTTGCCATTGGGAAGGAGCAGCAGATCTTTAAGAGCTCTCGCCATATTTATTATGCCCCTCACAAACCTTTATCAGAGTATGGTTTGCAATTACAGGGTATCTAGCAGCACGCCTACTCTTTAGCTCTTATGGGCACATTCTAACTCTTGATTTCTGTGCATTTTTAATGCGCGGCTAATGTGACGCCAAAAACTTTGACTTTGACTGAGATTTGTTGGTCAGCGAACGCACGAGCGGAGGGGAAGGGGGGCGGGCAGGTTTACCCCCTGCCAGGCAGCTCTCGCCGTTGGCTCATGTGTCAGTTTTGGCTGCTGACAGGCAAAAGGGTTTTTGGGCTGACCCGTTGCTGCTGGCCTGGCGCCCTCATGCATAATAGATAAATTATAAAAATAAGCACAACACATGCGATGAGTGGGCGTTAGGTGTGTGTGGGTGTGTGTGGGTGTGTGTGGGTGTGGGTGGGCGGTTCGTTCAGTCAGGGGGGGGGTGTTGAACATCAGCAAACCTGTCAGCCATTGTCCTTCGGCGCAAGTGTCCTTTTGTTGCCACTCACGTTAGCAGCGAGCAGCGCATTTTAAATTAGCCATTTCTATTGCCATTTGCAGCAAAAGTCACTCAAATTGTCACTTTGATGTTCTGACAGCTCAAACCCAAGGTCCAAGGCTCGGATCTCGCTGCCCGTGTACATAAATTAATGCACGTGTGTGCGGGTGTGTGTGCCTCCCTGCGTGCGTATGTGTGTGTGTGTGTGTGTGTCTCCACAGATTTCAATCTCATACTCTGAGCTCATTTTTAACTGCACAATTAATCAGGCGCTTAAGACCACATTTAATTAGAGGCTTTGCTCCTTTTTAACTGGCCCAAAAAAATAATAAAAAAAAAAGGTTCAGTCGGGTTGGAATTGTTTTTTGTGTTTGTTGAGTTTTTTCGACAAAAAAATATTGTGACTTGTGTTATGATATAATATGAACATTTAAATCGCATTAAGTCATTTGATATTATAAAATAATTATAATTTGCCAACGTTTTTTTTTCCTATCGAAATACACTCAAAACAATGCTTTGCTTTTCATTTCGTTTTTCAAGATATCTTGACCAAACATGACAGTTGACTATAATATATACATAGCTGCCATAGGAAGGATCAGTTAAAATTTAAGTTCTTGTACAAAAAACTTTTTTGTTTAACACGATATCTTGACCAAACCAGGCATTCATTTAAAACTATGATCCTTGCATTTGAGCCAAATCTTATCAATATCTTTACAGTGTTTCAATATAGGAAGAATCGATCAAAATAGAAGTTAATATTTGGTAAAATTTTAGGCTTTCCAAGATATTTATTGAGTCTTAATGCGCGAGAATGCAAAAATGTATCCTCAGGGAATGGCCTACTTATGTTTATAATTATGAAGATTTGAGTTGAGTATAAATAAACGTGCCATCTTTTAAAAGAGCCTCTTAAAGAGCCGAATCTTATGGTTAGATCTGCCTCACCTCCCAAAACATATTTGTTACTAGCTTTTCAGCCCTCGCAAAATCTTGCTTGGCCTACCAGAATAATCGAATTAAATATTTTAATGCAAGTCTCATCTATTTCCCTGCCTCTAAGCTGCTTTGGAAAACCGACTTAGACTCTTCAATAGGCTATATCCTTGTATAGTCTATGCCATAGAACACACACCTTCCTAACAAACAAAGGGATTCAACTTTCCTATAGGCCAGGCCAATTATGTGGGCGCCACTGTCACTTTGGAACCCAACTGCGAAGCCTTTCAAAACATTGAAGAAGTCAATTTATAGACAAGCCAAAACAATAATTATAGGAGCTCGAAAATCAGATATCGGTGCGCACTTTAGAGCCCAGAAAATTGAGAGAGCGAAAGATATATGTCAAGTCATCGGGGCACATAATGATGATCCTCTAATTGGTTGCAATCGGGTATGCTCAATGTCAAATTGCGTAAAACTCTCTCAATGAAAAATGATGTGTAGAGCTGGAAATCAGGGAGCAGGCATCGCGACCTGTGTCTGGCTGCAGGCGCTGACACAAATCAATCAGCGACAGCTTGGCCTCAGGTAGAACCAGCTCGGCTCAGTTCATTGATCGGTTTTTTCGTGGCAATCTTGATCGGCTGTCGGCCTTAATGATGCGCCTGGCGACGTGTCGGGTGCGTCCTGCGGTGGCAAGCGTTTACGCCTGCCCCAAAGCCTCGCCCTTGCCAAGCGTTTGAAAAGGGTTTTTAGGTTTTAACAGATTTTTTTGTTTTTGTGATTTCAGCTTGACTGACTTGTCCATAATTGACTTTCGCACCTGCCAACCGCAAAGTGGAGCTTCGACCACAGCTGGCACGTGCTGCTGCAAGCTTCTGCTTGTGAGTGGGCCAACGTTTTCTGTGTGTGTGTGTGTGTGTGTGTGTGCCACAAGCGGTGGCAGCTGCCGCAGCTACTTGACCACACAGTCGCACGCGTGCCAGCAGCCATAAAGAGCGACTCGTAACTGGGAACTGGAATAGTGAGCCACTCGTAATTGAAATGCATTGCGTTTACTTACCCCCTCCCAGCCCGAAAAAAACACAAAAAAAAAAACAAAAATCTTGAGCTCTTCTGACTGCAAACTGATTAACATGTCCGATTGCCACATCCGTTGGGCTTTGTGTGCGGCGATTCCGGTTGCAGATTACTATCTGCACTTCTTCTTCTTCATCCAGTCTCGCAAAACCCCCGGAAACTAGAACTCTCAAGTGCCGCTGTCTCTTAACGGAACAGCCCACTAAAAAGGGGTCGAGACAATTCATCGGGTCTCGGGTCTCGGCTCGCGCGCTCTCTGGCGAAATTGGGTTTACGATGGCCGCCGCACGGTTCTTGATGTTGGATAATAAACATAAAATCATTTTATTACCATCATTTCGACGGCAGTTCGTTGGCATTTAACTAATAAGCAGAATGTACCAACTATAATAAGCAAATACTATTGAATGGAGGCTCAGTTTAGGACATTTGCGACACATTTCAATTGCATTTCTTATGCACAGAAACTATGGGCATAAAAAAGAAATGGTTGCGAAATACCTTAAGGCAAATAAAACTATTTATGTTAGATTACGATATCATAAGCGGGCGAGCTACCCCAAAGGATAGATATACTATTATATGACCTTATTGAACTACTTAAGGAAAGCTCCTTCAAAATATAATCAAAAGAGCATGTAGACTTCCATATTGTACCTCAAGTTCAAGCTTTACAAAGAAACAAATATATAAACTAGGGAGTGTGCGACTAGGGAATATCCTGAACTTAGCCTCTGGTTCTCTTCTACGCATACATACACATAAACCCATACAAGCCTTTGCTTCTTCTTCGCGCAGCCCCATACTATAAGAAATGCCTTCTTCATTAACTTGGCTGTTTGACGTCCGATTTTCATGAAAGTTTTAGGCTCTAAATATAACATTTAAGTGTGTGCAAATACCAAAGGCCAAGACTATGCCTACAAAAATTCGTGCTTTTACAGTTTTAAAAGAAATTAAAGCTACACTCAACCAAAACAATGTTCCCCACATTTTAAGAAATTGCCATAAAATGAAGTTTTTTCTACATTTCAAAACAATTTATTGTTTTAAATAAATAGTTCCTCCTATTAAAAAGAAAAACGGCTCCAAAATATAAACGTTTAGAAAACATTTTCCGAAAACATAATCATTTTGCCTTCCTTTTTCGATTTCTAAAATTAGGAAAACATTTTCGATATATGTATGCTCTACATTTTCCTACACATCAACTCTTGTAATCACGATAAATATCGAGGTCGTACAGTTAACTTGATATGTTGTTGCACCTACGTATAAAATTGCAAGTCTTCATCAAGGATATATAGTGGATAATTTATTGATCATTGGAGTTCCCAAAAGCATAGAGCTAAGGACTTAAATGGGAGTATGAAAAAAAGGATAATTGAAGTCAAGGAGAGGAACAAACTAAAAAACCAAAGTGATTTGATGCCAAGTAGGAATCAATTGATAAACCTTTGTTGTGGCTTTCTCGTTCTAAACTCCTTACAGGTTTAACTACTTAACCCCAATTCCTCATATTGCATTTAGTTACCATTGCGAAGCATATGCAAAGCAGAGTACTCTTTCGTTCCGCAAGCAATTGCAATCATTTGCGCTGAGTAGCGGCTAAGCCACCACCAAAAAGCACGCAACCACACGTTACCACCAACCACCGACAGCCTAAATAATGTAGAAACATTCGTAAGATTTATGCAGGAAAACGGCGTGGAGGAAAACCCCATAACAATACATCCAAATTAAATCCTTTAAGGCCAAGGAAATGCAAGTGCCACTCGCATGCGGCAACATTTCAACGTGTATTTCATTTAAATTACCAAGAATTTATCTTTCAAGCAGCTCGATACGCAAATGTGGAGAATTGTTTATTGGGCGGAAGACGAGACTGGGTCTCGGATGTGGAGTGCGTTGTGTTTCCCCCGGGAGCGGGCGGCACGCGAAATTGTGCCTTGGAGTCGCATAAGACAGGCAACGGCGAAAGTGGCACCAAAAGTATGCACATGGGAGCCACCAAAAGGGGCGGTGGGCGGAGAGTAGGGGGTTGTACCGAACCAATTGGCATGGTGTGAAGCAATGTGTGTGTGTGTGTCTCTGTGTGTGTGTGTGCTGGTATGTGTATGTCGTAAAACGTTCGCAGACTTTTATGCGAAATGAAAACGTCTTGCGCGAAAAAATAATGTAAGCATATATATATATAAGTTGCCTTCGCCTGGCCAGCAGCCGCCCCCTCGCCCAGTCCGACCTGCTCCTGGGAGTTTTCTTCTTATTTTTTTGTTGTTGTGAAAACTTGGCCAGGCAACACCTAACGCACATAAATCATGGAAAAGGTGGCAACAGCCAGCAGAAAACAAAACGTTGGGCGTGTCATAACTTTTGCTTGAGTCCTTTTTGGCGCAATTCCCAGGACATGGTCAGGCTGCCTTTTGGCAGGACTCGCGGGAAACAGACAACGCACTCGGGCGCGTCCAGCGTCTGTTTGCTGCAAGTTTAACTTAAGCTAACAAAGTAAAGCGTATGCTCCTGCCGAGTGGAAGATATCCTGCAAGATATCCTGTATACAGCTAATATTATCAAATATTATATTCCCAAATAACTGTGGCATTTATGGTCTGATCATGGTGAAATTTTCAGCGCTTCCACATGACATTCGAATGTGTGTACATACCGAAAATTGTCATTATATTGATACATATTCCTTGATACACATATATTGTTTTTAAGGTTTGGGAAGTTTTCGAATAAATTCTAGTATATCCAATATCAAAGTTCAGTTCCGAACTCTTACAATCGCTGAAATATGCAAAAAAAACCAAAGCTCAATATCGATACGCTCAAAAAACCAAAGCTAAATATCGATTTGTATCGATTTTGAGAATTTTAGTTAAGCTATCAACTTCTAACGCCTTAATATGGAGGCGCTTTCATAGACGAACGAATAGATATGGTTGATCAGGAACTGGGCTCGAAGAACTGAAGAACTTTCCATTACATATATATAGCACAATATCAATATACCCTCTTTTATGAACTTTAAACTTGTACGGGGTATATAAAATTGGTAAAAAGTAAGTCGCTATTGCTGCAGCTGACAGGGTGCCAAGTGCAGCTACAACCCAGCGCCAAAACTCAAGTCCTACTCAACACTGGCCTGTTTGGTAGAACTTTTGCGTGTTTTTTCTCTTGCACTTGTTTAGCTTTGGTGCCAAGGCGTTTGTACACCTGAGATTGCAAAGTTGCGTTTAGTTTTTAACTTGTTGTTTTGAGCTGTTATTATTTATGGGCTATACGAGTGAAAGATAGCCAAAAGAGCCTGATGAGGGGGAGTTTCTATAGATAATGCGCTTGGCTATGAGACACATTTGATGCGTGTTGACCCAATTAAATGCTTGCCTTTAAGCGGCATTTTTTGTTTGCTTGAGATCTTCAGTTAAACGTGATCTCGGCCCTTTTCAGTATCAGTCACACACGCACACACACACACACTGACACTGAGAATGGTTCATTAAACTGTACCATGTCATCTACTGCAAACTGCTTTAGTGACCAGTTTTCCACTAGAGATTCGGATCTAAAGCAATTTGCGTTCATTTCTTGAGAAAGCAACGGACCTGAACTTAACAAGCTGTGGCCACTGTGAGAATTGGCACTTTAAGCACAAATCTTCAGCTCCAAAAATAATTAGGAATGCTTTAAAAAAGAGCGAACGACTGCCAGTTACCCTGTACGCAGATGTAATGAATCCGCTGTGAGAATTGGCACTTCAGACACAAGTCTTCAGCTCCCAAAATAATTAGTTATGCTTTAACAAAGTGTGAGCGAACGACTGCCAGATACCCTGTACGCAGATGTAAAGAATCCGCTGTGAGAATTGGCACTTCAGACACAAGTCTTCAGCTCCCAAAATAATTAGTTATGCTTTAACAAAATGTGAGTGAACGACTGCCAGATACCCTGTACACAGCTTATTCGTTTTTAAAAGGCAGTTCAAGCTAGACACGGCATGCTTTAACCAAATATGTATGCACTAGTAGCCAATGCTCGACTAGTAGATGCCCTGTAAATAACGTTGAGGTATGCAAGCACATTGGCTGGCTTATAAGGCTGCTTAATTTACCCTTTGAACTGGTTGTGTGCAAACGACTAAGAGATACTCTCTACCAAGATGAAAGTTCTTTCAAACTTCGCCAAAGCGTTTCCCCTCAATTCAAAGACGTATAAAATTCCCTCGTAAAAGTGTGCTATGCAAGCAAAATTCCCTGTAATTCGGCTTAAATTAGTGTCTTGTTAGTTAATTGTAAATTTGTCGTATTTTGTTTATCACAAACATTTACTTAACTCTGTTGCTACCCCTTCCGCTACCTGTCATGCTCAAGGGGTATAACTGGTCCACACGCAGTCCACAGAACTGCGAAACCCCTTTTATTTTTTCGGAGACAAACAGCAATTATTTATGGTCTTAGTTGTGGACATGTGAGGCGTTTGCTTTTTGCACTTTTTGTTGTGCCATGTTTGTCTTGTAAGACAAATGTGTAATTAATTGCGTCGCATCAAAAGGAAACTCGAAACGGAACTAACTAACTAACTATTTGCATACAGCATGTCTTGGAGCTGGCAAGAGCTGGGCTTGTCAGTTTTTAAAAGAGACACAAAACTCGAGCCACTACTTCCTGGCTCGTGCACGTGCTATTAATAAATCAAAAGGACAAGGCTCTGCGTCCGCCCGGAAGTCCAAGGCAAAGGCAAACAAATGAAATGACTTGGGTAAACTTTCTTTTTAGAAAGTGAGACGGAGCCGGGCTCAAGGAAATAAGCCACAATAATCTGTGGGCAAGCGCGTCTCGTCTCGTCTCGTCTCGTTTCGTCCCGTCTCGTCGTGTCTGCAACTAATTGCATTTCATTGCATACATTTAGGCGCTGCAGCTGCTGCAGTCGAGATATACAAATTTCCCAGCGCAATCTTCCATCTTGAAATCACATCGCAAGCCGTAAAACGTTTCAAAATTGTAGCCAAATAGCCATGGAACCATCGCGCCATAGAGATTTCCATGAAGCCAGCCACACACAAGTGCCTCAGCTTCGTCGGTGGCCAAGGATATCAAGCTGGCCACAGGCAACAGAAGGCAGTCTCCACTTGCGGGGCGTGCCGGTGGCAGACTGGCCAAGTGTTGAGTGCTGCGGTAGGTTAACTAAGTGTGTACACTGTGAGAAATTGCAGCTGCATGTTAGAGTCGAATTTTTGATATGATATGACGATAATACCAAAGTCTCGGGTATAGTTTGAAAGATAAAAACGAATCAAATGGTAATAGTTTAAAAAGTGAATGATATTTGGAGTAGAGTAGAAGCGATAGATATAGCTTAAACAAGCGATGCTATTGATATTAACTTATTATTATGATCATGATTTTTTTTTCAACGATTCGCATTCATTTTCGTCTGGATCTGAGTAGTTGGTATATAAATTTATGGATATTATGAAAATGGGAGAAAGTACCGCAGAAATAATGAGAAACGCCTTCTGCTTATGATATACAAAAATATATATGTTAAATTCAAGTCTCTAGCTCTTATGGTTTCTAGGTTCAATGCGCATGTTACACACATTAACACAAAACCAATCTACCCTATTTAATTGCAAAGGATATGCTTAAGTATAGATCAATAATTTTTCCTTGGTCTTTAGCTACAATCCTTGGTATTATCTCTCTGATTTTTATTTTTTTTTTATCTTAATTAATTAAAATTAAATATTTTCACCTTTTTAGCAAAATTCCGGGGTTTTTTACAGTGTAGGCAAGCATAAGAAAAACCCGATGAAGGCATTAAGCCAGCGCCAGCTCAGTCGAGTTATCCAAGTAGTCAACTTGTCTGGATGAGTGTGTGTGTGTGTGTGGGTTTGTGTGTGCATGTGTGTGTGAATGAATGTGAATGCTCGAATTGGATAGCAAATGGGCAGCCGGCAGCAGGACGCGACGTTCAAGTAAAAACAAAAAGCACAAGGAAGTCTAGCACAGAAAAAAAGCACAAATAAAGAAAACCAACAACAACAAAAACAAGAGGCGAGAGCAAAAGCTGGCAAAAGGCGTTGGAATGAGGGGGAAGGGGGAGGGGCGGAGGGGAGTGGCAACAGCACAAAACGAAACAAATAAACACACACAGAAAAAGCATACGAAATGGCACTAGAGAGAAATGTGGCAAAAGCTGTGGAGGAGTCAAAAGTGGGAGTAGAGTGGCGGGTGAAGGGGGGGGCAGCGGGTGTGTGAAACTGATGCTGTCGCTGTCTCAGCCGGTGCCGACGCCGCCGCGACCCGTGCCCCACCATCTGTTCGACAGCTCGTAAACGGCAACGAGGATGTATGTGGTGAAAGTGAAGTGGCTCGCTCCGTGGATCTGGCTCTGGCTGTGGCTGTGGCTGTGTCTCAGTGCCCAGTGGCTGTGGCTGTGGCTGTGGCGACTGCGAGTCGACTCCGACTTGGTGTTGATTGCTGTTTGGGGTTTTTAAAACGTAGTTAGGCTGCCCGGCTGTGCAGCATATGAAAACGACACCCGCGGCACAGGTGTAGAGCACCCAGGAGTGTCGTCGCCGGCAGCCATATAACACCCCATACGGCAATTTCAATGGTTATGTTTCAGCTACGAGCACACGCAGTGCGAGCACAGCAGCAAAGGGGGGCTGGGTGACTGGGCGACCGGAGGGGGGTTTATCATGTGACAAAATACAAGTCGACTTACCGGAATAGAAACTGTCCAGGCTTTGCAGCTCCTCGTCATCGTCGTAGTCCTCATCGCCGCTGAGGCTAAGCAAATCATCCGCCAGCTCATCCTCATCCACATCCTCGTCCACATCCTCGTCAGCTTCGTCTGCATCAGCTGCCTTTGCCATGTGCTGGCCTGTAAGAAGAAGAAAGTCAGTTGTTGTTGTCGTTGTTGTTCTTGCAGCTGCTGCAGCTTTGAACTGCGGCACGTTTCACAGCCGCTAGCTGCATGCCACGTCCCCAGTTGCAAGGAATTTTGATTATGCTATGCCCCTGGGTGCCATAATTCCATGCCCAAGCAAAGCCTTGCCCCCACCCGCTCCGGTACTGAGACCCTGCGCCCCACAACCCGACCGAGTGTTGTCTTAAGAGCATTTAAGAGCGTGTCCTTGCTGGGCGCAGGCGCCTGGCCAGCGAGTCATGCTGAGCGCAGCTAAGAGCACAATTTGTTTTGGTTTTGGCCACAGGAATCTCTCTCGCCAAAAACAGCTGTTGGCCAAGTTGATTTGTTTGGCTAAGCACGTGTTGTGCCTGCCTTTTAGGGGGGTTGCATATATGTAAGAGGGGTGAAGGGGGTTTGAACCTGTCTGCGTTTACAGCGTGGAATGCGTGGCGCAACATTTTCTTCGCATTACTCATACGCAATGTTTGACGCGTTTTTGTCTGGACTTGTCGGAAGGGCTTCTGCGGGACTGTGGGTGGCAGGGGGCTTCTGTAAATACCAATGTCTCAGCAGCTCAGCGTCTGGCAAGCAAATTCATTGAGTTGTCATATTTTATGCTTAGGTGTTTTGGTGGGAATATCTGTGATATGAATTCCTAAAGAAATACCAAAGTGTTTAGATTTTGTAGCCTTGAATCTGGGATACCCTATTGACTAAAGACAAGCCATAAGGCATAAGGACTGGATAGTCTGTGTGAGTTTTTCAGCTGGGCTCATTTAAGAATATTCGAGCAGATATTCCTCGCGGATCTTCAATTTGGAATTAAGAACTGGAATTCGAACTGATAAGCTTTAATTTTTTGGTCTTTGGCTTGGGCAATATGAGTTCCTTATGTTTTGCGGGTTATTAAGGTAGTCAAACTCACTCTAATGTATACACCAAATATAATTCTTCCTACGCTTTAGTTTTTTAGCTTAAGCTGCGGCTGATGTACAGCTTTAAAACAAACAAGTAAGAGAGCTTTAGTAGGAAGTGCGCGACTAGCTACTTTGAAGCTTCTTCTACCAACACCAAAAAGATAAAATCAATGATACTTGATCTGCAAGAATTGGATATTCACTTTAGCCGATTGCTGGGAAGCGGGGGAAATTATCGATAATCTGACTGCGCGGGCACCTAATTACCAATTTCAAGTCTAGCACAGACGGACAGAATGGGCGGATGGACAAAGAGACAGACGGGCATGGTTAGATCGACTTGGCTATTGATGCTGACCAAAAATATTTGTACTTTATGGGCTCCGAGATGCTTCCTTCTGCGTGATACATACGCTTGCACGAAACCAGTATACCCTTTTGCCCATTTTTAATGGGTTAAGGCTAAAAAGAAATACTTTCTGTTTGCCGAAAATTATACGCTTATGCAACGGACACTTGGCAAACTCCTTCTTAGTGTTTACTTCCAAACATAGCTACTGCAAAATTTGTAAATGCCAATCTCGTACGGCCATTAATCAGTCAGTCAATCAGTCAATCAATCAGTTTGGCAATCAGTCAACCACTCAGATTTTTCATATAACATATGAATTCCCCTCATCCCTCGCCCATAAAAAACGACTTTGTATTCTTCGCAATAAAGGACCCAATACGACTTAACTATCCTATATATAAAAGTTAACAATTCCCTTATCCATTTAAATCTTCAGCTTTATAGAGTCTATCAACATCCAATTTCCATGGACACCTGCTTTAAGACCCTATCAAAGCCAATCAATGCGTCTGCGCCTTACCCCAAATATGGCCTCAAATAAAACCCATCAACTAATTAGAACCCAAATGTAACTGGAAGCATAAACTACGCCACGCAAATTTTGGGTTACTTGTCGCGATGCGTTTTTATTAGTTTCTAATGACAAAATGAAATTTTGGACGGCAGCAGCATAGACAACAACAACAACAGGGTGACTCCATGCAACATTCTAAGCGGGAACATTTGGGGCTTCAGCCATTTCTTTGATGGCGCCAATGTCCACGTTGTTGCTGACGTCGATGGCGACGCTTTTGACGATGTGCTTTTATGCCACACTTTGCATACGCGCATAAGCTGACAAAGTGCGGCACGGGGGGCGTGGTGCAACAGCGAACGCTGCCACACGTCCAATAATCCTTGTCCTCCAACTGGGGAATACTTCATCAGCGGAAACAAAATTTTACGAATTTCTCTGCGAGTGTATGTGTGTGTGCGAGTGTACGCTGTGTGCGGCATGTTGCACGTGCGCCGAGCGCCATCTAGCGGTGGCCACACGGACAACTTGCTACATGCCAAAAACGCAAGTGCAACGTTTGCCTGGGCGACGCGGCCAAATGGCGACTTTTGACACGACAGTCGCCGCTGCCCACCCTCTCCCTCCCTCCTCCCCTCTCTTTCTCTTTACCTCCTGTGTTGCCTTTGCCTCGCTGTTGATGATTATTCAACATGCGCTCTATGGGGAGCCGTATGGCCTGTGCCCCCACTGAACCCCCTGTAGCCCCACTTTGTTGTCTTCTTTAGCTGCTTTCTAACACGCGCTGCCATCCTCCCCACCTTTTTGATACCCTTGCATTGGGTATTATTAACTCTGGGACTAAATGTCTAATGCAGAATAGGAGATATTTCTGTAAAGTATATATACTATTGATCAGTATCTATATCCGAGTCAATTGGTTAAAACTAGATTCCTTCATTTTTCCAGATTTTTTGTTGCATTTTTAATTGGGCTCAAAACGTCTCAACCCAATTTATGGTATTATATGTGTATGTATATATATATATGGTACTATATCATATAGCTAACTCATCGGTGATTGGTCAATCATTAATGAATGAAAGTTGTATTATGTCTTTAAAGATATTTCTATGAATTGAAAAAGATGATACCAAAACTCATATAAATATATAGCTGATATAGGAACAATCGGCTGACAATTGCGGCTTTGGAATGAAAACAACTTTCTTTGGCTACGTTTTGCACAGCTGCTGTATTATTTCTAGAGTATTAAGTCTTCGACATTTAACAGATAGCTGTCCTTTCTTGCTTGCTCTCTCTCTCTCCCTCTCTATGTCTCCCTCTCTCTCTCTTTTTCGCTGTCTCTCTTTGTGGCCTGCTGCAAAATTGGCTTTCGTCGAATTGTTGCTTTGAGTTTTGCAAATTTTTCGACACCACACACCGACGCTCATTGCGTTTTTATGGATGGCTAGAGGGCGGTGCATGTGCGTGTGTGTGTGTGTGTTAAGAGGGGGAGGGGAGCATGTGTGTGTGTGAGTGTCTGTTTGGTTGCATTCATCAGCATCGACAGTCGCCTGGGCTAATTTTATGGCTCGCATCTTGCGCGCTCGTCATGTTAATGAAGCTTGTGCTATGCGTGTATGTGTGTGTGTGTAGAGTGTGTGTGTGCCTGTGTGTGGCTCATAAATCGAACGAAATTTGCATATGATGCCAGCGCCATCTTGCGGCCATTAGGTGAGGCGCGCGTTTTTATGAAGCATACGAAGAACTTTGATGTTGTTATTGCTGCTGTGGCTGCCTATGGCGTGCCACGCCCACATATGCACGTTGTTGCCGCTGAAGCGCCTGCAACACGCAGAACACTCGCACAAATTTCCCAAAGCGACGCCTACAACAAAGCAGCAGTGGCTCAGGCCCAAGCCCAGCTCCTGGTCTCGACCCAGGTCCAGGTCCAGGTCCGGCTACTACGCCAGACCCAGAGCCAAGCGCGGAACCAGTCCGACAACAACAACAGCAACAACAACAACGAATGGCACTTGGACACTGCAATGTGAACGCGCGGACTCCTCGAGTCCTCACTGCGCCAGCGCGCCGTCCCCAGGGAGCGGCTGAAGCGGCCGCCGACTGAGTTTTCCCCAGGGAGAGACAGCACAAAGACACAGAGCAGGAGCCGACAGGATGGGGGGAGGGGCAGGGGTAAAATAGGTGGCCGGGTAGTGGAGTCAGCTGGAGCTTCACAGCTACCATGTGGCAGACGCTCGCTCGCTCTCAACCGTGGCGCTCTGCGACTCGCTCTTAATTCGATTCGTTTGCCTCAGACGCTGCTCCTTTGCCTTATTCCCATACACCCGCCCGCAAGCCCGCCAGCCCGCCTGCCCGCTCCCTGGAGGATTGTTGCGCAAATGCTTTTTGTGTGTTTCTCTGTTTGAAAATTATTGCAAGCAAAATATACAAAAATAAAAAGAATGAAATAAAATACAAAACGAAATGATATGATATAGTATATAAGGATATAAGTATGTTTGTCGCCCAAGGGGCAGCAGGGGGTGGGGTTGGATATTGGTTTCGGGCGGTCTCAACATGTCTCTGATGCAATTAACTGGCGATAAATGACTTATGCAGGGAAACGTAGTTGCTTGTGCATGTGCAGCGGGATTATTAAAATCGATAGATGAGAAATCGATAGTTACAAGAATACCGTACATATGTATACATACATATATAAATAGTATACTCTTACTCTGACTCTCACGATTGTCTTTGAAGAACAAATAAATTTCAGAAGTAATCGTTATTAATTAATGAAAGGTCCTTCAGGCTAACGATAATTTCGTGTTATCGATTAAGGGCAATTGAGATCGTCGATAAGTTCATGGTATCGATTAATAAAATGCTCTTAAAGCAAGCAATAAGTGCGTATTACAGATTAATTATCGATTGAAAAACGCACTTAAGACTGTCGATAAGTTCCAACTATCGATAAGTTCATGCTAAAGACATTGGATAAGTTCAATAATCATTTAATATATATAAATAATTGCGCATAGCGTTACACTTTTAGCCAGACGCAAACATAGTGTGACCAATTTATCGATTATATGAAGATACACTCAACTATAATTACAATCGAGGTAATCATTAATCAATATGTGGGACGGAATATTGCTATGGCCCGGCCGCAGCCTTTTGAACCCATCAGAAGTTTGTCATACCATTTGTCAAAATTCCAGACAACATCAAGCCACACACACACACACAGACACGTACACTCACACACACATTTCGACTCTATGCAATTCCCTAATCAAAGCCACTGAAAGCCATGAAGTTTTGTCATAAAATTTTACGCACCTTTCGTGCGTTCCCACGGGTCTGTGCCACCCGCTCATATAAGGTTTTCTGCACCTGATAATTTTACTACACACACTCAAGGAGACGGTGTGTGCGTGTGTGTGTTCTGGGGGGTGGGGGGTGTAGTGAAAGGGAGACAAATGATAACTCACTTTTGTTTCATTTTTCCAATACACAACGGAATAATAATGGCAAAATGAGCAACTTCGCTATGCAACAAGAAGATGGCTCGGTCTCGGTCTCGGTCTCAAGATGCTCCCCAATGAGCATACCAATAAACATGCTACACACACACACACAGGCACGCACACTCGGTTGACTCCTACGGCCGCCCCCTGCCACATTGTGTCACTGTTGTTCCCACTCGACTCGGCTGCTTATATGGCAATGTATAATTTTTATTCGCACCCAGGTTGCTCCCCACGGATGTGTCGTCCTCTCTTGCACACCAAACGTAGCCAAACTGTCAAACATGACCCCCTACAGCCCCCACCACCTTCTATTCCCTGCAACCCCTTCCCGCCCACCGGGCCAGGCCCATCGTTTTAGTGTGCAGCCAAACAACCGAAATATTGCAACATAAAACTTTACACAAATATAATCTATAAGCAGCAAAACTCATATTAATGTCATATGAAAGAGACAGCAGGAGCGAGCACAGAAAGAGACAGGCAGAGAGTGAGAGAAAGAGAGCGAGCCGCAACGATGAAGAGTGCTGGGTGAGAGAGTATATTATAGCCATAGCCTTGGATAGCAAACGCCACAAGTTTCTGAGTCTGTGTCTGAGTGTGTGACACTTTGGCGTTCGCTTTGGCGCACAGTGGTGTAAAATGATTAAAACTAAAATAAATATTTAAATTAAAATATGCATGCAATCAGAAACTAATGAGACAAGCAATATGCAAAGATTTGGCAACTTCATATGACATTTTATAATTTAATTCGAATTTTATATATTTTTATAATATGATATTTCAAATTCTATATGAAAAAAAAAAATTGTAAAATTAAGAATTTAGATAACATTTTGTAGATACAAAAGTACAGAATATGTGGCTCACACTTTTAAACCCTTTTTACCAAATTATAAAAGAAGAAGAGTTGAGTATTTTCTTATGGTTAAGTCGAGTAGTTTTTTCATGGGTTAATATTTTTTCGTGTCAACTGAATTGCCTAGCTTTATTCGTTTAAATATATCAATTCTTGAGTAACTTGGTGTCAGTGTACTGGGGCCTGATGGTGCCTCAACTTGGGCCGTGTTGTTGATGCGCACAAAAGGGCCAATTCGTTCTCGCCGGGTTTCGCATGGCAGCAACAACAATAATAACAACAACAACAACAGCTGCAGAGGCAGAAAGACAATTTTCGGATCCCCCAAACTTATCACAGCCTCTCGATTTCCCTTTAGAACATTATACAACACACCAGAGAGCACTGGCAGTACAAGTGAGAGTGCCGGCGGGGAGTGGTGTCCAAGGGGCGGAGGGGGCGGCAGCTTCATGGCTACAATGACAGTAAACGAAGCGACGCAGGCAGCAGCAGAGGACGCACTGCAGCAGTGTACTTGTCATACATATAAAGCGTGCAGGAGAAAGAGAGAGAGAGAAGGGGAGAATGAGTCGAGCGAGAGAGAGAGGGCGAATAGAGAGTGTAGCTGCGCACACTGGTGATAAAGTTTGGCCCTCCATAGGGCCGTTAGTGGGGCCCTATGTGCGAGAGTGAGGTTAAAACCGACTTGGCCAGAGCCACAAGCAAAACTTGAGCTCCCAGGTACAACAGCAACAACAAGAACAGCAGCAGCAGCAGCCGCAGCAGCAACAACAACGGCACCCAGACGTACAACATGCCACGGCTCACTCGTCCAGCTGCCTGCTGCATGCTCCCAATGGCTGACTGTGTGTGTGTGTGTGTGTGTTTGGGGAGGGGGGCGTGGCAGGGCCTGTCGCTTTGGTCTAGTCTGATGATGATGTTCTATGCCGCCGCTTGGCTTGTCTGCTTGTCCAGCGGGAATATATGCCCGGCAATGGCAGCGGCAACAGAGAAAAGAGCAACAAATAATGAACAAACACACGCATACACACACACACACACACATGCAGTTTGCCAGTGTGTGTGTGTCATCGGATTGTGCTCCATTTAAACATGGCGCTTGCTCTATTATTGTTGGCTGAACCAGCAACAACAGCAACAACACTAGCAGCAGCAACTACAACAACAACAGCAAGAACAATAACAACAACAACTGCCACACCATAACGAGCAGCGCTTTGAATCGATGGCTTTACACACCCAAGTGCCATAATCCAATGACGCACAGGAATATCAAATACAACAACAACACACACGTGTATTGGCTGGGCGTGCGTGTATGTGTGTGTGTGTGTGTCTATGTGTATGTAAATATGCGAGTGTATGATGCCGCATGGACACATCAAACTTTATGCACCGACAGCAGCGGCAGAAACAGCCTCCATTGCGGCGCCTGCTGGCATGGGCAAGCTCATACAGGGTGATTCGGGTGCAGCGCATGTTATGAAAGAAAACTGTTGCCTACTTTACAGCGCAACTTTTATTGCCTGAAGCACTCTCTTACTACATATACATATTTTTTATGCTTCTATTAGCAATATTTATCGATTTTTACGATTTTTCATTTAAAATTCGAATATGATTTTACTTTGTGATTTGCATTGGATTTTGTATTCAATATTTTCGGCCTTTCTTCTCCGATCGTTTCCTCAGCATTCTGTCAGGATATTTCTCTCTATTTTTCCTCTTCTGAATGTTGAATAATAAATGTATTAAAAGCATGGAAAATTTAACACAGTTACATTTAGGTTAACACAGTTAAGCCCAGGAATCGAGGAGTAAAATACATTTATTATTCTATGCTTATACTCATTGAGATTAAAAAAAAAAGGTTTATTAGATCAATGGCTATTATTTAAATAAAATTAATTATTGATCGAAAGTAACTTTTATAAAATGTTCTTCATACTAGTTTCTCAAGCACATCCCGATTAAGATGATAATATTTGAAATGCATGTATGACATCTAAAAGAGATTGTTAAAATTTCGATAGTTGTTCAAACACTTGTGATAAAGAATTGTTAAGGCTAGCTGACAAATGAACACCCTGTTAATGGCGCTCACTGTAACATTATCCAATTTACAAGCTAGTTGCGCTCTTTTAAACAGCAATGGACCAAAACCTGGAAGCTGGAGCTGCAGTTGGTGGAGCCACACGTAGCCACAGTTGTTGGCCAGTAAAAGACCCAACAGCAGCAACAACAACAACAACAACAAGTTAACATTTGCTATTTATGAGACTGTCGAGAGTTATTAGCCGGACATGTCAATGCCTCTTGGGGCATGCCCAAGACGATGACTTGGACTTGAAACGTGGGCGGCAACGGGCTGGACACGGACCATGTGCAAGATGTGTGTCTCTTTGGGGCATGGTTAAGTTGGCAGGGTGTAGAGGGGTAGGGGTAGGAGGTAGGGGGGAGAGTTGTAGCACTGGTTTTTGGTGCTGCAGCTGTTCATATCGCATATATCTTTTGCCAAAAGGCAATAAAATATGCAAATTGAAGTCAAACTTACCAGTGGCAATGGCAATGGCTGCGGCACCGCTGCTCCTCGACTTGCAGTGCCCATTGGCGGCATGGCTGCCCGTGGCTGCAACGTTCAGAGACGTTGCCTCAGCCGCATCCCCAGGGCGTTGTAGTTCTTCTGCAGCTGCTACTGCTGCTGCTGCTGCTGCTTTTGTTGCTGCAACATCGGCTGCTGGCTGCCAGTTTTGTTGCTGTGATTCATTGGACGCTCGCGCCTGCTGCTGTTGCTCCTTTTCAGGCTCATTCTCATCGCCACTCGGCTCTGCGTCTGCTTCATCTTCCTCCTCCTCCTCTTCGTCGGCGCTCAGCAGCTCCTCTTTGGGCTCTAGCAAATCCGAGGCTTTGGGCGTTTTTGCAGCGTCGCCGCCATTTTCATCCTCCTTTTCGCCAACTGCAGGAAAAAACATATCGTAATTAAAGCTAATCAATTGATTGTGCACAAAAGCTGTTGAGCAAAATTAATTAGCTTCGAGTAGTTGACTAGGCAATACCCTGCGTAATATATGCATTTAATTAAGAAAAAAAACAAAATTGATTTTTCATATCGTGGCATAATTTACGGCTAGCATTTTACATGATTTTGCTCCTAAAAGCATCAGAACAGGGCAAAATGACTTCACTGCATACCCTGTATAGCGTTTATCCTATCTTTGTTGAGTATAGGGTATTAGAAAGGTTCGAGTTATATTCGAAATGTTTTTAAGACCTCAACAATTCCAAAAACTTTAAGCAATGTATTGCATAGTCTAGCATACCCTTACAAGCGCTGGTCCACAGGGTATACAAAAAATATAATTAATACTTAAACTGAGATTGTATAAGTTTGTCTTTTTCATAGTTGAGCATAATCTATTCATTAAAAAATGGCATCACAAAGCCAAATATTCATAAGTGCTTCGTTTGGTATACCCACTATACGATATTTGTACAGGGTATGCCATAAAAACAAGAAATTAATTTGCAATACACTCGCACCAATTTCCAAATTGTTTGCCCTGCTCAATGTACTCGATGCCTAGACAGCGAGTACTTGCCGGACACACCAATGCTCAGCACTCAGCACTCATACTCAAACTCATACTCATACTTGTACTCATACTCATATTCGTACTCATACTCATGCAGATTATGCTAAAGCACTCCCCGGGCGGCCATCGTGCCAAAAATTCTATTTACACGTTTTGTGTTTTATTGTTGGTGCCTGGCTACGGGTTTTCAGTCTAAAGAAAACTGTTGCCAATAGCTCAAAAACTCCGTTGAATGTGCTGGTGTGTGCTGGTGTGTGTGTTGGTCTCCGGCAAAGCCGCACGTGATCGATGGCGCTCGCATGGCTGCTGCCAGTCTTGAGGGGGTCGTTGGCGTTGCCAAAACAACTGCCTTAAAAGTAATTGCAAGGGGTGCACCAACAACAACAACAACAACAACAACAACAGCAGCAACAACAACCACAAAAACCACAACAACACGACAAACAACAACCAAGAACAAGCACAACAACAGCACTCGAGCAGCTCGTACGATATGGAAATGTGGAACATGTGTAATTGTGCAATTAAATTGAATTTTTCATAAATTTCTTCCTCTTTTTTTTTGTTGCGCGTTGCAAATGTTGCGTTTATGTGTGTTTTTGTGGTCCTTGGGCGAGCCACAGGTGGAATCTCATTTACCAGGTGTTGCTGAGGAGTTGAATTTTGGCTCACAAGTAAAAATGAAACAGGTGTACGAAACACCCTGTGAATGGGCGAATTAAGTGCTGCCAGCTAATCGTGACGGCGTTGCCAGCTCTTTAACACCACCTATCAAGATGTTGTAAAAGCAAAAGACTTTTATAACTGCTTGTTAAACTCAAGACAAGAAAGTGACATGAAACTATTTGGGCTTACCTTTAGGCTAATCATATTCACCCATATTATTAAAACCCCTTATACGGTATTATCAAGTGCCCTGTTCCAACTCTTAACTTAAAGTTTGAACTCTTAGACTCAAGGAAATGTTTCTGTTAACTTTAAAACAATTATCTTTTAGTTTAATTTTTAATATATTATAAACACAATACCCAGAAATTCCTTTACTTTCGAACCAATTCCAAACCAATTCGAAATGCATATGCCAAAACCACGCAAACTGTGAATGATTTACCCCAGCAAAAAGTGGAGTTGTTTAAGGGTAGTTAGGTAGGCGGTAGGGGTAGGGGTTCGGAAGGCCCATATAGGTGACCGCGGCAAGGTAACGGCTTAAAATATATTGCCAAAAGGACATGCCGGAATCACACCGCAAGGAATCGCCGCGAAAATCAACATTATGCCAAGCCGGACGATTGCCAGAGCTGTGTCTCTGGTCCTGGTCAACATAATGGTAACGTCGACGACTTTCTGTCCATGCGAAAGCATTTGGTTATTATTTCCATATAAAGGCCCAGCGCTGCAGCGAAACGAACGAGCGGGCTATAAAAAGAGCGCGAGCCACTTGAAAGGATGTGTGAGAAGTGTGTGTGAGTGTGTGTGTGTGTGTGGAAATGGGTGATGGGTGCCGGGCATGGGGAATCAATGGTGAGGAGGGGAGCCGTTTGCGGCGGAAGTGCCGCGTATTTTAAAATAAATGCGAGCAAGGCAGCGGCAAGGGGTTGTGTGTGGTGTGTGGGCGGTGTGGGGGGTGTGCAGGGCGGGGTGTGAGAACCAGTTATGGTCGTTAAAATTGTCGAAGCAACGCAACAACAACAACAGCGGCGACGACGACGACGTAGTCAAGTTCTTTTTGTGCAAGGCAGAAAGGATGTGTGAGTGTGTGTGTGTGTGTGTGTGTGTGTGTAAGCGCCCATATGTATGCAAGCGATTTTCATTTTTGTTTAAAGCCCCCCAGAGTGCATTTCGCACTCGGTCGCTGGCAGTGCATGTGTGTGTGTTTGTGTGTGTGTGGAGCGCAAGTGCCCGCATGTGTGTTTCTTACTTGTTTTTCGGCTATGGCATGTTTTTAAGCGTTTTACCCCAACCAGACGCAGAACGCCAAAAAGGTGCGCACTTACACACTCACACACTTACACACACACACCACACACTCACATATTTGTAAACGTAATAATAAGCGTTGTCCCCTTTGACCCATCAATCCGTTGCCACTACCCAAAAACCCGCCGCTTGCCACTTTTCCAGCTCCCAAATGGCTACTAAGCGTGTGTAGAGAGCGACGAGCGAGCGAAACGCTCTGCAATCGTAATGGTGGGAGGGATGGAGGGGGGCAGTGGGTGGTTGCCAGCTAAAAACAAAGCCAGCGCCACAGCCTGCAACTTTTATAATGGCATTGGCATGTATGCCATGTGTGTGTGTGTATTAAAAAAATAATGAAATAACAAACCCGAAGGTGTTGTTAAAAGCGCCAACAATAAATTTCATCAATAGTTTGCGCGCAAAACAGCTAAAAGAAAAAAAAACCAAACAGTTGGCAGCGCCAACAAAAATCGATAATCGTAACGATCACAAATATGGATGACCATTGCACAGACAATTGGCGAGCACTGTGCATATTTTAATAAACAATTTTCCGCTATAATGGGTAAACACACCCAACGACTGATTGCTTTAAGTGTACGCTTAGGAATTTCCCTGGAGCTTGTGATTGACAAAATGTTGCTGCCAGAAATTTCCCCCAACACCTGCTGACAAGAGAGCATTGCGATTTAACAAACTGGTCAGACTTGAAGGTAAATCCATAACTCATATACATTTGTGTGTGTGTGTGTGTAGAAGGCATGTGTTGGCCAGGACAGCAACATGAATAATCGATAGCGATCACATTAGAGCGTGACCACTTTGCATGAATATATCGATAAGCAGTTTATAAGGAAAGGAAATAAGCGGGAGAATTTCCCTGTTGTCGTTTTTAGACAGCCCGCTTTTGGGGCCATGAAGCAAACACAACATTGCGATCCCAGCTAAAGCCCATAGAGTTTATTCTAGTGATCAAAGCTGTGGCTGACCATTGCACAGCGCACTTTATTTATTGTTAAACAGTTATGTGGCTTATTAAGAAATTAAATACACCCAACGACTGCTGGCTTAAAGTGCAAGCACAGGAATTTCCCTGGAGCTTGCGCTTGACAAAATGTTGCTGCCAGAAATTGCGCCCCTTGGGCAACGGAAGACAACACAACATTTCGATACCAACGCCCACAACAAATCTATTTACCAAACTAGTTACCGCTAGACGCATAGACCCGCATACCCAATGTACGTGTGTGTGTGTGTATGTAGGTATGCGGTACATAAAGGCTTTATATCCACAGCAGGCACATAGCCTATGCCCAAAGTGCCTGCTGCTGCTGCTATTTTGGCGCCGCGCTCTTTGCAATGTCATAGCAAATATTTTGCCAATACACGGGGGACGCGCGCACACGTTGACGTTGCCGTTGCCGACGAGGACGACAAACGCTGTGGCGCAGCCCGGCAAACGGGCAACTTATGGCAGCAAAACCCTGTCGCAATCCTAAGCCGCGCCTCAGCAGCGCCAATTCTCCTGGCGTTGATGGCGATGTTGGTTTTAAAGATTTTAGCTGCACATTTTTGTTAGCTGGAAGGGGCGCGCATAGTTGGGCTCCCAAAAAAAAAAAAACCAGCCCCAAAATCAAAGCTAAATTTCGAGATGTTGTTGTTGTTGCTGCTTGTCAATAAGCACGCACTAATACACAAGCGAGCATGCGAACATGCATATGCATATGTGTGTGTGTGTGTGTGTGTGTGCGTCGCGTCAACGAATGAAAATTCCCCAGAGAATTGCGCATGTTACGTTTTCTGTTGTTGTTGTTGCTGTTGCTGCTGCTGCTGTTGTCTGTTGTCTGTTGCCTGGCGGCTGGCTGCGCCAATGTCAATCCCCTGGGATTGGCCAGAGCCGTTGCCGACTCCCCTGAGAAATACATGGCAATGGGTTTTCTGTGTTTTGTGCTTTTTTCGAACACACACAAAGAGAGCGAACGAGCGCGAGAGAGAGCAAAATAAAAAAAAGAGCAAAGCCAAAGTTCGCTTCACTTTTTTTTTTTTTTGTGTTGTATACGTTGGGGAAATTTTATGCCCGCTACGCTGTGTGCAAGTGCATGTGTGTGTGTGCGTGTGTGTGTGAGAGAATTCGTGTGTGTGAGTGTGTGTAAATTTGTGTGCGGCGCTGTCTTTGGGGGCTTCGAGCCGGTTGCCAGTTACCGCCTCACATGTGCATTGGATTTATTGTCAATTTTATTTGTTATCATTGTTGTTGCTGGCGGTGCCTTCCCTCTGTATATGTTTTGTGTGTGTGTGTTTGCTGTTATTTACACTGACACAATTTGAAATTGTATTAAAAATTAACGGCACTTTGGTTGCCTTGGCTGCAGCACTCGATGTTGCAGCTGCAGCCAGACATTTTAGCCACATGCTACATTTTTGGGGTTTACCTGAATGAACGTTCCCCCAACACACCTCCCACACACCCACGTCCCTCCCGTGCGCCGCTCTTTACCTGTCTGACAGTTAGGTGTACCGTTACCCTAGGGGCTGCTGCTGCTGCTGGCCGTGTAGCTGCCCTGTAGCGCCCCCTGGATTCTCCGACCCCTCCCTTTGCACTTGTCACATTTTGGCTTCGGGCTAGGTCCCGCGTTGCTACAGGCCCTGCCCCAAATCAATCAGGCACACACTCACACACACACACACACAGCTACCATTTGAACTGCTGTCGCTTGGGAGCTGCCGCTGCTGTCCAGCTTTGAGCTTCGGGGCAAACTTACGTTTCAAGCAGGCGCGCGGCTTGGCCTGTTTACGCCTGGACATGGCCAACAGTGTCAATTAACGAGTGGGAAACTGTGAGTAGAAGCGGCACAAAGGTAGCACAACGCACAAATTAATAACTGTAAACGCGTAAAAAAGCGCGCCAAACACGTGTTCACTGTCAATCACTGGGCAAATGATTTGGAAATTCTTGAACTGCTCGAGCTGTTAGATATCCTTGCGCCTGCAGCGTTGGCAACTGACTGAAACTTGCCTGTTGGCCCAAAATCCTCGTGACATGCCAAAACACACGCCGCCACGAAGAGCACAAGCTCTTAAACAAAATGGCAAACGACGCCAGCAAGAGAGCGGGCGAGACAGCGAGAGAGAGAGAGCGCTCGTAGCCGAGCGCGAGAGAGAACTCCTTAGAATGCGTGAGTGCGTAAGTGTGAGTGAGAGCGCGATGTCACCCAAAGAACCACCCAAAAAAGCAGCAAAAGCAACAGCAAGCCGAAGCCTTCAAACTGCCGGCAACACACACACACAAGGCCAAAGTAAGAAAAGAAATAATAATAATAACAGCGTCCCCCGAGGGTTGCTGCCGCAACATATTCCATCCCCTAGAGAATCGGGGCGCACCAATCGGCGGTTGACGGCGCTGGGTGCCCAGTGGCTTTATAGCCACATGCTGCGCCGAATGCGCCGTAGGAGATTGCCTTGCCGCCGCTTGTTGCAATTAACAAAGTCAAGTCAATTATTTTGCTGCGCCTCGCGACTTTCGCACGTGCGTATGGGGGGTCCTGCAAGGATTTGCCTCTTTTTCATTTAGCCAAGGTGCTGACAGCAAGGCTGTTGCTTTCTCAGCAGCGGGAGCCGGGCGACGGGCATCGGGCGTCGCTAGACGCCTTCAGCAGTGCGTGAGAACGAGAAGGCGACGCCGGCGACAGCACTCCAAAAACAGAAGCAACAGCGGGTAACTAAGTTCATATTCATCAATTCCACTCAATCTGAAGAGCTGCGCCTTGGGTTACGCATGCGATTCTTGTGCTGCTTCTGTTTCACCCTTAAATCTCAATTTACAGTTCAATGATTTTTGCTAAGCATTAAGATTTTTAGATTTTACGTTTAATTGTTTAACTTGTAACTCTCCGATAATCAAAATATTTGTTCTTAGCTTTAAAGGCAAGTTAGTTTTTTTCGTCTCGCCTTTCGCCTTAATATCAGAGATTGGGAGAGAAATTCCACTTTCCACTTTTATAATAAAAAGCCAATTCAGGTAGCTTATAAGCTTACAAATTAAAAACAACTTAAATCATATTGATGGCGGTCAGAACAAGTACGCAAGACTTTAAGAAAATCATGTCCTTTAGTAAAATTACAGGAATTCATTAATCTTCGTTGAGGATCTTACGGTCGGACATAGGACATCCAGGTTCAGCAGCATGCCCATTAGATCTAACCAATTCTTCAAAATTATTTCGAAGATATCGAAAAGTTAACGTACAAATTTTTCAAACCCTTCAAATTTTTAGTGTATTTCGTTTTAAACTAAACTATCTCTCTCAAATGCAATTGAGTTTTTTATGTTTAAATAAATTTACAGGTTTTGTTAAAGAGTTTATTTAATTTAAATGTTGCGTACCGCATCCAACTTTGAATATGCGCGCCGTAAGCAGTGCAGAGGAGTCCTCAGCGGAATGCACTGCTTAATATAAAGCACGATACACTGCTTGCATGAAATTTAAACTGCTTGTACATGCCTAAGAGTATGCTATGGTTAAATGCAAAATTTGAATATTCTCCATTATGTTAAAACTCACTGAAATATTTAAAATAACTAGAAAATTACACGTAACAAGTTCACAATAAACCTATAATCTTATCTTTTAAAAACACATGTAATCACGTACAGACACATGTATTAGTAGGAGGGAGACAGGCCTTGTGATGTGTACGCATCAATAAAAGAAGCCGAAAGTTAGAGGAGGAGCAAGAAAGCGTAAATGAGAATTATTAATAATTAATAATCAGCATAAGTTTATTATTTTTGAGATTACAACGTTTTTCCGATTATTTATTGATGAGAATTGCATAGAAAGGCGATCATAAGCATATGTTTATTATTCTTGGGATTACATAACATTTCCCATTGTGTATACGAACACAAAAAATCAGAGTTTTACTACAAATCTGCCATATCAACTTGGCTAACACAGAAAAGAAAAAAAGCAGCCACTCAAGGATGATACGAGTTTCCGCTTGGCAACCGCACCTATTTCCAATCCATCTGCCCCCATGCGGAAACCTTTCGTTTCGCTGCGCCGCCCTCAGTGCTCCATTCCTCAATTCATTCATGAAGCCTGGCCGGGAACTCCTCTTTGTTTACCATAGTAAATACGAGGCGCGTAGTAAAAGTAGCGGCAAGCGGCGTCTTAACCCAGTCGAAACGAGCCAGAAAACCAAAAAAAAAAGGAAAAAAAAAAAAGAAAACATCTGTCGCGGCAGCATTCAAAATCCGGTTGCAAGCTGCAACATGGCCAAAGATGAGGCCAAAGTACGAGTTATACGCAGAACATATGATTGAGTTCCCAAAAAAGAAAAAAAAATGCACCTTTTGTGCGTTTTGGAGCAGCAGCTGCTGAGAGCTAAATCCTCGACATCATTGTGAATGTGGCTGCCGCCTGTTGCTTGGCTGCAGCAGCAACAACAATGCACCACCACACACATGCCACAAGTTGTTGTGCCTACGAAAAAAGCAACAACAACAACAACAAAATAACATATTGATGAGCAGGACGAGTATCTCATGTTGTTGTTGTTCTCAAAAGGAAGCAAGCACATTAAATTTGGAGTTTGTCGTTCAACTTTGTTGAGCCAAGCCAGCAGCTGTCGCTTGGGCTTAAATAATGCCAAAGGGGCTCGCTGCGAATTTGTAGATAGGTCAAGTAATAAAGCATAAGACTTGGGGATGTGGCAGGCGTAAATGTGCATTAATAGATAGATCTATAAAGAACTAATAAACATACCAAATACCTAAACATATATAAGATTAATTTATTATTAGAGTGAAGCCTGTAATAACTGAGTTAAGTAAAAATGTCTTGGAACATAGAAAAACAAATTAGCTCAAGATATTTGAGAAATCACAAAAAATTGTTCGTACATGGAATATTTTTAACTGGTTATTCACATGACACCTATATGATATAATAGCCCGATCGAAGATATATACTGCCTGCAACTAACAGATAACCTAAGCAAAGTTTCATGAAGATGGCCATAAAACTGAGAAACTAGTTGGATAGTAACAAAAATAGGGACATGGACACATCGTCTTGACTGTTGACTCTGATCAAAAATATAACTTTACTCATATACTTTATGGATGCGGAGATGTGTCCTTTCATGTAGAAGCCAGTTTTCTGACTAGTTTAAGTAGATTTTAGATATTTATCCAGACCCAAATATAACATTCTTTGTAGTTAATCATAATTTGTGAACTTTGCCTGACTTCTTGTCAAATGTCTTGTAAAATATTCCATTTTTATCAAATTTTTGTGAGATTATAGATTAAAATAATTGTTGCTATATCTGTTGGCTTTAAATTGAGCTTCCGCTTTTTAAAATCGGTTCAGAATTCTAGTTGTGGCAAACTCAAACCCCAAAAACTGCAAAAAAAGACCTATTTTAAAATTTAGAAAATGTAAGAATAAAAAACAAACAAAATGGCAAAAGCCCGTTACAATATTTTGAAAATATAATAAAAAATGTTTTAAAGCCTTTTTTTGTTATTATGGGCTTTCAGAAAATATATTTCTTTTGCAAAAGAATAGAACTCTGTTGCACAGTGTTATTTTGCTCAGTGTACTCGAGCAACAACAACAGAGGCGAACAACAGCAGGCAGCAAGGTAAAAGGAGTGGCAGGCGGGCAGACAGGGAGACAGGCGACGACAACAACAACAGCAGAGAGCAGATGGATATGCCCAAACAGCCCAGCGAGAGGCGCTGCCTGTGCGAGCGACGTCAAAGTCGATGGCGACGCCGAAGCCGAAGCCGCAGCCGAGGTTGAGGCAGCGACCGAATCGGCGGCAGGCAACACTCGTGAGAGTTGCTGCCGCATTCGAAAATTGTGCGTGCAACGCGAAGGACGTGCAACGGTCGAACGGTTGTTGTGCATGTTTTTTTAGTGCCCGATTCGATTGTTGTTGCTGTTGTTGTTGTTGTTGTTGCCACCCCGTGGCAAGCAGGCAGAGCGCACCGTGTGACGTCAGTAGCAAGAAAACCCGACACATTTCCGCGAAAACCAAAGTGACGAAACACACAGACAGCAAAAGATAATAGAAGAAAGGATCATATATACATATATATATTAAATAGAATTATGTCTGCGAATAATCAAGCGGAGCCAGCGGCCGCGATGGCAGCGGCGGCATCTTCGTCGGCGGCATCCGCTGCCTCCGCCTCGGAGTACCTGAAACGCACCTGCCTCATCTGCGGCTGCCAAACGAACCAGACCATCAACATCTATGAACCGCGCTCCGGACCAAATATCGTGCAATTAATTCAGGCCAAATTCAAGTTTCAGGTATGTTCCAAGCAAAACAAATAACAAAAACTTAGCCCAAAACAAAAATCGATAAGCGGACAAAATGAGTCATGTGCACACAATAACGTCCTTCGTCTCGCCCTGTGTGTGTGTGTGCGTACGTGTGTGTGTGTGTGTGTGTTTCTCAAAAGAGGGATGAAATACTGTGTAAGCTTAGGGGCACAACCCGTCCAACCCAGTCTCCAGGTGACTGCAGCATCCAAGCGTGTGCACTTGAAAGTCGCGACGAGCAGCCCGAGAGAAACGTTAGGTGGTCTTCCTCCGGAGAGCGTCTCGAGGGAGGGAGGGGGTCAAAAAAGGTTATGGGAGTTCAGCCAGCAATAACCGGAGTAAGGGTGGATAGTATAGCAGCTAAAGGAATTCGCAATTGTAAGTCTCGGAGAGTGGCCGATTGTCGGGGAAGGTAAGGAGGTCAGAAAAAGAAAGAAAGACCCTGGACCGGGGTTACCTAACGCATCACAAGGGTTTACCATTCACATCATGTATGTGCAAGGTTTGGGAATCAAGGAGGACACATAGAGGGAATCATATAAGGACCTAGGCTTGAAGTCAATAGCCGAGTCGATCTAGCCATGTCCGTCCGTCCGTAAGGACCTCAGAACCTGTGAGCGCTAGAATTTTGATCGAAGGTCCTCCCAGTGCGCGCGCAGTAAGCGTTTGTTTCCGATAATCGATAACTTGCCTTGTTTCCAAGCAATCGATAAAAATCGATATCAGAATCTCTTAGTTTTTATTAGTTGCCATGTAGCTTCTCGAAGAGAATAGATACATCAAGTATCTTTCTAGAAGAGGGTTCAGGGCATCCCCTAGTCGGTGGGGTCTGGTCTGGTAACTATATTGGCGCAGGAACAAGGATGGGAATACTGTAGTTGATACTGTTTAGAATGTATTATACGTTAACGGAATTCGCGACCCAGTTGACCGGACCTGCGACTGACCAACTGACCAACTGACTAACCAAACCAAACCCAACCCAACCCAGCGGAACCCAACTGAACTGAACTGCACTCAGTTGAACTGAGCTGAGTAACTGTCGCCTTGTATCCGTATCCGGTGTTTGTGACATTGTGGGTTGCTGGGTAACTGGATAGCAGCTGCTGCATTTCCCTTTTGTGTGTAACTGGACACCTTGCATGTGGCACTTAAATCAATACGCGTCCTTTGAATGTCCTTTCCTTCCATAATTGTCAACGGCTTGTTCTAATTTAAATGTGCCATGGGAAAATGCGTTGTGGCTGCCGCAAAGTGTGTTGCATATTGGATTACACTTGAGGTTGTTGTTCATGTTGTTGTTGTTGTTGTTGTTGCACGTTTGGGCTACCTGTCAGCGAGCAACTCACGAACCTGCTCCGTCAAGCTGGCAGCTGCGACAATTCGTGCATATCTTTTGGGCTAACTCCAACCCAATCCCCTCCCCACCCCTTCCCTCCGCCTTCTTCGCTAACTCACCTCCATTTATGATTGATCCAATTTCTGCGGGTTTCTTCTTCCTCTTCAGAGCGCCAAGCAGCCTCTGCTGCTGTCTACTCTTTTTTGTTCCTTTTTTTTTTTTTTTTGAGGGCTACCTTTTTCAGCTGCTCGCGACAGCAGCTGTATTTGCAGCTCTGCCACACACTCGCACTCGCACACACACATTTACACTCTCTTTATAGAGGAACCCGCATTTACGTGCCCCGAACAACTCTTGAGCTGCTGCTGCTGCTCCTTTTCGCATATCGCAGCTATTGTCTGCGCTCGGTAGGTAAACATTTCAATAGGTAGTTCTTGGAGATTTCCGATTACCTTTTACTGCGCAATCAGTTGGGCAGCTGAAGCACATGTCTAGCTTATCTAACAAAAGGATCGTTTTCTGTTTATAGATCTCTAAATAATAACAGCTGTAGCATTGGTTTTTTATACTAGCGACTAATTTGTTCTTGGCGTATTTTACATTGCATAAAAATATATCCCAACTTTCAGATTTTTTATGTTTTGAGTTATTTGTTGCGCTGCAATCAAATTCGGCTTAGATCTTCTTGATGGTCTTTTTGTCAATCTAATAATTTAATATTTAATACACTAGCAAAATGTAAAACGAAAAACCTTATCAGAAAACAAATATTTCTAATATCATGAGCGACAGGTTGGAGGAATAGGAATTGGTCAGGGATTATAGGATTGTATCTTAAGGAAATACAAATATTCAAACTTAAATATGCACATCTACAATTTTTGCAACCACAATATATCAAAACTTATTTTGTCTTCGAGCAGTGGCATATTTTATTGTATTGTATTCTATATATATAGCTTGATATATATATGATATAATCAGGGCTTTCCTTGACTTCTAGACTTTGGCACACTCGTTCGCATATATCCCATATTATTTGTTTAATCTCAATCTAGGAACTATGTTACGCCCAGGGACTTCTATACCTTACTAACCTATCTCATATTGAAATAAGATTTGGACAAAGGACACAATATTTGAGTGTGTATTGGGGATAATCCGTAACCAAAAACTTACCAAGTCTTCGTTTCGACTGGTTCCCTCTGTGAGCTATGCACTTCCGAGCCACTTAAACTGGTTGGTGGGAGCCGCGGGAAACCTTAGAAACAACCACGAAAATATGCCACAGAAAATAAACAGAAAATTAAGTTGAAGGACTTCTTAGCTAGTTTTTGGCTGGATCTTCTTGGGTTTCACAGCAGAGCTGTGTTAATTGGATTGCTGACAATTCAATTGGTTTGTCACAATAAGAGAGAAGAAATGTGATATAGGGGCTGCTTAGAAGATATGAAGAAAAGGCAGTCAAAAACTGTGCAACTAGCTAAAAATATTATATTTGGTAATGTGAGATGGGAATATTATGAAAATAAAATATGAAACATAAGATATATAAAAATACAAACGTTGCAAACCGAAACAGAAATCTTTAAAGTGCGCTCAACTTTAATGCAATAAAGTAAATAGTTTTCAGTCAAACTGGAATTTCTTAGCATCTTAACTATTGAGCAAATCTTTGTATCTAAAATAGATATTTGTCTACTTTAGTAGGTTGAACAGCTGCCCATTTTTGTGAATTTTTATCAAATAAACAGCTCTAAACGGGTAGTCAAGACTATTATGATACCCATTAAGCTGTGCATGTAGTTAAATACTGTTAAGGCTGGGAGCTGCTTGTCTTTTGAACCCTAACCCAATACGAGCTAAGACAATTGACTTTTTTTAATAGCCTTCTAAACATTTGCTTTACGGTTTGGCAGATATGTGAGAATAATGAAGCTCGTTAGTGTTGAGTTTACTGAAAATATCCTGGAAAACGAAAATCATTTTTCCACTAGTTCTTGCCATAGAGCTATGTAATATAGATCTTGATAGGACTTAGCTCATAGCTAAGCAGCATAGTTAAAATAGTAAATAGCTTGATGAACAAAAAAGGGACCCATTTTTCTACCGATCTATGGCAGCTATATGATATACTGTTGCGATCTAATATAAAACCCTCTACAAGGCTATAAAAATGCACCCCACCTAGTCTCAGCTGGCATAGTTCACCCCAGTTAAGAGCTAACGATCGTTGCGAGCTGTTCGATTGTGGCTATTTGCGCAACGAGAGGCACCACCTGCCGTTCACCTATGCGAATGCAGCCCCTATATGACACCCCCGCCATAAAAAAAAGAAAAAAGACTTACACCCCGCACAGCCCGCTGAGCAAGCTGCAAGCCTGGCATAATGCCTAAATGATCGAATGCCTGAATGACAGCGCCATAAAGCAGCAGAAATTTCAGTTTCAGTCATTCATCTGTCTGTCTTGCCTCTCGCTCTCTCCCTCTCTCTCGCTCTCTCTCTCCCTCTCTCTCGCTCTCTCGTTCACTTTTTATCAGCTTTGCGTGTGGCTCTGTTGTCTGAATTGCACCTGGCCTGCAATTTGCATTATTTTTACCGTTTACACATGGCCCTTTAGGTCGATCGGTTGTTGGGTTCCTTTTTTCCTCGACTGATCCTGCCTGGTTAGCTAACCCTCTCTCTCTCTCTCTCTCTCTCTCTCTCTCGCCCTCTCTCTCTCGCTCTATTTAATTCTAAGCAGCTGTCGCTGGCCGCCGCGTGCCTAATTCCCTGTTTGGTTTGTTATTATTTTTGTTGTTGTTTTTTTTTTCCCTTCTGGATCTGGTACGGTTCGATAAGAGAGGCGCGTGGCCAAACGGGTTTACCGACCTGGAACCGCTGCTCAAAGCCCAGCCCAGCCCGGCCCGGCTCCACGGTTGCCCCTGGCCTGGGTCTGGTTTTTGAGCCGGCTGCTGGGCGCAATTTTTCGGCTGGCAGGTGCACGAAATATTATTGATACGAGAAATGCGTGAACCCTGCCGCTGCTCAGCCGGTAATTAATATGCCACGGCCTCAGCAGCCGAGACTTAAGTTTTATGTTATTTTTTGCACCTTTACCCAACCCGGATCAAGCTGGCCGGCCGGCTCATTAGTGGTCGGTGGTCGTTCAGTCCGTTCCTCGGACATAGCTCGGCTTATGTGGTTATGCTTCAGCTGTAATTCCTTGGGCAGGACCTGGACTTAAGAGGCATCGACACGGAAGCCTGCTCGGCTCGAGCGTGTCCAGTGTTTGCGCTTTGCAATCTAATTTCGAGGCGCTTTTTCTAAGCAATTAAATAACATTTGATTGGCTTAAAAGGCCGAATGATCGACTAGGAAATACCCTATGGTGATTCATTAGTGAACAAATACAAAAATATAATATTTACCTTTGATTATTTAAAAGAAATTATGTTCTTTTAATAATTGTTTCCTAAATATAACATCATTTATCCTCTCTCCCAATCTCAGTCCCTTTCCTCCTCTTCTTAGCCGACGTCTAGCTCTGGTTAAAGCTTTTTAGCTCCTGCAGCTCTCTTCCTTTTCTCTGTCCTCCTCTCACTCTCATTGTTTCCGCTTTTAAGCCCACGTTTAGCTCTAACTAAAGCTCCTGCAGCTATGTCCCCCTTTATATCTGCCGTTCTTGTTCCCTCTCTCTCTCTCTGTCTCTCTCTCTTTATCTTTTAATGCCATATCTCCGTCCTCAAATGATAGATCAACATCTCTGCCTATTCAACACATTTCTCTAATCTGACTCTCTTGTTCCTCTCTCTCATTGCAGCCTCTGAATGAGGACAAATTCCTCTGCTTCAGCTGCAACAATTGGCTGATCAACTGGCACTCGCTGCAGGCGCTCAATAGCAACGATGCGGAGAGCCAGAGTCGGAGTCAGAGCCCCTCCCACATGGGCAACCACAGCAGCGCCGGAGTCGTGCAGCAGCAGCAGCAGCTGCAGCAGAGGGGACTGCCGCTGGAGCGCGCCAAGCTGCGGCCGGTGGCACAGGTGCGTCCGCAGCCGCAGGCGCAGATGCTCGCCCAGCCACAGGTCCAATTGCCCGCCGCACAGATCGCGCCCCCGCCCGCCATCAGCTACAACAAGCGTCGCTTTGGCCGACGCACTACAGCAGCCAGCAGTGGGCGTGGCATGCGTGGCAAGATGCTGCGCCACAGCAGCAGCTGTGCGTGCCGCAAGTGCCGCGACTGCGAGAACTGCAAGTGGCGCACGCTGCATCGACGCAGCCTCGTCAAGGTGGCGCAGCTGCAGCGCGCGCTGTGCCGGCAGCAGCAGCCGAAGCAGCCGAAGCACTCGAAGCAGCCGGAGACGCAGCAGGAGCAAAGACTAGTCAAGGCGCCAGCCACGCCCACTGGCCAGCCGAAGTACCAAAGAATGCCAGCGCCGCGCGTCGATGGCAAAGTGGTGGCCATGTTCCGGCGACTGGGCACCACGCTGAGCACCGAGCTGGAGCAGGAGTCGCAGCTGGCGTCGCTGCAGGAGCCGCTGCCCACGGCGCGTCCGCCGCTGCGCATCATGAGCCCCGCCAAGCAGCGTCCACGCTGGACGCGCGCCCTCGACGAGGATGAGGTACTGCTGGAATTCGATAGCGGCATATTCGAGGTGCTGCCGGCAGCGCCGTTGGCGACCTCAGCGCGTCGACGTCTGCGCTATCAGTTGAGCAGCGAGACGCAGGCAGCGGAAGTGCAGGCAGCAGCGGAAACGGAAGTGCAAAAGGAGCTGGAAAACCGCAAAGTAACCCACCAAACCGAGCTGAAACTTGCAGGGCTGCAATTGCCACAGGGACTGAGCATTACGTTGATCTAAAGACAAAATCCAAAAAAAAAAAAAACATAATAAAGCAAGAACAAATGAATATTAGTCAAATTATATGCACAAACAAATGCGAGCATTAAAATAGTCTTAATAAATGTTTAATTTATATTGTACCTCGAATAAATTTGTAATTGTTAGTCAATATATTAGCGCAAACGACAAGACCTAAGAATGTTAAGTTAATATGTGTATGAACAAAAACCTATATTTAATATATGTATATTAGAACTAATTGGAAAACAAAAAGAAAATCCCCTTAAACCCAAACACAACCTTCCAAAAAAGCAATCGCGTTAAACTCGTAGTTGAATTTGTTTGCATTTGCCATGTTAAAGCTACAAAAAAGTATTTAAAAAATATAATATATAAATAAAAATAACTAGCACAACTACAATCAAAAATATATACGTTTTTTAATTCAAATTTAAATTCAAATTCCCAACTGCCAAACAGTTGCGTAGTTGTGGCGCCGCGCGTTGCCAACCACTGTTACTTAACATGAACAGCTGCCTATCGATATATTGCCAGCCAACAATATGACCGTATATCGATATACGCAGACCAGGCCATGCATTTTTTTCCTCTTCTCCGTCTTTTCAGTCTTCTTTTCGTTTTTCTTGCGCATGGTTCGTTGTCGTGCTCGAGTCTTGGCATTTTTGCATTAAAACGCGCTCTCGGCGCTTATAAACCAACAAAAGTTAAACTGTTCTGCAAAGTGCAGCGTGCTTGGCTGGTAATTATGCCTAAATAAATACATACAATTTTAATTTGTGCTACGTGCTAAACTAAATTTAAATGCCAACCATAAATAAATTGGTGGATATACAAATTAAAAAGAAGCAGTAACAAGAAGTTGCTGAAAGCGAGTTGACATTGAAGAGCGCGTGTGTGTGTGTGAGTGTGAGTGTGCGAAATTCTTTGTTTTTATTCTTATTTAAATACGCGCAAAATTAGATTTGCGAAAAATAAAACAAATCAACCGAAGGTAGCAACAACAACAACAACAATCGCAGCTCAAGCGGCAGCGCGTGCTTTTTGATTTTTCATTAGCTGTTGCATCGCATAAAAATCAATAAATAAAAAAGCTGGCGATTGTTGTTGTTTCGCTGCTTTTGTCGCGCCAGGAGTTTGTCGCCGCCGTCTAGCGTTTCCGTCAACAATCGGAGCGCTCGCTCGCTCGCTAGTTCGTGTTTTATTTTTGCCATATCGTGTTATCTTGTTTTTCGCCGTGTTTATTGTAGTTGATTTCGCTCAATAAAGAATGAAAACCAGCGTTTAGGCACTTTGCAATAAACCTAATTTTAACGCTTGTTTTGTTTATTTCTTTTATCGCCTGGCTGCAGAAGGAGTCTCTTGCCAAGCTGCATTTCGAGACAACACCAACAACAACAACAATAAAGAAGTTAGTGGAGCATCCAACGCAGGGTAAGCAAAGTGTGGGAATAACAAAATGGCGCCGGGCAACTGTCAATTTGACAAGTTCAATAATCGAAAGTGTATTGTGTTCTCTTTTCCAAGCACACTCACGCAAATTGTATAACGGTTCAATGCACCGTGCTCTGATGTCTGTTGCCGCATTTGAATTATTGCCGTTGTTGTTGTCTCCTTTTGCATGTCGCGCACTGTAACTGTTGTTGTTGTTGTTGTTGTTGTCTGACGCTTTGCTACACTTCCTATCAGATGCTGCGTCAGCTGCGCGTGTACCGTTATACGGGTTTGTGACTCAAATAACTGCATTTGCTGTTGTTGTTGTTGTTGCTCTTGGGCGTTTTTTTGTTTGTTGTTGTTATTTTTATTTAGTTTTGTTTTTTGTTTTCTCGTCAATTCGCCTTATTTGGCACAGTCCGCAATTTGTTTGTCTCAAATTTGCCGTAATTAAAAATCAAATTGATTTTTCCGTTTGCAAACACACACGAATAAAACAACAACAACAACAGCAAAAGGCAATCAAATTGTCAGTTAGCAACAACAACAACATCGATTGCTGCAACAATGAAAAAGTAATTTTCGTATTAAACAGTCAGAGAAAAAAAAAACTCAGTCAAGGCATTGGCTGCTTATTGTTGCTGGTGCCGTTCGCTTGCCACACGTTTGTGCCGCGTGTAGTTGTTGTTGTTGTCGTTGTTGTTGTTGTGTGTTGCAACAATGAGCATGGCTAATTTTCGTTATAACAAAAGTTAAGTACTCGACTCTTTAAGCTTTGCCCGTTGTTAACGAAACGGTTTCTGTTGTTGTGGCTATAACAATAACAACTACAATCACTACAACAACAACAACGAAGCGAAGAAGCAACGGGCCAACAAAAAAATGTTTATTTTTCTTTCGTGCTTGTTTCTTTTGCGTGGCGCTTAGGCATTAACCAACACTATCGCAAAACAACCAATAAGAAATGATATTGCATTAGATTGGGCTTACTTTTTCCCCCCCGACTAAATTGGTCAATTTTTAAGCCTCTCTACTTGCTAAGATTAGCTAACATCAAATTTAAGTACTTTCAAAAGTTTGTAGTGTAGCAAATGTCTTGTTTTATTTTTGGTCGATTAATGCCAACTAGCTGTTAAAAATAAGTTAAGCAACTGTTGCAGAATCTTTTGCCTTTAAAGAAAATTACTTTCTAAGCCACAAAAACAAACACATTCGCAAAAAATAAAAAAATGGTACTTCCCATACCGGGAATCGAACCCGGGCCTTCTGGGTGAAAGCCAGATATCCTAGCCACTAGACCATATGGGATTATACAATCCCGTCGAAACCAAACATATTTATTAAAAATGGTTGCCATTTTTAGATTTGGTTAAGGCTCTTATCCTAGAATAGAAAAAGAAAAAGATGTTAATTTTACTGTGAGCACAAATATCCCATATTGTCTAGTGGTTAGGATATCCGGCTCTCACCCGGAAGGCCCGGGTTCAATTCCCGGTATGGGAAGTATTTCTGAAATATATATTTTGTGCCTGAATTTTATTTTGTTGTACTTAATTTATTGTCGTTTTGATTGCATGTATTTGAATAAAGGGTGCCTTCTGATTAATGCGCTATTAATCAACTGTTTTTGGTTGCCTCTCAAACATTTCCTCAAATGGAAAAAGCCAAAAATCTCAAACAGCTTCCACTTCACTTCTTGTTGACCCCTGCTGCAGCCAATTTAATTGAAGTGGCTTTTTAATGAATATCAGCTAAAAATTGCTGCCACTTATGAACCGGCTCAACGAACTGCACACAAATGGGGGGTTTCTTCTTCTTCTTCAAGCCCAGCAGCAGCTCAATTTCCAGCTGGAAAAACAGCCATAAAACGACTAATTCATCAAAAGTGTGGCAAGCAGCAGCCGGCGAGCCGAGATAGTGGGCCATTGTTGCAGTTGTTGTCGTTGCGCCTTGTCACGCCCACTTTTTGCTGCCTGCCACTTTCGTAGCAATTGAATTTTTGTTGTCTTTCGAGCTAAAGCTTTTGTTTTTTTTTTGTATGCCATCATCAGCTCTGCTCGGCGTCATCGTCGCAGGCATTAGAAGCGCGTGTGAGACAATATGCGATTGAGCAAGAAGCGATGGCAGCAGCAGCAGAAAAAAAAGGCACAGCATACAAATTAACATTTTTATAGTGGCTTTTTGTTGCCAGCAGCTCGCTCAAAGAAAGCCAAGCCCCAAGAATCGACGAGAGCAGCAGCAGCAACAAAAAAGAGACAATCAACCGTTTTTTTTTTTAACCCCTCTGTTTTTCTGTTTCTGTTAAACGTCAAAAGTAACGCCAACGCCAAGAGACACGGCTGCGTTTTATTTTTATTGTTAAACCAGTTGAGCTGAGTTTCAGCAAGAACAAAAGAGCAACAGCAGCTGCCGTCTCCCTCGCACTTCCTAGCTACAACTCTGAAGCTACGCTGACTGCATATTAAAGCTTTTTGCCTCCCGGCTGCGCTGTCGCCGTCGCCGCCGCTGTCAAGCAACGATGTCTCTGTTGTTGTTGTTGTTGTTGTTTTTGTTTTTGTCTAAAGCTTTGTTATGCTTTGATTTTCGCTTCGTCTGCAATCCTTAACGCACAGTCTTTAATTCGCTTGCTGTGACGACCCCCCGTTTCGTTTCCATTGCGTAGTGGCGAATTCCAATCATTTGCATATGTCATGCCAAGCCGCTTAATCGCATGCAATGCATTTTCTACAGCAAGCAGTTTCCATTTCGTTTCCAGTGTCCAAGCGGGGCTCCCATTATGGACAGTACATCTTTACAGTTAGCAGCATTCGCTTTGTTTTCATTGCCTTGATGGTGTAATTTTTAAAGCAAGCAGCTTTTGTACGTCTCCGTTTCATTTCCAGTTCGTAGTGCGCAAGTGGAGAATCAGATCAATTTTATGTGTCATGTAGCCTGCCACTGAATGACGTTTAATGTCAGTTCGACCATAAGTCGCTATTCAAAGCGAATTCCCCACATTGAACTCTCATTCATTTTATATGTCAGTGAAGAAGGCGCTTAATTACCGACAATGCAATTTCCATAGCAAACATGTGTCAGTTTTGTTTTCACTGCGTAGCACACTTGTCAAGCCAAGCTGCAGTTCTTTTTCATGTGCCACGAACATTGAGCTTTATTACCAGCAATCCAATTTAAAAAAAGCAACACTGTTTCAATTCCACTGCATTCCACGTGCGATATTATTAACAGTGCAATATTTATAGCAAGCAGTGTTCGGCTCGTTTCCATAGTGTTCCCCTGCGCTTACAGCAGGCGATTAACGACAAACAATGCAAATTCTGTTTCATCTTAACTGCGTAGCGCTTGCCGGGATCCAATCAATTTCATGTGCCATGGGGCGCAGGCGCTTAATTACCTGTGATATTAGCTGCACTTTTTACATTTAAAAACCTTTGGGCGCTTTTAATTTTTCCGGTCGCCTGTTGCTGCAGCTGCCGCCGCTGTTACTGTAACTTCTGAAGCGTGTGGCCGGAGGTGAAATTTCATTTTTGATTATTTCGGCTAAGCCACAGAGCAAAACAACTGCAAGACGGCCAACTACAAACTACAACTACAACTACGACGTCAAACTGTCTAAAACTGGCGATAAATGCGCGCAGATACTTTGGCGTAGTTTGGCCGCGTTTGCGATTCGAATTCGCATTCGATGCTGCCGCTTTAAATGGACAACTGGGAGTGGGTCACACAGCTGCAGACTGTGCTGCTGCAGCAGCAGCTGATGGCAGAGACCAACGTAGCGATTATAGGGATGCGGATGGATACCCACAGACACAGACACAGACACGGACACGGACACACAACGGCCAGAGACACAGAGCCAGATCCACACTGGAGAGCCTCAGAGACTCCCAGACCGGTTGGCGCGATCTTTTGCTCGTTCGTTCATTCGATCGCGTTGCGGCATTTTCGATTCTTTGCTTAAAGCGTAAATATTTCAATTTATTTATTGGTCATGCGTCTCTTCGATACCACTTTCTACCCGCTTGTCTGGCAGATGTATCTACATGTGTCGTGTCTTGACCAGCCCCGGATTTAACTCACACACGCAACCAACTTAAATCTGTGTCAACGGCCTTTGACTTGCGAACGGCGGCCCTTCTTGTAGTTGGGCCCCCGCCTCGGGCTGGGGCACAACAGACAGTGGGCGTGCCGCCAGAGTCTTCTCATATGCGCATTTTCACGAACATGAAAATGAAATGAGTGAAAACGCTTTGCACTTTTTCTCGTCTCGTCGTCTGTGTCGCCTCTGTCTGCGCAAACAAAGCCAAAGAGGTGTGTACGACAATTCCAACTGCAGGCCATGCATGACCCGCGTGTATTATTCCCCCAAGGGGGAGGCGTGGGGCAGGCACTAGGCATGGTTAGTTGTTGTCTGATTGCCATGCTAAATGGCTGAAGAGAAAACTATGGCAACGGACAGCTCAATACCCAATACTCCCATAAAAACAAATCACGCCGAGCTGTCTGATCGAAAGTTCCTTACTACATGATACCCTGTTTGCGAGTAACTTATATCTAAAAGACCAAAGAGCATTAAATCAAAGCGTTTGTCGAGGATTTCCTTATAATACTTTTTTATTTATAGCATAATTATATTAACCTTTTTCTCTGTGACGTCCAAACACTAGACTAAGTTGCGAATCCGGATCCTCCTTACTCAACGCATCCAAATAACAATGTTTATAATATACCAATTTGTCTTAAGACACCCCTTAGTATGCGTGCAGGGTATTCAAAAAGGTTTAAAAAAAACTTGCCTGTCGCAATGAAATTTACACGTTTTCTAGCTGCACCTCACGACAAGTCAAACCGTTTGGACTCCAAGTTGGAGTCGAAAAACGCAGAACTAAAAGAAACGTTGTGCGTGAGGTTTTTTAATGGATTGCCCGAAGAAGTTAGCATGCTAATTGGGTTGTATATCCCATGGCGTTGTGTGTAAACCGACCGAAGCGCACTTAAACACTACACTATAGCCATAATGGGGTTCATTGAAGTTCACTTTCGCCCCAGGGCAACGATTGGACTTTAAAGGTCAGAGTTTGATAGCTGCTCATTTAGATAATAGCTGAAGAATATATTTATGGGGCCGCCAAGATAGTGACTTAATAAAGGCTCCTTTATTGCCCAGAGCCGAGGGCTATAACCTTTGCAGTTTATTTAAGTGATTTATATCTATATATGTAACTATTTACTGCCCGTAAACAGAATTTTAGAATTAGATTACAAAAATATGATATTTTGATAAATAAAGAAAAAAAAATGTACTTCCCATACCGGGAATCGAACCCGGGCCTTCTGGGTGAAAGCCAGATATCCTAGCCACTAGACCATATGGGATATTGGGTAACGCTTGTTTATAATCTAAAATGAAATAGTTCGAATGCATTCTAAAAATGTTTCGTTCGTTCAAAATTAGACTGCATATTAAAAATATCTCTTCATGCTTTTCTATAAATACAAAGATGAAATACCAGCTATTTCTTTGCTTTTGCAGACCAACTATAAATTCCTTGGTAAAATACAATACCACAATATAAAGATTCATCTTCAGCCGCTTGTGCTACAAATGTTTTCTTTCAATAGAATCCGCATTTAGTTTGTCTGTAACCACATTTAAAGCAGTCACTTATAGCGTATCATCATCAAGTGAAGCGTAGAGTGAAATCCAAAGTAAATATCTTGATTGCCGACATTGTATCTACGTATCTCAAATGGTTTATCCATTTGGGAGCGTAATTTTTATGTTTGCCCATTGATGATTGCTCCCCACCTCTTCGACTCTCCAACCTACTCATGATTTTTTATTAATTACAGAAACGAGTCTTTGAGCATTGAGCCCGGTTTTTCGTTTGATGGTGGTTTATTTTTATGTCAGTTCGTGTTAGATAAATTGAATGAATCTCCTCTGGCTGCACTTGAAGCGCACATAAAAATTGTTGCCTGTCAGCGTCCCGTTGGTCCCGGCCCCCTGCGCCCGTAGCAGCCAAATGTCTTCCTGCCTTTCGGGGGGACCAACTGCCGTTGCAACTGTGCTAATGCAGTGAAAATCTTGTAAACCTCATATAATTTACTGACTTCGGATGATGAATCAATCATTGCGTCTGCTTAGCTTTGGCTATTTAAATGAACCGGTTCGCACCACAACTCCCCATATCTCTACACAGCTTGTCTAATGAGCGGGGCACTTGTCAGCCCGCAGCAAGATGAATATAAAAAACTCAAGTCTGATGCGAAGCCAACACTTTCATGACGGGGCAGTCAGCCTGCCTGTCTGCCAGCCGGCGGCCAGCCTGTCCATCTCCATGTACATAAGGTAGGGTTAATGTTTTCTCCATGGGTACTGTGAGAAAGTCCGTTAATAAAAAAAAACTCCCTACAGTTATGTGGCGCTTGCACGTGTCTCAGCTTACGGCTTATTACAAATTCAATTTATTAATTGGGTTGATGCACCATGTAAATATGATTGGCCATTTAATTAAGCGCAGAAGGCAAACGAACCAGTTATGAGATTTGCTTGGAGCACGGATTCCATGGGAAACCAGTGTGGTAAAGCGAGAGATAAGTTTTGTGTGGTTGGCCAAATGATGTTTTTGGGTTTGGGTTTTTGTCAGACGCCGCTGAGGTCCAGTTTCCACCAGGTAACCCATTTGCCAGATTGCCCCGTTCATTGAAGGTTTTGCTTCCACAGAAAACGGGTTCGCTTTCCGAGAAACGCGCTACCATATGGAGTCAGACAAACAAACAAAAAAAAAGTTCCCTCTATAAACTCATTTTAAACCCCAAAAAAGAAAAATAAAGTGTACAAAAAAAGACCATTTGATGATGTCACCGAAACTTACTACTCATGAGTGCTACGCTCTTGAAAGAACTGCTAGAATTGCAGTTTGAGACAGTCTGTCAGCATATTACTCACATATCATATGCTGGTCAATGTCTCTAGGTTCGGCATTGCAACTTGAGTACATTCATATTTCAAGGGTCTCCTCTATCTGTCGCCCGCTCTGTCTGTCTAGTCTCATTGGCAAACCTTGTGGAGCGTCTCGCTTCATTTAACATAAATGTTCAGTTAGTTAATGTAATTAGATGAAATAAGTTATAATTAAATAATTGAAAGCACAAACTGCAAAGTTTGAATGTGAATGGATCTAATAATAAACTATACCTAAGAACTGGATATGGATGAGAATTCGACTCGATTCCGAGTAAACCCAGCTGTTGTGAAGGTCTTCAATGAGTCGCCGTTCGAGACAAGCTAATTTTTTATATATGTGTATATATATCTACAAGTTAAGCGAGTCTACATAAGTCGTCTTGTCTCGTCTCTGCTGCCTTTACCTAAAACTAATAATAATTTATTTAATTTGCGCATTGTTCTTGCTTAGATATTACTTTTTAATTTGCCAATCCTAAAGTGCCGAAACTTTAAACTCCCCTTAAACCCCTCTGTGGTTTCAATTCCATTTGCAAATCATTTTTAGTAACTTTTTTCGTGTTTCTTTTGCATGTTTGCAAAATCTTTTAACATTGTGTCAGGTCCAATGTCGCGAGCACACACACAAAAGAGTTAAGGTTAAGATCTAGACACAGAGGGAGAGACATGAAGTTTCTTGTTTTTTGCTTTTATCGCACAATTTGCTCAAGGTGAGGCGCGTGTGCTCAGACACAATGGAAATGAAACAGTAACAGCGCTCGCAAAATGCAATTAGCTTAAGCGCTTTCGATAAATCCGCTTGGTGTGTTTAACAACACTGTTAAGAGAAGTTTTCTTGGGTCTTAATCAACACTGTTAGATTCAATTCAAAGCAGGTGAAACAATGGCCATAAAACAGCAAACCATTTTTATGAACTTAAGCCCTGCTCGTTTCATTAGGCACTTATGCAACACTGTTATCTCGAGGAGATTGAGGTGGAACTTTGGGAATGAAACAGTAACAGAAATAGTATCACTTCCCGTAGCTTCGACTCGGCGTGTTACGCAACACTGTGGCGCTTACGATAACTTCGATCTTAATTAACACTTAGACTAGAGTGTAAGCAGGCGCAACGTTGGAAATAGAACTTGGGGGTTTAAGCAACACTGTTCCGTCGAAGAGCTTCTGGTGAAACTTTGGCAATGAAACAGTTATAATAATCATATAACTTTCCATAACTGGCTCTTGATCAACACTGCTAGAGTAAACTTTTAACGGGTGAATTAACGAAATCAAAACTGTTCTGTTGTGGAGCTTGTGGTGGAATCTCGGCTATAAAACCCATGGAAATAATACCACTTTCCATAACTTCAACAAGGCGTGTTAGCCAACACTGTAAATTGGCCATTTTGCATTTGTCTGACACTTGCCGGCATATTGGTCATTAATTCTTAATTGCCTTTTTTTGTGACACGAAATTACTTTTCAATTAAACATTTATTACCACCATCATCTTCATCAACGTGTCTTGTTTTATGTTGCGTTGTCTTTGTGTGTTGCTTTTGTTTTATGACTACTGCATTCAATTAAATTAATTGCTTTGGAAATTGAGTTCGTTTTCTTCTTGTTGCGGCTGTCAGGCAAACTTGTTGAACACTGAAATTGATCAGCGAGCGAGCCTGAATCGGGCGCCGCTCAACTTTCATTTTGTTTATGGGCTTAATTTTAACTATTTATAATAATTACCACTGCAAACAAACCTACAACAAACAAACAACAACAACAACAAAAAGCACACTTTATGGCCTGCCATTTTTTAAAATTTTTATTTTTCATTTTTTACTGTTGCGCGTGAGCGGGCAGAAAGTTCAGACACAAGAGTCAGAGGCTGTGCGCCGCTGAACTGACCAAGCTACCAAATGCCAGCAACAACAACGACAACTACAACAGCAACAACTACAACTTTGTCTTCTGCTGATCAGCTGAACCAGCGCAGGCGCCCCATAAGTCAACGCCTGACGCCTAGTTGACCCCAAAAAAAAAACAGAGTTGGTTGCTTGTACTTGAAGTAGTTTAACTACTTGAAATCATTTGTGCAATGCTTCATATCCCATATTTATGTGAGTGTAAAGTAAAGAGTGGACATTACGTGTTCCTAGGTATTCCTCATAGTTGTGCTTGATCCGTACTATTATGGACCTTATACTATACAATGCATAGAAATTTAAGAATAAATGTCTACTAAACTACACAAAGTTGATCAATGAATGATTTTAGAATATACGATAAACAAGGAAAGAGGGGAAAAAAAGTTGTTACAAAAAATAAATTGGCAAATATATAGAAAATTAGTAGATATATAGAATACTAGTAGATAGGATCGAAAGATAGTGATGGGAAATTACCGACTGGGGGCAATTTGTAGCCTATCCAGCAAGCTAGGAATCGAGAAAAGAGAGTTCGGTGAAGAATACCTGGTACAATCTATTGTAATCTTTGCATAATCCACGAAGAGAGTTGTGCATAGCGTAATATGTCGTGCACGTAGGTTGGAATAAAGGGCGAGTATTCCTAGTAGGCCTAGACGGAGCAGAGTATTGAAGATACCTCAACAGAAGAGCAGAAACTTTATCGCCAACAATCAACTTATGAGTGTAAAGTCGCTTAAGCTGTAAATAATATTGTCAAAAGAATTTCACCTCTATCCTGTAAACTTACTACTATTCTTAAGCTAATGCTGAAAATGTAAATGTGGGAAGTTAAAAGCAAGACAATATCTCGTTTAAATTAACTCAAAGTTAAGATATTGTTAAAATTTTAACAATCCATTCATTATAGATCTGATCTTTAGAATAGATCTAAGCATTTAAGACATATATCTTTGGGCTTAGTTTAATTTCAAAATCTCGTTTATTACAAACTTCCCTAGACAAGTGTAACAAAAAATTCATGGCCAAATGTATGATTTGGGTTAAGAGTTAACTCAAGTCAAACTCATGCTAATTTGTTTAAGAACTCACTCGGCATGACATGCAAAAAATTCGACTGCTCCAATCTAGCTGAGTAAATAAACCTGAGCAAAATCTACAACAGCTGAAAGCTAGCATCTTTTTGTTAAACAATAGTTGTTGCTAAGCTTAACAAAAATAAAGTTGTGATGATTTATGGTCTTTACCTTTGGGTTCAGTTATCTCACGGCTATTATAAAGCCAGTTGGAGAGCCTTTTTCTTCGCTGTGGTTTTCCACAACACTTGTTCTTTGAACCTCTTTCAGCAGACAGACATATCAGATTTCCAGACTCCACTTCGCACAGCTCACTTCTTGAGACAGCAACTCGGCTGTCAGCGTCTTGTTTTTACGACCCGACAGTGTTTTTTTTTTTTTTGTGGTTTATCTAATTGGGAAATTATGTTGCTACCAGTATCTAGACAGAAATGAGTTGATATTTAACCTACAGCCAGAGTACGTGCTACAAATTGTGCAACACGATTTACTGGGGGTTCGGTTTGAACCTTAAGACATTGTTGGCGAACATAAAAAATAGGATAAATAAACTCAACCGAAAGGCCGTTGGCTACTTTCGCCTCTCAAAATCTTGCAACTGCCTCTGATTCATGTACTTGTTGCATGTAGTTTACAGTGCACACGAATAATTTGGTTGTTTGACGAGCGGTTTGGAAGACTTAACGATGGAGTTGTATATATGTATATATATTTATACTTTTTTTTTTTTCGTCAGCTAATCACATGTTTCCGTTCATAGCCCAAATGCTTGTGGTTGGCTGCAAGTTTTGCGGTTTGTTGTCCAGCTTTGCGCTTTAATAACTTCATTGTCAATGCAACAAACGGGTGCACAAAGCTGTAGCAACTGCAACTGCAACTGCAGCGACCATAACAAACGAAACATGTGAGAATGCGGATGAGCGATGAAATGACAACGACTATAAATGTACCCTGTAGGATACTAATATTATGATCTGAGAAAGAAGCTTTTACTTGGGTAGAGCACATTTTGTTAGGTGTCATGAAAAGGATTTAATATTACGGATTTTCATTGAATATTTCTTAAAGTCATGGGATATATGTAGAATATAGGATATATATATAGCGTAAGGATTCCATTTTATAAAAACTTCAATGATTGAATGCATATTTTGTTACGAACTTTAAATTATAATTTATGCTCTCTTTTGAATATTAAATTTAAGAACTTTTAAATCAATTGAAGAAAGTTTGCACATGTTACTTACAGAGTGTACAACTGATGTACCCCCATTAAATACAGGGTATCATCAATGCAGTGAATGTAACAAACAACAACAAAGAGTGCAACAGCGCTTGACTTCTTTTCTAAACGCTCATTGTGCATGCTCAGCCCGCGGCCGGATTGGACCTGATCTGGATGCGGATACGGCGGCGATGGCGGCCACCGGTGCCAACGACTGTGGTGTCCACACGGTAGTCAATAGCGATGATATCGTGATCGTGAGCGTCATCGCCTGGCAGATTTATGGAGACTGAGCACAAGGAAGCGACTTGCAACCGCGCGTGGAACAAAAAGAGAGTTTCGAGAGGTTGACGAGGGAGGGTGAGGGTGGGGTCGCGACGATTTCACAAATCAGAAACGCAATAAAAAATGTCTTCATTGAGATCATCAGCCGCCTGCCCGAGTGACTGTCTGGCTGCCTGGCTGGTTGGTTGGTTGGTTGGTTGTTGGTTGGTTGCTTAGCTGATCTTTAGCTACAGGTTTTATGATCGCATTGCTGTGCTGCGATTGATGGTGGGTAGTTTTTATGTGACCGCCAGTTCAGACAGATCGGGCCACAAAGCTGACTTTGCCATATTTAGTTCTTAGCCGTATATTTTGTTTTGTCTTATAGTATTTATGGGTGCATGACTCCAAAGTCAGCGTCATCGTCGTCATCATTACACCCGCACAAGTGGGCGCCCAGCTGCTGTGCCCCTCCGAGTCCGGCAGTTTCGCAAAACCTTGATTAGATTAGATCACAGACAAGCCAAGAAATAAAAGAGATAGAGAACTGGCGCTTGAACTTCGCCCCAGTCGGCAATCATTTATCAGGCTATTTTTACCGCAGATGAAGATAAAAAGGCAATGAAATTTCTTAGAAGTTTGTATATGCTTTTAGCTAGAATTCTATATACAAAAGCAAACGCATATAATTAATCATTGAATTGAGTAACTCTTAAATTGAAGTTGCGTGATTTATGTGCATCACTCAGCAAAGTGGTTGGGAGAGAAGAGAACCTTTAAGAGAACCTTTAAAACAAACAATCATTGTTTCCTTACTCAGCACTCGTGACAGCTAAACTAAACGAAGGGAGCTTTAATGTGCTTTCACACAGACACAACTCACCCACGCATAAAAGCTTTCAAATGCAGCTGCTTCGCAGTGTTGTCTGTGCGCATTTCAAAAAGCTCACTAATACATAGAAATCTGCTACAAAAGTCCTAGATTGTTTAATCGCTGACACTAAAAAGAAACCCCAATAAAGCGCTGCCCTTAATCGGGGCGTGTCACACTTAATGTCATTGAAAGCTTTGTCTAAATCCGTGTAATGCCGCTTGACAAAACTCATGACCGCAGCATAACAGACCAAGAGAACATTTACAACAACAACAACAACAAAACCACACAAAAATTACACAGACAAATTTCGAAATTTACATTGAATTGATTTAATTTATGCGCCGAACTGAACTGAACTGAACCGAATGCTGCGCGGCGAGTTGATTAAAAACAGTTCACGCTCGCCCCCCCAAAAAAAAAAAAAAAAACATAATAAAGTCCCCCCTGCTGGCACATTTGCTATTATTACAAAAGTTTCAAACTATTTCAAACTGTTCCAAAAATGTGTCGAACCAATTGCCAGCTGCTTGCAGCGCGATGAATCAGCGTTTGTTGTAACTTTTACAAGGCGCAGCGAAAAGCGAGAAGACGAGAGAAAACATGAAAATGAAAAGCTATTTGTCTTTGGTTTGGCATATCACAAAAATAGATACATTCCCACGCCCACGTGTCTATTTCTAGGTCTACTCTCGATTGTATTGTGGGTTATTATTACTATTATTATTGTTATTATGGTTTCGTGGCATTGCATTGTGTTTCGCTGTTGCTTGCTGTTTCACAGATTGTGTAATTTGGCCCGTTTCCCACTTTTGCTTCCCTTCTTTTTTTTTTCATTTCTTTTCGTTTCTTATCTTTCGCTCTCTTTTTGGGCACGCCCCAGATTGGGGGCGGCACTTTCCATTGCAATTTGCTGCCTTGTGGCATTAATTTGTGTTATTTTAGGCTGCTCTCTTTTGTAATTGCTGCCACTTACCGTTGTTCCAATTCCGTGCATTCCCCTCGCCAAATTTTCTGTTTGGCAGCGTTGCCGGTCGGTGTGTGTGCCGTTAGTTTTCATTGTTGTTGCTGTCTTTATCTTCTTCTTCCGCAACATTAATGGCGCTCACTTTTGCTCAGCCACACGTCGACTTTAGTTTATACCCTGCAGCCGTTAGATCTTTGGGTGTTTCGTTTGCAACAGACTTTCGTAACTATATAGAGTATGTCGTGCATATAGCAGGCATCATTCTGAATGATCACATTATAGTTGAAGTCCTTGAAAATTTGCAAATGTGTTTTCGCCTACCTTTTACTTTTCTACTGGGTAGCTTCTAGTCAAACACTCTCACGTAGAGCATGTATTTATGCATACACAGTGTGTGTAGATATTTATATTTTTGCTTTTTATAAATTTTCATTTTTCCGCAACACTAAAAATAACCGCACACAAACGGCAACACACCCGCGCCTACATTTTATTGTATATATAAAGTATAAAATTTATAAACTTTGCGAAATTTGCACAAATTTTTCACAGAGCAAATATCATCACCACCTGCTGTGAAGACGTCACAGTGGGACGACTGTTGGTGAAATAACAACATGTATTTGCATTGAATCTGTGAATGAAATGGGGCAGGTCGTCAGTAAAAGACACAAAATAAAAAAGTTATCGCATCAATAATTTAAAATATAAGAAATCTATTCGTTTAATAAACTTACCAAATAAACTTATGACTTATACTAATAAACGAAGCGCGTTTTTCTTAGACCTTTGGTTACTAACATTTAGGAAAAGCTTGAATCTAAAAACACGCTAAAGTTCAGTTTATTTACCATTTATACCAATAGTTTTTTTTTTTACAATGCATAAAATATATTATTAAAAAGTATACATTTAGTTTAATTAGGTAATATGATTTTTATCAATTTATTCATTATTCTAAAAATATCACTTATTTGTGTAAGAGTATTCAATTTGAATGAGTTTTAATATATCATTTTTCTAAAAAATTCAGAATTTAATTTAGCTAAAAAAAAAGTTTAGTATGAATATCCGTTTTTCACCATGAATTTGATACTCTTTATATCATATAAAAATGGAAGCTTGAAATTCGCCATGCACCCAATCTTTTAAGCTGTTTGAAAGGTTAATTTCCAAAAACTCTGCTATACCTTGCGCCACTGTGCGACGGCGTCAACGACTCACCGAGCGGTTGCTGCCCTCCGCTTGCCCCCTTAATCTTACGCACCTCACCCTACAGCTGGTTGTGAGTGCTAAAATTAAATATTCAAATTTGTTGCCTTAACATTTGGTTGTGCTCTGGCGCTTTGCTGCCTCTCAAAGCAAGCGCTACACATAAAGTTTGGCAATAAAATTACACATATATTTATTTAAATGAATTTATAATCGATAAATATGTGTGTTTTTAAATCTTGGTTGCCAAAAAGCAAGTTAGTAAGGCATTAAAGCTAATAGCAAATTTCCGCTGAAGTCTATGAATCACATTTGGTATCTCTGCAGAAAACCAGTCAAATAAAAATAAATTCACAGATCTCGCGGCGTCATCAAGCTTTTGTTTATGATATGCGCTGATAAGCAATTTACACACGCACACACACACACACACATACACACACTTGAATGATAGTGTGATAAAAGGCTGCAAATTTTGCAAGAACTCGCGTAATAGCTTCCGGTTCAGCCAGGTACGCAGCAACAACTACAATGTGCACAAACAGCGGCATCTCTCTCTCCCTCTCTCTCTCTCTCTCTCGCAGCGCTCTCTCACGCGCTCTCTTCCTCTGTTAAACATATGGCAACGTCGTCGGGCTGCCTGCTTTCAGTTCTAAACGATTCATCGTCGCGTACGTGCGCGTTTTAACATATCTTTGATTTTTCATTTGATTTGTTATTGTTGTGTCTTGTTTTTCCACTTCACCGCGCTGCGCTTTGATTTAATATTTGTTTATAATAATGTTTGTGCAACCAACAGCAACAATAACAATAATAGCTATAATAAATACGACTACGACAACAATAACGACGATTGCAGCAAACGTTTTCGCTGGCTAAATGCAAACTGTGAGTTGTGTTTAGTTATACCCGCCCCTCTCAGCTGCCGCCCTCTCAGCTGCCGCCCTCTCAGCTGCCGACCCTCTCAGCTGTTGCTTGCGTGACTTTCTTGGGCGCCCACTAATACATAGGTGCATATGTATGTTGGTACAGTGAAAGCTTTACTAACAAACAGCTCGCCTAGCTGGTCAATTTCGTGGACCTTGCTTTTTAGAACAAAGTTCTCGCTTTGTCTGCCTATTTTTGTACAAAAGTTATTTTTAAAACAATAAATTGCATAAAATATTGTGTGATTTAAAGGAAAATAAATAAATAAAATATAACAAATAATAAATATGTATGTTTCAACATGTGTGTATTTATCTGTTATTCTAAATACATACATACTATATTTTGAGTCACAACAACTTGAACAAGCTGCAGCTGTGCGCTCGAGCGAGCTTTTACTGTACATGTACATGCATATGTATATCTGAGTGTAAATGCGCAACGTTTTCTTATCGCGCGTTTTGCTTTACGTCGTCGGGCCTATCAGTTTGTGAGTGTGTGCTTGTGCTTGTGTTTGTGTTTGTATTGATTGCATTTGCACAAGAAGTGGGTTATGGCAAACTGAGCAACAAAAACAACAAATAACAACAACAGCAACAACAGCAACGAGACGAAGAAAATCAATCAGCAAAGTGGCTCAGCACGCAGCGCATGTAATTAACACGCAACCAACTGTTGCTACTGTTGTCTATTGCCTGTTGTCCGTTGCCTGCTCCTCCTCTTCTTCTTCTTCTTCTTGATGTTAACGGTTACACACAGCTGATGATTGTGTCGTGTCATGTTTGTTGTTTTTATTTATCAATGCAAGCGACACAATTACGCTTTAATTGAGTGCGTACGAGCAGCAACAGTTTATAAACAAACATGTTGCAGCCAACCAAATGGAAAGTGTGAATATTAAAGAAGAGAAGAAGAAGAAGGAGAAGAACAAACTCTCGCTCTGCCTGTCTGCGCTCTATGTGCGTCCATGCGGCATTTATTTATCGATTGATGCCGTTGCCGATGGCGGTGATGTAATTTGCATACGCAACAACAACAGCAACAACAACAACGACAGCTCAGCTCGGGCAGCAACCACAGCATCTCGGCACCTCAGCATCTCAGCAGCTGGCAACCACCACGTACATACATAATTTTTGGAGCGGTTTCAGGTTTTGATGCCCACCATTGCGTAGGCAGCGCAAGCGCAGTCAATTTTTGTTGTAAAATACCCTAACTAGTTGTTAAATAGGTCCCAACAACTATATAATGCCGTTTGTTGAAGTGACTAAGCTCAAAGATACGGCTAAGAATGTAAATTTGTACAAAACCCAGCTCCAAGCGATAAAGTTACCCTTCTGAATTTCTTAATCTTCTCGGAATTTCTTCGATTAATGCTAAAAAGCGCGCTCAGCAGAGTGATAAATTTTGATAACAATAACCTAGTCGGGGCTGCCGAGGACGAAAACGTCCGCAGAGTTATCGAGTACGTTACGATACGAATCGAAACCTTAATCGAAAGCCAAAGCTTTATTGGAGATTCTGAAATCTGAAAGATTCCCAACACAAAACAAAACATCTCATCAAATATTTTGATGAGAAGTACAGATTATTATTGCGACAAGAATGTAAGCAGATAAGGCACATTAAGATTAACCGTGGCATTAATAATCTTTCTTTCCTTCTACGGTGAACCCCAAAATAAAAGACTTGCCCGCTTATCAGCAGAAAATGTTCATTAATAATAAACCCAGTTGGGGAACTGCCTGTGGAAAAAAGGCCACATTTGCACGTACTTAAAAGGTTTTTACGCGACCTTCTCAATGCTATATTTCATTATGAGAACGAAAACCCATTAATATCAACCTTATCGCTAGCTAAATACGTATTTTTGTACTTTTCTTACGAGCTTTTTATTTTGTCATGCTATGAAAATCGGCATAAAGTATTATAATAACTTTGTGCAATTTTATGCAACAGACAGAAGGCATCTCCATCTGACATAGAATATACATATTTTCTTGTATTGTGACCAACATCTTTATAGAGTATTAAGGTTATTTTGCGTACTTGCCAATCTCTTTAAAATGTTGTTTTAGTCTGTTTCGCCGGCTAAGCGAGCAAACAAATAACAAACAGTCAATTGCCTTAAATGCCGCCACAAGCCCCGCCCACGGGCGGTTGGCGTACAAAATATAAAATTATAGCAAGTGCCGATTGATGAGTTAGTCGATACGATTTGCTAATTCTGCTGCGATTTGAGTCAGCAGCAGCTGTGAAATCCAAGTCTCTTCAGACGTCAGCGCCTCCTGTTCCCGCGTCACCCACCCGCCGGCCGAACCGACGCGACCGGCGAGACGAGTGTGTCATGCGGCTGGCCTGGCCTGGCCTGGCCTGGCTAAAAAGCCGAGAGAGTCGGACGACTTCGTCATTTGCTGCTTTTAGACAATGCTACAAGTTCCTACACCTACGACCTAGAATTTGCCGAATATGTCAACAGGTATATAGCCAGTATATGTACATATGTACATACATACGTGTACATATATAAATTATTATATAAACGTAGACGTCGCTCGCTGTTATGCCTATATACATATTTGTTTATCTGAATATAAGCAGCAATATATATTTTATGGCAATTGAGAAATTCACTTCGGCGCTTTCCACACAGCAAATTGCAGCAAATTTAAGTTTCTTGTGACATTTTATATTACATGACGACCTTGAAAAAAAAAATAAAAAGAAAATATATGCAAATTAAATAAATATACAAAAGAAAATCACAAATACAATTTTGTTTTCATCAAGTTATTTATTATGAATACGAGTCGCTTCGAACTCGTATCCTTTCGTTTGCCAGCTTAGTCCTTGACGCCCCGCACCATGTCCCAAAGTGGGCGCTGGGTGTCGAAATTCATGCTCTTGATTTCAAGTTTGAGGCCGTCTCTTTTATGCTCAATCACAACATGCGCAGTGCGTCGTTTTCTGCTTGAAATAGGCCAAGTTTGCCAACCCGGGCAAGTTGGTTCCATGGTGTAATGGTTAGCACTCTGGACTCTGAATCCAGCGATCCGAGTTCAAATCTCGGTGGAACCTGGCTTGTAACATCTTTTTTTTTCATATATTTATAAAAACAGTTTTTGACTATTCGGGCTAACAGTAAGTTTTTACTTCATTACGAATTGTAAGGCATTTGATTATTTTATAAACTCGTTAAATGCATTACGCGTCAAAATGTGCAACAATTGTTTATTAATGATTCAGTGTTTGCTCTGGCGATAAGCATAATAAATATTGCCAGGCAGAATATGAATATCCTCAAAGAATTTATATGGAACTGAACTAAAAAAAATATATGAATATATAAATAACTCAGATACAACGCGGTGCGAAGTTATTCACAATAAGAATAGTTCTTGACTGTGAACAAAGATTGACGAAGTGTCCTTTGAGTAGCGCAAAAGTATGCAATGTTAAATTTAAACTGTCATGTAGTAACATTTACAGAAAAGATTCTGAAGGATATTAGAAAGTATTTGAAAAGCACAAAAATGCATTACAAGACAAAAGACTTTGCTGACCGATAGGACTTGAATTTGTAGTGAATATTCCGAATAGCTAAAAAGGAAAAAGAAATGGGGTTGAAACAAATAATCATTTTTGATTCATATACAATTAACAGTGTTTAAAGGGTAGCTTGTTGTGTTGCGGCACGTTAACTACAATTAAAATGCCTTTGCTTAATTATATAATTCATTTTTACACAAGATACAGAGATTAACAGAAGCTGTCAATGTGTGTATGCCATGTGTATTTAGTTAGGCAACGGTGTGTCGTAAGTGCGTGGAATTTATTAAAATTAATAAATTTTATAGCCACGCACACGCGGCTAATACATAGCCATAAATTAGAACAGAAAATTGAGCAAAAATAAATGCCAACTAAATTATTTAGGAGCAAAATAAACACGCACAAACACACACAGACGCGCGCGCACACACACACACGCATACACACACACAAATTAAACTTGTGCTTGAACAAACGCCCATAAGAACGCCGCAAAGCAACCCACACAAGCGAGCAACAACAACAACAAGAACAAAAAGCTGCCAAAGCTAGGCCCAGTTCAGTCCGCAGTCAACACCAACAACAACAACAACTCACTCAAGTGTCGGTCAGTCACATAATGTTTGTCATTTAGCTTGGGGGGGCTAATTTGTAGCGCACTTTCGTTGGCAACATGTGGCAACGCCGGCCGACCACAACAACAATTGACACAGATAAGCGCAGCAAACCTACAAAAAAAAAGCAAAAAACAACGAAGCTAAGTGCATTGGCGTTGTAATTTTATTAGATAAAATAAGAGAGAAAAAAATTGTGTCAAGGGGCTGCCTGACAACCAATAGCAGCAGCAGCAGCAACAACAAAAACAAACACAACAATACAAATTATATTAAATTAGCGACTATTTTGCACGAAAATGTGTGTGAAAACAATGGGGCGAAGATGGGCGCCAAAAGCCAAATGCGAGTAGCGCAAAGCCAAAGCACACAACAACAACAACGACGACAACGACAACAAGCAAAAAGTTTTAACACGCGTGTAGCGACCGCGACGATGGCAGCGCAGTCGCTGCGCCGCACACTGTCATTGCCGGCTGAACGCCCTACACATGCGCGCTGCTGCCGTTGCCGCCGCGCTCAGTCTTCGTTGCCTTTGGCGCTCTCCTGCTTGCGAGCTTCGCGTGTCTGTGTATATGTGTGTGGGCGCATAATGAGAATGAGGTTTTCGTACGACATTGAACTCGAAATGTGGGGCTGAAGAATAGCGAGAAAAAATATGGAAACAAGAAAACGAAATTAAAGCAAATATCGTGCTGGCTTTGCTTTACCACTATGTACGTGTTATTGTTTTTTTGTTTTTTTTTTTTCTGGCATTTTGTTTTTGCTGGGTGGCTGCCCTTAAGCCAGTAGGCATTGCCTTGCTTTTCAACTACAACAACATAAGCAGTAAAAAAAACCAAAAAAGTAATAAATAAATTTTATTTTTTGCCAAATGCTGCCTGTTTAACGGTATTTTGAGTTCCTTTCTAATTATTTTTGTGTGAACACACTTTACTAATTTCCCATTATGTTGATTGTTTTTTGCAGTTGCGCTTGAGAAGTTAGTGGAACGAGAAGCGATTGCATTGCAATTGAAATAAGCAACAACAGCAAGTTAATAATTGTTTATAAACAAAGAAACGCGTTCACCTACACACACGCACACTCACACACACACAAACACACACACAGCAACAAAATGGTGGACTACTACAAAGTATTGGATGTGGCACGCACCGCCACCGACGGTGAAGTGAAAAAAGCGTAAGTGTTGGAAGGAGCTGCAAAAAATGGCGCTCTCTTAATTACTGCATTGAGCGTAAAACCAATGCACAATGGAATGCAACCTGGAATGCTATTGCAGCGAACGCAAAAAGCTCGAGCTTGCGCGCAATTAAGAGAGCGTCCGTCTCTTTTTTTTCTTTCATATTTGTTTGCGCTCTAATAAATCTCTTTCGATCGCAGCTATCGAAAATTGGCGCTCAAGTGGCATCCAGACAAGAATCCGGACAATTTGGAAGAGGCAAACAAACGTTTTCGCGAGCTCTCCGAGGCCTACGAAGTCTTGTCTGATGGTAAGCGCTAAATTTATACAGGGTTGCCCATAAGTTTGTGTACTCTTTATTTGGAAGTGTAATAGCTGTGGGGCACATTTGAATCTATCCGTTATTGTTGTTGTTGTTGTATTTAGCCCGTAAGCGACGTATCTATGATGCTCGGGCCACGCTGCACAAAACGTCAGCGAGCAGCAGCAGCAGCACAAACGGTTACTATTCTCGATATCGCAGCGGCAACGGTGCATCATCGACGAGTCGTGACTACGACTATGATTATTATCCCAGCTATAGCAGCAGTGCGGCTGGGCGGCGTGGCAATCGCTATCAGGCGTTTACCTTCCGCAACTTGTTCGAGGGCACGCCGTTTCACAAACTGTTTGGTAAAAAGCGTCTCGAGACGCATATATTTTGTTTTGTTTTTTTTTTTGAGGTTATGCCATTGTTATCGTTACGAGTTATCGTTTTGTATATTTTTGGTTATGCGCTTTTTGTATACCCTGTACCAATTGAAAATGGTTTGGTTTTGTGCAAATGTTTGTGAAAGCCGAAAAAAGGACGACGAGCTAAGTCGATCTGGGCCATGTTCATCTGTAACTAGATTCTAGGTGCTTGTTTTTCAAATAGGAATACCAAGACTATAATATTTTTTCGATAACGCTCCATTTTCGGGTAATCGATAAATATTATGCCTCGAATTATCCGAGGTAGGAACTTAACATTTGCAGTGTAGGCCAAGACTATTTCACATTTTGGAAATGTTTTTTTTCCATAAAAATTGTTAATATCTCTGATTTTTGGTAGACAAGCACTATGATATAACAGTTTAATTTACTGAAAATGTCAAATCTATCGAACTATAAACACGCAAGTCATTGAGGATCACACTTTTATTTAGTTTGCAATTTATATGCATTGTTTTTATATGAATTTTGTTGTTGTGTTTGTATAAAGCAACATTTCGATCACAACAGGGTACAGGGTATTTTATAGTCGGGCACACTCGACTAGAGCACTCTTGTTTTTTGGTTTTTGTTATTTGCTGAACTGACAACAACCTTGACGCGCACGACGTTACTTTTTTTTGTGCATATGGCAACGCTCAACTAAAACAACCTCCCACCAGCCGCATAATCAATATGATCAATTGTCATTATCATCGTCAGCAGCTTCGTCATTATCATCGTCAGCAACAGCTTGTTCGTCATGTGCAATGTTTAGGCCTTGTCTAATGCCCAGCCAGCCAGCTAGTTAATTGTTTGGACTAACAAAAAGCCAACGTGGAAGATCAGACTTGAAACAATGTTTTTAATATGTTTTCTCGAATGCTTGCAGAAAAGAAACGCCGCATTTACGATGAGTACGGCAAGGATGGGCTAGGGGATCGGGCCCAGAGCCGCTCGCATGCCCGTCACCATTACACGCACGACTTTGATGACTTTGACATTATGGGCGGCTTTCCGTTTGTGTTCCGACCGCCCGAGGAGGTCTTCCGCGAGTTCTTTGGCGTCAATTCGCCCTTCGCCGACTTCTTTAGAGGTGCGTTCAGCTTGCACAATATTATTATACAATATATCACTGGTTTAATGATACTATCTTTGACCTCCCGCAGATGCCAATGGCTACTCCCAGTCAAATGGCGCCACTAGCAGCAGTCGACGTCATGGCGGACACACTGGTCACAATAGTGTCAACGGCGGCGGCGGTGGCGGCGGCGGAGCTGCTCGGCATCATCATCATCACCATCAGCACAAATTGGCGAGCCCCTTTGGTGCGCCCATGCTCAACTATTCAATGATGGACTTTTTCATGCCCACCACCGGTTTCACCTCCTTCTCCGCCAGCAACAGTGTCGCCGGCGGTGGCCACCACAGCAACGGAGCCGTTAAGCGCACATCCACCTCAACGGTGTTTGTCAACGGCAAAAAACTGATGACCAAACGGTAGGTTGCAACCATATCGATTGCGATTGCGATTGCGATTGCTCGCAAATGAACTTTAACCTGGTTTAGTTTGACAAGTGCCCATAAGGCCCTCCTCCTAACTGACATCGCTCCATAAGAATTGCAATTTTCTTACTATCATAACTCTGTTAAAGCTCAGCCAATTTACATTCGATCTTCCTTTTAATGCTTCTTGAAGTGTCTTGAATATAAATTACGACTGTGTTTTCCCTCAAATTCTGTGCAATTCATCAAAAATATCGTTCTGTTCTAGTTAAACTGTATGTTTTCCCATTGTCTCATGTTTTTTTCTATATTTTTGCATTTACAGCGTCGTCGAAAATGGCAAGGAAACTGTCTTTTCGTATGAAAATGATGTCCTTAAATCAAAGACTGTGAACGGAGTATCCCAAAAGCTCTCTTCAATAGCGAATTAATTAAATGGGAAACAACACAAGTGGATAACAATTTATTTATCAAAAACAAAACAAACAAACAAACAAACAAAAAAAAAAGTAAAAGCTGAAAAATAAAATTCAATACGAACGCGCGGAAATAACACTAACAAAGAAAAAGTCATAAATTTAAAAAAAAGAAAAAACAAAAAAAAACCAAGAACAAGAAGAAGATAAACGCAGAATGAACGCTTTCTTAATGCTTCGTTGATAAATATGTTTAATGAAATTGTTCTACATTAGAATTTAGTTATGTTTTAATGAAACCGTTTATTTGGAAGGGAGCAGCAAAGGCGGGCGACGGCAACAGCAGGAGCAGCAACAACAACAACAACAACATCAGCAGCAGCAGCAGCAACAACAACAAAATGGCAGTTAATTAAATTACTTGTAGGGCTTATGGTTATTTGAGTGCAAATTTGATTCGAAATTCTGAACAAAAGTCAAAAGTTTCGATCAAAAAGCCTGAAATACATTCAAATATTAAAGCCGAGGTAGCAAGAGCAAAGCAAGCAAAATAAAACAAATACGAATGAAATGCTAAAAACTCTTAAGCGATTTAGTTGATAGGTTTTAATTATGGGCGGGTTCAGTCTTATGCTGTTAATTTGTATGTGTTAACTCTTTTTTATAGTTATTTCAACCGTTAGTCAATTAAGTTGCCACAATACTTACTACAAAAGCCAGCAGCGGCAGCGGCAGCGGCTACGCACAAAATGACCAAGAAAATGCGTTTGCTTTGCTATTTTGTACATTTTAAACAATGCAGAAAATAAATCTACAAAATTATATATACACATACACATAGTTATAATATTAAATTAATGCAAAAAACACATTTCTGACATTGAATGTTTATATTTAATAATTTAAACTTTTCTTTTATAGTCTGTAGTCGTTTTTTAAATGCTTAAGCTTAAGATTTTTCTCACATAACCTAAAATGAGAACAAAACAAATTATACATATTTAAACAACGTATTGAACAGAATGAGACACAAAACAACTAATCATAATCGCACACAACTTAATACTGTGTTTTTAGTAGATCATTCTCAGCTAAAACAAAAATAAATTAAAAAAAAAAAACAAAGAAAATCAACAAAAAAAAAAACACTAAATATAAAAACATGCGATGTGAATGTAAATGTAAAAGTTGTTTTAATAAAGACGGTTCAAATTGAAAATTCAAATGCGCGCGCTGTGCATTTGCCAGCGTTGCCACCTATGCATGCCGCCGATTAATAGCGCTCGCTCGATAACTGCCAGCTGACGATCACGATAACTTCTTGATATCCGATTGCTTTCTAGTGTGCAACGCTGCGCATTTGCAGAATTGCTGATAATTATTTTTATCAATAAGTGTATATATTTTTAGATTTTATACTGTATTAAAAAACATTGCATGGACTTTAAATGGCAGCATACCCACGTGATGATCAAATGAAATGGTACCATGGCCGCTTGACACGCGAGGCCGCCGACGATTTGCTTAAACAGGGTGCGTACAAGAGAGACTTACAAGAATCGCCCAAACAGTAAGAAAATTCAATTAATAATTTGTTTATTGTGCTAATTGTTGCAGGTTACGAGGATGGCACATTTCTGGTGCGTGAGAGCAGCACGGCAGCTGGCGATTTTGTATTGAGTCTGTTCTATCAGGTAAATGACGCACAAGTGTTCTGGTTCAGGTTGCACGACTTGCCTGATACCCTGTAAGTGCTGCGCTTATGACCGATCGGTTTAAAATTTGAAGTGACCCAATAGCTAGACTATAAATTGATATTTACGATTTTGAAGAAACGAAAGGTCGATAAATAAACAAAAATTGGATTTGTGTATAGCGTATGTCGGAGATGAACACTGCCTGTGGCATACACTAGCACTGAACCAATATACCCATTCTCAATGGCTACAGGGCATAACAACAGGTTGTCTCTCTGCATAAATGTGTGTGTGTGTGTGTAACCAATTGCATTTCTGCAGGGCGAGGTCTGTCACTATCAGATCAGACGTCACGGCGAGGATGCGTTCTTCTCCATTGATGACAAGGGCCAAACTAAAATATTGCACGGCCTGGAAACGCTGGTGAAGTACTATCAGCAGGAGCCAAATGGCTTGGTTACCAAACTATCATCGCCACTAACTGGCGATCCGCCGCCGCACAATACACGCAGCCAGGGCGTGACCAATCTGCTGCATCGCGCCACCAGCAAGAACGAGAGCAAAGTGGTCTTCGAGCTGCTCAAGTGTGGCAATCGGAATTTCGATGCCAAGAACAAGGATGGCCAGACGGCGCTGCATCTGGCCGCACTCAATTGCAATGAGGATATACTCAAGCTGCTGCTGAATGCGCGTGTCCAAGTGAACAGTTCGGACTCCTTTGGCTACCAGCCTTTGCATGTGAATAGAGTCGCGCTCCTTTCACCCTTTCACAGCTATCTAAACCTTTTGCCTTCTGGTTTTTTAGTACGCCTGTCGCCAGAAGCCCGCCAATTTTATACGCACGCTGATTGCCGCCCTGGCGAACGTGCAGGGACGCAACATTGAGAACGGCTATGTGCCGCTGCACGAGGCGGCCAAGCATGGCAATCTGGAGGCAGTGCAAGAACTGCTGGCGGCACAGGCACCGCTGTTGCCACGCACCAGCTCCGGCGAGTTTCCCTTCGATCTGGCCAAAGAGGCTGGTCAGACGGCTGTCGAGCAGTTTCTGCTCGACTACAAACTGCCGCCGGCCAGCACAAGCCGCGAGCACTGGTACCATGGCACACTGAAACGGGACGAGGCGGTTGCCATACTCCAACAGTTTGCTAATCAGCTGCAGCGCAAGCAGCAGGCTACGGGTCAGCCGGTGGACACGTCGGGCTGCTTTTTGGTGCGCTACTCGGAATCGCCCGCAGCGGCAGGCTATGTGCTGACGCTGCTCAGTGGTCAGGTGGCCAAAAACTTTCTCATCTCACAAGCGGATCTCTATCAGAACGGCAGCAAGCTGCCCTCCAGCGGGGTATGTAGCCAGAGTCTAGTAGATGAATTGTATTTAAACCGATTTTGTATTTATTTTAAGTCGAAATTTTTGTACATCGACGATGGTCCTTATTGGCCCAGCTTGGAGCATTTGGTGGCGCATTTTATGCGCTTCTCCTACGGCCTGCCAGTAAGCCTAAAGTATCCTGTGCCACCGCTGCCCAAACCGGAGTTGCCCTCCTTTGCCACCATACCGCGTGCCACGCATAAACAACGCGACAATCACAGTGCGCCCAGCACACCGCTCAGTCCGCATCCCAGCGGATCCGGGCACCAGGCGCACGTGCCCGCTCTGACCATAACCAAGAAGAAACAGAAGGAGAACAGCAGCTCCATGTTCAATACGCTGCGCATAGTCAGTCCAAAGAAGAGTCTCTTCGATATGAACAGCCTGCGCAAGTCCAAATCGAAGAGCAAGCGCAGCGATTCCGAGAGCAGCGTCAGCATTATGGCAGCAGCCAGAGCCAATGAGGAGCTGCAGGCGGCGGCGCCCATTATGAAAAATCTCTCCTTCTCCACGGATTTTAGCAATTTCAATGTGGACGCCGGCGAGGTGTATAATGTGCCACGTAACAATACGCCCATTGAAATGCCGCCTATTGCCAATAAGACTGAGGACGAAGTAGAGTATTTCACCAAGAGCGATGTGGCCATTGAGCGGGAACGTGCCGCTGCACTCACAGCCAATGGCTATTTGCCCACAATGGATGTGCACATGCTGCTCGATCAGCCGCTCCAGCAATTGGATGGCAGCGGCAAGCAGATGTCGCGCCTGGACTCCATAATATCCACTGGCTCCACGGAGAGCGAAATGGCGGGCTATTTGCAGCGCAAGTGCAGCGGCGGCGTCGGCGGTGCCAATGAACTAAACAGCGCCGAGCTGGAGGCGGCCAAGCAGCGTTTCTTAATACATCACGATCAGCTGGAACTGGACAGCGAGATTGGTGCTGGCGAGTTTGGTTCCGTGTACAGGGGCTGGCTGCGGCTGCCGGGCGTGCAACCAGTGCAACGTTTGGAGGTGGCCATCAAGACGCTGCGCGATGAGAAGCAGCAGACCCTCAACAAGCAGGAATTTCTGCGCGAAGCATCCGTCATGATGCGTCTGGAGCACAAGTGCATAGTGCGTCTGATTGGCATCTCCAAGGGGGATATGCTTATGATGGTGCAGGAGCTGGCGCCTCTGGGCTCCATGCTACAGTATATACTCGATCACAGCGAAGAGATGAAGGTCAACTACGAGCTGAAGTTGTGGGCATCACAAATAGCCTGCGGTAAGCCAGTATTATAAATGCTGCACTTGCTCCTTCTAACAAAACGAGATTATTTACTTGACAGGCATGCATTATCTGGAGACGCAGCATTTTGTGCATCGCGACTTGGCCGCACGCAACATACTGCTGACCTCCCGACAGCAGGCCAAGATCAGTGACTTTGGCATGTCGCGCTCGCTGAGCGCCGGCAGCGATGAGTATCATTTCACCCAGGGCGGTCGCTGGCCGATACGCTGGTATGCGCCGGAGAGCTTTAACAATGGCATCTTCTCGCATGCCAGCGACGTTTGGTCCTTTGGCGTCACATTGTGGGAGATGTTTGCGCTGGGCGCACCGCCATATGGGGATATAAGCAATGTGGACGCCATCAAGCTGGTGGACAGTGGACAGCGTCTGCCGCAGCCAAACATGTGTCCAGCGTACATCTATGCGGTGATGCAGAGCTGCTGGAACTATCATCCCAGGGAGAGACCCACCTTTGCGTATCTCATGGAGTTCTTCAGTCGCGATCCCGAGTATCAGAATCTACCGGAGCTTGTGCAATCTGTGCATATCTAGAGCAACTACTCATCCTCCTTCCATCAACGTGCAATTTCTTTTACATATACTCCATGTATTCATTGTTGGCTTGGTTGACTCCAGATATCTAACGTATTATTGTTTTTGTAGCTCACATCTTTCCCAGCATATCCAAGCTGGTATCCTGTGAGCCTCCTCTATATATCTGTATATCTACTTGTACCATACATATACATATGTATTTTATATCTATGTGAACAATTTGTGTCAAATAGCGAACAAGTGCCTTACATTATATTATAACAATTAACCGTTATGCAATAAAATTTTGTATGAATATCTTTTTTGAGGCGTCGCTGTCGACATTTTATTAGAGATTTACAAATGATTTTCCTTTCCTCTAAGTATAAGCTCCAATTGCAAATCAATGGAGTTCCCAACAATCCCTGTCCATTAAAAATCGGCAAGGATACGGCTGGGTAATATCTGTTTTTTTTTTTTAAACGACGCTTTATTATATTTATCAGATTTCTTAGATGATCCCATAATATTTTAATGCAGATCGTTGCAGCTGGTCCTAACAATACGAATGCACCGAGTCTTTTTCAAATCTACAAATCTATCTTTTTCTAAAAACTTTTTGGGAGTCCTGCATACAATATACAATTATAATTTATAGATAATCAAAATTTATTTAACTCAATTTACATTAATTCAATCAACGAAGACCAACATATATGCTTAACGATAGGTCATAAAGGAGGAGCTGTGGATGACAGAGAATAACTATTAGATGGGAACACAATAAAGGTGCCGAGAGCTGACTTACCCGCCAAAGGTGGATTTCTGGTTATTGGTGTTGCCAGTTTGAGCCAAGTTGCCGAAGGACAGGCCCCCTGTGTCGGTGCCGCCCAGCGTTTCAAAGATGTTGCCCTCCGGCGGTTTAGTGGGAGCACCAAAAGCTGGCGGTGCTACGACCCCGGAGCTGGCACCAAACGAGCCAAAGCCTTTGGGACTGCCGAATGTGGGTGCGCCGCCAAACGTGGGGCTCGCGCCAAAGGCGGGACTGCCACCAAATACGGGCTTAGCGCCAAAAGCACCAGCTGGCGACTGAGTCTGCTGCTGCTGCGGAGAGCCGAAGCCCGTCTGAGCCACTGAGCCGCTGCTCTGGCCAAAAGCGCTGCCAAAGGCGCCTGGTGTGGGATTTGTTTGGGCAAAGCTTCCAAAACCACCAGAGCTGCCGCCGCCAAAGATGGAGCCGCCTGAGGCAGCTGGCGAGGATGTACTTGCAGAACCACCAAAAATGGACCCTCCACCAGCACCACCAAAGCCCGATGCCTGTGGCTGTGCGGCGCCAAACAAATTGCCACCACTGCCAGATGTCGAGGTCTGGCCAAAAACGCTCTGACCGAAAACGGAAGCCGATGGCGCGGCGGCCGGTGGGCTCTGTGCGCTGTTGCCGCCGCCAAAAATAGAGTTACCGCCTCCGCCAAAAGGCGAAGCAGCCGTATTGGCAGCGCCACCAAAAATGGAGCCGCCAGCAGCAGCAGGCGAACCAAAGCCGCTGGGCTTAAGGGCAGCAGCCTGACCAAAGATACTGCCGCCGGAACTGGCGGCAGCAGTAGGAGCAGCTGGCGCGGCGGCGGGACTGCCAAAGGGGGAGGGACTGCCCGCAGCTGCTGCTGCAAAGAGCCCGCTGGGTGGTGCAGCTGCGTTGGCAGCACCAAAAACGCTCGCTTCCGGCTTGGGCACATTGCCAAAAATATTGCCAGTGGGAGTGGCTGCAGCAGCAGGAACAGGAGCCGCAGCAGCGGCAGCTACTCCAAACGGACTGCTGACCGTTGTGGCGGGCGCAAAGGCATTGGCAGCGCCAAAAATGGAACCGGATGTATTGCTCGTAATGGACGGGGCACTGCTGGTGGCTGTTAGTGATCCGCTGGGTGGGCCGCCTGCCGTGTTCAGGCTGCTGAACGCATTCGAGAAGGAAAACTTGCTGCCTGGCGCAGCAGCTGCGTTCGTTGTGCTAACTGCATTGCTGGCGGCGGCAGCAAATGTTGGCGCCGAAACTGTTGCTGCTGGCGTTGCAACTGTTGCTGTTGTCGATATTGTCGTTGCAGCTGTTGCTGCTGGTGCCATTGTCGTTGTCGTTGCTGTTGTTGCTAATGTGTTGCTGCTGCTGCTGGTGGTGGTGTCTGCGGCGCTGACGCTGACTCCTCCGCCAAATAAGCTCTTGCTGCCATCACCGCCTGCACCCAAAGCTGGGAACGTGCTGTTGGCGCTTTGGCCAAAGCCGCTAAAGATGTTGGCCGGTGCGGCATCTGTGGATTACATAAACTCAGTATAATCACAGCCTCATTCTGATGCAGTGCATCAATATCAGACCTGCTGTGCTGTCCTTTGGCTGCGGCTTGCAAATATTGATCGAGGCAAAAAGATTGTCAACAGGTGGCGCACTGCTGGTCACGGAGGCAGCAGAAGAAGTGGTGCTTATGGTGCTGGCCACGCTGCTGGTGCTGGCCGTATCGGTGGCTGCAGCGGGCGCAGCAGGTGCTGTCAAACTGGGCGTGGGCGTTGGTGCGGGTGTGCTACTGCTGCTTGGAGCGGTATCCGTGCTGCTGGTAGCTGTCGTCGTAGCAACAGCTGGCGGAGCAGCTGCGGGCGGAGCAGCTACGGGCGCAGCTGTAGTGGCAGCTGTTGGAGGTGCAAAGGGTGTTGCGCTGTTGCCCAGCGAGGAGCCAAAGCCGCCAAAGCTAAAAGTGGAGCTGCTGCCGCCAATGGTGTTGCCCGCATTGCTCCCAAAGCCAGCAAACGTGAAGGGTTTGGCAGCTGGCTCTGATTTGGCCGCAGCGGTAGCTGGTGCTGCAGTGGGAACTGATGCTGCAGTCCTGGCGGGCTCTGCAGCTGTTTGCTCCACAGGTGCGGTCATATCCTTTTTAGCCTCCACAGGCTTGACAGACGCTTCCTTAGGCGGCTCCGGTGTTGCTTTAGGCTTGACAGAATCCACGCCAACATTGCCAAAGCCTGAAAAGAGATTGGGCGCAGGCGCTGCCGTAGTCTGGGGCTTGGGCGCCGCGGTTAGGCCACCAACAGGCAGCATGGGCTTTGCGCCGCCAAAGCTGAAGGGTGAGGGGCCACTAAAAAAGGATGTTGTCGGCTTGGTGACCTCGCCCGCGCTTAGTGTCGTTGTGGTCACCGTGGACGCAGTGGTCTTAACAAATGGACTGCTCTGGCTGAAGCTGAAATTTGCTGGCACAGGCGCAGGTCCCGATGCGGCGACAACGCTCACTGGCAAGCTGTGCAACTTCTCCATGGCAGCAACAGTTGCTGCGGGCTTGGAAGCGGTGGGCTTGGCCAGCTGTGGTGCTCCAGCTGCAGCTGCAGCTGCCTGAGTGGCTTTATGAGCCATCGCTGGCTTGGCGCTGGCTGGAGGTGCAGCTGCTGTTGCTGCCGCCGCTGCTGTCTTTTTCTTGAGCTCCGCTTTCAGTTTAGTCTCTAATATGACTTCGGACTTGAGACCCACACGATCTGGTCGCTGTGGACTGATTATGTGCACATTGTGCTGCTGCAGCAACTGACGTATACATTGCAATTTCTGTTGCGACAGCTTGGCGCGATTCGTTTCCACCGCCTGGTTAAGAGTGATTGAGAGTATGGAGTCGGCTAGTGTGTCCACGCTGTGGTAGAGGGCACACATAAGTCCAGACTAACCAAATGCTATCTATTGTATATACTCACGCCTCATTAGTGCGCACGCGACTGGACTCCTGGTTGAGCAGGGCGGACTGCAGCAGTCCGCGTTCCTTGAGCCTAGATTTAATGTTGTTTTGCGTGATGCGCTGATCGGATGTCATATTTTGCAGGCGCGTCAAACGCTGATAGATGCCCTCCAGGCAGGGCATATGCATTTTCGACTTGGAACTGCGACGCAGCACATCCTGATACTGTTCCCACTGTGCATCAATTTGCTGCTGTGCCAGCTGCAGCTGCGCCTCATTGGCGGCCACATAGCTCTGCAGGCGCGACAGCAGACGACGACCCGCCGCATCAAAATTGGTGGAGGTCATCAGGCGGGTAATGCTGCAAGCAGGCAACAAGTTTAAAAGGATGGAATCAATTAGCAAACATTTAAGAGAATCAAATGGATGTAGAATGCACATTGAGTAGGTGCAGAAATTATAGACGAGCGGACTTTCCCGTCCAGCTATCTGTCTGTGTTTCCTTATGAAGCTAGACATTCAAAAATGATATACCCTATGTTTTTTTGACTAGGACAACAAACTAAGTCGTTATAATTACGGATACAATATAAGATGGAATCAGTGGGTTCCATGAAATATGGTGTTTGGAAGTGGAGTATATATTCTATTCCTATTGATCGTATATTGATAGACAAAATTAGACACTTACTCTGGCTTCCTATAGACCTCTAGCTTGGCACGGCATTCGGCCATCATGGCATAGGCTTCGCTCAGCGTATGACGCAATCCCTGGACATCCAGCTCAAAGTCAACATCGTTGGCCTGATCGTTCAGCTCCTGTAGATCCTCCAGACGCTTGGCATAGAACTTGATCGTGGAGGGTGACTCGATCTGCGCGACACTTACAATATTATATGCATATAAAAGAATGTGTAATTGACTTACCTGTGAGAGCAGCGCTTGGGTCTGTTGTTTTTGCTGTTCGATTTGCTCACTAAATGCGCTGATCTGGACATTCATGATCTCCACAATGACATCGTCTACTTCCCCAGCGCTAAACTCCGAGTTCTTGCCTGCAGCCGGCGGCTTTGGAGCAGCAGCTGGAGCGGTCACCACAGGCGTGAAAGTAGGCGGCACCGTATAAAGTGGTTTGTTGCTATTGGCCTTGGTTGCAGCAGCTGCTGCTGTCGTTGTAGCCGGTAGCGATGCAGGAGCAGGAGCAGGAGCCGGTTTGTCCATTGCTAGGTTGGCAAAACTGGGTGCATTATTGGGAGCGGGAAGACTAAACATGGAACCAGTTGGCTGGGGCGCCGTGTTGGGTGCGCCAAATCCGCCAAAGCTGGGCGCAGGCAGCGGTTTAGGTGGACCAGCGGCAAAGTTCAGTGGAGCAGCGGGAGCACCAAAAGCGGGCGGCCCTTTGTTACCCACATTGCCGAAACCAGCAAAGAGCGAGGGCGGCTTATCCTTCATGGGCGCGGGCGTCGACGTAACAGTATTGGGTGTAAAGGCAAAGGAAATGTCCGAAAGCGCAGGCGTGGTGGCCTCCACAGTAGCTACGGTCGCTGGTGGTGCAACTGCTGCTGGCGGTGCTGGTGGCTGCTCCTCAGCGCCCAGTAGCGCATCCAGCGCACAAAATTGTCCCGACGTATCAGCCAAGGGCGGCGGCGGTGAGCAAACAGAGGCAGCGCCCGGCTGTAGATTGAGAAAATTGAAGGCGAGCAAAGTGCCATCGGTGCCCAGGACATGCACCATGGGCATGCTGGGCAGCTGCTGCTCATTGATGCTCAGCTGATGCGTACTGGAGGTATCATACGCAAAGCCCAATGGGAATGTTTCATCCTGGGTAGCCTCGCTTAACGGCATCTCAATGCGCGCCTCGTCCAGCAGAGTCAACTGCTGCCAAGTGGGCGTATCACCCGCCTCCGTGGTGGCTAGTACGCCCACCTCTACGCCGTTCGCCGAGCTGACCAACAGCAGGTTCCATTGCGGCACATGCGTGAAATTGAACTGATGATTGCGTGGCCCATTCAGGCTATAGCAAATGTCGTAGTAGTTCGTATAGGTGAGCGCGCCCGCCTTGGGTGCATTTATGATATACAATGCCGGGCTGCAGTCCTCGCCATGCTGCAGAAAGACAACTGCAAACTGAAAAGTAGACAGCCAGTGTACGGCAATCGTATCGAAGGGCGCCTCGTGCACATTGGGCGGACAGGCGAGCGTCTTGGCGGGTGTCAGATCCGGCTTGAACTGCTGCAAACGACCGCCGGGAAAGCCCAGGACCAGCTGCTTGCCCTTGGGTGACCAGCAGCCGCATTTGATTTGCTGACTCTTGTCCAGCGAGTGAAGCTCAAAGTTTCCGCCTTCCTTAAGCGCATACATGGCCAAGCCACCGTTGCTAAGCACCACAGCCAAGCTGTTAGGCAGCACGGGATTCCACAGCAGCTGCACGGCATACACATAGTCCTCAGGGGACATGCGTATGTTGTATAAAATGGCGGGATCTGGGCTCATAAACGATTGCACTGCATAGATGAGTAACAGACTGTTGCCATTTGGCTGCGTATAGTTAATGGCCAGAAGATTGCCATCGGCGCTGCAGGACATGTAATTTGGTACGCTGGGCAGCGGCACGAGGCGTGCTAGCGGCTGCTTGCCGCACGTCTTGGCAGCGGCTACATCTTTGATGATTACAACTAACAAATACATAGTATGAATGAGCATAATAATAAGCAAAAAGCATCACGCATACCTCTCAGTTCCGGCGCGTTGGGATTGCCGGCAAAAAGTAGTCCACGGCTGCTGGAAACAGCCAATAAATTGACATTGCTGCGCGGCTCGCCGCATTTTCTAAATGCCACAAACTTGTCATGCAATTTGAATTGTATCTCCTGCAATATCCACACATAACAAAATCAGTCAAAATGTATGCATAATCCCAAGCCGATTTGCATACCTGTGTATCTTTACAATTAGGTGCATTTTGCGCCATTTTTTCGATAGCAGCGTCGTCGCCAAAACACGTGCTGCGTCGCTTTTATGGGCACGCTGCCAGTATTTTCCAGAAAATAAACAAATTTGCAATCACTTAAATTAAACATATAATTATGACACTGCTGTTTGCACGAAGAAATATGAAAAATTGACAAACCAAATAAATTTGCTAACTTTGCGTTGCTGCTGAATCGCAAAACAATTGATGGTACTTGCGTTAATATCGATAACAATCGCCACTTTATATCAATTATAAATAAATTATATTATATCTAAGTAGCATGGCCACAGGAGCAATAATTAAACTGTACAGTTATTTAATTAGTGGCTGTACTTCTTGTTCAAATGAATTCTTGTATTTATTTGATGTGACAGCAAATTCAAAACATTGCAAAATCGCAAATTCGTGCTATGCTGGCAATGCCGCACAACAGCTGTTGCTAATTGCTTATCGAAAATCGATATCGCCTAGCTACAATTTTTGCGACATATACACATCTCCATCTCCAGCTGTGTTGTTATTTGTCTGTCTCTGTCTGCGTTTTTGTTTAACAAAAGCATTGTTCGCGCGCGCAATGCAGCAAAAAACTGCACTAAGTGGTCGAAACGAAAAGTAACAAAAAATGTAGTTAAAACAATTGGGCAATTATTTATTGGAGTGCTGCGCAACACGGTGCTACGGCGTTGTTGTTGTTATCGTTTTAATTAGCAAACGGAGAATCACAGCAACCAGCAAAAAAAAAAGAAACCAGAAAAACGTAAGCGTCAAAATTTGTTTGTTCCTTCAACGAGTATACACTAAAAACAAAACAAGCTTAACTAGAACGTTTGCAAATTGGGTGAGTTATTGTGCAAGAAATTTTAGCGACAAGGTAAGCACCAGTTACTGAAAGAAGTCTGCTTATTGAAGCGCAAATCCGTGTTATTTCATTTGTAATTGAATTTTCATTTATTCTATTTGCCAGCGACAGCGGCAGAGGCAGAAGCAGAAGCAGAGCAGCGTAACAAAGGACGCGCAAAGCTTTCAATATGATCAGCAGCTTATTTTCACGGCTAATAATGTGAGTAAGAAACGAAAAAGAATCAGTTCTAGTTCGCTCTTTGGCAAGCCGAAGATTTGATACTCTTGCAGTGTGCTTTAATTTATTTGCTAGCGGTAATAATAATCAAAAGTGTTTGAAAGTCAATTAATAAATAAATTAAAATATGTCTGTGTTGCGGACACTAGAAAAGTGAAATTTCCGTGTTTCATTTTATTTGCAACATATCAATAATTGTAATTTTCTTAAAAAAAAAACCTAATTTTATATTTTGAATATTTCTAATTTCGTAAAGTTAAATATATATAGACATATCTCTCAATCGACCAAATTTTACATAGAAAAATATAAATTTGTAAAAATTATAAATTAATTGTGTAATATTAAAATTGTATTTCTTATGCAGTTCCTTCCGTATTAATGCACTGTTATTTCTATAATCATTATAGAAGCTATTGTAATTTCGTGATATGAGTGGACCCATCTAATGGGGCATACAAACTGCTAGGAACAACAAAAATTGGGATCGGGAAAAAATGAGAAATCCTATAAAACAAGTATATATTTGTTACATGTATCATCACTAAATCAGAGTACACACTGCGAGAGTATACTTAAGAGGCCAGCAACTACACCAACACACGCGCACGAATGCGTTGTCGCCTTTGTTGTTGTTGTTGTTGTTGCTGTTGCTGACCCCCAAAAAAAGAAAAACTTGTGAGCGAGCAACTCTTTTTTTTTTTTTTTGATTGTTGGAGTTTTTGGCCTTGCCGCCGTAGTTCGCTTTAATTTGTTTGATTCTGCTTCCTAATTGTGTGGGCGTTACGCTGTGATTCCGTGAGCGTTGCCAGCCCAAGTCAATTGTTTGTTTATTAATCAGCGCCAAAAGTTACCGTTAGCCGCGTCAGCAGCGTCAAAGTCAATTTGAGCGGGACGCCTTTTATGGCGTTTCGCGCGTATGTATGTGTGTGTGTGTGTGTGTGTGTGCCCGTCCGAGGTTGACGCACTCGCCTTGCCGCCACATATATGTATATATGTATGTCATACAGACACCTCAATGGAGACTAGTCTAATGTTCCATGTAAGACACTTGCCACATTGAGCGCCAACTCCATGCAAATTCTTTGTGTTTTGCTCATATTTATAGCGTCTCCAAGCGCCAAGCGCCAAGCGCTGCTGCGGATCAGCTAATAGATTCAAATATATATGTATATATATAATTTTGTTGTATTTCTCGCTCACATTTTGGGCAAATACGAGCTGCAATAGAGCGCAGCAGCTGCTCTTGCTGCTATAAATAGTTGAGAATTCTATGCCATTTCGCATTAGACGCTCTCGAGCAGCTGCCGCCCGAATAGTCTTTGCGCGTCGTTTTAGCCACTAGGAACGAGGCATTTATCGCTCGCTCCGGGCAATGCGTCGCCATGAGCCGGCCTAGCTATCTGCAGGAGCAGCTGCTCTATCAGCAGCGCCAGCACCCAGCTAATATTAAACGCCTACGTCAGCAGGCGCTGCCCATATACGGACGCAGCTATTCGCTAGAGGAGCAGGCAGCTGTCGCGGCTGCTGGCAATTTTGTGCCCGTCTATTCAAAGTTTATCTATCCAGCCCAGCAGCAGCTGCTGGAGCAGCAGTTGGAGCTGCAGCAACAGCTCGGCCTGCACGATTCGCTTAATTCCTTGAGCAGCGATTTTACAGACTATGACTATGAGGCACCTTTCATTGTGGAACAGCCAGCAGCAAATGCAGCACCAGCTGCCTCCAATGTGGTGCAGAATCTGAATGCCCTGGGCCGCTTCTTAGAGCTGCTACAGCGTTGGCCACTGCCCCGTCTATCCTTCAATACGGCCTGCATTTGCTCGCTCATCATTATATTTATAGCGCCCCGCACTTGTGCACAGAGTTTATTGTTTCCCGCTTTCAGATTGTTCTTCGGCACTCTATATCCGGCCTATGCCTCCTACAAGGCGGTGCGCACAAAGAATGTCAAGGAATATGTGAGTATAAAAATATTGAATCAATCACGATCCTTGTAATAATAATAATATTATTGGCTTAAAGTTGAAAAACAATTTGGAGATTCTGAACTTTTAGCAGTCCTTCCTTTCCCATATTGTCTTGCATCATTAAAAGAATTTGCCAAGTTCTAAACTTAAATTAGTTATTAATTCACAAATAAAATGGATAAGAAATGAACTCTATACGAATTTTGAACATTCCAGTAGGACAGCATACTTTTAGAATAAACCCAATCTTTTGCATCTGCTTGGACAAGTTTCATTCAATTGTACATTCTATATAGGTCAAATGGATGATGTACTGGATTGTCTTTGCATTTTTTACGTGCATTGAAACATTTACGGACATATTCCTATCGTGGTTCCCATTTTACTATGAGGTCAAAGTGGTAATTGTCTTGTGGCTGCTATCGCCAGCCACAAAGGGCAGTTCCACATTGTATCGCAAGTTTGTGCATCCCATGCTGACAAGACGCGAACAGGTGCGTTCATTATAGTACATATGTCACACATATATATATTCTCTGTTTTCCTCACTGGCACAGGAAATCGATGAGTATTTGAATCAGGCACGCGAACGCGGCTACTCAGCGGTGCTGCAGCTGGGATCTAAGGGTGTTAACTATGCCACAAACGTCATCATGCAGACGGCCATAAAGGTAACTAAAACACATGCAGCAACAGCTACAGAAACAGAAACAACAACAGCAACAGCACACACATAACACACATGCACTCGCACACACGCACACACGCACAACCAATTCATCTGGCACATTTTTCAATTGCTTTTACAACAATTTGCCACCAGCGTCGTTGCATAAAATGAAATGAGCAGCACACAACAGCAACAGCAACTGCCAACGCCGCAGCAGCCGCCGCAGCCATCGCAGCCATCGCCGCCTTAAAAACGCCTCAATTTCTGTATAGAAAATGTTTGCGCAATGTTTTTCTTTTCGCTCAGTGCCCCCGTTTGCGGTGCTCATCTCTCATCAACAACAATAACAACAATTACAACAACAACAGATCTTCATCAACAGCATCTGTGGGGCTGCCGCGTGCCAGACGCGCGTCGACATCGTCATCATTTTGTTCATTGTTTTCATTAACTTTAAATATCATTTAAACAAACAAATAGAAAATACTTATATGTATGCTCTCTTTGTGCCATATGTTTGTTTTAGTTTATAGTTTGATTCATTTTCTCTTGTGTGTGCAGCGCTTGATAGAAATACGTTAAAAGTTAGCCAGATTCAAAGCCATGTAGAAATACTATTTATAATAAAAAAAAGAATACAAGCACATCATCTATATAGATTTATATAGTATACACCAAAGAGTAGTTTATCTAAATGTAGCACAGAATTGGGTCTCGACAACAAAACAAACAAATTGTTGCCTTAGTCCAAAACTCAAGTATGTAAACATTTCAGATTGCAATACATTCTGTTCAGATGTTTTCTTGCACGCAGATGTCTATACATTTTTTACATTCCACAACAAGTGCAACTACTCTTTATAAAGAAATTGATTCAGTCTGTGCGGCTCGCAAGCTACATACAAAGAGCATTAATCATCGTCGTTAACCCAATGTCCAGGTCTTTGTGGTTACACACAAAGCACCTATATATATTTATATATATATATACATTATATTATATATATATATCGGTGTCTATTCATGGCAGAATTTCTTTGTTAAAACGCGTGTCGCGTGTTCCATTGGGTCAAGTAGCAATGAATTTCAAGTTGTCATGGAATACGCATATTCCCCACTTCCTTGTCATATAGTCTAATCAATTTACTGCTAAACTTCTTATTTGAAGCTAATTTCGTAACTTGATGTCACTTTTACGATTTCATTTAAAATCATGTACTTTTAGTTCATATTTTCCTACTTTATCAGCAGCCACTTATCTTACGACTCATCTATCTTCGTGTGTCATACTTTAATTTAGTTGTTTCAATTGTTATAAACATAATGATAATATTGTTGTGTGCCTAAATAATATCTCATCTAATACAAAGGCACATTATCTTCATTTATTTGTTTGTGTTACCATTACTTTTCCTATCTGGTTAATTGTAAAATGAATTTCTAACATACATTTCCACTAATTTTTGACCGCATTTCAAAAGTTCGCTGATAAGTTTCTGTTTTTTAATGTATGGAGCATATAGAACTAAGAGCTCGTTCAAGAATAATTGAAAAATATTCTTACAAAAACTCTTTTTGTTACGTGATATTGTTGCGCGATCTGTCAGGCCACGTTTTGATCAGTATGTACTCCAGATATTAGCTATACAAATCCAAGCCCATTCACATATAACAATTAGGTATTCCATGTCAATCTGTATATGTAATAAATACACGGAAGCCGCCAATTAGTTGGATTTCTAACGATATCAGTTACAAATATAGGGAAATGTATTTAACATACATATGTGCAAGTCGAGTCGCTAGAGAGGCAAATTGCAATGCTGATATTTTTGCCTCTAGGGTAGGGCATATAAATAGATGGGGGATTGGCATGTGCCCGACCACGACAACTCGTTACCCAGTCTGACTGTGTGTGTGTGTGCGCGTGTGTGTGTGTGTGTGTGTTTGTATCTGCTGCCCTCTTTTTAATTGCACTTTATTTCCATACATATATAATTTTAAATTTAAACATCCTTTGCGCTGCCTATTTTTATTAACGTTTTTTTTTTCTCCTTTTTTGGTTTTCTCACTTTGCGTTTCTTTGCATTTGACTTACAAAAATAAAATGAAATGAACACCTGCACCGCCTGCCTAATACTAACACCCGCGCCGCGCCACGCCTCGCCACGCCACGCCCACCGTCCAGACTATACAGATGGCATCGCCGACGACGACGGCCGAGATGCGCAGCCTGCAAAACTCCCAATCGGCCAGCGAGCTGTCGCGGGATCACGACTTGCTGGACGCCAGCGAGCTGCTGCTGCCACGTTCCAGCTCGCTGAACGTTATTGAGAGCTATGCTGACGAGCGCATGGTCATCACAGAGCTGAACGAGGAGATTGCCATCTCAGAGCTGAATTACAGAGATGCGGGCGCTGCACGTTTACGTGATATGCCCGTTCGCAAGACCAGAGCGAACAGATCAACCGCTGTCACAGCGGGCACAACGGTGGTGACCAAGCGTGCCACACGTGGCGCCTCCAAGAGCAAACAAACGGATTTGCTGTGCGGCGACGGAGGCGGCGGCGGCGGCATACGTGGACGCCGCAAGCTGCGCGAGGCCACGCCCGATGTGGACGTTGAGGGGGATTAGTTAGGGAATCCAAAAAGCAATCGCATGATACTCAGCAAATGCAAGCACAAACAAAATTAAGCGAATTTCTATTATTTTGCACACGCGACACCCAACCATGTCGTCGTCGTCATCACCAGCCACTAAATACACCTAGTTAACATAGTTATTATTTGAATACATCATTCTCTATATATATTTATACATATTTGTAGTCTGTTTAGTTATAATATGCAATTGATATATATATACATATAAAACAAAAAAACAAAAAAACAAACAGAGCTACAAGTCTCTCGCTTTCACTCATCCGTTAAGGGCGGCGGCAATTTGGTGCAGACCATCAAGCGCAGCTACAGCCTCAGCGATTTGAGTGAACCCGATATGCATCGCACCCAGGATGAACTGGACGAGGTCATGTTGTCGTCTTCAACATCAACAGTGATGATGCGTCCCCAGCCAGCGCGACTGCTGCGCCAGCGCCATCAGACGCCGGTGGGACGTTCCGCTAGCGGAACACGCCACTCAACTGGCATGTACTTTACCGAGGTGGATGTCAGCTCCAGCTCCGCTGCGGCCGGCAAGCATGCTGGCGATTTCAAGTGAGTTTAAATGTCGCATTGTTCTTCTCCATCAATTTAACACACTTCCATGCACACACAGCTACAATATACGCAGCACGGATGACATCAGTTCGGGCTATTCCAGTGCGGAGCCGGTTAGTGCCCCCCTCGCCGGCGGCCTAAGTCGCACCTCATCCATGACAAATGCTTCCAAGGGCCGCGTGAAGTCCAAGCGGAACGAGGTAAGCTTTGTGCCTTTACTGTAGCCGAGGTGTTTCCTAATTTACTGAGGGATTGGGCTGGATTTCTTCAAAAATTGTTGGCATTTTTTATGGGGCATTCCGGTTTTTTCGGGGTCTAAACTTAGCTATATAAGTGTGGATTTCAGTTTTGATATCAATAATAAATAACAAATAACAATCTTTAACTAGAAATAATTCGATATTTAGAAGCACCTCGGGCTAACTGTTCCGACTATCATGTAGCCTATTCAATTAGAGTTTCCTAATGGATATTATTGAAATGATTCGATTAGCAAATGCTGGAAGATATGCGCGCAGAGGTATATTTGGAAAATGAGCGTTACTTTCAAATGGCCAGAGCGCAACAGCTGGAGATTAGTGCCCAGAGGCAGTTGCAGATTGTGGAGAGCGAAGAAGAGAATGACAAGAACTACCAGGAGGAGGAGGAGGAGCAGGAGGAGGAAGATGAGGATAGCTTCTATGAGGCAATGACTGCGTTAGAAGCTGTTGAAAGCATAGCTCCAGCACAGAGCATAGAGTCCGCTGGCAAGGAAGTGCCTCTTACAACGGACGAGCCTGCTGCAATTGACGAGCCTGGCGAGAGAATGGAAACGGAGGAACTCAGCGAGAACGAGGAGTCCTTTAAGGAAGCGCTGACTACAGCACCAGCTGATGCGGAAATCAATTTGGGCGCCTACCAAACGAAATCCATGGAAACAGCCAACAAAATAGATGACTTTAAAGCACTCGTCGATCCCTTTTTATTGGTGGTAACCGAGTCGAAATTGGAAATGGAAGCAGCAGCAGAAGCAGCCAATGCTGATTTAAAAAAAGCACAATCCGTGTCACCACGCGAATTGGTGGCTACGCTGGAGGAGATCAAGCACAGTTTTCGCGCCCAATTGGAGCCGGAGGCATCGCCACTGCGTCCCAAGGCACAGCATGCCAAGGGGCGTGCACCGGCGCCGCCTGTGCCACCATTGCCGCCACGCAAGGAATCGCGTGCAGCTGCAGACAATGTGAGCCTCAACTCTGTGACGTCCACGCAATCGGAGCGCAGCAAGTCAGGTATCGGCTATCTATTCAAAAGTATGAAAGATAATGTGCTGCGCAAAGCTAATCAGCAAACGGATGAGGCGCTCGGCGGCAGCTCAGCAAAAGAAACGTCAATTTGATGTAAGCCACAGACAGCCACGAGGCTAAATCCCCGTACAGCTCATCCAAGTGTTAATCGCATCGCTCGTCTCTGATCCTAACTTACAAAACCCCCTCGTTGCGCATTGTACAGAGCCTTGTGTTGCCCACTAACAGAAACGTTTTGCATTTGCAGCATGTTTATTTTTGCGTTTGCTCGAGCTTCATTATAATTCAATCTAATATACGTTTTTAATTTTAATTCTTTGCAGGACAAATCCATGTCCGCTAGCTGCACCACTTTGCCACGCAGCAGCAGCAGCCGCAAGGCGGACAAAACTCAGGCAACGACTGCTTCGGGCCAGGCCAAAGCGCGCATCAAGCTGGAGAAGTAGAGGGTGCATCTTAAATTTACCAAATTAGCTGATATTAGCTCTATAAATCTATATATGTGTATGTAATCTCTATTCCTATCGAGAATGTCTTTGAAATTAGTTGCTCGGTGCTCAAATTTGGCCAATGTGTGTGAGGCTTGTGGACGGCAATGTCCAATGAAAGAAAACAAATGTAAACCTCATGTCTTAGTTTAAATTGTAATCTAATACTGATATTATAATAGTGATCCATATTATCATGATTCGAATGGTTGATAATATTGGATTTTGTTTGTGATTCTGTTACGAGTTCCCCCTTGGAAATTTACTTAGCCAATAGATATTGATATTCATTTCGTAGCCACGTCTAGTGTTAAGTGATTGTCCTATGCTACAACCAGGTTCTAAATGCAACTTCTAAATGCAACTAACCAAAAACAAAATGATCTATCTGAATTTGAAGTTTAAAGTCAATAAAACTTAAATATACATACATATGTAAATTATAGATTCTCTTTTATTGGTGTGAGTACATTTGTGTATTCCTGAAAACGGTTTTCTAATCTGGGCACGATATATGTATGTATTTTGCTAAGGGAAGATACATCTCTCGCCCTATAGAGTGCACTTGCCCGTTTATCCCTCTCTCTCACACTTTCTTGTGTACATACATACAGGTATGTATGTATCAAAAGCATACATCCATGCTTGGCTTTTAAAAACGTGTAAGTATTTTAAACATCGCATGTGATCAGCTATGAGTTGCCCAACTATCGTATAAAACGCATAAATCAAATATATGTAAACAAATAAGTTTAATATTTTATAAGCAATTAGCTTGAAATGTTATTTAAACGTGTTCATACATACACACGCAGTATTTTCCTTTACTACTTCTTATATTCCCAGCACTTGTATTTGAGAGCTTTTTACTCATTTGACAAATATACATACATACATACATATCCATATCCATTTATTTAAAGTTCCCATGTGATCGAAGAAAACTTCCAGTTCCAGTCTTTTCCAATCGTGACTTCTGCATATGCACAAGCTCCGCATGTATGCGTACGCACACACACACACACACACAAAGAAGTTAATACTTGCGTCGTAAGTACAGTGCATAAGAAGCCAGTCTGCAGTTTAGTTGCCACCAGCAGCTTTGTTCAACTTCTCGAAACTTGCCGTATGGAGTCGCACATGCGCAGCAGCTGATGCGAATGCTCACTGACCTTGACCCTCAATCGGCAGCGAGAGAGCGCAGACAACGGTTGAACACGATGCGCATGCAGCCAGCCGGGCGAAACTTGTTGCCAAGTGCAGCAGCAAAGACCACGCAGTCAAGTTGAAGTTTTGCCCCCTCCCAAACCACAAGCGTCGCCAGCTCACCGACTATACATACATACATACATACTTATATTTGCGTGTGTGTGTGTGTCGCTTGCAAGTTTTCACCATTAGCAGCGCATGGCGACGACTGTACTTTGCTTAAAGAAGCAGCACATAAATACATATACACGCAAGTATATGCTTTATTCCCACGTGTGTGTGTGTGTGTGTCTTGTGCGCCGATATACTTGTAGGTCTCGTTGCACAAGGAAGCAAAGCAAAGAAAGCGGCGTACAAACACACGCACATGCACACGGCAATACGCTAGAAACAATGGCAGAATTTTTGCTTTATGTGGCGGCACCTCCACCAAGCTGACTCAGAGTGACAAAGAGAGCGAGAGCGAGCGAGAGAGGGAGACAGCCGGCCGAAACCATCAGCTGCCGCGCCATGTGTTCGCGCAAAAATCAGGGGGGCAGCTGCTGCATCATTGCCGGCTTAGAGAACAAGAACTGGTAGCTAAACTGGTTAGCGGGGGGAAAAGAAGAAAAAGCGGGCGATCTGCAAAGAAATAAAAAACTTAAATTCAAATGAAACACACACATGTATTGTGGGGTTATTATTATTATTTCTTTTGTCTCAAATCAGCAGCTCCAGCATTTTAATTTACAATTAAAAAACAATCACAGTGATATTTGAATTTTTCATCATCATCATCATCATCCTCGTAGTTCGCATTGTTTTCTGTCTCGGTCAAGTGAAAAAGGTTTTACATCTGAGTTTGTCTGTTTGCTCATCCTCATCCTCATCCAGCTTTTTGCTTCATTTTTTCATTTCTCTTTGTCATCTTCTAACTGCCTTTGTTCTTGTTTTCGCTGTTGTTGTTGCTGCCAGCTAGCATGGCTAGCCCGCTAGAGATCTTGCTTGTTGATGATAGGTGAAGTGCAAAAGCTCGCCGGCCGCAGCTTTGTGGAGGAACATGCCTCGCCTCGCCTCGCCTCTCTTTCGTACTCAATCGATCGCCTCATTGCTCCTACTTTACTTTGTTGTTATTTATCTTCTGCGTGTTGGAACTCCTAATAGGATACATTGTACATTATAGTACATACATACATACTTTTATATATTTTTACGAGTTTTTTTGTTTTTTGTTTGTTTTTGTTTAAGGTAAATTATATATTCTTATATAGTTTTTTCTTCCATTCGTTATAATTGTAATTAGTAAATTCAAACACGTTTGCAGCATAATAATAATAATAATATAGTTGTTGTTGCTATTGTGGTAGTAGCTACTAAAATACAACGTCTGTTTCTTCTACTACTGCTTCCAGCAGCTGCACAGCGCCGCCAGCGCTATCGTTGTCTTCTCTTCTCCCAGACTATTGCTGTTCATCGTGCTTCCTCCTAGTTGTTGTTGTTGTTGTCTTGTATACACTGTTCTTCTACGACTGCAGGCTCAGAGCTTTGGAATTAGAGATGTGCTGCTTAGATGATGGTTAGATATATGTGTGTGTGTGTGTATGTATGGATGTGTGAGTCTGTGTGTGGGTTTGTGTATGTGTGGTTGTGTGCTTGGGGTTGTTTTTGTGTCTGTTGATCTTGACTTGGTTTAACTGATTGGTCGCTTCTTCTTTTTTTTTTTTTTTCGTTTGCGTTTTGCTGTTCTTGTTGTTGTTGTTGGCTGGCAATTGATTTTTTCATTATATATTTTTTTCTTTTCATTTTTTTATTTGACAAAACATTTTCGTTGATTTCTCAGAGAGCGCTCGCGCTGCTCTCTCCTAGTTCCGTCCACCCTTCTCATCGCATTCACGTCTCAGATGTCCACTCTTGCCACAGCCATAGCAAGTCTTTGACGTCTCCGGGCAGTTCTTGGAGATGTGTCCGGTGCGGTTGCACTTATAGCATGAGACATTTGCTGGCCCTGTGCCGCGCTCGTTAACCGCATCGGGGCAGTTGCGCACCCAATGACCGGGCTTGTTGCACCTGTAGCACGTCGGATTATCGGCCTGGGTGCAGTCCTTGGAGATGTGGCCAACACCGTTGCAGCGGTAGCAGCGCTCCGCCTCCTCGGGGCACGCGCGTGCAAAGTGCCCAAATTGATTGCATTTGTAGCACTTTTCACGATTACGACGCATACCACCGCCGCCGCCGCCACCACCACCATCACGCATGCCACCGCCACCGGGTCCGCCGCCTCCTGGTCCTCCGCCGAGACTGCAGTCCCGGGCAAAGTGGCCCGGCCGGTTGCACTTGTAGCACGTGGCAGACATCGACATTGTACTGTACTTGAGTTAATTAAATTCTGTGTACAACTGTTAACCACACGTTTCGTATCTCCGACACACACACGAGCTGAGCTGCTGCCTGCACGAGCAAAACTGACTTGCGTTAAATGCAATTAAACAAAAACTACAGGATATGCGAAACTCGCTCGCCGTAGTTTTTTCGACGCCAAAAATTAAAATGGCTACCGCACAAAACTAGTACAATGGTATCGCCAGAAATTTGGTATCGAGTATGGAAAAACGCCGCTGGCCAGTCACAGAAGAACGTTAACACAGGGATGTTTTGATTACACAATTGCAACACTGCAATTCCACGCGGTATACATTGGTACAAAATGCTGGCAATATGCTGCCAAATTTCAATTTGTACAAGCGCCCGCTCAAATTTTTGTGTATATGTATAATCACTGCCTATTTGAGTCAAAACAAACAACAACATTTTTTTTTAGATAACATACGTTTTATATTAACGTTGAACTTACAGCACAAGTGTCATAGATAATAATCAATTGGATTTGTTTTATTTGGTTGGCCAGTTGCCTTGAAGTCAGCCTGTCTCTCGAGCACGTTCGCATAAAATTCTTCGGTTCGATTCGGCCGCTGTCTGTTCTTAGACACGACAGTTGTTCGTCTGAACATTCCATAAATAAATAGTCCAGAGCCCACTCAATAAGTTTGCTTTTATTGCTACGCCCGACCCACTGTTCATGGTTAAGTGTGCTGCCAGACTTGTCGCCGGCAGCCTTGCCATATGAGCGTGCCACCACGAGTTGGCAGCCCTTAAAACTCCAGCAATATTTTGCATCCGTGCAATGTATTTCGGTGTTTTTACCAATAATAAATTCACGCTAGTTATGTGTGCAAAATGTTAATTGTTTTGGTAGTGATTGCCATACTGAGCCAATGCACAGCCACGTCTACAATACACATGCCAGTGACGACTCAGGACATAATTGCAGGTGACGTGTTCTTTGAAATCATTTCGCCGCAAGATCTGGAATACACCTACCGATTGCGACCGGCCAAGGACTTTGGCGTGTCCTTCACACAAAAGCTGGAGGGTGTGCCCATGGTGCTGGCCGATCCGCCCGAAGCTTGCCAGAAACTGCGCAATGCCCGCGAGATGCAGGGCAGCATTGCGCTCATGGACAGGGGGTAAGTTGGGTGTGGGAGGGTTGTGGCCGGCCAAATGGTCGTAATCAAAATTTCCAACCTATTTATAACCTATTTGCTTTATCTATAAACAGCGAGTGCTCGTTTCTTACCAAAACGCTACACGCCGAGGCCGCCGGTGCCGTTGGCGCTATTATCACCGAATACAATTCAAAATCGCCCGAGTTCGAGCATTATATTGAGATGATACACGATAAGACGAATCGGGATGCACAAATACCGGCTGGCTTTCTGCTGGGTAAGAATGGCATCATCATACGCAGTACACTACAACGGCTGAAGCGTGTCCATGCGCTGATAAATATACCTGTGAACTTGACCTTTACCCCGCCATCGAAAATCAATCATCCGCCCTGGCTAGGCTGGTGAGTCCAGAAGGAAGACAGCGCACAGGTTCAGGATGCGCCTAACAAATATCTGAAACCAAAGTGCATACTAAGTCAGCGCGCGCTTTACATGAACTTTAAGCGTAGTTCCGTATTATTCATATATTTATCTAGGCTGCAAACCAATTGAATGGCCTTTAAAATTTTTAGTATTTCCAGTTTACTTTACGACTTGTAAAAAAAACCCGGGCTATCAAGATTGTATCGTATGCATTTAAAAACAATTGGAACAACAACATAATTTACCTGTAATGCTAATTCTATGTCTATAGAAATTCTAAATAAGATTTGTTGCCAACACGTTAAGTAGCTTATTCCTTGCCAAGAAGATTATGCAATACAATGTACAGCCAAATGGTTATGATTTGTTATTAAATTAATATAAATATTTTATTAGGCATTATAATATGTATTTTAAATTTACAAACATGCGCAGCTCAAATGATTGTATTCTATTTTTTCTACATTTACAAAAGATTGTATTTTTAATCTATTTAATTATTATATTTGTGAAATCCTTTTAGAAACAATGGTTTGCAGCCTTCTTAATTAAATTTGACTAAGCAAAAAAGAAAAAAAAAAAGTTAAACTGAAACTGAACTGAATTTAAGTAGCTAAATTGTAAACAAAAGCAATACCCTAACAACAACAAAAAAAATAGATCCCAGCGTAATTTGTAAATAAAATTGCTAAGCAAAAGACAGCTGGTAAAGAATTGTAAGTTAAACCAAATGCTATGCCTAAATCTTTATTAAAGCTATAAGTAACCATATGTAAGTCAACTGGTGCATGTCGAGTGTTCACTGTATCAGAACCTGCCCAGGGCACTCAAGTTGAGGCACATGCCCAGTGTGAGCACCACAATGGTCACAACGAGTATGGCAAAGCACAGATAGTTGGACTGGATGGGCATGCGAAAGAGCTTGGCGGACATGTCCAGCGAGGAGGCGAACAGCAGCGTTGAATTGAGATCCTCGGCGGAGGTATTGTGATATACAAATGGACGCACTCGTATCTGATGCCCGTTGGCCTGGGCATTCTGGCAGACACGCGTCACGGAGCCTGCCACAAAAAATGGCAGCAGACCCAAAAATAGCCACAACATGACGTTGGCAATGTTCAATAGCACCAGCTTCAAGGCGCAGTAGTGGAAATCGAAATCCTTGAATAGATAAACGAGTCCGGCAAATGCGTACGCCAGATTCATGACAATCAGAAAGCAGACGGGTATGGACACATGCTGGTTGACGCGTTCCAGCAGCTTGCGAAACTCGAGAATCTCACGCATCCAGTCCAGCGAGTCGATGGAGTGCATAAGCAGCTTGTGCGACAAGGTCTCCAGATGCACGCGCAGCAAATAGCATTCAATGTAATAGCTGCTCAACACAATTATCTCCACCAGATCCTGCAGCAATATGGTGCCCAACAGACAGATGCGCATGCACAGCTCCCAGTCGCGCAGTGCATCGGCCAGCCAGGCTACCTTAATGATCTGAGCCGGCTGCATGATGACTACGCAGCAGGCGTAGCCAAAGAGCAGCAGCAGCAGGGTCAGTGCCACGCCCAGATATAGCCAGAGCATGCGGCATAAGCGTTTCGGTTTGGCTGAGAGCAGAAAAACACGCTCAATGAGATTCTGGAGCTGCTCGTGCTCGATCACCTTGCAGACGAGCACCGCGGAGACAAAGCTCAGCAGGTTCAGGGCACTCGGCACCACATATCCAAACAGCAGCTCACCAATGGTATTGGGCGTGGTGGCGGCGGAGGATGAGCCGCAAACATCGCTGTTATTGCTATATCCACCGGGTCGTATGTCCCGATAGCTACTGAAGCCGCGATCTCCACTGAAAATGCCAAAAATATTGTTAATTCTTGTCATCTCTTATCCGGGTCGCCCACTCACCGATAGCCACATAGATAGCGCAGCACATAGCCCGCCAGGAGCACACAGAGCACCATCAGAGCCTGGACATAGCTGCAGCAGGCGCGCGCATTGCTCATGTCCGTAGAGATGGGATTGAGCCCAACCAGCGTCAGTATGGCCACATAAGGACGCAGAAACTGCAATGTTTTTACCTATTTGTATTATTATTCTCAATTTTTACAGTGTGCAATCGATATGATGATTATTCAGATATGCCTTAAATTTAAAGAGGCTTCGCTTGGGTCTTAGAGCCGCAAAAGAAAATCAAAATCCTTTCTATATATATTATTTTCCTTTGAAATTGAGAACTTTAACATTGATTACTACCACAAAAAAAGCAATATAATTTTTTAATAATTAAGGACTGTATTTGGAAAAGATTTCTCGATACAGAGATCGCTCGGAAATTGGCAAACTTTGTTTTTATTTTGTTATTATTGGATATTTATGTTTGGATTGCAATCATTTTGCATAAAAACAATTCACACGTTTTTTCACATATCTCCTGATAAAAGCACAAGGAATTCATACGATTTCTACTATTCCCATTAAAATTGATCATACTAAGGATTCTCATGATCGAAAGACACTTTTTCAGAAAATTTGGGTTCTGACTTTGTATTATTTATTTATTTATAGATGTTGTCCGGGTAAGGAAGCATTGTGTCGGCATTTACTTATCATATTCAAAACATTGAATAAAAAACATTTTTTTTCTGTGCGGTCTCCGCTTTAAGTAACAGAAATCACGGGGGCTAATAATATTTATATTCACTGTATATTTTTTTTGTATCGCTGTGTAATTATTTCCGCCATTCGTTGCCTATATCGATTGCGTACTGTATTACATGTTTACATATACATTTATGTATACATATGCTGTATCCGCGATACGTACCTTGCGTTTGCAGTAGCTGAGGATCGCCGATGTCGGCTCATGCTCGCCCGGCTGCTGCAGTTCATCGTGGGTGGCGCCGTTCAAGCGATTGATGAAACAAAAAGAGCTATCCGCATTATTACGATACATGATAATCGCAGACAAAGAGGTTTACATGCAACGATCACAATAACAACAACAACGAGAAGAGCGGCGACAACAACAATAACACAGGCGCAAGCACACACACATAACGACGCGACGGCTCTTGCTGCTGACAGTGACAATGTCAACTGGAACTGGAGCGAGTGGAAAACGATCGTCGGTGCTGGCGGCACAGCAAACACTGAACGCGATAGCGAGAGCTTCAATGCTAGTGCGGGCGAGAGCGAGTGGGAAAAACTTACGGCGAGCTCATGAAGCCAGGATGATGCGGCGGATGTGGCGCGGCTGCATCGCAGCAGCGATGGCGACTCACTGAGCTGAGCTGTGGCTGCTGCTGCTGCTGCTGCTGTTGTTGTCGCTGTCGCCGTTGTTGTCGCCGTCGCCGTCGCTTTCATCAATTGCAGCTATAACGGTAAATTGAATAAATTGAAACTCGAGTCGCGCACAGCGAGCCGCATGCGAGCGCCAGAGAAGCCGAGGCCGACGGCGACGTCAATTCCGAAGCTTTCCTGCTGGCACGTTTAAGCTCTCTTCGAGCTTTGCTCGCTGCGTGCTCACCGTGTGCTCTCTCCCGAGGGCCCCTTATCAATGGAATATATCTCGGTAACAGAACGCGACGCCTTCTGAGCGCTGCTGTGCACCTGTTACAGTTTAGATAGGAATCAGCTTGTTATCGTGACCGCTATCTATCCAAATTAAACGCCACGACATTTGCACATATGTAAATACATACACACACGCATATGAATGTGTGTGTGTGTGTGTGTGCGTGTGTGTGCACATAGAATTGTTTTTATGTGCTTTATGTTTTTCTTTGTTACGTTCTCGCGCGATCCGTTTATTATGCTTGATTCGTTGTGAATCAACACGGAATTTGTTTATGTTATCTATATGACTGCTGCCCGACGCGCATTGTAATCCCCAACTGCCGGACTGCAGCCGTTCCCAGCAGCCGCATACCCAGTCGGTACGTGTGGAGCTCTCCGATAACCCAGAGGATCATGCATTGTTCGATGCGCTACACTTGAAAAGGGCGGCTATATGAAGTCTATGGAAATGAAATAATGTTAATTTTATTTTTTATGATAATATTCATATGTACATATTTATTATCCAGCAAAATCGTATCTGGAAATTTCCAAAGTTTTTATTAAAGTATTATGGAATTATTCATGTTTTAGTGGATCCCTTTTTTTGTTTTTCTTCATATATAATTAATTTATACTTCATAAGACTTCCTATTTAAGTCCTCAAGATTTAGCAAATTCGTCATGTGGTCTTAAGAGAATATATATTAAAACTTACACATATGCTGATTAACAACTTCCTTCTATGTAAGTATTTTGATAGGCCAGAAAGGATATATTTACATTTAAATTCAATTTTTTTTTTGTATCTTTTTAATATATCTCTAAATATTCTAGGTTTTTGATACCACATAAAAGATATTAGAGTATGGCCAAAAAGCTTTACATAATTTTGAAATAATTTATAATACCGACCTTTTCATTTTTGCAGTAATTTTGACTTTGTCTACCTTAAAAGCGCGCTATATGAAGTGTAGCGGCTAGTAAGGTCGCCATAGCCGGAATCCACTCAATACCGAATCTGCGTCTTTCGCTGCGGCTATCTTAAATGAAATGCGAATAACAAAAACGAAGCTAGAGTAAGCAAAATACAAAACCAATTTAAAAAGTGACACTCAAATTTGTTTTCTCGCCGCTGAGCCGCCCTTCGGACGATCAATGGAGATCTCGGCTGTTGCTATACCCTGACTCAACTTAAAATGCTAAATAAGGGTACACTGATTTTGTGCGAATCTATGTAACAGGCAGGAGAAGGTATCTTCGACTGGATATAGTATGTATAAACTTTGATCTAGCTACATATATCTGGCTATATTTGATCTAGCTATATCCGCTTGGAGGAGACTTTGCCACTAGAGACTTGACAAATTGAAACCTATATCCTATCAAGTTTGTTTAACGTGGTCCCAATAAGGAGCGAAACATGCCATATATATGACGAAGGTTCTCGTTCTGCCAAACTTTGAATTTTTGGATTGGGCGTTGGTATTTACACTCATTTGAATGTCATATTTATGCTCTGATAACTCTTATCGGACTATAAAAACCGAAGGTTTTCAAGAAAGCATTTCCCATAATGTGGGTGGGGTAAGCGAAGACGCTAGCCGAAGCATATCTAGCTAGCTATGTATGTGTATGTATCTACGTGTTTATGTATGTAAGTACAGAAGAAAGCGAGAATGTCTTTTATCTGGCTTAAGGATATCTCCTAGTCGGGCACTCCCGATTAAATCACTCTAACTTACTGTTGTTGTTGTTGCTGCTGTTGCAGCTGCTGCTGCTGCTGTTGTGTGTGTTCCCTCCCCCCCGCAGTGCTCTGCCCGCTGCGGTTGAGTGCGATGCTCGTGCACGCAAGGCAATAAAGTATCGAAATTTACGTTGAAAAGTAATTAAATTAAATTAAAGACAAGTCGCAAGTTGTTTAAACTTTTTGTGACGACGCTGCGACTTGAATTGTTGTCGCTCAACGTCGATTTGCATGATGGGCGGCCGCAGCCGCAGTCGATGCCGCAGTTGACGTTGACATTTTTGTTGGAGCCGGCAATTTCCACCCGCAGCCATCAGGCATTTGGAGCAGCAACAGCAGCTGCTGGAACGGGGGCTGCGGCTGGGAGGCAGGAGATGTGCTGGTCAATGCTGTCATTGCCTGAACTCTGGTCACTCATGTAAATTAGCTGCGTTGTCAAATAATGCTGATTTGTTGTTGGTTCGTTGGCAGACTAACAAAAGCAAAGCTACCCGTACCCCTGCCCAAGGCCCCTCACCCCTCACCCCTTCTGCCACCATACGCTGCCAAACTTGACAGACCGAACTGTCCAGTGGCCATCACTTGACGCATATCTCGAACCATGACAGAGCCGGACAGTGTTCGACGTGCAGCTTTTTGTTTAAAAATCAAATCAAATATTACGAGAAAATTTCAATGCGGTTAAATGCATAGGAAATTTTATGCCCCTCAACCCTGTCTCCCTCTCGCTCGCCCTCTTCTGAGGTCCAGCCGCAACCGCAAAAACGCAAATGTTGACTCGACACCCGACGGGGCCCCAAAATGGGGTTGTTCTCGTTTACATAAATCTTAAACGAGTCTTTTATTCCACGTGTTCCACAAACAAACGTTTCAGATTTCCAGTCGCATGAGCAGTTAACAAATCATTTTAATTAATGTAAGCTTTTAACAAATATTTATTGAATTAACCAAATCGTTTGTGATTGTTTCTTCAACTATTCTCAGCATGTTTCATTTCCAGCATTCCAACAAATAACTTGCTAATTTATGAAAATGAAAAACAATACGTGATGATCTGTTCCTGACAGTTGCCAAACATTTTTTCCAAAGTATTTGCGAATAAACCTATTTGTTAATTGTTTCATTCCGTTCTAAATTCTCTGCCGTTTTGTTGTCGAAACTGAAAACGGGAACATCTGAAACTAAGCTCAAAATGATGTCAATTTTTGTCAATAGCTGCAATTGCCCTATTAAACGGAAACATACGGGTCTGTTTATCTATACATTTGTTGCTGCCCAGCCGTGTGGCATGTATTGAGCTGCGTCTTAAAGGGTTTTAAATTTGGCGACACGCCTCTGTGCACACAGATACTTGCCGCACGCCTCGAAAAAGATCAGATTGTGCGACGTGTCAAGTGTCCAAAATTCAATTAGACTTCATTAGCATTAGCAGCCGGTGTCACATGGTTATTGTTGTTGTTGTTGTTGTTCGTGTAGCTGCTGCTGCTGCTGCTGGTGCTGGCGCTGTCTGGGCCCACCTTGTGGCTGTGGCGTGCACAGATTTAACCGTTTGCAGATTAGCATAAATGAGATCATTAAAATGCGCTTACGTTTGTGTGGGTGGGCGGGGTACACCTGAGTGGTTCGGTGGTTCGTATGCAAGGTGCGACTTCCTTTTGCACGTAGCAGACGCAGCCTGCAAATTGCCTGACTGTAAGTGTCACTGCTGTCAGGGTTCGTGTCTTGGCTACGCTCCTACACCCACACACCCACACACACAAACACACATGAAATTTGCATAATTATTGTTGGCAGCTTTGACATTAATGTTTAATATAGCAACTAGTTTTCGGGCATCTTATTGCTACACTTTTTTACCATGGCTAAATTGGGCATTACATTTTGTGTAACGAGTCCGTAAACAAGCAGCCACTCAGGCTGTTTATACTGTCACACAAGTTTCGGCAAGACGGTTCCATATTGTATTTGGTTAGGGTAACGAAAGTCCGTCTGAGTATATATTGGGGTTAAAGCTTGTAGGTCCCAGATGCACTTAATCTGTTTGTCACGCTTTGCTGTTAAGCTTCGCATGCTGTGTTAAAATTCGCAGTGTGTTTAAGCTTCCACTGACTGATAAGGCGAGTCTTGAGTGGATGCAAACCATCTGCACTGAAACCGGAGTCTTTTCTTGCGCGATTTGCTGTTAAGCGTCGTTAAGATTCACAACGAGTTTAAGCTTTCAGTAAGAAGGCATTTAAGAACAAATAAATATTTTGAAAATGATGAACTTTAGCACTTAAAAGGTTACTTAACCTTGACTATTCAGTAAGATTATCTAAATCTGTGCCAAAGAGCTAAATAGGGTTTTAAGAGCTTTAAGGAAGCTTTAAGCAAGAGAATTGTAATTCTTAAATAATACTTACTTGTAATAAAGATTATATTTAAGTTGAACAACCAAACATATTTTGGTTGAACATTAAATATTGCATAAGGGAAAAACAAGTAAATGTTAAAAAACGTTGACAATGTTTTTTAAGGGGCGTTTTAAATAATGCTGATTTAATGAGTTGTTGTTTATTGCTCAAATGGATGCAGCTAGACGTATTATATACATACATATAGATTGGTAAAATATCGAGTCTGGTTAATTGGCCTGTCAAAAACCTGTTGCTATATGAAGGTTATTTTTTGTAGCGTAGCGTAGTTGTTGTTGTGGCCAGTTTTCTATGGGGCATGTGGAAGCCCGTATATACATATCTGTGTGTGGCGCAAACCCTTTGCAGCCGCCAAACGAGCTAATTTTGATGATATCCACAGTCGAGCAGACAGTCGGCGAGTTTTGGTCCAATTTTGACAGGAGATACGTTGTGGTGGCAGCTGCAGGTGCTGCTGCTGGTGCTGGTGCTCTTGTCCTGTGGGTGAAGGTTGGACTGTGTGCTGAGCTGCACTAAAAGCCTGTCGCAGCCTGCAAATTGAATCAGCCGGTATGTGTGTGTGTGTGTGTGATTGTGTGTGTATGAGTGTGTGCCCAGAGGGCGACGTGCGCGCTCTCATGAAATGTGACCGCAATTGCGGTTCGTTAGCTGCATTTCAGCTAGTCCACATGGTCCACATGGCAATGGACTACGGCCAGGCCCGCTGCTGCACACACACACACACACACTCACACACACAGGGCCAGTTCATGGGCAGGTGGAAAACGTGCACAGGGGCCGCCGAATATAAACCAAAATGGGCGTGTGCCCAGTTACAATGCAAAAGCATTGTGCTTAAGTGGTCAACTGACCAAAAGCACTTTGACCATGCGGTGCACGCGGCCGCTGCGCTCAGTTAGCCCTTTAAATTGTCGCCACCCGGTTTTATTATTTATGACAAAATGCCGAGTATCAAAATGGCAATGCCAAGCATTTCGCTTGGCACTTAGCGGCAATTAGTAGCCGCTGCAGATACACACGCACACACACACACACACGCACGCACACGCACACCTGTTGTCGCTGCCTGAAATCACGGCGTGTGTCGACGTCTGAGATTTGCGCGCCCGGCGAGCGGCATCAAATGTGGCAACCGGAGTCAACGCTGCCAACTTGAAGGTAATTACGACAAAGACGCACATCCTAGGCACATCCGGTTAGGCACGCACAAAAGCACAAAAACTTGTAGCTGCCAGCTACCTGCTCCCCAGCCCCTGCCCCTGCCACCGCTGCAACAACTCGACAACCAACTTCGTGCTGGTTTGACTTTTCAACGCTCGACAAAACGTGACAAGCATTGCGAATCAGCGGCCAGTTTAAAGGCTCGCAGCGTCAGGATATGTCGCCAGGATATATGTGCGAGTCCGGGCCTTAACGGCCTGACCTACTCATGAGTGCCAAATGAGTTGTTAGATCAGAACTACAGACGGCTCTCCAGAGAAGTTTATTCAAGTCAAGGCGCAGGCGGCGGCTCATCCGCAGACTGTTGCGTATTGCCCTTGGTTGGGTGTGTGCGTGTGTGTGTGTCGGTGTGTGTCGGTGTGTGTGCCTGGCTTTTGTTGGCTAACTAAATGTTGTTAGGCAAAGTAAACGCCATTGTAGACATTGGCAAGCGACCGACAGGGCCGCAATTTGCGCCCAGGGGCGTAGCTGGGCGGGGTTCAGCTTCGACTCGGCTAAATGGCGGTTAAACTTTTCAAAACTAATAATGCTCTGCTGATATTACCCAGAAATTTATTAAATACGGCCTCTAAGCCGCTTTAAATTTAATTTTTTATATGATAATGGTTAAAATGGTAAAAAAGGGTATAATAGTCGATTGCAAATGTATAAAACAGGCAGTAGAAAGCATCTCCGACCCCATAAGGTACATATATTCATGGTCAGTATCAATAGCATTAAATCGATCTAGCCATGCCCGTCTGGCTGTCCGTTCGTCTGTCCGTACGCATCGATTTTAGAACCTATAAAATCTGGAGACTTGAAGTCTTGAACATAGTCCCAGTGCCCACGAGTTATGGATAACCGAAATTCAATAATTTGCCCAGTTTCCAAGCAATCGATAAAAATCGATATCGAAATAATGTTTTTTTTTTTAGAAAATCTCCTTGTTTTTATAGCTCGAGTTACCAAACTTCCTATGTAGCTCCTAAAATAATATACACAAATCAGGCATCTTTCATTTTATGGCCCCCGCTTCCCTTATAGCGCGAGTTGCGTTTAATGTTGGCAGAAGAAGGTCGAGGGTATCCTCTAGTCGGGCACTTCCGGCTATAGCACACTCCTTTGTTTTGTTTTACATACACTTTAACATACTTTTAAATTACTATTTTGTTGCTTCTATAGCTTGTTTAATTATATATATTATCATGCTTTAATTATTCTCAACTTATATCTGACCTCCCACATTTTGTTTTAATTTTCTTTAATCATTCTATTATTTTTCGCTTTTTTAACTGTTTTATTTTAGAACTTAATATCTTTAGTTCAAACGATTGCCAGTTACATCCTGCCCCCTCAATAATTCGTGTATGTGACGCCCCTGCATTCCGCTTGGACCTATCCACACGGAGCTTATTACCGTGCCTGAAACACAACGCCGTCTCCCTTGAAGTCGTCATCCTGCCATGGGTGCCGCTTTATTAGAAATTTCCTTTTCTGCCGCTATCTTTTTTCTATTTACCTCAGCCAGGATACAGAAGCCGACGTCTAAGACGCTCCGCTCCGTTGCAACACGGCCGCACTGCAGCTGCGGCACACACACATAAGCACTCACACACACACACACAGACGTTCAGGAAATGCCCAACTGGAGGTATTATTTCGTAGCATGTCCTGATATCCTGGCGCTCTGGCTGCCATCACGTTGTTGACTCAACCTGCTCATTAATTTTTTACGCTTAATGTGTTTTTCTAATGATTTTTAAATTGCTTCTCGGATTTCAAATTTTTGGTTTTCAGCATTGTGCAATATTTGGTCGTGCGGCCTCCTTTACTATCTCCAGCGAGCGGCTCCTTATTTGTGTGCGGCCCTCCTTGGGATAAACCAAATTCGAGCCAAGTGGAAGTCAAAGTTAAAAAGCGGCTCATTAGCGACTCATGTTTGTATCTGTGTGTCTGCGTGTGTGTGTGTGTGTATTTTTCGGGGTGTCTGGTTGTATCCATATTAATTTACAGTTGATTCAACAACAGGAAGGACTCAAAAAACGCCGAATGCAATAATTAAAATGCAATAACAACAACAAGCAGCAGGCTCCACTGGCAACAACAATCTGCTAGCCCAGTATTCAGTTCTTACCGCCCGTTGTACTTGATTCGAATGCCTGGGCCAACAGGCTGTGGGTATATTCAACAAATTGTATTTTGCCAAGCGTGACTTGGGTTCAATATAAGTGTTTTTCAATTTGGTGTATTTTATTTTTGTAATAATTAATTTAAAATGAAATAATCCCATTTGTGAATCTTCAATCGAGACTCGAGATCAACTAGAACTCGACGCATTTGGAACAAAGATTTTCGATTTTAATGTCACAACAATAAAATTAACATTTTTTTTGAGAAAATGCTTTGTCGTTTTCAAATGTTTATATAGTTAGATTAAATTGTAAAATATTAACAATATAAAAATATTTAAGCTATAACCAAATTTAAAAAATTTAATTTAATTTAAATGTAGGTAAATAATGGCATTTTGATTAACAACATATAGAAATAGATTTTTATTCATTTAGCCCCTAAAAGTATGCAATAAGTGCGCGCATATCATAGTCCGACATGCTTTTAGCTTGCACTTATAACCTGCTTACTTATCCAGCTCTGTTAGCATCCAATTGTTTGCCACGCGCACACACACACACACACACACACACATACACCCACGCATACACAGACGCACGCACACGCATGGCATGAAATCGCATCACGCATACGACGCGTTGTGCACTTTGCCACTTCTTTGGGCGCTGCTGCAACATTTTGTCTGACTGACAAATTTAATTACTGCTGGCTTCATGTCTGTCTGCTGTGTGTGAGCTACTGTGTGTGAGTGTGTTGGGGAACTGTTGTTTGCGTCGTTACTGATATGGCAACAGGACCAGGGCCAGGGCCAGGGCCAGGTCCAGGGCGAGGCCGAGGACCAGGACCGGGACCAGGCGCAGATTGAGGACCCGGACTGAAGTCACTTCATTTGATGCGTCAATCAGCACAATCAAAAACTGCAGCCCATGAAAATCAATTAAAAAGCCGTTGACACACTGCCCAGGCTCCGGCCAATGGGGCGCTCATCGGATTGTGTGTCCCTGGTGGTGTTGTCCTGGGCTGATGTTGTCAACAGCTCTGAACGTTTTGCAATTGACGCTGCCTGGATTAACATTTATATTTCAGCAGGCGCAGGACCTGTACACAATACTTTTTTTGGTTTCCTTTTTGTTTTTTTGTTTTTTTTTTTGTTGGTTTGATATTCCTCCGGGGCGTTGTAATTCATTTGAAATGCAAATTCCTTTGTAGCGGATATAGCAACAACACACTTGCAAAACAAATCAAAGGCGTCATTCAGCGGCAACATGATGCGGCATTTTCGAGCTGGCGAGACTGGAATTGGAGTTGGAGTTGCAGTTGCCGGTGACGTCAGCGTATTGCATAGTTAATTGCTGGTCCCGCTGAGTTGCAGGAAAAAAAGAAAAATACAAAAAAAAAAAAGAAAAATAAACAAGAAACGGAGCCAGCGCCACTTAATAAATGAAATGTCATTGAGGCGTGCGGCAATCAACAAAACAAAAATCCAAACGGATTTAACACCAAGCGGCACAAATGACGCATGAGTAGGCGCTGAAATTGTGGGTGGTGCAAAAGCAACTGTAAATGAACGACTGACTGCCTGACTGACTGACTGATTGATTGACTGACTGACTGCTTGACTCGCCAGGCCTGGCTAACTGACAGCGTCCGAGTGAGCGCTGAGCGTCGCTTTATCTGCTGTTGAGGCGCACACACACTCGCACACGCACACACACACACTCGCACACACGCACACCACTTGTCATGGACACCCGCTGCCCTGCAACGCGTTAAGCTTGTCTGGACGCAACTTTTGTTTACCCTCAACCAATTTAAGCCTTAAACGTGCTGTTAACATTTTTACTCGACTCGCGAGATTATTTTTGAATTAACTTAACAAAATTTTTATTAATTTAAGCTGGAAAATAATTAATATGTTCTTGATTATTTTAAATATTATTTAAAAATGATTTTAAATATTATAAAAAAAAAACAAATATTCATATTTGATATAAAATATTTATATATTTAATAAAAATGAAACATTTTGTTAATTTTTTTTTTTATAAATTATAGAATATGATATATAAAATGTAAAACATTATATGTAGCATATAATATATTAGTTTATATTTATTTATTTATACATGAAAAATATCTTAAGCACCATTTGCTCTCTCTGTTACAAGCTAAATGCTCCAAAGTGTGTACCCGATGTATCCCGTTGGGATGACATATTCGGCACGCACACAAAAAAGGACATGAGCAACTGCAGCTGCAAGTGGCCCTCCTTCAGTTACTGCTACTGCTACTGTGGCTACTGCGAGTTGCCGGCGGCAGTGGGATCGGGTAGTGTTGGACGCGGCGGCATTGTTGTTGTTGCTGCTGCTGCTGCGTCAGCTGCAACTGATGACATTGTCAGACAGCCAGGCGCACCCCGGGCTATGAAGGGACTAACAAGCCTGACAGTCACTCAGCGTCAGTCAGGCTCTGGGCCGGCTGCCCCGTTGCCCAGCCTGGGACGTTGTGCAAATTAAAAGTTTGGCCCACACTTGACACGTGCTTAGAAGTTGCAACGCCCCCGCTCCCAACCACCAGCCGCAACGACCCAATGTCCAGCCACCAAACGGTTGGTCGTTTTATGTTGTTTTTTTCTTTTTGGGACACAGCATGTTTGTGGCTTGTGGCAGCGTTTTGTGTTTCCCACTTTCTATCTGTCGGGGCGGGCCTTAGGAGCTGCCGGATGAAATTTATGAGACCCAGCCAAAACGTCAACGTGCGTGCAGCTGCATAAACTTGTTGCATATGTGGATGCGTCGCGGCGCGGCAAAGGTAGACACTGCTGAAGTGACTGCCTAAAATTTATGCACTCGCCGCTAAGTGGCATCAGCGAGGGCCAGAAGACTGCATAAAGTGGCTAAAGCTATAGCTGTAAGCCCAACAACCGTCTTCGGTGGTGCGGTTCACGGTGCGAACCCAATGTCTTGCCTTGAGGTTCGTTTCGTGGGCTAGGGTCTAAGTTGATGTAATTAAGAGGAATTTCATCAAATTTTGAATATTTATAAGGAAGTAAAAGGTGCTCTGGTCGGGAGTGGCCGATTTGGGCATACCCTGGACCATCTGGTAGCGGTAGCTATACAATGAAAGATACTTAATATATAATATTCTTGAAGCTTTATATCAAACTTGATGATTCTAGCTCTAACACCAAAGAGATAACCATGATTTCGATATAGATTTTTATCGATTTTCATTTTCAATGATTTCAGGGTATAAAAAATAAAGTTCATGCCATATTTTCAAAATGGAAAAGTGTGGCTGACTTACGTTTAGGTTCGGTTAAAATCCGAAACTCAGGCGTTTCGGTTCAAACAGTTTTGTACTAGACTCAATAGTTCACGTTTCGGTTCGTCAAATTGGAAGATCTGATAGGACCAGGCTGGAATAATTGGCGAACAGCGTTAAGTAAAGCAGACAAATTGGTGTAACTATATTTAAATTTAACTTTTTTATTAATGTTGAAAATTCCCAATGATCCCTGGCAGCTTTATTACTACATCTCTATTGCTGTTTCCCCTTTCAATTCCACTATCTTCACTTGCGTGGGTTTCATAGCTTTCGGCTTGCTATCGCGAGTAGCATTCGATTTCTTGATGCTCTTTATTATCTTGCGATTTGGCAAGACAGAGTTTCGTGGTCTACATAACATCAACTGGGATCAAAGTTCTTCCCATTTTGGTTCACTTAGTTCGTAAGTATATAACAGCATAATTACAAAAAAATATAATAACTTGAACAAGCAAAGCAAATTTCTTATAACATAATATCGGAAAATAAAAGCGGAACACTGTGAAACATGAAGGAATAGGTCAGTTCCGGAACTAGTTCGTAAGGCAACTTACTTTAATATTGCTCAGTCAAATCAATATATTCTAAGGGATCGCGTGAATTGGATACGAAAATCACGCCCTCGTCAGCTGCTTCAGATGAATCCATTTTCAAGCTTTCCACACTAACTTTAAGTTTTTTATTTGCTTGCATTGGAATGGGATCTAAGCTGTTTCTGCGTTTGCGAATCCTCTGTTTAACTGGACTTAGTGGAACAACACGACTTCTTAGTTTCATATAGCTCGGTGTATCCATTTTTAAATATGTTCTCAGTCGTTGTATTATGATATGATTGGTGTTTCAATTTGGAGCTGACTGTAGTTGAAAATAGAAAACAACGTAACGGATATCTAGATCTCCCTAAAGAAAAGTTAAGGAACGCACAAAAATTGAAAGAGATTTCTAGGAACCATATGTGGGGCTTAGGAAGACTTTTAATTGTGTGTAATCGCTTGGTTTTAGATTATTTATAAGGTACAGTCCTTGGGTTCCAGGATTCTTTTAAATATTTAACTTGACTCGCAAGTAATTATTGCTATTTGTGAATAACATTTATATTTTTATTTAAATATTTAATTCTGTTTTAATATTCAACAAATAAAAGAACAATTTAAAAATAATTTCAAGCACAAGCGCGCTCCCGCAAAACCCTTAGTAGTTCTAGATCCTTCACAAGATAATCCAGATAGCTGTGAAAGTTGAAGATCATGCTATTCAGAGCGCGCGTCACTGACTGCGAAATCATATCAAGGGTCAGGCATGGTTCCTGCTGCTGCCTGAGCAGCAGCTCGCGAACCAAACCGATCTGTCTATCAAGGTCAACAAGCGATTGAAAGATTGGCTCCAGATCCTGATGCAGCGAGCCGTGTTTATCCTCCTCTAGCGAGCGCACACAAATGGCTACGAACCCGGGTATTAGCCAGACGAGTGGTCGGCCAAGGCACAGCTCGTGCTCCAGCTGCATCGGTTCAGTGGGCCACTTAACCTGAAAGGGCAGTCGGCATTTGCAATAGCAAGTCAGCTTTTCCATCAGCTGGCAGCTCTGCAGTTTGATGCGCAGGTGGCACAGCACACGCATCGGACCGACCAGCAAGGATTTATAGAGGGGCTGGCAGGGTGGCTGCCGGTCGCCGCAGCGGCGACTCCAATATCTTGAGGGTTTTGGCTTTGCCGCAAGCGGGCGCAAGCCCGGATAGGCAGACTTAGCCGCCTGCTCACATTGCGGCTTCGGGATTTCCAGACACTTCTTCAGCTTTAATGTAAACAGCGTAATCCTGTCCAGCAACACATCGCGCAGCGCTTGCCAGTTTTTAGGCAGTCGGCGTAAATTGCCCTGTAGCTGAAAAAGTTCGCATTGTTCGCCGCTCGAGCTGGAGACTAGCATATAGAAGTCTCTGGCTGCCTGCATTTGAAAGCCATACAGCTGACAGTCAAGACTGAGCGCCAGGACCAGCGGCAGTCGCCGATCCTGCTTCTGCTGCACAGTCAGCGGCAGCTCGCAATGCATGACCATGCCGAAGACACGTTTGATAGCATACAGCTTGAGGGTGATCAGCATGGTCAGGCAGTTGGACAGGCGAAATAGCTGCCAGCTGGCCTCCCTGTCACCGTTCATATTTGGCCAGTAAATGACGGCAAAGACGATCGTGTAGAGCATAATTCGCGGCAATGTTGAGCGAAAGTCGAAATGTTGCCAGCTCAGCCATTCCGTTGTGGCATGGTTCATGCGCACCATGGGCAGCGGCCACACCTCGCTGTTGAATTTGGAATGCTCGCTCAGGAAGTAGGCGAGGCCACAGAAGGCGCCGTTCATCTGCAGAAAATGGCCAGTGTAGCTCACATCCACGTCGACGTTCAGCTCATCCATATATTTCAAATACAGCCAGCAGCTGCAGTAGCCCAAGCTAATGAGCACGGCCAGCAGACAGAGCTTAATTGGCAGCTCCTGTCTCATGCGCACCTGCCGCGAACTGTGGCAAGCCGGCAGACGTTCGTGCATGCGGCACAGCAGCAGCCCATAGATGGCCACATGGACGCCCAGCAGCTGCATTCGAGTCATTGTATAGAACGAAAATACAATCCAGTCAAACATTTCGGACAGGCATTCAATTGGATGGGCGATATCGAAACGCTGGTAAAGCAAGAAAATCGCCAGCAGTTGGTACTCGGTCAGGTAACACAGCCAGGTGGCAAAGAGGTAGCGATTCAACATCAGCCTGCCAATCATTGAATCCGGCTTATTCAGATGGTACGGCAGCCCAAACGGCATGCTTATTTTTAGCTTTGGAAAACAAGACATTGGCTAAGATTCAAGATTGAGAATTATTTAAATTTTTGACTCGTTTTAATGTGTGCATACATATGATTGGAATACAAATTATATACTTTTTAACTAGGCCTCCTGAGATTAAAATATCAAAATTTATAAATCAAGGCGCAAGCTTCTTATTTTCAAAATGAGATTTTTTTTGTTATCCTTTGTTTCGCCCATAACTTGGAGATTATAAGATCTACAAGAAAGAATAGAACGCTCTGACTTGTCTTTCTTTTAAAATGCTTTAAGCTTAGATTGCGAATCTATCTAGAAACATGAATTAAAAATACCAAAACACCAAATTTTTATTGTTATACTTTAAGCACGTGATCATTTTTTTAAGATTCGGCCAGTTTTTTCATTTCTGAGCTTAACCACTTTTTATAATATGCAACATTTGTGTAGACTCCTGGAAATCCCCTTTCAGCACATTCTTTTCCCCAAGATCCAATACCAACAAGCTGTTTTCCGGAGACCAATGGTCCACCAGAATCATCCTGGCATGCGTCGTTGGCATTTAAGGTGGCACAAATCATTTGCCTGCTGATTTGATAACCATTCTTTCCATAGTTGGTCTTTTGGCATTTTCTGTAATTCATTATTTGAAGCTTCACTGCTTGCAGTGACTTCGCTTTGAGAAGACCCCAGCCTGAAAGAGAGGCTTCAGATCCATCACGTGGAACGCTCGAAGTAAGCTTAATCGAATGCGCAAGGGGTCCAAGCTTTAGCGGTTTTTCCAATTGCATAAGTGCAATGTCATTAAGATTTTCCTTCGGTACATATTCATTATGAGCCATTATTTTCGCTACCTTCACAACCTGGCCACCTTTATTCCAAAACCTAGATCCAGCTCGTACACTTAACGTTTTAAAATCCACGTTGCTCAAACAATGCGCAGCAGTTACGATTATTTTTCTGCTCATAATTGAGCCACCACAAAAGAGAGTGTTATTTTGCTGTATCGATACCTGCCAAGGTGCTTCCCGTATGTCAATGGGGTGTCCATTCACATCGCGATTCGCGTCTAAGACAGTCATCGTGGAGAATATCAGAAGGAGGAGGAGAAACAGATAGCTGATCCTCATTTTGTGTTTTCTATTTTCTGATTATACTTCTAGTCTGACTAAGCCTTAAGAGTTTGACACTTTTTGTGAGAGCTTATTGAAACTATATTGCGGGTAAATTTCTTAGGTTGCAAATCTGTCTTCCGGCACACTCGGCAGCAGTAATATTTTTTAAGATCCCATTAAATATGCGAAACAGGTTTAGTTACGCCCACGGTAAGGGTATTTAAAATGTAATCTAGCGTTAAGAGTAACTAGTAACATACCTGGACAATTTTTTCTTTCAAGAAAAACAAGGGCGCACTAGACGGGAGTTCCCGACGATAGCATACCCTGAACCTAGTTCTAGCAAATAGATTAAAGCACTCAATAAAGAGGCGCGTAACGTAAATTCTGGTAATTTGCGCTAGCTGCCAAACCAAGCTATAAAATGAAAGAAACCTGATACGTGTAATCCTGCTATAAAAGTTGCACGCTGTATGCTCGTACGCTAGGAGGACCTACTTAGATCGACGCGTTCAGGGTATCAAAACATTCATATACCCCCAAAATATCCAAAAAAAAAAGTTACTTTTGTCATATATTTTGTATAGTAGCTATTTAACAAAGCGGTTTGATTTGGCTGATTTGGGCAACATAACAGCATTTTGTTTATATAGATCTACCCTCCACAAAGGGAGAATTATCTGTCTATAGATTAGAAACGACGTGATGAAGGGTTTTAGCTATTTTATTTCAAGAATTAGTTACTTTCTATAATTTCCATTTATTCGGGAAATTCACTCCCATCTTCTCATGTACTTAAATATCCACTTGCGGTAGTATGCAATATCGGTATAAACTCCTGGTTGTCCTTCTCTAGCACATCCAATGCCCCAAGAAACAATACCCACCAGTTGATCGCCCACAACCAACGGTCCACCAGAATCGCCTTGACATGCATCTCTACTACCGCTTGCGGCACAGATCATGCCATTAGCAACTATCTTATTGTGCATAGCATATTTGGACGCTTGACAGGTCTTGCGATCGATTATATGCAGCCAAGCCAGATGCAAATCCCTTGAACCGACAGTTGCATTCTCTTTTTGATGACCCCAGCCTGAAACCGAGGCTGCGGCTCCTCTCTTAGGAGTTTCTTTAGCAAGTCGAATATTATTTAAATGGCGGGTAAAATTAAGTCTCTGGTCTAGTCGCAAAAGGGCGATGTCGTTCTTGATGGGATCGTTACTGTAATTCGCATGCCTTTTGACTTGAGCCACATTTATTAGCTGTCCACCAATTTTCCAATATTTGGATCCTGCTCGCACTTGCAGCAGAATTTCAGGAATGTTGAACACACAATGCGCGGCAGTTATGATTATTTTAGAGTTCAAAATGCTGCCACCGCAAATGTGAACTCCCAATACTTGTATCGAAACCTGCCAGGGTGCATGCCGTATAGAAATGGGTAGTCCATTGACAATACGAAAGTTACTTTGTGCAATATGGCGCGCGTCCAGGACTGTCGTCGTAGAAAGTAGCAGGAGAAGAAGTAAAGCCCAGCTAATCGGCATCGTGCACTTATAATTGTAGGCGCCCTTTACATCCAGATGAAAGGATGACTTGCACAGATCTATAGTTAAACTAAAAACAAATATTTTAAAAATATTTTAATTGGACCTAAACATCTTTACTTTGGTTCATTAGCTATGGTAAGGTGAGGGTGAACTAAAGCGTTACGTATTCGTAAATCATATTATATATGCTTTGATTATATATAACTATATTAATATGTTCCCATGTCGATCACATCGAATACAGCATGTTACTCTTTGATTTCGTAAATATCTCCGAGCCTTTATCTAACACAATCTTTGAAAATAATCTTAAATGTTTTTCTTATATGCAGTGTGCTCGGCTAGGCATATGTAACTACGTAAGATACAAGTGGGCATTCCCGAAGATTGCTGTAACCGAGTTTTTCCTTTATATTTTCGAGTCATTTCATCTCCTTTCCACTCCTTGCCCACCCATCCGAAAATTAACAGCTATCCTAACCATCTTGAAACGATCGCAAAATTACAAATAGAAAATTTTCGGAGTCGCCAGAATCATATAAATAATGTTAAAAATGCAAATATTTGAACAAAACAAGGAAGTCCCGAACAAAAAAGCAGAAGAGAATGTTTAATATTATTATTCGTTCGCCTTTTTCTCTTTTTTTTTTGTTTTGCTTAAAATTGGAATTATCGATATTTTTCTGTGAATAATAATAAATAAAAAATTGAAAATTCCCGTCGAATTTAATAGGGAGCTCCCCTCTCCGTGGTTAGTACGACACAGTCAACCCGACGTCACGTTTGGAATGCATAACTATATAACTTTGTTTTTCTTAATGGGCTTCATACATACTTTGTTTACTCCAATTGGGGGTTGAATTTTCCAAAACCCGGTCTGAGTGCTCACATTCAGAAGCTTCAGTAACGCATTTTGCTCGGTTGTAGATCTTCCAATAATGCCTTACTAATGTCGTGATTATAAGTATTATATTTAAATTCTTTATTTTTTTAATACATGTCCATTTGTTCGTCAAATTTTTGTTAACTTCCCAAGGTATTCATGTTTTTTAGTACCCAGTCGCGGTAGTAAACAACGTCGGCATAAACTCCTGGAAATTCGCGTCTTGCACATCCCAGGCCCCAAGAAACAATACCCACAAGTTTTCCATTCGCAACCAACGGTCCACCAGAATCTCCCTGACATGCATCTGTACCCTCGCTCGCAGCACAGATCATACCTTTAGTTACTTTCATTTTACTTCCAGCATATTTGGACTTTTGACAGGTCCGGCGATCGATCACAAACACTATCGCCACACGCAAGTATATCGTAAAGGCATTTTTGTCCTCTACATAACGACCCCAGCCTGAAACAAAGGCGAGGGTGCCTGTTTGGGGAGATTTGCTCGCAAGGGCAATCTTATTCGTGTTGTAGCCCAACTTAAGTTTACTTTTCAGTAGCAGCAGGCCGATGTCGTTTACAAGTGGGGCTACATAACCCGGATGCTTTTTGGTATAAACAACATTAACGAGCTGTCCACCAGCATTCCTATTTGTGGATCCTGCTCGCACTTGCAGCCGATTTGCACGGAGATTCAGACAATGCGCGGCAGTTATAATTACTTTAGCGTTTAAAATGCTGCCGCCACAAATGTGATTTCCATTTACTTGTATTGAAACCTGCCAAGGTGCAAAGCTTACAGGAATAGTTATTCCATTGATAATGCGAAGGTGGCTCTGTCTGGTTTGGCGCGCATCCAGGGCAGCCGTTGTAGAGAGTAGCAGGAGAAGAAGTAAAGTCCAGCTAATCGGCATCTTAAACTTATAATTGTAAGTGCCCTTTGCATCCTAATGAAACGATGACTTGCACAGATCTATAGTCAAACTGCAAACAAATATTTTTAAAATATATGAAGTGGACTTAAAACTCTTTAGTTTTGGTTCATTGGCCATGGTAAGGTGAGGTAGAACTGAAGCGTTACGTGTTTGTAAATCATGTTATTTAGTTTTTTTCCATATAAGTTATTAGTGGGTATCCCTTGCTATGGCTGAATTGAACCTTTATATTTTGGACACCCATCCCAAAATTAACACATATCCCACTACCCTGACCCAAAATTACATTTCAAATGATGTTTTACATGGTCGTCAATTGAAATCTTAAATTTAAAGCAGAAAACTTTGATATATACATATGTTCGAAGAAACTTTTCGGTGTTGCCAGACTCATATTAACAATGTTAAAAATTCAAATATCCGATTAAAACAAGTAAGAGTGCTCTAGTCGGGAGCTCCTGACTAGGGGATACCCTGAACCTTCTTTTACCAACACCAAATGTAGCTCGAGCTCTTTCAGCTTGAAATTTAAGAAAAACCTCTAGGCTTGCGTTAGAGCCTTGGTTCATTACGTACTTAACAGCGTCAATTGAACAATTCAAATATTCCATTATAAATATTTATATATTTTTTGCTCGAAATAATTGATTTTAGAATTTTAATAAATCATTTTTATAATTGTTGTTAATCAACAAAAAAAAAAAAGCTAACGCGATTTGACAAATATTGAAATTTTTTAAAATATGTGCAAAATATTTTTATTTAATCCAACAACTTAAAAAATAAAGAAATATTGTCCGACTCTGGAATCTGTCGGTTCGGCTTAATACCGGTTTGCAGTCTTGTTAAATATATTTACTCTAAAAATATTTGCTTTGCTTTTAAAAATGCATTCACAAAACACTCTACTCTACTCTATGAATATTTGTACACTTGTTTTCTTCTACGGCGCAGCAATTGCAAGAGCTGCATAATATTTTTAGCAGGTTCAACTATTTTTAATATGTTTCTTAAACTATAGTGAGTTATTGTTGTAGGATTTTTGCAACGCTACAAATTGAATTAAATATTATTTATGGGCGTGCATTTTTGCAAGCGTCGCAAAACAAAGTTTTTGTTAGGAAAAGTTACACACATGGAATTGCATAATTTCGAGGTATAATTTGAAAAACCAACTGACGGCCTTTTAAGCCTGCCCGCCTGAAGTGCGGCAAGAGTGTGGGATTAAGGGGGGGCGGTTTAGGTGGGGGCTTAGATATGGGTAGAGGAGGTGGGGGCGGGTCGGGTTTGGTTGGCACTTAACCCGCTCACAGGCACATTTGTTTTTATGTGTTGTCTTCGCATCGCATCGCATCGCGCTGCGTTTTTTTCAGCGCATGTTGAGCGTAAATATGACTAACATGCTTGGCAGGCAAGCGGGGTATACACGACTTGGGTGTATAGCAATGCGTCAATATGAAAGCAGATCGTAAGATATGCTGCTATTTGGCTGGCAATACAACTACAAAAAAAAAACTGTGAAATATTATCTTCAATAAATGCATGTGTAGTTTATAAAAGTTATCAAAAATTATAAAATGTTGAAGGAAAAATTGATTGAAAAAAGATATAAATTAAATTGAAAAATAAAAGAGTTTAAGAAAAGCTTGGTTCTGAGAGAAAATGATATAATGATTCATCTTATTTTGAGCTGAATGAATTAATTTTTTGAATGAGTTAACTTTTTGGATTTTAGATCGGATATGAATAATTGAATGTAATTATAAGGTAACTTCTAGTCGTATATATGAGCTTGCAAAGTCTTAACTTGTTTGCTGGCTCTGTTGGGGCTTTTAGTTGTCAACAAAAATATCACTTGTTTGCATGAAAATCTCAGCCGCTGATGGTGGATGGATGCTCTAACCCAGTAAATTGTGAATGGTAAGTGGTGTCTATGTAGCTGGCTGTGATGTGGCGCCCACATCTGTTTGGTGTCATTCACGATGTCGCAGTGGCACGATGATAAAGAGAAACAAAGCAACGGTCGCGTTGCTTGCAACAAAAATAGCAAACGCGTGCGGAATTGAGCAATTTTTATGAATAGCAATAGTCACAAATGGAGTCAGAGGCGAGTTACATCCCGTAACCCCTCGCACACACACACACACACCCGCCCCCTCACGGCAGTTGCCTGTGGTATAGGCAGTTCGTGTGGCCAGGCCTTTAGTTCATCTGTCAAGCGCTGGACTGGGAGCATGCTTGACAGTTTGACGCCCCGTAATTCATGGCATGATGAACGCCAACTGTAAAACCCCATTTTTTTAGCCATATTTTTTACTGTTGATGTTTTTGTCGCTGTTTTTTTTATTTTTGCTGACATTTTACTCGTGACGAAGCGGGCCTACAACATATGTTAGCATTTAACAACAGTTTTTTTCCCGTGAAGTTTTTGTGCACAGCAACAAATTAAATTAAACATATTAAAAATGCTACTAATTTCATTTCGCTGGCGCATCAAATTCAATTTTATCAAATGAAGCTGAAAAAAATGTAAAACCCAAAAACGGTTGCGGAAAAATTGGCAAAGGGTTTTGCTGCTCATAATTTATTACCTGTAGTCGACCAACTTAATTATGCGCTTAACGTAATTATACGAAGCGAAAAATCGAAGCACAAATTGCGCAAATGCCAAACGCAGTCTGTAACACGAAGAAAATTACGGATGCGGAGGCAGCGACATCGGAATACCCTAACTTGAAGTGCCAATTACGTATTCCGTAACCAGACTTTTGTTTTTGCTTCTTCTAAACTTAAATTCCCCCTAAACTCTAATAACATTTTTATATTAATTAAGATTGAGTTTGTTTGATGGAATATTGGAATAGTAACAAAATATTTTTAGTTTGTTTGATGTAATATTGGATTGGATAGCATACCAAATGCATAAGTATAATAAATTAAAAAAATATTTATTTTAAATTTGTTTATTGGATTGTTGAATTCATTTCGTATTAGTTTGGATTATTTTAATGAAACGTTGGAATGGAGCACTCACTTTATTTTAGTTCAAAATTGTAGGTCAACTGAGAAGCACTTAACACTTTGAAATCGTAGTGTTTCGATTCCACTCGTTCCACCTTTAGCGTTTCTTCTTAGATATCAGTTAAGTTAAATAAAAATACATATTGTTGTACATATATTCAAGAAATCTTAATGTACATATCAACATATCATCAACAGCCTTGGAATGTTGCAAACATGATATGAATATCAGAATGCCCGCTTGGAAAATAATGAAAAATGTTCCGTTAAGGCAGAGGCAGACGTCGCGTCGTTGGCGCTTTGCAAAATTTGCTGCCCATTCATAAAAGCGATAATTGAGTCGACGGTGGCGCCGACTGCGCCGCACAGTATTGACCGCATCGCGCAATTTTTATTCAGCTGCGTAATGGCCGCGTCGACAACTGTCCCGACTTTCCCATATATCCCGCCAACCCCTATCCCGGAACCGATCTCTTTGGCCACGTTACTAGCGGATAACGGCTGCAGCTGCGAGTTGAACTAATTTAATTAATTGAATTCATTTGGTGACTCTGCCGGCGACCAAAACACGCCAACGCACATGTGTGTGTGTGTGAGTGTGTGTTTGTGTGTGTGTGGGATGGTGTGTGTGCGTGTATAGCACCAAATTAACGGTGCAATTGCCGCCTACCGCACTAACGCAGCCACTCCCCCATATCCAGGCGCTCGAATTGCGCGTGAAAGAGTGCATTTTTGGTTTCGGCTTTTGAGGTTGCATCCGCCTTTTTTCTTCGTCGACTATGGCCAGCTGAAACTGGTATTACCAGGTAATACCAGCGGCAACGGCAGTTGACTGAACTGTGGGCTGTGCGGGGTCTATGAATGGGACTGAAGCTGGACAGTGTCCAAAATACGTTTTGTGGCCAGCTAAACTGTCACTTGAAAATGACAAAAGGCTTGGCTAATTTAAGTTTTACATATATTTTCCATTTTCTATTGCTATAGAGATTATTTGAAGTTACTTCTATTAGATATGTATTTAATATTTAGATTTTCAGCTAAAAGTTGTCTACGTATTCATAAGAAAATGTTAACAGATCGTAAATACTTATCGTATTTATGTACAGATAAAATGTGCATTTTTTCCTTTAATAAAAACCAATATACAACACATTGCTCTGTGCAATATAATACGACTAGCACACTATATCATAATAAATTTATAAACTCCGTTTCTTATACCCTTGTAGGGGTTAATATAAGAATGAGACATTACCGACCTCATAAAGTATATATGTTCTAGGTCAACATCAACAGCCGAGTTCATAAAGCCATGTCCGCCTGTCCGTCCGTATGTCAGTCTATCCCTCTGTATGTTTCTTTGCGAGCTAGTCTCTCATGTTTAAAGCTTTCTTTCTGTTGTAGGTAGTACATAATTTGGCACCGGCCGGATGGGACCGCGATATCATAAAGCTGCCATTAAACGATCGGCTTAAAATAAGGTTAGTGTGTGAAAAACTTTTCTGTTTATCAAGATATCTTGACCGAACTCGGCATTAATTTGTTTCACGGTCGAAAATTAGGTTCTATATTTACATATTTTGTTTTCAAAAATATTTTCATCAAACTCGGTATTTACGAGGTTCAATATATTCACATAAGGTTACGGGTTTCTTTTAGAGCAACATTAAGCCATAGTTTTTTTAGCATATCATTACGATTATTTTAGTAAATAATTATTATTATTTTAAATTTTATAATTTGTTGTATGAGAACCCAATTTGTATGAGAGAGGAATAAACTTTAATCAAATGGAGTTTCCTTGATAACTCGCACTTAATGAGGCTTCATAAAATAAGAATTGAGCTTTGAGTTTTTGTTGGCTTAACATAATATTTGTTGACCTGGCATAAGGCCTGGTTAGATTGACTCCGCACTCTGTCATAGGTTGCTAACCTAGATTAATGCTTACTACTCCAATTGTATCGGCTGCAGGTTTGCCTTCATCCCAAATTGAAAATAATTGCAATCAGTTGCCAGACGGCGCCGATACCTTTGCGGCCTTTCCAAATTAGCGCATCGCTGCCCGCCTGCCGTTTAAATTATGCGGTTCGAGGCCTCAAATTTGATGCAACTGCCAAAATGTGGCACTATTTACAGCATTTTCACTTTTAACAGCTGCTGGCATCAGCTTTAATTGTCGTTCTTTCCTGGAGATGCGCCCTTTAACTAGTTACACAAATTAAACGCACTTGACATGATGTTGCGCCCAATAGCCTGCATTGAAGAGAGAAAGAGGTTCATTGACAGACTCTTATTGCCTGCTTCCTCAATTACAATTCCAATAAGTTTATTAATTAACAGCTCTGTTTATCAACTAAATTTATATACAATATTTAAATTAAGAAAACTTGCCATAAGCTTATAGTCTTCTATTACTCATATTTCTCATAATATTTAATATTTATGACACACATAAGATATATATAAACGTGAAATCGACTTAATTTAAAAATGTTAAGCCAAAAAGAAACTTCAAGCATATACTTTTGTTATTACAGGACATCTGAGAGTCAACTCGAATACAGTTGCCCTTTAGCTGAACGTCATTTTGTTGCGTTTACGAGCATTTGGAGCTGTGCTCGCCATTTTAATTATCATATTCCCCTAACGTCAACTTGATTAAAATTCAATGCGAAAATTGATGGCATTGTTCTAAACATTGATGAGGCAAGCCGCCTGGTGGATGGCTGGATGAAAGGATGCAAGGATGTCTGAAATGCAGCTGCCGGCAATCAGCGCACCGCGAGCCATAATGACACCCACTTGCTGGCATGTCCACGCCCGCATCCGCATCCGTACTGGCATGCCATTCCGTGTATCTGTATCTGTATCTGTTCTGTATCGCTGCTGCTGTCAATGGAACGGCGACTGCCACTGCAGTTGGCATCCACTGCGAGTCTCGATTTCAGTTTCAGCTAAAATGATTTCAATGGCCAAGCAACAACAAAAGCAGCCGCGGAAATGTTGTCAATTATGCGTGTGCGTTTGGCAATTCTTCTCCAACTGCCGTCAGACATGTGCCGGATGCGTTCGCTCATATCGATTAACTCAGCCCGACGACTGCCAGTCAGTCCAATTGACTGCAACTGCTGCTTTTTAGCTGTCAAAGCACACAAAGACAGCAATTTCATCCTAGTAGTATTTTGGCCCAGTTACCAGCTGTCAAGAGCTGTTCCATTGGCAAAGTTGCGCTCAAGATGGTAGACAAGAAGCTATTGTCAAACTATTGAAATCTACACACAATCAGCCATTATTAAGAATAGTTTTTTATATTACACTTCGTGCAGCAAAACCAAACAATCTTTCCTAAGGATTAAAAGTTGGTGTTCTTATTTTATTTCGTAAAACAATGCTAAAACGCCATTCCGAGTGCTGTTCAATTTAAAATCATTCTCACATTATCCAGCGCTCGTTATGTCAAAATTCAACAGAAGGGGGGAATCAAGAGAATATAAGGGAGTAAATTTAATAATGTATCTTCCCGGCCATCGCTTATTACCTAGCTTATCAAGCAACTCATAGATAAAGATTGGTAGATGCCAACACTTGTCAAAAACAAAAACATGTATATCTCTGATAAATTTTAAATGCATGTAAGTCCTAATTGAATAATTCATGAGAATCGCATAGGAGGGTACGTTTCAGAACATGTTTGCATACATATTCCTATCTGCTTAACACTCTATATATCTAATATAAATTTCTTAACTTTATTAATAACTTCTGTCTTTCTTTTTTCCTTTTTATTATAATTTCTTAAATAATATAGTAAATTAAGATTATTTTTTAATTTTTACTTACTCTACTAACACCCTTCTTCTTAGTTGTGGGCTCTAATAGCGCCAATGAAAACACCTTTATCGGTCGGTGATGCTATTAGAAAATTGTGTGTTTTAATTGGGCTTTTAGTATTTAATTTTTGCAATTTGATGTATTGAGTAATTAGGAAGGCACTCGTTTTTGTCGACCATTAGTAAATAAATACGTATACGTATACCTTAATGAACTTAATTGCACACATTCACAAATAATGTTTATAATACGGCCAGCACAACTTTAATACATATTTACTTGTTTTCATGGGAATTGCATAGTTGAGCAATATTTAAAAAAATATGTTTTTTCAATCTGTATGACTGCACATTGTATGACAGATCCTAATGCATAGCAAAGGACATAATCTTCTTATTACTCCAGCTCGATTGTGACACTCGCTAATGAACTTTGTGCCCTTTTGGCTTTGTGGCACATTCATGTTCTGGCTTTTAAGCCTGCGACATGTGGCACGAGTCCCTTTGGCTGATTGTAAGCCAACATTTGCATTAAATGAGTTGGCACACTTTTTAAACGCTAACGCAATTGCAATCGGAATGGGATATGAATTTGTTAGGGGAATGGAAATGGGAATCCGTGTGGGTATGCGTAACCAACTGCTTGGCATGTATACAATGTAGCCGCTGTTTTTGCGGCTTTTGCTGCTTGGCTTTGCGCCCGCAATTTATGAAGTTGCAGCCGTAATGCGCTTTTAACCTGCAGCTACGAAATGCTCGAGAGACGCCGCCGGCAGTCGGCAGCCGGCTGCAGGCAGCGCTTATTATGCCAAGCACGTGGACCAAAACTAAACAGAGCTACACACACACCACGGGCATAAATAGCCCCCACCTCACTTGTAGGTAGTAAAAGGGTTAGCTATAGGGGGATGAGGGGCGGGGGCGGCTGCAAGTAACATAAAATGTTACATGAGCTCTGCATGTGCCGTGCACAATAAATACGCGATGGCGCCAGGCAAGCAGGGGGAGTGGCCATTAGGGGGCACTGTCAAATAGCATGGTCAAGTTGGCGCTGTTTAAAATTGCGAATGCTCACGAGCACACACACAGACACTTTCACATAAATAACAAACATGAGTTCGCTTGCTTGGTTTGGTGTTTCAGGTTTTTCCTCTCAAGGGTGGCCAAAATCCTTTTCAGCCTTTGGCCATTCGAGTTCAAGTCCAATGGCTCGAGTTTCATTGGCACAATTAAAATTAAACAAAAAACCCGAATAAAACGAATAAACCGAATAAACCGAACAAACTGAGGCGTGAAAGTGTTGCGCCCGAAAGTATGCACAAATATTTTGACAAAAGCAAATATTTATCAACTCGATGCTCTTTGGCCTTTGCATGCGATTAAGTGAGACGCACACACACAAACACACACACACACGCAGACACAAAGAGTGTGCCAGGGGCCGAGGGGCCGAGGGGCGTCTAGAGTGCAGGGTGAAGGCAGAGTTAGAAAGTCAAAGTCAAAGTTGTTTGTTTGCTTGTTTGCAGCCGTTTTTGTGTCGCGCTCACTCACAAATATGCGGGCATATCGATTTATTTCAGCAGCTGGTGAACGTTTCATTTTCTTTTTATTCAAATGATTGCAGTCTGTACTTTTTTATGGATTTAAATAAAAAGGTTTACATTTTGCCTGATCGATTTTGCTTACGTTTAAGTTTGAGGGAAACTAACTAAAATTATTTCAGCTTAAATAAAATCGTTAAAAGCTTTCTAAATATTATAAACTAAACACTATATTATGAATCATCAGAAATATTCATAGCTGGTTAATTTTAAAGACTAACAATCAATATCTTTGCTTAAAACAAGTCGATTTATGTTCATTTTTCATCAGATTTCAACAAGTATTTGCTTTGACACATTTACCATTCGTACAAAATTAGAGTTGGGACCAAAAGAGCTCGTTAAGCAAAGTGACAGTAATATTTTTGATTTAAAAAATGGGATGTATGGAAAAATATTAAGAAATTTAATTAGTCAGACGTTCTGTATTTTTTATAGAAGAATACTTCTTTTCAGCACAAAACTCAAAGGGGCTTAGATAAAAAAATATTACCTTTAGTACGCTTTATTATAATAAACTCTGTTTCTTGATAACAATCTATAAATAAAATTTGCAAAATGTATACAAAATAAAGTTATTTTAAAAATAATATAAATATCAAGTCTATAACATTTTGTAAGCACATCGAAAGATATAATTAAAAAGAAAATATTTAAATTGCATTTATAATTATTTAACATAAAGGTCTGATAAATAGAATGCTTGATTTTATCATAAAAAATATGCAAATAAAATGTTCAGCAAAATTCTCAAATTGACAACGTTTATTTCTATAATGGCCACAAAAAATTGTTGTCAAGCCGCAGACATGACTGCTATAATTTGTGTAGAATATTTGGAATTCCTTGTGGCCAAACAGCAGGCAGCTGTTGCTTTTCCTGCTGCTTTTACTGCTGTAGTTGTTGTTGTTGCTGTTGGTGTTTTTCACACCGAGATCGAGTGAAGTGCAAGGCACACGCTTGGACGAGTGTGCAAAAACCCAATAACCCAAAGCTCAAGGTGACAATGATGAAGACGACGTCGACGACGACGACGACGACGACGACGACGACGATGAAGAGGAGGTTAAGGATGAGCATGTTGCGCAAAAAGGATGCAAGGAACAGTCAGTCAGTCAGTCAGTCAGTCAGTCAGTCAGTCAACCAGTCAGTCAGTTAGTCAGAGGTAGCAGAGTCTAGTCTATGGCTTCTGTGTGTGCTGCTTGTTTGTTTGCCCTTGTTGCTGTTGCCTTATTATATTTCTGAGGCAGTCGCATGAGGCACAAAGCGCTCTGTGGCAGCCTTTTCATTGTTAGACAATGAGACAGTCGGGCGAGTGTGGAACTTTGGGGTTGGCTGCGGGGCGGGCACAGTAAGCTATTCATTTTTGATATAGTTACTTGTTTGCCAAGCCCTTTGGCGGCATGAGCGCATAAGTTCAGGTTGTTGTTGCAACACTTTTACATTTTTTCTTATTTTTTTTTTTTTTTTTAATTTTTTCATTTCGAGGTCACGCTGTGCTCACATGGCCGCATGCAGTTGAATAAATTTGTACAATGTCATGGCAATTATGTAAAAAAGCCGCCATTAGTGCAAAGATTTTCACCTCGAGCGATTTTACCTGAGACGGACGGCTGGACAGCAGCCAGGACATAAACACGGATGCGGGACGGAAGCCGGCAGGGACTCTTGACTGAATGACTGACTGGGTGACTGAGTGACTGACATGGCTGCATTTGTTGAAATTTATGAGGCATGATGTTGCCTGCAAGGACAATGCAAATGTGTGTGCGTGTGTGTGTGTGTGTGTGTGTGTGTGTGCGGATGTGTGCCCGTGTGTTTGTACATGTTGATGATGTTGCCGTAGCCGTTGCTGGTGAATTATTTATGCCCGGCTTGACATTTACTTAGGCAACGTTGTCGCCCGTGCAACGCAATTTACTGTTGCATATTTTTAGTGCATACTTTCGGGCGCATTTACTATTTATTAATTGCTCTAGCGTCGCAAATTGTTTCGACACCAGCGCTTCAGCTTGTTGCACAGTATTTAAAGTAGCATAAAGCTTGTTTTACAATTTGTGTATCTATATTGGAGTTTCAAAGCCGTTAAGAGCTGCGTTTTGCGTCAGCTGCAATCCTTAAATTTCATTTTAAATATTCATAATTCAATTTTGACTTGGTTTTTCGTAGAAGTTTTGTGGCCAGTCAACGCTGTAAGCTCTCTTTGCTGTTGTTGCTGTTGTTGTTGTTGCTATTATTATTTTGACGCTGTTGCAAGTTGTGCTGTATTCCTCTTGGCTTACGTTATTAATGAGCAAAAGTAGAAATGCATGCCACAGACAGCCGAACAGAGACGGCAACACCACAGAAAAAAGAGACGGAAATGGAGCGTCAGTTAAGTACTGGCTGAGCGGCAGTTTAATAGATAGATAGCCAGTAAGATATCTCGAATAAGTTGTAGCGCATACAGACAACAGCATGAGCTACAGATATCATAAATAATATATGTGATAAATAATATATTCTTTTTGGGCTTATTTGCAGGCAATTGCTTACAATGGATTTCTTTAAGCCTTGAAAATAAAGTCAATGAAAAGTTATACTAGATAAATGACTATCTACTGCAAAATTAATTTTTTTAATTAATTAATGCAATTTATTTTTGCGCCTTATTTGTGTTATAAGCTTTCAATTGATGTAAGGTGAATTATAAAATCTGAATAAAAGGGGATCAATTTTGACAACTATAAATGAGTGCTAAAATTAATGAAGAGTGCTTAATTATAGTAAATATATTAAAAACTCAACATTTTATTAGGTTTAACAAAAGTTTTTGGAAATATGAAAAAAAACAATAAATTGAAATAGTTATAAACATCGCAATTATAATTTAATGCTAATTTATATCAATGTTATAAATAGTATTAATAATAAATATTATTAATAAAATATATAAACAGCTAAAGACTCTGCGCTCAGCTCCAGATACTACTTATATACTTTGCTTATATTTAAGTATATGTTTATGTTTAAATAAATACAATAACACTTGGATTGTTAGCCTTCAAGCAACACACTTTCTCTCGGTTAGTAAATATATAATTAAAGGTAAACTCCCGGATGAGTTTCCGAGAGCAAACTGATGGTAGGTGCTTCAAGATTTAACCACATCTAGCCCGTGGCAACAGGAGTTTGGCGCTTGGTTTCGCATAGCCCAGTTCTGGAGCCGGCCTGGAAGCAGCAACATCATCAGCGGCAGCATAGAGCGTTTGTTGAATGCAACGAAAACAAAGCAAAGTAATAATTTCCAAAGTTCTGACGTTGCATCCACTATCTACAAAACATGCTACGCCCACGGCAACTGCTACCCCTCTGGCCACTGGCATGCTGTTGCACTTTTGCATTGGTCGGCTGTGATGCACTTAAATATGTATTCTCTGTATTTTTAATATAGCCGTCTGGCCATTACTTACCGCTAAATAAAGAACGCAAAAATATGGAAAATTGAAAGGCCGGCAGCTGCGAAAAAATTAAATAGTACTTTGCCAAGCAGCAAAAGGAAAATAAAAAGAAAATGATTTGAAACTGAAAAAGATTTTGTCGTTTGGCAAAGCGAACTTTGACTCTGCCAAGGGGCGCAGCTTCTTGTATGTGAGCACAGCAGGAGCAGCAGCAGCAGCATAAGCTGACAGAAGCTGCTACTTAAGCCTTTACCTGTCAGACGGGGCTGCAAATAATAATAATAGGAATAATAATAAGTGAGCATAATGCATGGTTCTGATTCCTTTACAGTTTCACTCGAAAAAGTCGCACAAAGCCGCGCTGGTATCTAAATAAATAGCTCAGCGTTTTACATTTTGCTCAACGGCTCACTGAAGTTTGTCTAAGTTGCTGCTAAGTAAGCAGCTGTATCTTTGTATCTTTGGATCTGCGTATCTATATCTGGTAGCTGGCAGGTTAGTTGACTACCTGCAAGCTTCAACTGAGCTGAGTCTGCGGCTATGGCTGCTTGGGGGATTTATGTTGTGAAAAGTGAAACATAAGCACACTGGATTGCAGCGACTTTGCCAAGCTAACAACGGGCAACAAAAAAATATATAAGAAGCAAATTTATATACACTCGTATCTGTATGGGTACTGGCAGCAACGACACGTGCCATTTCATGAGGCAGCAGCATAAACGCTGAGCAGACCCAACCCCCCACCAGTCCCCTCATAACAGATAGCAGATAGCTGGCAGATATGTGAAGTTGAAATGAGTTCAAAAATGTTTATATCCGTTGCAATTGCCGGCAGGGAGCGCGCACACGGATCATAAATCGCAAAAAATGCGCTGGCAAATATTGCGGAAAGTGCGCAAAATAAGTAAGAAATCGACAATAAGCGCAGGAAATAAGCTGAGCACTTGCACATAAATATAAGTACATATCCTAGATATAAACACACATACACACACAAATATACAGAGCTTTTATAGTTATTCTCGGGCTTAGCTGAAGCTGGCTGCCTTGTCAGGCCTGCGGTTGATCCCAGGCACCTGGCTACCCATTTGATTCATCTGTTTAAACACAGACCAACTACATTTTTAATTGACTTCAAAATTAGTTTTGCTTCACATGAAACACAAATATAGACAAAAAAAAAAAAAAAAACACATAAAGAGCTGACAAAGGGTTAAAAGTGCTGCGCAAGTTGCTTCGTAAGTTTGTGAAATTTGAGCACTTTTATTTTTTATATACTTGATTTTCTTACAAATCAAAATACTCTTTACATAAACTTCTTCTACAAAATATTGTCACGATGGAATTATTTGTAATTTAATAATTCATAATTAATAAAATACTTCAACGAATTGTTGTTAAGACAAGCTAACCATGCTATTGCCATTAAATATTGCTAGCAAAATAATCAAAGCTATGGGTTATCCTTAGGTCACCTGCCTTCTAGTTTATTTGTAGGTTGATGCAGGAAGTAGAAGGTAGAAATTTAAATTGAAATAAATTTACTTTGTAACTAACTATTGACGTTTTATTTCAGTTTTTATTTCTTTTATATTTATAGCTATTAAAGGAAAATCAATTGAATTAAAAATGTGTATTTAATTTTCTTCTATTTACAAAAATGAAATATTAAATTTCTATTTACATAAGTTCAATCTATTCGAGCTGCATTTTAGATTATTTGCATGTCAAGTTTTTAACAAAGCTTAGAACTATTGATAAAAATATAAATTGATGAAAGAAACATTCAAAAACTGTTCAAAATGAATAATAATTTTATAATCTCTCTTTCCTTGAGTACTTTTCCAAAGTTCCTTTACAAACTGTTTGATTCACCCACTTGGCAAAAATTGTGCACACTCAAATGCACAACAAATGTAATAAAAAATACAAACAAAAATACGGCAGCAAATAACATTTAAAGTTTTTCTTTTGTGTGCCATGGTCAGAGCATTTGGGGGTGGGGCGGGTAAATGGTGCAAGGATTCGGGTGGCTGCCACAAATGCAGCGAATTGGAAAAAGTGTGCGGCCATTTGTCTGGCTGGTGCGTCCACTGCCCCGCCCATTTGTCGGACTGTGCATAGTTATGAAAGTTTCATTTGATATTTTGCACATAATTATGAACTTGAGGTGCCAAGTGCTGCCGGTCAAGCCACAGTTGGCCCTGGTGGTGCCCTTTGAGCGGGGCATTGCTTTGAAATCTAAACAGGCAAATTGCAAAACTAATGTGGCATATTCTCATTTTGGAATGTGGCACCGTGGTTGCAACTTCCGATCAATTTAATTCATTGTTAATTAACTTTTGCTGTAACTATGCAAATTTCTGGCTAACATATAATAATAACGTTGTTCTAGACATTTAATTGGTTTCATTCAATTAATAAGCTGTCTGCTGCAGATAACAAAAAGCGTTTATTAAATTTATTTTAGCATAAAATTGTACTTTTACCTACCTTTTTTTTTTATATATGCGTTTTACAAAGTTGAGCTTAAACGAATCCTTAAACAATTAAGATCTTAATTTTATTTTAATTTAGTATTTAATTCGTTTCGTTTTTATTTTTTATCAAAAGAGTTGATTATGTGTAACCTTAAAAGTTCTGCTCTTATCAGCTTAAATAGCAACATTGATAAGAGCTTAGCTGGAAGGGACTCACACCTAGTGCTTAGGATCAGTGTATTTCCAAGTGGAATCAAAACATTAGTATGGCACGGTTTTCGATACGGAGAGTGTATATTGGTGCTATTCATACTCGACGAGTGTTAAAATGTGTTAATCACACCAAGCAGTAGGCGCTTACGCTTATAATAAAAATATTTTTTTATTATTTTCGACCTGTTGCAAGCAACAATCGATCGATAAATTTACGTATTTCTAGGGATAATATTACTTTATAAGCAGTATTCTAAGTGGGGTCATTCAAGAATTGTATTATTGGAATTCGAACTGTTCTATATATTTTTATACAGTTCAGATGCTAATCAGACCAGATAACAATGCACAAAAAAAATGTTTTTAATTTTGAAATAAATAAATTTATTTTATTTTTTAATGTGAGTTTGTTATGCTTTCATTCTTAACTTTTTATGTTTTTAAAGCAAGAACTACATTTGATTCTTGTGGACTAGACGCAGATCAGGTACATCAGAAGAAGCTGAACAGGCTTGGATGTAGAGCAATCATAAAATAAATATAAATATAAAAATATTATAAAATATTTTAGTTTATTGCGATTTTTTAATATGCTCTTTCGCACTTTGCTACCTTCAATATACTAGTTGAGCTCTCTTAATTAGACCACTCTTGAATATCTTTATTTTCTTAGAGTCTTGCAGTTTTGATGCTCAATTAAGTTCTAGAATTTTAATGTAATAATTGATAGACTAGAATAAGTACACAAATAATAGTACTTTAATTTTAATTTAGTACTTTATTTGTCTCTTTCGGCTTAAAATCTATCTTAATCAGAGAATTTGTTAGGCTTTATCTTTAACACTTTTAATATCAATTTTCGTTTATGGGCAATTTCCATTTGCACTCAGCTGATGATAAACTCGCACTGAACCACATATTTTTCTCATAGCTGGGACAGAAAAAGAAAAAATTGAAAAGAAAACCTTTAGCTCCATTTTCGTTAATTTTTTGCCAGCACATTTTTTTAATTTTACAACATCGTAGACGGCAATGCATTTTGGCCAACCCTTTGGCCAGTTGGCCCATTTTGGCTGCTGTGTGTTTTAACGGCTCCAGCTCTAAACAGGGCAACGGTCCAAGTGGCAAATGGTAGCTGCAACACCAGTAGCAGCAGCAGCAGCAGCAGCAGCAGCAGCATCAGCTCCGGCGGCAGCGGTGGCAAGAAATGCGGTTACAGTGTCCAAAGGCCGTTCTGGAATGCCATAAATAACGTTGTCGGCAAAGCGAGTCCAAAAGTCCGAGGCGGCCGCCAGAGTTCGTTGGGTGCTGGTTGCCAGGGATGCTGGATGCTGCCGTTGCGGCACCCAAGCCCATACTGTTGCACCTACTGCTGCAATGTGCAACGGATAGCGGCACGTTGCGTTACGTTTTTGGCTCTAAATTAAATTTTTGCCAACGCCAAAGAAGCTGCAAAATTTTTGTGCTGCGCATTGCACTGATGCGGCGGAAGCAAAGAGCCATTAGCACCAGCTCCCCAGCTACAGTTTCTATTCCAGTAGCAGCTCCTACTCCTGCTTCTGCTCCTACTCCAGTTCCTGCCACTGCTGCAACTTCGGCTGTTCCTGCTGCTGCTGCTGCTGCTCCTGTAACTATTTCTAGTGCTGGCTTTGCTTTGTGGCCATGGCTCATTATGGCCCTGAGCTCGTGTGTGTGTGTGTGTGTGTTTGCGTGTGTGTGCAATTAGTAGCGCTTGTTAGTGTCCCCCATGTCTGGCAAACGGCCAAAGGCCAAGTGATATGAGCTATCATAGAACCCATTGAAATTTACTTAGTATCTATTGCCACAGAAATTGGAGGCAGCTTCTTGATGTGCCACATTATTTTGCAGACAATGGCCAGTTGGACAGACCGACAGCTTGACATGGCCATAAACTGTTGGACATGACAAGTTGGTGTGACATTTGCGACAACCTGTGGTTTCCCGCAGCCAAGCTCTGTCCGCCTCGTTCTCCTCCTCAAGCTGTCGACTCTGCCTTGTGCTTTGACAAAAGCCGCACGTTATCCCTGCTAAGTGCAAAAGTGGATTGCAGTCAGGCTGCAGTTGCCCCACTGGCTGGAAAAAAAAGAAGAAAATAAATAAATGCAAGCTCCAGACAAGGACACTTGCAAATGAACAGAGGCGCCAGGTAGAGTTACGCTTGCTGCCTGCCTGCGGCAACGAGGGGCGGCATATAAATGATGCTCGCGGCACAGCCGTGAAGACTACATAACATGGTAGCCAACATTATTAAATAGTTGAGCAGCAGCTACAAACAACTCTGGAGCTGGAGCTGGAGCTGGAGCTGAAGCTGAGCATACCATAAGCACCATAAAAATGTTGAAAATACACGTAAAGCGTGCCGCAGTCAGTGTCAGGGGAACTGTTAAAGAGAATGAGCTGCAAGGAGGGTGAGGGGAGTACAGGGTGATAAGTTAATGTGCAACTTGACTGAGTTATGTTCTGTCAAGACACAGTCATGATGTGACCGCTAAGAAAGTGCCAAGTGTCACAAGTTCAGTTTAAAATATGATTGAGATGGGCGCGCAGCAAGTTTGTCTCTCAGCCTCAAGTTGAATAGTTTTAAATATATATAGATACAAAGCTGTGAATAATGTGGTTTAAGAAAGGACGGGTAATACTTTAAACTGAGTGGAACTGAGTTGAGTGCTGTTTAAGTGAACGTGGTGAACTGGGCAGCTTATGAATGATAAATGGTGGTCCTTTGGCCAGTCGGCGACTGCAAGAGATTTGCCAATTTAAGTGACCATGGAGAACAAAGAGTACAACTTGTCAGAATGCGAATGAGAGTCCGATACTTACGGCTACATGGTTAAAGCGGCTGAGGATCGGGTAAAGTTAGATCAAGAAGTGACCATGCCGAATGGCTGTGATAAAAAGACTTTATACAAAGCCACGTTGCTGGCTAGAAAGCTGGCTGGGTAAATCAACGAGGCACTTTAATGATTGACGATGGAATATATATCTGCCTGGAGAACACGAAGACTAATATTTAAAATAAAACTTAAATATGCATTAAATAAATAAATATACATTTTAATTCAGTCATTCTTTCTTCTAACTCATTAGAAAGGATCTAAGCAAACACTGAAAAGCCTTCAAAATAGATACCATATTTAAGGAAATATTAAAAACAAGCAAATACTGTAAGATATCGGAGCAGACAGGGGCTCGATTACTTACTGTAATATTAGTTAGAAAGTATCCCTTCCAATATGAAGACCAGCAATTTATTTTATAAGAAAAGCTTGAAACGTTGTGTGCCAACAGACTGGCCGGAAGAAGTTGATTATCCGAACAAAAGATTCAAGCCAAACTCATCGATTGAGGGCGACATTGGTAAGTTAAATCGAGCAGATGCAATTGTATGCAGCTAATTAATACTAACTATGCTGGAATACTAGATTCAAAGCTGACAGAGCTGGTCTTTATCGAAAAGGTAGAAACAGTAATGGCAAAAAAGGTTCCAAGCTGTCCGAACTTGCAGCACCTTAATAACAATTCTTAGCTTTATTAGCTTTGGACTCAATTCGTATTCCTTATCCAAATTTGTTTGTTGTTACTGTTTTAAAAATTCTTCAAGTAAAAAATACAAAAAAAAAAATGAAAGTAACAATCAAAAGACTGCATTCCTTGGACTAAATCAGCTGTACTTAACTTAAGTAGATTATTTGCTCTGAAAATAGACCCAACGCATAGGCCAGAATGTGACTTATTAAGCTCACGTAACCAGGCAACGGTGCACCCCTCTCCCGCCCCCCTCTTCATACACACACTTGCCGCATCCAAATACAACAATGAAATTGAATTTAGAGTAAGGTACCAGGCACGTACTCCTAGATATGGCCGGCAAACTTTTTTTTCACAAATTATTTTTGAAGAAAACTTTTGCTGCGAAACTTTACTGCATAATAAAGAACGAACGAATGAGAGTAAAATCAAAAAGAAAAAAAAAATGAGAGAATAGAAATAAAAGCCAAGGCAAAGGCGGCAACCAGCACCAACACTAAGGAAATGCCGCGCCCCCTCGTACCATGCTGCATGCCCCTTCAAAGCGGCAGCGCAAATCAAAATTCTGCGTGTGATACACGCTAGTGGGGGGTTTCTTTTAAAGGGGAGGGGATAAGGGGCAGCTGTCATCAAACTTTATGGCATAAGGAATTGAAGCTGCCCGTGCGCCGACTAATTGGCTGCAATAAGCAAAACCCCGGCGTATGCGTAATGTTTGACAAATCAAGCATACGCCATGTAAACGACTTTGCATTTGCCGCTGCTGCTGCTGCTGCTGCTGCTGATTTTGTTTGGATTGCCTCGGATCGTCAGCTAAAACAAACACCGCGCCAAGCATGCAAAGCATTTCGAAAATGAAAGCAGCTCCGCAAAAAATCCCCAATGAAACAATAATACAGAAGCGCCTCTTCAAAGAACGCAACACCCACAAAAAAAAGGCATAAATTTTTCACTTATTTGGACTGGCATTGAATTTTCATTTCATTTCATAGAGTCTGCATTGTTGTTCAAATTACATACATATGTATATACATTTATGTGGAGCATGTGGCGGCTGCTCGTATTCATCATGCACATATCTACTATATGTAAATACACAAATACATATATAACAAACAGAACGCGTATGAAGCCAACGTCTCGTATGAATTTTAACATTTTCCGCACAAATGAATGAGTTTTAATTTAAGCATAATTGCTTTTTGTGGCCTTTTTTTTGCCACATTTCTCGTGAACTCTTTTTACCCAACCCGCAAACATTTAAAAATATATCTATAATATATATTAACGCCTTTTTATACCCTTGCAGAGGGTATTATAATTTTGTCGTGAAATGTGTAACGCATAGAAGGAGACATCTCCGACCCCATAAAGTATATATATTCTTGATCAGCATCAACAGCCGAGTCGATATAGCCATGTCCGTCTGTCCGTCTGTCCGTCTGTCCGTCTGTCCGTCTGTCTGTTTCTATGCGAACTAGTCCCTCAGTTTTAAAGCTATCTTAATGAAACTTTGCAGAAGTCCCTAATTCTGTTGCACGCAGCACATATGTCAAAACCAGCTGGATCGGACCACTATATCATATAGCTGCCATAGGAACGATCGGTCGAAAATTAAGTTTTTGTATGAAAAAACATTTTGTTTATCAAGATATCTTGACCAAACTCGACATTTATTAGTTTTACTATGCTCCTCATATATATGCAAAATTCTATTAAGATCGGACCACTATATCATATAGCCGCCATAGGAACGATCGGTCGAAAATTAAGTTTTTGTATGAAAAAACATTTTGTTTGTCAAGATATCTTGACCAAACTCGACATTTATTAGTTTTACTATGCTCCTCATATATATGCAAAATCCTATTAAGATCGGACCACTATATCATATAGCTGCCATAGGAACGATCGGTCGAAAATTAAGTTTTTGTATGAAAAAACCTTTTGTTTATCAAGATATCTTGACCAAACTCGACATTTATTAGTTTTACTATGCTCCTCATATATATGCAAAATTTTATTAAGATCGGACCACTATATCATATAGCCGCCATAGGAACTATCGGTCGAAAATTAAGTTTTTGTATGAAAAAACATTTTGTTTGTCAAGATATCTTGACCAAACTCGGCATTTATTAGTTTTACTAAGCTCCTCATATATATGCAAAATCCTATTAAGATCGGACCACTATATCATATTATTAAGTTTTTGTATGGAGAATTTTTTGTTTTTCATGATTTTGCCATTAAACACGGCATTTAAAGATTTCACTATGCTCCCTTCATTTTTGCTAAATCTTATTTACATCGGTTTTTGATTAAAAGCCTTTTTTTTGTTTATCAATATACCTTGACCAAACTCGGCCTTAACCATTTTCTCGGCATTAAAAGGTTGGGTCTGCAAGGGTATTAAATCTTCGGCGTGCCGAAGATAGCCCTTCTTTCTCGTTATAACATACATTATAGGTACAAAGGGTATATTATGTTTTTGTGCCTTTTTTTTTTTTTCGGTACCCAATCGAGGGAGCTCTATAAACACATGTGATTTTTTTGTGCACCTTTAAATAAAGTCATCGTCAACATCTTTGACAGACTCGGTAATTACAAATTTTAATTTAATTTAAACATTGCATTATAGGGCTACAAATTGTGTATAAAAATAGCCTGACAATTATGTGGGTTGAATAAAATTAAATTAGCATCGGGCATCTAATTCTCAGAATCCGCTTAATAAATATAATAAGCAAAATATAATAAATATGCTAAATATAATAAACTTATATAGCTTAATACGCAAAAGTTGAAGCGTAAAACAAAATGATGCATCTATTAAAACAGAAATTAAAAAGCCTAATAGCTTAAATATATTAAATTGTATATTGTATATTTAATGAATATTTCCTTATTGCAATAAATATTTCCATTTCATTTATTATTTATGAAAAAGCATATAAGCATTGAGACTGTGGAAGAAAAAGCCTTTCCATACGAAAAAAACAAGTACTTAGAAAAGTAATCGCTTGACTGGATTATCACAGACATTTTGCAGTCTTTATTTTTTTCAAAGTAGCCGCTGCTCAGCTGGTTAAGAGCATGTCCTGCAGAAATGATTCAGTTATCTTTGTGCAGCGCCGTGTTTGCATCAGACAACGGAGCAGCTGCATTATTAGCTTTTATTAGCATCCTTTTCCCAGCTGTTCCTCGAAAGCAGAGGCGAAACATTATTTAATTATTTGATTAAAAATTCATGAATGTACTGCAAGGCATGATTTTCAAAGCATATTAAAAGCAATTTTCTTAATGCAAAGAGATGATAATTCTCAGAAACTGGGACATGATTAGTTGGCATCAATATGCTCTACGAACATAATCTGTATATTAATGTTAAATAAATTTATTTGTTTTAAATTAAATAGCTTGTTTTGGGTTTTTAAATAATTAATATTAAGCCAGATTTTCTGTTGTGCTATACAACTGCATCTAGTTCGAGTTGGGGTATAAATATATCTTATAAAAAATAGTAAAAACGGGGTATCTTATGGCCCAGCCACGTTTGCTAGCTTTTCATTAGTTGTTAAAATTGTTGTTGCCGTTGTTGCTGCTGCTTCTGCTGTTGGATGTTGGTGGCGCATGTTTAACAAGGCTCTATGCCGATTAACTTTGACTACTGGCTCGAAAATCAATAAGCGCATAATTACAGTGCCAGCCAAATGTATCAAATTGTTGCTTTAAGTTTGAAAACTTATTTTATTTTTTTATTTATTTTTTTTGACCAAATGCAGCTGGTAAATTGAAATAAATCCAGCTGAAGAAGTTGTTGGCCAGGAAGTCACTACAGACAGGACACATTTGTCTTGGCTGCTCAGCTTGTGGCTGCTGATGCTGTCAGCACAGGAGGACGCTGGAGACAGGAGCTCTGGACGCAATTCCCTGCACGCCCTGGCTAAGCGCGTCGAGCGCTCGCTGTGCCATAACCAAAACAATCATCATTTGGACACTTTTAATACTTTGTGTGCTGAGTCCGCACAGCCGCAGGCTAGATGTGTCCATGCTGAAGCCTTTTGCCGATCCCGGGGCCACAGCGGTAACAAGTGGCATCAACAGTGCCAGCCAGCAGTCAACAGCCAACAGAAGCTGACACTGGATCTGTGTGTTTGTGCCTCTCTCTCTCTCTCTCTGTAGCTGCCTAATTTCATGCGACATAAAGTGTCGTCGGACTCGGGCAGTCAAAAGTTTGCAGCTGAAACTCGCTGCGTCTCCTCGCGGGATTGAAATTTATGCGCAGGGGGAAGTTTTAAAGGCACACCCACACACAGCAAACACGACACCATGCACACACACCCACAAGTAAACACACAACAAAAAGCAATAACCGAAAACAGCGCGTGCTGATTAGTTATGTGGCTGCTCGTTGCGCTTGTGTGTGTGTGTGTGTGTGTGTGTGTTGCAGCAACATGTTGATGGGAGCAAAGTTCACGGAAGGCTTTGGGCTCTGATTGTCAGCCGATAATCAAGTCATAAACGCAGCCAGCTGTAATTACCGTAATTATTGTAAATTATGTGCAGTTTTTATGATATTGATTATTATTCAATTAACGAAGGGCAAGACGCTGCAAGTCGACTTGCAGATACACTATAACTGATGCAAATATAACCTAATTAAAGAATCGTGTAGATATTATTTATCGATGAGCTGATTAAAGCTCGTATTTAAATGATTATATCCTTATATAAAAAGCATGTAAGCTTTGCAGCTAACAACTATTATTAGAAATATAAAAAATGTATATCAGGATATTACGTGTTTTTACCAACCGGAGTGGAGTTTTATGTCCATTTCATTTTGATTGATTTCCAAACGGTTTAAATTTAAAATTCCGAAATAAATATTTGCATGTATTTTACTTTTATAATTCGATGTTATACGGAACTGTATTGGCATTGAAAAGAGTTAAAGAGAATTTGTATAAGATAATAAATACAAATTAAGAATAATTTATTTTCCAATTTAACTCATGCTTTATAGAAAATTATTTAATGGAAGAGGTTATCGAAGTTGAAGTAATATTTATGATTTATTGTGTCATATGATAATCGCTTCTACCAAATTTGTCAAGTCTTCAACTCCAAAAAAGGATTTGCATATTAAGTTTATAGTGTATATTGCATTTTTAATTTTAAGCCATGTTAATTCTCTTAAATATATTTTATAATTAAGAATACCTTACTTGGATTCAATTCAATTCGTATAGCTAGTACTTGTTAAGTGGACTTCAGCCAGTAATTTAAAGCAAGCCCTAAACCTGGCTACTGGTTAAATGGACCTTGACTGGCATTACAGTTGCACTTGCACTCATTGGCTGTGCCTTGTGGCACACACGCACACACATTGCAACAAAGCCTGCGACGGGGCTCCGTTTTATTTTAGAGAATTTAGAAGCAACTGCCTCTGGCTGTGCACTCAGCACAACTATTTCTCTAGTCTGTGCGGCAGCAGCAACAAAAAGTTGTTAATTTTTACGTAATGGGAAAAGTTTTTAATCTGCCGTGTTTTGTTTTGTTTTTTTTTTGAACGTTTTTTCCGTGTTTTTGTTTTCTATTTTTTTTTTTGTGCCACGCTACGCATACAGTTACGGCGGGCAACATGCAACAGAGCAAACACAATAAAATCAGGCTTTATGGCAACTCTGGCAAAAAACCTCAAAAACAGTAAACCAAATACAGTTGGCGTTGCAAAGCTGCAACCGTAAATGCAACACAATTACAACAACAACTAGCCACAGCGATTTTCAATAAAAGCAACAACAAAAAAAGTGATGCAAGAATGCAATAGTCGCAAGTGCTCGACCAGGAGTTGCCCTTGATTGGATTGGACAGATGTGGGGTAAACATTCAAAAATAAACAATGTTTGTATAGAGCGAGCGAAGGAGATGGAGAAAGAGCGAGGGAGCGCGAGTTAGGGAAACAGATCTATCTATCCCGATCTATTCTCAGATTGAAAGCATATTTTTTACATGTGCACATGTATTTCAAGGTCTGGCATGCATAACCACAACTGTATCATACCCACCTTAAGTCATTAATTATTTTACAGGGTATTTTTTGCCATAACCATAAAATGTGTTGCGGCATTGCAATTTGGCATTGCAATTTAAACAAAACTGGCCCGAAACTAAATTAGTTGCCAACCTCATAATTAGTTATGCCCCGAAATTCGATTGGCAGGTCATAAATAGTGCAGATTACCGACTAACTGAGGCTGTGACGTCGACAGCGCTGCGATTGTCATCAATAAATGATAAACTGTAGACAAATTTGTCAAAATTAACTGACGCAACATTGAAATTTGCGGTTGCGGCTGTTGCTGTTGCTTTCGCGATCTACGCGAAATGTTGCGCTACAAACTGTTGCCATGTGTTGGCAACATGCTGCGATACGAATTTCGGCATTTCGATTGTCAGCTATTTTTCCTTTTTTTTTTTAATAATATTTTGATTTTATTATTTTGATTAGCGTATTGAGATCTTGTAAAATTTTTTTAGCTTATATTCACCGGGTTTTAGGATCTGTTGTCCCAGATAGTGTATATTTCCTTGAAAAGTTCCATTCCGTTTAGAACTTAAGAAAAACGAAAATAAATCTGTACATTTATTTTAGGCGGTTTGATAGGCTGCATATATTTTTTATCTCTTAACTTTAAGGGATATTTTAAAAGTAATCTAAGCCTTTGAAGCCATTGATAATGGCTATCCCTAAATTATCGATAAGCTATCAAGATTTCCGGGCAACTCAGAAGAAAGTAAAATCACTTTAAAGCACTAAATGGGACCTAGAAGTGTGATGCATGGCCGTGGCACTTACAGGTAAGGACACAGCTTGCAATTTAAATTTGCTTTCACGTTTTTTTCTGGCTAGCTGCACAGGCTCAAGTGCGCCGCCGGGCGTGTTGCACGCTAATGGGTTTAACTGGGGGCCGGCGCAGGTCCCTTGACATTGCTGGCCAAGTGGCTGTTGCTGTTGCTTTTGGGGCTTGTTAGACTTGACATTGTCTGTCTTGATTTGCCTGGCGTTGCATTTCGTAGGCTTTTGCCTAATTTGGGGGCGCCAAAAGCCTTGAGCCCTGCATGTGGATGCCACTTGGGCAGCAGCAGGATGTGTTGCCAATTTGCTCGGTTCGCAAGTGGCGCTGTGAAATTGTTTTACTAGTGGCAATAAAATGGCTGACAATTTGCACAACTGACAAACTGACGGACTGAGGGACTGACGGACTGACTGACTGTCAGAGAAGTTGTAGCATTGTGAAGGCTATAAATGGCTTTTGCTGCTGCTTATGCTACACTCGTGGCTAGTGGGCGTGGCAAGAGTTGGCGGGGACGTGGTGGCTGGCTGATGTGAACACACGCTGACTTAAACAAATGACTTCGGGTAACGTCCTTTTGCTTGTTTATGCATAAATTCTAAATAATCCTGTGAAAAGTGAAATGCGCCAAAATGCGCTGCTCCGTGCGCTGGAATTGCGCTTTACTCTAATGTTTGGCTGCCGGATTTGAAGGCATTAGCCAAACCCCCTACTTCCCCAGTTCCCCAATGCCCATTAAAGTGGGCTGGACTATAGTCGTTTCAAATCTGCATACATATGTGCTTATATATATGTGTGTGTGCGAGTGTGTGTGTGTGTCTTGCCAGCTAGTCAGCGCGGCCTAAGCGTCGTATGCGTAATAATGCTGCGTTATCAATTTACATTGGGGGGCGGCGGCTGCCTTGGCGAAATTCACTTTGCAAATTCGAATTACGTCAAAAAATATCATGTGTTCCACAATTTCCATCTTTATTTTCTTCGTCTGCTGCTGCTGCTGCTGCTGTGGCTGCTGCTTTTGTTGGATTTTGATGGCAGCTCTCGGCAAATTTTCAATCAATTGCTACTCTTCCAATTTCATGCATGATAGCTGCTTAAAAGGTAAAATGCCAGTTGACCGGTTGCTGTTGCCCCATGTTGCATGCAGCGCTCATGCACACAATGCTGTGCTCCAGAGCGCGCGCGTCTGTCCATGTGTGGGTGTGTGTGTGTGTGTGTGTGTGAGTGTGTATTCAAAAGTTTCTGGCTGCGTTGACGGTATAGAACCTGCTGCGATTGCCGTTTGTAGTGTACCAGGCCCGTTTATTGTTTTAATTTCGCACACAGTCCAAAGCATTGGACATTGTTTACCACTTTGCCATTTGGCTTAGGGTGCCAGCAGAAGCGGCAGCAACAACAACGACAGTCGGCAACAACAAATGCCAATTGATGTATGCCTTAAGTGAAATTTTAGGGTGACGCCTATGCATATGCAAAACACAATTTCACTACGAGTCTATTGAGGGGAGTAGGCAAGTCGATTGCAGCATGTGGCATGTAGTGTTGCATGTGGCAAGCAGCATGTCAGCAGCAAATGGGGAAAAGTGAAAAGTTAGAAGCTGCTGCCCAGACTCCTATTCGAAATAATTACAAGAGAAGCAGTACAAATGCATTTCCATGTTTGGGCATATCGAACGGCAAGCGGATAATCGTTATCATATTGTAAATATGAGTAGTATTTTTTTTAAGCTATTCATATTTAGTAGTAGTCGCATAGAATACATTAACTGGGTCTAGACTTACTTTTAAAGACAGAGGATACTAAGACTAACCAGAAGCTGAGTTATATTTTTTTGAAGATAAAGTACATATAATTCATTTAGGCGAGTTTTGGGCATGTCAACTTTTTTGTCTTCTTTTTTTGGTGCTGCGTGAATTTAGTTCTCTGTTAAAAGAAGAACAAGAACACTCTGTGTATCTGACAGCACATTTAATAAGTTTAATAATCTCATAATAATTCAACTTTTATCCTTGCAGAATATATATATAATTCCATCTTTAAACTCCTGGTACAGCTTTATTTAATCTAAAACTCAGTTTTCATTCAGGTCGGGTAGCTGCCCTCTCGCCTGGCTATTTGCCGCCTTCAACAAGCGCACTAATTGATAGCCGAAAAGTTATCGTTAGTCAACATATTCTAGGTATTTTGGTTAAGCTCGGGTTGGTTGGGTGGAGCGTATGCATACGCTGCGTATACGTCATATGTCGTAGATGCATGTAATAACTCTTTGTGCCATGCAGCGGGCGAAATATAAGTGCAATTGAAGTTCCTTGGCAGAGCCTCAAGATTGCGCCACTCGATGTCCTTTGCTCTGTACTCTGTGCGTCTGCACTCTGACGAGCCGTCGAGCAGGACTCGTTGACTGACAGAAACTTGCTGCAATTTTCGACTTGACTGCCAAGGAGTTGAACTCGTACTCGTGCTTCTTTCCGTGCTCGCACTCAGTCCTGTCCTTGTCGTCGACGTCGTCGACAAGTTATTTTATTGATAAACTTTTTCGTGGAGTGGCTCGCGGATGGGTCGGCAGGTGGGTGTGCGGATGTGGGTGGGTGTCCGGGTGCGCGGGTGTGCGGGTGTGTGTATGTGTGTGCTTGTGGCGACGGACGACTCTTTGACGGTTGCTCTGAGCGCTGTCTTCACATTGTTTGGCTTAAATGGCATTAAATCCTTTTAATGCTGGGTGCCAGCAGCGTGAAAAGGGACGCAGACAACTTGCAGGCACTTTGGGGAAATCAATTGTGCTGATTGTCCTGCAATTGAGCTGCCTCAACTCAACTGACTCGACATCTGGCCAAGGAGTGGGAAGGGCTGGCGGCCAACGGCTAACGGCCTGGCTAGTTGTATCCTTTTGAGCTGCGCTGCTGCTTGATTTTGTTCTTAGCTGAGTATTTATTTTTGCTATGCGCTGCCACTTGGCACTTTTCTTTTTTGTTCTCTTTTGTCCCTCTTACTATATCCTTCATCCTGACGAGGCAAATTGAAAGATTTGCGCTGTTGTTTAAAGGGAATTTAGCAAACTGTTGCTGGCATGCCAGCACGGAGGCCATTGTCAATGCGAATTCGAATGCGATTGCGATTGCGAGTTGCTTTATTATCCTGGACAGGGACAGGGACTGCTGCTGTTGCCTGGGCAGCCCTGCACCTGAAGAAATGTGGCCTCGTGCTGGCATCTCCGACATACCTTGGCCACGTTTATTGCCACTTTCGAGTTGCATGAAAGGAAACCTGCTTTTACGAGCAACTATGTAAAGGCCTTCAATTCCATGCAACGCGTGCTGCAACTTAAATCTTTAAGACGGCCCAGTTGGCCTTTTAATTATGCAAATGCGTTGAGTTTTATTAATTGCAAGTGCAGGCGGTGGCGGCCTCAAGGATTTTCAGCTTAAAGGCGCTACTTGGCCGCAGCCGACCATTAGGCGACCTCAGTCGTAGCTGGAACGCAAAAGGCGACAACAAAAGGCTCAACAATCAGGAAAATCAAAAAATAAAAGAAAGCAAATAAAAATGGAAAGCGCTGCCGCAATAACAAAAGCCAAAGTGGCCAAAACCGACTGCTGGCAAATCTTTTAGTGCAAACTGAAAGGCGGCTCTGGCCAAGCGCGCGCGGTCACGTCGCCTTTTTGCACAGTTGATAAGGAAAACGCTTAGAAAAGCGTGACCACAGCCGCAGCAGCAGCTGCAGCCAAAGTCAAGGCAGAAGCCGCGGCCAGGTGCAGCCTGCCACAAGATAAACTCCGCAGGAGTGCAAAGAGAAAGGGGCAGGTGTTGCTAAAGAAAACGCAACTTTAGCAAATTTTCGTTTGTGTGGAAAAGCTTTTGTCTCTCTCTCTCTCTCTCTCTCTCTTTGCCTCTCCCTCTCTCTCTATCTTTCTGTTTTCTATTTGCGCTGAATAAATCATTTTCTTTTTTCTGTGCGTCACTTTTCTATGCCTTTTGTTTGTGCTTTTTCTCTCTGTGATTTTGCCAGTTGCTGCTGTTTTTCCCATTGTTTTGCCAGTCATAAAACAATTGCCGTTAAGTGTTGTTAAATGCACGTGCAGCAGGTTGCACGGTGCTGGTTGCTGGTTGCACGTTGCAAATTGCACTCTGTACGGATTTTGGTTGCGCTTTGTGTTGCACTCAAATAAACTGTTGCATGCTTTTAGGCTGCCCAAATGCAGTCCATATTTCGACTTAATATTGTAAATATTTATTTCGCAAGAGCCCGAGCTGAGCAGCTTATCTTTGAGTATTTACGTTCTCTGCGATATTTGATGTATTTGTCTTTAAAGTTAAGCCTTAAATTGCCAGCAAAATATTTGCTGCTTTCAGGCAAAGCTAATACCATTTTGTGTGGGGCATTCCGGGTATCTATTAGGCCAACAGATATGTATGCCTTTCTGTTGATTTATATGGGCATTACCACATTTTTTATTCTGTTTGCTAAATACACTTCTTGATAGGCCGTCTTATTGTTTCATATCCCGTCATTGAAAATGGAAAAATGTATGGCTAAATCTTAAATTTTCCCCTAGCAGTAAAAGTGTGTGGAATGCCCCAAAGTAGTTAAAAAAAACTCAATACTACATCTAGTTAAATATATTTTGTTTTGCGTTATTATTATTGGTTTTTGCTTATTTATTTCGAACAGAGAATGGACTAATGTCTTGCAAGGCATTCACTAATTTTAATTTAAATTTGATATCAAAAACAGACTTTCAATTTTCAGCTCAAACTTAAAGTATATCAGTTTATTTGCATAACCTTGTTATGCTTTCGGATATGTGCGGCGTATATTAACAATATTGAAAATCTTTTCACTATTCACTGGCAATTCACAAATTGTTGTCGTTATTTGACTTTCTAAGACTTGCTTAAAATTGTGTTTGCCCCAGCCCAAGACACCTGCCACTATTATAACACACAACTGAGCACTCACATGCACATATCCATATATATATGCATATAAGACAAACGTACTTACACACACATATAAGCCATGTGGGAAGCACTTTAAGCTTGTCGCTCATTGGCTTTTGATTTATGCACCGTCGAGTGTGCTGGCAGCCTTTTTGGCCGGAGCTGCTGCTGCTAATAAGCCTCAGTTTTGCCCTTTTAATTGCCTTTAATTTTCAACACCAGCGGCCACAGCACGTAGCCAAGTGTAGATGACTTGACTTGGCCATTGTTTTGACGCTTAAGGCCTTCACGGCTGGCTGTCTGGCTGTCTGGCTGTCTGCCGACTGCGCTTAAGTCAACATACGGCTGCCATATAGACATAGACACACGCTGCCAACTCACACATACACACACGCATAAGTCGGTGCTGGCGTTGTCTTCGACTTGGCCGTAAACGTAACGCGCTCCTTGGCGCTGCTCAAATATTTACATTCCATTTAGGCGCCATAGCTGTCTGGGCCGGCTCAGGGTCTGCCGCTGCCACTGCCGCTGCCGCTGCTGTTGACTGAAGCACTTCATCTTCATTTCACAGTTATTTTCAACTTCATTTGCGTGGTAAATAGGTGAACAAATACGCTCAACCAGCCGTGTACTGCTGACTACGGCCCAGACACCCATTTCAACGCCGTTTCCGACTTTTGGCTTGTGGATTGACTTTACGGGTTGTGTCTGTGTCCATGTCCGTGTTTTTGTCGGGCGGCACGCCGCCTGGCATTAATATTTGCCCGACCCCATAACTGTGTCACGGTGTCGTTTAACTTATTAGCCTGGCCAGCACTGTGGCCTATTTGCATTAGCGTTAACATTTTCGTCGCTTTTTTATACCCTGCGCTGAGGGTGTGCTTAAGCTTGTGATACTATTTGGCAATATTAGGTTTTATATTTATTTTTTCTATGTACCTATATATACTATATATACTTGATAAAATTATTTTGATAAAAGAGACTGGATCCAATAAAAGTAGACAAAGTGAATTCTAAAGCCATTAATACTCAAATGAGAGAGATAAAGAGAGAGAGAGAGAGAGAGAGAGAAAAGAAAGAGGAAAAGAGGGAGAGAGAGATAGAGGGATAGACAGTCTGAGCTATTGAGGCAGATTTGGATGGAGAGAAAAAAAGAAAACAAATACATTAGAGCATTTCACAAATTGGTAATACTAATAAATAAAAGTAAATAAAGAAAAATAATGTTTAGAAATTAACTAAAATAAAAGAAATAAATTAAATAATATTAATACAAACAGTATAAAATATAAAATATATATTAATTAGAAAACAACTAGTAAAGGGAATCAATTTTGATAACAAATATTGATTAATAAGTGTATCCAAAAGCCGTTGTGCTGCTTAAGATTGAAGCAATCTTTGTGGATAGGGTTGACAAGTCGAGCGCAAAAAATGTTGGTTAACAGCGCAAAATTCGTTTGCCGAGCGAAGATGCAGCGCAGATTAAATAATTCATTAAGAAAACTTGGCGAGTGCCTTTACAAAACACACACACACACACAGCAAGTTCCCACTCATATACACACACACGCACACACACACACATACACACAGCCTCTCCCTGTGGCAGTCATCAGCGTCAGCGCCTCGTAGATGTTTTGATAAGCTTGGGGTAATTAAGCGCTGAGTGTTGCCACTGCCGTTGCCGTTGCCGCTGTGGTTGCCGTTGTAGTTGCCGTTGATGTTGCCACTGCCATAAAATATACCGTTACTGGGCAAAGTTTTCTGGCGCGCGCATAGACGACATGAATTTAAATAGAAATTAAACTAAAATGAGAAGCAACAACAACAACAAATGACGCTTAAATTGTGCAACCAATTTGGGTAGATCCATGGGCCTGTGCAACGCGTTGCCTTATTGCAAATATTAAATACAATTTAATAGCAGCGCGAAATTGACGCAGCTTGTAAACAAGGCAAAGGGCGCAGCAGCCAACGGCAATTAAAAGCCCGCAGGGTCACGCGCTCGCTGTGTGTGAGTGTGTGTGTGTGTGTGTGTGTGTGTGTGTGTGTGTGTGTGCAACAAGGCACTTCATATGCATGACAATGTCATGGCAACTTGTAAGCAGCCACGCCTCGTACAGCCACCGCCCACTTAGCTCTGACTGCATTTACTCTAGCCAGATTTATTGCAGGAAAAACAGTTGGCGTCTCTGTGTGCGTTTATGTGTGTGTGTGAGTGTGTATCTGTGTGTTGCTGTACATGTTGAGTGTTTACCCTCCTGTGTTTTTTTTTTTTTTCAATATATTCGGAGATTGGCCATTGTTGGCTGGCCTCGAATGCTTTTTCTTTGTCCACGTTAAAACCGCTGTAAGTAACTAAGTTGCAGTTGCAGTTGCATTTGTTGCCTCTCTTGCAGTGGCAGTGGCAGTGGCAGTGGCAGCGGTAGCTGTTGGCGTTGCCGTTGCCGTTGCATTGTTTGCCCTGTTTGTGGGCTGCTGCTGGCTGTCGGCCTGCTTTCAATAACAATTTACACAGCTTGTTGCATACGCTTTTATTTTTGTTTGGCCCCAGCCCTTGTCCGGCAAAAAGTGATAAAGTTTCTTATCGCATTAAATATCTGTTGAATATTCAGATTTGCGTTTTCTACTTTGATATCCGATTCAGCATACAAATTAAATTAAAAGTGAATAATTAATATATTGTGAAGTTGGATTCGGAGTCCGATATGCAGAGCGCTTATGCTTAAAATGCCATGTATATATATATATATTTATATGATACCGTTGAGTTGAGCTTTAATAAACAACTGAATATTTTATATGAATTGATCGATTTTTATTCATTCATTTAAATTCATGCCAGCTCGACGTAAGTGTGTCAGCAAGTAAATGGGAGTTTTTCGAAGCCTTTGAAAAAAAAAAAAAACTGAATTTGGCTAGAAAATAACAAACCGTAGATTGAAACAGTCATAAGAATATTTTCGATTTTCCATAGAAAAGTAAATACAATCGAATAAATGATTTTTAATTACCTGGATTACAGTAGCTTGGGGGAAAGGTGTCCGCCTGGCAAATGTGAGAACTTCAGTTCGAGTCCATTCAACTAAAAAATGTCAATAATAATTATAATGATCTTATTGGGAAATATCATATTTCATTTTGTTTATTTATAAGAAAGCTTCAAAATAATTAAATAGTTATAACAAATTATTCTTTTATTGATTAAACTACAAGAGGATATTTTTTTATTCATTCCAAATGTTAAATATTTTTGTATTTAACACATTTTCTAATTATATTTGTAGTTATTACACAAATGTAATTAAATTTGTATTTAGTTTTTAGTTTAATTAAATTTGTCATAATTGAAGCTTAAAAAATTGCGCTGCGAAATTCAGAAATTTGTAACCATCCATTTTATTAAGCAAATAATTATGTATACATTCAAAATGCGGCCAGTTAAGCTCTAGTTTCGTACAGTTTGCGATGGCAATGCAAAAATCGGAGCTTAAAGGCACGCAAGCCGCGCTCCCTAATACCATTTAATGCCGATCTAATAGTGTTGTCGTAAGCGCATGTTTAAGCCTTTTTGTTTTGAATGCGCCAAATGTAGCCAGCATGTGTTGACCACGATTTTATTTGAATACTATAAATCGATTCGTGTTCGATTTGCTGGCAAAGGCAAATTCAAATAATGTTCATTCGCAGTGATTACCAAAGATATACGCAACAATTTTACATGTTTATTAAATGTAATCAGTTGTTTGTCCTTTACGACATGAAGAGCACAAATAATTGGGAGTGTAATGGATGTACATTGAGTCGACTTTTAAACACCAGCACCTTGCAATTATAATGCATCAAAATTATTTTCATCAGCATAGTGCTTGCAAAGAGGGAGCGAAAGAGAGAGATAGAGAGAGTTACTCACAGAATAAGTTAGGTAAGTTATGTTATTGGATAACTATGTATCTTACCTGTATCTTTCAGCCGAAACCTTTCCCCAACTCTGTAGTTTCGTAGACTAAAGCCAATTCTGCGCAATGGAATAAGAATTTTATAAAAAAAATGTCTATTATAACTACACACATCTGCATATGCCCTATATCAGCAGTCAGTGGAGGTATTAAAAAAAAGTGTTGCATACCCATTAGGCGCCTGAATTAAATTGCCAGAGACTGACTTTTAAAGTCCGCCGCCGCCGCTAGGATATTGACTACAACTTCGCATTGATTTATTGTCGTATTGGGCACAGGCTACCCCCGTTCCCGCCCCATGCTGAACTACTCGGCACCTCACATGCTCCTGAATGTCGCTCCTGCTCCAGTTGCCCGACGGTGCATGAATGTCACTGCTGAGCCAAACGGACAAGACAACCTACAGCGAACATTGCGAATTGCGAACAACGGGTAGCGAGCAGACAACAGCGAACATGGCTAAAAGGCAAAGGCGAACAGCAACAAATAACAGCAGCAACAACAACAACAGCAACAGAGAGAAAAAGCCGTAAAAAGTGTAGCAAAGAAATCAGCGCACGTTAGCAATTAATAATGGGCAAAAGTAGTGGGAATAAAGCAACGGCCAGACATTTGGCGGCTTGCGTATGGGGACCAAAGCAAAAGAAAGAAAAAAGTAAAAAAATAAAACATGTACTTTGGTTGGGAGTGCCGCAGTAGAAGATATCCCGAACGCAGGGCAAAGCTGCCGTTGCCAACATTCGAGCTTTCTTCTATAAATTTGATATGGGCTGAAATATCGAGAAAGAAAATGATCTTTCGTTCTGCGTATGATATAGGAGTGTATATATTTTTAACTTACCAGTTTCTAGATCTTATAGTTAGCAAAATCAACGGCAGACTGACAGACAGACGAAGCTGATCAAAAATATATGTACCTTATGGGGATGAAGGTGCTTATTTCTGTCTGCGACATAAGTTTGCGCAAAACCATTATACCCCTTGTTAACCATGCTTAATGGGTTCAGGGTAAAAAATTGTGATATGGGCACAAAAGCTGGCGAAAAAGACCACAGCTGCAGCCTGTCTAACCGTTTGTTGGCCAAGCACAATGGTTGAAATTGCCAGCAAAATTGTCAAAGCTGGATAGAGAAATCTTGAGTTAATAAAGGTGAGAAATTGGCTGTAGAGGTAGCTAAATATGAACTTAGATTCTATTTTCATTTGTCTGCATGTTTTCCTGAAAATCGTAGAATTTTTATTGCAAATGTAACCGACATTTTTTATTTAAGACTTGAAAATTCCAGGTTCAAATCTCAGCGTAGATTTAATATAAGTTATTTATATAGATAATAAGCGTAAAATTGATATATATATAATTTGCATCCAAATTAACACCGATGGCAAAGCGCCCCAAATGTATTGACCCAATCACCACTTCGTAAATATGGAGAGCTTTTGGCGTTAGAGAATTTGACTCTATCCGATAAATTTCAAATTAACATATATGGCATATTGCATAGCCAAATATTTGATTTACCAATTATGATTTTGCATTTCAGTTTTTCTCATATTATTTTCATTGATTCAAATTTAGAAACTTTAATTTCCATTTGGCAGTTAGCGAAATTTAAATTCCCATTAAAGCCATTTCCACAGAGCACGCAGACAGTTGCATAATATAAAAAATTAAATGCCACGTACGCAGTCACGCCCACACACACAAACACACGCACATGCATTGCTGTCATATGTAATTATTAATTTCTAAAAAGCCATTCAAAATAATATAATTTTAAAATGCGCGCCAGCCGTTGACGTGCCAGTAAGCTGGACCGTGTGTGGCTGGTGTGGTGGGTGATGTTAAGGGTGTTTCGGGGAGGGGGTTGGGTATTATTGCTGCAACTCTTGGCAAACTGGTCAACGGTCACCGATGGTCAATGGTCACCGGGGCTGCCGCCGCTTGGTTACAACTGTCGCTAGACGCGATGGGCATTAATTTATGTGTCCCCGTCCGAAATCAATATGCCCACAGCGTAAAGAAGCGAAATCGCCAACTGGCCAAAATAGTTGGTATCCTTTTTCCCATTTTCCCATTTTCCCCATATGCCGATTTGGCCATGTGCGCTGCATTAACATTTTGCATATGTTTCGATTTTAATGCGCACGCACATCCTCACAGTCAACTAATCCTAATTTAAATGTTTCCCTCACATTACGCATACCCCGTGTCGAGTGCGACAGCGAGCGACATTTAAAATGAACCAAAAATTTAATTGTTGTGCTAAAATTAGCAAAAATATTCAAACGAATGATGTTATAAAAAAAAACCACATACATACATACAACATGCGCTACATAAATGTTTTGCATAACGAATTCAATTAAATATCTCTAGTCCCCACATTAAAACTATATTTTACGTAATTGGAAAATGGAAATTGTGTTAAAACTACATAAATAACATATCGGACATGCGCGAGCTATTTACAAGCTCAGTTTCTTAGAATAACCACGCAAGAGTGCGTTGGTCGGGAGTGTCAGACTAGCAGATACCCTGAGCCCAGCGTCGAGCTGCCCAAAGATTACGAAGAGTCACATACTGTAGGAAATTAAGTCTATCTTAGTTTCGGTCCGAATAGGAAAATAAATGCATATACCAAAGTGCAAAGCCCGGATTGTGAATTGTAATTTTGGTTAAAATTAGACGAGGTATCGAAAAAGTGAAATATTCTTTATTAACGGATATGAGAACCAACCTGGGGCTATGGCTTAAGACCCAATTCTGGGCCCAGTTGGTTTTCCTGATCGAATGTATATTTAAGGAGTTAGAAGTGATTTTTTTCTCCGTGATGCATACATGTGGACAATTCCATCCTTTTAGGGGTATCAAAAGCCAATGTTAAATGGAAAATTGCAATCATGAGAGGAGGTTCCAGTTCGTTAAAACAGACCCATCTCATATCTCATAAAAAAAGCTTAATTCTGAATGTCGAAGACCTAAAACTCTTGCTGACGTACGACAACTACTTGCTTATACTGTTGATATTTCACGGCGTAAAAATGGGAACATGGAAAGATTATACTAATATTTATGTAATTCCCAATCAAGACATGTGTCGGCTATTTGAAAGCCAAGTATTTGTTTAACTGCTAGGTAAAAATTATAATTAAAACAAACCTAACAAAGTCGGCAAAGTCGATTCCGATAAGCCCCTAAAACATTGCCAATAAATTAGGGACTGACAGCTGGCTGATTAAAAGAACGGGCTATAAAAGCAGCAAGCTTTGACTCCGTTTCTACAGAAGTTCCAGCTTACGATGTGGATCTATACGCCTCTGCTTGTCCTGCTACTCTCAAAGGCAGCTCTCCTGGAGGCCAATCATGGGGTCCTACGGAATCAACGCATTGTGAATGGCCGACCAATTGACATTGCAACTGCGCCCTGGCAGGTGGCTTTGTTGAATAATAGCCAACATTTTTGTGGGGGCTCGATCGTCAGCAACGATATCATCATAACAGCTGCGGAATGCTTGAGGGACAGACTTTCCATTGCACACTTGACTGTGCGAGCTGGTTCCGCGAACTGGAACTCTGGAGGGCAGCTCGCGAAGGTGGATGATTACAGGATCCACGAGCTCTACGGCAGCGAGACCCACGAAAATGACATTGCCGTTTTGAAGTTGGTCCGACCACTGCGGCTTGGACCCACGGTTCAAGCAATTACGTTGGCAAAAGAAAGTCCTGAGCACGAAGCCGATGCTTTTGTTTCTGGCTGGGGTGTTCGCAAAATGAGAAGCGATTGTGTTCGCCCAACTGAATTGCATGGGGTAAGCCTCAAAATCGTTGATCGCAAGACCTGCGCTCTCTCCAAATATTCGTTGATTGGCTGGGAAATCACGGCGGACATGATCTGCGCCACCGATCAGGGCAGGGACGCATGCGGTAATGACCTTGGCGGTCCTCTGGTATCTGAAGCCCAACTTGTGGGTGTTGTTTCTTGGGCTGAGGGATGCGCCAAGCCCGGATATCCAGGAGTTTATGCCAATGTTGCATATTTTCATGCTTGGCTAGAGAAGGCGATTGCGGAGCTCCAAAATAACCTTACAACTGAGCGACCGTCTGAATTGGATGGTTGAATTAAAAAGGTTTCAATGTTTAAAATTTTAGTATTTCCTTGTATACCCAATGTATGAGTGGATGTTTTCTTATACTGACTTTGCTTAAATCACTTTTTTGATAGCCTTTCCTTAGTGCTCCAATAAAAAAATTGCATTTCAAAATCGCCTTTCCCTGCGCCTCTCATGAGTTTTTACAGCATTTGCTGCTTTTGTTATAGATGTCTATATTTTGATTATGAATTAAAAAAAAACTTTATATCTGATCATAATATCATAGTTATTTACTCTTGCATTGGCTCTATCATCATATTCTTTTATCTTTCTCCATTTTCCACATACTTTAACCCGCTAACTAAGAATTATCTTCAGTTGCATGTGTATTTCTTGTGAATGAAATTCAGGTCTGGAGACGGCTTTTCTTTTAGTATGGAATAAATAAAGAAACAGCTTACAATGTGTACCTGAGTTAGCCGGTCGATTGCTCATATATAAACTATATCATATCATGGTTAAATAATAAGATTTTGCTAGCATGTATAAAGTGAAAAAAGAAGGTATTTTCAAGATTCTGTAAGTTTTTCTCATGACCAAAGAATGTTTTTATACCAAAGCCATTTTGAGATTTTTTCTTACCATTAGTGTAACTTTTAACTATGTTATATAGTTGTCTGATCCGATCTTAACCTGTCATAAAGTTTAAAGATTGGCAATGCGGCATTGCGCGGCACAAGTCCTACTTCTTTTGAAGGCGTGTATACAAAAGTATAGTTAAGTTTAATATTCTTTGCTTGCGTAACGCTTGTCGCTAATAGTCAACATTTTCTATTTGCAAAAAATTATCAGTACAGGGTATTATTAATGGATACTGAACTAGACGTTTTCCCATGATTTACAATATAAGAAATCGTACATGTTGAAGTAGAAGTAAAATTAATTTTAGATAACACTCGACAATGTTGGCAATGAGTGACGACTCGCTAGGTCTTAGACCAGCGGAAGGGGCCTATAAAAGCTGAGAGTCTTGGACTCAATGTTAACAGAAATACTTCTACCACAACATGGAGATCTACTTGGATCCACTTGTGCTGCTGCTCTCGTCGGCAGTACTTCTGGATGCACGCGATTTGTACCTCCAGAAGTGGCAGCCACGCATTATAAATGGAAAGCCCATCAATATTGAGGAAGCACCCTGGCAGGTGGCAGTCTTGAACGATGGCGCACCTCATTGTGGAGGCTCAATTTACAGCGAGCATATCATTATAACTGCGGCCCATTGTGTGGTGGGTATTGCTGAGGAACACTTGACAGTCCGGGCCGGATCCGCACAGCAGTTGTCTGGTGGTCAGGTTGAGCAGGTTGCCGTCATTAAAAGCCATGCAGGTTACGATTCAAAAGCGACGACGAATGATATCGCTGTTTTGCGGCTGGCTCAACCCATAGAGCTTGGGCCATTGGTGCAAACGATTCCCTTGGCCACGAAAACTCCCGAAAACGGAGCCGACGCATTTGTAACAGGTTGGGGCAGCATAGGCCTTGCATACCCAGAAGACTTACATGGGGTAAAGGTTCAAGTGATTGACCATGAGACCTGCGCATTGACCAGATATCCGTTGATCGGTTTTAAAATCTCTGAGGACATGATTTGTGCTGCCGGAGAATTTAAAGATGCTTGCAATGGCGATTCTGGTGGACCTTTGGAATATAATGGAGAACTCGTTGGTGTTGTTTCTTGGGGTTGGGGCTGCGCCAAGCCCGGATATCCAGGAGTTTATGCCAATGTTGCACATTTTCATGAATGGCTGCTGGACACCATTGAGAACATTCAGTAACATATTCAGTAAAATACGTTAAGCTGAAGCATGCAAATGAAACATGCACAGAAACAAAAATAGTTATTATTGTCGTTAGTTAGCTTGAATAGAAATGCGTTCTAATAAAATTGCAGGCATTTGGTTATCAGAGAGTACTTTGTTGTGCTTGACTCTCACTTTTGACTTTGACTTCATTTCTACCTCAAAGAGACAAAAATGGTTCTTTAAAAGACTTCTCCTTAGGAGTTCGACCTCGTCGAACAACTTAATTTCAACTAGTCTGCATATGCCAAGCGCTTGCTGGTTGTTAAGAACTAGTTTGATTATTGGGGCTGCCTTTAAAATCTTTCTAAATAAAAATACAGATCTGTAATTTATTTCAGAGCGTCATTCGTGATCAAATTTAAGTAAGCGATATCGACTCGAATCTCCGCGAGTACTCCCAATTATGAGCAAGGCTTTAGCCATGCACACTTTTCAAAGAATTCAATGCTTTAACTGATCTATCTTTCAAGGGATAAGGTCGATACCGGTGCTTTTCATGAGAGTCGATAAGAGTTTATGAGCTTTAGGTCTAGGTTTTAGGTCTTCTTATAAGTTAACTATCCCTAAGTTAGAGAAATTTATATTATTATATTCTTATTATTATCTATATTCTAATTATTATCTTTAGCCTATCAGAAAGTATCATAATACATATTTTTACAATTTTTACTCAATTATTACACGAAATATTAAACAATTAAGCTGACATTTTCTTTAGACATAAGTTTTATCTCAAGATTTTAGAAGATTAAAATGTTTTTTTTTATATATTTTGACAAAATTCATTTATAAAAACATTTACTTTTACTTTTAAGTTCCCATTTATATATTTTTGTACTGAGTATTTGTGAAAAAATAAGAATTTCATATTATTGCTACTGACTAAGGCCATAAAATGAAGCATATTACGAGTCTGTGTTGTTGTTCCAGTTGTTGCAACAATGTGCGCCACAAATCTCTAAATTCCCACAATAGTTTTTAAAGGGCCAAACAAATTTATTTGTGCGCTGCAACAAAATATGGTGTAAACTTTTAGCGCCAACAAGTTAAATCAAATATATGGCACACACGACTCGCTATTGTTGTTGTTGTTGTTGCTGTTGCATTTGTTGTAATTGCTGTCATTAATGTTGTTGCCGTTGCAGCCAACACCAGAGTTCAACAGCAATTAAAATTGCCAAAAGAAAATAAATGTGAGTGGCCAGCAATAGCAGCAACAACAACGACAACAACAACAAAAGCTGCTTATCTTAAGTTGCGCTAGTTAACAAACAACAACAACAATAACAACAAGGACAATGAGTAGCCAGGACAACAACCCGTGAAACTTTGCTAACATTTGGTTGGCCGCCCAAAATTTGTTCGAAGCAATAAAAATGTTGCAGCACGCGAAATGCTGAGGGGGTAGAGGGGGCAGTTGCTAGCTGAAAGCATGACGACAACACACACACACATACATATACACACACAAAGGCTGTGTGTGTTGTAGTGTGTGTGGAACGTAAATCGCTGTAATAGAAACATTGCATTTTATTGCATTTGTTCTCGTTGCTGGCTTTCAGCCTTCGCTTTGCTTTGGTTTCTTCTCGTTTTTCTATACCCTTTCTTGGGGTATTATAATTTTGTTACGACGTGTGAAAAGCTTAGAAGCAGAGATGTATTATGTATGTAAGGTGATGACGTATTATGTAAGGCATATATATTTTGCCGTGTCCTTTTTTCATTCTTTCCTGTTTCAATCGTCATCATAGTCTCTCTTTGCACGGGTCTATCTTTCTGTTGTTTGGGGTATGACCTAAATATGACAGAATCGAACATACAGCTGTCATATGTATAATCGATCGAATTGTATGAGATCGTTTTTGATTCTTCAAGATTTCTCGACCAAACCCTGCAGTTATGAGCTTCACTTGTCTCCCAACATATGTGCAAGACCGTGTCAAATCGTCTTGTTATTGAAGATAATTCTTATTTTTTATTTTCTATTTCTGATATGTCTGCAAGCGTATTTAATCTTCGGTGTGTCCAAAGATGGTTTTATTTTTTTCTTTATTTATTTTTTTGCCAATAACATAGAACTGATAAATGGTCGAAAACGGCTTTGTGCCGATGTCTCTGTGCCAGCTGAGGCAGAAGCTTGCTGTCCATATTTGTCGTTGGCTGCTCGGCTGCTGCCAAGAAGCTGCCCAAATGGCCAATGGAAACTTAACGAAAAAAAAAACACTTTTCAATTTGCGCTAAAAGCTAAGCAAAATCCTTGTAGCTGTTAGCCCAGTTGGCAGTTGCTGGTTACTGTTAACAGATTCATATGTGGCAAGCGCGGTGTCTTGCTGCTGCTGCTGGTGTTGCTGCAACTTGATTACCTGCTGCGCGGTTGCACACAAATGAATGCAACTGTGGGGCTTATAAATGATGGGCAACAACCGCGCTGTATATCAGCGCTAGGCGGCCAGCTACGGCGATTTGTCTTTGGCTTTTTGGCTGACATTTTAGTGTCCTTTTCGTACAAGAAAAACAAACTTTAATTAACTTGAGTACATGGCCCGCAGGCGCCGCTCGCATCGAACCAGCTGCCAAAGTGCGAAGTGGAATGAATAATGCAAGGGACACCGAAACTGTCCACATTTGCATAGCACTTGCTGCACATCACGTCGACCAGGGGGCTGGGAGTGGCGGGCCAAGCTGACCGCATTGAGTGTAGAGCCTGAGGGTCAGCTGCAGAGGCAAACACATTTGTTCCATCTGATAATGATATGTGCACGAGTGCTGCATGCCAAAAAAATAAAGGAAGAGGTTTCAAATATGGATAAATATTACTTACTGCATTTTTATTGCATGCATCACATCAAGGATTCAATCATGGAAACGCCCTTAAACACAATTGCAGCTCAGAAATCTGGTGGAAATATTTTATAAATGCATGCAGATAAATATATATATATATCTATTTTTATTGGTCAAGATATGTGTGCAATTCTTTCAGCTTGTATTGATTTAACATTGCTTCTTTTTAAATCTTTGAGGAAAATGTATCTCGCTTGTGCGAATTGTAAAGACCAAATATTATCGCCTTGCAGCTGGGAATGCGTGTTGTCTGGTGAAAACATTTTATTTTTAGAGTTTAATTTGCTTTATTCTCTTATTCTGATCTCCACCAAGCGAAAGGCTGTTGTATAAGGCATATTTAGAATACCTGAAGCTTGTTAGCTTCAATTGTATTTACATTGAGGGGTATTTACAATGGAGGGATATTTACTGGCGACCGCATTCGGATGCCGTAGAAACTTATCGGCGTAGCAGCTGCTGAATAAATTAATCTGATCACATTCAATGACATTTGAAGAAAAAACGCATTACGAATCTATTACTATGTTTTCTTTTTTTCAATTCACTGAAATGGTACAGGGCCAAGTATGGTAATATTAAGTATTTATATATATATTGAAAATGAAGGACAAAACAAGATGTTTGCCGAGGAATACCCGCTATTGAATAAACATATATGTATGTACTACAAAAAAAAATGAAATTAATAATTCAGTCTGAGAGAACGACTAATTTTACATCAATGGCCGCTTTGCCTTTGTTTGAGCACTAAAACATTTTGAGAAAATCGATCTGCAAGTGGCGAAAAACGGCTGTCAAAGCTTGTGTGAAAAACATTTGCAAAAATGTGTTTTGCGAACGTGACGACATAGATGTCTGTGCGTCGGTCTTGCCATTGCCTGGTGGCCGGTTCAAACTACGCAGCAGTTGACCAGGGTGGCGCGGCGTAATTTCTTTAAGTATGCAAATTATTCATTTATACTGGCATACAAATATACTCAATACTTATTTCGGTAACTTAATACAGCTGGCGATAAAATTTCTTTATTGAAATGCTGAGCAGCGGCTTAAATTTGATTACGTATTTAAAGTCGGTGCGCTTGTTTAATTCATGGCCAAATTATACTTTATAATTTAAGCTACCGCAAAAAAGAAAATAAATGTTTTTCGTTTAGATTTGTCCATTACACTAAGCCGCTTTGAGTGCATTTAATCAGCTGCATATTTCGCCTCATGCACTGAGTACGTTGTGAAAAAATGCGTAAAGCAAATATTTTTTGACAGCTCTATCAATGCGAATATGCTATGCATATGTGTGTGTGTTCGTTTGTGTCCGTGTGTGTCCGTGTGTGTTCGTGTATGTTCGTGTGTGTGTGAGTGCTTGTATCGGATGTCGCAGATTTAATGCTGCATACTGTTTAGTAAAATGGTGAAATAAATGAATTCATAGCGCATTCGGTTGCGCTTGGCAATACAAGCAGTCAACCTGTGGCAGCATTTTCCCAATGATTTTCCGGTGCACACACACAGGCACACACAACACGACAGATTAAAATAGATTACAACTGAATTATTTGATAATGGCTGCAGCGAAACAGTGAACAAAAAAAGAAAAAAAAAGAGTAAATAAAATTCCAGAAAAGTGTCGAATGGCAACGCGTCGTATTGCATTCCATCAATGGTGAAAATGTATTTTCCATTTACTTTTGGTATTTTTCGATGTTTTCGGAATGATTCAGTTATTTGCTCTTTTGTATTTCGGCAGCCTTTTGTGCTATTTTCTCTTTTTTGGTTTTTGTTTTTATAAATGTGTCGGGTGTAATAGCCAAATGACACAAACTGACCATTGACAAAAACATGATTGCTTTGATTTGACTTTGCACCCTGTTGGTTTTTATACCCTGTATTCAGACGCTTGTTGTAGAGACTTGTGTGACAAGTGGAGCACTTAACAACAAGGGCTCGAAACCTCAGGGTATATTGTTGCCGAAAAACTTGCGGAAATTAAGCTTTACGCTTTGTGTTTGTTTTATTATAATATAGAGTGTTACTTTACGATAAATTTACAGTTGAATAAGGCTTTGGGGCTCTGAAACACACTTTTTTTAATAATTTTATATTAACATAAATTATTAAAATTGTACATACTTATCTATTTAAATATGTGCTTAATTCTCGTGTTAAGTATTATGTCTTGAACCGCTTAAAAAAAAGCGAAATGTGATTTATTTGTAATTAGATAAATTCTCAATGCAGCCGGGCTTATTGCAAGTTCTCGACTATATTTTAACGGAATTTAAAAATTGAGAATATTTATTTTTAATTTAACTCTAATTAAAGAAACAACTTAAATTAACTTATATGAATAAACACTTATACACCTTATTCTACAGTTGGTTGGCTATATAAACTGATCGAAAATAATGATTGAATTGAACTTAAAATAATAAGCATAAATTTGAGAAAAAAAGACGACTTAATTTTGAAATTTGACTGCTAGTCGTTGATTTGAAGGCAACACAAAAGCCACTGAGCTGTTGGTAGAATACTAAAAATAGTTATGTTCAATAAGAAAAATCTGTGTAAATATGTATTTTTTTACCACATTTATTTGAATAAGTTCCTCTATTCGCATTACCATTTAGCTAGTTCTCAAAAGGTACGCTGATTGGAGAACTTAATCTCAAATTTGAACACTCCGCCAATTTCTCGCTCGCCTTCATTGTATATGCATTCTATGCCAATAGACGTGTCACTCGCCATGCAATCCATTGTTGAAAATGTTGCCAGTTTTCACTGGCACAGCAATTACTCAACGGCAACATCAGCGGCAAGGACGACCCTGGGCGCTGTTTACAGTTACGAGTTGCAGGCGAATGGGTCGCAGGCCGGCATTTTAGGTGGCAGCAAAACAATCGTTGACAAAAATATTTGCATGCACTTTGGGGTGCACTTGGCAATGGAAGCAGCAGCAGCAGAAGCCGTAGCTGTGGCATTCAATATGCAACACCTATGACAGGCGCCCGCTTGACATTTGGTATCGTGGCCTCCAGCGGCCGAGAGACACAGTTGAAAAGTGTTGCATAAAACAGGGCGCAGCTGGCAGAGCGGAAGGTAGCGACCCTGACCAGGAGCAGCAGCGACAAAAGTTAACTAAAGTAAACTTTATGCCACACACCTTTGCGCCCCAAAAAATCTGTCAGCAATTTGCAGCCGAATTTGTCAAGCAAAAGTCGAAAAATTAGTGAAAAATTATGACTTCCGCAATTGCCGGCGAACAAAGAATGCGTCTAAGGATAAGAAACTAATGTAAAGCAACGCAGCGTAGCCAGGCAACTGTTGCTTTTGGCCGCAGTTAAGCACACACACACACACAGTGACAATACACACATATACACACACATTCACACGTTACAAACTTTTCAAATAGAAAATGTTTAATTTCCCCAAAGACAACGTCGATGCGGTTGTTGCTGCTGCTGCTGCTGCCGCCGCCTTCTGCCAAAAAACGCAGCGTTTTCCAGCCAGGCTAAGAAAACTTTCTTTATATTTTACAATGTGTGTGTGCGGGTGTGTCGGCTTGTGTGTGCGGGTATCCGAGTCCACCGCTGCTGCAACAGTGCAGCCAAAAAGTTTTCGGTCTTGGGCAAAAGTTGTTGGGGCGCGCGCGCGCGCTCTTCCGTCTCAGCGTCAGAGTCGAACTTGTTAGTTTGCCATTGCGTTGAAAATTATATTATTTTCGAACTTTTCAAATGTCGCCAGAGAATCCAACATTTCGCTCAACAGCAATGACAAATTGTTGCTGTGTGTGCCTGTGTGTATGTGTGTGTTTCTGTGTGTATGTGTGGCTTAATTATACGTATCCAAGCTAATGATGCGTCTAGCAATTGTTTCATAAATATTTAAATTTTAGCTATAATCAAGTTAAGTCAAAAGGTTACTAAAACAATATTTGGACTATTAAAGTGCTTATAAACTAAAGATATAATGGTCTCAAGTAAACTTGGCCCAACTTTCAGTCTAAGATTTGCAACTAAACACAAAATGCGCAAACTTGTGGAATAATTTCTGAAGTTTCAACCAAGTGAATTTATAGTGGTAATATTTGTAGTTTATAAAAGTGCAAAGATAATTTAATAAACAATGAAATCGAGCAAGTAAAGGTCTCTTTAACTAAAGCAAACCAAAAGGTGAGCCAAAAATATGAATTATGGAGGAGTTAAGTAAATCAGAAAAGCAATTTAGCAACAGGATTTGCATCCGAGGCTGAGATAAATGAAATAAATGTTATAATTAAAATAACTTTAGTCAATGTAAAAAACTATATACTTCACCTTATATCTTTTATTTCCTCTTTGACAAATATTAAAAAACTTCTTCTTAATCAAAATCTAATAAGCATTCCTGCGGTAAGGCTCACATAAATTGTCTTTTATAATTCCCATAACTATATCGTTTCCTAAACTATTTTGGTAGTAATTCCTAAAGAGTTCAAGCTCACACAGCATAAAATGGTTGCTATTCAATACATGTTGGTGGCTTAGAGCGCAGCTGAACGGCTATCGCAAAAGCTCTCAACTGTTTGCCGCCCCGCTGTTAGCCGAAATGTGCTTATAGAGTGCATTGAAATATGATGCAACCAATAATTATACACAGAATGCTAACGGTTTGCGGCGATTAGCTAATGAGGCCGCAAATATGATTGCATTTGTATCTAGCTGAGAGAGCACGGGTATTGCCCATTTCGGCCAAAAACCCTTTCCGAGTTGAAACCCAGTTGGGCTGAGAGGCGTCGTTTCGGCCTGTCATACTGTCATCATATTCACTTTGATATTTTCCTTTCAATTTCAAGTTACTTGGCCAGATTAAATGGCCAACCTGCTGTTGGCCCGGTCGCTGCCGCTGCCTCAGTGGCTGCCACTGCTGCTGCTGTTGCTTGCGGTTGCGTGGGCGTGGCTCAATAAATGGAACAGGAGAGCTGGGTTGGACTTGGGGTTTTCGGGTATTCGATGGAAGGCCATCGAAACTGGCAAGTCGAAGTGCAAGCGGCCACGTCAGCTGTTGGCCCCATGCATTGCGTACATGATAATCACGTTTGGTTATGCGTCTGTTTGTTGTTGCAGTTGTTGCTTTTGTTGCTGTTGCTTTTGTTGCATGCGCTGCATTTGCATTTGGACCTGCTAAGGCATATCGTGGTGTGGTTTATTGCAACATCTTGTCCAATTTATTACCACTTTCATTTGGTAGCATAATAGGCAATGTCCATACACACACGCACACATGTACACACGTGTACACGCACACGCATGTACAACTGACGCACTTGCGGTAAATGTGCATATCTATAACATGTTGCACTCAAAAATACTAAAACTGACTCAGACTTTCTCTGGGGCCGAGTCTCGTCTGCTGCATTTCTGCTTCATCAGTTACATGCTTTGAATAATTGAAGCGTATTTAGGCCTCCTGTCGAGCCATGCCCACATGCACATATGATCCAAATGCACATCTATAAATATAAATATATATTTTTATTTTTTTTTTTGTTTTTTAGTTAGCTGTGCAGGAAGTTTTTATTGAATTAGTTTTGTGCAAAGGCATTTCTTTGCCTGGCAAAATTGCAATTTGAAAATTTTCGGCTCTTCTTTTACTCAACTTTCTGGCTCTCTTTCATTTTGCTGATTGTTGCAGAAACTGCAATTATTGCATATTAAGCGTGTTGCATTAGCATATGCCACTGGCTGCCTGGTAGCTTGTAGGCTGTAGGCTGTTGGCCGTGCCTGCCTGGCTGGCAAGTTCAACAGCCCGCTCATAAATTACGTATACGCCAGTGCTTAAAATGCCATTTTCACTGCATATCCCCAGGCGCACTTAGAACATCATCCTCGCCGCCTTTTGATGCAGCAGCATGCGAAAAATGTCACGCTGCCAGCTAAAAGACAGTTAGCACAGATTTGGATTCAGCTAACCTGCATATAAAATACCCATCGAAGTTAAGCAAACTTTTAAATATGTTTTCCTATATGACTAGGAATGTTTGGTAATAAGCAGCCGATCTATATTTTACCTAAATTATTTAATCTTCTAATTTATAAAAAAATGAATGTCTTATTTTACTGTAAATATAACAACAGCTATGCCCTTGAACCGCTTTCGAACCAGTTCAATAAAAACAATCCTTCAAAGAAATGTGAACCTAAGTCAAATAATTAAAGTGGAATCCGGTTCAATCTTGTATCTAGTTCCCTTTTTGAATCGATTCACTGACTAAAAGCACTGCACATCATAACGAGTTCAATATTGAACTAGTTCAATCTAAAGTCAATTCATAAATTTATTGTTTAAGTGATGAAGACACAGCCCAAGCCGTAAGCTCTACAAAACTGAAGCTGGTGGAGAGCGACAGTATGAACATATAATCGTTTACCAACCGCTCAGCCTCGAACTAATTTAATGTAAAAAACTGTATTGCACTTGTTAAAAAAATAGAAAACCCCAAATACTGGTGAATAATCTACCCGTTTGGCAGATTTTAGGGTGAGGGTAGCAGAGCGCTCGACGGCACTTTGAGGGAGTTGCGCGGCCGTTGTTTATGTTGGATCTGTTGGCTTTGTGTGCGTCTTTTGTGGCTCTTTGTTTGCTTGTTTATTTGCTGGCAACGACAACGGCAACACTCGAGTGCTGCCAGCATGGCAGCGCGTTTTAATTGCACTGAAAACAAAATGCTAAACACTTGTTGGCTGCCTCGCCGGCACCGCGGGCTACTTGCCGAGTCGCCTGGCGAGGTGTCAAGCTGTAGTGCCAAAGCGGTGGCGCCTCCTGCTCCTGCGGCAGCTGCTGGCTCTGGCTTTGACTGTCGCACTGTGCCATAACTGAAGGCAGTTTTAGCTTTGCAACTGCTGCAAATGATTTCAAGTGTCCGCCGCTCGCTTTGATCGTTGCCAACATTGTGCGACAGTTCGTTGGCGTTGCGACCGGAGCAGCGGGGCAGGCAAAGATCTGTATCAAGTGAGTAGGGCACAAGCGTAAAAATACCAGTGGAATGAATTGCTCTAAAAGCCTAGCAGACCGTATTGAAAGGAAAACATTTTGTTCGATTGAGATGTTAGAAATTGCCCGTGCACTCACTTTTTTGGGTTAAAAACCAATCGAATGCGTAAAGGCAAAGCTGGGCTTGTCTGCTCCAATTATTTAGGGCACAACAATTAAAGCGCCCGTTTCCAATTAGTTCTACATAAAGCAAACATATTGCAAATATGTTCACACAATCGATCCCTCAAATCGGTTTATATAACCAACCTATTTTTGTTAAATTTATTTTGTTAGACCTAACTGTTGTATAAGTATTTATTCATATAAGTTTCATTTAAAATATTCCTCTAATAACAGTAAAATTAAAAATAAAATAAATATATAAAAAATATATACATATATACAAAAAGTCCCTGCTCGGGCTCCATAAAAACTCAACAAATGAGTTCTGCTGTTTTGATTTAAAAAATATATACAATGGCTATCATAACCTAATTCGTATAATTAAAAAACAGATTCGAACAGCAATTGCTTAAAATTTTAAAGGTATTTCTGTTATTAATCAATTATATTGTTACGCCTATGTTATGTTAATTTGATTCAATATTACTGATATAATTATTATTAATAATATTAATTAGCCTTAAACACAAGAATGTGGCAGAATAAATAAAAACCCTTGCTCGGGTGCCATTGACAACTGAAATATCTTCTATCTTTCAGCTATGCTTAAAATAGCTTTTATTGTTTAGTAAACAACAATGGCATCAATAAGAGATAGTAATGTGGTTAGTTAAACGAGAGTTAAAGCTATTCTAAATGCTCAACAATTGTCCAAAAACAATGCGAGTTTTGTGCACAAGTTTTGCCATGTGATAAAACTTGCTGCCGACTGCAATCTACAATCGTCTGTAATCGTGTGCCATTCTCTAATTAACTTTGATTTGTACACGATGTTAAGGCAACAATAGAAACTGTTTCGCTTACCAAAAAGCACACATACGCCCCGTTGCCCAACTGTGCAACTGACAGTTGACGCTGTTGCTGTTGCAGCTGGCTTTGGTAGTTTTCATATTTTTTTTTCTCTCGCTTTTTCATGACTATCACAACAAGCAAACAATCAAGCAGCGAGTTGAGAGTCCAACAGTCTAACAAACTCGACAAAACTTTCCAAAAAAATAAAAACTTTTGTTGTTCTTGTTGCTCTTGCTGTTGTTATTCGGCGCGGCATGTGATACGTTTTTTATGTAAAACATAATTGCAGATTAGTCGCAGCAGAAATGTGAAAAACAAAAACGAAGCAATTTGTAATCGTTCTGTTGCCGCTTAAAATGGATTAAAAAAGAGCTTGGCTTAAGCTGCCAGACAGTGAAAAGAGTATCTAGACAGTATAGATGGCATGAATAGACATAATGCACTTGCAGGCAGCTGGCCTGGTAGAGTATTAAACGTCGATGCTTTCGGGTTGCTGCAATTCAAATAGTTCAGCATACATTCTAGCTAGCCTTGGCACTTACCATTTGCCGTTGCCACAAAGATATTTCAATCAATTAAAACGTACCACAAAACCCAAAATATAAAAAAGAAAATTAGTGAGTGTAGAAAGCATTTGCTGTGGCTGCAACAACAGCAACAACAGCAGAGAGTAGCTGAGTTGCTTTGCCTCAAGCATGCAGCAGCTCAGAAATTGCTTTGGGCAGCCAACTGCACAACATTATGAGCGCCGGCATAGCTCAAGTTGCCACCAACCAGTCAAAAATATGACTTTAAATTAATGCACACATATACAGGCGAACATACGCACACATACACACATACTGACACACTCACAGGTATTCTGTCCGAGCAACATTCAGCAATGCGTTTCGCCTATTTGCACAACAAATGAAGTAGAAAATGGCTTGGCTCCAAGTACAAGTGTGTGCTGTGTGCTGTGTTTGTGTGTGTGAGTGTGGGTCAAGCAGCAGCAGCAGCAGCAGCACAAAATTGTTGTTGTTGCTGCTCTTGTTGCTGTTGTTTCGGCCACTTTAAATGGAACGTAAATATTTGAGCTGCATTCGCAGGCAGTTGCAGGACAGTTGCAGAGTCTCACCTGCCAGCAGGTAATAGTCACTGCTCTTCACCGTTCCATATTGATTTGCTCAATTTTGGCATTGGAAATAGCAAACAACTTCAACTTCACAGATACTTTCATTGAAATGCATTTTCGGCTGACCCCCAACCCCTGACCCCTGATGCCGTGCGCCTTTTACCGTTGCCGCATTAAAAAGACGCTGCTTGAGTTCTACCAATCATATGCATGATACTTGGAATACGGGGGAATCCTCCTACAATAGATTGCTGCAATTAATCAACGTTTTCTTTGTTTGAGTTTTAATGAAAATATCCTTCTTGATGCTCTCCAAAAAGCTGCCTTTGTTCGGCTTTGACTATAAATACGTGGTAACTCGGGTATTTTGAGTTCTCCAAAAAGTCGATGGCTTAGCCAGATAACCAATATGGTTTATGCATTTCAAACCGAATATTTAGCTTGCTGTGCGGAGAGAGGGCGACTTGTGGGAATTTTAAAACGAAATTTATTTGCGAAAAGCAACACGATGTTTCGTTTTTGTTTTTGAGCGTTTTTGCTTCTTGACCAGGTTGTCTTTAATAACGTTTGGCTTATACATTTTTGACGCCTGCTTTAAATATTTTATGTAAATAAACTTCAATGTTGAAACATGGACTTCTCTGTACATAATAAACTAACCCTATGACTATAAATAAACCTATTTAACTAGGAAATCATTTTCTTCATGACTTCTGGATATCTACCACTCTATACCATACTTTATATACGTACGTAATATATACATACGTAAAAAAGTTTGTAGATTTTTTCCTGGAAATTTTTCGCTTTTTTTCACTCCTACTTTTTTGCATGGTTTTTTGTTTAAATTTTTAATTTTAATGCCTTACATTAATCGATTCAATGCATGACAGAGAGTATGCATTTTTAAAGAAGGATTTTCTCTGTAGCAAATAAATTTGGACTTTCGTCATCTATGCCAGATTCTTGACAGATAAAGTTCCCATTATATTTTATAATAATAAAAATAATAATAAAATAATTATAAAAACCATAGTAATAAAGACATTAGGAAAAGGACTGACAAGAAACTGAGCGTGTAAAATACTGAGCTCTCAAAAATAAAATTAGGTATAAAGATTGGGCCCTGCTCGGATGCCAGTAAAAACGTAAGTAGCTTCTGCTCAAGAGCTGTTCGCTTGCTCCGAATATTATGAGAATAACAATCTTAATATTGTCTTAGAACTGGATCTAAGTAAAGAAACCATTTTTTTTCTGCGACATCGATTGGATGAGAGCTCCGCAATTGGGATGATTTCCCAGCCGCGTGATATAATTAGCAGCAGCGTGTATTGTAAAGCTAACGTATTTGTTTCTCGCAAAAATTTAATGAAATTAAGCCACGCCCAGCAAATAAACAGATATCGATAATTTATTAGTGTTTAATATGGTCAAAGCTTTTGCTTTTGCCCCTCGATAATTATGATCGCCGATTGCATAGTTGCCCTTGAGCCGCGTGGCAACCCTATAAATTAGCTACTTGGCGACAAGTGAGGCGCCGCTGCAGCCGCTGCAGCCGCACCAGCCGCTGGCTCTAATGAGGGGCGCGCTTAAACATAAATTATGGGCGGTCCAACTGGGGCCCCGCGGCTTATGTGCTCGCATATTTGCGCGGCATAGTTCCGGGCGCCAGGCCCGAATATCTGTGCGGCAGGAGCGTTGCGTACTTTGGTTTGGTTAAAATGCGCTGTGTACCCTTCCCTACCCTATCCTACCCTCACCCTTCCCCTGGCCTTGCCATTTTTTTGTGGAACACGTTGCAGTAAAAAGCATTTTGGCACGGCTTTTGTGCATTTTTTTTTTTGTCTTGGTTTGTTAATTTATTTTCATTTTATTGTTTTTACTTTTTGCGTGTGTGTGTTGGGTTTTTTGGTGTGTGCGTGTGTGTGTGTTTGTGTATAGTTTTTGCTTAAAATAAATGTTGCTCTTTAATCATAATATATTCACAGTTTTTTAAGTTAAACTAATGTTTTTCATTTTGTTTTGTAATGCTTGTAATATTTGTATGCCATTATCATATATTGATTATTTTCTTTTTTCCGTTTTGCTTTTGGTTTTTTTTTTTAAGTTTTTTTATTTTTATAAGCTTTGTTACATTTTTAGCATATTTACATTTTTGTGTCTTTAAATAAGTGCTCAACTTTATTATAAAGTTTGAATAAATAGTTATACATAATGTACGTAGTTGCAAATTAACTATTCCCTTTTTAGAAATAATTATAAAATTCATTAAGAAATGCACTTTAATTCATTGCCGATATGTGTGTGTGGGGTTTTTCTTTTTATATATATATATATAAATTGTGCGTGTTTATATTGGGTGTGTGTGTGTGCGTGTGTGTATTCCAGCTGCTGAAACTTTAGCTAAAATATTTGATTAGAATTGAACTCACAATTGCTGATTTCCAACTAGATACGAAGGCAACACACTTAGCCAAATCAATTATAACTAAACAGTATATATATATGTATGCTATATATGTATATAAGTTTGCCTTTTGAGAACCTATGACAGCTCAATTAACATATTATTGCACTTATTGTTTTGAGTGCCAACTGCCAACAACATTTGCTATTCTCTAGAAGAAACATTCAACGTATTTGTAGACACTAACCTATATACCTATGAAGACTTTCCGACTTACTTAACCTGCTGCAACTGTACAGTTACATATATATATATATATATATGTATATATTTATTATTATAAAGTATGTGTACACACTGACTATACGCTTAGCTATTACATTTACTTTAAAGGTAGGCTACACTTATACAACTCTGCTCCACACTCATTTTTGTGATTGGCAACTCTAAACAAAGCCCGCAAGTTTATGCAACAAATAACATGTATAAGAAATTGCCGAAATGTTGGTTGTTTTTTTTTGTTTTTTTTTTAGGAAGGAGGGGGGACTGGCACCTTTTAACGCTGTACCATTGTGTTCTAGAAACCTTAACTATTGTATAATTATATTTATGTGTGTGTGTGTTTCTGTAGTTGTGTGTTTCTGTGTATTTTGTTGGCTTTCCGCTAGATGGAAAAATAAAACTTAACTGTTTTTGGTGGCAACCCTGTTCATCTATCTGACCAGCAGCATGAGCAACACAGATACGAGCACCACGAAACTGTTGCGATTTATCGCGCTAGCTCCATCGCCTTCCCCATCGCGACATATATGCGGATGCCTTGTGAAATCCTCGCAATAGATCTGAGATTAATAGACAAGCAAAAGATTTCTTGATTGGTTAAAAATTTTGACAGTCAGGTTCTTTAGAGACTGAACTGATTTGGCTTATGATTATTATTTTTTGTTTGTTTCAATCCAAACTCACCTTGGTTAAGCTATTTGCGTATTTGTCGACCAGCTCTCGTGTAAATTTGGCCGCATCGTTGCCACAAATCTTGCGTGCCGCATTTTCGGAGCAGTCCACCAGCTCATTTATAGAACTATGGATGATAAAACAAACATTTAACAATTAAATTATGCCTTCGTATGCGAAACGAAACGTTTTACAGCTTTACAGTAGCCAGCCCCTACAGCTGGCAGTTCTGCATATTCTATTCAAATTGAAATTCTAATTGAAAATTCTCTTTTGAATTTGTAGGGTTTTATAGCCCTTTGAAAATTGTTTTTATATAATGTCACAATTGAAAAATGAAAATAAAATGGAAAAACTAATTAATTACTTGAAGTAAGCAATAAGTTTTTAAGCGAATAATTAAATAATTATTAGAAATAATTACGTTGATCTGAATTTCAATAGCGCTTTTATCTATTATCTTTGGCAGAAACATAGAAAATGTTAAAATTTTAACAGCTGTTACGAATTTTTTAAATCTGACAACATTGTACTCATTTTATTATTGAGTACCTGATCGTTTTAACCGAATGCACAGATTTGCACCTCAAGCACACTGGAAGTATCCCAACAAAAAACCAAGAGATTTTCTTTCTTAACATTATCAGAAAATTAAAGAAATATTCAAATAATGGATTAACTTTAAAATTTGAAATAATTTTTAGTACATTAATGAATAATAGAATTTTTATAGAGATTTGATCATTATTTTGTTTAAATCAGATAAAATAAATGTAGGCCATAGCGCACACAGTTCTTAAACAAGCTGCAAGAAATTACTTATACCGATTCAAGGTGAACTAGTTCCGCGACTATTTTTTCAATTCATATTCAAACTCCATCAAAATGACGTCTAATGGATAGTATGCACATCAAACAAGTTTAGCAGAACAAACATGAATGGAAATCATAGAAAAGTTGAGCTAAGCCGCATGAGAGCTACTGGCAAACAGGTTTTATTTTTTATAGGCGGATTATCAGCGACTAGATCATGTAAAGCTGATAAAAAGTGAATGCCAAATGAGCTGCGCATTATAAAAACAAATATGATGAATCGCATCACGTGTTGCACTCACCAGCAAATGGTTTTAATATTCTCGTTAAGTGTGCCATTCTCTGGAGTCTCCTGGTTCTTGTTGGGCTTGAGAAAGACCATTGTCTCCTTGTAGCGATTGGCGCACACCTCAAAATCCTTTTTGGCCATCTCCGAGCAGGGCGCATGCTTCAGATACTCTGTTTGGCACAAGACTTAGACACGGCTCTGGGAATGAAGGCATTATTTGGTGGACTCACCCTCCTGGAACTCGCCCTTGTTGCACAGATCCCGGATGAACTGGTTGGTGCCATGGTAGAGCTTATTGAACTGGTTCCGCTGCTGCAGATCCATGCAGCGACGCGTATAGCTCTGAATGCAGCGCACGCCTTTTCGCAGCTCACTGTGAATGCGGGGTAGAGGAATGAAGGGAGTGCAAGTAGATGGTGTTGTTGGGACATTAGACATGGATAACAGACATGACGGCGTTAATGCTATTGTTTCAATTCAGGCAACTACAACTTACTGACAAAGTTTATCCAATTCGTCCTTCTTGGCAGCGCCAATCGAAAATTCCGACGTTAAATGCAGCATTTCAAGTGGTTCGGCGCACTTGGTGAACTCCTCCTGGCCGCATTCCTCTGACCTTACGACCGCCATCAGCAACGCTGTTTGGCACAATGCACATTTTCAGTTGCGAAATTCGAGTACAAAAATGTAACAAAAGGATGGGGCGAGAAGCAGAGAGTCAGTTGGTGAAGGGTGTGCGGGGCAGGGGTGGTAGAGGGGGGGAGGGGGGGAGGGGGGAGGGTGCAGAAGGAGACAAATAAACAAACTGGCAAACAAACAGTGGATAGTGCTCAACTTGAAAGCTAAAAGGCAATCTGAGACTTGGCGCCGCTGAGTCTCTCACACACACGCACACATACACACACACACACACACACACACACACAGTGCACAGTCAGCTGCCTCTCTCTCTCGCTCTCTCTCTCTCTCTCTCTCTCTCTCACTCGCTCTTTCATGGAGCTCTGCCAGCTGCAACACAAAGTTGCAAATGTGCGTCAGGGGTAATAAAGTTGGGCGTAAGTGAAATTGGCATTTCATAAATTTAAACTTTTCGGTTTTTGGTATACGCTGCCCCCACCCCCCCCTTCCCAATCTCGTGCCATGCCCGGTGCATCTATTGCCCGCGTGGCGGAAGTCACGCAGCTGCCAATTAAACTGACTGACAGGCCTCACCTGATCGCAGCGATAAGAGACTGACACGGTCTCGGACTCGGACTCAGGTTCGAGCTCGAACTCGGATTCGGACGCGAACTCAGAATCAGTTCCAGATTCATATTCTGATGCGTTTGCAGTTTTGCCCAGAGTCAGGCCACATTTTGCACTTACCCGCCAGCAGCAGCGTCGTCCACGTCAAACAGCAACAGCTTCGATGCATTTTGTTTTTCTTTTGTGATTTGCCTTTGTTTTCTATGTCTTCTTTCTTTTCGCTGTTTTTTTTTTTAGGTTTTCTTCCAGTTCACACTTTGCACGCTTTACCTTGTAACTGCTCTCGTCATTTGCACTAAGCTCGCACGTGTGACGTCAGACGACAACTGCTTGAGAAAAGAAAGACGAGCAAAAATAAAATAAATATACTGATAAATCAAGAGAAAAGATATAACTGACAAATGCAAAAATGTTGAGTGCATGGCATTTCATACTTTGACCAAGAGTTCTTCAGACTTGACGTTCAGTGAGTTAGGCATTAAAAAAAAGTCCATTAATCGTTTGTTAAACGATAATAAACCCTTTACTTTTAAAATTATTGTTAATTACGCTTCACTTTAAATTATATTTTACAATTTATAAACTAAAAAAACATTAATTAAAAATAGTGTTGACATATGGAAAATGCAATAAAACAATTTTCCTTTTTTTTTTCCACGCAACTTTTTTTCATAGCCAATTTCTGTTAACATCAACAGAAACGCAAGAGTATGTCGAGTTCGGCTTTTAGTTTCTATTCATTATTAATGAATTATTTAATTTGAAATTTCAACATTAATAATGCGTTAATTTTGGCATCTTATGAGCTTTATTAATTATTTGGCTGCAAATTAAGATCTTTCGGCGCACTTCAACAAAAATTCTCAAACAAGAGCAACAAATTCTATAAATATACAAATCAAAAAAAAAAAAAAAAAAAAACAAAAATAATCAAAGAAAAACGAAAGCCGAAAGCCGAAAGCGACAATGTTATTTGTTTGGGTTCTTCACTTGGTTTTTGTTGTGGATCTTTTGGCTACTTTTTATTGTATACATCGTGAATAAGTGAGAGCATTTGAAAACTTGATTTGGTCTTTTTGGAGAGTAAAAGGGTGCAAAGTACAATGCGCTCTGAATAAGTTTTATATTCAAATCAATTTAACTTCCGACACGCTAAGCAGTTAGATAGTTAAAAATTACTACACGGAAATGGGGGGAAGAATTGAAAGATAATTCATTAATGAGATTTCGATTGAATGCTTAAAATTGAAATGATTAATTCAATGAGAATTTAAATTAAATTAAGAGAAAATAAATAAAATAAAATAAATAATAAACGTAAAAAATAAAAGAAAGTATAAATACGTTATTACGATAAGTGTTAGATAGAATATATTTATATTATATATATATTATATATACATATTTTATTTATATTTTATATATATATAATATTTTATTATTTATATATATTTTATATTTAATATCATTGAAGTAATATTATTAAACTTGACAATTGAGCTCCGCCGTATAAGCATATAATTAAAGACTTGTGTAATATAACGCCCAAAGCTACATTTATCATTAATATCGTAAAACTCACACGCCCTATCCCATAAAAATTTACATTGCTATTTGCATTATAAAAGTCAATTATATACGAGTTTCCATTAAATATGCAAATGTCGATAAATTGTAAATGTAATATGCAAATATTATGAATTATGAATTGTATTCCAATTAAAATGTCGCAAAATATACTTAGACCTGATGAAAGATCATTAATAAAGTCATTAAGAGCTCAATTAAGGTCCCAAAGCAGTCTAATGAAAAATGTAATTCTTATTTTATCTGATTTGGATACTTTCAGCTTTGAAATGATCAAAATTTGAATAATTTTGAAGTAATGTCAAACTTAGTCTCGTAGTCGATACGCCCCACTGTAAAAGCTTTTGACTGCAGCCTATCTACGAGCCGCAGAGCGATAATACGTAGGCGTGCGAATATGCAAAAGAAACATACAAAAAAAAAAAGAAAAAGAACAAGAAGAAAAAAAAAAGATTTTACTTTGCAGTTGGTTTTTGTGCCAAATTATTATTTATTTTGTTTTTTTTTTATTCAGTTTTACAGTTCTGATGCGGGCTGCATGTGTGTGTGTGTGTGCGTGTGTGTGTGTGTGTAGTTGTTGTTATGTTATCTGGTTTTAAGCACTTTTAGTGTTCCATAAATAAATAAATGCACGCCAATTGGCACATTTGCCATAGCTTTTGATAGTTTCCGAAAGCGGGTTTTGTTTATATTCGATTAATTGTAAACGAATAGCAGAATAAAAAACATATTATCTGAGGTCAGTTAATGCTTTAGGTTGCGTTTCGTTTAAAAGCGACTTCAGTTGGTGGAAAAGTCGTGTGACATGGTCATAGCAAACGACATTGACACTGGGTCAAAGATATTATCACTTTGGTAAAAGCTGAAATGCTAATAGATGCAATGCAATTTACTTGCAACGACAACAACTTCAAGAAGAACAACAACAACAACGACGTCGACTACTTATACAGAAACTTGAAACGTTCATATCTAATGGACTTTTGTGTTTTCCAATTAAATGCTCAATGATCAGCTGTTGCCTCAATTGACAAACGGAGGAAAACAAAACACTTAAAAAATATCCCAAATGAGAAGACAAGGAACAAAAAAATCGAATGCCACACGGTTAAATTAAGAAGAGAAAAATAAATGAAATTGAAATTGAAATTGAGCGAGTTTTATTTTTGAGACAGATCGCAAATTGCAGTTGCCTTGAAAGTGCGCGCCGGCGGGGCGCACTGCTGGGCGGGGCAGCACGTGACGCAAAGAGTGCAAAGATACAAAAAAATGCAGTCGGACGAGCCTCTCGCCCGCCGATGCGATGCGGTGCGATCTGCATGCGGCCGGCACAGAAATCAGGTTTTTACTTTATGTACATTTAGTTTTATTTTTATTTTATACGTATTTTTAAATTTAGTGGCTGTTTTTTTTTTTTTGTTTATTGTAATAAAAATCAGACAATATAGCTGTCATTGCCCAATTTGATTGCATTTACAGCTAGAGAGCGTTCACACCTGCGCGACGATCACACAATTTCAAAACACTTTCCCAAGTTCTGAGAGCAGCTGTTGAGACGCAAGCGCGCCGCGTTGTTCGCCGTGCGAGTAACCAAAATGTACTGAAGAAGCAGCAGCAACAGCAGCTACGCAAGCAGCAGCCAGCAGCAGCAGCAGCAGCAGCGGACGCCTCCCCGCCACACCCACCGCCAGCAGCTTCGTTGGCGCACGAATGGCAAGCGCCAAACGTTCGTTGGGCACTTGTCGTGCATGTTGCTGGCAGCATGGCAAAATGTTGCCAGCTGCGCTTCGCAACACTGAAACAACAGGTATTTGCATGTTGCCAGCGCTCGTGTTGCTGTTGCTATTGTTGTTGTTCCTTTTTTTTTTTTTGATTTAGTGATTGTTTTTGTGTGGACAGCTGCATTTGATAAGCCAATCAACGCAGCTGATGCGGTCGCAGCCTAAGCACATTTCAAGCAACATTTTTTGCTTCTTCTTGTAGTTTTTTTTTGTATTGTTCTTATCATCTGCATGCACTTGATTTATTATAAAGAGCTGATAATTTGCCGGGTTCTTTTACTTAATTAATTGAATAAGCCAAAGCTATTGAATTTCCTGTCGAGCGATAAGATTTACTTGCAGCTATCTGGCCCACAGATGGCCTCGTCAATAAGCCAATAAGCCAATAAGCCTTAGACAATTGTTGCTAATAATAATTTCATTTTGGTTTGTAAAATATTTGTTGTTGATATTTGTCCAACACAAACAACAGCAACAACAACGACAGGAACAGCAGACAACGGCGTCACTTCGACTCAAGTGTCAAAATTTACACGTGTGTCCTTTTGTTTTCCTTGTCACGCTCTCGCTATCTCACTCTTACCTGCGCCTGTCAAGTGCCTGTGAAAATGGTCGCAGGTTTTTGTTTTTCTAATACCCGCACCCAAGGAGTAGTATCTGCGCTTGAACAGAGTACAAATCGGAAGCAGAGTAAAAAATCTCTGTCAGAAATCTAGAACTCTTTTGATAACCTACAAATCGATTATACTTTTTAATCTAATTAATCATAATAATATCTAAGATATTTCAAATAAACCAAATTCAACTCTTCTGTTCTTTCGTCTCTTTCTTCGTATCGTCAATAATGTTCATCATCATCATCCAAATTTACTGAAAAATGTTTAAACATTTGAGGAAAGACAATTTATAAGGCCAGTTGAGACTGTTGCTATATTAAAACATAAGTTTCGACTTGGTTTGACTTATTAAAAATCACTTTCAATAGTAAATGGAAGCTCGGTGCGGGTATTTGCCAGTCGAGCATCGTTTCTATGTTTGCCTTTGCCTTTGTTTGTATTTAGTTAATATGCAACATTCCGTTGAGTTGAGCTTTGTTTGCAATGTGCCAATTTGTCGCAATGTTTGTGTATTTGTTGTAAATAATAACTAATTTAGGCAGAGATTTCATTTTTATTTTTTTACCCCACAAATACGTGTGCTATATAGGTTCAGGGCCAATAAATGAATGTCACGGCAGGCAACGGTGCTCGACATAAATATACAGATTCATAAATAATCGAACCGATAGCATTTTATTGAGCAACAATTCCTTGGAGAAAGAAAATTGTGACTTGCATTTGTCCTTTGTTTAGTTTTGATAACCATCTCAATAGATTTGTTTACACTTAACGCCTGATGAACATTTCATAAATTGACTTGCAACAATATTTACCTTAAAGCAAATGTAGGAATAGTATGCTTTTACTTGTGTGTGAAAAATTTAATAGTATTCCGACGAAATTTGTGTAAATACTTATATATTTAATGTCATTTTAACATGTAACAACTGGGTGAGTAAATATTTAATACTGGTTTGTAATATGAGAGATGAAATTGCCAAAGAAGACAAACAATGTTGAAAGGCTTTTACTTGTATAATAAATAATAATAAAATAATTTAAAAGGAATCCGTTCAGTTGAAATATAAAAGTTAGTATACGCTTTTGATAGATCTAATTTAATAACATTGCAAGAGACATAGTCTTAATTTTAGCTAAATTAAAATTAACCAGAAAGTAAGGAAACACCGAACATTTAATAACATTCTAAGCATTTCAGTTTTGCAGATATGTGACAACAGTGAAGCTCAGAAATGTTGAGTTTGTTGAAAACATCTTTGAAAACAGAATATTTTGCAATATAAGATCCTACTATTTTCCAAATTGCAATACCCCCATAAGCTCATTAATAGACACTTTTTAAAGTAATCAGAAAGTGTGATTATATTATCTCTCCCATAAGTAGGTACCTTTTGTTCTAAATGTAATAAGTAGATATGCTTGCAAATGCGAAATAGAATTTGTAATTTGATAAGTGTCCATTTATACTTCAATGGGCCCAACTTCAAATTGATAAACAACACTAAATTCGTCATTCAGAAAAGTTTCTTTATAACGATTAAATGGTTTCATTTAATGTAACTGAAGTGCAAATGGTCTTGTAGCTATTACAAATGATAATTATTGCAATAACTTTTTTAAGCTTTTCTGTTTTATTTTCTTAATTAGGATTCAACAATTAATACCAGTGCAAAGATCATCCCTATCCAAATCATATTTTTAATTAGACAATTGATTGTAACACTTCAGATTTTTATAAATATAAACAAATAACCTACAAAACATTTGTTTAACTAATTGTTAAATAGCGTATGCTAAGCTATATTTCGCCAATAAAGTATCTAATAGCATCTAATAGTAGTCCAAGGGTTACATATTCGTCAGTCACAAAGCTTGACTAACTAACTATTGATATTTTGAGTTACTTTATATTCGACATGCACAAAGTTTGACTATTAAAGTATTTTATATTTATCGAAACGTATTTAAAATACATTTTTATTATTAATGTATTACTCACATTAAAACGACATTGCAGTTGTGCATGCGTCTCTCTGTGTGTGTGTGTGTTTGCATGTGTCTGTGTGCATAAGGCGTCCTCCATTTTGGCATTTTTTTCACCTGGCAGGAAGCATAACCTGACGCTCTGTAGAAGGAAGGGCTGAAACTGGTGCAACAAGAGTTTTTTTCAACATTTTTCTTGGCAGAAGGTCAGACCTTGTGGATGTGTGCATATGTGTGTGCGCGCGTATGTGTGTGCGCGGGTGGGTCGTTGGGCTGAGGTCATTACCACTGGACACATGCGTAGGGACGGCTTCCAGGAGCTTAAAGCGGCCATTGAAAACAAAATGAAGTTTATTTTATTTGCGTTGGCTGCCAAACAACAACAACACGCACGCACACACGCACACTAACACACACACACACACACACAAGCCAGCAAAAGTCGCGCATTAAGCGTTACAAAAATAACAACAACTACGGCAACGAGCTGCAAAAACGAAAAACAACAAAAGCTTCAGCATAACGGTGAAAGTGGCTGGCCGTGTGGTCTATGCGTGAGCGAGCGAGAGAGTGCGAGCAGCGCAGCGCTAACTTTGCCTCCCTTTTGTGCTGCTGCTGCATTCGTTTGCGTTTGAACTTTGCAAGTGTAACTTGTTGTTGTTGTTGTTGTTTTTGTTGTTGTTGCTGGCTTGCTGGCCGGCGAGTCGCAAGTTCTCCCAACTGTTGATGTTTACAGTTAGCGCTCGGATTTATGAACTCCGCATGCGAAGCACGTAACATTGGACAATTTAAAGTTAAGCACACACACACCCACACACACACATGCAGAACGCATGCCGCTAAAAGGCTAAGCAACAAGGACCTTTGCCCTAGCGATGACAATAAGTAATGCGCCTTTGCTACCAAGCATTACGCTTAGTTTAGTTTTATTAGTTAAGCAACTATGTGAAAGAAAAAACTTTAAAAATTAATGACAACGCCAAGTTTTGAGTGTGTGTGTGTGTGCGTGTGTGCGTATCTATTGGATCGCAGTTGGGCATTGAGGCCAGAGTGCGCCCAAAAGGCTGCTAAATAAATGACCAACGATTAGACGCAGTAAATGCAGCAAAGCTTTTTTATAGCACTCCATTTCTGGTTGTAGTCATTGCTTAGCTTTTATAGCAACGTGCGTATTTGCAAATTTTGTGGTTTGAAACTTGGATAATGCTTGATGTGTTACATGTGTAAATTCTATTAAAGAAATCCTTTCAAATGTGTTGTAATCATGATTTGGATACCAATTGACTATTTTATCTTTATTATATTATATTTATATTTTTGAAATTTATTAATTTATGAATAGTAGGTTTTTCAGGAATTTCAAGAAATATTACATATATAGCGTAAACTGACCTTAATTTGGGGAGTTTTACGAGAATTTTCGTTTTATGTATGGAAATGTATTCGGGTGCTTTAAATTCCTAACTTTAAAGACGTTTGTTTTTTTAGTTAGTAAGAAAATGTGATCAGTTTCCTTTCGCTGCTTTATTTATCAAAACATATTTGCACAACCATTGAGTTCTATATACTATTTTGCTAGATGCTGAAAAAGGTTGAATATTTTTATTTAATTTGCCAAAATCGATAGTTTAGTTAAAGCCTGAACTATATATTAAAGAAATACCAAGATTCAGCTCTGTTCAACGAGATTTTCTAATTCATTGGGCTGATTCAGCGGCTCAACAGCTGCTGCATTAGCATCTAAATAGACTTGTAGGCTGTTTATCTGCCGTATGGCTTACAAATTGCGATGATTAGAACGTTAATTGTGGCGCGTAAATCTAACAAACAGCCGCTGCTCCACATCACAACATTCATCAGGCGCCGTGCAAGAGACTGAACCCAAAAAAAAGTGGAAAAGTAAAAAGAAAGACCTCTATTTTCGGCACACCGAAGTCTAAATACCTATGCAGACATATGGCTAAGGGCTTTGAAGAATTGTGGATGATATATTTGATGAGTTTCATCAAGATATCCTCTAAAAGCCTAACATTATTCCATACTAAAATAAATATCCTGTTCGGTTTTTTCTATAAAGTTATGTGATAAAGTATCCCACGTTAATAAGATTTTGCTTAAGTAAACGAAGCCTTGTGAAACTTGTAAATGCCGAGTTCGGTCAGGATACCTTGACAAAAAAGAAAGGCTCTTTATGCAAGAATTTCCTTTTCTAGCGTTCATTTCTATGACAGCTATATGATAGATTTAGTTCTCCCATCTGACCAAATTAAATATATTTACTGGCTGCTACAGAAAGACGTACCTATACAAAGTTTCATGACAATCGCTTTATATTCAAACCGTCTATTGATACTGATCACGATTATATATGCGTTACACATTTCATGACAAAATTATAATACTCTCAACTAGAGTAAAATAAGAAAAAGCACAAACACGAAGCTCCCCAAGCGGTTGCCAGCCAGTCGGCTGCTAGCCAGGATTTACGAGCCGCATTAGCGGCAACGGCAGCTGCAGCAGCAGCAGCAGCAACAGTTTGCGCTGCTCATAAGCAAATTTTTGTGGCAAGTAGCTGGCAACTGGCGGAGGCAGTCAGCACTTTGGTCAAGTTGGAGTTCCAGTTTTGGACTCGGACGCGGACTCGGACTGGCAATGTTTACGGCCGCGTTGACAGTTTAAATCGCTGTGCGCTCGTATATTTTGACGTTTTACAGCCTTTACTTTAATTTACGTGTGTGTATGTGTGTGTCTGTGTGTGTGTGAGAGAGCATTCGTATTCGTTGGCGTTTGGCACTTGTCTTGGCCATGTTGCCTAGACGCAGGCGCAACGTGAGAAAGTGCGCCTCGGTGCGATTTCTAGGTTCATTATGCGACCCGTCTATGGGTTAACAATCACTTGAACGCCGCACTCCACCAGCTCCGAGGCGGCTGCCTACACAGCCACAAATCGGGCCAACAGCTGCTGCTGCTGCTGCTCCTCCGTTTATGGCCTTGTTTGGATTGCTCGACGGGGCCGGGTCGGGCCGTGATTTAATCGCCACTGCCCAAAAAAAACTTATTATGAGCACTCGTATATTTCTGCGTTCGATTCGTGCGCTCCAAAGTAGCGTGGAATATGTAGCAGGTCATTGTTGTTGCTGCTGTTGCTGTTGTTGTTGCTCTTGTTGCTGTTGTTGCTGTTGTTGCTGGTGAAGTGCGTGGAGTGCGTAGCAAGCACTCGATCAACAAAAGGCATCACTTGGTTGTCGCCTCGAGTGGATATGCCGGTGCAAAGTGTTGAAAGAAACTACAGCAACAACAGCAACAAGAACAACGCTAGCTGCATCTCGCTCACTCACGCACACAGTATAGCCAGCCTGCTCGCACAGCAACAATCAAATCAAATAACTGTCAGATTAAAGAGCACTCGCCCCGCCAACAGCAGCAGCTGCCCCACCAGCAACAGCAACAGCATCAGCATCAGCTGTTCCAGCTTGTGCTCGAGAATGGGGCAAATAGTAGAGGAAAAGTATCTCAAAAGTCTCAACTTGACCGCTTCCTCAACTAATATGCGTATCGTCTTAAAAACTCTGAAGCACTTTTACCATGGCTTGTTAGTTGTACTAAAAGTACACGTCAATTATTTTGATATGGCTGCATGAGCTGTGCTGCGCGCAAAGGTTCTGTTAGAGTAGAAAAGTGAGCGGTAACAAGATTTTATTTAGATTTTCTTTAATCTTAATCAAAGTATAGACCACGTAAATGGGGAATATTAGAACAATTTAGACACCTTCATAAGATATATCTTCCATTTCGTAGGCAAACTGTGCCCATGAGCTTAGTAAAATTAAAAGGATATGCAGTATTTGGGAATAAAGAACTAACAAATGCTATGAACAAATAATGTATGCACACATAATACAATGGGCCTATACATTTAACATTTCTAAAATGTGAAATGTTATTTAAGAATATAATTAAATAAATTTGCTGTCTGTCTGTCCGTCTATCCGTCCGTTCGTATGTATGAACGCAAGGATTTCAGAACCTGTAAGAGCTAGAGACTTGAAAAATTGGGTAAATAATAAGAGCTAGAGTCACTAAACTTGATATATTGAGGCTAGAATAGTATACATATATATATATATCTTATCTTTCATTTTATAGCTATCGCCACCTCCCCGCTGTACTTGTTTTATTTCTATACCCCGCAAATTGAGCGCAATTTTTATCCAACAAGAAGAAGATTTTGTTTCTGCATTTGCGCTAGCTTGTCCTGTGGCTCAATCTTTAGTTGATGGGGTTTCAAGTGTGCTTTGCACTTTGTCAGGCTTGTTTCTCGCTTATATACTCGTCTTTTTTTTCCATAGTACATTAACATAAACTTGCAAAGGTCAGCATTAGAATTGTGGTTATAATGCAATACTTCGCCGTGATTTTTCGAATATCGTAAATGTTGAACTCTCCGCCGTATAAACTAACGCGAACTGAAGGCAGTTCTTGAATTGCCGCTTTATAAGTCCCTTGGGAGTCCGATAAGATGCATTCGCAACCGCAAATTAATACCTAAGCGAGAGTGAATCATGTAAAACTGGAAGCATTCAAAATGTTTGTCTCAAACACATATCATTACCAATTGACCCAAGACGTAGACTTATCAAATAATTCCCCGATTTTATCTGTATTATAGATATTTATTCTCAACTTGGTTTTCGACTGCCTTTATTATATTATAATAAATGCTTTATATTAATTACTACATTAATATTTTAAAGAGAGATATGGAGATATTAAAGCATTTTATGCAAGAAAGTTATGGCTAAAACTTTGAAAATATATTAAAAAATATATATTAATATAAAATATGTCGTAGACCGTATATAATAACACAATTATATTATATATTATAATATATACTTAATTTAATTAAGCTAAGCTTAAAAGAAACTCAATTGGCAATAAAAATTCGTGCAATATTTTATCAATTTGTTAATGCTTTGGTGTCAGGATATCTATCTTATATATAAAGTTTAATTTGCAATGTTATTACTCTTCATCTATTACCATAACAATTGGGGTGGTATTCTGTCCGGTACAACGCGTTTTGACCAATTCCCATCCACTTTTTAGCCACAAAGCACCAATAATAATAATTATAATAATAATAACAACAACAACAATTATGTTGACAAGCAGCTGACAGCCGCTGCTAACCCTAAACGCCCAAATGGTCATTGATACGCCGTGGCAGACCATAAAAGCTGGCATCGACTGTGCTTTGCCCTGGCCCATTAATGAGTTGCTGTTGTTGATGCTGTTTCTCCAGCTTCTAGGGAAAAGTTCAAGCCATGGGCAGCAGCAGCAGCAGCAGCAGCAAGCACAGCGACAACAACAAGTTCATTATTGCCAACTCATCACGTGGCTGAAACCGAAGTCGAGGCCCAGACCAGGCAGCCTCTCGGCCACTCGCTTAAGCGTGTTGTTGTTTTTGTTGCTGCTGCTGCTGTTCTTGTTCCCAGTGTCTAAGAACTGGCAGCAACGGCGTCGGCGGCGTTTAACTGACAAGAAGCCGGATTATTAATCGACGTTTAATTAATTTATAACCAATTAAGCAGCAACATAATGCGGCAAGTTAAACAAAATATATATATATTTGTAAAAAAAAACAGCAAGCGCTGGCCGGGCCGCTGGCTACCGTTGGCTGCTGGCTGTTCGCTGCACTGCATCAAGAGATCAGCAGCAGCAGCAGCAGCAGCCACAGAACCCGCACAGTGAGTGAGTCGTAAATGCCAAAACTCGTTCTAAGTTTTTTCTGCTCTTTGATTCTGTTTATTTATTTTTTTTTGCTGCTGCTGCTGCTGCACTACAAAAAAGAATTAGCCAAGCCAGCAGCAGTTGCAAAAGGGGGGAGAGAGCAAAAACAAAAAAAAAAGAGAAGAAAAAAAGCAGCCAATGTCACAATTTATGGCATTGTTGCGGCAACATGCACCTGCAACAATGAAGCCGCTGCAGCAGCCCATGCTGCAACCTGTGTGCTACCTGGCGGCGGCGGCGGCATGTTTCCACTGATCAGCTTGTGATTTCTTTTTGTGCTCTGCAGCGGGAAATCCTTATAAGCAAAATATGTTAACGAACCATGAAAAGCAAAAATTAAATTAACAACAACAACGCACCACAGTAAACAAAAAATTAGCCTATGCGCAGCCTTTCTAAAAAGCCAATTGGCCAAAGCATCGGGCATCGAGCATCGGACATCAGCTGGCCAAAATGGCCAATAGGCTGGCCTATTAACACATTCAACATGTGGCACCACAGGAGCTAACTGCACCACCGCCACACGCACCACCGCTGCACAAAACCATCATTCGCGTCAAGGTTTTGCAGCTGTCAATGGAGCAACTCCCGCCGTTTGATCAAGTGTGCCCCAGAGTTGCCAACAGAACCAAATGCCGAATTATTGTGGCACGTTGCAGCGTTGCAACGTTTTGCTCAAAGCTGCAACTGCAACGGCAATGGCTGCGACTGCGGCAGCGGCAACGGCGACCGCGCAGTTAGCATCAAGATTTATGTGATCCTTAAGATTTATTGGTTTACGGCATTGTTGTTGCAATAAAAAACAACAACATTCATAAATTATCATTAAACGTTTAAATGTGACGCCGTCGCCGCTGCCGCTGTCGCTGCCGCTGTCGCTGCCGCTGCTGCTGCCGCTCTGTGGGCGCAGCAGCAGCAATCTCCCAGTTCTGGTCAGCGCTGTTTGCTATCTTTATAATGAGCCAAATGACATATTTATATGTTGCTGTTGTGCCTCATGTTGTTGTTGTTGTTGTTGTTGTTGCAATCAGCACTCGCTTGCATGCAATTTCTTTTAGCTGCAACTGCAACTGTTGCAGCTGTTGTTGTTGCTGTTGTCGGCTGCGTCTAGACATGGCGCACCAGAGGTGACATTTGATTGTCATTGTTGGCATATTAAAACAGGCTCAGCCGTCTGCACGCGCCGCCAGCGACGCGGACTAGCCCAAAGACCAAGAACTCGACTCGACAATTGGCGACACTTGGCTCCAGCTCCCAAACGCATGTCCAAGTCTTGAACTCCCCGTTTTTTACGGTCTTTGACGCGCTCCGCTTTTGCTAGCAGCCTGCGCCTGAACTTCTGCCAATTTTGTATGCAAGAGTTGGCATTTCTTTTGTCAGGGGCAGGGCCAACAAACAACAAATGCAACAAGCTAAAGCAATAACAGCAACAGCAACAGCAGCAACAACAACAACAACAACCACGACTTTTAGAGTAGTCCGCACACGCAGTGACATTGTCAGGTAATGAACAATTAATGAAGGGGGCGCCTATTGAATAGCTAAGCCCCGAGGCATGGGCATATGGTACATACGCTCACTTCCTAGCGTTAGCATTGCATTTTTCGTTTCTGCTTTGTGTCGCATTCGCAAACGTTTTGCACGCAGTGTCTGCAAAACTGCATTGCTTAGAGTATTTCAGTTTTAAAAAATTATAATTATGAATATGCAGTCTTAGCTATTTGGAACATCTCATTAAAAACGATTACTAATTACAGATTTGCGGGGTAGGCACATGCAGTATTATGATTAGTTTAATACTCACAACAGGTTTTTTTTTTATCTTTATGAAAAGATAACAATTTGAGAGAAGAGAACGAAATCTTATCGAATAAATTTATTTAAATTATGTTCAGGTTTTTAATACCATTATATTTATAATTTAGTCTACATTTAAATATATGCTATAAAAGATATGGAATCTTGATTAATGTCAAATAAAAATATGAGCGTTATTGCTTTGATAGCTCTAGTTAGAAGTCTTCTTTGACATGCCCTATACATACCCATAAAAAATGACCCAAATGGCGTATATTTTAAATGGAATAGTTATTAGGCCTGGGCTTTAATGTATTTAATTAGATTAAGATACAGTTTTACTTTAAAGAACACACTTAAGAGCCTCAATATCCTTAAATACTCTGTTTTATGAGACTTAAGCTGCAATAAAAATCTATTTTAAACCTCAAATCGAAATCAACCAGTATCAATGAATCCTTTTGCTGCCGCCACTGACTAGCCAAAACAAGAGACCAGACCTGACCACAACCCAAACAGACCCCAAACATAAGTGCGTTAATAGCACATAGACACACACACACACACATTAGAGTGGCAGAGACGTTGGCCACATCTTTCTTTAAGCGTCTTCACTGTGGAGGCCGAGGAAATCGCAGCCGCCGCCGAAGCCGAAGCCGAAAGCCGCCTGGCTGAGAGCAGCAACAGGCAAAACGCGCCTTTTACAAATTTTTATTGAAAAATATTAAATTCTCATTAAGGCAACGAAGCAGGTTCAGTCTCCAGTTCCCAGTGCCGAGTCTGGTAAAACAGACAGCATCATTTTCCACACACACACACACAAACACACTCACATACACCCAACTGGAGGAGGCTTTTTCCTGCTGCTGCTGCTTCTGCTGCTGCCTCGCTCCAAGTTGAATGTTGGCGCGCGCGCGCATGCGCCGATAGACTCGCTTAGATAAAAGATGATTTATGGGTTTTATGGTGTGATGGGAATTTTAATTTAAGCATTTTTGCTAACAAAATTAAAAGAAAAGGCAGCAGAAGCAGCACCGTCGGGCGGAAAAACAAAACGGTCTCTAGCTGCAGAGCGTTGACCATTGGCCATTTGCCTCTATTAGGCAATTGCCAATTGTCAAATGAGGCAGCTAACGTGGCCCAGACCATTTTTAATTGAGCCAATGCGCACAGCATGTCGCAGTGGGCCACATAGCCACATAGCCACATAGCCACACAGCATTGCCGTCAACAGCAGCCAGACGGCCAACTGTCCATTATGCTCACTCACCTGTAAAATAAATGGCAAAACTGCCAACACTTTGGCAACGCGCTGACAACTCAGAGGCTCATGCGGCGGCAACGGCGGCAACGGCGGCGTCGACGGCACAAAGCTGAGAGGCCAAGGCAGAGGCTCTGCTCTGACTGCTCTGCAACTGAGGCTGTTCCAATTTAATGCAGAAGCTAAAAGGCAAACTGCGACGGGGGCGATTGTGTGACTGCGATCTGGCTGGCAGTTACCGTTAGGTGTCAAAGATTTCATGCCCCATGTCGCAAAGTAACGACACACAATCGATCACAAATCAAACGGACAGAAGCAGCAGCAGCAGCAGCACATAAAGAGTGAGAGAGGGCGAGTTGCCGCCGTTGCGACAGTCGTCCAAATGTGTCTCAAAAATCAGGCCGCAAAAGCTGCACAGTTTCATAAATTGCAGGTGACCTGCCGACCAGCAGCGGCAGCCAAGAGCCAGCAAAAAGGCATAACAATAAATTAAAAAATGGCCAACTGTGGCTGGCCTAGGCACACACGAGCTCCAACCGCAGCCCGCCTCCTTGCCCGCCTGCCTGCCCGCGTTGCCTGCCCACCTGCCGTGCGATTTGGTTATTGGAGCGTTTTTTGGCTGATGGACAGCATCGATCCCGAATCCGCATTCAATTGCCGATCGGCGGCTGCAACTGCAACTCCAAGTGGCAGGCAGCGTTTGATGGACACGTTTGCTGATGCATAGCTGCAACTTTATTGGCTTTTAATGAGCTCGCCGTGTCTCTCTCTCTCTCTCTCTCTCTCTGTCTGTCTGTGTGTGATTCATGTCAAGGCTACAATGCATGCAACAAGGCTCTTAAATATTTAGTTTAGAGCGGTCTAAAAATACATTTTTTTTTTAATTTTTATTTTTTCTTTCATGTTCATTAATTGACGCATAAAAATGTTTATAGATCTTGCACAATATATTTTTGCTACGTTCTCTCTTCAAGTTTTTAAGTTTTAGACAAATAAACTCAATGTACTGGATTTTTATATTATATTTATTAAATAGCTGTAAACATATATAATTCAGAAAAGGACAACTTTTTAAAGAACTATTTTTAAAAAAATTCTATCGCTTAACGACTGTTAAAAATATCAAAAAGTTTCCCGAGTTAATTTCTCTTTCTCCGAAACATCAAAAATATTGGCGCAATTAACAGGTTGCACTTTATTAACAATTTTTAAGAACGGCACTAGAATTATAAAATGTATATTTAACATTTTCTCTAGTGCAATATATGTGTGCAACATGACCATGAAAATAAAGTACCTGCAAATGTTACAACTCCAAGATTGAACTATTAAAAAAGTATGTTATTGAATTGAATATCAGAAGACTCTGATATCTAATACTTACCATGATGAGGGCCTTGCAAATATTACCAACCAAATCATTATCTGCTAAGAATTTAGGCTCCGCAATAATTGAAAGGCGTATTAGTGGACGTATTAGATCTTAAAAGATCTGTAAGTTCAATTTAATCATTTACCATCAGGATAAAATGCCTGCAAGTATTACCAACCAAAGCTTGACTTTTTTATAATTTCCTTTAAGTTGATAAATAGCGTGTTAAAGCGCAATTAGATACCCTTAGTTAGCTTTAGTGCCTGGCAAATATTAACTATCAACATTCAAAATGTTGAAAATGTTTTTATGTTCTCCAAAATTTAATAGCATAAATATGTATTTTAAACACAATTATCTACAGCTAAGTTTACATAAAATATTTACCATGAGGTTAAAGTGCCTTACAAATAGCACGAAACAGAAAAAGGTTTAAATCGAAATGAATTAAGTAGTTATGCACCCCTTAGATTGCAAGTTTTTAAAATATATTGCTTACCTTTAATTATGCTCTCCAACAAAAAAAAAAAAATAATAGAAGAATTCAACTATTGCAAAAATCATACGAAGAGTACTCGTCTGCAGAATTATTGCCCTCAGTGTCGTTTGATGCTCGTTTGTTTACTTTTACTCATTTGCATGCTGCGGGTCATTAAACCTGGCGTCAGCCTCGCCAAGATGACCTGACCAAAAGGCATATTCGTTAGACATACAATCAGACATAGGAGTAGTATATTAATTAACCCGAAAAAACCGGTATGTTATATATGTCTAACCTTTATGCTAAACGTGGCCCCATCGAGGCGGCAACGGCAACGGCAACAGCAATGGCATCGACGTCGGCGTCGGCAGCGGCAGCGGCAGCAGCGGTAGCTACTGTCTGTCGGCTGTGTTTATTATTAATTTACCAATAAATTGCCGCTGCGTATACGTAATATTTCACAATTTTAGCTTAATGATCGAAACGTTATTCATGCACTGATTTCCGCTGCAGGTGTCATCGCGAGGGAAGGGAAAGAGATGGGAGCAGAGCCGGCAGCTGCTCTAACCAGTTGCGCGTATTAGCAAAAAGCCAATCCAAGGCCCGCATTGAAATTACAAATGACGAGAAATTTGTCATCTTTATTATTGCAAACAACGCGCGCGCACAGCCGACGACAAACGACGACAATGCTCCCCTGGACAATTGGCGGGTGCGTGCCGGTGCTGGACCCCAATCCATGGGGCCGGGCCAGGTCGGGCTGTGTCCAAGTGCCGAGGCCAGAGCTGCCTGCGCACAGACACAAAGGCCGCGGCTCCGCTTGCTGTTGCTGTTTCTGTTGCCGTTTGCCTGTTGACAACTTGCCACACATCTTTGGCTAAGCTCTGGACTGCGAACAGTGGTTAGTGGCTAGTGGCTAGTAGCCGGTAGCTAGTGGAGTGGACAGGGACAGCCACTTGGTAGCCATTGTGCGCTCAATTGATTTTTCATTTAAATGAAAATCCACAGCGGATTTGGACCCGGCCTGTTGTGTGGCTTAATGAGCTGCCCGTTTCTTGTTATTGTTCAGCTTCAGCTTCAGCCACGAGCAAATGTGTTTCTTAGCCTCTCAGCATGTGTGTGTACATATACACATATAGTGTGTGTGTCGGTGTTTATGGTATAAAAACTTTTTATTATTATTTTTATTTCAGCGAAAAAAATATGTAGCTATGTATAAGGTATTGGCGTACAAAAATAATACACTTTGTTCTTTTTTTATTGTTTTTTTTTTTTTTTTTTTTTTATGCTTGCAGTTTGATTTTTTCAGTGTGGTATGTTTAAATCTATGAGGCAGTTGCAGCTCTTCTGTTGTTGCAGTCGTTGCACGAGTATGCGGCATGCTGTTTGGCCTAAAGAATTTATCGACTCCGATCTGTGCTTAGAAGCTTTACAGTCCAAAGCAAGTTTAATTAAGAGCTAACAAGGGAACAGCTAATTTCAACGGGCTACTGAATAAATATTAAGCTGGCATTGAAATAAAACGCGGATTATCTGATTTGGGCTTTGGGAGAGTAGAAAGATTTACATAGATTATAAAAATAAAAAATGAAAAAGAAAATAAATTAACATTTAACTAAACAATTGTCATTGAAAGGAAAATATTAAAAAATTGCCTATTTTTTAGAGCTATTTAATCTGTTGGGCATGCAAAATATTAAACGATATAAATTTTGCCAGATAAAAATGTTTACTTTATTTGTGTGTGTTGGGAAGCGAATAGAAAGGCGCTTAACTACACTCACATAAGTCAGATACATATTATATAAATATATATTGTATAACTACTTTGTGTTTTTATGTATAAAAATGTTTAATTGTGCGAATTTTAAAAACTTCCAAAGGCTATTTCTTGCTGAGTATAGAAATATTGTCAAAATGTATACAAGCTCTTCGCAGAGCTTATTGCTCATACTGTTGGAAACTGTTTAATATTTCCGATTTATGTGGTATTCGAAATAAAGCATAGACTGCAATGCAACTGCCATAACGTATGGTACAAATGTATATAAGTATATAAGTAACTATATGAGAATTTATTATTATGGTATTATTGTCATTTATAAATATTGCTGCCTCTTGTGTTTGTCTGATTTTTGTTTGTCTTTATCTACCATATTCTTGGTTATTTTGTTTTTGTATAAAATTTTCTACTTAACATCCAATATAAAAATTTGCGCTAAAATTAGTTAAACCTTATTACTGGCTAATGTATAATGGATATGTAAAACGTATCTCGTTTAGTTTATGTACACACAAGTTGCTAGCACCAATACAAATTTATTATTATAAAGGCATACTAACCATATCAATAGCAATATCAAATATCCATATTTTGTTATATATTATATATATAAATATAGTATTTCTCTTGTTTTTAGGTAGTGTAGTAGTAAATTGTCATTATACTCGTAGTACCGCTTGTTAACTTGGCTTCTTGAAGGCAACGTCTGCTTAGGTGATATCAAAAAATTTTACAAATTCTTTTCCTTTAATTACTGGCTACATTCTTACTGCTAGACTGGGCTTTGAGCCCGCTTATGGATCTAAATTGAGCTACTTAAGCGTTACGACATACAAACTGAACGAAATGATGCATGAAACAGTGTTTTATAAATAATAAGGAGAAAACGTCAAAACAAAACGGCCTCATTGGGGCATTTCTTTTTCTATATATGATGCTGTTGTGGGCGTGGCTTGGCGTGGCTACAGTGAGTATTTTCCATATGGCCTGCGGCTCAGTGGCGTCGCATATGCAGCGAAAGATGATCGGAGCGACTGAAACTTCGGGTGCAGAGCTGACAGCGAAAGGGCTTGACGCCCGTGTGTTTCCTGTAGTGGCGGGTCAGCTCGTCGGATCGGGCGAAGCGCCAGATGCAGCCTTCCCAGGTGCACACATACGGCTTCTCACCTGCAAGTAGAACGTTCAAAATGGTTCAGTTCAAATGGAACAGTGAAAGTGACACACTTCAGATGGTACATCAAAAATGTGACGGTAAAAATATGAAAATGGAACTGCGATTAGTGGAACATTTAAATAGAAACGAAATGATAAGCCGGAACGCAGCCGCGGAACTAAATAAATTTAACAAGTAAAAGGGTAGTAAAAGGGAATAGTGAAAAGACATTAAATACAAAATCTGACTATTAAAATGGAACAGTGAAATTTGAATTGTGAGATTAGAACAGTCAAAAAGTAACTATAAAGTTAATATCAGAAAGGGAAATGAGACTCTTTAAAAGTTGTATAAATGTAAGCTCAACTAAACCAGGCTAAAGATATCTACAATATTCCATTCCTCAAGACTCACCCGTGTGCGTGCGCTTGTGCGCCTTGAGATGCGAACTTTTGGTATAGACCTTGTCGCAGCCCTCGGTATCGCACTTGTGTACCTTGCGGTTCTTGGAGAGATCATTGTAGCCGCCGCCATTGGACGCGGCATCACGACTGAACGAGGCGCCGCTGCCCGCACCGCTGCCGCCAAAGTTGATGCCGCTGAAGCTGCTGCTATCCTTGCGGCTGCCGGCACCGCCGCCGCCTAAGGCCATGCCCCCAAAGGCGGGATTCAGTGCCGCATGCGGCGAGCCCGCGCCCGCATAGCTCTTCCAGCTGGGCGAGCAGACGCCGCCAGCTGTTGCTGCTCCGCTGGCAACTTTGCCGCTGCCGCCGCTGCTGCTCGCCGTGGAGCATTTGCGTGCCGTTTGGGCATCGGCGAACTTGTATGGATTCTTGAACAGGCTCAGCAAACTGAACTTGCGATCGTAGTCCTGCATGAGAGCGCTGCTGTTGGCGCTGTTGCTGGCGCTGTTGCTGGTGCTGCTGCTGCCGTTGTTGTAGCTACAACTGTTGTTGTTGTCCTCCTGTTTGCTGATGCGTCGATACGTGAAGAAGAATGGCGATGCGGCAAAGAATGGCGAGAATGGCAACTTGGAAACGCCGGAAGCGTACAGCTGCTGCTGCTGCTGTTGCTGCTGCTGCCGCCCAAAGGCGCCCAACGTGGAACTGGCACCGGCATAGCCGGCGGCGGAGGATGAGCAGCTCGCCTGCTTGCCATTACTGTAGTTGCCGTTGTTGTTGCTGCTGCTGCCGATGCTGCTGTAGGCCTTGCTGCTTGCGGCTGCTTTGGTGGCGGATTTGCTGTTGCTGCTGGTGGCGTGTGAGGTGCTCGCTGCAATTGTAAAGGCAATTGAAAGTCAGTTAAACAAAATGGCCAACTGTTGAGTTTTTTATGGTCGCAAAAGCTTAATGAGACTCGTTAAATGTGGCCGGGTATTGGCATAAAAATCAGCTTAGCTTTAGCCAAAGAGCACCAGTCGGTTGAGACCAAACGAGGACGAAAGGAGACGAGACGAGACGAGACGAGGCAGTCGCCATCAAGTCAACTCAACTGTCTGGAACACTTTGCCTTGTCAGTTAACAGTTGTACACAATTTCCTAATTTTGCTGGCCCGGCATGGCCTGGCCTGGTCGGGCCGAGCGGAGCCGAGTCGAGCCGGGACCTGGCGGACCGACTCATTGCATCAAAAACGTTTGCATGTCGCGTATTTTATGGGCCCCCAGACAGGCGGACAGACGTTGGCGACAGACGGACATCAAATCCGTGCAGTCGTGATCCATTTAACCTGTACTTGAGCGGCGCCGATTGCCAGCCGTAGCAAGTCAGCCCGTCAGCCCGTCAGCTCCGCGCTCACACACGGCCCCAACACAGGGACAAGTGTGTCGATTTTGGCGCCCGCGACATCAATTGCCAACAGCAGCAGCAGCAGCAACAGCAACAGCAGCTGCCACAACGGCAACCACTGACTGCAGTTGCAGTTGCCACGATGCCTGCCTGACGGCTGCCAATTTCCCCTGGTAACTGCACCCAGCCCACCCCCTCGCTGCCACCCAGTGCCCAAACAACTCTCTCGCTTCTTTGGAGCCGCTTCTCGCAAAGGGTCCGCCGTGCTCCATATGAAAGTTTGCTCTGTGCCACGAAGCACTTGACTTGACTGGTTTCCACAAAATGATCAAGAGTGCAATTGTGGAATGGTGCGCTGCATATTTCATAGTTCCGATTGAATAATGAATATTGATCAGGCAGCCTGGTCTTAGGTAGGTTGCTTAATAGAATCATTGATTATATTAGTTTGTACATTTTTAATAGAATCATAAATTAGAAGTTCTTTTACACCTTGAAGTCTTTCAAGTTAGGCGAGAAAATTCGTTCCATTTGTGTGTAAATTGAGAGCTCAAACATTAAAATTGTACTCAAAACTCTTTTCTTATTTTCTTAAAACGTGCCCAGCTTAAGATAGAGAAGAAGCAGTCTGAACTATCTTAAATCATATTTAAATTATAAAAAGATAGATCAGAATATTTAATATGGAGAATGTGATATAAAAATATGTTTTGATAAATTAAAATTTTTTTGCGATAAGAGAGTATTTTTCTTCACATGAAAGAAAAAGTGGTTAAAATTTGTAAACAATAAAAAGTGTTGTTCTCAGTTCTAAATTGTTATTAATTGTGTTTTTGCCATTATATGTCTGCATTTAATTATCTTTAAAGTTGATCAAATTTAAATTAATTTCTTTGTATCAGCTAATCATTAACTGTCTTTTTGCTACTTTTTACCACCTTCCATTTCTTCATCTCTTTGTTTTCAATTTCTTTGATGCCATTTCTTCTTCACAGCATTGGCAAATTTCGTTGAATGACGAATATTCCTTTTTTAGCCTTGGCCTATACATATTAATGAATGCGAAATGGACTGAACATAACGAATTTATACGAACTGTGTTGGAATTTTATAGTTTGGCAAGATAGCCGATCGACTTAACGAAACTATGTGCATATTTATGGCCCATTTACATTGTTATAACTTTATGTTCCTACGCTTATCATTTGAATATAGTTTTATTTAAATAAAAATTTGCTTAATTGTTGAATCTGGTTTTGGCTTTGCTTTACGTTCTTCTTGTTTTACCGTTGTTTATTGTAGAGTATTCATTTTTGGAATAGTTTTGCTGGGATAATCTATTTAGACTCAGTCCGAGAATCTGTGACTCATTAGCTTACATTATTATTACAGTCAGATATAGATAAAGAAATAAATAAAATAAACTTAACTATGTACTTTGCTTAGATATTGAGCATATTACCAAAGCACTAAATAAATATTAAGACATGATGCTAAATATCAATAAAAATATTGATTGACACACCAAATAATTTATTTACTATTCTAAAATTCAACCCAAACTCTATTTAAAAATGTGAAATATTTCAAGACAAATTTTAGGTTATTCAAAATTGTTAACTTTGATGAATAATCAAGCGAAAATTTATTGCAATTGATAAAAAGAGATTCATAGAATTTTAACTAAATAAAATATGTTTACTATTATAAGAAAAAGTTGTTTTTATATGAAGTATTTAATAATGGAAAATATTTTTAAAATTGCTTTCGCGATTTGTTGACCCATTTGTAATTTTAATGTAATTTTTGAAGTTTAGCTAGATTTCCTATGCTTTAAAAAAAAAGGAAATAATGAGAAACATTTTTAAGTTAAAGCGCAAGAATCCAGGAGTATTTTTGAAATACTTTAATATACTTTCATATATATGTTTACTATTCCATAAATATATTGAAAAATGTTTGCCATACTTCTTGAATTTAATACTTTGTAATTCTGCAATATTTATTTTTTTTTCTGCATATTCTTCATTTATGGAGCTTGATTCCCTTCTCTGCGGCTACCGCTTTCAATTTTCACTTGTTAAAGCTCTGCTCGTTTTGGCTGCCTGTCGCCGTTAGTGTTATTGTTGTTGCAGTTGTTGTTGCATTTGTTGTTGCTGTTATTGTTGTTGCTGCTGCTGTTGCTTGCTGCCAAGCTGTACGAGTGACCCATGCTAAAGTGCTTTGTCTGAGGCCCCCTGCAACAACATGACCGAGGGCCACAACAGACTCGGCCGCTCTGACTGAGCTGATGCTGACGCAGCTGACCGTCAACGCGGGCCTGTGAAATGGTCGCCCGGTCGCCGGGCTGGCCGGTCGCTTGTTTTAGCCTCAAGTGCTTCAAGTGCGTTAGAGCCAAGTCTGTCTACACATGCGCCCAGACCGGGAACTCGGACCTCTGAGACGGTTGTTTGCGGCTGTTACTGATGCATTTGTAATTTCCATGCCAGCATTTGGCTGCATAGCGCCCAAGGTGGCAACAGCCCCGTATGTATGTGTGTGTGTGTGTGTGTGTGTGTGTATCTGAGAGACTGCCCCGTCTCTCGTGTTATTAAAATTGATGGCATTTAATTGAACTGGCCATCAACGTCAGCCCACAGTGCCGTTTGTTGCCGTTTCTTTGCCATTTAGCCATATTGCGGTGTGTTGCCCCATTTGCAATTGCGCCGCTTAGAAGGGAGCATTCATTTGGCTTTGGCTTTCGGATGCGAATGCGAATGCATATGCTAATGCGCATTATGTGGCGGCAGCAGCAGCAGCAGCAGCAGCGGCTGCCAACAGCAGGCGACTGACTGTCATATATTTTGTGTCCAAAAAATGTCCATTCTCCGGCACTCAGTGCGCATATAATCACCGCTTTTACCGAAATGCACACGCTGACTTCATATTTCTGCCAATTTAGTGGCGGTGGCCCGGGCCGCGCGTTTAGGCGACCCAGAGATTTGAAATCACACTTGTGCCTATTGCCAAAGTGGTGCAATAAAAAAAGTGAATGTTGCCCCCGAGTGGCACACACACAAACACACACACACACACATACAGACACAGCAGATGCACATACGTGGCCACAGTGAGTCAAGTTAGCAGCCGTATGGCAGCTCCTTTAGCGCGTCTTCAAAATGGTTGTCTTGGCCATAAACTGCTCATTTGACTTTGGCTGCGAGCTTGGGAGTTGGGAGCTGCTAGCTGCTAGCTGGGAGCTGTGTGCGCGATTGCGTTGAACGTGCCGCCCGAGCAGCCAGCGATAATTATGATGAGGCTGACGACCAAAGCCAAAGACTGCAACCGGGTTGCCAGCGCCCAGCGGTGCTGTGCGGTGCCTGCAATGCGGATCTCGCACCAAATGCGACTTGTTGGCAAAACCAAACAATAAATTACAAAAACAGTTGATAGGGTTTAATGTGCACTTGGTGTGCGATTGGTTATAATTGACAGTTCGCTTGGCTGGCTGGCTGCCTGGCTGGCTGGCTGGCTGGCTGGCTGGCTAGCTGACTGTCTGTCTGGCGACGTGCTTCGCTGCACCACCACTGCAGCAGCAGCAGCACCACCTACCGACTCGTCGTTATGTCTGTTACGTTTCTTGGCAGTTAATTGCCAGGCGCGCGCACATTGATTTACTAGTGGATTTTTATATAAAACTGTCGTATTTAAGTTATAATTATGAAACAACATGGCGTATGAGCGATGCCGATCACACACTCTCTCACACACACACACACACGCATACAACACTTTCGGCGTTAGCACATCTGAATTTATGGCATTGCGCATACGCCGTGGGGGCAGCTAACCTAAGCAACGCCGCCAGGCTTTATAATACACACAAGCAGTCACATGCTTTTATTTTTTATTTTTTTCTTTAGCCATTTTTCACACTCTGCGGGCGTCTTTTGAACCTTGAAATAAAAGTTTCCCACACTTGCGATAGAGCTGGGCAAATGTTTCGATTTTCCTTTTGGCTTTGCTATCTATCTTAGCCGAACGCTGACTCCTAACTCTTAACTCTTAGCTCCTAACGCTGACTCTGACTGGTTGGCTGGCTGGCTAATCCAGCGCCTGATTCCCAGCCAGCCCAAAATGGTAACAGACGTAGACTTTGTGGCAGCAAAAAACTAATGAGCAACAACAACAACAGCAACAACAGCAACAGCTACAAACACCGGCGAATGCAAACTGCACCTGCCAAACGGGCAAACAAACAGCCAACAACAACAACAACAACATTCATTTAAGAAGAACATTTTTTGACTCGGCAGCACGAATTTTACACACTCTGCTAAATTTTGCTGCTTGGTTTTTTGAGTAGACAAAAGCTTTAGTTAACAATCAGATATGAAGATAATAATTACTTTTAATATTTTATGTCATTTTAAGATATTTTTCTTTATTGTATGTCCAGATAAATTTCCCAAACTTAATATTTTCCGCACCATTAAAGTAGTTATTTTAAAGTTATTGACATATTATACAAATTGATGTAGATATCGATATCGATGAAGCTTAATTTGTTGTTGATTGTTTGCTACCTTTGGATGTGCAAGCTTTTATGTTAACCAATTAAATAATTTTTAAGTTGTATATATAATATTAAATAAGCTAATTAAAATCAAATCAGTTATAATTATAAAAATATAAATAATGATACTTATAAACTTAATAATAATTATATTTGTGGCAATAATACTAACAAAACGTTTAATTGTTTTATTTAATTAAAGTTCTTCAAAAACTTTGAGACATACTTTAAAGGCTTCGCGAATGGACTTGGTTGAAAAAAGGTATGATAAGCTGACTTAAGCTCTGCCAGCGCATATCAAAACTAAGTTATGGAGCGCGTTACAAGCTGCCTGACTAATCAGGCATACCCTGTTGCGTGTACCCTAAACTGGCGCTGCCCACAGCATCGCCGTCATCCTCCTCGACTGCGACTGCGACTGCGGCTGCGACCGCGACTTCGACTTGGACTTCTACGTTGTTGGCGCTTCGTTAGCGGCTGCCGTTTTATTTCTGTTTGTATTCCTATTTGTATGGTGGATTTTTCCTTTTTTTCAGTTTATTTTTTTTCCTCTTTTTCCTTTATTGCTCGATTTGTTTTTTACGAGCAAATTGTGCAAATATCTTTAAGCTTAGCAAAACTGACAACTAGATAAATTTAAATGAATTTCTGCGCTCATAAGCTGACAGCAAAATGGGCTGGCAGCTCAGTTAGCCACGTTAGTTAACTGCCTGCTGGGGCCAGGGCGCATTCTCGGCAAAAGGAAACAACTGCAACAACAACAGCGAAAAGAAAAACAGAAGAAATATAGAAAAACATTTAATTGTTTGCTACCAATTATGTATTTGTCAAGTTAATTGGTATGTCAACGCAACTTGTTTTTAGTTAGCCTCAATGCACGGTGGCTGGCTTGCTGGCTGGCTGGCTGGTGGTGCCATCAAAGCAACTGCGACGACCACCGCCAAAGCCGCAGTCATAGCCACTGTTAAAGCCAAAGCTAGCAAAACGCCAGACGCATTGTCAATAAGCAGCAGCAGCAGCAGCAGCAGCAGCAGCAGCAGCTGTAGCTGCCAAGGCACTGTCGCAGACGATGAGATACAAACGCAATGCCAATCATGCAGCCATTTTACACCCGATCCAGGTCTGGCCAAAAAAACCAAAGAAGCCACAAACGGCAGCCGCGAAGGTGTGAAAAGCAATGCGAGGCAGGCGAAGACTGCAGCAGCCAGCCAGCAACAGTGTGCCGCATGCAACAGCCGCCTGGATCTGGACCCGTTTTTCGTGGCTTGTCGCACACTGATTGTCAGCGCGTGTTGCGGAGCGCGCGAGCTGCCCACCGATTGATGCACTGGCAGCAGCAAACGGCGGCGTTGATGGATGTGCCACTGGCCAGTTGCCGGCAGCCTCGACCGGGCAGACACCTCGCGGCTTATCGTGCGATCTGGAGCGGTTAACAAATGCTTTACGCTAATGACAATTTTGTTATACATTTTATGCATGCACACACACACACACACACGCGCGAGCACACACAGAAGGCGCATACATAGCGTATACGCAATGCCGATTGACGATAGCCGCGATAAGGCGACGGCCAGCCGTCGATGGACAAGTCGATAAATAAATTTATGCACAGCCAAAGAGGCGTAAAATGTGCCATTTGATTTAATGCACAAGTCTATGTGTGTGTGCGTGTGTGTTATGTGTGTGTGCGTGTATTTTCGCAATGATAATCGATTTATGGTGTGTGAAGTTTGTTTCTGTTGCTTTTCGTTTTGTATTTGTTTCTCGTTTTTTTTTCTACTTTTTTTTTGTGTCATTGCTAATTGTGTACAAATATGGACAAAAGCGTGGACACGAAGCAGAAGGCTTTCCAAATGGTCAGCACTCGTAAGTAGGCAGCATCCAGCTGGACCCGCAGCCAGCAGCCAGCAGCCAGAGCAGAGCAGTTAGTCAGCATCGGCATCAGCATCAGCTACAGCTACAGCCTGAGCAGCGGAAAGTTGCCCAACAGGCGTTTTAAAATGCCTCTGAGAAATAATTTATGCATTTCTTTGTCTGCAACAGATAAACGATGAGACGGTCACTTAAAGTGGTTTCTGCCTGTGTGTGTATGCGTATGCTGGTGTGCTGGTGTGTGTGTATGTGTGTGTGTGTGCGTTGTGCTAAGTAGCATACACGCTCGTTGCCTTTTTAGCCTGTAAGGCGTTTAGTGCTTAGTGCCATGATTAATTGATCGTATTTGTTATTGATTAGATGTTAGAGAACTTGGTGTAGCAGAAATTACGACACGAACTGCTAAGCGGCTATCGATAAATTGCTCAAAAGGGTTCATTGAAGTTAATTTAGATTAACTGCTGGCTTAAGGAACCCAATCGTTTAAATTTATCAATAAATAAATCAACATAAAAGACAGTCTTAAAGAAAGCAATTTCAATGTGACAATTGCTGGCTATCGATAATATTTGATATTTATATATCTAAACTTAATAGATTCATTTTTAAGCCGATGTATTACATATTTCGTTTTTATATAAAAGAGGACAAAAACATTAAATTATCTCTTTAAGCTGCGTTTCTTGATTTTAACAAAATACGCCTGACTCTTGCTCAATAGAGCCTACGTTCTGTTCTGAAAAAATACAAATATTATCTGGAAAGTAGTTTAAATTTTTTGCTATTAAGAAGAGAGTTTTCTGAGCACCTAATTTCCATCCAGATGAACACATCCTTTGGCCATAAAACTACGCCTAAAAACAAAAGAAACGTGCGTCTCCAATAGGCGATAGTATCCATGAATTAAAGTCTGGAGCTGGTGAGCGGTAATTGCTGCGTGTTAATTCAAACAAATGTCGGGAATTGCGCATTTAATGTGAAAATGAAGAAACATTGCGCATAGTTTGGACGCTGCAAGGCGGCCAGACCGCTGCCTGGGATAGCCATGGATGGAGTGGGTATATACATATAAACGTACCAGGTGCCAGGCCAGGCCAGGCCAGGCCCAAACGAGCTAGCGAGTTAGGTGGAGCGAGTGAAATAAATGATCCCAGCTTCATGTTTAATTTATTTGAAAGTTAACACACATATAACAACTACAACAACAACAACAACAACAGCAAGTCGCGACGCGCCGCCGGTGACTGTAAAACAGTAAAAACAAAATACAACGCAGAGATGCAACATGCAGTAGGGGTAAGGCGTGAGGTGACGATGCCGGGGTAAGCAGAGTGGGGTGCCTGGCGAGCGGGCATTAATGCGTCGTAATCACACTAAGCAGACATTAAATGCGTTTTCGCTGTTTGAGCACCAGCCCCGAAGTCGGGACAGCGCCATAGAAAAGAGCCAAGAGACAGGCAGCCAGGCGAGGAGCCTCACTAGCAGCAACAACAGCAACAAAAGCAACAACAGCGCCTAAATGATTGATAAAATAATTGCTTGCACGTGATGCGCACTTAGCAAATGAACAAAGAGCAAAAGACGCAATAGAAGGAGAAGGAGAAAAAAGAGAAAGGCAGCACGGCCTCACGCAATGACCGCCGCGCAAGTCCAAGTGTCAACCCAGCAGCTCAGCTGGAGGGGATGCCCCAAATCCGAGCGCAGCCCAACTGAACAAGTGCCAGTGAGACTAGCTTAAAGTGGGGCCTATGAAACGAGAGTCAGCAAAAAGCTTAGCAATGATCAAACTATCAAGAAAGTGAAGAAGTTAGAGAGATATAAGAATAATGTAAAATTAGAATTAAAAGCTTATTAAATTAGTCCCAATAATATTTATATTTATAAATTGTATGCAACAACAATCGCATGAAGCTTTCAAGTGCTTTGAAAGCTGTTGACTGTGCATATACAGTTGCTAATGTAAACCAATTCTACTTAGTGTTGGTAAATGCCGATAAGTCATGTGCTGATTACTTTATTATAATGTATTTATGCTTATTATATATTATTTAGTGTTGGTTAATTTTCTTCTATATGATAATGATAATGCCATAATCACATTTCTACAAAGTAAGCTTTATTGGATATCAGCATAAGAAAAAATATTCTAAATATATGTACGGGTTTTCAGAGCTTTTTGTCTTGTGTCAAATGAAAGTGAACTAGACATTTCCTTAACTTTTAATATTTATGTTTTTTAATTTTTTAATATCACTTAAAATTCAAATGTCCCCTTACTGACAACATCATACGATTTTCATTCTGAGTATCCCTTCTTAATTTTGTTTTATTAAAGTGGCTTGTGATAGTGTTGACCAGCGCAATAATAAACAAGCAGCTAATGTGAATAATGGCTCAAGTGTTGACAAATTTCCAGCAGGCACATTTGTAGCGCTACACAACACTGAAGGCTGCTGCGTTTTGTACTCCCAAATGCCTGACTACCATTTAAAGCGAGTGTCATTAGAAGTTCAGCAGCCCAAAAAAAAGGGGGAAAAAACACTAAAACTCAAGACAACAAAAAATAAACTGTATCAAGTCGAGACAAGGCCCAAAAACTGAAGTGGAGGGCATTGAAAATCTAACGAATTATAACGTGGGAAACAAACTGAGGGACGTTGGCAACACAAATTGCCGCAGTTAACGGTTCCTGTTTCGTCGCAAATTTGGCTAAGGCAGCGGACACAAAAAAATAAAAAATAAAAATACAGAAACAGAAACCGAAAGACAAGCTGAATGAAGCATCCAAGCCCGATACGAACTAAACCAGGCAGCCAGCCAGCCAAACAGCCAACCAGCCAGCCAGTCAGCCAGCCTGGCAGGCAGTCAGGCAGTCGGCCAGGCAACGATTGCCACGACAAGTGGCCCCCCGCACGGCTCCAGCTACAGTTCCAGCATTTGCCCGCCCACTCGTGCGCCACATTATTTCATGCAAAATCATGCCATGGGAACCACGACGTCGCTTCTCCCAAATACAGCAGTCTAGAACTATTACCCGCGGTACCCTCCTTTCTCTCTGCCTGCCGCTCTCTGATCATGGCCAGCCTCCGCCAGTGTCTCCTCCTGCTGACTGCAACTAATGCACAATCATCGCAGATTATTTCATTTAATGTCAATACAAAAACAGCAAGCGAGCTGCGGCTGCAGCAACATCTTTGCTGCCGCTGCCGCTGCTGCTGCTGCTGCTGCTGCTGGCTGTGGCAACATCGACATCGACATCGACATCGCCATCGACTGGGGCTGCGGCTCCGGCTGCGGCTCCGGCTGCGGCTGCGGCATCCTGGCGTGCATTGAAAGCTGAAAGTTTGACACTCCAATTCTCAATGCCGCTGGGCAAACAAATTGAGTGGAAGCGAGTGCAGTTAAGAGTGGGGTGAGGTGGGGGGCGGTCGACGGTCTTACTGGGGGGACAGCCCGTTAGTGTTTTGCAAACGAGTTTAAACTGCTGTTGACTTTTGAAAAGTCTAAGGGCCCAGGCCAGACCCAAGCCAAGTCAGCCACTCTGGCAGCCCGGCCAGCTCCATTGCTGGGCCACATTGCTCATACGCTCCGTTTGACCTTGCAAAATCGACGTTTAACGTTCGCCGCTTTTTTTTTTGGCAAAAATGTGCTGTTATTTTTTTTTATTTATGGCTGCGCATTGTAATATTTATTTGTGGCCGTCTTGATGGTCGCTGCGATCGCATCAGTCATGCGCCTGCCCCACTGAAAAGTGCAATCAATTTTAAACCAGGCAAGATTTGCATAAACCACAACAAAAACAACAAAAAAACATTGCCAGAAAAACACGGCCAGACAGCTATAAATGAAGTAATCAACTGAGGCGAACACTGATAGAGTGAAATGTATACAATTTGGTAAGGCTGAAGGATGGAGGAACGTAGTACAGCAGGGTTTTAGGATTGAATTGATTCAATCATTTCTCGTTTAATTCGAACTCAGCTGCCTTTCTAACTTTACTGTGGCACTCGCTTTCTTCTTGAGTATTTTTACAGCTATTTAACCTTTACCTAGCCTTAAGTTTAATGAAGCCTCAAATCTATTTCTCTTTCACTTATCTGTTTTTAAATGTTGCTACAAACAGAACAAAAAAGATTCCTAAATTTTATAAAATTGCCATAAAATTTAAATTCCCCTAACTTTCAAAATGTGTTTTTGGTCTTAAAAAAAACGTTCAAATAAGTGAAAAAATAACAATAATAATAATAATAATAATACCAATAACAATAATACTAATAATAGTTACAATAAAAATAATGAAATAAATATTAATAAATGCAATAAATAATAATAATCTAGAGAGATTCGCATCGGGAAACATAGTCTGGATCGTGCCCAATCTTAATATTTTAATACTATTAATAATAAATACTTTATTATTCAAATTAACATTTTTCTAAGGAGATAGCTGAACTTCATCACAAGCTGTTAAATTTTTATTGTAACACCTTGAATAATAGTTTTAAATAGCTTCAATTCATAAGCTCTCAGCCCAGCTTAAATATATCACTGGCTGCTATAATCAAAGTATTTACAAGCCAAAAACCTTGTTGTTCAGTTACCTTATCGACTGGCTGAATGTTAGAGCTCTTAAACCGATGTCGTCCTGTCCAGCAGTGGATATAGCCTATCTGTGATATATGTTAATGCCACAAGAACAAGTGACTTCGATAAGACAGAAACCGCTGCCACACACACACACTCACATGCAGAGGCATTTTAAGCCAACTGCCACAGCTTTTACAAGCGAACAATACAAGTTAACAAAATGCGACAAACAAACGCAAGTCCTAAGCAGATATCGGGCAATCGCTTAAATTAATTTGTTGTCACCAGTTTGTTGAAATAATCTATGCTGGCTGTTGGGCACAAGCAAATGTGTGGCCCGGCTTGGGGCCAACTTCGATCTACAAAGCTGTCCAGGTGGGTGGTGGCAACAACCAGCAGCGACACATGCCTAACAGTGGTTGCAGTTGTTGTTGTTGTTCGGCTCGGTGGCTGGCTGGCTGGCTGGCTGGCAAGTTGGAGCACTCGGACCGCAGCCCAACCCAAAATTGTTCACCTGTCAAATCAGCGCGCTGCGATCTTTTATTGGCCACAAACAGCGGCAAGCGGCAAGCGGCCAAGCGCCAATTGTTGGCCACAACAGCAGCAGCAGCAGCAGCAACAACAACAACCAGATTTATTTATTTAAGCGCTCAAGTTGTGCACCCATTTGAAATTGTTGCCGCTGCCTCGTAAAGACTTAATTAAGCCCCAATCTCGACCAGAGCTGGGGCAGCAGTCTCCGAGTGGTCCGCTCGTTCGTTTTGCTCCATTCGTTTGGAGCGATAAATTTATGCCGCTAATTTGGCAGCGTTAACTCAATTTGTGACCACAAAATGCACAATTTGTCGCGGCTTTTGATTGCCACAGCACTCGGATTGGCTGGCCAATGCAGCAGTGCCACACATTTGAGCACTCTACAACGCTGCGGCAACGCCCCAATAACCTGCGCTTTGTTTTGCGGCTTTGTTTATTGTCTAATTATAGGCATGCCAGTTGGCCAGGCCAACTGCAACAGCAACAGCAACAGCAGCAACAGCAACAGCAACAACAGCAACTGGTTGGTATGGAAGCAAGTACTAAGATTGGCGCAACCAAATCGCGCCTCGAGCATCTCCTGGCCGGGGCACCCATGCTGCGAGCGTTACCAAGCTATACTCAGCCACGCTCACGAGTGCATCCAACTGCTGCCGCCTTATCACAGCCAGCAAATCTTCGCCAGCGGCGACTCCACACAATTGACTGTCGGCTCTGACTGCCGGCTGTGCTGCAGCTCTATATACAAAAAAAAAAAAAAAAAAAAAAAAGATTTTCCCATAGTTTGCCGCTTCATATTTTAAACTGATAAAAGTGTGAAGTGGCTGAAATGTGGTTCAGCTTATGCATAAAACCGCCTTATATGGCCAGGCCCCAACTAACGGACTGAGCACGCACTCTCTGACTCTCAGGCTCGAACTAACTGGGCTCATAAATCTCAGCAATTAATTTTTAAAGTGTTGTCGCTGCTTCGCAAACACTCGGCAACCGCTGCACCACCAACCACTGCAACTGCAACTGCAGCCATGTGACAACTGTCAGCAGCTACTTGATACAAACGACAAACATTCGAGTTACTCGTAAGTGAATAAAATTTGCTAACATTTGTTTAGACGCTTTGCGTAATAATTAACGACTGTGCAGACTTTAATTAAATTGCGAGTGAAAACCATAAACGTAAACTGATGCTGCATGGAAACACTAATTAACCAACTGCCAACTACAGATACCCTATAATCGGTTCAATAATTTATTCCTTTTACATTTTGCAGCTGTGTGTGGAAGTATTTAAAATGGGCAATAAAATTGTTAAGAAGTTTTGTTTATGCGCAATCCACATTCTAAATAACACACTTTAAACAGGGCATAAACGCGCATAAAAAATTTAATTTTATTTTCCCTTTTCTTTTTAATCACAAGGCTATGATATAAGTTGTATTTTTCCAAATATATTTTTAGTAAGCAGTATTCAAGTAAAAGTACTCCTTGTCTTTTCATTTTTAAGTATTATATATAAGATACTATTATATATACCTACTAAAGAGTATATATTAAATCAAGTATGTTTTCAGCTGCTTGATATATATATTTAAACACAATGTACTACATTTTTGTCAGGCTGTTTTCAGTGCCGAAGTTCATGTAAGCTAATGAAAAAGAATGTGTGCACCAAATATTTTTAAAATTTGTATACCCTTGTACAGTGTATTATAATTTTGTCATGAAATGTGTAACACATAGAAAAAGACATCTCCCACCCCATAAAGTATCTGTCTTTCTGTCTGTTTCTATGCGAACTAGTTTCTCACTTTTAAGGCTTTCATCAGATAGACCCTATATTATACAGCTGCCATAGGAACGATTGTCCCAAAGGCAAAATCTTATCGACATCGGACTACTTTATTATATAGGTGCTATGGAATAGATCGAATAGTATAGTATGCCAAAATATTATGTTTTTAACTTTTTTTTAATATTTTCATCACACTCAGCATTTTGGAGCTTCGCCATTCTCAGATATCTGCAAAAGGGAAAGGTCTACAAGTGTGTTAAATCATTGGCGTGCCGCAGATATCTTTATTTTCTCCTTATTGTTGCAATATTTTCCAAGTTTTCCCAAAGCGGTTTGTTCGCTTGCTTATTAATAAATAATAACAAATAAATAAATATCTAAGGAAATTCGATCTACAACTTTAATTTACAACTTGGTTGTTGCTTAAGTAAAAATATTTTAAAAAGCTATTATAGACAGCACAAATCGACTACTTCTCTATCGATAACATTTGATCGATATGTCCTTTTGATGCAAACATTTTTTGAAGCATTTGTGAAGCACATGTTAAGTTTTCTTTTTGGTAAATAAAAAAAAAACACAGCTCGTAAAGTATTTGAAATACCATATAACTTAATATGGGAAATGCAATTGGATTGCATAGTTTTTGCTTGGATCAGTTGCCGAACTAAAAAATTCCCTGCACATAGTTTACAAGCAGATCACATTCAAATCGTTAGCCAAAACGCGCTCAATTTTTGTATTTTATTTTTCAATAATTTGCGCACAAATATTTTCACGAACGTGGGAAAAGCTCAACTCTCTGCACTCGTAGTGTCCATGTTGTAATGCTCCCCAGACTCGGCCGCGGTTGCGGTTGCAGTCGCAGTCGCCGTCTTCGGGTACCCCGGCCTCCCCACTTACCTGGTCATGCCACTCCGGCAAGCAGATCAGCTGCAATTCATGTCAAGCTGCAAATTCAACAGAATTCGAGCGCCGTCGCCGTCGTCATCGTCGTCTCCGTGTTGCAGTTGCAGTTACTGACGCAGTTGCAGACGCAGTCAACCAATTATTTTTATCGATTTGGTTGCAGTCAGAGAGACGCAGGCGGCTTTTCATAATCAAATGTTGCTGCTGCTGCCGCTGTGGCATCACCGACGCAGCCGCCGCTTGGTGGACATGTGGCAGGCGCAAATGTGCGACTTGTTGTACGATTGTGAATTGTATTCGTATACGTATTCGTATTCGTTTGCGCATTCGTATTCGTTTACGAATGATTGAATGCATGCATGAATGACTGCTGACTGGCGCTGTGAGTGTTGAAAATCCTTTCAATAAATAGCCAAAGACAAGTAGCCGTTAAAACGCATTCAGCCTGACTGCCAGCCAGCCAGTGAAGTTAACCTGGCCGACAGACTGCCTGCCTGTCTTTCTGTCCGACTGTCCGACTGTCCGCCTGTCTGCCTGTTGTTGTTGTTGGCTGTTAGCTGTTGGCTTGTTGATTCATGATGCTGCTGGTTGGCAACTGCGTCTCCCGAGTTGGCACCGTGTGGCATGTTTCGTTTGTTGCGTTTTTGATCGCAATTTGACAATGCGAACAACAACAGCCCCAACGGACTGGCGGACAGACCCACAAGCGTACATGCGCCCGCTTGTCATTTAACATTTTTATGATTTTTAACATGCAAACTGGCAAAAAGGCTTCGGGCTACAGGTCTTCAGTCTGCAATCTGCAGTCTCTGAGCATTTCTTCATTCAGCTGAAAATTGGTCTTTGGTTTTGTTTGGCTTTTATGGCTTAATTGAAATGACCAACTAATGCATCGATTGAAACAGCAGCCACAGTCACAGGAAGTATTTAATTGTAAATGGAAATGGCCTGACACACACGCACACACACACACTAATACACACACACTCACACATTGACGGCGAGGCAACATGCATCATAGCTATGTTGCATGCCACATGTTTTATACTAAATTGTCTTTAATAATAGCCTTTAGTTTTATTTGTAATTTATATCCATTTTTTATGACCTTGTCAAAGTGATCACAACTATGCTGTTAACACGATTAAACACTTTAACACATTTAGTTTATTTGTCTGTTAATTGAATTTAAATTAATTACAACACTTTTAATTTATTGACAAATGCTTAAGTGCAAAATATGCAGTTTTTAGAAACTTTACTATAAGAAGTCTATAAATTAAGGAAATAAGAAGGCAAATTTGAAGGCAAATCAAAATAATTATTAAAATCGACTGTTTCTCTAATAGAAAAGATATATAATGACAGACAATGGATATTTTATTCACAAAATAATGCAGCAATGATGGGTTTGAAAGAAGTTTCATCCTATTCGGATCATATTTGATGTACTATTTTATCATATGTTTTATCTATTTTTATTTATTTTATTTTTTTGATATTATCAACATACGTTGAATATTCTAGTATATAATTAACACATATTTAAATCAGGAGTGCTAAAATGTTATTGGAATTAATAAATGGCAACATTCCAGTCCGTTCTATTCATTTATGGATGCTTATCCATTCCACCTACATTAATTTAGTTAACTTTATCGAAATTGATAAATGACAACATTTAAGGCCGTTCCATTAATCTATCGATGCTTATCAGCCCTAGTTAAAGCTAATGTGGACAGCGTTCCATTCCACATATTCCTCCTACGTTATATAAGTGTCTCATTTGGTAAACATCAAGGTTTCGAACTGTGTCTGCCTAATTTAATTCACGCATTCACCGACTTCCACACAGAATCGTTACGAATAATCAAAACAAAACCCCCAAAAAAAAAAAAAAAAAAACTGCTCCAGTAAAAAATAGGCGCATAATAACTAAAGCAATGAGAACTGTCTGCTGCTGATGATGCTGCATTCGACTCAATCTCAGTTCCGATGATAAACAAAAACAACAACAACAACAAAATCATCCAGCAACAACAAAAGGGGCAGACACGGCGACAGCAGCAACAAAGAAATAGAACGTGAGAAATAATATTCGATGAAGCGCCAAAGTAAACGCTTCAAATGTTGTTAGTTTTTTCTACTTGAGCTGCTGTTGCTGCTTCTTCTTGACGTTCAGTTGTTGTTGGTGTTGTTGTTGTTGTTATTGTTGTTGCTATTGTTGTTTGCAGCCCATTTTGCGCCTGGTACACGCTACTCGTTTGTGGCAGCGAAAAAAATTTTGAAGGTTGATTGTGAAAGTCACGATTAACGGAGGAGTCACAATCGAAATCGGAGGAGGCGTCGTTCTTCGTTTTATTTCCCTTTGCTTGATTTTTAAATGTTTCTTTTTTTCTTTTGCTGATTTCAGCTGCCATGCATATATAATAGATTCAGAATCATTACGATTGATTGAAGTTTTTGGGGTATTTAAATTTGTCGGTTTGGCTCAAAAGGTGACAAAAATTCGAAAATGTTTGATTGTGTGTTGCAAGCTGCAGTTTTAGTCGGCTTTTGCCACATGTGCGTATCATTAAAACGCCGACGACGCGTTTGAAATGCACCGACTGCAGGCCACAGAGTGTGGCAAGGGGGCCGCCGGCATTGCGGTAGAACACACCTTTCAGCCAACTTCCATCATTTGGCAGCGTTGCGAAATTGTCGCCAGCGTTTGACACACCCGACAGTGTTTTTTTTCTTCTTCTGTTGAGATGCGAGCGCCGAGTTGGAGGTGGTACAGCTTTAGCGCTTTTATTATTATTTCTTTTAAATCACTTGCGAGGCAGCTTCTGGCTCAACGGCCAACTGTCTGACTGACTGTCTGTTTGGCTAGCTTGCCACATTCTACGCCTCCACGTTGTTTGCGCCCACACACACACACTCATGTGCGAGACGTTCTTGCGGCACATATCGCTTACAAAAACGCAGATCCACACCCCAAAAAACCGAAGTAGTAAGAAAAAACCAAAAATCAGTGAAACTTCCGTAAGCAGTCGACAGTTTAATGACTTTGATGACGCAGCGTGTGCTTTCAATTTACGAGCAACAGGCAACTGCAACTGCAACTCCCGCAATTGCCGCTTCGTTTTGGGCTTGGGTGTCGCCCGCTGCTGCGTTGCCTTTTGGTGGGCGTTGCCAAAGCTGCTTGAAGTTTTTTCTGTCTGTACTCTGCGGACTTGTGATCATCAATGGCAACCAGTTGCGATTGATAGAGTTTGGGTGTATTTGGCCCATCCGAGAGTAAATGCAAAAAAAGATTTTTAAGCTTCTTAAGGTAAAGCAATTTAATTTTCAACAGTGTTCATTCAGTTCGTTGTTAACTAACAACATTTGAAAGTCATGAGATTCTCAATGAAACAAATCGAAAATATAAAATGAGCAAGGGAATCTTTTGTTTTAAAAAACAACAACAATTAATCCATATTTGTATATCAGAAACAGAAATGCTCAAAATGTTCTACGAGTTTAAGGCCCTGAAAAAAGTACTTAGACCCTACCCTTAACAAACAAACTTTTTAGTCCTTAATAAAATAAATAAATATATTTCCGAAAAGATGGTTTAGCCTGCGCAGATCAGGTTTCTACTTAAAATTTAAATGAGAAAGTAATACACGCTGAATTTTATAAACTTGCAGATAGATGAGAATAATGCAGCTCGAAAATAATTGGTTTAATAAAAATATATTTTAAAACAGAATATTTTGCCATTTAAGAGCCTACTATTCTACCGATCTTTCCTAACGCAACTATATGATATGGTAATACAAAATAAAAAACAAATGGGTAAAAGCATAAACAATCTGCAGATAATGAAATAACAGAATGATATCTTTTATGAAAATAGGCTCTACTTTGAAAATAAAGGAAAGTTGGAAGTTGGAAATACTTTAATATAAAGTAGAAAGCTCTGTCATATTTCCCATTTAGTAAAATACACGATTTCCCTCAAAAGGCATATTTAGTGCACATAAGAGACTTAAAAATAAATTTTCAATATTTGCTATATTGAAAAAAATTTGTTTACTGGGCTATTGAAATTCGCAAATTGCTTAAGTATTTTTAATATGTTGTAAGCCGCCGCTTGGCATCAAACGTATAGATACGATTGTATTTCAGCTGTCACAACATGGTCAAAGTTCTTGCCAGTTGACAACTGACAGTGGCTGAGGAAATCAACATTACTCATACGCCATGTATGCGCTGCCATTGATTTACATGTTTTATTGATGGCTTAGATGCGATAGTCGTGTACTCGAGCGCAACGTTCTGCATTTTCATTTAACTGCAATAAATATTTGGCTACCATTTTTGTTGTTGTAATTTTTTGTACTTTTTTGGCCAACATGTGCCGCGAAAATGAGCCAATTAAAGAAATGCAAACAGCAACAAGAACCATAACAACCTTGCGACCAATTCAGCTAGGCTAAAGAAGAAAAACCAAATAAAATAAAATAAAATAAAATTGGCACACACAGTTGTTGTCACTTTTGCGGCTGTTGTTGTTGTTGTTGTTGTTGTTGCTGTTGCTGTTGCTGCTGCTGCGCTGGTCAGAAGTAAAACCAATCAAGTGGCGCACAGTGTCACTATTACCACCTGACATTTACACAAATCTTGCTTTATGCCTCAACGAAATGAAACAACAACAGCAACAACTGCAACAGCAACAACAGCAACAACAACAACAACATAAGAAAACAAACAAACAAACGGCCAAGCGACGACTTCCTAACAACGCCGCTCGCCGCCTATCGCATGGCAACGATCAAAGTGCTTGGACTTGGACCCAAACCAGGCTGCCACAGAGGCTGCGACCAGGCCAGGCAGAGCAGCAACAGCAGCCACGGCGGCTTATCTTAAGAGCCGACCAACAGCAGCAGCAACAACAACAACAACAACAGCTTAACTCTTTTGTATGCGAGGCACATGGTGGCTGCTGCACCACCGCTGCACCACTTGGCATTGCCAGGCTAGCTGCCTGCCTGCCTGCCTTAAACTGATCGCTAACAATCAATTTATTGATTGAGGTCTCAGGTGTAATCGATAAGAATGTTTTTTAGCTTTGCTTTTGACTTACTGCTCCAGTTTGTAGTCCGTTTTTTTTTTTTCACTCTACTTATTTTTTGCTGCTGCTAACATATGACATGGCTACATGACATTATCCGATTCGCATTTGTTTATCTATCTGGCATCGCCGGGGCCTAACTCTAAGTAGTCGCAAATCTTGGCCAAGTATCTACAAAAGTCAGAGATGGACATGTGCAGCGCACAAAGCAATCGCAAGTTCCATTAGTTAAATTAATATAGACATAAATTTAAATGGATAAACAGCTTTAAGTTTTTGCTTCGAGATTGATTCAATTAAAACATAATTGAACTGGTAAAAAAATCTAGTCATTGCTTTACGCAAACCTCATAAAATGAATGGAATATATATATGACATCAAATAACATATGCTTATAATGTTTAAGGCTTTAAATTTCATGGAGTGTAAAAATACTGTAACTTATTTTAAGTCTTCTAAATACAATGCATAAATAAAAAATAAAAATAAATATTAAATAAACATGAAGAAATATTATTTTTTATTTAAAAAATATATAATTATTTTAGTTACGAAATATATATATAGTTATGCATTTTTATATTAAAACATTACAATTTTAACTGAAGTATTTTCTGTTTAGACAGGAGTATAAATAAATTACATTAAAAAGTGTTTGATGATAAGGACTACAGATAAATATAAAGCGTCTTATAAAAAAAATGTATATCTTTTTTTTGAAAATCCCTAATAGAATTACGATCTAGTATCTCGTAGGTTAAAATATGATAGCTATTATAAATTGAAGTATTAATTAAAAAAAAAAAAAAAACCTTAAGTACCCTCAGCATTAACTGTACATATGTTTGATAACTTATCAAACGGTAAGCTATTTATTATTATGTAGTTTTATCAATTATAATTTATGCTTCTAAGCAGCTCACGTTGCCATCTCTAGGAGGAATATTAATTAGCCACTAGGTCATTGATTAGCCGGCAAATAAAAATAAAAAATAAAATAAAAAATAGTAAAAATTGAGTGCACACAGTGCGGCACGTTGCACAAATGGCCAACGTGGGCGTACACACGGAGTACACAGAGGAGTTTTTGGCCATTTTTCAGTGGCCTGCTACAGATTTGGTTAACAGTTAACAAGCTTATCGCTCTCGATACGGCAAACAAAGGTGACGCGACTGCAGCTGTTTTTTTTATATATGTATACATATACATATACATATACCTACATAAACAATTTGGTATAGTTTTTTATTGAACTTTTTGCTGCTCTTTTCTTTTTGGCCATGCAGATAATTAAGGCAAGACGTTGCCGGCCAGCTGCGGCTGCCAATTTCGGGCCCGCAAGGAATCACAGTGGTTCACCCACTAGCCAGGCAGCATCCAGCACGGCAAACCACCAGCAGCACCACCGGCAGCACCACCAGCAGCGGTTAGCGGCTTTTGTTGTTGTCTTGTTAGCCGCCAGATAATGATCTGAGCGTGGAGCGGGCAATTTAATGGTTACTATTAATAACGTGATACGAAATTGGCGTTAATTTGTAGAAACACAGCCGCAAAAATCCCGCTGACTAATTTGAGCAAAACTAAAAGTGTAGCACTGTGTTGCATGCCCCCGCCAAAAAAGGATGTGAATGTGTGGTGCCGTTGTTGTTGTTGTTGTTGTTGTTGCTGTTGCTGTTGTTGTTGCGGGGGTCTGCACAACAAAGTCATGAGTCAAATTTTTCTGTTTACACGAAGGCTCCATTTAGGAGCATGTGCGCGGGTGCTGCTGCCTGCTGCCTGCTGCCGCTGTCTGGGCACGAATTGGAGGCGGATGCAGCAGTTGCAGTCGCAGCAGCATTTGGCTAAAGAATTCTTTCACAGCTACGTACAAGCCAGGCAGGCTGCCAGGCTATTGTTGGCTTTTATATAAGGCCAGCAGTTGCAGCCGTTGGAAAGGCCAGAAACCAGTGCAGACACCAGCCAGTCCTCCCTCCAGTCCTCCCTCCATCCAGCTGTCCCTGCGTCCCTCCGTCCGTTTGCTGCACACATGTTGCGCCCAAACAATGCAAATTGCTAATATGCAAGCATTTTGGCTTTTTTTGGCGGCGGTTTCGGCCTTTTTTTGTTATGTTTTGGTTTGTTGTTTTAGTTGGAGACAAATTTTCAAACAATTTTTTTGTTGTTTTTTTTTTTCGGCGCACTTATGACCAATAAATATGCAGGCTACAGTTTTTTGTTGCATGCTGGCAGAGTCTGTGGCATTGTCTCTGGCAGCGCTTGCGAAATTAGCTGCCAGCTAATGAGCTACACGAAACGAATGAGCCTCCAAGAAAAGCTCTCGATGCAGATGCGATCGATATATATCTGCGCCGATAACTTGGCTGGCAAAATAGACAGAAAAAAAAATCGAAGACAAAAAATGTGTTTTGATTTTCTTTATTTTTTGAGGAGCAGCCCGCGTCGTGTATTATGATTCGTCGTCGTGTGGGCTGTAGCCCGCTCTCTTTCTATCACCCTCTCTGTCTCTTTTCCCCATTCGACTCGCACTCGTATCGATCGTCAGCAGAGATCGTCGTTAACATGTTATTGCACAGCACTTTTGTCAGCTTTCGAATTGTTTGCTCACGAAAGCGTGGATCTACTTACGGCTGCTCCATGGCCAGGCCCTGGGATGAATCTGCTTGGGCTGCGGCAGCGCAGACAACGCGCGGCGTGGCTCTTGGTTTCTTTGCTTCATTTTTTTTTTTTTATTTATTTATATTTGCTTCGCTTTTTTATTTTGAATTTATTCGCAGGCTCCTTTTGGGTTGCGCCTGTGTCTGCGGCTGGGAAGATGCGCACACACATTCAGCGAAAACACTGTGCAGCAGGTTTTTTGGTTGCCCAGTTGCCCAGTTGCCCAGCCAACATGGGCGTTGATTTATGGCCCACACGGCCAACCGCTGTGGCCTGAGGGAGCCAGCCGGCCATTGAGGCACTTGTTAGGCGTTAACTGACGCCAAAAGCTACGCATGTCTGTCCGATCAGTCTCGGGTTACATTTGGGAATACATTTGGGCACAGCAGCGTATTCGCCTGTGAAGAACCATGTAAAGTTATGGCCGAAGCTTGTACACTTGCATATGATTCGAAATACTTTATAAATTATTTTACATCTTAATTGGGTGCGAAATAAATGAGATTTTGGGAGCTATATGTGTTGACGAGGCGACAGTGCAGTATAATTAGTCAAGATTATAGTAATTATAATAATGATAATTATAATAATACTAATAATAATAATAATAACAATAAAAATAATAATAATAATAATAAAAATAGCAATAACAATAATTATAAAATCAATAATTATAACAATAAAATCAATAATATAATAACAATCAAAATAATAAACTAATAATAAAAATAATAATAATAAGTCTAATAATAATAGAAGAATAATAATGTCAATAATGAAAATAAAAGTGTTCTGGTCAAACTAATAATAAACATGAACTTTGATCAATATAATACTTAAATAAATAGCTTATAAATTGTATGTACTTTATGCATTTTACTGTAACAATTATATTTAATTTTATTACTCTTATTAAATTAAATTTAATTTTAAATTATTAATTTAAAATCTAGAAGAATTCAACAAAATTATTAGTATAATAGCAAAAAGAGATATGATATTAAGCGATAAACTAAAATAATTGAAACGTAAAGCAGCCAAGCCAGTTTAACCATATTGTCAAGTTTTTCCCATATAATGCTTACGAGGAAGTCTGCAGGATGTCTCTAATAACATGTTTTCATTTTTATCTCATTAAAATAAAAACACCTTGTCAATATACCATCTGCAAGGACCCTTATAGTTTTGTACAGTCTTTCTTAGACTTTTCAATTTGCGTATCATTTTCTTATAAATATCAAATTTAAGCTGATCTGAAACCACAAATTACATAATTGGAGTTTGCGCAAGATAACTAGTATGCCATACTGTCAGCATTTATTTTATAAATTAAATCAATTTTCCTTAACAACACCTAACAATAAATTCCACAATAAATCTCCGCCAGCTCAAGCACTAAAATTTTAATCAAAAATTTTAGCCACACAAAACAGCCAAATGATGTACTATGTAGGCAGCTAATCCGCAATCAAAGTGCCTGAGAAATCACATGAGCGGCAGTCGACATTCAAATCATCCTCACAGTCGAGAAGAAGATGCAGAAGAAACTGATTCCCCACCCAAAAAAAAAATAGAAGAAGATTGTTGTACACTCCCCGCCCTGCGCACATACCAGCCGCACCCTGTGTTGTCCAGTGTAATTTTTGGTTCGTGTGGCATATGCTGCTATAACATTTCGTTGTTATTGTTGTTGTTGTTGTTGTTGTTGTTGCCTGGTGTGTCAGTTGCACGATTGCCAGAGAGACAACGTGTCTCCAGTGTCATCAGCATCTCCATTTTTTGTCTGTTTTCTGTGTTTTTTCGGGTGACTGCTGCCACCGTCGTTGGGTTCGGAGTTGGAGCTGGGGCTGGGACTGCGGCTGGGGCTGGGGCTGGAGTTGAAGTTGGAGGCGACGCTGCCCGTTGTTATAGTGCAGAAAAATTACTATGACAACGCTGGAAACAAGTAAACCACAGTTTACATTCACTCAATTTGGTGCGACAAGGCAGGCGAGGAGCAATGGGTAGTGGGTGGAGAGGGGGAAGGGGCGGCAGTGTGGCAATGGCAGAATCGTGGCGTGGTGGTGGCACGCTCATCTTCAATTTTTCTACGACGTCTCTTGGCTTTGGGTCGGGCTCACACTCGTGTCGCCCCCCTCCCTGAATCCACGACTAGGCTGGTCCCGCAGTTCACTGAGGAATTGGGTGAGCTTGGAGGCGGGTGGCAGTTGGCGGGCGGCAGTCGGTACGCCGATCTGCGCAGCAAGATGAGTGGTTGGCAAAAATGTTTGAATGCGATCACGAACTTGACCTTTCACATAACCTCAAAAAGGCAGTCACTCAGTCAACTCGAGTCCAAGTCAACGCGAAGGAGCCAGCGACAAGCGCGCTACATACGCGCCATGTTAAACAGCGCCCCCCAAAAAAAAAAAAAAATAGACAGAACCTGGACCTGGTCTAGCTGGTGCCTCCTGACTGCTGACTGCTGCCTGCTGCCTGTTGTCCGGGTGTCAGCCGCAGTTCGGGCATAATTAAAAAACAATCGCACTGGCACTCGCATTGTGCATTCGAGTCAAGGAGCGGCCGACAACGCCGCTGCCGCCAGTTATGAGATGGCAAGCGGCGATGTTGGACTCTATCGCTCGAGATGCCAAAAATCAGCAGCCGCATCGATGAAGTGCAGCAACGGTAACACTAAGCGCAACAGAGAAATAGAAGAACAAGCTGAAAACTTGCATATCATTCAATGGTTTGCTGGAGTGGTGCCCCATGTTGCCTGTTGCCTGTTGCCTGTTGCCTCGTCTTAAGGTCGTTCGCTTTGGCAACGACCCGCGTGTCGCCGCATCTACTTAACCTGAAAGCCTATGCCCCCAAGTGCCGAGCCAGCCAGAGGAGGACCACAGACCCGAGTCGGAGTCTGGCTCTGAGATTCAGCCAGAGACTCAGGCTGGGACTGTGGGTAAGGCACCGGCACCGGCACCAGCACCGTTGCCGTCACCAACGCCTGCACCAGCTGTCCCTGCCCCTGCCCCTGCACCTTCTGCTGGAGCAGCACCTCCCTCAGCTCCAGCCATTGAGCTCTGCGGCTAGTTCAACAGCTTTATTTATGGGCTGTTTGGGTAGCTTAAATAAATCAAGTTGTAGTTGTTTCGTTTTAGCTGCAACGCTTCCCAGCCTGCAATTAGACTTGGTGGGAATTCGCACTCAGCTTGTGGGGATACTACGGACAGTCTTTTGGCTGGCTTTTTGGCGTTTTAGTTGAATTTGGTTATACCCTGCGATCAGCAGTTGCTCTCGAAAGGGATAAGGTTGGCGGCTCTTCATTTAATCCTCCCAATGAGCCTAAGAGTTGAACGAATTTGTGGATTTCTCTGTCTCTTTAAAGAGTAATCGCATGCGATCTTGGAGATATCAAGTACAATATTTTAAAATGTTGCATACATTTGCATATAAGAGAATTTATCTTATCTTTCTTGCTGCTCTTTAGCGTCAAGATGAGATAAATTACACAAATAATAAGGTATTTTCATGAAATTTGGTGTGCCTATATTTTAGACATTTAGCTGTAAGTCTCCAAAATATTATATTAATAGCTAGGAAATGAAAAAGTTATTTAAAAAAAACGGTTTCCTTTTTATAGAATTTAACTTAAGAGAAACTCGCTCTCTTGCCCTTTTCGCATTCTCTTTCCCTCTCTTTTGGATATCTTGCTTAAGTCACATTTTTCTTTAAAGATATCATTAGTTATCATTAACATGATTTGTGCATCTTTTTACTTTTGTACAGGGTATTTTCTAGTCAGCACCTCGTATATATACACACACATATTATTTCCAGCTTGTTGTCTTTTGCTTCATTCAGTTCATTCGCAGTTTGGGGCTATCGGCTATCGGCTATCGTGGCCGCTGCCTAATTGCATAATTATTTAAAAGCTATAATTTATGTAGCCAAATAGTCAAGTGTATATATATGTGTGTATATACATATATATATTTATATATATATATATGTATATATATTTAAGGCAATGCTGAATGACCGTTAAACTTGAAAATTAAGCCGGGGTCTCCCATTATGTGCCGTTTGTTTTACAAATTTTAACGCTATTTAACACATTTGCCACAGATCCGCAGACAACTCGCGCGTTGTGGTAGCACGCCATAAAAACGAAAACCATTAACATGCGAACGACTGAGTGTGTGCCTCTCTCTGCGCTTCTCAAAGGCATTCCGTATTGACAAAATTAATGATGCCCTCACTAATATCATGCCTAATTGATTAATATGCGCAACTGCCGAGTGGAACTGAGACTTTAGTTTTTCGAAAAACTCTCTTAGTCGTTGTCTAATGAACGCAACGCGTTTTGGCTCTTAGCTGTTAATCTTACTGTATAGCCATTTAAGGCAACCACAAAACTGAAGCCAAGCTCTGCTTCTTAATTAAATTATGTGTACCGCTCTGGGCACCCTACGGCCAGCAGCAGCCGCAGCAGCAACCATATAACTATCTATCTATCTAACCGAAGCAACCATCCATCTCTTAAGATAGTCGCTGGCAACATGGGCTGATGATGTCGCTGCTGATGAGTTGAGACCCGGAACGGGTAAGTACCACGGAGTGGGCAACAGTTTGGGGCGTTGCTGTTAACTTCACACACACACACACACACTAACACATACACATTATGCGCCTAGTCAAAGAGAAAGGCTGCCAAAAAGGTCAAATGGTCAACAGCTGGTGGTCGGTCAAGTGGTAAAACCAACAAGAACCAAACAACAACGACACACGCTCTCTATGGGCTTGTTAGTTGCGCTAGATTGTATGCCCCTACCTCCCTAACAGCCCCCCGGCACCTCAGCCTCCTCACCATTAGCATTGCGTTTGGGTTCTGGCTCAGTGGGTAGCTAACAGCTGTGGCCCATTGTCGTTGCGTTAGAAATGGAGCTACGTTTAGAGAGAATCAGCGTGAATCGGTTTTTATGGGCCTACAAGTGATTTCCATGATGATTACGACCGAAGCCTGCAACAAGTTGCATGCAGCTCGAAGAACGCACATTAAATGGAAATGAAAATGGAAATAGAAATAATTATGCGCTTGTATTTCGTTAACGAAATGAGCTGCGTGTAATGCTTAAGCATTAACTACTACTGCAGGCGGTCGCGTTCCGAGTTTCATTTTCGCCAAAAAAGAAAAAGATTATAAAACAAATTCAGCAGTTTTACAATTATTTTCCAAAAGTATGAAGGTAAGAGCCTTCCATTCCCATCTTTATATTCCTTAACTTCCATATCACATTTTAAATAAAAACAAATGAACTTTGACACGGATGATCTAAGACTCGATTGCATGAAAGTGAAACCGGAACCGGCTGCCTCTGGATAAGTATATTTCGTTCAGTCGAGGACGACAAGAAATAAATGTGATTTAAAGCGTTCGATGATTTTTGTATATCATTAATTTATAAATCCAGATTTGCATAAATTGATTAGCTTTGCTGATTAAACGAATAAAGCTCTATTAGGAAAACTAGATTACGCGCAATCCATCAAAAATTGCTAAAAGTAATATTAATTAGAACGTCAAAACAATCTCTTGCGATATTTACAAGAAAGAAGTAGAAGTAGAGAACAAATTAGACAGAAAGTAAGTCTCTTGTTTGGTCTTCAGTTTTTGATTATAGACACAGTCGTCTATTAATTGTTGAATCGACTAATAAAATATATATCTAACATTAGGAACTGGCAGAGTTGCCAGGCTTCAAATGTTTGCAAATAGAAAATTGCAGTGCTGCCACCTACAATTAAACTCGAAAAATTAATTAATGTGGTGCTGCCAGCCTGTCAACGCAGAGTTGCCTTATTTGCCGCAAATTTGTCAATAAGGATAAAAATAAATGTATGCATTTAACTATTTAAAAATTTAACTCCTTAATTAACTGTTATCGATTTATTAGCCCACTCAACAATGAGGATCCGGGCTCAAATGTTCGATTAGACTATAAATAATAACTTATAATAAAGATAATAATAATTATAAAAATATAAAATAAAAATATTAACTTGCCAAAAAACGATTTGTTTATAATTTTCATGGAAAGCTACTGGCTTAAAAATTAACTATAATGGTTTTTTAACGACTGAGCCCTATAAACTGTGCGGTAAACATTTTAATCTCAAGCATTTCGTGCGACTATCTGCAGGCAATTTGTTTTTTTCTTCAAACTAAGCACTTTAGAGCTGTCACAAATTTTTCAAAAACTTTCAACTTTCATTCAATCCGATCGCGCTTAAACTAAAACTAACTAACTAAAACCATGAAAATGTTCTGCTTATCAATTACGAATATTTCACCGACCACCCACAAAAAATAAATGAGGGGCTTACTTAAGCTCTATGCATGCTGCCAACTGTTATAATTAAAAAACCCGCCTCCATTCGATTTTCACTCGGGATGCAAATTGGTTTCTTTTCGGTATTATTTTTAGTTGACCCGCTTTAAAAAGTCAACTTTACAGACCTGATGGCTGGGTCCATTGATTAATTACTCGGAACCATATATGTTAATGTGCTCTCTCGGCTGGCCAAGAAAACGGTAAGTGTTGGTAAACAACAACAATAAAAAAAAAACGAACTCCGGACAGGGCTTAAAGACGAGTTTGTATATAATTAGCAACTTACCGCGCGGCGAACGTAAGCTCAAATCAACTGGTTCAACTTGAACCGGAGGGCCCTCTGCCTGCAAAAGAAGAACACAGAGAGAGAGAGAGAGAGAGAGAGAGAGAGAGAGTGGATGAGTGAGTAAATGAGTGAGTGAGTGAATGTGAGAGAAAGAGAGTGAAAGAGAGAAGAAATTAAGATCAGCATCGTGAACAACAACATAATTATGATTAAGAGTGTGGCTTATTAGATATGCAGGTAAACAATAAGGCTATGGCTAAAGCTAATCAAGTTTGACAAAATGCTGCACAGAACTATGTTCCAAGCAGGGGGGCGCGGGGGAGGCATAACTGAGTGCGTGTGTGTGTGCGCTTGTGTGTGTGTGTTTGTGTGCTCTTATCTCTATCTACTAAAACGCTGCGTGCTTGGCAGCTGTTTGGCTTATTGAATTCAACTGCGTGGAACCGCAAATGACTTCCGTCGATTGGCGGGGGATGAAAGCTTCTGCTGCTGCTTCTGCCCCATATGAGAGAAACCGCAATTGTTGCGCGTTATGCGCTTACGAAATCTTGACCAATAAACTAACGGCAATAAAGCCAAGCGAACAAACCAAATATATTAAAAAAATACAAAAAAAAAAAAAAGTTATAAAAAAATATATATAATAAAACTACAAAAAGTTGGCTTAAAACAGTTATTGGCTGCCCGCAGCGCCATAAAACGGATAAATTTTAATTTAGCACTCTGCATATATGCATTGGGCATACGATATGCGGCCAGAGCTTGGAGCTGGGCAGCTGAGGAGCTGGGGAGCCGGAGAGCTGGGTAGATGTGGTTGGAGCCGTAACTGGAGGTGCGAAAGCGCCAACACTTCGCGTTTCGAGCCAACTCAAGAGCTTTTGGCCAAACGGATGCAGCGCGCTGTTGTTGCATACAAGCTGCCAACAGCAACGAGAACAGCAGCAGCAGCAACAACAACAACAACAACAGCAGCAACAACGACAGCAACAACAACACGCTGCTTTGCCCAGTGGGCAACAAACGACAATTGTCAAGCTTGTAGCGCAAATTATGAAAAAATGTCAGCGTCGAGTGGGCGATTTACAAGCTGGCCAACTTCTAGATGCTGCGATTTTTACACTTAGCCACACAGCCACGCGATGTGGCATGCCCAGTAAAAAGACTCACGCTTAGTCGGGTATGCTAGCTCAATCAGTTAACTAAGCATTGAAAGTGAATTTTGGTGTTTTACTAGCCCTGCTTTGCAACGGCATTCAATGGGTTTTATTTTATAGTTTTTTAAAAAGCACGAAATACTACAACCACATGAAGTACATTTTGCAAAATAATATAGTTTTTATATCATATCATAGCTAAACCTTGATGTCTTAGAAAGAAATTTCATTTAGGAAACGTTGTTCTTTCGCTCCGTTTAATTTACAGTTCTATGTTTTAGAATTCGTTCTTTTATTGACTTTACTGAAAAACTCTTCTTTGTAAACTTTCGGATTCGAATATTTAACTTTAGAGTCCCAATCCAAAATATATTTTAAGCAAAACAAAACTGAGTTTGTGCTTGCGGAATCTCGAGACCTAGAAATACTATATTTAGGATAGGCTTTAATACCTTTTTCATCTTTGGAACTGATTACCATTTGTCTAAAAAGCAATTCTAGCAATTCGTTACAAAAAAAACTTTTATATTTAGTTTAATCACAATTTTCTGTTAAATGTATGTCAAAGAATAACAGAAATTATCATCAGGGGCTAATAATATATTTATTATATTATGTTAAACATATTCTTGAGAAAGGAGCTGCTGCAGACCTCATGTTGCTTAATACGCATATGTATATAATTTTATAATATTTATTAACCTGATTTCCAGCGAGAATACAAACAATTGTAAAAGTGTTTCACTTCCAGCGTTCCCAGCTCTACGCTATGCTAACTGAGGCAGGTCACAAATAAATATGGCAAAGAATTTACTTTAGTTTTACTTTGTTTTACTCTGAAATAGATGATAATATGCAACACTTTGGCAATTATTATCTATAACAACCGGCTGCTTGTAATTGTGCAATATTTATTGTTTTTAACTACTGTTCTTGTTAGTTATCAGCAGTTAATTAAAAGTCGCTAACTTTAAATTGGGTAACCATACTAATTACAAGGTATCGTTGTAGTCGAGCCCCCCCTGGGGCAGTGTTTGTTGTTGTTATTGGCCTGTTGCGGCTGCTGCATTTATTTATACAAACAAATGCTCATTGGCTTTGAGAACAACATTAGATTAGATAGTTTGTCTTCGATTGTGTCCGGCGGGAGCACATGCAATCGTTTGACTTTTGGGCTGTTTATCTTATGGATTGCATTGACAACAACTTCATCGGACACATCGAGCGGGAGCCGAGGCTCGGCTCGGCTCGGCTCGAGATGCATTGCAATTGATATGCGGGCCCAGCAACTGTTCAGCCATTTTATCTAATTGCCTCGCTTAACTGCGCTGATTTATCGATCTACCCAGTATTGCCCCCCGTCAGTCCCCAATCCCCTTCTGGCACAGTCTATACTATACTATTATAGACCGCTCGCCCTTCTTTATGATATTGTTATTGGCATTGCAATCGCTGCGCTAATTTGTGTGAGACGTGCTGAAATTTCTCATTGGCGCCGATCGAGAGGAGTTGACCATTAGCCGGTTGTCCGGCTCCGCTCGAGCTGACTTGATGGCCAGTTTTATGGATTGTTTTCCGGCTGGTATGTGAGCTGGCAAATGATATTTGCAGCAGGAATTTTTCGGGCAACACACCAAAGAAGCACTAACAAAAAAAGCAGTTGCTGTGCGGCTTTTTGCTTTGAGGCGCGCAATTTGCGGCGATTGATGAGTTTTATAAGGCGACCAATTGCAGAACTGGGAATTGTTTGCTGGATGTCATTAATGCTGCCACAGACCGAACTATATCATTTCACAGTCTCCGAGAGTGTAATACGCCAAGTGCAAATTATATTAATTGATCGCGCTTTAACAATGTGATGTGATTCGAATAAACTTTATGGGAATACTGAATTCAAAAGATTTACTTTTAATGCAGAACTATAACTAAACACAGGAAACTTCTTTTAAGCAATAAAACAACTGATCTTTGGGCTTCATTTGTACTCATAATAGCAAGAAAGAAATCCGAGCTTGCTCTAAAATAATTTCAATAGACTTATGTCCGGGTTGTGATGCATTCTGATTGACTCTTTAGGTATATCTTAATTGGTTTAATTTAATTCCTGAATATTCGAAAAGAAATATTAAATTCTTGATATGCTCAATTAACTGTATTAAGATTTGCAGCAGAATACTTTCATCTTAGCAAAGCTGCAAAAATAATGTTATATTATCGCGTTCTGAGATTCAGGTCTTTACTATACTGAAGTTTTGGAAGTAACATAAGTTTTTAAGTTCTGGAAGTTAAATTTATGAAATTGATTTTGTATTTCTCCAGCTATTGCCAACATCCCAATTCCTTAACATTTGTTCCTTGTGTGTTTGGGACGCATTTTAAAAATGTCTTAACTAACATTCTAAGCTTTCCATGCTACTCGACTCTTGTTTCGGTAAATTTTTGTAACTATTACATATGTAGAGATTTCCAGTCCCAATTAGTATTATTTATATAAAATAAATAAAATAGGTTCAATAAATGAAGGGGAGTTTCTAAGCTCAAATCTTTTTCTTGTTCAAATCAAGTGTCTTCCGTGGCGTGGAAGATTTTTAAGTCAAATTCTGACATTATTTTCAGTATAAAAACTCTCTTTAAAAAAAAAAAAACTTTTTTGAAACACACAAAAATGTATTTGCGCATGACAATTATTTGGAAAGGGCTTTAAAAAAAATTGGGATCCCTACAAAAATTCATTTTTTATGTTATTTTGATTTTATTTTAAATAAAGTTTCTAACGCTAGTTTTGGTGATCTTCCATTTTTAAAATAAAGATTTAAAAAATATTAAAAAATTGTCTTATTAACACTTTAAACATGTCTTAATGAAGACTTTCAATCTCTTTTTGCAGCTTTTTCATTCTCCTTGAGCAGGAGAAGAAATCTAGAAAAGTGGCTGTCCGCTCAAGAGAGCTTTCACTACTGAATTGATCATATTTAATTGAGCAAAACTCGAACTTAAGTTAAACATTTGCTAACTCTTTGTTAAAGATTTAAAGAAACTATTTTTATGCGTACTATGAACTGTGTAAATTCTTGAGGAATTTTATCGAAAAGAAAAGTTCTGATAAGAAATTTGTGTATTGCGTGCTGCGGTAAATTTCGAATAACTGTTTAACTACGCTAAACTACATTTTCCTTTAGCCACTCAAATAACTAATGCATATCCATGAAGCTGAAGAGAATTTGAGGATCTCACTAAATTTGAACGAAACTCACCTCCTTTGCTGACAGAGGGTCGGATCCCAGTCCATTCTGCAAACAGAAATGTAGAGAATAATAATAAACAGGGTATGATAAACTGGAATAAAATGTGTGTAGCCTAATTATGCCACGACCATTGCTATGAAGGTGTCACCCAGGTTCAGAGTGTGTCTCCGGGTGCACTCAGGGGCGTCTGCTGTCCAAAAAGGGCAGAGCAAACAGCCAAGTGGAGGTGGAGCATGTGAGTGGGGCGAGTAAGGAAAACTTGTCGGTAGAGAGAGAGTGAGAGAGGGCACGGTTGGGGGCAGCGGGGTTAGATAGCTGCACTGAGAACGGGGGCACATGGCATATAGCATATAGCATATGGCGTTGGCGTTGGCGTTTTGGCTTAGTGAGTCGAGTCGAGTCGAGTCGAGTGGTGCTTACCATGAAAACCATTAAATTGTAAAACGTCTTACAAAATAATAATTGCCCGGCAACGTTCTGGCCACGTTACGGAACTGCGACTGTGACTGCAACAGCAACGACGACGACGACGACGATGGTGCTTGAAATAATCGCTGCAACTATTGTAGTTAGTCTCTATTGTCGCAGCAGCTGTTACCGTTTGCCACTGCTGCATGCTACCCGCCAAATCAATGACAACGAGCACAACAACAATAACAACAACAACAAAACACACAAACACAGCACAAAGGCACACGGGCAGAGGCGCAGGCAGAGTGCAACGCACCAAGCGGGCGGTAGTTGCAATTTGAAATTTTGTGTTCCTCTTTGCGGGCTTTTGCAGGCGCTTTAGCGACGGCGACGCAGCCAACGCGGCGACGGCGGCGACGGCAGCGACGTTGGCCGCCGCATTGTGCAAAAACTTGCAGACGAAGCGAAAAGCTTTGCGGTGCGTGACGCGCGAGCGAGCGAGCGAGCGAGAGCGGTCTCTTGTGTGTGGAGGGTGGGTTGGGGTGTGTGAGTGAGAGAGTTGCTTAGCTGGCCATAGGCAAATATTTATTGAGGCGGCAGCGCATGACCGTATTGTGTGTGTTCCAATTGTTCCACTGTTCCAACGCGCTTATTGTGCGACGCTTGGGCGTCAAACGCACAAAATTCATAAATACATCCGGTCGGGTCACTTATTAGCACTTATTGCAGCCGGCTTCCTGGGCGGGGGTGTTTACACATTTTCCTGCATATCCGCTCAATTGCCGGACACGCAGCCGCGGGCGCAACAAACAGCAATCAGCAGGCAAACACACAAACACACAAACACGCACACACACAAACGAGGCGATGCACACTTAATTCGATCAACGGCTGCTGCTGCTGCTGTTGCTGCTGTTGTTGCTGTTGCTGTTGCTGGGGCGTTGTAATCACGCGCTGTGTAGTTGTAATCAAAAGGCTAGGCACATGCTACGCCCCACGGGCTGCCGCGTGTTTGTAAAATTTATTGACACTCGTCTGTACGTAAGTGAGTGCTGCATATATATATATATATGTGTGTGAGTGTGTGTGTGTGCAAGTGAGTGTGCAAATTACAGCACATCCGTCATTTTAATTTCACTTAAAACGCCATTTAAATCAAACGGAACGCACGCACGCACGCACGCACGCGCAGCCGATGCAAAAAAACAAGAACAGCAACAACAACAAACGCCGGCTGCACAAAACACGTAAACACAAACGGCAAACGGAACGGCGAAACGCATGAAACAGAAACACAGGCAACGCGCACGTTTATAACGGTCGCGGCGCAGCCAAAAGGAGCTAAGCTCGTATTGTACCGTTTAACTAAGCGCGAAGTTTGTACGATAAAACGAAGCGCGACACACGACCGACTAGCGCCACGTTCGCTGCTGGAATGAAACTAGCCGCAGCCAACATGTTGCGTTGGAGCAGCTCAGCATACCTGTGTGTCGCTGTCTGTGTATATCCGCGCTTGTGTGAGTGCGCCAGTTTGTTTGTTTTGTTAAGGTGGAGCTAGACTAAATGACAAGTTGGCGCGCATATTATTGGGTGGCCAACTGTTTACATTGTCTCGCACGTGTGTGTGTGTGTGAGTGTGTGTATGTTGGTGTGTTTGTTTGTGTGCCTGCTTGTGTATTTTTAATTAACATGCATTGCCATACACAGACGCGCGACGAGTTTGGCGTAGGTGTTGGCGCCAGCGTTTCTCATTGGCTGTCGGCGTTCGCCCAAAGGCAATTAATACAACAGCATACAAAGCTCAGCTATGTGCGTGTGTGTGTGCGCGCGTTTGTGTGTGTGACAGTTTTTTAGATGCTTGCACGTCCATCAGCCTTGTTATGTGTTTTTGCCGCTTAATCTGGAGCTGCATCTGCGCCACGCAAAACGCAAACGAGGCGAATTGGCGAGCGGGCGAACTGGCGAACAGGCGCACAGGCAAAAGCACATGAGACAAAAGGCATTTCGGCAGTCCGACAGCTGTGGGAGTTTTTTGCGCTCTCTTTCGCTCTCTGGCCGCTGCGCGTGTACCGTTAGACGCGACTGATCCACTTTTCCACGCGCTTTGACAACCATTTTTGGTAACAATAAATCGTGATACATCATCAAAAGTCAATTCAAATATGTAGACAACGTTGTTGTTGTTGTTGTTGCTGTTGTTATTGTTTTTCCTTTTCGCCTGACATGCCGCAATGCGAGACACAAAAAAAATATTTTAATTTTAATTGATTGTCGAGCGAGATTTACGTGCACCAAAAGTTGCTTCTCACGCTCACATACGTACACACACACTACACACACACACACACACACACACATGTGCCCCGCTGCTCTTAGATGACAGGATTAGGATTCGAATTGTCAAATGGAAAGCGGCTGCCGTTGTTTTGCACGCAAAATAAATATCTAAAAGCGCACATTTCTTATAAGAAAAACATCTAGACGTTACGTTTGTTCGCTCTTGTGTTTTTTTTGTGCGCATCCAAATCAACATAAACGCAATTGAAATCAATATACTACGTGACTTAACCGTGGCCAATGCGTAAAAAACAGCAAATCAGTTGAAGCAACAAAAAACAAAATCACAATAATAGCAAAAACAACAAAACCCAAACAAATGATGTGCTATAATTTTGTTTACTTAAAATACGGCATACTTTTGGGCGCCTGCGTAAAAAGTTGCTATAACAAATTTATTTAACGTTTGGTATGTTTTATTATAGCTAAAGATTTTATAGGGCACCTTGTGGCTCAGCTGCGATCATAACTTAGCGAAGACAGCAACCCAGCGCCAGCTTTTAGCCTTTTTAGCTACCAGCGCCCAAAACTATGCTTTGGATTTTACTGTACTCTCTAAGCTTAATTAATATATGAGTTAATATTTATTAGAATTAATTTAAATCGATTGCTAATTAAATATTTGTTTATACCAAACTCGTTTAATTTGTGTTGCGATATTCTTTCTTTGCCCAGCCAGTCAGCAGTCAGGTAATGAGGGCAAACCCAGGGCACAAAAAAACCCTCCTCGTGGTTTTTCTGCTCGGCCGTATTCGGCTCGGGTTAGGTAAGTCCAAGGGACGTGAATCCGGCGTCCTTTTTCGGCGGTGTTTTCCAGCGGAAGTTCGCGAGCCGCATTAATCGGGTATTTTTGCTGTCAGGCAGGCGGATAATTATATCCGGAAATTTGACTTTTCGCTCGTATATTTGGATTTTTGTGTTTTTCTAGATGAGGTTTATGGGATTGTGTGTGTGTGTGGGAATTTACTAATTACGCATAATGAAACCTTTTTGTGGAGTTTCCTTATTTGGATCTTTAGTAGGGTTGAGGATTTGAGATTTAGTACTATGAGTTTTAAATGCAAATAAATAATTAGATACTGTTGTGGTATATACAAACTCTATATAATTAATATAATCAGCATTTTGTAAATATTTCTTTAAAATTAATTAAGTTACTTGTTTTAAGCAGTTTATAGTTATAGTAGATATGCGCATCAACTAAAACCTAACTTAAATTCGGAAAAAAAATATATATACCAAGCAAATACTGAAATATATTTTTGAATATTAATCGCTCTGTGTAAAAAACTTCAAGTTCGTTTTTTCTTGCGCTATATATACATTAAAAATGTATCCATGGTTTAATATTGACATAATAAAATTAAGCTTTAAATTTGTTAATGAAAGCAGGTTTCTTAATGCAAGCATCAAAGTCATGTTTCCCAAGCTTGCAAAGATATTAATTAAACTTTGAATTTTGGTTTATTATAATACAAAATATATTGTTTAATATGTACTTTTCTTCTACTCGCTTATTGCTCGATCCTAAACCGACTTTTTACGCTTTCGCAGTTGCTTTATGTTTACGTGGAACTGTCAGATACAAAAAAAAATAACCCAAGTCCTCAAAAATCCAGAACTCTCTCTCCCTCAGGGACTCACTACATCTCTCTCCCTCGCTCTCTGTCTCTTGCTAGTCGGGTGACAAAACCCAGCGCGCAAAATTGCAGCCGCCGCGGATGAGAAAATCCAAGAGCGAAATGCAGACGCGGGCGAATTGAGCCAAACGGCCTGACGTCATACCTGCGCCGCAGCCGCCATAGGCTCGAGACGTAGCTAAGCGGGCGTTACGTGCGCGAGAGCGAGACAACTAGTGTCGCGCGCAACGAGAAGAGCGCACAGCGAATGGCGTACGAGCACAGCGCAAAACATCGATCTCAGCAATGGCCGGCAGGATCGTGCGTCAGTTGCGTTTCGTCTTTGCCGCTGCGCGCACAACACACACGGCACAAAAACTGTAAACATAACGCGGCCCGTGAATCAGACAACTCCTAACCAGATACAAATATAGTGCTTTACATAAATATATATTATATATAAATATATATATTCGTGTGCAAAGTAAGGGCAAGAAATTTATCCAAAATTGCCAATCGAACGATGAGCGCACGCTCGGTGTCGCCTAAGGTGCTGCTGGACATTAGCTACAAGCCAACGTTGCCCAACATTATGGAGCTGCAGCATAATGTCATCAAGCTCATACAGGTGGAGCAGCACGCCTATATGCAGCTAATGGAGCAGCCAACAGCCCACTACATGCAACAGCAACAGACACAGCAGCAGCACCAACAGCAGCAGCAGCAGCAGCAGCAACAACAGCAACAGCAATATGCGCCGCTGCCCTCGCTGGCGCCTAATGCTGCGGATTATGCGGCCTACGGCATTACAGAGCTTGAGGATACGGATTATAATATACCCAGCAACGAGGTGCTCAGCACCAGCAGCAATCACAGCGCTCAAAGCAGCCTGGAGCTGAATAACAACCAACATAACTTTGAGCAACAGCAGCAGCAACAGCAACAGCAGCAGACAGCGACACCAGCAGGCGTGGCAGCTACAGCCCAGACTCCACATGGCTACATGCTCAATGAGCATGGCAAGCGGTCGCGCAGCAGCAGCGACTACGATTGCCAAACGGATGCGCTGGCCATGCAGCCGGAGCACAAGAAACTGTTGCAACAACAGCAGCAGCAGCAGCAGCAACAGCAACAGCTCTATGTAGACTATTTGCCCACCACCGTGGATGAGGTGGCCGCAGCACAGACTCAGGCGCAAGCGCCCACACAGCAAAGTGCCTGCCTCTCGCCTCACTCTCACTCCCACTCGCATTTCGACTTTGCCGCCGACGAGGAGCTGCAGGATCACAAGGCGCACATTTTCAAATACGGCGGATATCCGCAACCGATTGCCCAGCAGCAACAACAGCAGCAGCAACAACAGCAGCAGCTGCACTTTCAGAGCAGTTATAGAACCGGGTAAGTGTATCTCATAGATATGTATATGTTTATAGGTATTTATCTCATTTTAAATTTACGACATATATTCCTTTTGATCCCATATCAAATAAAATTCTGTAACTTTTTGTTGCTCTTCAACTCTAAATTTGATCATCTGAAAGTATGAGAAAAAGATACATTTAATAGGATAAAGCCCAAATTAGAACCCTATCTAAAAATAAATTAAGGCATAGAATATTAGGAGATAATATATATTCATGGCTATATTAATCAATTGAATACTCTTAAAGTTTCAAAATATGAATCGAATATTTGCATATAAAACATATTTAATTCATTTAATATTCTTCTAAAAAAAAAAGAAAAACAACAAACAAAACCAATTCATATTAATATTCCCTAAGAACAAACAAAAAAATATGCATTTAAATCATTTAATATTCCTCTAACAAGACAAAAAGAACAAAATAACGTAGTAATTCCTTTAGAGAATCCAAAAAAGAAAGTTTTATAAAGTTTAAAGCACGCTCTTTAATAATTCAAGTATTTGTGTAAGGGCGGAGAAAATATTCCTGCCGAATTATCACAGATATTCAGTTTAATATTTCCGATGACAATATACAAATATATATTATATCAAAAAAATATATATTTCGCACAAGTAATTACATAATTTAAGCTAAGAGCTGTTAGCTGGAAGAGTCTGGAATCCTTTACTAATCTTTACTTTCAACCATCTTAAGTCTTAAAAAATCTGTAAATATAAAGAAATCTTTATTATTTTCTTTTGAATTCTATATTTTTTAATATTTATATATTTTTAAAGAATTCTATATATTTTAATAGAATTCCATATTTAAAAAACTTTATTATTAAAGAATTCTAGATATTTAAAAAAGAATTAAAGAAAATTGTAATAAATTATGGAAATGTAACTTAAAACTACATTATTTGTAACTTAATTTTTAGCGTACTTCTTTTTAATTTGTTTATTCTAATTCTTAATTTAAATTTTGTAATCTTCAATTTTTTTATAATGTTCTTATGCGCTTTGCAGTCCAAATTATGACGCCTATGAACCAGCCAATAGTCTGAACGGCAGCGCCTACTCCAGCTCCGATCGCGATGACATGGAATATGCGCGCCAAACGGCGCTCAGCTCTGTGGGCGGCTATGCCAAGGAGGATGAACTGGAGGATATGTCGCCCACGTGCCTGGGCGACGATAGTAGCCTGCTGGATGCTGGCGATGCAGCTGGCAAGGCGTTTCGCAAGCCGCGACGGCGCCTGAAACGCAAGCCGAGCAAAACGGAGGAAACGGACGAGTTCAGCAACCAGCGGGTCATGGCCAATGTGCGGGAGCGACAGCGCACCCAGAGCCTGAACGATGCATTCAAGGCGCTGCAACAGATAATACCCACACTGCCGAGCGATAAGCTGAGCAAAATACAAACGCTCAAGCTGGCCACAAGGTAAGTTCACAATTTTACCGGGCATTTCCGGCCCGGGCTTATCCCAGTTTGTCTCCTGGGTCTGATACCTGGGTCTACCCATGGTATCAGTTCCTAAAGGCCAAATGACCTGAGTAATATTTTTATGTACTTAAAATATAACAAAATGAATCAAATATTATTACGATATTAGTTAGAAAACGGCTTCCGAAATATATCGCAAAAATATAGCTTAAATTAAAACAAAAAAAATATACTTAAAAGTAAAACTGAAAGGGCTTATATTTATTTATTTGAATACATCTCAGTATCAGCATTATTTAATTGACTTTTTAACTTTCTAATTCAAAATGTTAAAAAAAAATTCGTGAGCTAACAATTTAGAATATTTCGAATTACGTTTTAAAAAAAGTCACAAAGAATTGAAAAAAGTTACGTAAATATTAAAAAAATTATTGGAATTCAAATTCAGATATTCATAAACATTTCAAGTTTTGTTTTTATAATTTAATGTACTGCAATTTATATATCAAAAGTTAAACTTAAAGTTGTTGTAAGATAAAATATTTTTAAATATTTAGTTAGCTGGCTCATTGCCCACCAAAACCAGAACTCAAATATTTCCAATATTTCTTCCAACTATATATATAGTACCTATTTTTTAAATATGTTTTTTTCTGTTCAATTATTTAACAACATATTCTCAATATTTTCAATATTTCCATCCAAATAATACCTAATACCTACTATATAGAATGCCTATTTGTTAAATGTGAATACATATTCCAAATAATTATAACTGTTAAGAGCACGAATACTTCTGCCAAATATGTTTTTATCTGTTCAATTAATTAACAACATTTTCTCACCTCTTTTTCGTTGTAGATATATTGATTTCCTCTGCCGCATGCTAAGCTCCAGCGACATATCGCTGCTGAAAGCACTGGAGGCGCAATCGTCGCCAGTATCGCCCGGCTATGGGAATGCCAGCACCCTGCTCAGTGCCGCCAATGGGGCCGAGGCTGATCTCAAGTGTCTGCGCAAGGCAAATGGAGCACCGATAATACCGCCCGAGAAGCTGAGCTATTTATTTGGTGTGTGGCGCATGGAGGGCGATGCGCAGCATCAAAAGGCTTAGGCGAGCATGAGGCGACGGCGGCGGAGGCGGAGGAGGAGGAGGAGTGTCGATTGCCATTGGGGCTTCCAGTTACTGAACAACAATGCACACAGCGTGAATAATTCCAATGCGAGTGCCCGCGAGCACTTGCAGCTCTTTCCATATCTTATAGATGACTAAGCTAAAACATTATTTAAAGAAACAAATCAACAAGAACAACAAAAGAAAAGCTAAAAATATAAGAAAAACAACTATTGTTTAGGTATAATTTAATGTCTAGCGCTAACTAAATTAAATTGTATAAATTAAACAAATACAAAGAAAAAAAAAAAAAAACACAAAAGCGTCGCCATTTTGCGGTTGTTGTTATTCATCTCATCTCATTCTTTTCCTTTTTTGTTTCTTTTTTTGTCGTTCCCCCCATTAAATTAGGCGCGAAAATGTTGTCGTTGTGTCGCCGTTGGGGGGGTCCGACTTTATATGCAATATCTGAACATAAATTTACATATATGCGATCGACAACGACGACGACATACTTAGAGCGTAACGTCATGCCGCAGACAGGCAGCAGCATTTATGTATCTGAAAGATACACACAAGTATCTCTCGCGCTCTCCCTCACTCTCGCTCGTTCATGGGAAGCGAGCGCAAGTTGAAAATGAAGAAGAAAATGGCAACCGGAGACGGCAGCCGGGCTTGCCGATGGGAACAGCATCCACATCCGGTGATTTATGTGCATTTGTTTAATTCTCCTCGTTTCTGTTTTGTTTTTGTATTTTTTTGCTTTGGAGTTTTCACTGCCACATAAAAACGGTTTACAATGTGTACACAAAAAAGTATTTATGTCGCCAAAAATGCCTATTTAAAATTCACATAATTAGCTCAGTCAGTTGATTTAGCCTCCGAAGCGCTTCAAAGGCGCACCAAATATCATTTTTAGTTGCTTCACTTAATTGCTTTTTAAATGACAGCTGGCATGAGCATTTTGAGTTATATACAAAGTACGCTATATATTCTACCATATACAGCGAAAGAGAGAGAAATAAATATCCAGTCAGCCTCGTTGACAGGTTGTTGTAGATACACACACACACTCACACACACACACACACACACCCGACTCGTAAGTGGGCTAGATCAAGAACATGCACAGGCAAAAGATATTCGTTTGCATACTTGGATACTTATGAGTATTCAAATAAGTGTGAGTAAATTGTGTCCCTTTTCTTCTCTCTTGAGGTGTGAGCTAAGGAGTAGATGTCCGCTCGTTGAAAAAGTATTCGACAAGTATTTTTACGAAAATTTCAGAGAAATGCACTGGATTCATTATTCGATTGTTTATGAGTATCTTCATAAGTCAACTTAATCATACACTTACAGTCCTCGCTAAAGGAGTCGTCAGTATGTGCCTGAGTGAATAACGAGCACCCGGACTTGAATTACAGACTTTATATTGATATTTTATCATAGTATTTATAATGTTAACATAAATTGTATATTCAGTTCGAATTTTCCGTTATAAATTTGAAGTATCTCTAAGATATACACAGCTGATACCAATGGAAAAATACATTTGGCTCAAAATAAATTATAATTAAATCTATGATATGAAGAGCTGGCATCAATGGACCATTTATATTTGGTTAATTATTAAATAGTAATATATAATAATCATTTACTTGTCCGCATTTAAATGTAATACCTTTACGATATTCAGAGCTGTCATCAATTGAACATAAATATTTAATTATTGTAATTTTCATTTCCTTTAATTTTATCGCAATGAGATTTTCCATCTCTATGACATACACAGCTGACATTTATGAAAAAATATATATGTTTCATAGTAAAATAATTCATATAATTTAAATTAATTTTAACACAGAGATTTTATACCTGCTTGCTATGCAGATCTGACATTAATGGAGCATATATATTTGGTTGATAATTAAAAAAAATGTTCATTGATTTTATCACAAAGAGATTTTATATCTGATGTGAATAGCTGACATTAATGCACCATCTAATTTGGTTAATTGATAAGTAATTATAATTAAGTTCCATTCACCAAGTCAGAATTGAGTCTGAAGAGAAACAATTCTTTTTGTTTGCCCTGCGTGGTTCAAACTAGGATCCTCGAGTTCGGTCAACGTTAAAATCCAGTAGACTTCTCATGATTAATTTCCCTCTTTAATTAATCATATAATTATGATATTTTTTCCTTAGTTAATTGCGAATGAAATTGGCTCTTCTGGGTTGAGTAGCCCTAAAACTTGTCGCCATATAAGCTACAAAAGCTCAGAGGGTACTGATCGATTCCGACGCACATTAAAACAAATTGAATCCTCTTACTACTAGACTAACATTAATTTTACACCTTTCTAGCATAAGTTTTGTGCCTCTGCGATGATTACACAAAGAATTTCTTGGTTTTTCTGCTCAGATTCTTCTCTTCCTCAAATGAAGTCATATTAACTATTTAGCAAGTAGTCGGTCGGTTGGGCGGCAGGTGGGATGCAGGACTTTGAATCAAGATTCGCGGAGAAAAATGTAAATTTATAAATGCAATAAATATAAATAAATATATATCGCATTGTGATTTTATATCTCTATGATATACAGAGCCCATAAATTAATTTATAAAAAATCATAAAATTATTCTAATTAATTTTCATGAAATCTATCACAATGTGATTTTACATATCTATGATGTATAGAGCCTACATCAATCGAACATGCATATTTGGCTGACTATAAAATACTTATAGTATATTCTCATTATTATCTCTATTATATACACAAATAGTATTTACTTTTGTTAGCCTTGAACAAAAATATTTCTATGCCGCTGCCTTTGAATTTGAACCCTGCTTAATTTTAATTTTCAGTCACGAATATAATCAATATTTTTCTTGTCATTGGATACCTAAAACCCTTCTGTTGTTTTAAGTAAGAAAACATTTTCAGTTCCACGCAATGCAATAGCGAGCTAGAGTTTCCTTCAGGAATCTCTTGGAATATACCAATTTGAGAGCAGGACGAACCACCTTGATGTGAAGCAATAGACATGCCCCAACCCCCGAACTGTCAACGCCCCCAACGCTGCCAACGCTGATGCATGCCCATGTTTGGTTTTGGGCTACTAAAAAGCATTTGAAGATCATCTCAAATAACGCGCGCATAAATTGTGTAACTAAATTTAGAAATGGGCAAAGACGCAGCTCACACACACACACACACAGGCAGCCGATCCTTGCGGCAAGGACAGGCCATTTTCTTTTTCGTTTATTCCATTATTTTTTTTCCTTTTGTTTTTTTGCATGCCAAATTCACATGGCTGTTAAGGACAATTGTTATTCGATGTGCGCACATGGTAATCGATGGCATGTGCTATGCGCCGCCGCGACAGGACTGCGAATCACGGCCAGGACCTGGCCAAGGACCGCATGCCGTTTAGCAACGAGTTTTTCCAACATATGTGACAGCAGCTCGGCTCAGCTCGACTCGTAAATGAAATGAAAACAATGCGTGTGGGAGTATGCGAAGGATGCGTGTTGTGTTTTTGTGTCCTTTCATCTTTTCAACTCGATCGAGGCACTCCCATGACTTGAAGTAGGCGCCGCCTGACAGCGCCTAATGCTGCCCTGACTTTGACCCACGATCCACGAGGTTTTCATTGCCTCTCTTTGTTATTTTCCAATTTCCGATTTCAGGCAGTTCCCAAATACCAGCAAATGGGCGTTTAACTAAGCAATGTGTATATAAATCATGATTATTTTTTTTGTTTGCCTGCCAAGTTCTACATTTAATTAGATGCAGTTTTTCGGTGGAAACAGTTTATTCACATACATAGAAAGAGCTGTAGAATTTCCAAAAATATTCATTCATATATTTCACTGAGTGTTAGCAAAAAATTTAAAATAAACACTTGTATTAACTAACTGAACGTGTGATTACATTTTGATATATATATATATATATATATATATTTTTTTATCTATACAGTTTTTCTTATACGTGAAGAGTTTTTCCATATTTATACCCTGAACCCATTAAAAATGGATATTTGTATTTGTGCACAATGCAAATGTATGTAACAGGCAGAAGGACGCATCTCCGACCCCATAAAGTACATATATTCTTGATCAGCATCAATAGCCGAGTCGATATAGCCATGTCCGTCTGTCTGTCCGTCCGCCCGTCTGTCCGTCTGTCCGTATGTATGAACGCAAGGATCTCAGAACCTATAAGAGCTTGCGACTTGAAATTTTAGATGAAGGTGCTCCTAGTGCCTGCACAGATCGAGTTTGTTTCCGATAATCGATAACTTACTCGGTTTCCAAGCAATCGATAAAAATCGATATCGACATCCTGTTTTTTGAGCAAATTGGGTTAATAATTAGAGCTAGAGTCACCAAACATGATATGTTGCTTCTAGAATATTATATATAGACCTATCGCAACCTCCCCGCTACCACCTCAAAGAGGGTTCAGGGTATTCCCTAGTCGGGAGCTCGCGACTAGAACCTCTTACTTGTTTTTAGATCATTTTTTTTTTTAAGATATTTGAAAACCCAACAACGCCATTTTGTTTAATAATATAATATTAAATAAACTCATATTGAGCTGCTTCTTTAAACAAAACCAAGTATACTATGCTGAAAATCATTAAGGGTACATAAATACTTAGAATGCGTACAAAACAATATAAATTTTGTATTGGCAGTACTGAGCGATGGCAATGCAAAAGTAATATAGAGATGTATATAGATATTTTTACTGAGATGCGGCCATGTAAAATATTAATGGCATTTATTTATGATTTCTATGAATGATTTTATTTATTGGCAAAACCATTAAAACAAAATCTAAAACAATTGCAGGCTTCTGCAGGCCAGACATATGCCCCCATGTTGCGGGCAACACGGTGTGTCCAAAAAATATACGAAGCGTTTCGGATTTCAAAGTGCGAGCAACAGCAGCAGCGGCAGCGGCAGCGGCAGCTACTCGCAGAACGGAAGCCCGAGAGACCTAGTTGGAGATAGAGTCAAAGATGGGGGCGAATCGAGACGGAGACTGCACTGTGACCCAGAAGGCAACCGGACTCATTTGTGGCCTGCTGATTGATTTTTAGTGAGAAGCTGCCATTCTCTCACACTCCCTCTCTCTCTCTCTCTCTCTCGCTCTCGCTCTCTCTGTCTCTGTCTCTACGCTGATCAGCGCCTTGCCCCCGAAAACCCTCGCCAAGTGGAACATCTGCTTCACGCAACGCTGCATGCGACAAAATATGCACAGACTGAGTAATTAAAATCAATATTCTCGTTTCGAGGTGTTCAGACATTTGTCGAACTGGACCAGCACCCAATCAACAACAGCAAATGCAATTTGCCTTCTGCTTCTACTACTAGTTGTTGCCTTTGTTGTTGTTGGACATGTTGTTATGATTGTTGTTGTTAATGTTGTTGTTGCTGCGCCTGCATTGCGAGTACATTTGGCGATCAATCAACGATCAAAGTTCATAAAGTTGACCCAGCTGACTAATGGCAAACGCCCGAGCTGGCATCGCCCGTCAACAACAGCAGCAACAACAACAGCAGCAGCAACAACAACATCAACAACAACAAGTTACGCTAATGTACTAGACCGAACTAATGTACACACACACGCACACTTACATAAACATGTATCTCAGTCTTTTCGTACGCGTGTAAAAGTACATACTATAAAAAAACGCATGTAAGAATGTTGTTGCTGTTGCAGTATATTGACCGACTATGCAATACCCTAACTAATTAAGTAAGTACGCCTAATCGCCTAAATTTAATGTTGAATTGAATTATTATAATTATTTTAGTATTTTATTTTATTTATTTATTTTATATTATTACAATTTTAATTGATTCTCACAAACAAATTATAACAACTTATTGAGGAATTCAATATTATCTTATTCTATTGGTGTGCAAATTATTTATACAGTATTTACATACAGACAAATGTCTGTTTAAAAAATTTAAATTGTACATATTGAGTAACAATTTTTACATCTTTATAGTTATTATTAAATTAACAGAAATATTTATAGAATTATTATATATGCACACATTAAATTTTGCTTTCAAATATGATTTACAAATTTATTTACTATTCATATATATATTTTTTATCGACTACACATAAACAATTTGTAAATCATTTTTGACATCTCCCAAAAGTATGCAATATTAAATTAAAATATAATAACTAAAATATTTAAATACAATTGATTAATTAAACTAATTTCTCATAAAAAATAAAAATTACTTAATCATGTTTTGTAGTCAATTATATGAAACCTTTATTGAAAAAATATATATATCAAGTTATGCAATAATAAAAATAAATAGTTTAAATTATTTTTACATAATAAGATATGCAACCTGGAAACATATAAACATAAAATATTACAAAATATGCCATAATTAAATTTAAATAGTCATATTATTTACAAAATTTTTACATACTTTAAATTCTTGACTTTCTTATGAGTGATGTCAAGTGAGTGATGCCGTCACAGATCTACCCGTTTAGCATCAATTGTTTTACAGCCAGCCTCGAATAGTGTATAAAAATCGAGTAATCGCACGGGGGCGTGAAAGGGGTGACGGGGGGCGAGGGGGCTAACTGTAAAGGAAGAGCAGCCCGCCCGCACGTCCGTCCGTCGATCGGTCCGTCAATTTGTCTGTCCGCTTGGGTCTCGCGTCGGGCGCATAAATATTTTGCTTTTATATTTTTTCAGCCGAAGATGCGCAGCACATAAACCCCTCTATGTAGTTGTTGTCTATAAACAAAAAAGCGTCCATAAAAAAGCACAGTCCAAAGACAGCGACGCTGGCAGCGACGTCACGTCAGCGTTGGCGGTCGCCAATGAGAAGACAACAGCAGCAACAACAACAGCAACAACAACAAGAAGAAGAACAACAACAGCAATCGATGTACTTTTTGTTTATTTACACAAAAAGATTTTAGTGACTCGGGCAGGCAGCCAGGAAGTAACTAAGTAAAATGCTTGTTTGAACTCTACCCCAAAAAACAAAAATGAGAGAAACCGTTTACAGAGCCGCCTTTTGGCAAAATGGTTGCTGGTTGGTAGTTCGCCTCAACTGCTGCTTCTTCTTTCTTGTCTTTGGTGTGGGTTCTGGGAACAGTGTCCGCTGCATCATTTGATGTAAACGCTTGACACTTTGCGCCGGCGAGTCACAAACCGCAAGCAGCCAACATCTGGCGGCTGCCCGAAAAGATTAATTTCTGACAGCGCGGGAGCGCAGCCCCAATGGCAAATTATGCACACACACACACACGCACACACGCACACACGCTCACACACATATATGTATAGATATATAGATCCAGCTGGAGCTGCTGATGGACACTGATGCGCGTTTTCCACGCCACGCTTTTCACGGTCGCATCCATCAATTCGTGCTGCTGGCTGTCGTAATATAAGACTTTTAAATTGAATTTGAATTCGTATTACATTTTTGTTTCTCTGGCTCTGGCCTGGAACCGCGGCGTCAATGGGTCTCTAAAACTAATCATGTGCCAAGCGCGGAGACATAAAACATCGCCCAGCCAGCCACTTGACAATATTTTGTTCTCTCTTTTGGATTTGCTGTTTAGTACTTCATTATAAGCGCACTAACGATGTTATTTTAATGATCTCAGACCAAAGAATCCACTTGACAAAATGCAGCAGCAACAGCAACAACAGCAACAGCAGCAACAACAACAACAACAGCAACAACAACAACATCAGCGACGCTCAAGTGTTTCACACAAGGAAAACGAAGGGGGCGAGGCTGGGGCGTAGGCCAACACCGAAGGGTACGTATTTATATATACAGCCCTATATAGAGACTCATATGCTTAATATGCATATATATATTTATGTATATCTACCCGACTGCACTTATTTTTTGCACGGACAGACACATTTATGTCCCGGCAATGTGTGAAAAAGTCCGTTGAATGTCGGGCATTTCTTTGCAGCCTTGTTATACTTATATACATTTATAGTATACATATACACATATATATGGCTATAGTATCTATAGGGTCGGGGCACTGTTGATTGGCATAGCCATAAAAATTCTTAGTGCCCATGCATGAGTTGCCATTGAAAGTTGTTGCTGAAAGATGAAGCCAATGTTAAGCAGGTAGGGATATCCGATGGGTAAAACGCAAAACTAAATAAAACTACAAATTTCGAATTTCGAAAGTATTTAAATGCTATTAAAGAAACTTTAAGGTAATTCGATTTTGAAGTTCTCCAAAAGCAACGAACCATCAATTTTTACTTGCTAATTGAATGCAAAGCAAATAGTTTAATGCAATTGGATTATTTGAAAAGACCTTCTATATTTAAATTTCAAAAACAACATTTGTAAATTGAACAAAAAACTTTAATATACAACAATTAAATAAACAATTAAATAATATACAAATAAAACTAGTCTTTACTTTTTAGATTAAAGTACGGCATTTTATTCTATTTTACATAGAAACCTACAACACATATTAAATTGAATATTAAAACAATTTTAACTGAAACATGTCTTAATTAGCTGCGCACGAAAGCAATAAATGCATGATCATAAAAAAGTTATACAATAATAGAATAATAATCATAAACAATATAAACATAAAAGCTAGCTAATGTATTAAATTTGCCAAAATAATTACAAACACTTTTATATAAGAGTTGTTCCTACTAATCGGCTTTACAACACTGTTCGGCAAATTAGTTTGTTGTTGCTCGACTTAGAAAAAATATGGCATTTAAACAAAACAGATAAGAAAACCCGGCAAATGATTCACGGGGAAAAGCACTGTGACGGTAAATCTACAGATTAATTCAAGTCATTTTCTGCTTAGAAAAACCATATGTGTAATTCTGTTGTACAAATGTGTGGGATGCTTTGTATAATATGGGATGCTTTTTAATTATAACTCCAGTAATTGGTAGCTGTCAAATTGTTTTTGCTTCTTTTATTACTTAACCACAGTTTATAAAGTCAATTTGTTAACAGACTAAAGCGAGGATCTTACACAAAATTTCCCAAATAATGAAGTAATGCGAATAATATGTGTAACCAATAATCGTTAGAGCTATGACTGGAGATACAGTAAAAGGTTTGTTAAATAAATAACTTCATCAAATAAATTATCTCAAAGAGATTTGAATATGAGTTTGAACCCGATTATTCAGTTAAAAAAACGGTTTTCCGCCAATTTGCATTTGTTGCGGATAAAATTTGCGAAAAATGTGAAACACGTCACAAATGATTTTTCGTATAGATCTTTGCAATGCATTTTTCTAAAAGTGTGAAACACCCCTCAAATTAATTTGAACAAAGATCTTTGCAAATGAGTTTGAGACCGATCGGATGGTAACCAAACAAGTTTTTTTGGTAAGGTAACTACGGTGAAAATTTCAGCTTCCTAGTCTTACGGTTTGGGCTGTGCGTTGTTCACCAATCAGTCAGTCAATCAGTCAGTCAATCAGGACAAACAGTTTTATATATAGAGATATTTTTAAATGTATATATGTATACATATATATATGTTTATATGTAGATATGTGGATATGTATACTGTGTGTAAGACTTTTTACCGTTCTCCCAAAAACTCCGAAAAGTGTTGTGCAATTACATTTAACCCCGTTCCAAAAATCTCCATAAGTGCTTACGGTTCATTTGTGCTCTAATCTTGAGACAATTCAGCTAAGTCATGCAATTCAGTATGCATATACGTATATATATACAAATGTATATAAATATGTAATCTTGAGTGTATGTATGTAAATTCAAAGCTTTGCTGCACGCTGTTGCACTTGTCTGCACACACACGCTGGCCAGAGGGGCGGCAGCCCCCCTGCCCCAATCCCACCGGCTGTAGGGAGCTGCGACTACGCAACGCATGAATTGCTTGTATAAGAGAAAGAGAGAGGGAGAGAGAATCGAAAAGACAACAAATAAATGCTAAAGAGTGCCGAGTAGAACACGTGTTTCGAATTAAATGCAAGCGTCTTGCCCCTGCTCCGCCCTCGCTCTGCCCTTAACATGCTGCGTGCAGAATTTCTAATAGAAATTTCTTTGGCACTCTCCTTTCGTCTCTCTCCCCCCTCTCTCTCTCTCTCTCTCTCTCTGTCTTTCGTTCTTTTTATTTAATAGCGACATTGTCGATGTGCGTTTTTACGCCCCTTGCTGAAATGTTAACTGCAATTGCCCTGCGAGAGGCAGACATATAAAAAATAAACGATCTGCTAGAATGCAAAAAATGTGTATACTCGATCCTAGAATACTCCGTTATATTTCAGGAACATTTCTTTACAAGATCAGCTTTTAGAGATTAAGAATATCTAAGACATACGTCTTACCAATAAGAAACAATGCTCACACGTGTTTCAATTCACCTGGAAACATTGTTTTGAAATTTAAAGAATTCAACAAATAAATCTACAGTCATAAAAAGGTGAAATAATATAGAAATATTAATACAAATTGTTTAAAATAAAAATCATTAATTGAGTAAAAAGTTTAACATGTGAAAAAAACTCGGAGTTCAACAAAATCCAAACCCGCATAATTCTAGTTAAAACGGGTTTTTAATTTTAGGTTTTTTCCATAAAGAGATAATTTAAATAATTAAAGCTGGATGCTAAAAGAGCTGCAATCAACTGTTACATAACTAGCCACAACATCGATTTACCTACTAATTACAGGGTATTTTTGCAGTGAGCAATTTGCACGTGCGTGCAACAATATGAAAATATGCAGGCAAAGAGCAGAAACGTCAATCAAAGCCAGCAATCAAATTGTATCTGAGATACTTATAATAACAATGCAAACGCACACACACACACACACACACACACACACACACACAGGTGCAGCTGTGTGGCCGAGTTAACGTCAACCTGTTGCCGACGCTGACGTCGACGTCGACGTTGACGCCGGCAGCAAGCGCTGCCTTTTTGAAGCCAACAGCTTTAGCTTTGGCCGCGGCTTTTGGGCGCAGTTGACGAGCTGAGCTGCTGGCCTAAAGACGCGACCGGCAAATCGAGCACAAGAGATGCAACTTTAAATTGGCGGCAACAACTGAAACCTAACGGAAACTGAACGTGCAACAAAAGTTCTAAGTGCGTGCCACACAGCTGTCTAATACATTATTTGAATGTTTTCTGTTCAGATTCTGATATCATTTCTGAACCTTGGCGAAATTGTTGGACTGTGCCACAGATAAAGTGCAAAAAACGTCAAGAGTGAAACAAGAGAAAGAAAAATATAAAAACAAATATAAAAAAAAAAAACTCAGTGAAAGTGAAGATGCCTCATCATCATTATCAGCATCATTGAAGAGGCTTTCTGTGATGAATGAGGCGGTTGTGGCTGTTGCTGTTGTTTATGTTGCTGCCACTGGGATTTGGGTCTCATAATTATGGTGGCAGCTGCAACAAGGAAACAATAACAACCACAACTGAATGCTTGCATGGGCAAATATCACAAAGAGTCATAACTTTTTACCAACTTTTAAGTCAATAAAGAGCAAGAGTTGATGTTTATGCGCAGCACTTTTGAGATATTTTGATAGTTATTTGTTTATAAATTACATATTTTAAAATCCCTAACAACTACATAAAATAAATCAGGAAATTGTGCCCGGAAAACTATTTACAATAGTTGCCCAACACTGAAAAAGCTAAAACACAACTTTGCCTTGAAAATAGTTTTTGTGATTTATTTATTATTTTTAAAATGATTCATTAAATAGCTTAAACTTTAACAAATAAATTTAAGTAAACAAAAAATTGAATAATTACTTAAAAGTAACAGAATTACTCAACACTATTTAGTGTTTTTATTTTGCTTTTTAATTGATGAATGTAATTTATTTATTACATTTTAAGTGATTGATATATTTTCAAAAATACAAACAACAAATGAAATAAGGAAGAGACTTACTTAAAATTCACGTTTTTGGTTCTAGAACATTTTAGCGATTAGTTACAATATGCTAAAATGCTATTTGACTGAATGAAATTTAAAGTGTTGTCTAACGCTAAACAACAAACACTTAACTATAATTATTCATTTACTAGACTTAAATTTGCCTACTACTCCAAATACAAGCAGTAAATAATAGAATTAACTCTTCCAGATTCGTATATATTATACAAAAGACAATTTAAATAATGAAAAATGTGTTGGAAAGTGCTTTAAGTTGAAGAAGGTGCGCCTAAGGCGTGCTGTTGATTGCCTATCATATTAATACGCATTCCCCTAAGTGCATCTCAAGCACCCCTTTTGCTTAGCTTCTCAGGCAAACAACAACAAAATAATCCATTAAGATAATTTTAATACGCATAATATAATTCGAGCTACGATGCCATAAGATCGTATACGTGTTGCCGGCAAAAGCCATTTAATGAGTCTCAGAAATTGCATCCGCTTATGCAAAATAGCAACAATTACCAACACGCGTAAACCTCGCGACAATAGTCAAACGCAGCTAACGAACGCCGAACCCAAAACCCCAAAAATAAAACTCACCTTGAGCCATACAAAAATAGAAAAGGCACCAATCGCAGCCTCCAGTTCCAGTTCCAGTGCCAGTCAACGACTAAAACCAAAACCAAAACCAATAAACAAAAAAGGCAATTTTTCTTTGTGTCAGTTTGCCACAATTGCAATTCCCATCTCAGTCGCGCCTAATTACTCACAATTTCATTTTGAAAGTAACAAATAAACGAAAGAAAAAAAATACAACAAACTACAAAAAAGTAACAACTGCCAACTTAATTACCCTCAGCTAGCTGGCGCTTATCAACACTGTTTGCTTCCCTGTTAAACGTCTGTTACATCGACTGGCTGACATCGAATCACAAAATGAATGATGCTGTTGGCCCTGGCCGCGGTGCGACAGCCTTGAACTCCACGCAGGTAAACTATAGATGGACGTATACTTATTATTAACATTTTTGGGTTTTTGTGCTTGATCTGAAACCAACCAACCTGAGTTCGCAGCTACAAAAGACACAACAAACATGAGTATACAAAACCAGTTTTGTTTCGGATGCTTTTTTTGTACCCTGTTACCAGAAAATTGGGTAAATGAGTTTCATCAAAGATAGCTGCCGTATGTAACAGGTGATAGGAGACTTCCTCGACATACTAAGTCTTATATTTCTTCGATCCAGAAACTTTCATTTGACCGAATGCTTTGATCTCACAGAGAATATATAGATACCAATTTCAGTTATATAGATGAATATGTATATTTATAGATTCCTTTTTCAATATGAAGATTCAAAAAACAACTACATATTTTAAAATATTTAGCCTTATCCATCTACGTTTCCTGCCCTAACTTTCATCAGATTTTAAGAATTAAGTACTATTCATAAGACCATTGCAAGATCTAGTTACAGGGTATCTCTATGTCTAGTCCACTCAGCTCTCGCGCTTTTAATTGTTTTGATTTCTGTTTTGTTTTCGCTGACTTTTTATGCTGCAGAATTATATACGCAGTCGCCTTAGACTACGATATACATCGATCATAGTGAGTGAGAAACAAGTTTCATGTAGTTCAGCAAAGCGATTCAGTCGCATCATAATTTGTAATTTCGTATATTTAATGGTTGACTCGGTTTGAAAGTCAAGTCCATGGCGTAGGTCAACACTAAACCTGTTGACAGAATGGCTATTTTTTATAACGCACATCTGACGTTGGGTGCCGTTGAAAGTATTTCGAGTGTTGCACAGTTTAAGGAAATTTAAGAGCTATCTTGAGATCTTTGGAGTAGCCATTTGCATTCAGTTTGCTTACCAAACATTTACTGATAGATCCGAGCTACCCAAATCTCGATAGCTGCTGTTTGTTAAGCGTGTTGAAGATCGCAATGGTAAAAGCAGATTAAATACTAAGGTATGTGATTTAAAAGGAAATAAAATGCTGTTGACTTTACGCTTAATTTATGGTGGGCACATGATGAATACGAAAATAAGAAGATGAGCAAATAAAGAACAAATAGTCGGCCCTCAAGCATTAACTTATATCATACTGACATCCGCATATCTCTAAATGTATATATGTTATAGATCTGCCTAAGATTATTAGCAATAAATGAAATAATGAACTATTGTAGTATTTTTCTATCTAAGGCTTGGCTGGTTCCAAAATGTTCAAGAATAACATCAATTAAGATAAAAGACAAAACTAAATAAATGGGCATTACAATAGCTCGAAAATAATCCTGTTTCTGATGAATGATATATTATATAGCATATATTTCTTAATTTATGAAAATGTCCTTCATTTTTTCAATATTTTTAAAAGACAGTTTATATGTTCAAAGAAAAGTTAGTTCTGTTAAAAGTATTACTCGAAAATTCTCATTGGCCTAGATTTAAGCATCAAACAGTTGAATTTGGAAACACAGCTCGTAAAGCTTGTGATATTTGTGTGAAGAATCTGACACAGTCATAAGGCCAGCCAAATATTTGGAATATTTGGAGACCATGATGAAAAGCACCGACAACGTGCCATTAGTTGAGGATGGATGCGACACGCCTCAGCCCGTACGCCTCACTATCTGGCACAAGGTAAATCGTAGCTCACCATTTGGTTGCAATCAGCTTATGGCGGTGCCTCCATATCCAGGTACTGTTCTATTTGGTGGGGCTGACCGCGGCCCTGACCATTTGCCTGCTGATACGACTGTCCAATAAGCTGGCAGCCGATGCCCAGCGCAGGGCTATGATGCATTTCAAAGAGATCTCCAATCGCATCGGACACCGATTTGATAATTAGAGTCCAATGTGCCACAAAAATTTGCTAATATAAACAATTTGTGCAAAAAAAGCGCTAATTGATTAAATAATACGGCAAATTGAGCAAATATTTTATGTGCAAATTGAACAACTGGCAATTAGCAGCAACAGAGGAAAGATAAACCGCATATGCTTAAAAAATGAAGACACAAATTGTTAAAAAAAAAAAAAGGTTAAAAAAGTGCGCTAAATAATATAAACTATTTTATTGTTCTCTTTGAAATACCCTGTTCGACTTATCTCCATTTCCAAGTAATAAATGAAATAAATGCTGTCAAAAATTGATAAAAAGTTTGTTACAAAATGAACTATTTGTTATATTTGACTTTAGCCTTTGTTTTGCTTCATTGTCAAGTTGAGAAATAAAAATCAGTAAGCCAATATTGTGATCAGACGAATCTGAAAACATGTTTGTCCTGACCTTTAACAGTTTAAAGATCACAAATTTTATTGGGATCAGTCGACAATTTTTGCTTATTAAAAATGTACAACAGCCTTTAATTACTTTATGCAAAACAACCAGTCCGGATTGTTGAGCTTGATGTCATGCGAATCGACTTTTTAACTATGCTTCGAGAAATTATGAAATGTTTTTTACATTTTTATAAAAACTACAACTTTCTGTGAAAATGAACTATTTTAAAATGTTAAGCTTAACTTTATTCAATCTAAAAATACTTTAAATAAAAGCCTTTTGTTTACAAGATATCTAAAATTTAATTAACATGATTACAAACGTGAGTGAGTCGGGAGAGCCCGACTAGAGGACACCCTGAACCTCCTACCAACACCAAAGGCAGTTCTTGTTCCGCACTCCTTTGCAAAGCATTAAAAAATTATAGCTCGCAACTATCTTTAACGAACCGAACTAATTGCCACCGACTCATACTCCGCAGCCACGCCAAGAATTGAGTTTCTGTATGTTCCTAAGCCGATCTTGATACAATTTTTAGCAATTGATCTTATTGCACTAAAGAATATTTGAATGTTCTTAAAAACAAAGCAGCAGCATTAAAATTGTTGTTTATCGATTTTGATTTATAACTAAGGGGCGAGGCGGGGGGTGGCGATAGTTATAAAATGAAAGATACTTGATCTTTATACACTATTCTTAAAACCTAAGAGATTTGCTTAAAAAGAAGAGCTCGATATCGATTCTTATCGATTGCTTGAAAACGGGCAAAGTTATCGATTATCGGAAACATACTCGTACTGTGCGGAAGACTAGGAAGACCTACGTTCAAATTCAACTTATTAGCTTTTATAGGTTCTGGGGCATACGAACAGACGGGCGGACAGATGAGATAGGCAGACGGACATGGCTCGATCGACTCGGCTATTGCTGCTGATCAATGAAATAGAGATGCTTCCTCTTGCCTGTTACATACACTTGCTGAAAACCACTATACCCTTTTATCCATCTTCCATAGGTTTAGGGTATAAAGAAATTGTGCGCAAATATTCCAGTCTCGAGAAATAAGTTATGAAAACATGTTTATCTAGTGTTGAGTGAGAGATACGAGAGATTATAGAATTTAATGGAAACAGGTGACAGTTTTTTTTTTTTCTTTTCTTGCGAAACAAGCTAAACTGTTCTTGTCGGATATATTGCAATAAGCTACATATATCAAAAATAGGGGTACTCCCACTTTTGGTAAGCAAAATAGCACAGATATATTTTAATATTTTTGAATCATGACAATTTGAGGTAATAAGTAATTTTTACTTAATCTAAAACACGAAATTCGCGGATCGAAAACAATATGATTTCCATTTAGCTCTTAATAGAATATAGAGAGGCAAAGCATCCAACTTGCCAGCTCATGCTCTTATAGAGCCTGAGATCTAATAGACAGCTAAAAGCTGGGCTTGGATTTATCAGTTCTATAAAAAGCATTGTACATTTCTTACAGACAACATCAACAGATGTGCAGATCAGCATGGGTAATGCCAAAGTTGATGCCAGGAAAAAGGGCAACTGTTGCAGCTGGCTGTTGCTGGCTGTCTTGGTTCCAGCCCTAAGTGCGGCCACTGCGCTGGTCTGGTATTATGAGGGCACCTGGTACGGATTGGCTGCTCTCTATGGCAGTTTGGTGGTGCTGCTGCTGGTGAAGCCGGGCTGGCGCTGGTTCTACATAGCAGCAGTCACGGGTCCACGGGACACCATGTAAGCCCAAGTGGATGCACTTGCTCTAGTTAGATGTTGATGTCTTCCTTTGCAGCGCTTTGATTGCCTACATTCGCGTTTTGCTGTTTATCAAGCGACAGGAGCGCAAGAATCTCAACGTGGGCGACATCTTTGAGGCGAATGTGGCGCGACAGCCGGACAAGCTGGCCATAGTCAGCGAGTCGCAGAAGTGGACCTTCCGGCAGCTGAACGAGCACGCGAATCGCGTGGCCAACGTGTTCCATAGTCACGGCTACAAGAAAGGCGATGTGGTGGGGCTGCTGCTGGAGAATCGCGCCGAGTTCGTGGCCACCTGGCTGGGCCTGTCCAAGATAGGCATCATCACGCCCCTGATCAATACAAATCTGCGCGGCGCCTCGCTGCAGCACAGCGTCAAAGTGGGCAACTGCACGGCTCTGATCTATGGCATCAGCTACAGATCGGCGGTGATGGACATAGCCAAGGATCTACCCGCCCATGTGGCGCTCTATCAGTTCAATGATGTGGCCAATTCGACGGAAACCGCGGACGGTCTTACACAGGGTCTGGCACAACAGCTCAACGCACTGCTCGAGTCGGCGCCCAAGGATAAGGTAGCCGCTGGCGCCAGCCGTGCCGATCATCAGGATAAGCTTTTATTTATCTACACATCGGGCACCACAGGATTGCCCAAGGCAGCTGTCATCACGCACGCACGGTAAGTTTGAATAGCAAGTTTCCCGAGCAAAACATATCCTGCGACTCAAGCCCGAGCCTTCGCTTACTCAAATATTTGTCCGTCCTTGCAGCTACTTCTTCATTGCCGCTGGCATACACTATACATTGGGTTTTCGGGACAATGACGTATTCTACACACCGCTGCCGCTTTACCACACGGCTGGCGGCATCATGAGCATGGGCCAGGCGCTGCTCTTTGGCTCCACGGTGGTCATACGCAAGAAATTCAGTGCTTCGGGCTATTTCGCGGACTGCGCCCGCTTCAATTGCACGGTAAGCATACAGATTGAGCAGCTTCCTTTGCTGGTCTGATGCCCACAATTCCCTTCCAGATTGGCCAATATATTGGCGAGATGGCGCGCTATATACTGGCCACGCCGGCGGCACCGCATGATCGCCAGCATCAGGTGCGCATGGTCTTTGGAAACGGACTGCGTCCGCAGATTTGGACACAGTTCGTGGAGCGCTTCAACATAGCCAAGGTGGGTGAATTCTATGGCGCCACGGAGGGCAATGCGAACATCATGAACAATGACAGCACTGTGGGCGCCATTGGCTTTGTCTCGCGCATATTGCCCCAGGTGTATCCCATTTCCATAATACGCGCCGATCCTCACACCGGTGAGCCCATACGCAACGAGCAGGGTCTCTGCGAGCTGTGTGCGCCGCACGAACCGGGCGTTTTCATAGGCAAAATTGTGAAGGGCAATCCATGCCGCGAGTTCCTGGGCTATGTGGATACCAAAGCGTCGTCTAAGAAGGTTGTGCACGACGTCTTCTGCAAGGGCGACAAGGCATTCATATCGGGTGATTTGCTGGTTGCCGATGAACGCGGCTATTTGTTCTTCAAGGATCGCACGGGTGACACGTTCCGCTGGAAGGGCGAGAATGTCTCCACCAGCGAAGTGGAGGCACAGCTGAGCAATCTGGTCAGCTACAAGGACACCATTGTGTATGGCGTGTGCATACCCCAGACAGAGGGACGTGCCGGCATGGCAGCCATCTATGATCCCACGCGGGAGGTAAATGTTTCCAAGCTGGGTGCAGAACTCGCCACAGCACTGCCCAACTATGCGCGTCCGATATTTCTGCGCTTCTTGCGTCGCATCGACCTGACCGGCACGTTCAAGCTGCGCAAGGTGGAGCTGCAGCAGCAGGGCTTCAATCCAGCCGCCATCGAGGATGAGCTCTATTATGTACAGCCCAATGGCAGCTATGCGCCTCTGACGCAGTCCATCTACGAGCAAATTCAGCGCAACGAACTGCGCTTTTGACGAGCGCTTAAATTAGTATTAACTTTAAGAACCATATAAGACTAACAAGAAAGAACGGTTATCCTTGGAGTGCCGAAGACCCAATACCCTCGCAGACAATTAGAATGTGTACAATGTATATCTGATCTTACATTTCGTGTTTTCAAGCAACTCAATTTCATCTGTTCGCGTCTGAGGTATATATGACATGCTGATTTTAAATATATCAGAGCATATCGCAATTTTTAAGTTTGGTAAAGATATCTGGAACAACAAACATGTTGTTTATCCAAGAACTCAGTTGTACTTCCATTCAATTACATTTATGGAAACTATACAATATAATGCTCCAAGCATTGGTGCTTGGTTTTGGTATTGAATTTCTAGAAAAGCATGTAAACTAATTTTTTGACAGGTCTTGAAAAACAAACGAGTTTTAGTGTTTCAAGTGGAACAACAGACAGACGGACTTGTATACATTAATACACCTGTTGATGCAGACAAAGATATATATATAGATAGATAGATCCTATACGCGTTCTTTGCAAATGTATAATAACCCCTGCAAGGGCATAAGAAGTGTCAGCAAGATTGCCAGCATTGAAAAGGGATTTTCTCATACAAAGAAAACACTTAACCAGCACATATTTAAGTTCTAGTTTAGCTCTAGTTTTAGTTAATAGATTCGTGTATTGTGCTAGCGTATTAAATAAAAATCTTAAAGGCGACAAGTGGAACAATTTCTAAGGTTAAATACTTTCAGCAATTTTAGCACTCAGTCCTTTGGGGGCACATCCTTTGTGAGTTCGGCACGTTTCTGTTGCTCCATGCGCTGCTCGACCTGGTCAAGGCGCTCGTTCATCGCATCCAATGAGCTGAGCAGGCCCGCTTGAATCTCGCCATATCGCTTCATGGCCAATATAAGACTCTCCTCGATCAGTTCGCTTTGCTGTGCATATTCGCCGTTGTTATCGGTGATCTGCTTAAGCTTGTCCAGGCACTCGCTGGGTATGCTGCGAAAGTATTCCGCACCCAGCGCCGGCTCCAGCTGCTTGATGCGCTCCAGCTGTTCACTCTGTGCGTATAGCTCGGGCGCAACTGCATTGATATAGACCTCCTTGGTGCGCACCTGTTGGTGTTCCTCCAAGAAATTGGGATCCAGATACTTCTCCAGCTCCGATGCACGTCCCACGCACTGCTGCAGCTGTGTGCGGCCTGTTGTGGCTTCACTCAACAAGGCGTTGGCTGAGCAGAGCGTGTCCACAATATTCGCGGTCTTTGCCGTGCTGCTGCCGTCGGCGTCTCCAGCATATGATTCCGGCAGTGGACCGAGCACACGATTCAGCGAATCTATTCTTTTCTCCAATATGTCGAGGGCTTCCATTCTGATTTGCAAATTTCTCAAAGAAAGCGGAATGATGTCAGTGCAGTTAGCAAAACAAAAACACACAAAAATACCAAAAACGCGTTGCACTTTAGGTATAGCATTGTACAACACTGAACGCCTGTTAGCAAACAAGTCATGTCATGCATATATCGATATTTTGATTATCGATAAGATAAGATTCAGCGGCATTTTCCTTCTTTTTTTTTTTAACTAAATTCAAATATTTGGTTTTATTTGCAACCAAGATTCACAATTTAAAATTCTCCAATGACAAGCGCTCCGCATCCTTGTTTATCTGCGCCAGGCTATCCTCAGAAATGATGCGCACTACATCCGCATCCAAATCGTCGCCCGCATTGTCATCCAGCACACACAAAAGTCCATCGTTATCCATATAGGGAAAAAAGAATTCGGGTTTGTCCCAGCTCGCACGCTCGCCGATGCCACAGTGCGACTCCTGAGCCATATGCTCCGCCAGCAGCTCGAACTCATCAAATTGCAAATCACAGCACATGCAGCGCAGCAGGCACAGCTGCCGTCGCACATAATTTACAACCTTAATTTTCTGATAGAAATTCAAGGTACTAGTAACGGCGTCAAAGTCCAGACGATGCTCCTCAAGCATGTGCTGCTTCAAAGTGGAAAACTGAGTCTCCTCCAGGGCACAGTACAGACACTTAATGGCATGGGGCTCGCCATCACCTGCCCAATCGGACCAGTCTGAATCACAATCTCCGTCCGAGTCCTGCCGCGCAAAATGCTTATCAAAGTCAACGCTGGCATTTTCCTCCGCTCCTTGGGATTTACGTTTCGGACGCGGCTGCTTGCGCGACGCAGGCGCTGCAGTTGTACGATTATAATTGATTAAAAAGAATTTGTCGTACTCGCGACGATTGGGATTGATGCGTTTATGTCCCTTCTTGCGCATATGCTCCTTAAGCGTGGGTCGATCCTGGGAATGGACTAGAGTTTTTAATAAACTTAAATTATTTTATATATATAAACCTACCTTGAATATCTTTTCGCAGTACAGACACATCAATTTGTTTAGGTTCGCCTCCAGCTGATCGAGTAACTCATCCACGTAGACCAGCTTCTCAGGCTTGCCCACAAGCAGAAAATGCCTGTCAAACAGATGATCCAAGTAGTCGGCGCGGAGACCTTTGATGACAGTGCGACAGAACAGGCACTCCTTGCTGAAGCTGCGATCCGTTAGCTCGAACTGATGCCGCTCCAATGCAGCAGTCAAGCGCCGTTCCTGCAGCAGCTTGCGCAGCTCAAAATCCTGCGGCAATATATCACAGAGCAGGTAATATTTCTCGTTCTTCGAGTAGGTGCCGTCAGGCAGCTGATCCAGAAACATTGTCGTACAGTATTGTTCGAACTCGTGAGCTGGCCAACAGCAAATGAATTAAAATCAACTTTATATATGTAAGCAAGCATATTTACATTGGAACTCCTTCTCCCAGTATTGCAGATAATCCTCCAGCAGCGCTATGTCCTCTACATCTGCAATGACCAGACGATGCTCGAGGTACAAGTGCGCCAGGCAATCGTCCCGGTCAGCGGGGAATATAAACACTTTCGCGCATTTCAAGCATTTAATGGCAGTGTTATGCGTGGGTTTCATTATTTGGGCATCCCTTCTACCAGCTGTGGGCACAGGCTCGCCAACAATTCCATTTCCTCCCGCCTGCTCCATTTGTTGACCAAAACAAAACTAGAGATGTGAATCTGCTAAGCGAGAACTGTTGCTCATACGACTAGCATACTCGATATTTAGTATCGATACGATCAATTTAAGTGGAGCGCAGGTTAGTATGCTAATCACGCAGAGATATGATGCTATTGAAATGAACTTAGTAGAGAGTAAGTAAATGACTGATTTCTGAACAAAGAATATTTTATTCACTCTTATATAGCAATACATTTCTTTAAAGTATTATATATATAGCGTACTTGTACTCATTCAGTTTCGATTTGCACATAGCTTTAGCGCTATCGATAAGCTATCGGTCTCAATATATGAACTAGTTCCGCACTGAATTACTCAACTCTTGCAACACGTGTGTTACTCGGCCATTTTCCATAACCTGGCACCGCGTGCGAACGTCTTTGAGCATCGCGTGCATAGATTGTTAAATAAAATCAATTAAAATGACTGACGTTGGTAAGTGCCTTTAAAAATAACATAAACAAAGTGCTCCCAATGGAATGCGCTATGCATCGTTACAGATTCGCGTAAGAAAAAGAAGAAAATCAAGGAAGAGCCACTCGATGGCGAAGATATTGGCACTCTGCAGAAGCAGAATCAATTTCAAATAAAACCATCCTCGAAAATAGCCGAGCTAGACACATCCCAGTGGCCGCTGCTGCTTAAAAACTTTGATAAGCTCAACATACGGTCCAATCACTATACGCCGCTGGCACATGGCTCCTCGCCGCTGAATCGCGACATTAAAGAGTATATTAAAACTGGTTTTATAAATCTCGATAAGCCCTCGAATCCCAGCTCGCATGAGGTGGTCGCCTGGATCAAAAAGATATTGAAAGTTGAAAAAACCGGCCACTCCGGCACATTGGATCCGAAGGTTACGGGTAAGCTGAAACCATGTGTTGATATGTGTGTGTGTTAAGTGCGCGCTAGGGATGAGCCATATTGTAATACTGTGACAATTAAGGAGAAAAGTGCGACAATTTTTTAATAAATGCATTATATTTAAAAAGTTCGCCGGTCACAATGCGATATTTTCCAGTCACAGCGATGTTGTTCATCTCTAACGTGCGCGCTTTTCAACCTAACCTCAAATTTATAACTAACGCACGTGCCTACGCACATTTTCCAACACAGGCTGCTTAATTGTCTGCATTGACCGCGCCACACGTCTCGTCAAGTCGCAACAGAGTGCCGGCAAAGAGTATGTGGCTATTTTTAAACTACATGGCCCCGTTGAATCGGTGGCCAAAGTGCGTCAGGGATTGGAAAAATTGCGTGGCGCACTCTTCCAGCGCCCGCCCCTCATTTCGGCTGTAAAACGTCAGCTACGTGTGCGCACAGTCTACGACAGCAAATTGCTGGACTACGATGAGTCGCGCAACATGGGTAAGTCACCAAATGCATAATGCAGCCTCTCAACTGGAGCTGGCTCGTCGCTGCCCGGCTTAAGGCAGAGACGTGCAGAGCTACCAAATGCCAAAAAGAAATACAGCAAAATTATAGTATTTGCCCTGGCAAATGCACAGTCTTATTGGTAACACTTTCTCGTTTTTGTCTCTCGATATTCACGTGCTTAGGTGTTTTTTGGGTTAGCTGTGAGGCCGGTTCCTATATACGTACCATGTGCGTCCATCTGGGTCTAGTACTCGGCGTCGGTGGCCAAATGTTGGAACTGCGTCGTGTGCGCTCCGGCATACAGTCGGAACGCGATGGCATGGTCACCATGCACGACGTGCTCGATGCCATGTGGCTGTATGAGAATCACAAAGACGAGTCCATGCTGCGACGCGTCGTCAAGCCCTTGGAGGGCCTTCTTATCAATCACAAGCGCATCATCATGAAGGACAGCTCGGTAAGTTGACTATACATCAGATTTTCAAATCCTACCCCATGATATTAAGCCGGCAGACGCATGTATTTTAACCAGCTGCGTCTGTGACTATGACTGGGAACAGTAACGCTGCTGATGTGTGTATGTTGGAGTTGCGCCTAGCTTGCGTGTCCGACAAAGTTATTTTCAGACCACAAATCCCAACTCAAAAAATATATCTATTTTTTAGTTTTATACATCACAAATAATAACTAATTCAATATGATTTAGGTCAATGCCGTTTGCTATGGTGCCAAAATCATGTTGCCTGGCGTGTTGCGCTATGAGGATGGCATCGAAATCGAACAGGAGATTGTCATTTGCACCACAAAGGGTGAGGCCATTTGCTTGGCCATCGCCATGATGACCACGGCAACCATGTCATCGTGCGATCATGGCGTTGTGGCCAAGATCAAGCGTGTGATTATGGAGCGTGACACATATCCGCGCAAGTGGGGATTGGGTCCAAAAGCATCAGCCAAGAAGGCGCTTATTGCTGCCGGTAAACTGGACAAGTTTGGCAGGCCCAACGAGAATACGCCCAAGGAATGGCTGACGGGCTTTGTGGACTACAACGCCAAAAAGCCAGCTGCGGCAGTTGCACCGCAAGCTGCGTCGCCCACAAATGGCTCAAGTGAACCCAGCAAGGTATGGGATAATATATTTATTTGAATATAACATTTTTGCTGTAACCAAACCTTGTTAATTGCAGCGCAAACACAGCACCTCCAGTGTGGATGAAACGGCAGCTGATGTCACACCCGCCACAACAGAGAAGAAGAAAAAGAAGAAGAAGCACAAGGGTGAGGAGGAAGCGCCAGCTGTAGAGGAATCAGCCGCTGATGTACCTGTAGAGAAAGAGAAGAAGAAAAAGAAGAAGAAGGACAAAGATAGAGATAGAGAAGAGGCTCAGGAATAACATATTTTCTATAAAACTAGGCATTAGGCTCTACGTCCTCCACTATTTTGAGAGCATTTTCTTAGCTGTTAAGTTTAAAATTTTAGACGGCATCTTGTATATGTGAGCTGTAAAAATGCAAGTTTTCGATGCATTTATAAGTGACATTCGCAATGCAATAAATTGTATAATTTTATTGTAAATTTGTAAACCTGTTTCATTAGGTTATAGTTAACTTATAGATCTTTTAAAAGCGAAACCCTCAACTCTACATTTTTACGGTGAGTTTTTAGTTCTAATCATAATTTTATAATGTGCAATTTTCAAATGTTACGTTATCTTCTGATGAGCGAAAACTTTCGCCCCTAGCTGAAAACTAAGTGAAACTTCTCATGTTGAATGCGGGATTGGTCTTACTGAATATGATAACAATGTAGATTTGAAAGTTGTCTTTATAGAGTGAAATTTTAATATTCTTACCATCCATAGCATATTACTAACGTAGCTTTTATATCTTACAGCTCGCACAAATTGCTCAATGGCCGTGAATCGGGCAGAAAGAACTCTATGGCAAACTATAAGGTAAGTTTATATATGAAAATTTATATTTTTTAAAGTCTAAATTGTGATGAGCTCAAAGCTTTCGCCCCTATCTGAAACCTAAGAGAAACTTCTCATGTTGAATGCGGGATTGGTCTTACTGATATTGATACAAGTCTTAAAGCATGGCTTAAAATTTATAAAAAAGAATTATATTTTTAATTTGAATTTATTTTTTACTTGTTTTTCAGTTTTGCCAGAACAGTTTAGACAGTCCCCGAGCCAGCAGCAATAATAATGGTTAGTATCCTTCTAAATGCATCGCTAAAATCTGAGACTCCGTGATGATCAATAAACTTTCGCCCCTAGCTGAAAACTAAGAGAAACTTCTCATGTTGAATGCGAGATTGGTCTTACTGAAATAGGATTTGAACAGCAATTGATCAAATTCATATCTTGGCATCTAACTTATCAATTTTATTTTGTTTTCAGTTTCTATGGAGCTCTGTTTTTGGCGAGGACGTCTATTTCCAACAATATAGGAAAGGTAAGTGTTGGATCCAAACCACCAATTTAATCCTGTGTTTTACATGATGAGCATTAAGCTTTCGCCCCTATCTGAAAACTAAGAGAAACTTCTCATGTTGAATGCGAGATTGGTCTTACTGATACAAAACAAAGCTGTTCTTGAACTGATTAATTTGTATATATGTTACTAACAATATATTTTTTTTTTTCTAGATGTGCCTTCCATGTGTTCTTTGTAAATGAACTCGTTCTTTACGGTAAGCATTGTTTAATTAAGTTTGCAATTAAGCTTTTGTTTCTAGATGATGAGCATTAAGCTTTCGCCCCTATCTGAAAATTAAGTGAAACTTCTCATGTTGAATGCGAGGATTGGTCTTACTGAAAATTGATTTACACAAAATAAATATAGGCCAATATTGAAACATATACTAAAGCCTCTTCTATTTTTCTTACAGTTTTTTTCGTAAGGACACATCACCTGGAATATGCAGCAGGAAAAAAGGTAAGCAATCATCAATTTCGTAAAGCCCTAAAGTATTTAAACTGATGAGAAAGGAAAGCTGAACTGTGGCATGATTCACTAAAACCGCAACAACACAATCCTCAAAAATAGGTCCTACTGAAATAAAATCCTAGCTTGTATTTATAAAAAAATTTTAACTGAAATATTTAAAAAGTAATTTGTGTATTTGCAGCCTTTTCCGGGTCTTACGCAGGCGAAAAACATGGATTGCAATTAAGAGGTAGGTACTATATGAAGAGACAAGCTTTACAATTTTGACTATCGTACATTTTCCAACATGATGAGAAAGGAAAGCTGAGCTGTGGCATGATTCACTAAAACCGCAACAACACAATCCTCAAAAATAGGTCCTACTGAAACGAAATCATGGCATACATTTATACAAATTTGTTTAACTGAAATAAATATAGTTTTTATTTTTTTTTTTGCAGCCTTTGCCGGATCTTGCGCAGTAAAAAAGACAATTGATTGAAATAAAAAGGTGGGTACCTTTCAAAAATACAAGCTTACAGGTGGTGTAACCCTAAATTTTCTAACATGATGAGAAAGGAAAGCTGAATTGTGGCATGATTCACTAAAACCGCAACAACACAATCCTCAAAAATAGGTCCTACTGAAATTAAAGTCAATAAATCTATTAAACTTTTCTCCATTCAAAATAAACGCAAATTTAACCGTAATTTTTTATATTTTGCATTTGCAGGTACAGTACGGTCCTATTGATGCGTGATATCTCTTTCCTATACATATAAATATTTTTCTTACTGTAAAAAAAAACAATTAAAGCAAATTTTAACTAACATGTGTTCATTTTCATTGTGGGACACACATGTATGCCTAACCTCAAAATGCAGGGTTGTGCAGCGGCATAATTTTTAATTCAGGTGTACTTTTGGAGGGAAATGAAGAACAGGGTTGTCAGAAGGCGCTCGTTAAACGATATTGTGATGAACTTTGCAAACGTGGCACCACCAAGGCTATGAATATTTAAGGTTTGTTAAGCTGGGTTTTAATTAGCGTCCTTCTAAGCACGTGCTTCATCCAACTGCGCTAAGCTTAAAGCAGGCGAAATTAGAAATAAAATTTCCTTGTGAAAACAGCTCAGTGAACTTGCACACTGAACTATTTTTGCTGCTAGCTCTATTAATGACACTTTTTTTGGAATGTGTGAAAGCATTATTTGCTTTAATACACCAAACAGCTTTCCCGCTCATTTTCGTAGCTTTGAATATCACTAGGCTTCAGTTTTTTTTTTCACGCTCTACAACCCTGTGTTCCATTCCACGCTGCTGCCTTGCCGCGCTGTTATCGGTCTCCATATTGAAATTCATCAAGCAGTCGCCGATATACAGTTTGTCAAGTAATTGTTTGCAAAACGAAAAACAGCACACAAATTCATGTTTAAGCTTATATTTCACCGATTTAAACTGTTTTCCTTGAACTTTTTTTTGCATATAATTATTATTCTAAGTATTCTTCTTAGATATACGGCACAAACATAACAAAATTCAGAACACAGAAGATAAAAAACAAACAAAACTAAAATGAGGCAATTTTGCGCTGTCAATTAATTCTTTGCAAAATGCAAACACAATCTGAAATAGAGCCCAAGCTACCTAACGGTACTTCCAATTCGAAGAAAATTGAAGTGAGTCATTGCTATGCATTCTGCGAATGCCTTCTAAACGATGTTGGGTTTAAAACAGTACAAATATTGCATAATTTAAAGCTTCTTGCAATGCCTTAATGAAAATCTAATTCAATTAGTTTATTTCCACTACCACAAGGGGAAATCAGCTAAGGAATTGGCGGAAATGTTCTCATTTAAGTTAGGAACTATTTATAATATTATTAATCGCGCCGAAAAAGAAAACAGGTTGGAATTAAAAGCACTCCGGGGCAGATCAGCGAAGCTCACTAGACGCGATCATTTTAAAATTTTAAAACAGATCAACGATAAACCTCAAACTAGCATCAGACAGTTGGCATTGGACTTAAAAATTGACTGCGATAAGACAGTGAGCCACGAGACAGTTCGGAAAGTTTTAAAAATGCATAAATACTCCTCGCAAATAGCTAGAAAGAAGCCACTACTATCTGCAGTAAATATTCAGAGGCGGCTTAATTTCTCTATTACCACTGTCAACAAGCCCGCGTAGTACTGGGATGACGTTATTTTTTGCGACGAGACTAAAATAATGTTATATTATCATGACGGACACAGCAAAGTTTGGAAAAAGCCCAATACAGCTTTAGAACCGGAGAATATAATACCAACAGCAAAGTTTACCATGCTTTCTGTAATGGTGTGGGGCTGCGTATCGTCGAAAGGTGTTGGTGAGCTGCGCATTTTCACTGATGTGATGACGAAAGAGTTTTACTTGGACATTCTATAGAATGAATTGTCAACGAGCGCAATAAAGTTTGGCTTCGTAGACCCCCAAAACCCCAGTAAACAGAGGTACAAGCTTTATCAGGACAACGACCCCAAACACAAATCGTTTTTGTGCAGGACTTGGCTGCTGTATAATTGCAGCAAAGTCATTGACACCCCTGCCCAGAGTCCTGACTTAAACCCGATTAAAAATTTGTGGGCTTTCCTAAAGAAGCGCGTCGGGAAACGGAGCCCAACTAATAAAAACGCTCTCTTTAAGGCCATTCAAGAAGAATGGATAAAAATACCCGAAATATATGACTTGCATAACCTTATTCAGTCAATGTGTCGTCGTCTGCGGGCTGTAATGGATGCTAATGGCCAATATACCAAATATTAGTACCACAATAGCTATAGTTTCCTAGATTTAGTTATGTATACAGTCATAGTTTGCATTTTGCAAAGAATTAATTGACAGCGCAAAAATTGCCTCATTTTAGTTTTGTTTGTTTTTTATCTTCTGTGTTCTGAATTTTGTTATGTTTGTGCCGTATATCTAAGAAGAATACTTAGAATAATAATTATATGCAAAAAAAAGTTCAAGGAAAACAGTTTAAATCGGTGAAATATAAGCTTAAACATGAATTTGTGTGCTGTTTTTCGTTTTGCAAACAATTACTTGACAAACTGTATGTGTGTGTCAATTTTTGTGTATGTACTCGTTCGTATGTGCTACGCTTTTTACGACGTCAGCAGCGAGAGCCGCAAGTAATTGCGCGTTTAAGTGAAAGAAAAGTTAAAATATTATAATATTCCTGTGGAATTAGATATCAGAAAGGACGGCAGTGCACTGTGTGTGCACAATTTTGTGAAGGTAAGTGTTTTCATTTCCATTTAGTTTCTTACGTGGCAGGACATTTTGAGGTACTCAAAAAAACTTTTCATTCGGCTTTTCGCTTTGTTAGGGGCGGGCGAAGTCGGTGCTTTACATTCTGACGCATGCGATCAGCGGTAGAGTGTGCATGTATCTGTTGACGCGACGCCATGTTGGTTTTCTTTTGAGGTTATCGATTTTTTTAATGCGTGTTAATTGGGAAGTGCTTAGATTTGTTGTCGTTTGATAGGTACATGGAATGCTGGGGCAATTAAGTAAGACGCAGCTGCATTTGTGAATTCTTCAATTCTTACATAAGTTTTTGGTTAACAGAAAATTCATTTCGTAAGAACTGTTCAACAATTAAAGATCGCAATTCGCACGCTTGATTGGGTTGCTTAGAGTTTTTCTGACAGGTAAACCTAATCCTAACAGCAATATATTTTTAGCCCTAATCACACTCTTATAAATTGCTCAGAACTTGATAGTCCCTTGGCTATATCTCCCTGTCACTTTCACAAAATAAATCGGTTATCGTCACCCACGTGCGCACGCACACATACATATCTACATATATTGCAGAAGTAATCTCAAAGCATACGTACATGCATACATATATGACATAAGCATGACAACTACTGTTGTGCCATTGCCATTGCATTTCGCTGGAACACCTGAGAATGGACTGACACACTCACACGTCGCCTACATACACACACAAACAGCCCAGTCGTCGCAGGGCCCACACAGAGCTGTTTGTGATCGCAAAATATTCGCACGCGTTCTTCTTGAATATCAAACAAAGTTTAAATAATATCAAGTGCATTTTAAAACAATTATTGCGCACATGCGCAATGCCCATAAACATTTGTAATTGGAATTGTTGGCATTCGTTGAAAAGTCTATGAGCAGTGAGAATAAACACAGCGTGTAAAATGTTTTAGTTGCCTCTGCTGCTGCTGCTGCTGCTCTCGGCGTCGTGTCTGTGTGTGGGTTGGGGGCGACGAGCGTATGTTCGAAGGCGCTTAAATAACAACAACAACAAGTTGATGGGCCCTTCTTTTTTGGCATCTACCGTTGTGTGCTTTGAAAGTGCGTAATTTTTATTAATGCATGTACGTATGTATGTTTATATGTTTTAACAGCCGTCGCATATTTCGATACAAGTTGCTTGTAGATTTCGATAACTGTTCGATAACAATGTGCTTATTTGTAAAGTCCTGTGGGTAAGAGTTGGTGTATTTATATATGTAAACATAATTGATTTTATTTAATTACAAGTGTGTGTGCATGTCGCTTGCTTAATTGTTTTTTCGTTTAGTTCAATTTTCATCCGTCAGGTGCTTGGGTCTGCTTTATGTGTGTATCTATTAGCATGCCAGTGCTGCCTATTTCGCTAGGAACTCTACCTGGGCAGCACTTTTAGAAAAATTATGTGTTTTTCATACTTGCAAATACTTGCATGACGAGTTTTCTTTGTTGCGTACACAGTCTACACTATCGAAAGCTTGTATGGTTTTTGAGAATTTTTGTTGTTCACAGAACTTTCTAAAAAAATATTCATATTAAACTGTCGATAACAGTGTGACCGTTGTGTTACGTAGTGAATTTCAAAGTCCAAATTGTCCATTCATTTTCTTAATTTTGGTTAAATAAGTGTTTTGAACTGAAACTAATAATATGATTACAGGAGTTATATTAATGATATCAAATATCTAGAAGGCGCTCCTGTGTCTGTTTTGTCGTTTTGATTGCTCGAAAGTAAAATGTTTGCGCGCTCTCGTTAATCGATAACAAGAAATCGAATATTTATCGCTTATTGTACTGTAATATGCGTATCAACAAATAACTATTAATTTTTAGATATTGTTATTAATGAAGTTTTGTAACGGGACATTTTCAACTTATATATGGATTTGTTTTTATAGAATGACACAAGAGCTGCCGCCAATCGTACTAAAGGGCAAGGAGTTGAGAAAATTTCTTTACCTGAAACGAAAATATCCCGTTTCACAGGAGTTTCTGCATCGTAACTGGGCCAATGCGAAGCGCTTTATCATCTATGCGCTAAACCCGCGTTGTGTCCTGCGCATATATGCCTGGCGTAAGCGCAATAACCGGGTGCTGCTCCTACGTCGTGCGCGTCTCCTGCTCTTCGATCCGCGTCTAAAACGCATGATAAAGCGACGCAAGGCCAATGTCAAGCAATGGTCGTCCAGTATTGTGCGCTACTACAAAAAAATGGGTCAAGTAACGGAGTACGAGGAGACGGCACTGTACGGCGAAGAGTTGTCCAAGCAGATGAAACAGCAATTGGAGCTTTTGAAGAGCGGCAAGCGCGGTCTCTCCCTGATCGAAGATGCCAATAGAAACGTGGAGCTGCGCTTAGACAGACCAGAAAGTCCTGCAGGGCAAGAGGAGCAGAAAGAGAAGCAGGTAGTGGAGAAAGGAGTAGAAAAGGAGCAGCTTGAAGCAGAGCAGGTGGAAGAAATGCAGGTAGCAGAGGAGGCAGCCACAATGGTTGACGAAGAGCCTGCCACAAAAGCTGCTGCCGCCGAGCAGACAACAAGAAAAGACACGCCGGCAATAGCTGTGGTGCAGCCCAGCAGCATAGCCGAGAAAGTGGCTGACAAACCATCGGAGAAAACAGGTGGCAGCAAGTTTTTGGACATGCTTATGAACAAAGTGCGCGTCAAGAACTTTGCCAAAGAGTCAAATTTTTCCAAGCCAGCAGATGACTTGGATGACGGCAGCTTGAATAAGCCCACAACTGGGGTAAACAGCGGCGACTTTAACTTTAATGATGACATCAGCGAGGATTTCGTGGGCTTCGATGAGAGCGCACACCAGCCGGGCATGCTGCTGACACCGCTGGTGCCGCAGAACTGCAAAACCATCGATGGCAATGGAGCTTTTGTCAGTGATGCGTTGGAAGCGTATATGAAGAAGAATAATCTGCGTGACACAAATCCCGAGGATCGTGAGCTGCTGCTCGAGCCCATGTATCAGGATGGACGTGTCACTGCGCACAGTGTGCCGCCGTATATGGATATGCCGGCGGTGCCGGACAGCCTGCAACGTTTGCGCACCGTGGCCGATCGCCGGCACTATCTGCAACGCTCCAAGAATCAAAAGATGGCCATTATCAACAACGAGGCGAACATCTACCGTGAGCTGCAGCGCAAGCAGCGCCAGCGCAAGGTGAAAATCGCTGCGATGCAGCAGCTGCAATCGTTTAGCACCCAAATGCCTTTCACACGCCAAGGTTGGCAGGCGGCTAGCTATGTGGCGACAGAGACTGACAAGTATTACTATCAGGTCATACGCATCGATGGCGAAATGGTGCGTCTGCCGGGCAGCCAGGGCAACAATGTGCGCCGCGAGAAGCAGCCGCATCGGAGTATGCTCACGGAAAAGGAGCTGGCCACGCTCCAGTGTCGTAACCAATGCGTTGATGCTACTCTGCGCAAGGAACTGAAGGTGCTGCCCACGCGTCACTGCCAGATCAAGAGCAAGCTGCAGAAACTCAATCAGTATCCATTGCCAGCCATATTTCGACCATGTCCGCTGTCACAGAAACCGTATCAGAAGCCGCTGGACGATGATACGGCCGCCCTGTTGCTAGCTGGCGGCAGCATGGCCGTTGTCAGCATGCCCACGGTGCAGCTGGATGTGAAGCCGCAGTTGGGCCGGCCACTGGATGAGATTGCCAAGCGCTATCTTCAGTATATACTGCCGCATCATGACATCACCCGCGAGTGGGCCGAGTTCAGTGTGTCCACGCTGCAGGAGTCGCCCAATAGCATGCGGGAGGCCGAGGCACAGGCCGCCGCCGCACAGGCCACAAATGCCGGACGGCGCAAAAGCTTCACCTTTGTGATACCCTATCTAAACGATCGTAATCATATCCTGGTGCGACGCGTTGTCGATCGCTCCGAGCAGCTGGACGACAGCTTTAGCTCCGCGCAGCCGCCGGAGAAGCTGCGTGAATTCGAGTTTCGCAAACAGCTGCCACAGCTACCAGACCCAATTGCTCTGGCCTGTGCCGATATGATCAATGACATGATCAACACGGTGGCCATCAGCTGCAGCGAGAACTCATTCATCAGCGTTGATCCAGATGCAGCTCGTGGCACCACGCCCGACATTAGTCCCATCAAAGAAGAGCCCGCCGTCGAAGGTCTGGCAAAGACGGGCTCCAAGCCGACAGCCAATAAGCCACAGCCACAGCGTCGCCCCAACAAACAGATGCGTTTGGCCAAGGAACTGCGGCGACTTAATGCCACCATTATCGATGCGGCTGCCATTGCCAAGGATGGTAAGTTCTATCGTTGCAATACAATCGATTGTGTATATTATAAAGTATGTTAATCTTATTACAGCAAATAAACCATGCATTAAGGATCACTGCCAGTTGGGCTGCCTGTGCGAGAGTTTGGCCGGCGAGCTGCCCGCGCGCGAGCATTGTGGGAAGGCTGATTGTGTGCTGGCTTGCCGCTGCACGGGCGCCGAATTGACGCGCATCATGCGCGTGGAAACGGACGTGAGTAGAGTAACAATCCATATAGTCAGTCAATCCACATTCACTTGCTTCTGTTCGACAGGGTCGTGGGCTTTCCAACGAGGATGCATTCAATTTGCGGCGCAAGGCGACAGCGCGGCTGGCCAAAATGGAAAAGGATTTCACCTCAACGCTCGTGCTGACTGACAACGAGACGCTGCTGATTAACGAGACGCAGTGTGACAAGAAGCGGCGCTGCACCAAGGCACCCAAGCGGTACGAGGACTTTGACGACTCCATTGAGGATGACGAGGAGCTGGTGCGTCCCAGCAAAGCCACAAAGCGCGAGGTTAGCCTGAAACGCGCACGCGGCAGCACCGAAAGCATCAACCTGACGCTCAGCGAACCCTGCAGCGTCAAGGACACGGACTTTGAGCAGCTCAAGCATTGCCAGGTGTCGCTGCGTCGTCTGCCGGACGTGGCCAATTTAGCCACCTTCTGCATGACCCATCAGCTGTACAAATGCTTCTGCGGTGGCTTGGCGACCGAGGGCAAGCCAATTGTGATTGAAAAAGAGCAAGCGGAGCTGCCCATACCACACTATGTACCCGAGCTGGCCACGCGCGCCCACTACAGCTTCGAGCGTCCACCTGAGGAGCCGCAGTCCAGCAAAAAACGGCGCAAGGAGAAACCACAACCGCAGCAACAGCAGCAGCTTAAGCTGCCACAGCTACAGAAGCCGCTGCCGCAGGTGATCAAGATCATACCTCCTAAGCCGGCGGCAGCGAGTGCCTTGCCAGTGCAACCGCCACCACCACCCGCACCCAAGGCCTGCGCGGCGGTGGCGCCAACCCAACGTCCCGCCGAGCTGGACATTATCTTTAGCTACTATCGCTCACGTCCCAGTCTGTGCCGACGTGCTGTATCCGTTCCCCGCAATTGTTATTTGCGCCTGAATAGACGGCGGGCGAAGCGCATGCGTTCAGAGGTGGCGCGCGCCGAGACGTTGCAAACGCAGGAGCTGCTCGAGAAGCGCGTCACTAGCGCCGTGCGCTACTATCGCTCTGAGCTGGATCAACAGCGTCGTCTGGAGCTGCAGATATTGGCACCAGAGTTGACCGTAATTGAGGTGGGCGATGATTCCGATGAGAGCGAAACGAATCGAGTGGCAACCATTGATGTGGCACGCAAGCGCAGCGCCAACGAGTCCACCAGCCTGGAGGAGCAACCCAAGCGCAAAAAGCAGTTGACATCAGAGCAGCACCAGCCGTTGCTACAGCCCGCACCCAAACTAGATATACAAATGCCCAAAATTTCCGCCTGCTATTCGCTGAACACCAATGCGGCCATAGATGCCGCCATGGGCAGCAACGAGTCGTCCGCTGTCGCCGTCAACGAGGATAGTCCCAGCGTCGATTCGGTCTCCTTCCGTACTTCCTATAATGATGTCATCAAGAAGATGAACACGCATGTGAGCAAAAAAATGCAGGACATCGATCTGGCGCTGCAGCGTGAGAGTAAAATAATTCCGGCTCCGAACGAGGAGATATTGTGCATCATCAAATGGACCAACTTTCTGGCCGCCTTCGAGTCCAACTATGTCTTCATTTGGGATGTGCAAATGAAGAACTACAGTTTCCTGGCCGCGACCATTACGAACATGATGCCAGCCGTTTGTGGTGCCATTGCCGTGGTCAACACCCATTTTGCGCCCGATCGCAATGCCCTGCCGCTGATGGCGCGCATGCTGCTGGAGGGCAAGCGGAATGACAACACCAGCCGGCTGGCGGTGGTCATGCAGGGCAGGCAACAGTATTGGCTGGTCAAGGGCTTCTTGCGCTATATGGAGGGCAATGCGTGCACGAAGCCAACGCCACAAACCCATCCCATACTGACCAAAAAGATAAATGTCCTGTGCACGCTGATGGTCAAGCAGCGCATCAGGGAGCAGCAGCGTCATCAGCGGGCAGCAGCTGCAGCCAAACCTGGCGAGAGCACAGACTTACTCAGCATTAAGGGGGCGTCGCCCGCAAAAGCGACTCCACCAACGCCGGAAACTGCAGTTGCAGTCCCAGCTTTGCCGGCACCAGCTGCCGCCACAACCACAGCCAGCACAGTATTAGCTTCAAGCACATCTACACCCGCTCCCACAGCCACAACTGCGGCTGCACGTGCCGCATTCAACTCAGCCACCGAAAGCAAGGAGCCCACTCTTAACATCTGCAGCAACATTGAATTCCGCAAGGTCGTCCAAACGGACGTGACTGAGCTGCAAATGCCCGAGATGTACACACATGATCATCGCTGGCTGGTGCTGAATCTCTATGATGACTTCTCGCACATCTTTGTGCCTGCCTTCAAGGATATGATCTCATTGGACCGCATACACAATGTGGTGCGCGTCGCACACGATACCGAAAAGATAGTCAAGCTGCAATTCTTCCAGGATGCGCCCTACGATGCGTTCGTGACGCCCTCGTCCAGGCGTAAAATATACTTCGGGCCGCTGCGCTTGGATATGCAGCCGCCGGTGCTGGTGCTGCTGCAAAGTGTCGATGGCAAGATGATGCTGCGCGAGGTCTACCAGCGGGATCATAACATTCCGGTCCAGCGTGACAGGCGCACCATGGCCTTTTGGCTGCTCCAGATTAACGGGCAGGTGCACTTTGACATCGATTTGGCTGCCACGAGCGCGTCCACAAAGTTAAACAGCTCGGCGCCTGTTGCAGAACAGTTACAGCAGGGGCAGGATACAGATGACGATGACGATTGTGTCATCGTTATCAACGATGATGAGGATGATGCTGCAAAAGAAGATCCGCTTGCAAAGGAGCAGCCAAAGCAGCAGCAGACGCACGAGCAGAGCAGACAACGCATCAACTTTACCATACAGTCGATGCCCAACAATGGCGGCGGCCTGCAGATAACAGCAGCTAGTCCACAGTCGGCTAGTGGTGTTAAGGAAGTACACAGCTCAACGCTGCCCGGCGGCTTTGTGCCGTTTATAGCAAATGTGCCTGCTAAGGGCAGCACAGCACCGGCCACACAATTTCTCACGCCACAGGTGCAGCTCACCCAGACCGCAGGACCAGCGCCAGCGCCATCGTCAGCTGTGGCCACCAGTGAGGCAAATGCTCAACCGCCGCCTCCAAAAATAAGTCGCATCTCGGTGCAGCGCTGTGCGGCGCCATCAACAGCCACAACTGTTGGTGCCACCACCAAGGACTCGCCGCCCACGAAAATCAACAATACGCTACAGCAACTGCTGAGCAGTGGTAATGGCAACATCAAAATAGGCACATCCTCGACTGGCGTTACCATCACCAAGATGAAGAACAAAGATGGATCCGCGACATCTGCTCTTGCTGTTGAGCCCATCAAAATTGGTGCCAAGCGCAAGACGCAGGAGCTGCCAACGCAGCCAGCAGCTATTCCGATTGGACAGCCTTCCATTCTTAAGCAAACGGCTACCAGCATATCCATTGGCAATTTGCCGGTGCGTCAGGTACGTCCGCCGCCAAAGCTGGCGGCCAAGGCGCAATTGGCGACGGTGCGCAAATCGTTGCCCGCTAAAATGCCCAGCGCTGTCGAGCCGGTGAGGGCATCGCTGCCTGGCAAGCTGGTGATGGCGGGGTCGACGCTTCCGAACGAGAGCCAGGAGACAAACCAAATGCAACGCTTCCCCACGACAGTGAATGCCAGCAAGACGAGATATGGCTTTTTGGTGGCCAAGGCTTTGCCGCGCTTCAGGGTCAAGATGATGGACGGCAAGATTATGGTCAAGGTGCCCGATGAGGGCGTGTTCTCGTTCAAGACCTGTGCCGCCGCTAGCGCCTATCTTAATCGGTGAGTTCTCGACAAGCTTATGGGCACTCGGCGGAGCTAACATTTTGCATATTCCAATTACAGACATTTGTCGCGTCAGCTGAATTTCAAGGGTTCGTTGCCAGGTGATTGGAAATTTTTACCCTATGACAATCCCAATCTAACGGCCAACGAGGATCGAAAGGATTCAATTGCAACACCCATTGTAATCGAAGATTAACCAAAGTGAGAGGAAAATCGGTATCCAAAAACAACAAAAAATATACAAAAAAAAAAAAAACACCCGCGCAGCAGCTAAAATAGACCCAACTCATATTTGATATGTAGACAATTAAGTTGTTAATTTAATTATTTACCATGAATTATTTAGTTTCTTTAATTATGAATTGAAGTAATTTTAATTACATATAGTTTTTTTTTTTCTTGGTTTCTACATAAACGAGAGAGCCAGCGAGCAGGAGAGAAGGAGATAGCACAAAAATAAACAAACAAAACAAGAAAACTCAATTCCAATTCCAAGTGTTGCGTTTTATTTGCTCGCTCGCGCGTTGTTCCAATTCCGCTTCGTTTCAGCCCAGCAGAACAGCTGTTCGCAGCTGGTTCAGCGTGTTCCGTGTGTGATAGCGTTCTCTTGTGTGTGAGCAGCGTTTGCAAAGTTAAAAGTAAATACGCGTCCGTACGGCGTTTATTTATAATATATATAAGTACAAAATCGAAAAAGCTTCGATAAAATCCTGATAAGCCATCAAAGCACAAACGCTTCAAGTTTCGAGAAATTGGCAAAAACGAACCAAGGTCAGTCATTGGACACAGCCAAGAAATACACGTATCTACATATTTATGCTAGTGATGAGTCGGTGAATGCTGCTAAATTTGAGTTAGAAGTGATCTATATAAGATCCACTAAAAGCTAATTAGCTATAATTAGATAGATTCAGTTAATTTTGTGTTCATTTGTCAAACTTGGCTTGAATGCTGGCCTACAGTTGCAGAGGGCCTAAAGGTAAAAGTGTCTTTAGCTGTATAAAGTTCAAGTGGGAGCTGTTTGTGTGCATATAGAACAAATGTAAGAGAAAGGCGATCATTACAAATCACTTGTTAACACAATTATTAAAATTTTCCATTTTTTTTAACGAGTACATTTTTATATACAGTTCCTTAAAGATCAATAATTGTACCCTTCAAGAACCGCAATATCGCTCATCTCTATCCATATGTGAATGTATGTGCATGTACGCATATATAGGTATGTAGGTGTATACGTCACATTGAGCACGAGCAAGTGTGTGCGATGTATGCATGTATGTAAGCTTTGCTAACGAAAGCGCATCGGGCTTTGTAATAAAAACTATTCTTATATTTCGATTCCAGTCACAAATAACACCACACGTCGAGCATACGAAAAAGTCGAACAAAAATCCGTGCAAGTGCTCAAAAGTAAAAAAAAAAGACAAAATGGACAGTGTTGACTCGAGCCGGTCTCAGGAGGATGGTTTGGGCTTTGTACACATCCAGGATATTCCAGCGCTGAATCAGGAGCACTGCAAAATGCGTGATCCGCAGCGCGTGGAGCGCATTGTCAACGATTTTGTGTGCGGCGGTCCGGAGCGCATGCAACTGGTTTCCGACTTCGACTATACCATAACCAAGCAACGCACGGATGACGGGCTGCCGGTGCTTTCGAGCTTTGGCATCTTTAATGAATGCAAATCCTTGCCACCAGTCTTTAAGACGGAGAGTGACAAGCTCTTTCACAAATATCGGCCCATCGAGATTGATCCACATATGCCCAAAGCGGAGAAGATTCAGTACATGATTGAGTGGTGGACAAAATCGGGCGAACTGACCAGCGGCTTCCCCTTTGATCAGTCCGAAATAGATCAGATGGCCAGCAAATTTAAGCATGCGCTACGTGACCGAACGCACGAGCTGTTCGAGACGCTGCTGCGCCTGCAAATACCTGTGCTGGTCTTCTCCGCCGGCCTGGGCAACTCGGTGGTGTCGGTGCTGCGACAGGCGAACATCATGTATCCCAATGTGAAAGTCATCTCAAACTTTTTGAGGTATCGCGACGGTCTGTTGGCCGGCTTCCAGGAGCCAATGATACACACATTCAACAAGAATGAAACTGTGCTCAGTGGCAGCGAGTATTACGATTTGGTCCACACACGTGATCACATCATCGTCATGGGCGATTCCCTGGGCGATGCGGACATGGCTGCCGGTGTGCCCACCTCCTCGCACATTATGAAAATTGGCTTTCTCTTCGATCACGTCGAGGCGAACATGGATAAGTATATGAACACGTTCGACATTGTTCTTGTCGATGATCAAACAATGGATGTGCCACGAGCTCTGCTCGCGCTCATCGAGCAACGTCATCAGCTGCGCCATCCACACCTAGCGAACGGATCCAGTGCTCCACCTAAGGTGAACGCTGCACTTTAAAATTGTTTATTGGTTACCCGGCAACGACTTAAGTGTTAATTGATTATAATATAGAAAAACAGAAGCTCCTAATTAGATGGTTTAGTTTTAAAACCTTCCTCATGTTTCACATATTTATGTACATACGTTTCTATATTATAATAAAATGATATTTGTTTAGAAATCAACGTTTAACGACAAATATTGGTTGTGCTCGGACCGGAAATAATGTTGTATTTTTTTTTTACTCTACTGTCTTATTTCCCAAAGTTTTCTTTAGATATGAGATGTGTTATTTTGGGGACTTCAATTATGAAAATGAATGAAATCAGAATAGACATGACATTGTTTGAGGAAAAAAAAAAACGGATCAAGTCTTATGTCATTTATCATATGTTGATTTCACATATAAAACATTCTTTATATGACGCAAAAATGTTTTACATTTAACGTTTACACAAGTAAATGTTAAAAATGTGTGAGATGATTAATTATCGCCAGGCTTGCATTTTCATATTGGTATTAAACATCGATTACTTAGTAAAGTAAGGGTATACGGGCTTCGCTAGCTCGAAAGTAAATGGTATTTTTATTTATTTTTTGTTTCTCGCAAACTGTGTTATTTTTGATGTGTTTACCAGTCGCAGTTTTCAGCTGTTTTACGTGTTACGGGTTCTATCAGCTGATCTGGCGGGGCGGGAGCTAAGTAAATAAGTATGCGAATGCAGATAAAATGTGTTTTGAGAATAGAAATAGAATGAAGAAAGTGACGTTTATTTATCAAAATGCTTAGGATATGTATGAATAGTATATAACAAAATTGGCACGCATTCAATATTTGGAGGATAAAGCAAAATACAAAAACAAAGAGAAAAAATTTGAAAGTCTTTAGAGATCCATTTAATAATAAAAACATTTATTTTATTAAGACACGTTATATATCCTTAACGATTATGGTTACTATTAAGGGAGTAAATTGTTGAATAGATTCAATGGGAAATTAACCCTTTTTTGAGTTAACTTTCATAATACAAAAGTAAATACAAATAACAATAGAAATAACATTTGCAACAAGCATTAAAAAAAATGTAATTAACAGGCAAATATAACGTACGTAATGCTATTCGACTGTTTCTTTGATGTTTATTAACACTGTACAACCGTATAGTGCTGGACAGCGACGAACAGCTGGCACTTTTGTCATTAATTAGTGCTTTTGCCCAACACAGAGAAAATATACAAATCATTCGTTTTAGCAGTTTTTTTTTACGCAGCCAGAAAATTTAACGTAGACAAGTGAAAAGTGTCTTATAAGTTGCAGTTAAAGCAGCATAACTAGAAGAACTGCTGCCGTCTGTTGCACTTTGGCATTGCAGCAGCGCAGAGACGAATCCCAATTAAGAAACAAAAATTATGTGCTGAGTGGGGGTGAGCGATTGATCAGCTGGGGGAAAATACAACAACAGCAGCAGTAGCAGCAGCAGCAGTACGAGCGGAACTGCTGACAACAATTGCAGCGTCATGTTTGGGTTCGATGGAGAGTATCGGCGCCGACCGGTGCAAAGTCTTGGGGGCGCCTCGCAGACCTGCGACAGGGACACGGCCATACGCAAAGCGGCCCTGGAGCGTCAGAAACGCAACGAGCTGCGCCAGAAGACCCACGGCGCCGTTGTGTTGCAATCATATGCCCGCTCCTTTATCTATCGCCAGCGACGCAAACGGGCTGAACGGGAGGCCTTTGATGCCTATCTGCACGCTCACCGGGATCGTGTCACCGAGGATGAAAGCATGTGCTTTCTGTTGCGTCGCCTCACCTTTTTCTACAGCAATCGCGTGGCCAAGGACAGCGAGCGACTGGTGAGGCAGAGCTAACAATTCGCTTGCATAGCTTTATTAATTTGATTGCTTTTTTAGATCGAAATTTGCCAGCCGATCTTGCGGAATCCGGTACGCCTGCTGCAGCATTCAGCCCATGACTCCGTTTGGCTGCTGCGTGTGTGCAAGATTTTGGATGCGTGCCTGTTGCAGTTGGCGCTGCCGCATAGCGCTCAGGCCATACCGCTGCGCATGCTAGAGACATTTACCACGGTGGCATCCGTGGAGCGCTATGTGGAGGATGAGGCGGTGCTGTACAAGTATCTGGAACGTGTCTTTGTCTTCCTCATTACGCGGAACTATTTTGTGCGCTTGCGCCAGCTGTTAGATGAAAAGTGCCCGCCGCTGGACGGCGAAACACTGCATGCTCCTACTCCATTCGTCGATGCGCTGATGCAGCTGCTGCTGCGACCGTTGAGCGTGGCCATGCGCCAACCGGGCAACGAGTCATCACAGCTCTTCTGTCGCAGGTTCATTATCGATATTTTGGCCACGCCACACACGGAGCCGCTGCGTCACTTTGTGTTGCCCTGTCTGGCCGAGAGCGAAGACTTTCCCTTTGCGTTGCTCATGCACGCGCTGCATGCGCTTCTCGACTTAAGCCAGGCCACGTCCGGCTCTGAGCCAGCGATCACAGATAATGGCAAGCCCAATACTTTGCTATACGGCGTTCTACAACCCGATGAGGCCAAGCAGCTAAAATCGCAGCCGCGTGAAGCCTTGTTTAGCTCATTTTTGCTAAACTCGCTGCTGGTCCTGGACCGTAGGCAATTGGGTGAGTGTCTTATTTCTTCTTTCAAAGCAACAACATTATTTTTTGACTCCTCTACAGCCTCACTGCAGCAGAGCGACTTACTGATTGTCTACGTACGTGTCGTTGCCCAAATGATGCCCAACATATTGCAGCTGCCCAAGTCGACGCTGCGCACGCATGCGACACCACATCGCCACACAGACTCCGATGATGACGACGAGACGGATGAGTCCGACGAGGAGGGAGAGGACCTACCAACGACTCGCACTATTGATTATGATATGTTACAGTCCTGCCGTCCCACAGGCGAACTGAGCAGCAAAGAGCGAAACAGTCTGCTGGAATCGATAGCCATATTAAACGAAACGCAGCGCGTGGATTTTATTGTGCAGCAAATTGAGCCGCACATTGAGCAGAGCCAGGTGATCTACGCGCTCTGTGAGATCTGTCACAATCTGATGATATACAATAAGCATGCGGTCTATGAGTACAAGTATGTTATTATGTATTGCTACCTCTTGCAATGTGCCTGATTTCGTCCTGACTTTTCAGACTGCTGTATACTTTGGCCTTTACGCCAAAATTTATACGCGCCGTTTGGTTTAAGTTGGCCGCCGAGTCAACGCAACTGGGCTTCTCAGCACCACTCACACTTATTTCTAAGGGCGTTGTGCGTAAGTATTAAATCAAAGTATTCACAATTTGAATTAAAAGCTAATGCTGTTGGTTTTGGCAGCCAAGCAACAGGGCGTGGATCGTACTATACCTTTGCTGGCCACCTTTTGCATGCTCTTTGGCCGCCTGTTGCCCACGCTGCACGATGTGGAGTTTGTCGAAAAAAAACTATTGGAGTCGGCCCCCCCGCATCATGTACGGCTCATGCCGTTTTCTATTGCGGAGATAGTGCAAATGTCCAAGACGCTGAAGGACATAAGCTTGGGTCTGGTAGAGCTCGCCTTTCGCAGTGTGCTGAGCCACACCGACGCAGATGATAAGACGCTGCGTCATCAGAAACAAATCTGGGCCAATTTGTTAAATGTCGTAGTCTTTGTGCTCAATCAGATACATTCGCGTGATCTGCGTATGGGCTTCTGCCCGGAAGGACATTGGACTGTTTCTCGCTTGGATTTGCCACTGGACAGGCCAACAGATCTGCCATTGACACACAGCAGTCGCATGCGCGGCATTCGCCCATTTCAGCCCATACGCGACTTTACGCGCGAGGACTTTGAGAACGGGCCGCCCATGTCAACCAAACAAAAACGATCCATTACCATATTGCGTGAAATACCCTTTGTGGTGGCTTTCAATAAACGCGTAAGCATATTACAGGGACTGGTTGCGGCTAACAAGATGCGCGTGCAGGGTCATCTACAGGCCTTTCTGCAGGGCCCGTCCATTATGGTGACTGTACGCCGCACGCATCTATATGAGGATGCCTACGACAAGTTGCGTCCAGAGAATGGTTCGAAACAAAAATGTTGTAATGCTAAATATTTATTAATAAATTTTCTTTTTCAGAACCGGACTTGCGCTTAAAGTTTCGCATTCAGTTTGTGTCCCAGTTGGGACTGGACGAGGCAGGCATTGATGGTGGAGGCGTGTTTCGCGAATTTCTATCGGAACTGATTAAAACTGCCTTTGATCCCAATCGTGGCTTCTTTATGTACGATTATGAAAAGCCAATATTCATTTAATTCAATATTAATGAATGTTTCGCCCGTAGGGTAACGACGGACAACAAATTGTATCCTAATCCCAATGTATCGGATCTCTTTAGTGACTTTGAGAAGCATTATTATTTCATTGGCCGTATTTTGGGCAAAGCAATCTATGAGAATTTGCTGGTGGAGCTGCCGTTAGCTGAGTTCTTTTTAACCAAACTCGCTGGAAAGTATTCAGACGTGGATATACATCAATTGGCTTCTCTGGATCCGGAACTATATCGCAATCTGCTTTACCTCAAGGATTATCCCGGCGATGTTAGTGAATTGAATTTGGATTTTACAGTAGCCAGCAGTTCGCTGGGACAGACGCAAGTGGTCGAACTAAAGCCGCAGGGTCAGAGCACGCCGGTTACCAACTCAAATCGAATTGAGTATCTGCAGCTCATAGCCAACTTTAAGCTCAATGTGCAGATAAAACGTCACTGTAAGGCCTTCCGCAAGGGACTGTCGAATGTGTTGCCCATCGAGTGGCTTTATATGTTCAGCAACAAGGAGCTGCAAATACTCATATCGGGCGCCGAAATACCTATCGATCTGGAGGATCTTAAAAAGCATTGCAAATATGGTGGGGAGTACACGCCAGAGCATCCCTCAATCGTTGCATTCTGGGAGGCTTTGGAGGGCTTCGATGATTTGCAACGGCGGCAGCTGCTTAAGTTTGTCACCAGCTGCTCGCGGCCACCGTTGCTTGGTTTTAAGGTGAGTTGTCTATAAAATAAATTCAATGCTCTTTTCCCATTCAATTGTATTCTATTTCAGGACTTGGATCCACCCTTTTTTATACAGAACGCTGGAGATATGGAGCGTCTGCCTACGGCCAGCACGTGCACGAATCTGTTGAAGCTTCCGCCTTTCAAGAACGCTGAACAGATGCGCGAAAAGTTAATATATGCCATACAGTCCGGTGTCGGATTTGAACTTAGCTAAGCTGTGTCCCGGCATACCAATTACTACACACATATCGAATGCAATGAACCCACACAGAGACCGATTCGAGCGCCCATCCAGCTGCAGGAATCGATGGCTGGCCAAGCAACTATTCCAGTTCACGTAGAAATTTAATTATGAAAAACATAATTAATTGTCTAATGTAAAGTATGAAGCTTATGAGGTCTGTTTTCCAAGTTTTCTTTTTAGTTAATTTGTGTTTTTTTTCGTATTACACAATATAAATGTAAAAAAAAAAAAACGAAAACCCAATTTGTTTTAGCAATTTTCATATGGAAAAATTACGGAAAATGTTTGAAATCGAATAGCCAAGGCCTAAAAGCCAAGCTCTTTAAATTTACGGCCCGCCCCATGCCACTCGGCTTGCCAGGCAATTCATGTGGCTATCCTTGTGTGTGTATGTTTTTGAGTGTGTGTGTGTGTGTGTGTGCAGGCTGCTATTTCCGTTTCGTTGCGACACAAAGCATGCGGAAGTGCACGCAGATGCACACAAGAGCTGCAGCACAAGCATTCAGAGGTACAGGTCCTGCTCCTGTCCAGTGCTTGGCTTGATTTAGCGCAATTTTCAAGTTGAATTTATACTTGATTACAAAATATTTTGCTTCCTTTCATTGATCATCAATAACAAATAAATAGGAATTTCATTTTAAATGTATTTCACATATAAATTGTTTATTTTGAAAAGGGGAAAACAGAGTAAAATAACAGGTATGTTCCCACACTGAAGCCAACTATTTATTTGTTTTTAACTTGTTTGTAGCCCCATCAACTGCGAAAGTAAAAAATAAATAAATCAATCTTGACTATATCAAGAGCGATTTTCAAAATATTAAGTATTTTTTTATCGACAGTAACAAGGATCGTACCGCCAATGTTTTATGTTTATAATTTAAAAGATTTTTCAACTTTTTAATATGTTTTAATTTCAAATTCGATTGTAAGGCCCAATTTGAAGACTTAATCGAGAGTACAACTAAGCCAAGTGCGAAAAGTTGTTACCAAGTTAAAAGTTAATATATTTACAATAATCCTTGCTATCGTGAAAATCTTCCATTTACATGAGATTCTGAGCTTGTTAGAAGATGCAGTTTCTCTACTCCGATAAAAAAACGCTTTATTTTCGAAAGAGATTAACAGATCCATTAATGCGTTGCTGTATAACTGTCCAGCCGGGTCCGACAAGGCAACCTTTGCACCGCACTCGCAAAGTCTCCCCTTAGGCAGCTTTTCACATGATGAATTCGGATGAATCGCCGAAAGAAAAAACTAACAACATGAGCAGGTAATTGCTGCTTATATAAGGTTTGCCAAAATTGTTGTATCGATTTTGCGTGTTTAAATTCTTTTAAATTTTGACCTAGACTATCCAGCCTTTAGTTTCCCAAGAAATTTACGTTTGACTCCAAATTTTCATTGAATTATTTACTAAACAAAGAAGATTATTAATATGTACATAAATTTAATAAAGATAAACAACGTTTTACATTTGAAAATATTTTTAAAATTTTAATAACTGTCAATGCTGCAAAAGGGGTTAAGCTCGGAATTCCAAACATTTCATTGTTCTCGGACAAAAATAAAAAATCGAACTGAATTCGGAACCGAACAATGTTTTTTTTTTTTCAATGTATTGATTCAAAATCAAATTTCAACTAACGCGTTTATCTAATCAGATTTGGTAAATGCCAATTTTGAAAAGATATGAAATTCAGCGTGCATCTTGTTGTTGGTGAAGCAGAATATATGAATAAAAATGGGATGGTTTAATAAAAATGTTATAGATATAACAATCCAAGGCTGGAATCGCAGGGAGTTGTTTCTAAATAGCCAAAATTCTTGCCCGAGTCTGCAGCCCTGATCTTTATCTAATCTATATCTATATATCTTTTATTTTTACCATCTATACTCAATTTATTTGCCTGGCCTGTTGTATGATGCGTTCGTAGATCATCTGCGGCGCCGTGGTCGCATAGAGGAAATCAATGTGATTATAGCCTCGCACCTGGTAGAGCTTGACTCGACTGTTGCGCAACTCTCGCACCAAATGCTGCACATCCCGGCGGCTGGACAATGCGTCCCGGTTACCATAGAAGAGCATTAGGTTGAGGCGCACATTTTCCAGCTGATAGGTGGGTGGTGTGGCCTGGCCATAGCGCAGCGAGTTGAGCCGTGCCGAACTATAGTCGTACTGTTGGAATTTACCTGCATGGACAGAGCAAGGCTGTAGCTGTAGCTGACAGTGCAACCCAGCAGCTGGTGCGGATGGTCATTGTCTTACCGCTGTTGATGAGCTGCCCAAAGTGCAGCAGTTGACCACGTGAGATGCCCGCCGGTGTCGTCTCCAGAATGCGTGGGAATATGCTCTGCAAAATGCGAAATTTTCAATTGATGAGGCACAAAAGCCAAAAGCCAAGCATTCAAATTTACGACCTGGCCCACTGCCACTTGACTGTCAGCTCTTCGGAGTGTCTGTGCGTGTGTGTGTGTGTGTCTGTGGATGTGGATGTGTCTGTGTGTGTGCTAGCTGCTATTTCCGTTTCAATGTGACACAAAGCACACGGAAGTGCAGGCAGCTACACACATACACAAACAAGAGCTGGCACAACGACATAAAGGAATGGAGGTCCTGCTACTGACCTGCTCCTTGGCCTGAATCGACTTAACGACTTTGTGTTTATACTTTTGGATTTTTAAATTATTATAAGCTGCTTTAGAAGCTTAAAGATGTATTAAATGATGTATGCAAAAAGTCGGAAAACTGAAATATATCCAAAATTTAAAGCAGCCTTCAGAATAGTTATATATCTGCTTCCTAATATCTCCCTATATAAAACTCTTTGTCCTGAATGTCTGACTGGTAGATTTGGTGGGTGAAACGTCAGGCTTAAATGCTACCTTTTATCTAATTGAACTAGTTGTGAAAATAACTTATAATTTGTATAGCTGCAGAGATCAGGCAGTATCGAAATTACAAATAAAAATGTATGTTTGTGATGAGTTATTAATGTTTGGAGAAAATATTGAATATAATTTTGATAGCTTGTAAACTAAGTGAATAAAATATAATACAAGCTCTAGGAATACAGATCAAGGATCAAAGACTTGACAAAAGAATTTTTGGTTTAAGCTGGGCTCCTAATAACCCATCTAGGTCAAGTCGTGTATAAAATGAGATTCAACAAATTATACTTAAACAAATTTTAGTATTCATTCGTTGTAGGGAACTTAAATTATTGCTTAAAAATGTGTGTAAACAATAAAGAAAATGTCAAATGAACGCAAAGTCTTGCTTAGGTATTTAGTTGGCAAAAAAATAAAGCAAATATAAATTTGTATACGGAAAACATCTTTTGATATAATCTGTAAATCTCAATGTTTTTTTTTTCTCTTTGTTGTATTGTTTTGATAGTTCCTCAGTTGGTTGTGTCTCACGTCCTGCGGCAACATATTTTGTTTTGTTTTGATGCTTATTTGATTTTCCGGCTGCCCGATGCATTTTTTCTACTTCTTTCTATTCTGGCTTCTTTTCAATTGCTGCCACTTGCCATTGCCCCGCTGCAACTTGTGGCAAATAGTTTTGTGTGTCGCCTGCACAGCCGGCAGCTTGTTTGTGCTTCCAGAGTTCTTCTCAGTTTGTTTCTTTTTTTGTTTTTTGTTATTGTTTTTTGTTGTTGCATCAAATCATGCTTCACGCATTGCAGTTGCAAAGTGTGCTGAACTTTATGCGGCGTGAAGGCAGGAGGAGTTCGGGGGGAGGCAGATCGTCGTGCTCTCAGCTAAATATGCACAAATATTTATTTGCGCGGGCAGCGAGTAGGCAACGAGTAGGGGGCCTGAGTGGGATTGAGTATGTTTGGGGCGGGGCAGCCAGCTGTATATTGTGCGGCATGTTTGGCAGTTGTCACAGCATATCTTGCCCTTGCCCTGCCCTGGCCACCAGCAACTCTGACGGAGGGAAGTCATCGCCTTGCGCTATTTGCTTAGCAATTTTGGTGCCTGTTCAGCGTCTGAGACTCTGCTCCATGCTCGTCGACTATTTGCCCGCTTGTTTGTTGACTTTTTTATGGGAGCAATGACGATTTCAGAGATACAGCACGCGGTTGCACTTAGCTTCTAGCTGCCTGTGGCACGAGCTTTGTTGATTTGACTTTAAATTTGAAATGTGAGATATTCGAGCTTTTTTATTGCTGGATTGACTCGAAAGAAATTTTCAGCGTGTATCGGTTGCACTTGGCTTGTATGTCGAATTCTTGAAGTATAAATATGTATTCGAATTCTTTTAAGAGAATTGAAATAGGTGAAAGTGCGTTTTACAGGTTGATCTATGGGTAAACAATCTTTGAAATAATTCACATATTCATTATTTTTAATAAGAAATAAACACGAATAAGTATCTCAAGATTTGAGTCTATAATACGCATAGGCAAATTCTTCGTTTAAATATATTCAATATAAAACCATTTATCTATCTCTGAATATCTGAGTTTTCCTAAAATTGCCAAATGATGACGGTTTTAAATATTTTTAATTGATTACTCTTAAAAACCTTACTTAAAAGTAATCATATTTTGTCGGAGCGTAAAACAATTTATTTTGCTCACCTGTCTCTATTGAATATGCTTCAGTTTTACACTTCTGTTATCAAAACAAGTTGAAGTATAAACCAAAGTTTTAGTACTGTACTGCAGAAGAGATTCCGAAACTATCTATTGCCTGTCAAACTTTTGCACCTTTTTTGCGGGGCAACTATAAAAGTGCTACAGCTTCTGCCGCACACACATTTACGTTTACATTTTTTTTGGAAATTTTGTATGTGCTGTTTTTGTAGACAACCCGGCCAAAGCCAATTGCCAGTGCCCTTAGCCTAATAACTAACAGGCACTTGGCGCCAACCTCTTTGGGCCACTCCACAACAGGGCTTAGCCTTTTGAGCACGCGTCCCGAACGCCGTACAGATAAGCCATAAAGTTTGGCAAAAATAACACGAGCGCGATTTATTTGCCATATTTCATGGCAAAACAAAATTTAAATGTGCCGTGTGCGAAAACAAAAAGTGTTTAAGGCAACGTGGCGTATACGTAATGTGTGTTGTATAGTTAGCAGCTGGAGAGCGCGGGCGGCCGGCACGAGCCCGTCGGTCGCGGCCAGGCAGTTGCCGGGCCCCAACGGCTGGCAGAGGCAAAAGTTTAGCGCACCTTTTGGTGCACATTACAGCAAAAAATCCAGAGATGTATGAACCTGCAAACATCAACGAATATGAAACACACTTACATATAGTAAAAGTGATCTGGAATCCTGTTACCTTTCGAGTCGAATTGAACCAAAATTGTATTATTTCGAATATATATTAAAATATTTAAATTGGAAATTCGGAATAAAACAATGAAATAAACAAACATGGCACTACAAGGTATCGAAGATATCAATCAAAGCATCGAAGCATGAAAATCTGCCCTATATACACAGTACAAGCCGCAAAAGAACATTTACTACTGATATTTCTGTCATGATCTGATGATGTTTTGTACTAGATGGCAATAAAAATTAAAAAAAAAAATACGTTAAAAAAGATTAACTTTTAGGGATAAATCGATCTGGACGTAATAATAATAATATTCAAGAAGCTACACACTAAATTTGTTGAGTCTAGCTCTGAACACCTACGAGATTTGCTCGAAAGGAATTCAGGATTTCGAGATAGATTTTTATTGATTGCTTTGACTGGTCTATTGGTGCTGATCAAGAATATATATACTTTATGAAGTATGGCATACAAATGCTGCTAATTTTGTTATTCTTGACTAGGCTTCCCTCTAGTTTAATCTGAATTAATGGTCTATGCTCTAGCTGTTACAGGCTGTTTAAGAAAGCTAATCGACTTTTGGCGAAGACTGTGAAAATAAACGTGCCACAATAGTTGGCACAACTGGCAGGAAACTGGGCAGGCAGCTCGTTTACGCATTTAAATTCAAATAACTTTTATTACCAAAACTAAGGCTGGCTCTTGAATGTGTTTTTCTGTGTGTGGGTGTGTGTCTGTTAGTTGTGTGTGCGAGAGTCTGAGAGGTGGCGGGGGCGGGGTCGGGTGTGTGCGGCGCACTCCTGAGTGCAATAAAAACTTTTGCATACAACAAAACTTTGGGGCCGCTTTGTTGGCTAAATTATGACTGCATATATAATCGTACTCACACGATCCAGCGGATATTCGCTGAAGCCCACATAGAGCGATGTGAGGAGCGTGCAGAGCGCATAGGTGGGCAGCGCTGGACTGCAGAAGAGCTGCCCGCCCACCTGGCTCAGCGACGTGGCGGGCAGCAGCTCGTGCAGGCCAAGCTGATTCAGCAGCAGCTGCAACAACACAAACACAATAACAATGCATTAGCCACGCACAACGTGTGGTATACGCAACATTAACTATACGCACCGTGACGCCAGCCGGATCGCTGGCTAGCAAACGCAACGGCGGACTGCTCAAGTGCTGCAAATATGCAATTGGCGCCAGTAGCGCAACGCTCGCAAATCTCGCATTATAGTCGGGCCGCTGTGCCAGTAGCACGAGCAGCACTGTGGTGCCCTGCGAGTGGCCCACATAGTGCAGCTGTCGCTGACCCGTCACGGCCAGCACATGCTCCACAATGGCGGGCAAATCGTAGACGCCAATCTCATGCCAGCTGAAATCCCAAAAGGCTGGCTGCCTGGCCGACAATGTGCGATGTCTCCGCGATTCTGTGGTGCCCCGTGCATTGGGCAACCAGACATCAAAGCAGCGTGCATGTAGCTGGAACGCTAAGGCGCTTGCGCGACCCGCAGCCACAAAATCGCCCGCTGAACCGATTAGACCATGCATCAGCACGAACGGCTGCAATGTGGGGCAGCTCTGGTTGCGCGGCGGCGGAATACGTTGCACGGTCAGCTGATACCCATCCACGGTTTGCACACGATGAACCTCACACTCCGCCCGATTGCGCTGCACAATTCGGCAAATGGCATTAAGACTGAACGCGAATTGGAGTCCACATCCCATTAGCATATAAACCAGGCACACACGCATTTTGGAGCACAGTGCTAGTTAAGACATGTTGCCTATCGCGCTACCAACGCGACTTACGAGCGGCGACTGTGGCCCAATCGGAAGCTACTCACTGCTTTTTGTTCAACGCGTCGTATACGCAATGTAAATGGAGTGCGGTAGAGCGAGAGCGAGAGCGACAGAGGGCGATGGAATAATAAAATATGAGAGTGCCGAGCGCACCATTCAAATACTTATAAGCAGGGCCACAGCTAATGCCAACCATAAATAAACAAGCATTGAGCTCTGTTTGCTCGCAAGCCGACAATTGTTATGGCTAAAAATGATCAATTGCATAGGCCTAGAAAAGGTGTTACCGCTCGTAAGGGTATATTCGATACGGACATGGTTAGCAGCAAAACGCAATATAGAAAATATCTTTTTTATTAACTTTATGCAATATCATCATTTCCGATCCATAATCTATCTATATATTATATATAACAATTTGTCCTGTCTGACTGACTGACTAATCGATATTTGTACTGTATTCACCGTAAGAGATATAAGTGCTCGTGAAAACAGGTTTTTGAAAAATTCCACTAGAAACTGTGGAAAATTTGTGAAAATTGGGGAAAGGTTGAGACATTTTTTATACTCCATCGCTGCTGAATGAAAAATATGATTTTCTGGTTGGAATAATTTATCTATTGCCCAAATGACACATTTATATAGACCGGAAAATAAGGAGCTTATTCGTTGACTGGTTGGAGGATAGAAACAGGAATCAAAGTGTGTATGGGCTAAAGTAAAGTTTCGTCCGATCGGGAATATGGATTATTGCAAAAACTCGTCCATTGTAAGATACCAAACCAATCAACTCACAAATTAATCATATCTATTGTAAATTTAGTAGGGTATTTTAACTTCGGCACTTGTAATGTTTCCCAATTACTGATTTAGTCTTCTCATTCTCTCTGGCTCTGTCTTGCTCATTAAAAGGGTATCTGCTAGTTGCTTTCAAGATGGAAAAATCAATATTCTAGCGTGTTTAACAAACTTTTTTTGTTCATGCCCAACTTGTTAGATTTATGCCAAACGCCAACGTCGACGTGTTAATTGCTGAGCCCAAACGAACGGCTCCACATAAATAACTCATCTCACTTGGTGGATCGCCGTCTTATGCCCGCCTCAATCGAGTGGCCAAGTGGCGTTGGTGATGCGGCCTTGTCGCCCTAATTAGCGATAATAATTTACTGCAAAATGTTGTGGTTCAAAATGAAGCGGGCTCCAGTAGCCCAGTAGTACGGCAGCTGGATTATGAGTGTCGCCGTATATATGTACATATATCGTTTCTAGTGCTGTTATTGTGAATGCGAATGCACATGTTTAACGGCCTATTTGATTTACAATTCGAATTGTGTCTACGTGCCGAAAATGCAATCGTGCTAATTAAAATGACCGCGATAGGGCGTGTGAAATTATTACATGGTGCCGATATGACGTCGAGCCCGCTTGGTGGGTCTCGCAACGTTTGCGGGTTGCTCGATAGAGGGGGAGGGGGAGGCGCTGCACTGATAGTGCGGTTAGCCAGCTGGCTATTCGTTTTGGCCATGCCTCAATTCAATTCGTAGAGAGCCACTACTAATAGCGCTCCGCATTGACGTCATCAACAAGTTGAGGTTGGTCATTGCATTTTGGCTTATTGCGTGCTGACTGGGCAGAAAATCTGTTTAGAGGCATCCAATTTATGGCATTTGAATGGAAATCAAATATTGGGCTGTGTATACACCAATCTGACAAGAGATCTGTTCAACATCCTGAACTATCCCGAAGTTTTGAAGAGTGGCAGTCTTGAAATGTTTTTTCACATTGTTCTTCAAACTCTTCTAGTTTATTGAATACCACAGTTTGTTTAACAATTCACTACAAAAAGCTATGAGCTATTTTAGAGACTGATTTTGAATTCGTTATATTTTGTATAAAGGTTGTAAATATGTATATTTTTGCCCATTGAAAATATGTATGTAACAGGTAGGTACTCTGTTATTAATTATAGCAAAGTTTAGGTTTTCGCATCTTGCAAATGTGGAAAACCTTTAACCCAGAAAGCATTATTTAAGAAATGATCTTTAAGAGAGCATAGAAATCTGGCAGCGAAAGATATTAAGTTTGCTATCAAACTTGAGTGAAAATTAAAAATGAAATACCTTTGTTCAGACGCAATGAAGTAAAAGGAGACATATTGAAGAATATTTGTACTGCTTTATAGTTCCTTTTTGCTGTGGCCTGATGCTCCACAGAATGTTAACAAAGCAATATCAATTACTGCTTAGTTTCTTTTGTCATGTTTATAGCGCCTTGTTGGGTTATCATCATAATTATCTATGAATTAATTATGCTGCTTATCTATACACATAGCTATGCATCTATTTATCTGTTCCCATCCATTTATGTAGAATTTGCACACAGAACGACTTAATTAAAAACGTAGTGCTCATTAAATTGAATGCAATTTCTCAAGCAAAATGCCAGACAACGAAAGCGTTGCACCTGCCCAGCATCAGACATAGACAAAGACTTGGACGACAGGATGATGCACTCGGTTGTGTGTAGGGTAGGGAACTGGTGGGGTGGGATGGGGTTGTGTTGATGACGACGTTGATGATGACATTATCTCATGCTCATTGAACGCAAATGTGGCGTTTTGTCGCACACCATAAAATAGGAAGGGTGCAACATCAAGAACAAAGAGCCCAAGCATAAAGCATAAGAAATGGGAAAGAAAACTGCAACCGAATTTTCTGACGACAGTTTTTGCCAGACGAACATTTTCCACGGCAATGCTGAGAACGCACCCCCCCCTCCCACCACGTCTATTTGCCTTATGTCAAAGGTTTATTGTTGTGTTTTTGTTAAAAATGCTTTTGTAATATGCCACAGCAACAATACCGTGTGCAATCGGAGCTCCAGTCTCGCTCTTCTCCGAAAAGCAACTAAAATAGGAGCCACAACTGTGTCTTAGTTTGAAGTGAGAAAACCAAAATAACCTGATCTGTAGTTATTTTCAGTAATTTGTATGTGGTAATAATATACATTAATATATTACTTAAATAATACTTAATACTTAAATTTTGTTCTTTTAAATATAATTATTTTTATTTTTCTATTTATATTAGTTCTTTCTATATTTCTTACCTGCATAGAATCTAAAAACAACATTGCGGATCAATTTTTTGTGTCTTTTTATACGTGTTCTTCATTAGCGCACAGCCAATCGAATATGATGGGATCTCTATGCACATGTGTATGGAACTGTTTGCCTCCAAATTACTGATTGGTATTTCGATTTGAATTAATGTGTATATTGATAAGTATGCTTCATTCACATTACTTGTAATTCCCTCCGCTTTGCTGACCATTGATAGTAATTTTAAAATAATACCCTTATATGCGTTTCTCATGAATTCAAGTAACACTGGGAGATTTTATGCCCAGACTATAAGTAGTCTGTTGACAAATCATATTGACATTCTAGTGAACTTTATTTTTAAATGCATGTATATGTGTGTGTGTGTGTGTGTGTGTGTGTGTGTGTGTGTATGTATATATGTAGATACATGTATGTATGTGCATATTTATATATGTGTACGTACGGTATGCTGTTATATTAAATTCTGATAAACACTGCAGTCAAAACAAAGCTTTTTAAAATATCGCCCTTCTCTGCGATTCTCTTTTATTAAAGGTATTATGTTGCCTTAGTTTAGATAATATTTTTCTCTTTCTTTTTCTTGCTCTCTCTCTCTCTTTCTTTGATATTATTCTCATCTTCTTTTGCCATTTTGGTGATGTGTCAATATTATCTACTAGTATCATATCCCATTTTAGAGTTGTGAATAACAAGTCTTTTATAGACCTTAAGTAAACATAGATGCCGATGTATTTAAATTGTCTTGTAGCTGTTAGAAATGTTAAATAAGTACTATCCACGCACCGCTCAGTTCACTTCCCTATTAACCCACTTTTTTGTGGTGCTGTGGTGCAATCTGTGTTCAGTTCAGTGGCTTTTTTTCATTCTGTTGACATCATTCAAAGAATGCCAGCCACAAAGTTTGCCGGTCAGGTTTTTTTTGTTCTTTTGTTAACGAATTAAGTCAGCGAGCTTTGGGCGCATTTAAATTGACTTTAATCGTGGGTAGAGCCCCGCCGCCCTGACCATTAGTCGCATCCAATGGCAGTCTCTTTATTTGTGTCTCTTTCTCAGTCAGCCAGCGTTTACGCCAAGTACTTAACAACTTTAATGAGCGGCGGGAAAAAACTGCCGAGCGCCCAAAGTAGCCAACGCGCACTTAATACTAATGGCTGTCATTATCCTTTATCCTTTGGCTGTCGCTACAACTGTCAGTCTCTCTCTCTCTCTCTCTTCCCCTTTCGCTTTCTCTCTGTGTTTCTCACTGGCCAGCTGTTTATCTGGCCTTTTGTTGGCACGCACATTTATTAGGCAAACCAAAGCGTCCTCGCCCCGCCCAAGCCAACTTGCTTCGCAAAAATAAAGAACCTTAGGGATAGAGTAAGAGAAAGCAACAAAAAATTAACTTAACTCAATTTAAAAAAGTTTTCGCATTTTTTCTGCTGTTAATTTTTTTTTTTTCGTTTGCTTTATTGTCTGTTTGCTGTTTGTTGTTTGTTGTTGTTTGACAAAAAACGAATTAAGCCAGCAAGCAAAACTTTAAGTAGCTTTTGTGTCGGAGAAAGTATTAAAATCGTTTCTCAAATGGAACTGAATGAGACAGAGTGCCATCCGCCCACTCCACAGCCGCTGCGTGCACAAAAGTAAGTGGCCAAAGGATTCCATGCGCCAAGTGTCCTTGAGTCATATTTACTTAACTTTGGCTCAAGGGCCTGCCGGAGCCAGTGCCCATGCCCATGCCCCTGCCCATGCCCATGCCCAAGCCCTTCTTCGCTCCCTGCCTCGCCTCTGACTCAGGGTCGAGCTTGTTTTTGTGTGCACAATTTACGCAAGATTTTTGATTTCCAGCTGGAAAAATGAATTTTCACCAGTTTTAACATAAAAGCATCAAAAACCCTCGAGTTGAGTTAACCAAATTTTTGCAGCACATCTTATACTATTACAAAATTCTTTGGTCTCTGGCCAAGTGGATGCCATTGAGCTAAGAGCTGAGAGTTCAACGGTCTACTTTTTAAATTAAATTGAGAAAAAAAAAGTTTTTAAAATTGTATTATTTTGAGTCTACAGCTAAGAAAGGAAATTTGAAATAATCTAAAGTAGCTATTTTATTATAGAATGTCTATAAGTTAAAAAAAGAGAATGAAAGCAAAGATTGAAAAAAGCAAAGAAATTAGAAATTGGCTATAGAATGTTAAGTTCATAGGGTGTAGAGATAGTGTAGTGAATCGCCGACCCGGTGTTAGAAATTTATAGTCTGTCCGGCAAGCTATGCCCCCACTCATAGCTGGAAGATGAGTTTCCGAAGATATCTTGAAAGCAACAATTCTATTAGGGCATTAGAGAGTTCTATGAGGAACACGTGGTACAATCTATTATAACCATTGCACAATAAACAAAATGGGTTTTGCAATGCATAGTACATACGTAGAAATTGGGAGAGCAGAGACTTGAAGACGCCGCAACAGAAAAGGAGAGTCAATGTCAGAGTCAACGTCGCCAGTAATTACCTTATGAAGGAAGACAACGTCGAGGATTGTCTCACGGTTGGCTAAAGGGGGAAGGTTAAATAGAAGACGCCTATCTCATATATCAACTGTTAATGATTTAATTAATTAATTATAAATTTGAAAACATGTTGGGAATAAATATAAGGAGAAGCTCAATATAATTGCGGCAGTGAAAAGTAATCTTTTATCGACACATTCGTATCATTTTGTATGCCTCACAGCTAACTTTCGTTTAATTTCGAACTAAAAGTAAATTTCATGTGCAATCTGCAATTTTCTGCGCTAGTGATTGCTCTTAATATCTTGGGCTAAGTTGGCGTTGGCCTGCACAGTGGCGAAAGACGCTGCCAGGTGCTTACACAATTTGCCACAAAATCTGAGTAAGATCTAACCTTTCAAGTGGGCCAAGCCATTAAGTTTTATCTTTGTGCGAGATTCGCGCTGCAGCTACATTCGTTTGCACAGCAGAGACACGCACCTAGCTGGCTGCTGACAGCTCAAGGATTGGGCCACCTGGCTGCACCCGCATCCATGGGCAAAGGCAGCGGCAAAGTCAGAGCAGCAGCAGCAGCAGCAACACCGGCGGCATAAATCGCGCCATGAGTTTCAACTTTCAACAAAGATGTAAGCCAAGTTAATTGCTTTTTGTTGCCTTACCTACCTATTTTTTTTTCGCTGCAATGTCAACAATGAAACTAACGGCGGCTGCTTCTCTTGGTTGTTGTTCGTGTTGTCTTTGTTGTTATTTTTGTTGCTGTTGTTCTTGTTGCAGTGCCCGTTGCTGCTATTTGAGCAGCTCTTCACAAAGAACAACTTGGCAACCTGGGAGCAGCAACGGTAACTTGCCGTTTAGCTGGGGAGAGCGCGCAGCCATTTTGTTGCCAGCGCGCTTGAAAGGCTCTTGAAAAGTCGTTGCCTAACCTTAGGCGCAGTCCAAGTGCTCAGTCAGCGTTGTCTCTGGCTTGGCCATGTTCCATGGCCCATTCAATGCCATTCACTGTTTCAGTATTGCGCCAGCATCTTGGCTGCCGTCCAATATAGTCCCTGCCACGCCCCGCACCGCTCCGCCCCCATTATTAATGATTAAAATCGGCAACGAACGATGTCTTTGGCTACAATCAATTTACAATTCATGGCGCCCGTCGCCCGGCGCCAAAGCAAAAAGTCGCTAGAAATCAGTCAACTGTGAATATTGCAAAATGAGCTTCCGCCTTCGCATACACTTCCGGCGGCAATTTCCGTTTCCTCATTACCTTTTTATACCCTGCACTCAAAGAATGGGCACAAGCAGTGCATATCAACCAGTAGTGCACATCTTAATAACAGTTCAATGATCTCTTTACCAACACTGCACAGAAATCGATTATGTAATCGATAGCGCTTATGTTCGGCTCTCAATATTAAATGCAATGATAACGGAAGATGTATAAATAGATATACATATGTGGGTAACATTTTTGTAGCATAAATTTAAGTCTATAAATAATATTTGTGGACAATTTTCGTAACTGTTTCATGAATTCTTTACCAACACTACATAGTTAATAGTGCTGCAAAACAATCGATAAATGATTACTTTGATTAAGTCCCAACATGCATATAGTAATATTGGAATTAAAATATCGTGGTCTATCAAAAATAGTGATAATGATAACTTTTGACATACTAAAATATCGCTATTAGACTTTAATGCAAGCGCACGTTTCATGTTTTAACAGTTTCTAACCACTAATCGATTCCATCAAATTTAAATTTGATAATTCCAATGCCTACGGGGTATTTAGCAGTCAGGTAGTCTACATTGCACTGCAGTGATGTGTTTCTTTTTGCCATCTTCTGGACTATCCTTTGGAGCAGCAGCAGGGGCGTGTGCGAGTGCGCGCGCCTTCATATGACAATTTATTATGCTCCCAGCTTCGATTTAAATTGCTTGACAATTATTACACAATGACGAGCACTACATTGCGATGTCATCATCGTTGTTCGGACTGGGAGCACGAATGCGAATTCGACAATATATATGTGCTTTGTGGCTGGGACTAGGGAGCGGCCCGAGCAACTCAGAATTAATGATGGCAAATTTGCAAAGTTCACAAATTTCTTATTAGTATTTCGGAACGGGACGGCTGCTCGCCTCAGCTTTTGCCGAGACTCCGGGCTTCATATTTCATTCTAGAAGGTTAGTTTGGGGAACTGCCATTCCGAGGCGGCGTTGCGCCGTTTCTGCGGTCTTAAGTTTTCGCACTTTGGCCGCCAGCGCCAGGCGCAAATTTCCCAAGCGCTCTAATTTGAATTTTAATTGAGGTCTTTTTGTGGGGTTTATTTTTTAAATGTTTTTTATTTTTTTCCGAGTTTTTTCTTCTATTTGTTGGCTGTTGTTTTTGCTCGGTTGGCCGCTTTGAAAATTAACAATAATTATAAATAATTATTATGCTGTTCAGGTTTTGGGCTACGTGACTGCGATGGCTATAATAGGGTTCATTTTCCTTTTGAAGAAATCATTAAAAGTGAGATTCTGGCATCTTTGTTTGGTTATAGATCATAAACGGTATTCTTTTGTGCTGATTGTAGTTTTTCCAAGACCCTTAAGTCACAAGTTATATTAATAGATAACATTTTGGATGCTTTCAGTGGGGGTCGTTCTTGAATTTCAAAGTGTTAACATTGAAGTCTCTACGAAACTCAGTGGTCGCTTGGAATCCCATCTACTTTTTTCAAGTTTTGTGCACTTTGAATTAGAAGCTTCAACGCCATTTTAGTCTGGCTTCAATTCGGGGTTTGGAAGGAGCTTGATATTCACTTAAAGATAAATTGAATATTTCATATATATAATTAACTGGTACTTAGCAAACTAAATGCACCCCACGCAGGAGATAGGAACCCTTAACCCGAATTAAAATGGAGATGATGTAAGTTTGGTAAAAAGTGTTATCCAAATCCTAGTATAAACAAGTAATAGGTGCTCCAGTCGAGGAATAGGTGCTCCAATTGCGTCTATCGGAACCAACTTGTGCTACCCGGGCCATAGGAGGACCTATGTTCAAAAGCCTCTAGCCCTTATAGGTTCTGAGATCGTCGCGTTCATACAAACGGGAAGACGGATGGATAGACGGACGGACGGATATGGCTAGATCGCCTCGGCAATGACCAAGAATATATATACTTTATAGGGTCGGAGATACTTACTTCCTTCAGTGTTGTAAAGCTTTAAGCCGATTGGCCTGATTGCTGTTAGTCGCCATCTTCTTTAATATCGATTGGTGTTTTTTTGGATATTAAATGTATCGCTAATGTTTTTAGATCATAAAAATAGGCACTGTTCTGTCTTTACTAATTACTTTTATATAAACTTCCTCAAATTATAAAATTATACAATTTAGTCAATCATTTACATATCTTTTAAAATCGATGTCATGATCAATCGATGAATAAATTGAGCTGACATAACTTTCTAAGAACATGATGAATAACATGATTTTAATTTGTATTATGACTTTTTTTTTTTGTGTATCGTTTACAAGGCAAGTTATTATTGCTTTATTCCGCCGCATAGAACAAAATCAAATCAATGCGAAAATCTTTTATGTACTTTGATGCATTTCGCATGTAGTATAAAAAATTGACGCGCAAATCGTTTGCAAAGCTCATCACATAAAATCATAAAAATAAAAATCAAATATATATTTTTTCAAGTTGAAGCGAGAATAAATTGAAATTGCGTTGTCCCCGGGCGCAACCCTTTAATTTGCAGCGTGTCTCTGAAAAAGGCGAACGGTTTGCGGGAGGGTGGGCAAACAAATAAAAAAAAAAAAAAAAAATAAATGAATGAAAAGCTTTCATAAAAAAATAGTGAAAATCAAATTGTGCCATATATCTAGTCGGACATATCGTGCACGAATATCGCATGTAAATATAAATTTAATTGCGCAAAAAACTGAAACAAATAAATCAAACCAATATAAAAAGCAACTTCACACACGCGCAGGGCAAACAAAAAGAAGCAGCACAACGGCGACAGCAGTGGCAATTGCAATTGCGAGTTTTCCCGATCGGAGATATAATTATGAAAAGCGCTGCAGCCATAGAAATTGTAATTGAAATCCGAACGTTTTTTAACTGGGTTCGGTTTGGCTTTCACTTTGTGCATGTGCTTGAAAAGAAAGCGATTGTAGAATCGAATAATAAAAAAATTTAAACGCATCATGCATAGTGCAAAAGAAGAAAAAGTAAATATGCTTTTGCCAAATGAAATCAATTTAATTAATATGCATATCGAAATCTGTGAACATTTTGCAGGCTCTATCGAATTACAAAGAAATAATAAAAGAACGTAAGCATTCATCAGAATTGCATGGAAGATAAAATGTGTAAATGGAAATAGCACATGACTTTATTAAATATTTAAAGGTATTAAACCCAAATAATTATAAATTATTATATATGCACTACCGAGCTAACGGAAATTAATAAATAATAGTAGCTTTAAAGTTTTCGTTATCAAAATCCTACATCAAATATATTAAATAAGTTGCACTTGTTTTATTGTTGCTAGGGGAACAACTATGATTAAAATGAGCTAAATAGTTAACTGCGATATGATAAAATTAACAAAAATAGATTGGTTATATAAACCGATGTGAGAAATCGATCACAATCTCCTCCGCATTCGGACTCCTTCAATTCTAGGTCTCTTTCGAAAACTCCTAGACATTCGATTGGGATGACTTTCAAGCCGCGTGATATAATGCATAGCATAGTTAAAAGGAATTTATTGCAAGCGCTTGCAATTCTCAACTGGTTTTGCTCACATTTTAACATCATTTCATGCCTGCTAAAAGGAATTTTCTTCTCAGATGGTTTTACATACATTCTTACGTAGTTTCTTGCCTGCTCTGAAAAATGGCCCTCGTCAAGTAAAACCACAATTTTATTAGTTTTTCTTTTTTTGTTGCTTTATTTTCTATGCTTTGAAATCTCATTCGTTCTCTTACAATTCTGACATTCTTTGCATTTTCTACGTTTGCACCGGGCCACAATTACTCGTCCTGCTCATTCAGGCAAGTTTTCTGCTTCTTATTATTATTATATATTTGTTTGGATTTATTTGATTTTTGCATTTTGTTGTTTATTGTTGTTAAATTTGATTTTTGGTTTAAGTTCAGCCGTCATCGGTGTTGAATTGAGTTTTAATTTATGTTTGCATTAATTTTTGATCTCAGCCAAATGCGTGACACAATTCTGCTTAATTGTACAAACTTTTGCATTTACGTAACTATTTAAATACAAGCTTAATTTAATGAATTAATTTTAATTTAAGCCCCTTGCCTGGCTCACATAGCTGGCATAATTGCTGTGCTTTGTTTTATTTGATTTTATTTTTATTTTTTTATGTTGATGTTTGCGGCGCCGCTTATAAATTTAATTAGTAATTTATTTATAATTACTGTTTACCATTTACCTTTGGCTACAAAAAAAGCTCATTGCGTGTTCGGCTTGCATGTTTTCCTATTGTTTTTTAATTTTTATTGTTAATTGTTTTGTTTTTCATGTTTTTTATTTTAACTTGAAGTTTACCCTAAGCTAATCGCAGATAAATATGCTACACACATAGACACATTCATCTAGACACAGAAAAACAACAACATCAATACGCGCATGTGTGTGTGTGTGTGTGTTTGTTGAGTTTACCATGGGATTTGTATACATAGAAAACTTTATAATTGTTTATTTAAAAAAATAATTAGTTGTATGTGTGTTGCCTAATGAAAAATGCCATTGGACTTGCAATTTGGACTTTGGAACTGCTCAAATATTTGTGTTTGTTGTTGCGGCATTTTGTTTTATATTTATTAATATTATTTACTTTTTTTTTGGCAGGTACCTGATACTTAAATATCAATTACGGGGAGCAGGCTGTGGGTGAGAGCAAATCAAGTTTACATTTATTATAGACCTTGTAAAATATATGTATAAATATGTTTTAAATTTTTTTCTTTAGGTTTGTTTATTTTTAGTTTTTTTTTTTCTGGCATGTTTTGTTTTCGCCTGCGTGTAAAAGCGCCTAAAAGCGAGCTATGCACTACTGCAAAAAATGTTAGTGATTGATTTTGGTTTAGTTTTGTATACATAGTTGAATATAGTATATATGCATATATGTATATGTTTATAAATACACCGATACAAGTATGGCAAAAACTTTGAGTTCACTTCAAGCCTACACACACACATAAATAGTATATTAAATTTATAGTTCATAGTTTTTATAATATATTACTAGCTTGTAAATATTGATTTGGTATTTTTAATTTTTCTTTTTTCCCTTTGCTTTGATTTGCTTATTAACATCTAGCACTTAGCCTAGCTGTAGTTTTTGTCTTAAGTATCTTTGGTTTAAGTTTTTTGGTTTTTATCATTTTTTTTTTTTAACACTTAGGGTTTTGGCAATTGGAGCTTCGGCCTTGTTTAGCGTGGGAGCCATTTGTTGCGCCGAAAAACTCCAATTATTGGACGAATTGTTGATATACGTTGCGGTTTATGCTCAAAAAGTGAGAGATAGAGAGTGACAGTATGTGAGTGTGGAGAAAGTTTAAAAGGTTTGTCTAGTTTTAGATTAGAGCGTAGCGTTGAATAGAGCGCAGCAGCTTGTAAGCTTCTTCATGGAAACATAATTGAAATATATCAAAATTAGAAAAGATTTTACTATATTCTCTGTAAGAGAGTATACTTAATTTTATATAAAAATCATATTATTACGATATAAATCATATAATAAATAAAACTATTAAATAAATATGCTAAAATCATATTAATAAACATTTAAGAATTTATTTAAAAATATGTATATATTGTATTACCACAAAAAAAACATGAATAACTTTAACATATAAAAACCACGAAAAATATGCTGCTGTCACAATTTAGCTTTAATGCTATGTGATGCCAGGATTAATTGATGCTGATGCACCTTGATGCCAGTTAATGAAAACATCAGCAAAATTTGTTTGTTGAGCTGCGCATTTTTTAAGCTTAAAGGCAATACGATTGCAACATGACTGTTTAAGTAGCTGAAGAACGGCCAAGCTAGCCCAGCAAATACCCACACACATATACACGCACAAATACACACCCACACACACATACACACACACACGATACTTGGCACAGAATCACATGCTTCGACAAGCACAAGTTTCAATTTGTTGCACTTTTTAAGCATTAAGTAGCTGCCCAAGCGCTCTGACTTAAATGCAATATGTGTGCTGGTATTTGTGTGCGTGTTTGTGTGTGTGTGTGTGTGTGTGTGTGTGTAAATGTGTGTATATTTGCGCGTGTGCATTGGCCGGTAAAGCGGTTTAGTTGCATTTTAGCTTTTAACAGCTTCTAGTTTTTGTATTTCGCAGTTATTTGTTTTCGGATTTTGATACCCTTGCAAAGGTATTTTCGATTTTGTCATGATGTATATAACGTGAGAAAAAACAGACAGCAATAAACCAAATCTATACATATATAATATGTATATAGTATACATTTTTCTGAAGGAATGTCGAGGGCATATTTTATACATTGAACATCGACTTCTGCATGTGAATGAAGGTTTGATGCAGATCCTTTCAGCTTACCATATACATATCATAATCAAGGCTTTGGAAAAGTTTCTTGAAAATGTATTGAATACTCTTTCATTTAAAGATATTTTGTTTAAACTTAATTTCTGGATTAATTTAATAAAATATGAGCCAAATCAGAATACAACAACACAAATAAATAAAAAATTGCAACCAATTTATAATATTGAAAAGGTCAGCATTTCAATTTCTTAATTTATGCTAGGGTATCAAGTATTCGGCAATCCGAAGTTTGTTGTACCTTAATATGTTTTTATTACTCTTACTTTGCTTATTTTTTTTAAAAAGTTTTTTTTTTCTTTTTTCGTTGTTTATACAACATCGAAAGCACACGAATTAAGCACGTTTAGAGTATTTAGTTAAAATTACAAATTACGCACTAATACACACATAGAAATTTGTTTAACAAAAATAAAAAAAGTGGCAAAAGATTGCCCACCGTTTGCAGTTTCAACAATTTTGATATTTATTTAAGGGCCGCTGAAAGGTATGCTACACTTTTTGTGTTGGCTTCTTATTTTGCTGCTGCTATCACGTGGGCCACAGCATTGCAAATTGCACTACTTAATGGCTAAGCTTAGGGAATACAGAATACTCAGCTGACAATCGGTAGTACGTACTAAGTGAGCGTAGCTAGAAGCACAGAGGGATCACGGGGCGCTGCCTATGTGCTGCTGCTGCTGAGATTGGACGGCGGCGGCCATTGCCGCTTAATAACTGCGAAGTGCGTCATTTGAAAGGTGTTTGTCAGCTGGCAGCGACGCTCGACGAAGCCAGTTAGACAGTAGCCCATGTTGTAGTCCTCCATCGATATGTTTGATGTCAGATACAGTTTAAACTCATCATTGTATGCCAGCTGTGATTTGGACTTTGACTGCGCCCTGCCATTTGCGCCAGCAGCAGTCCCGCCTGCTGATGTTGTTCCACCACCCGTTGTTGTTGCAGCCGTTGTTGCTGCTGTTGTTGGCACTGCTGCAGCACCGCCTGTCGCTGTTATTGACGGCCTGCGAAAGTGTCCGGCAATCAGCAGCGAGCCCTGCTGCTCCATGGGCAACATCCTGGCCTTGGTCGCCTGCCGTTGCGTGCCAGCGCATTCGACAATGCGACAACGATTCGGCTGCCACCAGCAGGGCGTGATGGTCCAGTAGCTGGAGGAGGCGGTGCGCGCCCAGCCCTCCTCCGGATACAGCAATATCTGTGTGTGAATGCAAAGCAAAGAGAAATCGGGTGAGATTTTAGCCAGCGCCAATGGCAAATTGGTTTTGTGTGTCGCTGCTGTCGCACTTTAATTGAAAATCGTAATTAAAAAGTGCAAACTGCTTCACATTTGCATTTCCACCAGCCACTAGTTAGTCATTGTTTAAGCCCTAACTAAACGAAATTTATATGCGCTCCTAAGTGCCACTCATTAGTAAATTGCAATGGAATATTTGTACATATATATATATATATATATTTACTTGTATAGGGATGCTCTTTCAAGTGTTGCTAATTAATTAATTGTTTGCAAAAAAAGTATATGTTTGTTTGTGAAATTTTGATCGCTATACGAATATGGAAGTTTTTCGAAATAGTATATATATGCTTGTCAATTAATTTTTTTTATGCGAAGAACTTTATATGGATAATAAAAAATAAAAAGACTTTATTTGTATTTAATCAACATATTCGTACTATTAACTAAGCCTTATATTTTAAATATTTCTTCAAGTCTCAAATCGTCAAAAATCTATTTGGGTCTTTCTGCTGGAATATTTTCCGATGCATTATCGGCTGTCAACGTCATATGCAGAATTTTAATGTAAATTCAATAAATAATTTCATTTTATATATTGAAAATATTCTTTAATAACATATTAATTATAGTGTATTGCATATATTTTATAATACGTAACTGTTTGGGAAGCTACATAAAGTTAATTTAAATGCAATTTAATCGATTTCCAGTGTTCGGTGCGAATTGTATTTTTATTTAAAATATTATTTGAACACTGCAGCGACCGCAAATGTTCTTGTGTTATTGTTGTTGTGGTTGCTGGCATGTGGCACATGCCACATGCCGTACATGGCGGCTTTATCAACAGCAGCTCATAAATAATATGTGTTAGTTAGTTTATCATGAACTGGCAGCGATTTTGCGTGCGGTTGCTGCGGCCGCTGCAAGAATTTTATTATTAATTCATGTATGTTTGCTTAACTGCGCGCACAACCGGGCGTATGCTTAATAAGCCGCTGCAGCTGCAGCTGCATAGACGACGCTAATCAAACACTGAATTAAACGCACAATGGAGCGACAGTCAGCATTTTAAAAGAGAACAGGGAAGAGGGGATAAAAATCTCTGGAATTCAAAAGAACATTTTTTTTTTTGTGTTTTGTTTTTATCAACGGAATTGAAATAAAGCAGCAAAGCGTAAAAGAGAAATGAAAACTTGAGCTGCAGGCGGCTGCCAAAGCTGCTGTGGCTGCTGCTGCCCCCAACGGCCAACGGGCAGTGGCCAGTGGCAATGGCCACCGCAGCAGCAGTGGCAGTAGCAGCAGCAGCAGCAGCAGCAGCTGCTTTTGAAATTGAAGTGGCTGCAGCTGCAGGCTGGCTGCTCCAGGTTCCGGGAAACTGCCACGCGTTAAGTTTCTGACTTTAAAATAAAATGCTTATGTGGTTATTCAGTTTTTTTTTTGTTTTGTTTTTGAGTGCGGCACAAAAGGCAACCGTGCAGGTAAATTGTTTAAAATTAATGCGCCGCAGACAACGCTTAAAAATGCATGCATAATTTCTTCTTTTTTTTATATCTATATATTTTTGCTCTTAACGCATTTAACTAGCAGACGGCGCAAAAACAATGCGAATTCAGTTGCCGCGGCCATGGCACATTAATCCCGAATGAAAACCCACTTGACTATTAATGAAAATTAAACGATTTTCGAGTGGCCGCTGTTAAGAGAATAAATTAAAAACAAAAAAATCGCGGCTGCAGCGCATGTAAATGATCCAGCTGCAAATATCCATTAATACATAATTATTGTAAATAGCTGAAGGGGTCGTTTGATGCACTCTGATCCTGTTTGAAAGTTATTTGAAAATTTGTATTAAGCAAGGCTTACAAGCAGATTGGAAGGTATGCGTGTGTCAATTAAGGCGTACTCTATAAAAGAGCTATTCAAAGGTGTAAGCCGGATTTAAAAATGGTCGAAAAGTTGTTTAAAGTGGAACTCAATGGCAGATAATATTTTAAATTCCCGAGTCTGGTGGCTGGTGGCTTTATTTAAAATATTCAAACTGATTCCGAATCAGCATAAAATTGTAAAAAAAGTTAATTCACGCAAATTAAAACTTTTAAAATTATTTTGCGCTTAAGATTACTGCAATACGACTCACTTGCTGCAGAGAGAGTTGGTTGAATTATAAACCTTTGCTAAAGCTGGGGTAATTAGCTGCCAATTAATTAGTGACCACAATATGTTGGTGATCAGGTCAAATCAGGTGCATTATTGTTGCAATTGTTGTTCGCATGTTGTATTAAAGTGCAAAGCATAACCGCAGTCGCAGGCCAATAACGAGCTGCATGTGATTGCAGTTGTGTGTATGTGTGTGTCTCGGACATCAATCGTGAGCCACAGATTGGGTACTCACACCAAGACACACACACACACATACAGTGGGTAGCATATAGCCGCGCACGTGCTGCATATATGTCAACTTGCCCCACATGCCAAATGCTGCTGCGCTCGAATTGTGCGCTCGTGTTTGAAAATTATCAAAAAGAGGAAAAAAAAAATAAATAGAAGTAGGTGGCAGCAGCAGGGCCTTAATAAGCTGCCAAAATGCGCAGTCAAAGCTGGTTAAGGATGCATGGTGAGAAGGTTGAAGGGGGGGCGGGCTTGGGAAGGTTGTGTGCGGGGTTGGAGTTCGGGTCATGTACGCGTTGCAGTTGGTGCCCTGCCATTGCATTATTCAAAGTTGCCAAAGTGCATGCTGCGAAATTGAAAATGCAACGCAACAAATCGCTTGCCACTATCAAGGGTCATAAAATCCTCACACCCACACACACACACACACACACACATACACAGACAGACACACACACATGCTGTGTGCAACATTTACACAGACACGTGCATGCCGGAGGAAAATCACTTCCGCTTTGGGTTTCCAAACTGCAGCGTTGGCAATTTCAGCGCCGGGGCATCAGGTGGCCAAGTCGCCTGGCAATGGCAAAATCGAAAACGTGGCTTGTGGTTGTGATTGTGGCATTGGGTGGTGCTGCTGCCTGTGGGTTGCACACCGAGCGTAGCTGCTGCCTTGAGGCGTCCATAATCGATTTCTGCGTTGCGCGCAATTGTTTGTTGACTTTGGTTTTTATTGCGTGCCATTTTATTGCCACACAGCAGCGAGTAAATAAATTGCCATGCCCTCCGCCCATGCCGCCCACGCCTCACCCCCAAGGCGCCAGCACTTGCAATGTCAGTGCTCAGCTGGCAACTTTGTCTATTAATTTGCTTAATGAGTTCATTGACAAATATTGAACGCCTTGGCTCTGACTTAACAAATACTTAAGTAACTGCCAAGTTTTGCAGCAGTGGAAAACTTTTCTCATTTCGTTCGACGGTCGCTGACATTAATTAATTAACGGCTGCCGCAGACATTTCAACACTTTAACAGTCACTCAGTTTGTCAGTTCGACTATTACTTAGTCCAAAATTTAACACTATTTGTGTGTGTGCGTGTGTGTGTGTGTGTGTGGGTGTTTCGGGCACTCGAAGTTAATTACCCGCCCTCATAAGTATGCTACAGTGCACAGCCAAATCCGGAGTAAGCTCGAAAATCAAAGCTTCAACACGATTGTCTAAGCACTTGAGGCGCAGGCTGTCGCATACAAAAACACTTGCCAACAGACATCCCGCATCCGCAGCACGAAGAGCCCGCCAACCACTTCCTCATTCCCACTACAAATCATTTCAGGCATTTGGGTTAGCATACCCTGTAATCTTTCGATATAGCTTACTAATGACAAGAGCTAACAATTTCGATTCGGGGAATATAATGTTCACAAAAGAAATTTACTAAATCTTAGCTTTTTGATGTGTTCGATTTCTTAATTCAGTACAGGGCAACGGCAGTTCGAGCATTTCCGTCGCCTTTCTGCAGTCCTTTGTTGCGGATTTTTTTGTATTTCATTGGAGCCTTTAGTAACTCGACTGTCAGTTTTTCCCCTTTCTTACGTGTTTCGAGTGCTTTGCCTTGAAGTGCGGAAGAAATTGAAGTTTTCTTTCTCTAGCTTGTTCCCATTTTCAATTTTCCAATTTCTTTTTTTTTTTTTTTTGATGCTAGCTTAGAAACTGTAAATGAGTTTCGGCTGGCTGTAAACTTATCTTTGGCTTTGTTTTCAATTGGCATTGCTATTCGTATTTATTTATGCGCCTCACGCGCTGCACCACGCCCTCCCGGAATTCGTGGCGCTTGCCACGGGTCCGGCATTCAAATTGGCCTGCAGAGCTGGCGGGGCCAAAAGTTTTAATAAGTTGCTCATTAGCAGAGAAAATGAGGCAGCCAAAACAAAATAATTTACACGCCCAACATCCGTTGCAATTAAACTTGACGCAACTTAAATTTCATGTCTTAGAGAGTGCAGGATATACGCCCCTAGCCCTGGACCCCAACGCACCCTTTCAGCCCAGACCAGCTGTGCCGCATTCCGGCAGGCGGAGCAGGCCAAGTTAACGGCGTGCTGTAAATGTAGATGTCAACGGATGTTAGGCAAACGCCCGGCAAAAGATGCCACGGCCTCAAAGTTTGCCGCGAGTATTTTCTAAATTTAATGAGTTGTATTACGGGCAAACTTTAAGCGGCATAACTATTTCCCCACATATACACCATACCCGCGCCCCACCCAAACCAACCCCTCACAAAGCAGAAGCCCAAGCAACTTGGGGCGTGTTGTTGAGCGTAACTTTATATGGCAAACTTTTCATGTGTCTCGGATGCAGCTCCCCTTGCCCCGGGCCCTCATCCCGCTGCGGCGTCGCTAGTAATGCAGAAATTAAAGTTCTTTGCCAAAGTACAAGCGCCGCCAAAAGTTTTTGTACTACTCGCAGTTGACATGCTGAGGCGCCGGATATGCGTAGCTACAAATTTGATATGTTAGACAAGTGATGCGGCGAAAGCGGCTGCACAGTGGGCAATATATCTATGAGATGGTGGCAAAATTCAAAGTGTCTATATTTTGGATAGTTAATGATTTAAAGCAATATGTATATATTTTTCGCATTACAATTAACATTTTGTTTTTATCGTATAATCGACGTATTGTTTTTTTATTATTCGTTAATTAAATAAAAATAAGTTATAAGAAAATAAATATAAAGTCAGAATAAAAAAAAATTTAATAATTGAAAACAAAATCAACATAAACAAAAAAAAAAAAAACATTATTAATAAAAATCTTAGTTTGGCTGGCTCGACGTTCGTGGTCCGAGTTCGCCAAAGAAACTCGTTTTTGTCGAACATTTAATAAATAAATAAATAAATAAAACTAGCATTATAAATGAAAAAAGTTATTTAAATCAAAATTAAATTTATATATAAAAAATATAATATTTATTGTCATGTATTTTCTGTAAACAAGTCTAAAAATGTAGAACTTGCAATGTTAAATATTTGCAGTTGTTGTAGACATTCGGATTATTAAAAAATGTTTAATAACTTGGCACTCTTGAGTTTGGACCACGCTGCTTATATCTATTTGTATCATATTTTCTTTAAAACGCGTAAAGATCTATAGATGAATGTATAGTAGAATGCAATTAGAATCTTATATATATTATCATTAGAGCATATAGAATAGACTAAAGTTTTACATAACACAGGCTGATCTGGTTGTCGCGTAAGCATCGCACTATTTAATCATTCTCTAGGGATTTGAACCCATGACCTCCTCGCTGAGTGTAACTATTGACTGGGTATAGATAGATAATCTCTGACACAGACAATATCTTGCTTTTATCCCAAGTGCAAAATTGATTCAATCGCTTATCTAAGATGAACACATATCACACTGTTATATCATATCGTATTCCACACAGCGCTTATCCACTGTGGTCCAGGGCACACACACACATATGTGTGTGTGTAAGTGTGCATGTATGGTTATTTGTATGTACTTGAACATGTATCGTCCTCGGTGGGTTGCCGTGTAAAAGATTAAGCACATTTATGTCACAGAGCTAAAGTCGCGGACGTAGACGCTGCGCCACGCATGTGCCACAATTTTAAAGTAGCGTTAATGAAATTTGAGCTGCAGGCAACAGAGTTGCATACATATGCATTATACACTGTATATACGTATATAAAAATATGTGTGTATATGTACAGGGGTTAGACGAAGCAGTCCAAAGTTATGCGAATGAGCATGAGGATGAACAGCGTCTAAGGAGCACGCTCTACGCTGTTGGCATTAAAGCGGCACTAAAGCGGCTGACAGGATAAGCCAGGAGCAACTAAACTTTATAAAGCAGATCCCTGGCTCAGCAGATAGCTGTTTAGACAAGTTGAGAGTTATAGCTTTTGTAAGCAGTACTAGTTCAAATCGTACGAAGTAAGACATAAACCGTGAAAAGTTCAGTATAGAAGGCAACATTTTGAACCCTTCTTCCATTAGGAGTTAATCAAGCTTGAGCTAAGCTAAAGTTGCAGAATTTAGAATTAACATAAGTGAGGTAAGAGTTGTTAAAATGGGCTATTAGATTCGCTTTAAATTGTGTAAAGTTTCATTAGCTCTAAGCAAAGCGTCAGTTGAGAGTGCGACACAAGTGGGGCTAGAGTTGATGCACTTAAGCTTAAACTTAAGGTTTGAATGGGATTTGGGGCTATCTAAAAGAGATTCAAAGTTGAAACTCCAACATAAATTACTCTTGAAAACAGTAAAAGCAGTAATCAGGCCTGAGGTGTGGAAGCAGCATGAAAAATTAAAAGGTGAGGTTAGGTTTACTCAATTTAAGGTTCTTCAAAATGATTTAAATTTTTATTACTATTCCCATTAAGCATATTTATGTTGAGGGTTTTGAACGTGAGGTTAGAGTGGAAACAGCAGTGGAAGGGCTTAAGGCTGCTTTTGTGCGATTCAAAGTTGAAATTCTCATTAGGCAGCCACAAGTTGTTGCTGTGTTTTGTATTCTCTGCAAAGTCCCAGTCACGCTTCGATTCACACATTCAGCCAGAGACTAAATGCGCCTCCAGACCTCCTGCCCAGCAGCAGCTTAAAAGTTGGCGCTCACGCGCTTTGTAACTTATGCCAAGTCAATGCCAAGTTCCCCCAGCGTATTGCAAAATAGCTCATCAATAACCCATTTGCCGATACGCTAGGCCCATGAAAAGGCTGAGCACAGGTCAGGGCGGGCAGGGCAGGGCAGGCCTGACCTCCGCTGGGAGCAGGCCCTTACCCGCTAACCGGCTGGAGTTGGGTTAGCTTAGCAAATGCGCTGCTCGAATGTTAGCCGAACGGAAACGACGCTTGCGAATGCGAATAAGGCAGCCAAAAAGGAAAGCTATCTCCGGCCTGCGCGTATTCACATTTATTCAAAGCGTATTCATACTTTAATAGTGCTGGGAATTCAAGCAGCGCGCGTAAATCAGGCGCGGAATGAAATGCCAAAGCGTCTGCTCAAAAATGTTCGCAACCAATCAACGAATCAGCGGGAATAATTTTCCAATGCTCCTTGTTTCAATTATTGGTAATGACAGGCAGCTCCAGCCGCCTGCCTCTCAGTTTTTCATTTAAAGCGGCGAATATGGCTGCTTTGGAGCTGCATGCAACATGTTAAGCAGCCCAAATGAAATGAAAATTTAATAAAATAAAAATATACGACTCCTTGCGCTACAGCAAACCAAGCGCGAGCACTCGCAAAGAGAGGGGGACCTGGGGGTGAGGCAAAGTCGAAGACGTTTGCTTAAATGAAGATGTATGCCAGCCGGGCGTATGAGTAATATGCGCAAATATGCGCATAAAATAAAGCAACTTGTAGCAATTTCCCTTCAGTCAGCGACCGTGCCTCTGCCTCTGCGAACCCCCCTCCCCCCCAACACACACACTTCCTTTCAACTGGCTGCCTTGCCACTTTGGCGGCGCTGCCTTCTTGTGTTTAATTTAGCCAGCCATAAACGTAATGCGGCGCCTGAAGTACGGGCTCCCCGAATTTATATGGCGCCACATAAAAGCCGCCTCTGCAACCCCGCGTCCCATTGCTGGTCTCTCGCACTCGTATTTCATTGCCAACAGTGCCTAACATAAAATCATTTTATTTGAGGATGCTTTAAAGCAACAGCAGATTGTTTAATATAACCCAGCACTGTGGCAGCTCGGGAAACTGCGGCAACTGGCGACTGACAATGACAATTTAATTGAATATTCTATTATTTTAGCATAAGGCAGCGAAATATGTTTAAGTCAGGTGGTTTTTCTTTGTGCTTGCAAATCCCATCTATAAAGGAACTAGAGTACACAGTGTACCCAATTGATAAGATCTGGGATCAAGTTCGCATAGAAACAGACAGACGGACAGGCGGACATGACTATATCAACTCGGTTGTTGATCCTGATCTAGAGTATATAACAACTTTATGGGGTCGGAGATGTATCCCTTCTCTATGCATAACACATTATAATACTCTCCACAAGGGTATACAAAAAGGCTCAGCTAGTTAGAGACTTGTTAAAATATAATTACATTTTTGTGTAATATTTTAATTACAGAATTTACACATTTTTTGATTTGAGTAAAATGTACCAATTAGATTTTTTAATATATATTTTAAATTTTAAAATTTTAAATTAAGGGTTCAGGTATCGAGTCCTAAAAATATATAAAAATTAAAAAATATATATGTATATAAATAAAATAAAGTTCTATAAGCTTTTAAAAATAGTATGGTATATGTATATATATTATCTGTAATTTTTTATTTACAAAATTTACCCCAATCTCTTGATTCAATTTAAATTTAAAAATACCAATAAGGATTTTTAAATATATTCTTAAATTTTTTTTATTAGCATACTTATTTGAATGGGCTTCACAAGCACGTATGGGTTTCATTTACTCACTTCTGTTGATATTTTTTTTCATGCATTGTATGTAAAGTATTAAAGCAGCCCCATGAGAGCGTAGGCCTATGCGCTGCATTGTCCCAGACTGATTTTCAATTCTGTTCAGCTCTGGCCCATTGTGTCTCCCATATCAAAGGCATGCTGCCAAGTCGCTGAATAACGTCGCCATTCCGCGAATCCGTTGGCTGCCAGCACGTTAACATATCTGCGATACCATCCATCAAATATCACGAGTTGCTGGCGTGCCTGTGTGTGTGTGTGTGTGTTTGTGAGTGTGTGTGTACTTGTATGCGGGTCGACTGACTCCGGCTGCCTTCTGTCAAGCCGTCAAATTTGCAAGGAGCGCCATTCCCGTTTGCCAATGTGGCCTTGCGGGAGTTCTGCTGGATTGTATCAAGATATTTTAAAGGCAGGCAGTTTTATGATACACAGGGCTTTATCTGCCACATAAAATTTAAGTTATTTTGTTGTCTAGTTCATTGAATTAGCTCGGCGCACAGGAACACACACACACACAGAAACACATAAGAACACACACAAGCACACACATGGACATTAAATAAATTGAATTAAATTGATGCGCTGGGAAATTGAGCAGCTTTTCTTGCTTTTTGAAACTGCAAAGAAAATTGCTTTTAATTTTGGCACAAATATCTTTTTAATTTTTTATTTTTCTTTAAGTTTCTTTTTTTTTGGCATGACAAAATGAGAGCAGAGCACAGCTGGCTGGGTTCAGACAAATCTTGTTTGGCATCAAAATCTGGTGCCAGGCAAAAATCTCAGCCGGAGCCAAAAATGTTGTCGACAGCACATGTGCCATCGAAATTGCACACACATACTCACACACACACACACATATACACACGCATACAAGCAGAGAGCTAATCAAGCGGCAGCTGTGCGCCCCATCAAATTGTTGTCTATGCCACACAGCAGGGCTGCAAAAAAGAGTATAGCATACTCTGCAGCGCCAGTCGGTAACAATTTTGGCATGCGGTCTGGCCAAATGCTAAATAGATGCTGCAATAATTAACTGCATTAAGCCAGCGACAGCAGCAGTAGGAGCTGCCTACAGCTGGGTCCTTGCGAACGTCCTTTTGCCTGCAGCTTAACATGGCCTTAACGCAATTTGTCACAGCAGCCAAGCGCAGGCGGCACCTCACGACAAGCCCGACAGCTTAGCCAAAGGCGCCTCCCCCTAAAAAAAAAAAAAAAAAGCGGAAGAAAAGTGGCATGCTTTATTTATGTATATCCTTCGTACATTGTCTAAGTACAACAGCAGCTACCATGGCACATTGAGCCGACAGGTGAAACGAAATTGTGTGTGCACACAAACACAGTTACACTCACACACGCACACTCCCTACTCAAGCACAACATTCATTTGAGATGCAAACGGCATGAAAATGAGAAAAATTCCACAGCATTGACAGCTACAAGTTTTTAGTTTTGCCATCTAACTGAACTTTTTTGTTTATGTTTGTATACAAAATGCCAAAAATTTTGCCTTAAACAAGGCACAACATACATAAATGGGCGTGGCATGGGAGTGGTAGCTTAACAGCGCTCGCACTTTGCACCAAACTCAGCTGAAAGAGTGGATTTTCTGTGTGTGTGTGTGCGTGTGTTGTGTCCTTTTAACTGCAAGTGCAGGTGTTAGTGAAAAGTGTATGTTGTTTTGCTTTATTTTTTTTTTTTTTGGTTGGTCAGTTGGGGCCAGGCCACCCCAGTAATCCCTTGGGGTGCAAAGCAGCACGAGCACTGATGGAAAAGTACTTGCAACAAGCCTCGTTGGTCAGAGAAATGTTTTCACGCCCCACCCGACTAAGCCACACACTTCTCATGTGATGATGAATTATGTGCGGCTGGGCAAAACGTTTCAATTTTCATTCAGACTTGACTAACTGCGAAATTGCTGCTAGGGCAATAATTTAAGAATATTTTGAAGACCCTTGTTCAAAATAACTTTTCTTTTTGGTATTTTTTTACTACTTTATTTGCGGTTCAGTTTTACTTGCAAGATAATGCAATTAATTTTGTCTACCTTTAAAATATTTCTAACTAAGTTATGTTTCTCTGAAATCGAGTTTTCTGTAAAAACGAAAAAAATGCATTAATTTTTGCGCCAGGCCTAAACCGTAATATTTAACATCAACAAAAACGATTATAAAAAGCTATAAAGAAAATTGTACACACATTTTGGCTCTGATAGCAGTTTTTGGCTTTTATCTCTGGTTGACTGATTGACTGACTGACTGACTAACCGTAAGAAAATGCCAGCCGCAAGGGTCGGAAATTGGCCGATTGGCCTTAAACTCATTTTCAAAGATCTATGTTCAAATTCATTTGAGGCGTGTCGCAACCATTTTGAAAAATCACCCAAGGAGGAGGTGGAAATTGGGGTCAAGGATTTGGTGGGTGATGTTTTGTTTCTAAAAATCTTTGTAAAAATTCATTTGAAGCTTGAGATTTGAGATTTTTTGGGGTGCAGTCTTAAGTTTTGTCCGATTGGCATCAAACTTATTTTTACATCTTTGTTCAATTTTCTTTGAGATGCTTACGCGATATCCTCCGCTCTTGGGTGGAAAATGCGTATTAAAGGTTTAACGATGGACTTAAAATATATTTTCAAATTGAAGTGGAAAAATCGACTATTGATATATTCAAATCCTTAGCTTTAATTTGACTTTTATGATAATTTTAAATGTAAAGTTTTAGTTTTATACTAAAAAGATTGACTCTAAAAAATTTCAATAAAATATATGATAATGTGACTTTATTTAAAATAGATTTTCTGCTTAAGTTTAAGCTAGAGATATTTTCTTGTCAGGGCAAAACATTTTTTGTTACTTGTGCGCCAAGGAATTCAAGCCAATTCATGCTTTTTTTTTTGGAAGCTAGTTGCATATTTTAAGTTCATTTTTGGCGCATGCAATTTCCCATTTTGGTTTGTGCATTTTCTTTTGAATTATTAAGTTGCTGTCTACAGTCTGCCGCTGGGCTGCAGCTGAGGTCTTATCGTACCACCCAATCATAAAAGTTGCCACTCAGCAGTTCAGTAATCGCTATCTATTTAAGATTTTCGGAACGCTACAGCTAAAATTACGCATACGCCGCGTGGCGTACAGTTGGGGCGTAGTAAATCGCCTTAGCTGCTGCTGCTGCTGCTGGGCTGCTGTTGGGTTGGTGTTGGTGGGCTTTAAGCCCTAATAAACTAGCTGAAATGCATAGTTAAGCCTTTTGGCTGGCTACCATGGTGCACGGACACGCCCAGCAGCACGTCAAGGCTGTAGGCGTGACTTAAACTTTGTCTGGCATTTAAATCAGTGGCGTCGTGAATAAATCTAAAAGTGCTCCTACTTATCGGCATCGCCTGGCTTTTGGCCTGGTCTGGAGATGGCCAATGAGTCAGTGTTGGAAAAGAGGCCAAAAGAATCGCTGGCAGAGCGATGCTGCCATTTTGACTGCTTCTATCTCTTTTTTTTGTGCTCTAGCTGTTTGTTGTTGCCGCTGCCATTGCTGCTGCTGCTGCTGCTGCTTCTTGCTACAAATCATGATAATAAATTCCAATTTTATTTAGTCAGTGAGGCGGCAAAGCACCCTTGTCATCGTCAACGCTTGGCAGCAGCGCCACCGGGCCGGGGGCCGTCGGGGGCTGCAGCTCCAAAAAAGGGCAAACGCTTCATCTGGTTGGGCAAAAGGGCTTCGAGTCCATTGCTTCAACTACTTGGATTAACGGTTTATTTTTATGACTTTTTATTTTATATTTTTTTGTCTACTTCTTTTTTGTATATGCAACGTTTTGACTGCTTTTGTTGGGGTATGCGAGAGTATTCCAATAAATTCACTCTTGAATTGAGTTTTTGTCGCTGGCGCCTGTTTAACTTTTGCCAGACATAATCAGGCCTGATTGTAATGAATGCGAACAGTCGGGCCAATCACCAAAACAAAAAAGACCGAAGGGAGGGGGAGGGGTAACGGACTTGGGCTCCTAACCGCTTTCTACCCGTTGGTTGCCTGGCAGCATTGCGGTTGTCTGAGCACAGCGGCCAAAATACATTAGCCGTGTGCTCGAAATGTTCCACAGCTCACGCAGCGCAACATACACACATACACACATGTATGCATGCATGCATTGAGTCCTCGCTGAGGGATTTCAAGCGAGCTGCAGGACATGTGGCAGCCAACAGTTTGTAACTTCAACTCTCTCTTTACTTTTACGCCAGTGTTCGCTGGCTCTTCATTGCCTGTTGGCAATTACAACGTTGCAATGTTGATGGCAATTTTTTTCCCATTTTTTATTTAGTTTTTTTTTTGCATAAGAATATGTGACAGAAATGAGCTGTGCCGTGAGTAAGGCACTATAAAATACCCGCACTTAGCTTTAAAATGTCTCGCGTCTTGGATTGTAGTTGTCTTTTGGCGGCAACCGCTAAAAGCGAAAGTAATTAATTGTCTAAAGCATTTTTATGTAAAATGTACTACTTTTTTGTATGTGTTTAATAAATTTACTTAATATCGTATTAAGGTTTTAATTGGGTTGTGCTTGCCTAAGAAAAGAACGAATCTTAGCTTGACAAATCGGGTCTAGAGGAGAGACAAAGGCTTGGACTATGAACTAAACATCTGAAAGATAATATACTAATATTCAACTCATATTTTTCAAATCTGTGTCTGTATATTTCTTCGAAAAAAATATCGGTCTTAAGCTAAGTGCAAAGTAAGGTATGACCGATTGGCTGCGACTGGATCGGGTATAACAATGCTCGCACACAGCACGACGCTCCAAGCGACATACATATACACACACTTAAGCACACACATACACACTGTATCTGACAGCGGCGACAGTCAGAGAGCTGGACAGGAAGACAGACAGATGGGCCAGTCACTTCCGCTTGCAGGCGAGGGCTGTCCATTTTATAATACCCTTTTTTGTTTGAGCTCTCACGGCTTTTGTTGCCGAGGCAGTTGCTTGATTTGCATTTGCATTTGAGGCTTGTGCCCGGACCCTGGCAAGCAGCAACCAGTAACCAGCAACCAGCTACAGCATAATTATGGGCGATGAAAGGACGAAGGACTTTGGCCAACTAGTCTGTTATGCATGCGCTGGGTCACTAATGTTGGCACATGATGATTTCTTTCATGCGCAAACTTGGCAAAGACTCTTTGGCAATCAGAGAAGAGGAAGCGCCGCCGACACTGATAAACTCTGAAAAGTAATGAAGCCTTTAAGCTGCTCTCCCACAAACTTTATGATAGTTTTGGCTTGTTTACTTCGTAATAGGCACTTTTGTGCACAAAGTGCAAACAATTAAACGCAAGTGCTTTAACTTATGCCGAATTTCAGTTCTTGCAACTATTTAATGGTCAAGTCAAAGGGCCGCTACCAGACATCAATATATATAAAAGTATTTGCAAAGGTCTGCTCTCAATTGAGACTTTTTTTTCCCAGTATTTGTAATTGAAGTGAAGCTCTTCTTATTTGCAACGAAAATTCCTTAAGCTCCTTTCCGCAATGAAGCAACAGCCAATACACATATGGTATGTGCCATATGTCAAATTCTATCAATTTTCTACAAGCATGTTCGCAATATTGAACTTTTCACTGATGACAATTTTCGGACGAAAGAAGTGAGAATTTTACGTTAAAGATGCATGTTAATTGTGTGAATAAAGCATAATTTAAAAAAAAAGAGAGTAAAGAATAATAAGTATTAAATACGATTATGTACAACAAAGGTCACAGTTTGACAGCCACTGTCTAGGACTCTAGTTTAAGAGTCACACATTAAAAATGTTTTTATCTGTTTTAATAGGAGAGACAAAGTATTGCGTTGTCGGTGCCATTAAGCTGGAGCATTGCAATTTGTTATTTGGGTAAAGTATATTAAATTGAAATATATATAATTTTATTATATAGAAGCGGAAAAGTTGTAAAATAAATGCAAGCTGCACAGTGAATACTACATAATGAATGGTCTTCTTAATTAAAAACGAAAAAAGAATGAAAAGAATTAAAAGAAAATACATTTTTTCAATAAAAAAAGCGAATTGCTTAAAAGCATTTGTAATATAGTTAAATATATGATGAACACTCAAATTAACTCGGGAACCAAACAAATGAGATTTGATCCGGAGTCCGCAGTTCCTTAAACATTGTTACTCAATCCTAGGACCAATAATTTTATAGATATTTGTCTGCCTTCTAATTCAAAGGCAATTAAATAAAGTTAAAAAGTTGAAATATCTCCTGAGCTGTATATGCTCAATTTGCATAAACATATTTAAAGCTGATTAGCCAAAATTGTTTCCTTTGTCTGATTTAACATTCTTCGTGTTTCCCAACAAATTCGATTTGTTCTGTAATCAAATTTATGCAGCCACACATTTGACTCCCAGTTTGAGCTATCTGCTATCTCTGCCTGGCCTTTCATCTTGGTTGCTGAATGCATTTCAAGGCTGCCTTCCAATGAGCTCAGCTGATGACATAAAAGTAATGACATTAGAGCGCTTTTCAAGGTAACACAACCTCCCCCAATTTCCGTAATGCAATATAATCCAAGCGTTTGCCAGGGGGTAGGTTTTTTCGGTGGTTGCAAACATTTGCCCACCCCTTCAACCGGTTGTGGTAAAACAAACATTTTGCTTGACTCTGCTCCATAGCTTCATTATAAAATCGATGAGTGGGTTGAGGTGTAAATTAAGCCCTGACCGAGGGGTTCAGGCACAGAGACACTCTCCTGTATTTACAGTAGCTCAGGCTTGGGCTGATGATGTTGCTGGTTCTGTTAACCAGGGACAGTTAGGAAACTGCCTGGATTATATGTTTTAAAATTTAATTAAGCACAAACAAAACTAAAGCTAACTTTTGCTTGAACTTATTGAAATTTAATTAACTAACTCAGGGCTACAACATTTAAGATATGAATCATTAAAATCAGAGTGTGCGTGCGGAATAACATAAGTTTGAGCTGAGGCCCGAAAGCTCTGTGGTAATAGTTCATCTCTGTGATTGACTGCAATAACCTTTCGAGGCTTTTATATAGAATTTGTGAATCTTTTCAGTCTAATTCAAAGCTTTCCAACTGGAAACTAACTAGTTGGTGCATAATAAAGTTGTAATGCTTTAATTTCAAATGTAATATCTTCGACTATTTGATTTAAAGCTTATGAACATGAAGCATTAGGAATATATTAAATTGCGTTGACAAAACTTAAGTTAATCTGTGGTACATGGTTTTATCATTAAATTAAAAAAAAAATGATCTTTTTATGTCGAAAGCCTATCTTGGCTGTGCTTCCGCTCATTTAATTTAAAGTCGAATCTAAAAAAAGCGGAAAAAGCAAGTCACAAAAGCTTGAAACAAGCATTTTTGTACTGACTAAATAATACAACTTTTACTTAAAGCTTAATACGCGAACTACTTGCCATTGTAATCGTCTGCCCCAGCAGTTGACACTTGTATACTTCATGTACTTCAGCAAGAGTCACTATCGTTTCGACTTCTGTAATACCTTAGCTTAAATTCTTATCTGGCCCCAAAGTTTTAGTGTATTTATCGGTTTTGATCTAACTGACTGACAATTGTAAGCGAGAGCTCAACTTGAAGCAAGGCTTGGCAGGAATTTTCTTTTGTTTTTTTTTTGTGTTTTTTTTTTTGTTGCTAGGCCACAAAATCCCGATTGCTAATACTCTTTCGCTTACACCGCCCCTTGTGGCAAATGCAAAGTGCGACTTCGTCTGCCTGGCCAGTTAATGTTCTCTGGCGGTCTCCGTCCTTCTTTTTTTTGCTGCCACTTGTGCAGCAGCTGCATTCGCTTGGTCAGTGCAAAATAGACTGAAATTGATGATGTCACTTGATAGGGCGAATGAGTTTTTCATTTTTCACTTTTCACATGGTAGCCCAGGACGAAACGAAGAGCCAGCCAGCCAGCCAGCCAGCCTCTTGGAGAGCCAACAGCTCCACCAAGCTTCACGTTCATGTTGTTTAACAAATTCATCCTGTTGCTTGCGCTTCAGTGCGTGCCTAGTGCCTGCTCGACGGCCAGCACATGGCATTGTATCCTGGGGCGGTAGCAGGCGCTGCTCTTGTCCACCATACATACATACATATGTACATACATGCATATGTATGTGCATTTACATATGTGCATATGCACATATGCGATTTTGGGCAGGCCATTGTTGTGCATCGACCTGTTTGATTGGCTTGCTTTTTGCACGTTTTTAATTAGTGCACGGCAGCATAGAAAGTAGATTGTGTGCAGAGTGTGGCACATGCGGCAGGCAGCAGGCAGCATGTGGCATGTGGCATGTAGCAATATTGCTTTAAGTTGCTGGCGCATTAAACAAAACGAAATATTTCATAAGCGCACTGCGACTCAGCCACAATGCCAAATGATTTATATGCAAAGTACTATGAATATGAGTTCAAGCTTGAATATGAGTATTGCTTTGCTGTGAGTATTTAAGTGTGTGTGCGTGTATGAGTGTGTGTGTGTTATACTGTATGTGTGAGTGTGCATACACACACCTTGGCAGGCGGCGCAAACAAAAGGCCAACAATCGACTCAATTCCACACGACTCGTTACAGCCACAGCAACAAATTTTCCAAATTTTCTAACAATAGCGCGCGCACACACACACACAGACAAGCACTCACATACACACACACACATGTTCACATGAAATTTGTGAAGTGAAATCACTTGTGTATTGGTTTTGCTGTTCGCGGTGTTAGGTAACCGTAGTTCAGGCTTTGAACTTCTCTTAAAAGTTCTTCAAATTAAATTTATTTCTTTTATTGAAAACCCTACAAATATTTATAGTAGTTAAGTCGAGCCGCAGGAATTACACATGAAGACGAATACTTTTAAATTGGATTAATTTAAAAACATGTCTGCCAACCCAGAATATCTAGCATCTAGTACATCCACAACAAAATGGAATCGCTTAAAATTCAAAATCAATTTCCCAAAAATCAAAGAATAATTACTTAGTGTTTTATTTATAGTTCGACTTTTGCTTGTATGACTTAGGGTATAAGCTGGTTCGTCTATCTATTTTGTCTTGTAGGTTATACACCAGTTATTGCTTTATTTTATAGACAATACATAAATATATCAAATTTATTTTCTTGCTATTGTATTGAAGCCATTCCTTTAGAGCGCATCAAAAGTATTGCAGATCTTGTTTACGTATAGATAAAAGTCTTTGTTTAAATATTAAAAACACTCGAATTTAGATCAACAAGAAAGCACACCTACGCTTTGTAAGCTTTAGGCAAGGCAAATAAAAGCAATATACATTTGAAAATTATTTATGAAATATAATGGATTTTATAATATAAATGGCCTGAGTGCCTTTCCTATTAATTATCTAAGCCTTATGTAAAAAGTAATACAAATTAAGAAAAATAATCAAATAATAATAATTTTGCCAATTTATTTGCAAGACTAATATTTGATTTGAGTAACTATTGAGATTTATAGCACAATAACTATAGTATATTTGCAATACATAGCAATAGTATTCCCAAATATTATATTATATGTGGTCTGCTCTTAACTCTTCCCCGCTATGCAAAGAAGCTGAGGCCTTTTAACAGTTTCAAATTGTTTGCTCGGGTGGTTTTGAGCATACCTATAAATAACTTATTTTTACGCGAAGCCTACGGATATTCTCGAATCTGCAGACGGTAACATTGTGGAATTGAAATTTATTATAGTAATATTTTACAGATAAGCAGAGAATTGGGGTATTAAAATTTATAGCAACGTATTCTCGCATTTCTTATCAATAGAATTAAGGAATTGATATATGTTTATTTGCAATACTTTCCTTTAAACTTTTTATCTTTTAAGCAAACATCGTATGCTGTCACTTGGAGTTTATGCAAATAGGTTTCTTAAATTTGTCAACATATTTGGCGTATTTCTTTTTCTCACATTTCACTTGTCACACCTTAAATCACACACACGCACACACTCAAGCACACAGTTACAGTTACTTTTTGTGGCACTCACCTTATTGGAATTACCATTGAATTTCAATAGCTTCTTGCAGGATTTACCGCGACTCTCGAAATAGATTTCCTGTGGCGTGCGTCGACGTCGCTGCACTGCCGGCTGTGTTGTCAGTGCTTTACGTTGCATGAACAGCGACTCGCTGTGGCTGCATTCGGTTCCTGCCACCGACTGCGTTGCCTTGTGGCGGCTGACGCAGAACAGGCGACTCAAGATGCCGCAGCAGCCGCTTGCTACAGGCGAAGTTGCCGTTGTTGTTATTGTTGCTGTTGTTGCTGCTGCTGCTATTGTTTCTGTTGTTGCATTGTTGTTGGCACAACAGCGGGCGGATATGGTCATTAGGTTGGCATTGTGGCGTGTCTGGCGATTGACATCCATTTCCATGGTGCGCAACAAAAAACTGTTGCCTACTTTCCTGCGCGCGGTGTTGATTTGCGAAATGTTTTTTTCTTGCCTGTTTACTGTTTGTGTTCTTGTTGTTGCTGTTGTTGTTGTTTCTGCTGCTGTTTAAACACAACTTCCGCCAGTTCCGCTCGCTTTTAAATTTCTTTGACCGTTTTTTATATGCAAATCGTTAGCCGGAAGTTTCAGCTTATTTTTTTTGTGTATATTTATTTCAGTTTTTTTTTAAATTTTATTTTTTTTTGCCTGCCACTGAAAATAGCAACGCGCTGTGGCAGGTGGTTATTTGTCGCTGTGCTTGTTGTTGCTGCTGGTTGTTAAAGACACAACAACTTGGCGCCCTCACGCACAAATACAGACGCACACACGCACACGCACTCACACGCTTACGCTTACGTCGCACTCTCACAGAGCACAGAGCACAGAGCAGCCACGACGCTTTTGAGTCGAGGGCAGCGAGCCTACTGATAGCAGTGCTCAGCAGTTGTGGGCCTGCTGTCTTAGTACTACAGCGTTGCCAGACCGCGCTGAGAGCAGCTGGTGGCACACAGTGCGCACGCCTGGCGCACAGTGAGCGCTAAAAGCATGTCACTAGCGCCCTTTTCGGTTGCTTGTGAATGAAGCAAAGAATTTCGCCTGTTTACGTTACTTGATGCTGCTGCTGCTGCTGCTTCTGGTTGTGCGGAGCGCGGCAGGTGGCGGGCGCTTTACTAGCGGGGTGGCTTGTTACGTTCAGCGGGCAGCAGTTCAAAGTTGTAGAGCATTTTGCTTTATGTGTGTAATTGTTTGGCGGCAGTCGAGCGGCGCCTCATGCTATGCAGCAGTTTTTTTTGATACCCTGCAAACGAGAGAGAACCTTAGCAGGAATTTTGTGCTAGAGACAGATGCAGACGGGGAGAGGTTGAGGTATATCAAAAATATGATAAGCAGAGTGAAATGGTAGGATATATAAGTAGATGTAAGATTTATATTATAGAAGATTGTTAAATTCCGAATAATATCGTTATGACTCTCGTAAATAAATATATTTCATACACAAACCGATTTTATTTTAATTAAATAGTTAAAAGGAACAAACTTTTTTAAACAAAATAATGTATAATATATATTCTTATTTTTGTGGTTACAAGAATTACTAAAAATACTCTCAGTTAATTGGTTCTGAAAGTAAATAGTTGACATTGAAAAGGGTTTTCATAAAAAGTGTTATTTATTTATTATTTAATTGTGTCTTATAACATTTTTGATTTTTTTTTTTATTATAACCGTCTCCAAATGTAACTTGTTGTCTTTCTTTAGTAAAAGAATTTAAAAAAATATTTTTTAATAAATATAATGACTCAAGTAAATTATTAGGTGCACACTGTCCGTTCTTCATTATCATATATCATACTTATAATAGAGGTTTTTGAGAATTTTTTTTTATTTTTTCATTATTGGTTCCTATAAAAAGTATGGTACTTATATTTATAAATAAAATAAAAGTTTAGTTTTCGATTCCACTTAACAGGGTATTTCATAGTCGTGTTCTCAGCTCAAACTTATGCAAACTGCTTCCGTTGTTGCATTGCTCTGGTGGCAGATTACTGACTAAAGTGATGAGAAGGCACACATTTCATCAGTTGAGTGTGTGTATATACATATATATATACTTATTTCTATGTATATATACATTTGTGTGTGACTGTGTGCGAGTGTTGTTCGTCTGCTCTGTACGTAATTTCAATGTTTCAACATAATCTTTGATTTGATTATGTTGTTGAGCTGCCTCCTATGTGTGCACAAAACGTGCCGAGATGTCCTTTTCTCGCTCGCAGTCTGTGTGTGTGTGTGTGTTAGTATGTGCGTGCTTGTGTTTGTTTGCACTGGGGAGTGTGTGTGTGTCTCGGCCACTTCCGGCTGGAGCTATAAACGGATTATAAAGTAATTTAATGCTTTTTGTTGTCTGCCCGACAAGATAGTCGCCGGGTGCGAGCGCGAGTGCATGTGCACAGAGCATCCATCGGCAATAAAAACTATTAATGTTTCTTTTCTGGCATATCGCATCGCATTAGATCGCATCACGCATTCGCACTGTTGTGCCCCGCCAGCCTCGGCCAGGCCCGGCCCATTTAATGAGTGGAACTTTTGGCGGTTGTTGCTTGGTGGTTGCCGTCCCACTAGCATTTTTGTGCGTAATTAATGTCCAACCGTTTGGCAGCATTGGCAGCTGTTTGTCCTTCCTTTCCGCCTTCGCATTCACTCCCCTCCCCCCTCCCATGCTCTTTTTATGTGTGCGGCTCGTTTGGTCATTTTGGCAACATGTTTATCTGCCTCAATGCGCAAATACATATGTATGCTATATACTCGCATATTTATGCCCGGCCCACACATACACACACTCACGCACACACACACGCATTTAGTTAGATTGTCACATTAATTGTGTACGTTAAGCTGCCAACGTGTCCAACATTTTTGTATCTTCTTCTTATTCCTGTGTCCAGCCGGCAGGGTCCTTTATTATTTTCTTCCTCAGCTTCACGCACGCCTGTCGATTGCTTTGGCCCCATCATGGCCCAATATCTTGGCCATTTCTCTTGCTTTCATCTCGGGTCTCGCAGCCAAGGCAGCGATAAGTGCGTCTTAGTTTATCTTTATGTCCAGGCTTTGCATTAGTTGTTTCTTGTTGTTGTTTTTCTTCTTCTTCATCTTCATCTTCTTCTTCCTGCAGCTGTTTGGCAAATAAATACGTTTGATAATGTGGCACGCACATTATATTGATGGCCTTTGCCTCTGACCTTACCGCCTCACTCCTCGCCATAGCTTTTGGTGTTAGATTGAATGAAGTGCAGAGCATTTCTGATTGTTGCTATGCAGGTAGAGTAGCCGAGGAATGCATTGCCATAGACATATAAATACATTTACCTTAAATTATTTTGGAGTGCATTTCAGTTACTCAGCATTTGGGAATGTGTATATTTAAATTTATTGCGAAATTTTCAGATTAATATAAATGTGGGGTAAATATTTGCTTGGCATGATAGATGCGCATTATAACAAATATATTTGCATTTCTTGTTTATCTTTAAGAACTGAAATTGAGTTTAAGACGCCCATTAAAATAGCAAAAAATTATTAAATTTTTGTCAGTCTTAAGGCTTACAATATTTTATAATATATTTGATATATTTATTTTGTATATATTTGATCAGAAGATAAACACATTTCTACACAGATTCTTAGGTTGAAAATGGGCAATTTACACTTATTTTAACTACTATTCCAGTACTATTATTTTGTCAAAATTCTTAAGGAAATTTTAACTTTTTCTTGGAAATAAGAGCTAGAGTATTTTCTATTTAAATGTTTGTGTCTTTCGGCGTAGTTAACTTTTTTAAATTAGTTAAATAAATTGGGTAATTTTATGATTTTCACAGGTATTTGTGTTAATAATTGGAACAAATTCAGATAAGATAAGTCCGGATTATGAGGATTGCAGAGCATACAAAATTTTGGTATTAAATAGTTGTATTCGGGACAATGTTTCATGAATTAATTAATATTATATAATTGTCCTTGACTTCTTATTTATTTTTAATTTTATTTTCTTTTTTTTTTCACTTAGCTTGATAAAGAGTCTTATCATCATTTTACATTAGTAACTAAATTATGAGTAGTAACTTTATTTTGAGTTAACCAAAAATATGTTTATAACAGTATTAAATCATAAAAAGAAGAAAAGTTTCGATTGTTCTAGTTAAAGCTAACTTAATAATAGTTTTATTATTAGAGCAGGCCGTAAAAAAAATCCTTTGTAAATACTCAATTTGTTAAGTACATTTTTTCTATACGATGTTTCTAGCTTTGCAGGCTTTCAGCCAGATACAAACACACACACGCATACACGAACATACTTCATGCACATGTGAGTGCAGATACGAATGCCAAATTCGCTTCAAATGCCACACAGGACTCAACTTTTTCATGAAGCAGCTGCAAGCGGCACGCCACGCCTCACAGCCCACTCAGCTCGCCCACAATCAGTCTCAATTACGCAGCATTTTTGTATGTGTCGAACGCTGTTAGCAATGAAAACTGTGCAACTGTAGCCGAAACTGAAAAGTTCCATTGCATTTACCAGAGTAGAAAGAAAAAAAAAATACCAAAACTGTTGCCTAATTGCAAAAATGCTGCCGGGCAAACACACACACACACGTAGACACAGAGCCCAACTTTTCCGTAGCCCAAGCACTCCGAAAAAGAAAAGTACGCTAAAAGCTTAAACAAAACCTCAATAAAGCCGATGGCCATTGCTCGGGTGAGCTGAATGGAGGTCGGTTGGGTAGGGGCCGGGGCCGGGGTCGGTGTGACTGGAGGTCGTTACAAACTATTGAGGCGGCAAATGGCAAACGGAAAAGTTTGCGGCGCATGCGCAGCTCCAGGACGAGCCGAATACCAGCATGCCAATAGTAATGGGAACGATAGCGACAGCGACTGCAACAACGACAACAACCACGAAAACAAGAACGTCATGTAAATGACGCTTTTATGTTGCAATCACGTGCTGCTATCTCTATGGTTTTAAGTATTTTTTGTAGTATTTTTGTTTCATATGCAGTAAAATTTTATGATTATTGCCGAAACGGACAAAAAAGTTGCCCACAAAAGTTTTTACCAAGCACGCCTGGTGCACTTGGCCAAATGTCGCGCTTTGATGCCTTCGTTAGTTGCTGCTGCTGTCATTGTTGTTGCTGCTGCTGTCAGTTATGTCGCGTCCTGACAGGATCAGGCTGGCGTTGCACTGGGTCTGACGACATCCCATGAAATTTATGCAAATGCACGGAATTTGTATGAAAATTGTTTTATTTCATACTGCACGCACACAATCACTCATGCCCGCACACACTCACACACACACACACACGCACGCACGCACACTCACTTAATGCACGCGCGTGTCATTGTCTTGTGCTTAAGCAGAAATGACTCATACCACGTGTTGGCCGGCGCTGCCTTGCGATTTGCCGCTGCCGTTGCCGTTGCTGTTGTTGTTGTTGCTGCTGCTGACTTTGACGTCGCCCGGTTTGTGTTTTATGCAAATTCGTTGCTCTGCACAACAATGTTATTAAAAAATGATAACAAGCCAGTGCCCCGCACAACAACAACAACACCAGCAACAACAAGCAAAAACACGTCACAAGACAACGACAACTGTCAGTTAGACGGCTGCGGCTGTCCCCATGTCAAGTTTTTAGTTCGCTGCCCCCATTGTGGGTGTTTGCTCTTGTTCTTGTTGTTGTTGTTTTTGTTGTTGTTGTTGCTGCTGTTGTCTTTTGCATGCGTTACGAGCACAACTATGAAATTATGCAGTGAAATATGTTGCCACAGCGAATATAACAAAAAAAAGAAAATAGTAAAGCCGGAAAAACAAAATACTAACATGAAGCATAGCAGAATGCTAATGCCCTTTAGTTGAAGGATTTGAGGGGATTTTATTGAAATATGTAATAAAATTTGAAAAATATCTGTTACTAGGTCGGAAATCTTTTCATATTCATATGTACTCACGCTGATGAAAGTTGCGAAGCAAGAGTAACAGAAAATTAGCTGTAAATAAAAGAATTTAAACGCAAAAAAAGAAAAAAAATATTCACATATATATTTCAAAATATTATCTTATATTATATATTTTTTAAAATGGGAAATATAAATATTTATAAATATAATATTTTTTATTTATTTATTTTATTTTTTACAAAAACTCAATATGTTTTCTTGCAAAGAAGAATACTTATACCTCGTGTTTACAGCTGGAGATAATTACATGAGCAGGATTTAATGACATAGCATTCAGAAATGAAGGAAATGTAACCTTAAAACCAACAAACATATAAATTTGAGTGCAAACTGACTTTTTCTAAGCCCGTTCAATTAAAGTGTTTAAAAATATTAAAGTGTCTCCCCATAATATGCAAACATAAAAAAAATAAGTTGTAAGGTTAATTTTCGCCTAAAAAGAAATGGGTTTATCACGTTTTTTCTTTCACGTGGACATGAAAGTAAAGTCGACTCCTAATTGTTTTTTCAAATTTGTTTACAAAATGGTTTAAAATCAATATAAACTCTATGCTAGGTGATTGAGGTTATAATTTTGTTTCAAGTTAGAGTACCGATTACATTATATTTCATAAAAATCGAATAGCTAAATTTGTGTGACTGTTAAGGAACATAAAATAAATATTGCGCTTAACCAGCTCAAGTTCGATTTCAAAACAGTTAAATAATGTTTTTACATGAACTTTTCTATACAGTGAAGTTTGTTAACGATTTAGATTCTGTTGCTTGCTTTAATAGACTACAGTTGAAAATGTATTTAGGGCTGAGTCAAATGTGTTTTCAAATCTTGCAAGGAGTCGACAAATATGAGACCTCGAAATATGTTTGCCTGCGTGCATGTATGTGTATATGAAATAACAGTTGTTGTACAAGAAAATATGACAGATAGACAGGCAGCGATGTCAGCGATGGCGACGGCAATGCCAACATGTTGCCAGGCGCAACAACAACAATAGCCACACCAACAGCAACAAATACCTCTACAACAACCTCCACAACACGAACAAATGCAGTTGAAACTTTAGTTGCGACCCCAGTTGAGGCGAACCATGTTAGAAATGTAAAAAGCATGTCAAAATTTCTAGCTGCTGGAAGCATTAGTTTGCGTTGTGAATGCCAAATGCCAAAAAGCAAAGCATTTTGGCAATGCCAAAAGCTTTGGCACATATATTT